>OX638310.1:86670345-87993500 GCA_951812415.1 Beris morrisii | reverse complement strand
ACTTGAGGGTTGTAACCAATCTGAGCGAGGACGAACAACGCGATTTAGAAAAAGTTCTTTCAGGAACATTTCAAAAGTTGATACATTGATTTGGTATTTCATATTGGACAATAGTTTCATATATACCATTCATATAAAAGTAAATTCAATTTATTTCATTTCAACTTCGACGTCGATTGTGATACTGTGTTTCTAACAATGCTTGGAAATCACGTGAAAGCTCAACTTCGGTAAAAAATTAAAAATCTATTTTCAAGACGATTTACAGGTTAAAAGACGTTATAAAATAACTAATATTGTTATGTTACATATGCACAGGTAATTCTACTCACTTTTGACATTATTTTCATTTTCCCATATCGGCTTATAATGCTTAAGATACTTTCCCCATTTTCCCATTTTTTCAGAAAAATTTTTAAGTAGAAAATTTTATAAAAAACGGAAACTTTTGAGCACTGTGCACAGTATGTGACACGAAGAACGAATAAATGGAAATCATAACTGTATACGAATTCAATGAATTTCATTCATCGCGTTTGTATCGCATTTTTTTAAAGGTTTACAAGAATATCGAAGTCGACGGTGAAATTTAAGCATTGCCACATGTATAGTATTTAGTGTACTGAAGAAAATAATAATAATAAAAACGACCGATATTTCAGTTTTCTATTACTATTTTTTTCTTGTAAAACGTCTCTGTTGTAAACTAGCGAAATAGTACAATTTGCGTTTGTCGAATAGCCCAAAAAGCTATAAGTAGCGTTTTGAAATTCGAACCCGCGAATTGGAAAATAAAATAGCCCAAATCGCGGGAAATAGCCCAATCTGGCAGCCTTAAATATTACACTCATACAGAAGAGACAGAGAGCTGTAACATGGTTGAAATAAAGTCAAATTCGATCAAATCAGTTTTTTAGTTTCTTAAAAATAAAAATAAAATAATAAACATCACTTACCAAGTAAATTGAGGCTCAAAAAACACCAAATAACTAATCACAATTACTCCGAAAATTTAAATAATCACGAAATAAATGCTGAACTGTATTGGCCAAAGACTGATCGAAAATGCGGAACATGAAACCAAATCAATGCGATCGTTTTGTTTTTTTGCTTCATATTTACGAAATATTTCGTAATATTTACGAATCTTTCGTAGTTTTACGAAATCTTTCGCACATTGTACTCATGCATCTGGTGATTCGTATATGTACGAATATTCGTAATATTCGTATGTTTCGTAATATGTACGAATCCTTTCGTTCATTGTACAAAATATTTGCTCAAACCGAAAGACCAAATCAATACGATCGTCTTGTGTTTTGCTTCATATTTACGAAATAATTCGTAATATTTACGAAACTTTCGTAGTTTTATCATCTAAATTTCATATTTCCTTACAACTACGAAATCTTTCGTACATTCTACTCATGCATTTCGTAATTCGTATATGTACGAATGTGTTTCGTAATATGTACGAATAGCTTTCGATCATTGTACAAAATATCCGCAGGAACCGCCGATTTTAGGGTGTTACTATTTTTACGAATCAGTGATCTTAAAATGTACGAATCATTCGTAAAAAACATAATTTAGTGAAAATAAAAATTACGAATGTTGAGTACTATCTACGAAATATTCGTAAATACTACGAAAATCAGCCTTTCGTAAAGTTACGAATATTTTTTCCGTAAAATGTCGCAGATTTTTCTCTCAGTGTAGCTTGTGATTGGGTTTCTTATGCCGGTTTTCCACCAAGCAGACACGTTAAGTTTTTGTTTTGTTCATGTTTTTGCAAGCACGGAAAACAAAAACTCGAACTCGAACAAATCTTAAACACTGTTTCAACCAAACCGACAGAGCTCTATCGCAGATTTGTTGTTAGTATCTCCACGAAGCGGTCTCAGTGAGAAAACACACCGAAACCTTTTGAAGTTACCGCTTCTGGTCGGGACACGAAAATCAAAACAGAAACAGTCGAAAAAAGCTCGACTTTGTAAAAAAATGACGAAAAGTCAAAGATTTGTTTTTTTCGACATGAGCTTTTGCTGAGTTTTTGTTTTGTCCGTTTGGTGGAAAACCGGCATTACATACCACGCATTCTTTAGATGTGGAATCTTTTTCCTCCACATGGGTATGCAAATATCCACGAGCTTTGCTACTTTGTTGAGAACTTTCGCCAAAATTCGGAGTCACGTCACTTGCAGCTTTAGCCAATTCGAAAAGCCAGTTTCCAAATGTCATTATGGCTGGAACCGCGATTGGTTGCTTGTAAATTGCCCAGTTCAGCTTTATTTGGGCTGGCAATTTTTGGACAAGGTCACATAATAAAGTGGGGTTACACATGTGCGCAACTAACCCAGACGCTTCCAATGTAGCACATAGATTCTGTACGGATAAGGCATAATTAATAAGACTTTCTAAATTGTCTGCCTTGAGAGGAGATTGACTCTGAATATTCCGCAAAATGCTTTCAATAATTGCCTCCTGTCTACCGTAAAGAAGGCGCAGGGTTTCGATTACGTTTGGCACGTTATGAGGTAATAGCAGTCTGCTCCTCACCGAATCTAAAGCCTTTCCTTTTAGAGACCTTTGGAGACGTATCAAATTCTCTTCATTATTAAATCCACACATACGCGTTGTAGATTCGAAGCTACTTATCCAGAGTGGCCATTCAATTGAGTTACCGACAAATACTGGTAAATCCTTAGCAGTAACTTGTCTAGCGGCTAGCTAGCTCGCGTTTAAGCTTGAGTACGGGGTTTCACTAGGACCATTAAAATATTGGCCACGATTAAAATGTGTATTGTTGAACATACCTGTTGCTTGATCGTTGCGATTGTATGAAACGTTCACGCCTGCTGATGTTGCACTAATACCTGGTGCTTGCTTGGTACATGTTAAGTTGGCGTTTGACATTACACCTGCTGCTTGGCTGTTCCACGGTAAATAACAGCTGTTGACATTCTGTGCTGATGTAAATGTCGTGTTACTGATTGTGAGGAGCGGTGGTAGACTTAATTTCGACGAACTGCATGCGATATTGACCGGGTTAGGATTATGGGTAAGGGTGCTAATTGGGGGAACGTAAGGTTGACATGTAGTTTTACAATTCCTACGGGTAAATTACTACTTAGCTTAGAAGGTAATGGTTGGTGATGTTTAGTGTTGTCACAAATCCACTGCTTTGTTGCCGCTGATTGCGTTTGTTGATTGATGCACGAGACGTTGTCGCGATCGTCGTCTTCTGAGTCGTAGTCCATTATCTGAAACTTACGTTCCAGGTACTGTTTATTGAGCTTGTGCTCTTCTTCAAGTTTTTGTAATGCGAGGTTCCTTCGTCGTTTTGATGAAGAACGTGAAGAATTTGACGTATTTGAGCGTATTTCATTATTAAATACCACTTGCACTTGGGTTGACGTTTGGGGATCGACGCTTACTGCTTGTTTTGCTGTGCACTTAGGGCATGCAAATTCTTTTAACTCGATTGACTGATTCACTCCGACACAATCGAAATGATGCCAACCATCACAAATGTCGCACTGGACCATTTCGTTGTCGTCCGGGCGTTCACAGGTAATGCAACTTGATGATGGTTGCAAATCCGATGCCTGTGGTGGAGATCGATGTATTTTCATCGATCTTTCAAATGCGTCAGCCATGTTTGTCCCAGCGAGAAAAGAATAAATTTAAAGCGTTGTTGGAGCTTATAAAATTTAATAGAAATCAAACAGACTCTACTTTTAATGTTGATATCAGAAAGCTTGTTTATTTTTCTTTAAATTTATTCTTGATTCTTTCCTGTAATTACTCCAATTATTATATAAATAATTCACATTTATAATATTTACCAATGTTTCTCTCTTCTCGACGGGTTTCAGAAAAAAGGAAGTAGGGTTGGATGTTAGTCAATGTCACGAATGAGTGCGTTTAATCCATTTTTATTGCTTTTTTATTTTCGTAAGCGTAACCTGGTAGGGAAAGGAAAAGGTTAGGTAGATTCGCGAGCAGCCGACGATGTCAAACCCCATCTTCCGACACTGCCGTTCACGCCGGACAAATAAAAGCCACAAGCCGGAACATTGTTCTGCGATCGATTCCCTTCTTACGCTGAGTGAGGACCTCTAGGTTGAAACTGGAGAAAGATCTATGAGGTATAGCACAATAGATCACTGGTCGCGGTGCTTGGAGGAATCCCTCCGCCTCCGATGAAATTTAAATCTAAATCTACGCTGGGAGAGCGGATATTAAGGACCCTACACGTTCAGCTACCGTAGGCGAATTCCGGTAGTGGATGGGGTGCTTCAAAGACACACAAAGGATTAACCGATCGCTACGACGGAAGGACCCAGAGTACGATCGATTCCGGAGCAGCCAAGGCGAAGTTGAAGAAAGATCTACAGGACCCTTCCGGGGAAAGATAAACATTGAAGTGACAGCTGAAACCAAACTTAGTAGCCTGTCAGACGGCCAAAACATGGCCGTTGTTGTTTCGCGTATGGAACATGCGGAAACGAAACACGAAATTGGCAGAAACAAGGGAAAGCACACTGGGAAGGACGGAGTGACTCCGAAGAGGAGAAGTCTGGTGGGACCTTGACGAGGAAGAATCTGGCTGATGAGGAGGAAGACGTAAAGAATTTTGGTGACGACTGGAAGGAAGAGTTCGGCTAATAAGGCAGGAACGGTTGAGTCGGGATGCGCGACGTATTACAGAAGAGACACAGGTACTATTTTCCCTCCCCTATTAGGTTCGCGGTCGTTATCGCCGAAACGGAGAATCGCATTTCGTAGAGGGTCTCATCGGTGGTGAACTGTCTGTAGCGGTATCCGTTTTTTTTTATTTTATTTATTTATTAATTTTTTTGCATTATAAGTGTTTCAAGAGATACGAGACGTGTTTTATTTCGTGGAACGGGGGGTTTCCCAATCTCGCTCCGTCTTAAAGATTAGGTGGCGCCCATTAGGAAGCAGTTCCCGAACGTCCCTGACTTCGGCTGAGCGTAGCCGGCGCAAGTGGAGTTGGTGACGGTAGGACCGGATAAAATTAATTGGGCCTGCAGCCGAGTGGTTAGAGCGAGTGATTTGAACCCGAGAGGTACAGGTTCAAGACACGGAGCAAGCAGGCATTATTTTTTTTTGTTCTTCTCGGTGCCAACCCCAACTAATGACCCGGAGTGAGGGGTAATAACTGGCGCCCAACGTGCTGTTCGGAACTGCTTTCGAGGTCAAAAGTGGAAAGGTCGTTGAATCGTTGTTTGGTAACAAATTTAGTGACAAACTCCGAATTCCGAGAGAAGTGTAACGGCGGAGATGACGGGAGTGTGATAACATTACGGGAGTGTGTTATTATTTCGGGTATGTACTGCTATTACGGGAGTGTATGGTATTATTAACCTTGTCGTGGATAAAATGGTCCGTTAATTGCGGGTTTCGCAGATCGTTAGTAGGGGTACAGGTTTTTTTTCAAGGTTGTTATTCGGATTACTTGCGAGGTAAATTATAATTTTTTTTTGTTGTTTTTGGCGATGTGCGAACTGAGTTCGGAAGTGTAACATCAGCGTTGGAAGCTCAAATGGCGCAGTGGTTAGAGTGATTGGACAATTTCTATAACGGTAGGTGTGAACGCGGGTTCAATTCCTTTTGAAATAATTATTTTTTTTTAATTATTTTATTTTCATGTGGTTTTTTTCTGTTCGCGATACATGTTAGTATTTTGGAATACATATATTTTTAAGAAGGCGGATTACCAATTCGATCTTTCTTTTATTGGCTTACACTAAGGTAAATGTCCCAATACGCGACCATGTCCCGCCGTGCGACCAGTTTCAATGAATTATGAGTAAAATAAATTGATTCTCAATATTATTCGTCCAAGTAGAATATTCATAATGATCCGTGAACAATGCTCTTGATGCGCATATTTTTCACGGTACAATTAAGTAGACACCTGAATTTAAAAAAAAAATTCAATTTCATATTACGCGCGTTCACCCGCCATTTTGTTCCATTTCGCCTGTAGACGGCACTTCGTTAATAGATTTGACAGTTGGACCGTTGAATGTTTATTCAGTGCCAAAGTGACTTGGATCAATATTAACAATTTAATTCTGCCAATATCTTCAACTCGGACAAGTAGCTGGTCACCGTACGTGTTTTAATTAAACCAAAGGTATCAATATGCATTTTATTTACTGTGGTCGCTGAGTGGGACAAACATTAATGAATGTACATTTGTGCGTCCGGATGAATCAAAATCCTCAACAAAAATAAATCATCGATGTTTTGGAGATTAAAATTACGGCTAATGGTGTAACATATGTCCTTTTTGAGAACCCAATTATCAGTTTTCATGACATAGCCTCTAAACTGTAAAATAAATGTCTTAAAAGAGTTCGTGGTTAAATGGGAGTACAAATAGCGGTCGCCTTTTGGGTCATACCAATTTTGTCCCTATCAGCGACCAAAATAATTTCATTGCCTCCATTTTCTTTACTTTCGATAAGATGAATATTGGTCGCACAATGAGACTGGCAAATGAAGTACCAGATTGCGACTGGTCGCAAATCGGGACAAACGAGTGGTCGCAAATCGGGACAACGGGTCAATCATGTGGTCGCAACGACGTGCAAGTACATCGATTAACTTTTTTTCGAATATCTTCTAAAATAATGATCGTGTGTTGTGAAAAACAAT
This sequence comes from Beris morrisii, assembly GCA_951812415.1. NCBI lineage: Eukaryota > Metazoa > Arthropoda > Insecta > Diptera > Stratiomyidae > Beris > Beris morrisii. Next base: position 87,986,807 of record OX638310.1, on the reverse strand, counting down.
TGTATTTGCAGAATAATATATCGACTTTGACTAAAACAACGATCGTGAAAATCAAATTAGTATAGAAATGAATATTTCGTTATTGAATATGAAAGCAATGCTTACATGGTCGCGTATTGGGACATTTACCTTACTTGTTTATTTTAGCTGTTATTTCAAACCAATTAGTGCGACGGATTACAACGGCTGTCGGAATTGAAGGAAATATAGTGTAGCTGCTGAAGAAAAGGAAATATAGTGTAGTTGAAGAAGTTTTTTACTCTCAGGATTTGAAGATTATTCGTCAAATAAACGGAAAAATTTGAAATTGCATAATTGGATTTTTATTTTTTTTTTGTATTATTACTTTATTGAATTTGTTTTATGATGGATATAAACAGAATATCTGCGGAGGAGTTCAAGTATGAGTTGGCGGTGTTGGGTATTGAGGGCAAGACCGTGGATGGGATGCGGAAGCAACTTAGATCGACGTTAAAACGTTGTGCAAGGTTTTCACGCCCCGAATATCCGTTCTCAGTGGAGGAGGACAAAGAGGCTATTGAAGCAAAATTGAAGGAGATTCTCGAACTTTTGTCGGTTTTCGTGGGGGATGAAGATTCGTCGGAATTCAAAAGAATAGACGCTAAGGCGTGTTGGGTGCTGAGGAGGATCAATAATTTTTTGGATCTAAATCCAGACTGCAGGGATTATATAGCTGAAGTGCGGCTCAAGGTTTCCGATATCTATGTAGAGCTGGACGACAAAGCCACGAAGGAAGGGGATGATATCGCAGGGATCAGCGATATGTTGGGTAAAAGGATCGGACCAAAACATGCTTCGTCCCCGAAGACAGCGAATCCTGATCCAACAGATTTGTCAGCTGGTTTTCTGCACTTAATGACGGCAGGAAAAGAAGGGCAGTTGGGGAGGGAAGTTGCTGCGAAAAAGGGTGAACCGAACCCGGAAGAGAAGGTTGAAAAGTCTTCGGTTCAGGTGTTCAAATGGGGCGTTAAATTTTCAGGTAATGCAGGGGAGTCGCTTAGCTGCTTTCTGGAGAGGGTGGAAGAGTTGAGGGAGGCGAGAGGATGTTCCATCGCGAATTTATACAACTCGGCCGTCGACCTATTTGAAGGAAATGCGCTGATTCAGCTGCAGGCGAATAAGCCGTTTATCAAGAATTGGTCGGACTTGGTGTACAACCTGAAGCAGGAATTCCGACCTCCCGGCTATAATGATAGATTGCAGGAGGAAATTCGCCGTAGGACCCAAGGCGAAAACGAAAGCATCGGCATGCTTGCTAGCGTCATGCTAAGGCTATTTGGGAGGTTGGATCTGCCTTGCAATGAAGTGATGAAGCTTTCCTTTATTAGAAAGAATTTAGCCCCATTTTATTCGACACAACTAGTTTTCTTAGAAATACTTTCAATCGAACAACTAGTGAATGTGGGAAGGAAGTTGGAGGCTACTCGGTACAATGTGGAGAGCTACGTCCCACCGCCCTCAAAGAAACAGATGAACCTGTTGGAACCTGATCTGGCTTATGTTGAGGTCGCTAATGTTCAATTTAGTCAACAGGCTTGTCAACAGTCCATCTTACAATTGCAGCATCTAGTGGACAGAATAGTCAGACGGACCGTAGCAACCAACCTGGAACACCAGGCTGGTCGTTTAAATGTTTTAACTGCAACGGTGACGGACATTTGGCGAATCGTTGTCGTCAGCCAAGACGTTGCTATGGTTGCGGGATGGAGAATGTCATCCGTAGGAATTGCTCGAATTGTGCGGGAAAAGAGCAGGGAATTCAGGGCACGGCAGAGCAATGAATTCCCAGGTATTTTCAACTGCCTCAAACGGAGAAAGAGATGGAGGTGCCAATATTGATGAGTGTGGCCTCAATATGGGTACGAGTGGTTTGGTCGAGAAGCGTGGTATTGATGAGTGTGAGGTCAATAGGGGTAAAAGTTTCTCCGCGGTGAGGGATGGTATTGATGAGATTGGGCTCAATACTAGAAGTAAGTTGGCCGTTAGCGGACAGAGTAATGAGGAGTGTGTACTCAACGTTGGCAGCAGTTGCTCGGAGGAGGACAGTATTGTTGAAGAGATTGGGTTCAGTACTGAAGATGTTTCTATCGTCGAGGGGAATCACCATATTGAGGATCGGAATGACAAAACGGATGAAGGCGGTGTCGACACTAGTGAGCGTGCTCTAATCGAGGTGGTGAGTGAAGTGAAATCTAATCCCAACGTCTGTGGAGAGGTAGATCGTGTCCATGTTGATTATGCCCTCGAGTGCGGCTCTGGTGACAATCGGCCGTACCTGCGGGTAACAGTGTATGGAATTACGATGCTGTTGGACTCAGGTGCATCACGGACGATTGTAGGAAGGGAAGGCTGGCATACTCTACAAGGACTAGGGTTTAATGTGGGTAACACGGCGGTGTCCTCAGTAGTGTTGGCGGATGGTTCTGGGGTGGGTGTGTTGGGTACAGTGGTAGTTCCTTTTTGCGTAAAAGAGAAGGTGGGTTTGATGGACGTGCTGGTAATTCCATCACTGCCTCAAACGCTTATTGAAGGAACGGATTTTTGGTCAAAGTTGGGAATTGTGCCCGATCTTAGTCATATTAGTTGGGAATTTTCAACCTACGCACAAAACCTAGCCGCCCTTGAACCTATAGTACACCCATCGGACTTAACACCTCAACAAATTCTACTTATAAACGAACTAACGACCAAGTAATTTAGTACAATGCCAGGCGGATTAGGTTGTACGCACTTAGTGGAGCACAGGATAAAGACTAACGCCGATCCCATTGAACAGAGGCATTATAGCATCTCCCCAGCCGTGCAACGACAGGTCGATACGGAGCTAAAGTCTATGTTGGGGCAAGGTGTCATCGAGCCGTCCCAGAGTCCGTGGGCATCGCCGATCGTGTTAGTGCGAAAAAAAGATGGGAAGTTTCGTTTCTGCGTCGACTTCCGGAAGGTGAATAAAGTCAAAGAACGGCCTTTCGTCTCGGCCACGCTAGACAAGCTTCGTAATGCGAAGTTCCTTTCGTCCCTGGATATTAAGTCCGCCTACTGTCAGATTCCGATGGAGGAAAAATCGAAACCAATCACGGCATTTACCGTACCCTGCCGAAGTTTAATTCAATTTAAGAGGATGCCTTTTGGACTTTAAAATGCTCCTGCGACTTGGCAGCGACTCGTCGACCGTGTTTTGGGTGCGGATTTGGAACCGCACGTATTCGTGTACCTAGACGACATTATTATCGTGACCCAAGATTTTGAGAAACACCTGGAGGTTTTTGAGGAGGTGCTCAATAGATTAGCGAAGGCAGATCTCCGAGTGAGTCCTGAGAAATGTAAGTTTGGCCGAACCCAACTGAAGTATTGGGATACGTGGTGGATGCTCACGGTCTAAATGTGGACCCCGACAAGGTAGAGCATTGTCCACATACCGGCTCCAAAGTGCGTGAAAGAGGTGCGTAGCTTCGTGGGGACCATATCCTGGTACCGACGTTTCGTTCCGAATTTCGCAGAATTGACCACAGAACGAGAAAAATCGCAAGTTTGTTTGGTCGGTAGAATGTGAGGAAGCGTTTCGTGCGGCCAAAGAGTGTTTAATTTCAGCCCCGATTTTATCATGTCCGGATTTCGACCGGCCGTTCGTGGTGCAGACTGACGCGTCTGATTTTGGAATCGGAGCCGTACTGACGCAGAGTTTTGAGGTAGGAGAGAAGGTGGTTGCGTACCTGAGTCGGTCCTTGACCAAATCGGAGCGCAACTATTCAACCACGGAAAAGGAATGCCTGGCTGTAGTTTGGGCGGTTGAAAAGCTGCGTCCCTATCTCGAAGGAACGAAATTTACGGTGATTACCGATCATCACTCGTTGGTGTGGTTATCAAACCTGAAGGACCCCTGTGGGCGATTGGCTAGGTGGCCGGTGCGTATGCAGCAATACGATATGGAGATCGCGCATCGCAAAGGTAGAGACCTTGTCGTTCCCGATATGTTGTCACGTATAGTTCCACCATTGTCTGCTCTAAGTGTCGAAACGATTGACCCGTGGGTGGACAAGATGAGGAACAATGTGCAGAAAGACCCTTTAACTTTTCCGGATTGGCGAGTCGAAGACGAAATGTTATTTAAACGTGTAAAACTGCGTTATCCCGGCCTTAGTGAGGAGGGCGACGAGTGGAAATGGGTGGTACCGAAGGGTGCAAGGAAGGATTTGTTGGTGGAATGTCATGATAACGCCTTATCGGGTCATATGGGCGTGCATAAAACATTTGCGCGTTTGGCTGCGAAAGCATATTGACCCAAAATGAAGGCAGGCACTGCTAAGCACGTTCGTATGTGTCAGGTATGTCAGAGGGTGAAACCAGAACGAAAAGGTGCCAACCGACCTTGGGAGATGATATCGGTCGACCTAATTGGACCTCTACCCCGCTAGACTAGTGGTTATACCTATATTTTGGCGGTGGTAGATTATTTTAGTAAATTTCCGTTGTTGTTTTCCCTGCGGTCGGCTACTACCCCTGGTATTTGTCGAGCAATTGAGCGAGACGTGTTTTTGTTGTTCGGAGTTCCGAAGATTCTTATTTGTGACAATGGATCGCAGTTCATTAGTAAGGATTTTCGAGCTCTTCTTAATTCTTATGGAACAACCGTATGTTATACTGCTCATTATCATCCTCAGACCAATCCTGCAGAAAGGATGAACCAGATCGCCAAGACAACCCTTAGGGCCTATGTGTCGGAGAATCACCGTACGTGGGATACCCATTTAGCGAAGGTTGCGTGTGCTATACGCACGTCAGAGCACGAGGTCTTAGGAGCAACGCCATACTTAGTCAATTTCGGTAGAGAGATGGTGATCGATGGAGGTAATGCTACGCTGCCCGCGGAGGGTTTTGAAGGGATATCAGAGCCATCGGTGGAAGGGTGTTTACATCGTATGAAGTTTTTAAAAACCCTACGGGATGATATCAAACGGAAAATGAGTATGGCATCCAGTAAAGCGAAAGAGTCATACAACGCGCATCGGCGAGAGGTGGAATTTCTACCTATAGAATTGGTGTGGCGCCGAAACTTTGCGCTGTCTAATGCGGCGAATTATTATGCTGCCAGCCTGGGGCCCAAATACGTGGGACCTTTTCGGATAGCACGTCGTCTCAGACGTACGTATTGGAGGACGATAAGGACGTCGAGAAGGGAACCTGGCATGTGAAGGATTTGAAGCCATATCATGCAGGAGAGAACGTATAGTATCGAATGTGTAAAGTCCCATATTTTGTGTTAGTTAGTGTTTGGTGGTTGTCGTTTAAGTTGATGGTTGTTGTAGCCTGAAGTGTTATTAGGTCGCCTGGGAGGCACGGATGGTCCTTAATAAACCAGGTGCTGGCATGTAGACCGATCATGACTTGCATGAATGGAAAATTTCTTGATGAGCCATAAACTAAGGGAAACCTATGACGCGTATTACCCCCAGACGTAATTCGGGTATTTTATATGGGGTTGGCCACAAGGAGCAACAAAAAAAATACTAGTTCGAAGCAGAGTCTTGAACCGGTACCTCCCGGGTTCAAGCCTCTCACTCTAACTACTCGTCTGTGACTCTTATCGATTTAACTTGGCCCTTCCGCCACCAACACCCACTCGCACCGACTGCGCTCAGCCGAAGAAAGGGACGTTCGGCGACTGCTTCCTAATGGGCGCCACCTAATCTTTCAGGGAGATCAGGAAACCTCCTTCCATATGAGAAAAACACGTTTGTAAAAGTTAACAACAATAAAACTTTAATTCGTTAGCGCACAGAAATAAAAGGAACCAACCGTTTCAAGACTGTCCACTACCGGGGACCACTTCGTCCTCCGGGGTTCTTCGATACGACCTTGAACTTCGCGAAGCTAGTAAGGATAGGGAAAAAGTACAATACCTTGGCCTATGTTCCCTCCTGCAATTTTACGGCGCGCACCCCGACTTTACCGTTCGAGCCTCGTTGGTTTATTTCTTCCTTCTCAGTTTTAACGGCAGACATTTGATCTACCGTTTTCCTCCTTTCGGGTTTTCCACAATTCCACGAGTTTCTTTTCTCTTCTCCGCCAATTTCCAATATTCAAAAAACACTACACAATCGCTTTCGTCCGCCAACTTCTAATTTTCTTCAAAAAATAACAGCCACAACCGTACGAATTTTCTTTCTTTTCTGTTTTCCCGCCAATTTCCAATTTTTCAAAATAACAACGACTCTACTTCAGTTCAGCGATCGAACAACCCCGCTCCAACCTGCAGTTCCCTCTTATATACTCGGCTAACTTCGTGTTTCAATTTCACGATTCCTCTCGCTGCGGAACAGCTGACAATTATTGTCTCCACTGTCTGACAGCCTGCCTGACAGGTCCCGGCACAGTACGTCACGCAGTCGTTCTCCGGAGGTTGTAGTTTCTTTTCCGCTTTGGAACTTTTCCGTGAGTAATGAACCTCGGCCGCTCCACCACTAGCAACCGCGCGGAAACCAACGTCCGGTTCGTTTGGCTACTTTTGATGTTACTGTAGATAGATCCTGCTTCGCCCAGTAGTCGTGATTCACCTTATCAGCTACCGGAATTCACCTACAGTAGCTGTTCATGTAAGGATTCAAGCCGTTGTCTCGTCGTTGACAGAATTCGTCCGGTGTTTGGTGTAAGAATACAGCCTTGGATCTCGGCGAGAACGATAAAGTCGGAGGATGGGGCAGCAAATCGTCCGCGAATTTTCCTACAACTTTTCCCCTCCCCATCAGGTTGCGCTCGCGGCTTCATAGCCCTAGATTAACGCGAGGGAAGACGTAGAGGTACCCAATATGCCTCACACAACAGGAGCTGGGATTCCCCTTGAAACGGTATCGCCTCCATTAAAATCTTAGGCAAATTATTTATATTTCAAAATTATTTTTTTTCCTTTAAGATAAAACCTGTGCTAGCACGCACCAAATACAAAACGGCTCGCCTCTTCAACTCCGATGGTTCATACGTCACCTGCATCCTTCGTTGTGCCAGGTGTCCTTGTTGTTTCCATCATTACGACCTGGGAAAAGAAAGAGGGTACAGTAAGGGCGATATAGAGTTGCCCCACATTTAACACGTAACAACTCCACCATCACCTCCTAGAAAATTTCTTCCATTAAGAAATTTTTCATTAAATTACCTCATGACCGGTCTACAATCCAGTGCATCAACAAGACTACAACAGCCATCAAGCTTAAGAGAACAACACTAAACGAACTCAAGACGTACAGAGACCCAAACCTAGTAATTAACACAAAATATGAAATTTTTCAAACTTCTGACAGTATCCATTCTCTTTTGCGTGATATGGCTTCAAATCCTTCACGTGGCAGGTTTCCTTCTCGGTGTTCTTATCGTCCACCAAAACATACGTGTGAGACGAGGTGCTTCTTGCTATCCGAAAAGGTCCCACGTATTTGGGCCCCAGGCTGGCAGCATAATAATTCGCCGCACTAGACAGTGCGAAGTTCCGGCGCCATACTAGTTCATTCGGTAGAAATTCCACCTCTCGACGATGCGCGTTGTACGTTTCTTTCGATTTACTGGATGCCATACTCATTTTCCGTTTAACATCGTCACGTAGGGTTTTTCAGAACTTCATACGATTTAAATACCCTTCAACCGAAGACTCTGATATCTCCTCAAAACCCTCCGCGGGCAGCGTAGTATTTCCCCCATTGACCACCATGTCTCTTCCGAAATTAATTAGGTATGGCGTTGCTCCTAGAACCTCGTGCTCTGACGTACGCATAGCACACGCAACCTTCGCTAAATGGGTATCCCACGTACGGTGATTCTCCGACACATAGGCCCTAAGGGTTGTCTTGGCGATCTGGTTCATCCTTTCTGCGGGGTTGGCCTGAGGATGATAATGATCAGTATAACATACGGTTGTTCCATAGGCATTAAGGAGAGCACGAAAATCCTTACTAATGAACTGCGATCCATTGTCACAAATAAGAATTTTCGGAACTCCGAACAACAAAAACACGTCTCGCTCAATTGCTCGACAAATACCAGGGGTAGTGGCTGAACGCAAGGGAAACAACAAAGGGAATTTACTGAAGTAATCCACCACCGTAAAGATGTGAGTATAACCACTAGATGATCGAGGTAGGGGTCCGATTAAATCAACCGATATCATTTGACAGGGTCGGTTGGCACCTTTCCGCTCTGTCATTAAGCCAGCTGCCTTTTTCCGTTCCGGTTTCACCCTCTGACACACCTGACACATGCGAACGTATTTAGCAGTGTCCGCCTTCATTTTGGGCCAATATGCCTTAGTAGCTAAACGCGCAAATGTTTTATGCACGCCCATATGACCCGCTAAGGCGTTATCATGACATTTCACCATCAAATCCTTCCTTGCACCCTTTGGTACCACCCATTTCCACTCGTCGCCCTCCTCACTAAGGTCGGGATAACGCTGTTTTACACGTTTAAATAATTTTCCATCTTCAACACGCCAATCCGGAAAAGTTAGAGGGTCTTTCTCTACATTACCTCTCATCTTATCCACCCAGGGGTCAGTTGTTACGACACTTAGAGCGGATAATTGTGGAACCGTACGCGACAACATATCGGGAACGACATGATCCCTACCTTTGCGATGAACGATCTCCATATCGTATTGTTGCATACGCACCGCCCACCTTGCCAATCGCCCACTGGGGTCCTTCAGGTTTGCCAACCACACCAACGAATGATGATCGGTAATCATCGTAAATTTCGTTCCTTCGAGATAGGGACGCAGCTTTTCAACCGCCCAGACTACAGCCAAGCATTCCTTTTCAGTGGTTGAATAGTTACGCTCCGATTTGGTCAAGGACCGACTGAGGTACGCGACCACCTTCTCTCCTTCCTCAAAGCTCTGCGTCAGTACGGCTCCGATTCCGAAATCGGACGCATCTGTTTGTACCAAGAACGGTCGATCGAAATCCGGACATGATAAAATCGGGGCTGAAATCAAACACTCTTTGGCCGCACGAAACGCTTCCTCACCTTCTACCGACCAAACGAATTTTCGGGTTTTCTTTAAGAGTTCGTTCAGTGGTTTCGTCAGCTCTGCGAAATTCGGAACGAAACGTCGGTACCAGGATATGGTCCCCACGAAGCTACGCACCTCTTTCACACACTTTGGAGCCGGTATATGGACAATGCTCTCCACTTTGTCTGGGTCCACATGTAGTCCGTGAGCATCCACCACGTATCCCAAATATTTCAGTTGGGTTCGGCCAAACTTACATTTCTCAGGGCTCACTCGAAGATCTGCCTTCGCCAATCTATTGAGCACCTCCTCCAAAACCTCCAGGTGTTTCTCAAAATCTTGGGTCACGATAATAATGTCGTCTAGGTACACGAATACGTGCGGTTCCAAATCCGCACCCAAAACACGGTCGACGAGTCGCTGCCAAGTCGCAGGAGCATTGTGAAGTCCAAAAGGCATCCTCTTAAATTGAAACAAACCTCAGCAGGGTACAGTAAATGCCGTGATTGGTTTCGATTTTTCCTCCATCGGAATCTGACAGTAGGCGGACTTAATGTCCAGGGATGAAAGGAACTTCGCATTACGAAGCTTGTCTAGCGTGGCCGAGACGAAAGGCAAAGGGTTAGCATCCCGTTCTGTGACTTTATTCACCTTCCGGAAGTCGACGCAGAAACGAAACTTTCCATCTTTTTTTCGCACCAACACGATCGGCGATGCCCACGGACTCTGGGACGGCTCGATGACACCTTGCCCCAACATAGACTTTAGCTCCGTATCGACCTGTCGTTGCACGGCTGGGGAGATGCTATAATGCCTCTGTTTAATGGGATCGGCGTTAGTCTTTATCCTGTGCTCCACTAAGTGCGTACAGCCTAATCCACCTGGCATTGTACTAAATAACTTGGTCGTTAGTTCGTTTATAAGTAGAATTTGTTGAGGTGCTATAGGTTCAAGAGTGGCTAGGTTTTGTGCGTAGGTTGAAAATTCCCAACTATTATGACTAAGATCGGGCACAATTCCCAACTTTGACCAAAAATCCGCTCCTAAAATAAGCGTTTGAGGCAGTGATGGAATTACCAGCACGTCCATCAAACCCACCTTCTCTTTTACGCAAAAAGGAACTACCACTGTACCCAACACACCCACCCCAGAACCATCCGCCAATGCTACTGAGGACAACGCCGTGTTACCCACATTAAACCCTAGTCCTTGTAGAGTATGCCAGCCTTCCCTTCCTACAATAGTCCGTGATGCACCTGAGTCCAACAGGCCCAGCATCGTAATTCCATACACTGTTATCCGCAGGTACGGCCGATTGTTACCGTAGCCGCACTCGAGGGCATAATCAACATGGACACGATCTACCTCTCCACAGACGTTGGGATCAGATTTCACTTCACTCACCACCTCGATTAGAGCACGCTCACTAGTGTCGACACCGCCTTCATCCGTTTTGTCATTCCGATCCTCAATATGGTGATTCCCCTCGACGATAGAAACATCTTCAGTACTGCACCCAATCTCTTCAACAATACTGTCATCGTCCGAAGAATTGCTGCCAACGTTGAGTACACACTCATTATTACTCTGCCCGCTAACGACCAACTTACTCCTAGTATTGAGCCCAATCTCATCAATACCATCCCTCACCGTGGAGAAACCTTTATCCATATTGACCTCACACTCATCAATACCACGCTTCTCGACTAAACCACTCGTACCCATATTGAGGCCACACTCATCAATATTGGCACCCCCATCTCTTCCTCCGTTTGAGGCAGGTGAAATTATCTGGGAATTCATTGCCCTGCCGTGCCCTGAGTTCCTTGCTCTTTTCTCGCACAATTCGAGCAATTCTTACGTATCACATTCTCCACCCCGCAACCATAGCAACGTCTTGACTGACGACAACGATTCGCCAAATGTCCGTCACCGTTGCAGTTAAAACATCTAAAGGACCTGCTTGGTGTTCCAGGTTGGTTGCTACGGTCCGTCTGGCTATTTTGTCCACCAGATGCCCCAATTGTGAGGACGGACTGTTGACAAACCTGTTGGCTAAATTGAGCATTAGCGACCTCAACATAAGCCAGATCAGGTTCAAACAGGTTCATCTGTTTCTTTGAGGGCGGTGGTACGTAGCTCTCAACGTTGAACCGAGTAGCCTCCAACTTCCTTCCCACATTCATGAGTTGCTCGATTGAAGTAATCTCTAAGAACGCTAGTTGTGTAGAATAAAATGGGGCTAAATTCTTTCTAATAAAGGAAAGCTTCATCACTTCATTGCAAGGCACATCCAACCTCCCAAATAGCCTTAGCATCACACTCACAAACATGCCAATGCTTTCATTTTCCCCCTGAGTTCTGCGGCGAATTTCGTCTAGCAACCTGTCATTATAACCAGGAGGTCGGAATTCCTGCTTCAGGTTGTATACCAAGTCTGACCAATTCTTAATGAATGGCTTATTCGCCCGCAGCCAAATCAGTGCATTTCCTTCACATAGGTCGACGGCCGAGTTGTATAAATTCGAAAGGGAACACCCTCTCGCCTCCCTTCCGCATCGGAACTTACGATTCTACCCGGATGAACTGGTGTGAAATTTTGGTTTTTTTTTTGGTTGTGGTGCATCTACTCTTAGGATAATGTTAAGTGGGTGATGGGTTCATAGCTATAAGGTAGCAAGTAAAATAGTTTAAAAGTTATATATAAGAAGGTGGTGGGTTGTTGCACGTAAGTTAGCCAGTAAGTAGGTACTAAGCTATAGCTAAGGTTCCTGAATACGCACTCACACTACTCGCCCTACCTTAGGTTTGGCCGATGCATGCTCAGGTCGAAAACCAGTAAATTTAAACTTTTTTAATTTTATCGGGGACTTACCTTATAATAATTCTAAATAATTTACTTTTTGGTATAAAATTGAAAATTTCCATAAAAGAAATTGATAATATATTGAAATTTGCAAAAGAAAACCTTAATTTCGCGCACACACACTTCCATACCGAAGTAGTACTAAACTTAAGGTTACCGTCAAATTTATGACATTTCTCAGTTGACATTTCAAAAATGTCATCTGGCGATTATATTGGTCTCGGTGTTGATTTCGATAGCATACTGTGCACGCGGCCCTTCGAAACGGCAAAATCACGGCGGACAACCGATGCGAACGTCCAGTTTCCAACGACTTCAGACTCATCCACCGTCAAATCCACCCTCGGTTAATATCTCACCGTCGGTTATACCAACGCATCATACGTTACCACGCCAGAAGGAGCATCAAGAACCCGAAGAACTACATCGTAGGATTGCCGAGCTAACAGTTCAACGGTGTCGAGTTCGACTGTCGAGCTTATTGCAAGAGGGTACGTTTGGTCGCGTCTACAAGGGCACCTATAACGACAGTCAGGAAGTTCTTGTTAAGACCGTTGCACAACACGCCAGCCAAGTGCAAGTGTCGCTTCTGCTTCAAGAAGGAATGAGCTTGTACGGCGCTTCGCAGACTGGAATTTTATCGGTCTTGGGAGTTTCGATCGAAGATCATATAACACCGTTCCTATTGTATCCAGCTCCAGCAAACACTCGAAATCTTAAGCTTTTCCTACTTGAACCGGCTTGCTCATGGTCTATTACTTCCATTCAAATCGTTATGATGTCGTCCCAGCTAGCCCTGGCTCTTGGACATCTTCACAGTCATGGCGTCGTTCATAAGGACATTGCTGCTAGGAATTGCGTGTAAGTATTTCATGTTTGTAATTTTCTTTTCCTTTTTTTTGATTGCTCCTACTTTTCAATTAATCTTTTTGCATCCCTTTGTAATTCGTGTGTAATTCCATTTCAGTATCGACGATTCGCTTCGAGTAAAACTGGTGGATAGCTCGCTATCGCGCGACTTATTCCTGGCAGATTACAATTGTCTAGGCGATAGTGAAAACCGACCGATTAAATGGCTCGCCCTCGAAGCCTTGCAAAAGAAACAATTCACAGAAGCCAGTGATACATGGGCATTCGGTGTCCTGATGTGGGAGTTGTGCACGTTTGCTAAACAACCCTACGCTGAAGTTGATCCATTTGAAATGGAACATTATCTACGCGACGGCTACAGGTTCGCACAACCATACAATTGTCCAGACGAATTGTAAGTTACGCAATTGCCTCATTTTTTTCCCCTAATCTAATAGTTGCGTTTCTTCAATTTCAGATTTACCATAATGGCATACTGTTGGACACTATCTCCGTTGGAACGGCCAACATTTGCACAATTACAAGTTTGCTTATCCGACTTTTATACTCAGATCACCCGTTACGTTTAGGATAGACAATTAAATCGCAAGGATAAACTACGAAACCGTGTATAGCCAAGTTCAAAATAGTTTATTTACAGTTTATAGAATTTTTCTATGACATGATTACCTTTTGTTTAAATTTTAAGAGCCATAACAGAAAATGTGGAGTCCAACAAGTTTTATTGCTGGTTATCCATTGAATTTACGATTATTTTATTTATTTTGTTTAGTTTTGTGTAAAGCTAGAATGTGGTGGATAGGTGGGAAACGCCTTAAAGTGCCAATGGAATAAAATTGAAAATATAATTTAAAAAAAAAAAATGCATTTCAACCTTCTGCTCGGTGTCTCGATATGAAAACGTAGCTTTGTTTGTAGTTAACAATTTTGTCGTGTTAGTTGCAATCCCTAAAATATGCCACTTCTTCGCAGTTTGTTTAAGTTTGTTTGTGTCCGGAAAATGAATTCATACGTGCTATCAATTTTTTTTTCTTTTGTATCTACAATCCGCTTACATTTATAAGATTCCGGTAGAGATAAATGTTTATTCAGATTGTTTAAAATGTTGGCTCTTCTGCTGAAGTGTTGCAAACCTCAAAGACTTATGATTGTAAATAGTGTTCTTTTTTGTATAAAACGATAAATTGTAACAAGTAGAAAGTTAAGAGTAGTAGATAAGTAAAAACCAAATTGTGTAAGAATTTGAAAAACAAACTTGTAGAATTAATGGAAGAAGAAACCAACAAACTATACCCGTAATTATAGTGAAATAAAGAAAATATTTAATGTGAAATTGCGACGTGTTTTGTATTTTGAAACAGCAAACCTACCGGAACTCGTTGGGGTGAGCTGCATCGATTGACTCCGATTTCGTAGCTCGTTCGACACTTCGAAAACTCAAAATTTCCTCAAAACAACATTATTTTACGACATTCAAATTTTTTATTTAATTTTATTTTATTGCTGCATATAAAAAAGAAACAAATATTTGATCAAATCAATTTGTACACATAAGTTAATCATTAATCTTCATCCCTCGGTTTATTGCACTAAATTAATAGTACCAGATTTATGTTATAATCTTCTATTTCCCTATTTAAATTCTAGACGAAATCGCCTTCTAATACTTCTGCAATTATTATGCCTCACTAATTGTTTATTTTTGGCAAGGTAGCTATCCACTAACTACAAAAATTTCTATTTAGCTTAATTTAAATTAAAAAAGGTGAATAACAAAAATAGTACAGGTAAAACACTGATAGTAGAATATTTTGCCATACTCTTATCTAGAGTAAAAACATAACGAACATGCTTTTTTTATAATGGCAACAAAATATTCAGTTGTATACCCAATAGGCGGGATACACGCTTCAAACAAAATATTCATCGATTGCACTTACCCACTTACATAAATGTCATAAATTGTGATTATTAAAACTAATTTGTACTTAAAAGAAAAGAAAAAAAAATCACTCTTATATCGCAAAGTCCTCCATCGAAGCAACTGTAGTCTCGATCAGTAAGTTAAAGTCCAGCTCATTGAGGCTTGCCTTGGCCGTAAGCAAGTCCAGAAAAGTATCCAGCGGCGATAGTTTATCGGCCGATGGAAATGGTAACAAACCACGACCCACAATTATGCGAAGTGCATAACGCTTGCCGCGTTATGTCCTTTCGGCCCGAATTCCCAACCGGAGACGTGCCGGCTTCGACATGATTCTTCACAACGCTGTGTTCAATCAGCT
This sequence comes from Beris morrisii, assembly GCA_951812415.1. Classification (NCBI taxonomy): domain Eukaryota; kingdom Metazoa; phylum Arthropoda; class Insecta; order Diptera; family Stratiomyidae; genus Beris; species Beris morrisii. The sequence continues at coordinate 87,971,773 of OX638310.1, read as the reverse complement.
GAAGAGTTACTTACGAAAGTGGAACAAGCACAAAGTGCAGGACCGCGAAGAAAACATTGCTACTGCCGACTGCTCCTCTACAAACTCATCAACAATCAGATTTTGGAACAAACGGTATCATATCGACCGGAAAAGAAACCGTAATACTCGATGCGAATCGCGACTTGACACGGGACAGCTCCTATTGCCGCGCGAGTGTCATCAAAATCTTCAAGACAACGCCAAACGAAGTTAAGCAAAGCGATCATTACATTAAGGATGACTATCGTTTTAAGAATGGTTTCTCGAAGCACCCTATCATAATTTTATGGACCGAGAAGGAAATTCACAATATAATGCGAATGGAAAAGGTCGAAATCAATTGTCCCAATTGTTACCTCGTGCACTTGCCACAAATCGTCGTACTGAACTTTACGATCATTCCGTTGTCGTTGAACACCCGTGCAAACAGCGAAAACTCGGATCAACTCGAAGGCTGTCGCTTGTTGTCGACCTTAAATGAAGGAGCTAACGAGGTAAGTTTCAGTGCTATCGAGAAGTGTATATTTTATTTGAATATTTTTTCCGTCAGATCAAGCAATTGGGTGAAGTGGAACCAGTCTATGCCGACTTATCCGAATAAAATAGTCTGTGGCACGACGGAAAATGCTTTTATGGAAGCGTCGCGCAGTCTGTTGAGCCGTATACTTTAATGAAAACTCTTCTTTTTAATTTGAATGTGAATTTTAATTCAAAATGCTTATATTGAGCTGCTTGCATAACATGCTAGCCTACATTTTTAACATGTAATTTATAAATTTATTTAGTAACATTAAAATTTATTCGGATTTAAATATATTTAATTACGTAAATAATTATGAAATAAAAAAGAAGATGCATCTTGCATGCATATTTTAAGTGAACTCCTTTTTTTACATAGTCTGAAGTTATGATGGTTACTTCATCTAATTTTGTGCTGAAGCGGAACCGAATCCATCGAACTATTATGTCCAGATTCTGAAATGAAAATACAATTATATTCTAGTGGGAGTAAGAAAATAAAGGATATATGATAATCGCAGTCTATTCAATTTTGCTGGCTAGGCAAACAAAAACCCAAAATTCTGTAACTCAATTTTGACTCTTGACTTTATTCTTACTATTAACGTTATTTATTTCCTCACCACCTCACCAGGGGTAATATAACAGAGCGCGTTTTTTTTAAAGAGGTTTCTCCTAGGGACCATATGCATTATGTGTGCTCAATTACTTTAATTAGTTATTGTAATACTAGATACATATAATATAAGATAAAAGAAAATAAATTCTACATAAATAAACAAATAATAGGTTTGTTCTTTTTGCATACACTTTGTTACACTTCTCTGCACTCGCTCGAGAGCGAGTACAGAAAAGTGTAGAAAGTGTATGCAAAAAGAACAAACCTAATATGATGCACTCGACATAATTCGTGTCTGCTTAAATGTAACCGGTCCTTCTAGACATAATCCTCGTAAAAATAACAAATATGAAAACAAATAATTCCGTGATTTTCAAAAGAAAAATGAGTCCAACCTCGAAAAAATAATGAATTCTGAAATTATTAATAAATCCAACCCAAAAAAATTAATTCAATTGACTAGATCCAGGAAAAAATCCAAATAAATAAAAAAAAAATAAAAAATATACAGGGTGTAACTAGTACTGAGGTTCAAACGAAAATGGGAGATAGAGGAACTTGTCCTGAGTAGAAAATCGTTTTACACATACTCCCGTTTTTGCACCGTTAAGGAGATAGCGCGATTTTAAGGACGAAGGATTTTCATCGTACCTGTGATCACTGTTTGATCTCTAACTTCTGCTGTACTTAGCGTAACGTAATAATTCTGAGCTCGTTGGAAAGGACACAAATTCTTCTTTCTAATTGCTATCAAATGTGTCAATCAGTGTTATACTTTTTGAGAAAAATTCATTTAAATGACACAAAAATGATAAAAAATTAAAAAAAAATACAAAAAAGACCTGTTTTCTTCAAGAAGGACCTGATTAACCACCAAATTTTATTACATTTTCGGAAAGCCCATAAAATTTCACTATACGTTTGATAACAGAATTTCTTCATAGGTTGAATTGTAAAGGAGCGGGGCTAACAGCTATCAAGCACGTTCCCTTCAAGTAAATCTGGTTTGACACCCGTCATTCGCCGAAGGAGTATGATTAATAATAGTGAAGACGAAATAAATGCATGTGGTTGATGCCTAATCGATGGCCGATGCGCCGGGTGCTTACCCTGGGGTCCCTAGCCGCGATGCGCAGTATGCGCTCCTCCGTGGCCACAGGTACCGAGTGTCGCCGTCCAGGATGTTGTGTCTCCCGCCACGGCTGTAGTGTACCTCGTTCACGAAGGTTCCGATGAATGCTGATGAACATCCGATAATGGGGGTACCGAGATCTGTCCGGATACCGTTCCCGATAAACTCTTTCGGCTCGCCTAGCATTCCCGTCGCACAACCCATACACGAAGTGCATGTCTGCCATTTCTTCCTCCTATTGCTTGCCATGTTGCTCGTAATGATGTCTATGACATTCTGTTTGCTGCTGCCTCCTCCCGATGCTTTTATCGCAGAAAAATCTACGTAGGACGAAGTCATTCCTGTTCCTTAAGGGAGCAGGTAAAATCCACGCCCTACTTGAATGGATATTACTTAATTAACTTAAATGGATGTTAGTTAATTTACTTAAATGGACGCTATCTAATTAGTTGTCATATTTTTACTTACCTGTAACATAATTTTCACACATAAGAGCAATACATGTGTTGTTAACATGGTTGCTCATTACTGCATCTGTTTTGCGGTAAATTCTATGTTTAGCAGTAATTCCAACATGTGCAGGGAACTCACTTGTTGTTGCAAATATGAAGAAATTCTGTTATCAAACAGTAGGTACGGCGACACCTGAGCCAGACAGTCGTGACGTCACAGGTGCCGGGTGTTAATGACCTTAGGCAGTAGGCCAAGGTCATAAGACGGGGTTAATGACCCTATGCAATAGGCCAGGGTTATAAGACGGGGGTTAATGGCTTTATGTAATAGACCAAGGTCACATACATTAGTATAGGTAGATGGCCTTAGACAATTGGCCAAGGGCATTAGGGTGGGTAGATGAGACGGGATTAACGGCTTTAGGCAATAAGTGTGTCAGATGCATTTAGTATAAGTGTGTCGGGTGCATTTTGTACGGGGAGAGGAATTTATAAACAAAATAGCATGTGCGTCTTCTTGATGCAACTATAATGCGGTGTGTATTTTTTCATTTTTGTTTTATGCGATCTTCTCGAGTCTTTTAAACCTGTGAGACGACGAATGTTGTTTGTATGTTTTTATTATATGCAGGTTGAATGCTATAGTATGATGATGATAATGAGTTGCAGTAAACTTTATGCACTGTGGACATTTTTACCTGTTATATTTTTCACACTTGCATTTTTTCCGGTCCGTGTGACAAGATCAGATTTGCGGTGATGTCGTTATACCATTTATTTTATGCGATCTTCTCGAGTCTTTTGAACCTGTGAGACGGCGATGTTGTTTGTATGTTTTTATTTTATGCAGGTTGAATGCTATAGTATGATGATGATAATGAGTTGCAGTAAACTTTATGCACTGTGGACATTTTTACCTGTTATATTTTTTACACTTGCATTTTTTCCGGTCCATGTGACACGATCAGATTTGCGGTGATGTTGTTATACCATTAAGATTGGCACTGGGTCAAGTTCGTGGTGATACAGGTGTATATCAGAGGTTATTGTCGATTTCGGCGGACAACTTCTAGCTATCGGCGGACAGCCTGTGTGCGTGTGAAAGCATGTATCCGCGCCACTATTATTGCTTAATATTGTGCCTGAAAATTTCAAGTACTGAATGAAACAACTTTTTTCCGTTTTTAGTTTTTTATTCAAAATTCATACATTTAATTTCTTATAATAGCTTAACTTTAATCTGATTACAAAATTGATTACATTTCTTAAATAAAATAGGCGTAAGTAATTGTCCCATTTCAAGACACCGACGTTGAAACCTTAATCGATCTAGTGCGTAAGATTGCTAATTACCCTTTTCTACTACAACTATAGGCATACCAAGCTTTTTGCATGTTTTTTCCGAAATTGGTGTGAAGTGGTGATAATTTTGGTTGAAAGTGAACAAATAAAGTAGGCTAGTTAATTGACAAGCTTCTGGGGTGAGAGGGAATATTTAAATAAAAACACTGAACTGATAATTTAAGCAGCTATTTTTAGACTATGTAGTTAGACAATGCTCGTGGATTAACCTAAGTACATCATGTAGCAGCTGTGAACGATGATATGTGTTTTGTTGCCAGAATTCTTTCATTTGCCGCTATTGCGTAATGCTCTGAAATTTATCTAGATTGTCCCCAGGGAACTTGACTATTGTATAAAGTTGTGAAATTCTTGGTTGTTTGATGAGCTTGACTGTTGCATAAAGTTGTGAAATTCTTGGTTGTTTGATGAGCTTGACTGTTGCATAAAGTTGTGAAATTGTTCTAATCTCAACAGTTAACCTTGCCAGGAGAAAATTCAAAATGGCGGATAACTAAAAATGGAAAATCCAATAATATTTATCACTGAAGGTCACATATTTGAACCGAACCACTCAATAAAGAAGAATAGTCTGGCCAATCAGCACCTTTTGTCATTTTTATAACTAAAAACTAGAATTTTTCATTGTGATGCTATCATGTATGGATTTGACTATTGCGTAATGTTCTGAAATTGATCTAGATTGTTCCCAGGGGAACTTGACTATTGCATAAAGTTGTGAAATTCTTGGTTGTTTGATGAGCTTGACTGTTGCATAAAGTTGTGAAATTGTTCTAATCTTAACAGTTAACCTTGCCAGGAGAAAATTCAAAATGGCGACCTTGGGCATCTGAAATAGATATTTTAGTTTTCAAATACGTATATTGTTATGTATTATGACTGTTTCTGCCAATTAATACAGCTATACTCGAAAATTATCCGCTGTTCATGCATATTTTTCGAACATATTTAACCCATATGATTGCTGGTCATGTATGTATTTAAGTCTTTCCATGGTTATCCCACATTCTTTAAATTAAAAATTGTCAAAAACACGTAGGCGGCTAGCTTATAATTTACCGAGGAACTCTGTCAGAAAACTCGTACTCGTTTTTAAAAACTGATAAACCAGCTTGATTTGTTGTATAAATTTTATTAAAAATGTATAATACAAATCTTATTTACAATATTAATTCTTTCATTATTACTAGCTTACAAATTAAATTCTTTTTTAAAAATTGAATACTGTACATGTTTGATATGTAGGAAAATTTAAAGGGGTCTTACAAGCAAAGAAATCGTTTACAGTTATCTCGATTTTACTACAGATTTTCTCTTATAGCTTTTTTAACACACGAATATTTCTATGTATAACTGTAAAGGAGAATCATACATTAGGACCTTTTTACAGGTCTAAAAAGTGCGCAAAATTAAATTAATACCGATCAAGATGCTATAAAGTTTAAATGAAAGTAACCTAAAACGTGCAATTAAAAATATTTGATCTTAATGGTACTAAATCTTATCTAGAATTACATATTACTTTTATAAAAACTTCTTCCGTTTGTAACCAAAAGGAACAGAACTGTTATCTTCTCGAAATCGGCGCTTTTCTGATAAGGGCCTGTACTTTTTTATTTCGGATTTTGTTATAACCGAATGGTCCTTTGTACGTCGAAAGCTTTGCGTGGTCAATAAAATATATTGATTTTCCTCTGGATACAAAACCATATTCTTTATTGTATCAAAATTTATCAGTTTAGAGGACTCGTAGTTTAAGCAAATACCCTTAACCTTGCAAACTATCTTTTCAGTGTTTTCTCTCGTGCTAAAAAGTTTATATGCATAGTTCTTCGGCCCTCCACTCACAAATTCTGTTATATAGCTACCAGCACCATAAGATTCAATTTCATCTGTCATATCTCCTATAAACTCTCCAGTTGGTGGTTCGTATTCTCCCTCTCTATCTATGTAAATTACGGAATCTGTATCATAGTATAAGACGCGATCTCCCAGTTGATCTAAATAATAGTACAGTTTCAGTCGGGCTTGTGTCGTTGTATAGGCTGCTATGCAAACATTAACTGTAGGTAAACACTCGGTCACTTCTTCCTTATACTCCCAGTTGACAACTACGGTTTCTTCGTTAATGGGGAGCAAATGGCAAACCTCAATAGATGGGTTAGTAAGCAGTTCATATAATTTTGAGGGTTGATTTATTATGCTGGTTTTTGGCAAATTTCCCCTCTGTCCAAATTTTCCCCAGAAAGAATTCAATATCAGCTTGGCTAGAGATCTTAAGCCTGTGTTGTTTACAATTTGATCGAACTCTAGTTTGACGCCTTCAATGGACAGAAAATCCTCAATGTACTTGTCTTTTGCTTCCTGAGAAGAGCATTTACTCGGCCAGCCTGATGCTTGCTGTTTCATTTTAATAAATTTATTCATCATAGCTGTGAACAATCCATCAGTAGATGCTATTTTATTGTATTGCTTGACATCATAACTCCATATCTCATATACTTCGAGCAGCTTGTAATCATTTTCTAAAGCTTTCTTCACCTCATCTATTACCCATGTTCCTATCAACGCTCTTTCTTCATTAGAGTGTGGGCAAAACTCGTCCTGATTTTTATTTTCACTACATTTTCGACAAAGTGAAAACATCAGTTTACTGTTTTGCTTAAGAGGCAGCACGGGATGTAGTAATTCTTCTGGTGGCAGTATTTTGCACTTAATTATTCCCTCTATCTTCTTTAAATCAAGCTTCGAACAGCTATCATCTCCAACATATAGCGTTGGGTGTCCAATAGGAAATTTACCATTTTTGCATACCCATGGGTAAAGGGAACACACGTCTATATATTTAATTTTTTCGCCAGGTATACACGTATAGTAACTATAGGTGTTTCCAGTTCGCCTACCATAAAAAGCATCTCTCGGTTTTAGGGGTGAACTATTCAACTGAGGGTGATAGTCCAAATAATTCACCATCATTTTATCGATACTAAGTTGCCTATCAAAATCACAAGCCCACATTTCAAATTCTTCATAACCAAGAGTACGTAAGCGACCAGTTTTTGAAACAGTTCTTTCATATCGACGATTTAGCGTATCGGTTGGGTCATCATACAGGGGGTCGTCCCGATTATGCCATAGGCAAGAGATGTGACCATGATAATAACACCCCGTGAAATTCGAAGACTTGCTGTGTTTCGTGGCAGTATCCATCCACTTTAACTCCGTTTACTACAGCTTCTCTTCCATTTGCTGCATGTTGAATATTAATTTTGCGCTGATCCTCCTCCCATAATAACCACTGTATAGCCTCCTTTGATTGATTATCGGCATAACGGTACCCTTTTTTAGGGATTATTCCAATTGTGTTGGGCTTCAGAAAATTACGTCGGAAAACAAGGTTACACGCTGAGGCTATAGTTGTAGCTTCTACGAACGGGTCAACGCTGCATTCAGTTATCATAAGATGTCGAAATTTCAGGCATGCTTCAGTCAGAATCTGTACATCGCTTTTACAATATTCCTCCAAGTCTCGCTGCATGTTGAATTCTTCATTCTTGTGCTGTTCATACCATTTCAGGAAGGTGTTACGATCTTCTGATTTCATTGAGTTCGGGCTATAATATTTAGCTAACGGCAGTGGTCCAGCGTAACTTTCATTTTCTATTGTATTAAATAGATGCGGAAAATAGCCCTTTTTAAAAATCGATGGTAAATTAAAGGCCTTCGGTAACTGCGATAGCGACATGGGAAAATAATTTAAAGAATCAAGAAATTTAACGTTATCTATCCGCAGCATTATAATTTTCGTTCCTCTCATTATTAATACTGCTTTTATGTCTGTCTGATAAAGTACGCGGTTGAGAAGGAACTGATGATCGAACGCTTGTCCATTATGAGCAATTACAATAACTTTCTTGAATATCTTTCTTTGATTCAGCAAATACTCCAAAAAAATTTCTACTGGTTTAACTCTTAATACATATTCTCTTAAACCACATTTTTCGCACGAATTTAGTTTTTTATCAATACACTGGTCACACCTTTGCTGAAACACACATAAATTGGGCTCATGTAATTTTATTTCTCCAATCAAGACTTGGTCTTCTATTGTTTTTTCGGTGCCAATTTTTTCTTGGCGTGTTTCGAGATCATAGAAAACATAAAGAATATTTTTGGTCTGTAGTTTACGCTTCTCAGGCTGAATGAAACAGGCATGCGCTTGTGGTACGTTGATTTTACAAATTTTACAAAAAATTTCTCCACATGTATGTGTTTTACATGCGTTAAAGGTTTTGAAACACTGGATGCACCTTTTTACTTGTTCACAGACGCTCCCCTTGTCCAATGATCCAGCAGCTAGGTGTTTTTCGTAACACTCTTGTCCCCTAAACTCTCGTTTACATTCTTTACAGAATTTATTTTTTATATTACTTGAACATACAGGAGCCTGTTGACAACATGGACATGTTTTTTTGCAACGGTGTTTGTTTTTGTGATCAAAAGGTTGACTGCATTGATTACAAAAATAGCCGCAAGAAAAGGCCGATGTAAGTGATGTTATTACGTTGAAATGTCCCTTATGATGTAACAGGTTCAGTCGCTTACCATCCGTATAGCCTTAAAAAATAACATCTCGTCCTTTAAATCCGTATTGATAGACCACAATTTTATATGAGTCCTTAAAAAGCTGTTGAAGTATTCTTAATTCCGGAATACCAGCACCCTCATTCGGTATGCTAACTTTTGATTTTGCCAGTAATTCCATAGCAAGACGAGTCTGAAGTTTTCCTGCATCTTTTCTAATCTTACGGTAGTCAGAATCTTTTTCAACAGCCGCAACTGCAACAATTAGGGCTCGAAGTAGGCATAGATTGTCTTTGTTATTTATGGTGACAATCCCCATTTTACTGGCACATTCCTCGTCAAAAGAATTGTATTTTCTTGCACGACCAGTGCCAGACGGTAGGCGTACTGATGTTATTCCTAAGCAAAATGTATCCGTACTTAGCCCAGCAGAATTGCTTTGGAAAATCTTTGAAATCATATCCCAAATATCTATCATTTTGATAGAAGCAGGCTCCCTAAAATTCATCCATGCGGGCCCCTGTTCCTTGAAACCTTCTCCACAAAAAGTAATTCCGACCTGATCTGCAGGTTGAAGATCTTGACCAGCATATTCTACAATATCTTGTAAAGACTTCTTAATCCAGCTAGAAGGTTCCGTGTTATCAGGCACTGATTTGATTTTGAATTCTAATTTCCTCCCTCGCACATTAAACCGTTTGACATGGCTAGCGCAATCTTTAATAATTATTAAGCGCGTCATTTTCGATGTTCTAAAAGTACTACAAAAAAATTATTATTAATATGTAGTTCTATTTTTACGATACTTTCTATTTCATTGACACTTAGTGATGAACTCACTTACCTTCACATTGTGTTTACAATATAGTATAGTGATCTACACTTTTTCGAAGCAGATATTTCTGACAATAACTATCCGCTTCAGATGCTGGTTGCCAGGAAATCACTTGTGGAAACACACACACACACAACCAAGAATTTCACAACTTTATGCAATAGTCAAGCGCCCTGTGAACAATCTAGATCAATTTCAGAACATTACGCAATAGTCAAATCCATACATGATAGCTACACAATGAAAAATTCTAGTTTTTAGTCATTTTGAATTTTCTCCTGGCAAGGTTAACTGTTGAGATTAGAACAATTTCATAACTTTATGCAACAGTCAAACTCCTCGAACAACCAAGAATTTCACAACTTTATGCAATAGTCAAGTTCCCCTGGGAACAATCTAAATCAATTTCACAACTTTACGCAATAGTGAAATCCATACATGATAGCTTCACCATGAAAAATTCTAGTTTTTAGTTATAAAAATGACAAAATGTACTGATTGGCCAGACTATTCTGCTTTATTGAGTGGTTCGGCTCAAATATGTGACCTTCAGTGATAAATATTATTGGATTTTCCATTTTTTAGTTATCCGCCATTTTGAATTTTCTCCTGGCAAGGTTAACTGTTAAGATTAGAACAATTTCACAACTTTATGCAACAGTCAAGCTCATCAAACAACCAAGAATTTCACAACTTTATGCAATAGTCAAGTTCCCCTGGGAACAATCTAGATCAATTTCAGAACATTACGCAATAGCGGCAAATGAAAGAATTCTGGCAGCAAAACACATATCATCGTTCACAGCTGCTACATGATGTACTTAGGTTAATCCACGAGCATTGTCTAACTACATAGTCTAAAAATAGTTGCTTAAATTGTCAGTTAGTTATTTTTCTTTGTAGAAATGAATAAAATCCAAAAAAAACTTTATTTCAGTGCTTTTATTTAAATATCCCCTCTCACCCCAGAAGCTTGTCAATTAACTACCTACTTTATTTGTTCACTTTCAACCAAAATTATCACCACTTCACACCAATTTCGGAAAAAACATGCAAAAAGCTTGGTATGCCTATAGTTGTAGTAGAAAAGGGTAATTAGCAATCTTACGCACTAGATCGATTAAGGTTTCAACGTCGGTGTCTTGAAATGGGACAATTACTTACGCCTATTTTATTTAAGAAATGTAATCAATTTTGTAATCAGATTAAAGTTAAGCTATTATAAGAAATTAAATGTATGAATTTTGAATAAAAAACTAAAAACGGAAAAAAGTTGTTTCATTCAGTACTTGAAATTTTCAGGCACAATATTAAGCAATAATAGTGGCGCGGATACATGCTTTCACACGCACACAGGCTGTCCGCCGATAGCTAGAAGTTGTCCGCCGAAATCGACAATAACCTCTGATATACACCTGTATCACCACGAACTTGACCCAGTGCCAATCTTAATGGTATAACAACATCACCGCAAATCTGATCGTGTCACACGGACCGGAAAAAATGCAAGTGTGAAAAATATAACAGGTAAAAATGTCCACAGTGCATAAAGTTTACTGCAACTCATTATCATCATCATACTATAGCATTCAACCTGCATAAAATAAAAACATACAAACAACATTCGTCGTCTCACAGGTTCAAAAGACTCGAGAAGATCGCATAAAACAAAAATGAAAAAATACACACCGCATTATAGTTGCATCAAGAAGACGCACATGCTATTTTGTTTTTAAATTCCTCTCCCCGTACAAAATGCACCCGACACACTTATACAAAATGCATCTGACACACTTATTGCCTAAAGCCGTTAACCCCGTCTCATCTACCCACACTAATGCCCTTGGCCAATTGTCTAAGGCCATCTACCTACACTAATGTCTGTGACCTTGGCCTATTACATAAAGCCATTAACCCCCGTCTTATAACCCTGGCCTATTGCATAGGGTCATTAACCCCGTCTTATGACCTTGGCCTACTGCCTAAGGTCATTAACACCCGGCACCTGTGACGTCACGACTGTCTGGCTCAGGTGTCGCCGTACCTACTTCAAACGTATAGTGAAATTTTATGGGCTTTCCGAAAATGTAATAAAATTTGGTGGTTAATCATGTCCTTCTTGGAGAAAACAGGACTTTTTTGTATTTTTTTTTAATTTTTCATTATTTTTGTGTCATTTAAATGAATTTTTCTCAAAAAGTATAACACTGATTGACACAGTTGATAGCAATTAGAAAGAAGAATTTGTGTCCTTTCCAACGAGCCCAGAATTATTACGTTACGCTAAGTACAGCAGAAGTTAGAGATCAAACAGTGATCACAGGTACGATGAAAATCCTTCGTCCTTAAAATCGCTATCTCCTTAACGGTGCAAAAACGGGAGTATGTGTAAAACGATTTTCTACTCAGGACAAGTTCCTCTATCTCCCATTTTCGTTTGAACCTCAGTACTAGTTACACCCTGTATTTATATACAGGGTGTTTGGCACTCCGTGTGCCACCTTGTAAGGGGTTATTCCTTGATATATTTGGAGAAAAAAATTTTTCTACAGGGTGGGTCAATTTTCAATATTAGTGGAGATACAGGGTGGTTAAGAAAAGTGTTTTTGACCGGTACCCTCACTCACTTAAAACGTTAAATCTTGAAAACGAATAATCACAAGGCAAAGTGTTATAACTCGTTTTTTAGGCAATCGAATTACCTTTCATTTGATATAACAGTCTAAATTGTAACTCCACCCAATCTTGAGATATTTACTCGAAAACACAGATTTTTGCTACGTCAACCCTAAATATTCAGTGATCAATATAGTTTTTCTCAGAAAACCTCATTATAAAAATGTCATTTTGATTTTATTTTTTTATGAGCCGTATTATTACCTACAAAAGCTGCATATGTATGAGTTACAATTAACATTTTGGAAGTAACAGGTAAAAATACATATCGCATAAGAATTAAATATTTAAAAAATCAGTGCATGTGCATGTTGATCTACGCTACTTGCTTGAATTGAAAGAATTTAATAATGGTTTTTATTTCAAATATTTTCATTATAATAAATGTTCAAAATGGCCACCTTCATTTTGAATGCACGCTAAAGCTCGTTTGGCGAGTGTTCTCTTGGTATTCATATTCCTCAACTGCTGCCTTACTTCTATTGCTGCCGTATCGATCCTGATATTTAGATCTTCCAATGTTTCTACTGGCGTTGCGTAGACAAGGTCCTTCATCCGTTCCCATACAAAGAAATCCATAATAGCAAGATCAGGAGATCTTGCAGGCCAGTGTATCGGTCCATTTCTACCGATCCAACGATTGCTATAATTGGAATTTAGCCAATCTGTGATCTGTCGGCCGTAATGAGCAGGAGCACCATCGTGTTGGTAAAACATGGAAGCCAATCGAACCAGTGGAATATCATCCAACAAGTCCTGTAGATCATTTGATAAAAACTGTAAGTAATTGGATCTATTTAGAGTACGCGCAAGCCTAATAGGTCCAAGTAAATCGTCACCAATCACACCTGCCCATAAATTGACGTTAAATCTGTGCTGAAATGATGACGCTCTTCTTGTGTGTGGATTGCTCTCAGCCCACGTATGTAGGTTGTGGAAGTTTGTGATACCGTCTCTGGTAAATTGGGACTCATCCGTCCACAGAATATTGTTGAAAAAATTGTCGTCATCTATTTGTCAGTTTCGGATATTATTGAAGTTCCCCAATTTAGTGGCTGCAGTGATAATACATCAAACCCAGTTGTGGACTCTCTCGCAGTTCCCCAATTTTGGGATGATGCATTAAACTCAGTTGCAGATTCTCTGTGAGTTCCCCAATTTTGTGACGATTGTGAAGATGATGCCCTCCCATAGGATGTGTTGCTAGTCCTACTCCTTTTCCTACCTGAAATAGACAATTTGAACTTGGAAAATCTGTAAATAATTTTATCTCCTATGTTATGGCAAATTTTGAAATCATGTTCAATAGATGCCATTTTTGTCTGGTACTTTTTCATAATTAGGGAATTCTGATCGCTATCGTTCATTTCATGTTCAATTAAACGATAGAGTTGTTCCATTTTAATAAAAAATTGGAAAGCCTTATCAGATGCATAAAATAAAGAATGAGCCTTATATTCTTTAAGTTCTACGAATTGACCAAAAGTTTGCAATGGCTTTTCAACTTCAAGTTCACTCAAGCAATCAAAACAAACTTTATTCCAGTCTCTTATTTGCGAAAGGATATAACCTGCAACATTGTATAATATATTCAATTGAGAATTAGACAAAAAGATTGAATTCAATCGATCTAAATCCAGGTCATCGCAAAAGCTGGTTTCTTCGACATTAACTAAGTTTTCGAAACTGCAGTCTTTCGATTTATTACTTAAGTATGCAAGAAATCCGTCAAGGTTCCCTATCGTCTTCATCATATGAAGATTTCGATGTATATTCCATATATTGGGAAATCGTAATAAGCCTCAGATTCTGCTTAAATATAAGTGCTGAGGGTTTCGGTTGTTTATCCCTAACTATGCTATAGAGATTTTCCAGATAATCTTGAGAATATCTGGATGTAAGAACAAATTCGTAGTTTCTATCTTGTAGAAAATGTGAAGTTAATTCAGTACAAGATAGAGTTGACAATATAATACCTGTTTGTACCGGCTTCCACAGGCCTTTATCGCCTATGGTCATAATTTTGATTATAACCAAAAACTCTTGAAAGAATTAAACATCTTCATCCAGATTATTTCGTGTAATTGCAAGGGAATATCTGCGCGAAGTCATTTTGCAATACCATTTATGCACTAGTTGTAAAAACCAACCGGTAGTGTACAAACTTGGATCATTCGTTTCACTTGCAAGAAATTGAAGACCTGCACTTACGTCTGGACGTATTAGTGTAAAACCTGTCGAAACGCGCATTTTTTGATATTTATTGGGATTAAGATGGAATTTATCTAAACGTGGAGCAAATTTTAACGTGGAGTTAGATTGGTACTCCAATAACTTTTCGATATGGTTATGTTTAATATAAACAGACGGTAAGTTATATTTTGCTCGCACGAATTCCGGGATTTCAATGATTTTGTTGTTGTTCAGACTTTGGGTAATATTTTTCAACAGATGAGGAACATCTGCAAAAAAATATAAATTACGGGAACTGTCGATAGGATGTGGAATCTTACAATCTATATCATTTTTTTTATGTTTCAAGCTAAAAGCGATTCACATCTGAACATTTAAGGGGCCCATATCTGAAGTAACGAAATGAACTCTGAGACCAAGTTTTTCCGATTCAGAAATTACTTCTGAAATCATTTCATACATATGGGTACCGGTTGTCCCCAGTCCAGTAAAATGATATCCCACAACTTGCTTCCATCGACTGTTAATACCCCCTAACATAACAACAAAAGCATTTGCTGCGTTAGATGAGGAAACTGGTATCGTTATGTTTCCTAAAAACCGGTCTAAGGAAATATCATAATCCTTACCTTTTTCGATTTTCATCTCATCTACATACAGACCACAATCTTTTTCAATATCCTCAAAGGAACAGACACTGAGTTCTAAAAATTTGAAGACATCGTCAAGGATTCCAGGCTCAAATTTAAAATTTTCCACCTTTTTCCTTAAAGTCCTCTCCGCAGGCAGTGGATATTTTTGTTTGCGCAAAAATCTATAGCCACGACTTCCGCAGGCAAATTTAATCTTAAGAGCGTTACGTATTGTTGAGGGTTTCCAATTTATCCTACGCAACCCTTTGAGGAAATCCAACTGATCCATGCCAAATAAATTGGTTAGAAATAAGTTGTCGTTTCCATTTATTCGCTTAGCTTTTAAATTCCTGTTTCTGATTTTTCTTTTAAATGAATTCGCTAGTTTAACTTGATTCTTTAATTTCTGTTCTGAATTCTTTAACTCTAGCTCAATTGTGAGAAGTCCGTTGTTTAGAACTTCAATTTAAATCCAACAGTTTCTGTTCCGTTTGTTCCCTATTTTCTACCTCTACTTTGAGTCTACTTTCCAAGTCCTTTATTTGTCTATTTCTTATTTGTAAAGGGGAAGAGTGGGCATTACTATCAATATTTTCCATAGAGCTTAAGACCTTCAGTTGCTTCCGAATAGTTTTTAATTTTTCTGCAAGAAACAAGGAAGGTATCGAATTCGGACGCAATTGAGTTTTGGATGTACTTATCTCGAAACAATCTGGAGAAAAGTGATCCATGCACAGCCTTGAATTTTATGTGGGAGTCCAATTCACTCTATTGATTTTATTCATCCATAATTTTCTTCGTTCTTTTTCTCTGGGGAAATAAAACATTTTATTTCCCTTAGCGGAGGAGTTGGAACATCCAACTGCACTACAGGCCATGATTGAACTGAAATTATAAGATAACAAACTTCGTCTTACAAATTCGACCCAACCACCTTCTAAATTTCGTGCGTTCGGAAAAAATAATTGAATTAACTAAATCCCGAAAAAAAATAATCAAAAACGGAGCAAAATTTTAAGTGTAAAAAAAGTCTAGAGTCGATCTGAATTCAAGGCTTAAAATCAAAAAACCGACATTTGATTCTCAAAAATTATCAACAAGTCGCTGCCTCGGAGCAAGACTGTCACAACTGGAAAATGTGAATTTTGGGAAATCATGTTTTCAAATTTTACTAAGAGTAGTGAAATAGCGCGCAAAACGAGTGCATCCAGAGACGAAAGCGTTTATGTACATCTGTACTACGGATGAATTACTCTGATCGGTGCTCAGACACGAAACGGGGCCTATTGGCTGTTTGCTTTCTTCTCGATCAAAGCCAAAATCTAAATTTACGAGAATCTCGTTATGGTCAGAACGACAAACTCGTTCAATTTTCGATTGAGTTGTTCCGGATCCGGAGATGCGTACGTAAAGCAAGCGATTGACCAACGAGAAATCTGTCTGCATTACTACGTATACATGGAGGATTGAATTCGGATTGAATCCAGATTCAATCATTAAACATCGCATGTAGAGGCAGATCGAATTGGGATGAGAACGACTCAATCCGATCTATCTTCTCGACGGTTTGCGCCGTACGGTTTCTCGCCGTAGGGCAAAAATCCGAATTGACCAATAGTTCACACTGTATAAACCGTAGTGTGAACGATTGCCCAATTGCACGGTTTTCACGGTAAAAAAAAACCGTCCGACGAAATTATTTCAGTGGCGAGAAAAAGAGAATGGTTCCTTTCACATTGCACGGCCTCGGTACGGTTGCCGTCCGGCCGCCGTGTAGTAACCGTCAGCTGCCACTGCAATTGGACGGCGACCGAATATTGAAGGGAAGAAGCTACACGGTGGCCGGACGACGATCGTGCCGTGGCCGTGCAATTTGAAAGCGCCACTAAAATAATGTAACGACTCAATCCGATCTAACTTCTCGACGGTTTGCGCCGTACGGTTTCTCGTCGTAGGGCAAAAATCCGAATTGACCAATAGTTCACACTGTATAAACCGTAGTGTGAACGATTGCCCAATTGCACGGTTTTCACGGTAAAAAAAAAACCGTCCGACGAAATTATTTCAGTGACGAGAAAAAGAGAATGGTTCCTTTCACATTGCACGGCCTCGGTACGGTTGCCGTCCGGCCGCCGTGTAGTAACCGTCAGCTGCCACTGCAATTGGACGGCGACCGAATATTGAAGGGAAGAAGCTACACGGTGGCCGGACGACGATCGTGCCGTGGCCGTGCAATTTGAAAGCGCCACTAAAATAATGTAACGACTCAATCCGATCTAACTTCTCGACGGTTTGCGCCGTACGGTTTCTCGCCGTAGAGCAAAAATCCGAATTGACCAATAGTTCACACTGTATAAACCGTAGTGTGAACGATTGCCCAATTGCACGGTTTTCACGGTAAAAAAAAACCGTCCGACGAAATTATTTCAGTGGCGAGAAAAAGAGAATGGTTCCTTTCACATTGCACGGCCTCGGTACGGTTGCCGTCCGGCCGCCGTGTAGTAACCGTCAGCTGCCACTGCAATTGGACGGCGACCGAATATTGAAGGGAAGAAGCTACACGGTGGCCGGACGACGATCGTGCCGTGGCCGTGCAATTTGAAAGCGCCACTAAAATAATGTCCACCGTACAGTGTGAAAGAAGTCCCACACTGTCCGGTTCGGAGTTTTGCCGCACAGTGAAAACCGAACAGTGTGAAACCAGTATATTATTGACTGTCGGAAACTTCCGACACCACAAAACCGCGCGAGAATGTAATACAAACAAGACTTACCGGCGAAATAAGCTTGATCAGCCCTCCAAAAGTCGCGAAATTGCTGGTGACTGCGATCTGAAACATAAAAACAATCATTTATTTAAAAATTATTGTCTTAACTTATATAAATACCTCTTAAGATTTCGAACTTCCACTTTGCGCCCTCAGTCCAATTACTTTCGTTGACATTTGTCAATCGAAATGTCATATGGCTGGCGGCTACACACATTTGCACTAATACACAGATAATTTAGAACAGCCAAACTGAAAGTTTGGCTGTTCTAAATACGCCTTTTTCTAGGTTATGGTATGGTGTTTTAGTCCAATTTTGGGCTATCGGCCAAACTGGGTGAGTGTGTATTCAGTGACTCTAGCTATAGCTAAGTAGGTGGGTTCTAGTAGTAAGTTGCAAGTGACTCCGTGTCGAAGATTCCGTCTGTCTTGTAGTTGTTAGATTCTCGTGATTGTGTTTGTGAAGGGTAGGCAATATTGACGCTCCAGAGGGGATGTGGAATTTGGTTGCCTAGGCCAGAAGCCGAGTTTATTCCTCGTGGGAACGGTTGTTGGTGGAAAATTTCTTGAGGAAGAAATTTTCCAGATCTTCTCGCGTACCGGATAGGGGTGTAAGTCGTAAGCGTAACCTGGTAGGGTAAGGAAAAGGTTAGGTAGATTCGCGAGCGGCCGACGATGTCAAACCCCATCTTCTGACACTGCCGTTCACGCCGGACAAATAAAAGCCAGAAGCCGGAACATTGTTCTGCGATCGATTCCCTTCTTACGCTGAGTGAGGACCTCTAGGTTGAAACTGGAGAAAGATCTATGAGGTATAGCACAATAGATCACTGGTAGCGGTGCTTGGAGGAATCCCTCCGCCTCCGATGAAATCTAAATCTAAATCTACGCTGGAAGAGCGGATATTAAGGACCCCACACGTTCAGCTACCGTAGGCGAATTCCGGTAGTCGATGGGGTGCTTCAAAGACACACAAAGGAGTAACCGATCGCTACGATGGAAGGACCCAGAGTACGATCGATTCCGGAGCTGCCAAGGCGAAGTTGAAGAAAGATCTACAGGACCCTTCCGGGGAAAGATAAACATTGAAGTGACAGCTGAAACCAAACTTAGTAGCCTGTCAGACGGCCAAAACATGGCCGTTGTTGTTTCGCGCAGTATGGAACGTGCGGAAACGAAACACGAAATTGGCGGAAACAAGGGAAAGCACACTGGGAAGGACGGAGTGACTCCGAAGAGGAGAAGTCTGGTGGGACCTTGACGAGAATCTGGCTGATGAGGAGGAAGACGTAAGGAATTTTGGTGACGACTGGAAGGAAGAGTTCGGCTAATGAGGCAGGAACGGTAGAGTCGGGATGCGCGACGTAATTACAGAAGAGACACAGGTACTTTTTTCCCTCCCCTATTAGGTTCGCGGTCGTTATCGCCGAAACGGAGAATCGTAGGTCGTAGAGGGTCTCATCGGTAGTGACCTGTCTGTAGTGGTATCCGTTTTGTTTATTTTATTTATTTATTAATTTTTTTGCATTATAAGTGTTTCAAGAGATACGAGACGTGTTTTATTTCGTGAAACGGGGGGTTTCCTAATCTCCCTCCGTCTTAAAGATTAGGTGGCGCCCATTAGGAAGCAGTTCTCGAACGTCCCTTACTTCGGCTGAGCGTAGCCGGCGCAAGTGGAGTTGGTGACGGTAGGACCGGATAAAATTAATTGGGCCTGCAGCCGAGTGGTTAGAGCGAGTGATTTGAACCCGAGAGGTACAGGTTCAAGACACGGAGCAAGCAGGCATTATTATTTTTTTTGGTTCTCCTCGGTGCCAACCCCAACTAATTACCCGGGGTAATATATTTTTATCGAAAAAATTTTCCCATAAAATGGTAGTGAGGGTACCGTGTTTGACATCGCAGCGGTTGCTTCTAACTCATACGATAATTTTTTAAGCTATCTCCCTCATATTCTCTGCAAAAATTACAGGTATCGCCACGTAAACCCGTCTTTGGGCAGCAAATTGGTTCTTACTTCTATGGGCTTTTAGTGTAAACAATGTACCAAAATTTGAGCCGTCTAAGCATGTTTTTTATATATTTAATCGGCTAAAGCCCTGTAGTTGAGAAGTTTTTACTTATATTCTGAGGACAAAATTAACTTTCCGAAAATCCTCCTAATCTCGAAATAACTGAGGTTATACTCCAATTTCCTGCAGTATGACTCAATTACCTTATTCATGTGTTATATGTGGCTGTGGCGTAAGCATTCTATCGCGACCCAATATTAAACGCCTCCTGAACCTTGACTCGAAAACCCCGTTTCGCCAAACTGTTGGCAGATTTTTACCTAGCACTCAAATATAAATATGAACAATCCGAAATCTCACATATAAACTGGAAGAACTTCAACACTTCGTGATAGTAACATTTATTTATTAGAACTGGCTAAGTTGTGCGAAGTTTTTAGCTACCCTGTAAAATCACTTACCTGTTGAAGATAGTACACAGTGCAATTTGGACACATTAATTTTTTTATCGATTACCGTACCTAGTAATATATTCTCAAATTCGCCACGTACACAATTTTTTGCGTCATAGAATTATATAGTGTAACAAATAAATTTTGCCTTTATATGTTTAATGCTATTTTAATAAAAAGCAATCAATTTTACAATATATGTAAATTATAAATATTTCAAATAAAATGTAGAAAAAAGTCCATAATTTTAGAATATTAATAAAAATTAAAATACTTGGATGTTCCTCTGGGGACGTTTTCATTTGCTAATACTATATAGATTTTTTATGTTCTTAGTTTTGATTTTTTACTATTTCTATTTTGTTTCAAGAATAAATGTTTTTTTTAGCATTTTTATTGCAATTTGTTTATTGCCTTTGGGTCATATGAGTAGTTTATCAATAAACCGACAGTAGACGATCAAAATTTGGACTTCATGAATACATTTAGTTTAGACTTTGTGATTTTTATACAATATTTGTATATTTTTAATGTGTACTGAGTATTAATTAATTTTGTATGGCAATGGACCATCCATAGTTATTTTATGTGTTCATTTTATTTGGTTCACCATCGTTAAGTTTGTTTACTATTTTTGTTTTATGAAGAAATGGTTCCGTGAGTGATGCGCGAGAAAAAAATACTAGGTAATTTTATTTATATAAACACTTTACAGCACAGTTTACTTGTAAGGCCATTAAACTACAATTATATTTAACAGTAATCAATTAATGGGCTCAATAACATTAAAGTTGTTTATGGACGTAAAATTGAAAGAAAAAGAAAACAATGAGAATCAACACTAAAAATAACCAACAATATCAAAACTTGACTGACGCTATCTTCTTAGCTTGTGCATTAAAAGTGCAATAAATAAATAAAAACAATTCTTCAACTCGTCATATTACACATTAGAAAACATTTAATGTTAACGGATAAATGTTCTTATCTGGCAAATAAAACCAAAAAGAAAACACTAAAAACCCTTTATCCGTTCAATTACCTAAATAAAAAGCGTACACTAATTTTAACTATCGATTTAATCATTTGTTTAGTTTTCACCCATTTTTGTATATTTAATACTTTCTCATTCTATCGATTTACTTAAAGTTTTAAATATCACCATCGTTTTCTTGTGTCTCTTTCTACCTTTTAATATACAAAACATTATTTAATATTATTATTAACATTTTTGGGTTAATTGGTTCCTAAAATATATTCCACATTTGGTTTCTCACATTTTTTAATTTCCAAACTAATTATACTTGTAGCGATAAAATTGCACAGATTTATTTATATCTTTGTGTATAATTTTTAATTATCTGAAATAAAAAGAAAATAAAGAAAGAAATTAGTCATATATAGTGTAAATGGTCCAATACGATAATAAATACTAAAAAAAATATAATTATAAAGTCAATGCATAACACATATTGTTACATCCTACCCTGGCAACCCGCGCTGCTCGATCAGTTTCTGGTGAGAGAAGCAGCAACCTCCTAACGCCTAGCAAGAAATCGGGAAAAAAAAACATCCGATTGGCTACGTTGCAATACGAGGGCTGTTTGATAATGACCTGCAAAAATCAAGAAAACACAATTTTTTGGGGAAAAAATTTATTTTATTTTTCAACATATTCTCTTAGCTCGAGACACTTAGTTCAGCGTTTTTTGCAATTTTTGGATCCCTTCCAAATAATATGATTTCTCCAACCCTTCAAAATAGGCGTTGGTTTCATTGATGACGTCAGTATTCGTGGTGAATCTCTTTCCAGCAAGCCATTTTTTCAAATCTGGAAACAAAAAAAAAGTCGCAGGGGGCCAAATCTCGAGAATACGGTGGGTGAGAGAGCAATTCGTTGCGTAATTCAAACAATTTTGCCATTGCAACAGCGGACGTGTGAGCCGGAGCGCTGTCGTGATGAAACAATACTTTTTTCTTTGCCAAATGAGGCCGTTTTTCCTTGATTTCAGCATTCAATCGAACCAATAACTGAGTTTAATATGCTTTCGTTATTGTTTTCCCTTTCTGCAAGTAGTCGGTGAATATTATTCCATTGGAATCCCAAAAAAACTATCGCTATAACCTTTCCAGCCGATGGAACGGTTTTGCCTTCTTCGGTGTGCTTGAACCGGCTTTCTTTTATTGTTTTGACTGTTGTTTGGTTTCTGGAGTGTAGTGATATTTCCATGTTTCATCAACAGTTACGAATCAACGAAAAAATTCATTTGTATTACGTTGAAACAGTTGCAAACCGTGCGTTTTTAGTCGATTGTGAGCAAACGCGGCAGCCATCTGGCGAATAGCTTTCTCATGTCCAAACAATGTTTCAAAATATTCCAAACACATTCAGATGAGATGTTTACTACCTTAGCTATTTCACACACTTTCACTTGACGATCTTCTATCACGATATCATGGATTTTTTCGATAATTTCTTGCGTGGTGACCTCATTTGGACGACCTGGACTTGGTATGTTTTTTGTGCTCGTATGACACTTGAATTCAGAAAACCAGTTGTAAATCATTCGGATCGATGGTCCAGAGTCCCCACTCCCCATAATGTTTATCTAATTTTTCTTTGGTTACTTTAGCTGTTTTTCCTTTTAAAACGTTATGTTTAATCAACACACGAAATTCGTTTTTATTCATTATTCATTAAAAATTACTAGAAGTTGACTTGCTTAGACTGCTGTTTCACAAAAACTAAAAGAGGTATCATGCTGAACCTTTGCAGGTAATCTATTTAACGATGGTCCAGGTCAAAAAAATAACAAATTCCGTTTCTGCCCTCTCCTTCTTGATTTTTGCAGGCCATTATCAAACAGCCCTCGTAATGATGAGAAATGGCGTGGCAAAATGATCAGTAAACATCGATAGTGTTCGAGAAGAATCACTTTTCCCATTTATCACTAGATGTATAATTGGAATTATAAACTTTCTGGGTCCTTGAAAGACGCATGTTCTCCAGGCAGTATATAAGCACATAGTGTTTTCAGCCGGACATCAGTTTGACTGCGACAGCAATACGTCCCACGGTGCGAAGCAAACAACGATAAATCTACGAATACAACGAAGTATTGCGCGAAAGCGATCTCGGATTCAAAACAACGATAGAGCGTGATCGAGTGGTATATAGAATCGGGCAAAATTACTGTTGGCACAATTAGCTTAGAAAATTTTTACCTATTAGTACTAAATCTTTGAACGCACTAAGAGTACAATTAAACGATCTCCTCACCCACCGCTAACATCCTAAAATCCCAGCCAATTTCCTTTCTTTTCCAACCAGGACACGGAGCAGCACGATAGGTGAGTTATGAAGAGTTATATTTGTATTATGTTATTAATTTTTATTATTATTTTATTTGTTTATTGAATTGAAGGGAAACGAAATAAAATTTAAAGTTTTTATTCTACAAAACGAAGAAAAACTAGACAATTTTTCAATATTTCTTTAAATTTTACATTGGCGCAAAGATGTCAGAAGCGCTCAAAACTAATGAGAAAACAAATCCCAAAGCATCATACAGCTGCCAAACCTGCGAAAAACCAGATAACACTCAAATGGTACAGTGTGACGCTTGTGATCTCTGGAACCATTTCGATTGTGTAAACGTTTCATCGTCAATTGAAGAAAGCGAGTTCACATGTCCTAACTGTCAGCTTAATGGCAAGAACTTAAGAATTTGCATACATCGACTTTGATCTCCGAAAATTATAACGAAGATATCAAATCCAGAGCGTCATGCAATTCATCTCGAGTTTCGAGTCGGAATAAAGAGCTGCAGTTGCAACAACTTCAGGAGGAGCATAACCTCAATCAACAATACCTGCGCAAAAAATATGCCATCTTAAACGCGGATGACGACGATGACGCCGACGACGGTGGTAAAATACTCAAAGAGAAATCGGCTGTTACCACGCAGTGGTTGATGGAATCATCGAAACATCTACCGCCGAATAGTACAGCGGCACCGAAGGGCTCAGTTACTGTTCCACCATCATCATCAGGAGCCGGCATATCAGCTGTAAACATAGTTACATCGCAACTTCATCCCACAATTACCACGGCTGGATCAGCATCGGCTTTCGCATCGTCGGACGCCACACAGCAAGAAGCCGGTACGTCAACTACATCAGCGGCTAACGTCGGTACCCTAGGACGACCGACAGCAATAATTACAAAAAAAACAGGTGCATAGTAGCGCACCAGTGCATGTAACGTTTTCGGCCGCATACGGAAATAATAGTTTGAACCCACAAGCACCTACTACTTTCATCGCACCAGCAGCTCGAGCACCGTTCGATAACTTCGCAAGAGAACCAGTTCCATTTGCCAATAGTAATAATGTAGCTATAACAGCCACTAACAGGTAACTCCTTTAATATTCCTATCACTCGTTATAACGGTGCGATATACAATAGTGGCAGTTCCAAGTGATTAATTTGCAATCTAATGAATATTTAAACGCGAATTCGAATGTGAATCTAAATATACCGTCTAATGATATAACCGCGATCTAACATTCTCTACCTCCTCCGTCTAATACTCTAAACGCGAATCAATTGGCCGCCAGACAATTCGCTTCAAAGGATCTTCCAATCTTTCATGGCAATCCTATCGAATGGCCAATTTTTATAAGCAATTTTGAGTACACAGCGCGAATGTGTGGACTTGGGAACGAGGAAAACCTCATACGACTACAGAAGTGCTTAAAGGGCAGGGCTTTAGAAGCTGTACGAAATCGTCTTCTTCTGCCACAAAATGTTCCGAAATTACTAAGCACCCTACGCTTACTATACGGAAGACCTGAATTAATTATTAATTCGCTCTTAGAAGAAATTCGTAGTCATCCAAACCCAAAGCCAGAACAATTAGATACTATAATTGAATATGCTCCCTTAGTTCAAAATCTGTGTTCTACTCTCGAAGCTTCTGGGCTTGTAGCTCATACTTCCAATCGAATGTTACTACAAGAATTAGTCGACAAACTTCCAGCTCAAATTAAGCTGAATTGGGTCATGTACAAACAAACGATTCCTGTCTCATCCGTGATATCTTTTGGAAACTGGCTGTTTCAACTTGCTGAAGCTGCCAGTGATATAACGATGTACATTGGCGACTTAAACCAAACCAAGTCGGAAAAACGATTTAATAACAAGAAAGAAAAGGGTTATTTGCATGCTCATTGTGAAAAACCGACAAATAGTAATCAGTCTTCTAATGGACATATAAAATCCACGGGCAAAGAATGTGTTATAATAACACGAAGGTGCTCATGAAATAGCGGTTTGCATTAAGTTTAAGCAACTTACACTTTCTGATAAATGGAAAGCTGTTAAGCAGAATCATCTATGTCGAAGATGCTTTAACACACACAATCAGTGGAAGTGCGCTGTCGAAAGCCCTTGTGGTACGAACGGGTGTCAGTTTCGACACCACCCACTCTTACACAATCCGGCCAAATACACTACTGACAAACAACGTGAGGTTGTTGAGGTCACTGCATCAGCATCTACTCGTACTAATTGCCACTCGCATAAGCAAAACCATAAAAATATTATGTTTCGAGTTATCCCCATTAAGCTTTACGCTAAAAACATTGTCATTCGGACATACGCGTTTCTAGACGAAGGCTCATTTCTGACATTAATGGAGGATACACTCGCTAAGGAGCTATATCTGAATGGTGTAAAAGAGAGCTTATGTCTGAAGTGGACTGCGGATAACACACGCACTGAACCTGAATCCAGACGAGTTTCGATAGAAATATCTGGCACGTATAAACATGCGCCCAAATATAGTCTCTCTGAAGTTCGAACTGTTAACAAGTTAAACCTACCGATACAATCTTTGCCATATGACGGCACCAGTATGGAGTATGATCATTTGAAGGGCCTTCCGTTCGAAATCTATTTGAATGCAACTCCACGCATTTTAATCGGTATAGATAACTGAAGGTTAGGGGCACCCGTAAGAATCAGGAAAGGCAATACAAACGAACCAGTCGCATCGAAGACTCGCTTAGGGTGGACTATACATAGGTTCACTAAAGATTTGTACCTAGAGCAGAAAGGATATAACTTTCACATGTGTGAATGCAAAGACAGTAGAAACTATAAGATGTCCCAAACATGTCAATATCAATTTGAAAAGCTTTGCGATTGGCGACCCAACTCCGGTGGCTATTGAAAAGTTTTAGAATTTATGTTGTGACCCACTGTATGTTGGAGTGAAAGCTCGCCAACTAACAATAAATAATCAATTAAAGGCAGGTTTTTCGTATCGGATTGTCAATGGTCGCATTTACGTGCAAACCAGTAGTGGAATTCTGTGCAAAGGCGACTCGACTCGCCTTTTACGATTTTCTCGCCCATATCGTTTTGGCCCTTGTCGGTTTTTAGCGATTTTGTGCAATGGGACAAAAGTAAGTGACGAGTCAAATTGAGCTACTGTCCACTTCCCCATCTTCGACTGAGGGCGACTGGCACAAGTGGAGTAGGCTGTAAGAACATCAAGAAAATGAGAAGTGGTGAGCGTGGGGCGTGAGCGGTGGGTTTATATCAGTGTGTCGCTGGTTCGAATCTCCGGGAAGACTTTTTTTTTCTTCCTTTTTTATTATTTTTTGCTTATTTCAGTTATTTGGGATACCCCAAATCTGTTAGCTCCAACTATTGGGCTCGTACAAGAGCCATTAAAACGAGTCGAAACCTTCTAGTTAGGAGGTTAAAATTTTGCACACATTAACAGTCCATTGATTTAATCGAAAATTCCGAATATAATACAAATCGAATGAGTCCTTCGCGTAGCAGCCTACAAAAGTCTTTCAAATATGTATGCAAGTTACAGAATCCACTACCAATATTGAACGGTAACTTCAGAACACTTTACAATTTTGAAATTTTGAATACGGCGATTTAATAATAATTGCAGCTAAATGTGTGAATACGAAAAAATGTCATGAGTCCTTCGTGTAGCTGTCATACAAAAACTCTGTTAAAATTACCTAACTTAATTTACAGATCTCACCATAACTCAAGTAATCGTTTAGCCACGCAGTCAACATTTTGTACAAATTAGTTTTGAGTGAAAATAAAGTTCTTGCGTACTTGTCGGCGAAATCATTCTACTCCTTCCGGTTGCTCGCATACAAAAACTCCTTAAGACAAGTATTCAAGAATATTTTTCGATATCTTTAGAACGTTTCAGTGTAGGTTATTTAAATTGCGTACACATTAATTTTTAAATGGTTCTAGGTAAAAGGATAAATATGCTAGAAATCAAGTGAGTCCTTCATGCACCTGCCATTTAAGAGTTCTTGAAAAAGGAAAAATTCACTTTCAGTGATTTTCCAAGTTTCAGATTTGAAATTGAATAATGAAGGAATTGTCTTTTACTTGCGAGTAGCACCCAATTGAGAGTCCTCATTGAAGAACAAACCACATGCCTCTCTTCATTGTACTTTATTCCCAACTGCAATTAAAGTCAGAGCTCAGTATTTCATTTAGAGTAGATTTGCTTGCAGCCGATCGTGACTGCATTATGTTTTTTAATTACAATTTATTGCATAACTTTGAAAAATAATGTAAACAGACAACTCGGCTCCACTAGGACTAGGCGAGAAAAATAGGCGAAAAGAATATGAGTGACAAGCGAGAAGTGATTTCACGAAATCGCTTTTTTTTCGCCAGTTGCTCAATTTTGTGGCAGTAGGCGGCAAATTAATAGGCGAGACGCCAGTGCACAAAATCGATAAGCTGTCAATTTCGGTTTTTGGACGATATTTTGGGCGACTCGACCTGTACAGAATTCCGGTACAGACCAGCCTGAATAGACCAAAAAAACCAGTCTGGTCGTACGCATAAACGCAAACCAAACCAGTCCATTTGAACTGATTTTGGTCTTGATTTTGGTACAGACCAAATGAAACCAAACCAGTCTCGTACTGTGAAAATGCGCACATAAATGCAAGACCGAAAAATACCAAACCGGTCTATGTGGACTGGTTTGGTCTGCACGTAAACGCGACCAGTGGGACATCATTTTTAGCTATATACATATGTGAATATGTAGGAGTGAGTATGGCGGTAATATTCATAGTGGTATGGCGGTAATATACATAGCGGTATGGCGGTAATATTCATAGCGCTAGTTCAACATGATAATCGTTAAATTTCACGATATTTTTGTTTATTACCTAGAATGTTCTACGTCCGAATGAAACCAGCGTTTCTATGATCATTTAATTCATTAGATAAATTACAAGAATGAATTGTTCTGCTCGGCCTATGAAAATTTGGTGTTTATAGTAGTTTTGTTCAATTATAGCCAGATACCCCAAATCTTCTTTTCCGAACACACGAATTTAGAATCTGATTATTTGCTCGAATTTGCAGGGCTAGGTTCAATGGCCAAATCGGTTCATTTCTTTAGTTAGCTGCCATACGAAATTCCTCAAAATACAATTTTTTCAATCAGTGATGTACCAAAATATCTACGTACTGAATTAAAAATGCGAATAATGACCTTCTCCTTCAAGTAGCCACCAAACGATAGCTAAACATGCAAGTATTTCTGAAACTGTAGGTAGATAGCAAATCACTGAATACCTATAAAACTTTCTTTTTTCAAAGACTTCAAGTTCCTGGCTAAAGCATACTGAAGATATCTACACACGTGTTTGAAGGACTTCTATATGACAGTATACCAAAATGTTGTTATTACTGATGTAATATTCTCAGTCTAGAATTTCTTTTTAAATTTGCTGACTCTTTCGTTTTCCATGAACAATTCTTGCGCAGAAAAACCAACAACATAAAATCTAAGACTTCTCACCGATGGGCATGGCATAACAAACATTAAAAAAGGTGTTTCTTTAGAAATTTTCATTAGTTTAAAACATTTGTTACGTTTAGAATAGCGAAGGCCCGCAAGGCTCGAATATGGTACCCGGGAAGATGGGTTTCGCGTGCGGACGGCATTTTGCTTTACGTTTGGCTCAATAAATTAGTTTTTTTTTCATTTTGAAGTATTTCTTTTGCTGAGAGGAAGAATTGGCACGCGAACTTGAGCGCATGAAGGTCCGCGTTTAAAGACACGGTAACGTTACCAACACCTACCCGCGCAGAATTCAGCCCGAAAACCTGAGTAAGGACCAGCGTTGGCGCATGCCATTAAGTAGAGGGCCAAGGAACTTTATTCAAGAAAATCAGTACCAACATTAGGCCAATTGGACCAAATACTGCAACGCTGGTATGGAGAACTAGTGAGCATTTGCAGGAAACGAGATTTCTTCGAAATGGAAACCGATGACTGAAGCCTCTTGTGCCACTGGACTGTCGAGGAGTGAGTCTGGCTGATCCGACGCCGATTGCGATAGGTTGTCAAATTTTCCGCAAAATCGAGCCCAAGTACTGTTGTCCTGTGACATTTAGTTTTGTTGGTGCCCAATACCTTCGCCACGCCCGTCTCTGCAGCTCAACCGGGAGGTGAAAGCACGAATATTTAACGAAAATTATCGATAGTATTGAATCGACAAACGATAAACGCACCCTAGACATAATGAGAACGACCACTTATCTCGAAATGGACAGGTATGTAACAGGTCTTCTTTGGCGATTCGGCAATATAACTTTACCAGAAAGCTTTTCTATGGCATATCGTCGTCTACTTTGTCTAGAAAAGCAGATATCTCATAATACAGATCTCCAAAGAAACATGCATAAGACCATAAACGACTACGTCTTAAAGGGTTACGATCGAAAGCTTACGAAAGAAGAGCTCGAAGAGCCACATCCGCGCATATGGTATCTTCCAATATTTTCCGCTATCAACCCGAATAAACCGGGAAAGTTTAGACTTGTATGGGACGCAGCAGCCAAGTCAAATGGTGCTTCGCTAAACTCCGCCCTTCTAAAGGGACCTGATCAATTAACATCACTGTTAAGTGTTATGTTCAAATTTCGACAATGCTTGGTTGTGATATCATAAATGGGAAGCGATCACCGACTAAGCGTGAAGTGCTTCGCGTTTTTATGTCGATTTATGATCCATTAGGATTCCTAGCACCCTTGTTAGTCTACTACATAAAGATTCTTCTTCAAGAAATCTGGCGATCTTCATTAGGTTGGGATGATGAGCTCACGGATAATTTAGTCGGCAAATGGCTTAAATGGGTCAAAATTCTTCCTTTCATACAAGCATTAAAGATACCGAGATGCTACTCTTCTACTCTCGCAGCACCATATAAATCAGTCCAGCTTCACGTATTTGTAGACGCTGGCCAAGATGCTTACGCAGCGGCTGCATATTTTCATCATACATCAGACCCCAGAAATCATCGCGTATCGTATTTCCGAGATTTTGGATCTTACAAAAAAAACGAGTGGAAATGGGTTCCTAATGAGTTAAATGTATCTGATGAAGCGACCAAGTGGTCTAAAGTACCGCAAATTGACGAACATAGTCGTTGGTTCATCGGACCATCCTTCCTATACAAGGAAGAACACCTCTGGCCTAGTGCAGTTATAAACACCTCAGATGTTTGTGATGATGATATGGAGATAAAACATGTAATACTTCACACTACCCAGTTACACCGTCATATCAACGAACTAAATCGTTTTTCTAAATGGCTCCGCCTTTTAAGGTCTATGGCATTTGTATTTCGATTTGTTCAAAATTTAAGAGCCAAGACTCAAAGGAAAAAACGCTCTGTAGGAAGTCTTAGAGCAGAGGAATTATCTTTGGCGGAAAATTATTTACTAAAATTAGCTCAAGCCGACGAATATGCGGATGAAATAAATGTTTTGACTGGTAGCAATTCAGAATCAGGGAAAGAAACGACACTGCCGAAGATTAGCAAAATTTATAATAGGTCGCCATATTCAGATGGGAGTAATATTCTAAGAGTAAAGGGTCGGATAGACGCGGCGATTGGAATCAGTTTAGACACTAAACGTCCAATTATACTCCCGAAAAGGCACCACATTACGGAGCTTTTACTCGACCATTATCATAGAGCCTTTCACCACCATAACCACGAAACTGTAGTAAATGAAGTTAGACAAAAATTCGATATTCCGAAGCTACGAAGTGCTCTTAAGTTAATCGTGCGGTCCTGCCAACTTTGCAAGATTCAAAGGGCCAAACCATTTCCACCAGAAATGGGGAGACTCGCCAGCTAGATTGGCTGCATATACAAGGCCATTCACGTTTATAGGTGTGGATTACTTTGGTCCGTTTTACGTGTCGGTTGGAAGAAGGTCAGAAAAACGATGGGGTGTCTTATTTACGTGCCTCACTATACTTGCTATACACATAGATATAGCCCATTCGCTAACGACCGACTCTTGCATAATGGCCCTAAGCGTCGTCTCGCAGGGGAATGCCTCGAGAAATCTTTAGCGATAACGGCACAAACTTTAGAGGAGCGGATGAAGAACCCTTCACTGGAAGAACAGGTCAAGTACGAAAGGCAGTCGTACAAACTGCAATAGGACTTTAACGAGACCTGCTGTTAAGCTGGCTGTCTTAGATGTTTGTGGACCAGATGTTTAAAGGTAAGTCGATTTCATATCGACTTACCGGGAGGGAGAATGTTGGCACAATTAGTTTAGAAAATTTCTACCTATTAGTACTAAATCATTGAACGCACTAAGAGTACCATTTAACGATCTCCTCACCAAGCGCGTAATGATGAGAAATGGCGTGGCAAAATGATCAGTAAACATCGATAGTGTTCGAGAAGAATCACTTTTCCCATTTATCACTAGATGTATAATTGGAATTATAAACTTTCTGGGTCCTTGAAAGACGCATGTTCTCCAGGCAGTATATAAGCACATAGTGTTTTCAGCCGGACATCAGTTTGACTGCGACAGCAATACGTCCCACGGTGCGAAGCAAACAACGATAAATCTACGAATACAACGAAGTATTGCGCGAAAGCGATCTCGGATTCAAAACAACGATAGAGCGTGATCGAGTGGTATATAGAATCGGGCAAAATTACTGTTGGCACAATTAGCTTAGAAAATTTTTACCTATTAGTACTAAATCTTTGAACGCACTAAGAGTACAATTAAACGATCTCCTCACCCACCGCTAACATCCTAAAATCCCAGCCAATTTCCTTTCTTTTCCAACCAGGCCACGGAGCAGCACGATAGGGGAGTTATGAAGAGTTATATTTGTATTATGTTATTAATTTTTATTATTATTTTATTTGTTTATTGAAGTGAAGGGAAACAAAATAAAATTTAAAGTTTTTATTCTACAAAACGAAGAAAAACTAGAAAATTTTTCAATAATTACCACATAGTGCGATTATAATTAATGCGAATACATTATTATTTCTTTTGATTTTAAACGAATTGTGTTTTACTTGAAATGCCTGCGAACCTCTAGCTCGCAAGAGATATTCGACTTAAGTTATCGTACGGAATTTAAACATAAGCTTTCTGTTGAAGGATAGTGATGCCCAATCCGTTATAATGTCCACATCCTGTTCGCATTTTTTTCATTCAAAGTGCTGTAACATTAAAACAATTGAAAATTTGGGCAAACTTGGCGGCAAGCGCGAACAATGGAAGTGCGATACGTGTAAACCTGGAAAGTCACTACAACCAAAACAAAGCCATGGTGATAACAATCTCAGCGAACTTTTCATAAAAGTCAAACAAGAATTGAAGTTGCAGATGAATGGCGTTACACAGAATATGCACCGTATTGGTGATTTGGAAGTTAGAGGAGTACAAAGGAGAACATATAACTTATGTCATAATTAAAGGCTATTTTAGTGCGCCAAAAAAAAAATTGCCGCTGCTAATGATAAAACCGTATGGTCGTTCTGACTGACGATGAAGCTAGGATGACCAAAGCCGAAGCCGAGTGCAACAAAGTTCTAGTTATACATGAATTAACGGCTATTTAAAGGCTATGCACCCGTTTGAATGAAAACTCAAGCCCCGTATAAGTATTGTCGTATATCTCGACGAATAGAATTAGCAACAATTCTCGAATTGGTTTCCAAATTAATAATAAATTAATGCTTAGTTGTTCTCACAGCCCCTGATTTTACTGCTCCACCCCCTCAGCCAAAAGTCACACCCTGTATACCTATATTTGTGAATCTAGACATACAGAGAAGCTACGAGTCTGTAATAGGTCCTTAAAGTACTCCTGATTTAACGGCTCGCAATTCCAGATACGCCCGAATTTACCGCTCCACTCCGTCAGCCAAAACTTACCCCCGGTATACCAATATTTGTGAATCTAGGCATACAGAGAAGCTACGAGTCTGTAATAGGTCTTAAAATTTCTCCTGATTTAACGGCTCGCAATTCCCGATGCGCGCGAATTTACCGCTCCACCCCCTCAGCCAAAACTCACTCTTTGTATACCTATATTTGTGAGTTAAGGCATACAGAGAAACTACGAGTCTATAATAGGTCTTAAAATTTCTCCTGATTTAACGGATCGCGATTCCGATGCGCCCGATTTTACCGCTCCGCCACCTCTGCCAAAACTCACCCCCTGTATACCTATATTTGTGAATATAGACATATAGAGAAGCTACGAGTCTGTAATAGGTCTTAAAATGTCTCCTGATTTAACGGCTCGACATTCCCGATGCGCCCGAATTTACCGCTCCACCCCCTCAGCCAAAACTCACTCCTGTATACGTCATACAGAGAAACTACGAGTCTGTAAGAGGTCTTAAAATTTCTTCTGATTTAACGGCTCGCAATTCCCGATGCGTCCGATTTTACCTTATTCTCCTCATTAATTTTTTTTAACTTATGCAAATAAATAAATTACTCATCGGAAATTCAATCATTCAATCATCATTCTCCCCAAAACTGAGATTGCTTCAATTACTTCAGAACGACTTGGTTTCCATTGGAAAACTTCAACTTTTTCATCAGAACTTGAGTTAACATTTTCGTTTACATTAGATTCTATGATTTATTCATCCGTAGGAAACTAATATGTGGATAAATCATGTTAAAATTTAAAAAAAAAATTCATCCCAAGGTTCGGAAGCTCCTCTATCTTCCAGAATTATACTACGCATTTGGGCTAGTGGTATGTCTTCTTCATACTTCAGCCTTTCGAATCAGGCAGAGAAGGCTTTAATTCTTTTGGCACAAGGAGCGGAAAATTCATCTTCGAACACTCGCGTATTAAACGTCAGGCGAACCTGACGTGCCCGATCTTGCCGTGCGATAGGTAGTTTCAACACACCCCGGATAGTGTCTCTACCACCCAAACAAGTGGTCTCACCCCTAGGTGTATACTTCGCCCCCCTCGCAGCCCCCCTTTCTACCCGCTAAGTGATAAGAAACTAATAAAAACCAAGTGAAAGCCTTTTTAGGTTAGGGCCGACGGCCCAGTTTTTTCTTTCAAGTGGTGCTCCGATCATCATAAACAGTGCTATAAGTGCTCCCCAAGAACCAGCCGAGCGTAAGGCTCGCCCATAAGTGCGCGATAACCGGCGTCTTCGCATAGACGACAAAAAACTACATATTCAACTCGCGAATACCGCCGCCACAGGCAATTCAGTTCTTTTGCACCAGACCACGACAAACTAAACTAAACCATACAGACGACCCTACTTAGCACCTGGCATGGCCAGTACAAACAAGTTTGCCGCCCTGGCAAACGCTCCCAACTCCCTATCCTCCCCAACTATATCCAATAAAACGAAAAGATCGCGGACCGTCAGAAATGCGACTGCCTCCTCCGGCGATTACTCCACTTCGTTCCCGGATACCCTCCAAACCCCCATCAAACCCGCCCCCCCTCCCCGAAGTGCGTTGTTATCCAATCTACAAATGAGGACAAAACATTACAACAACATAATGTCTTCATCGTTAAAAAAGGTATAGATCAAATATCAACCCTCTATACAAAATCATCGTTCTTGAGAGATGGCAGTTTATTGTTGTTATGTAACAATGAAACCATAGCCAACAGGTTCATTAACACCAAAAATATCAACAACATCCCCATTAAATGCTCCCTACACGCCAGACTCAACACAGTCAAAGGCATCGTCTACTCCTCCTCGTTAATATACCTCACCCCAGAAGACATCAAAGAGGGACTAAAAGACCAGCATGTTGTAGAAGTCGTCCAACTTAAGAAGCCAGTTACCAACAAACCATCAGGCCTTCTAATATTAACTTTTAATTTATATAACCTTCCGGCTCACCTAAACATAGGTTTCGAAAGGGTAGAAGTTAGGGAATACTTCCCCAACCCCCTGCGTTGTAGGAAGTGTCAAAAACTTGGTCACACAATCAACAACTGTAACACCCTAGAAGATATGTGTGCTTCATGCTCAGAAGCTCTCCCTCACGACCCCACATGTAAACCATTTTGTATTAACTGCCAAGCCGCCGGACACAGTCCTACCAGCAAGTCCTGTCCTACGTTCACAGAACAAAAGGAAATCCTAAAGATCAGGACCCAGTTAAAATGCTCCCAATTTGAGGCAAAGAAAACATATTATAAAAATAAGCCAAACTCCACCGCTACTTCCTTCGCACAAGCAACCAAATCCTCAACTACTCCCCCCACCATCAACCGCCCCACCCCCTCCCCTCTCCCGACCCCTCCACCCCCCCTACAACTAACAACATAACCACTCCCGCCCTCTCTACACCCATCACTGCCAACAGCCAACCCCCATCATCTACTAAAGCCAACCTAACCACTACTACCACCTCAACAATACAACCAACCACCGCCTTCCCCTCCCCTTCAGAAACACAGACCATATACCCCGCCACAACCCCCTCAAACCACAAAGACTCTACAACCCCCCTCACAACCACCACAACCACCCCCGAAAAACAAACTACCATCAATGCCATTAGCACTGCTCTAACCCCTCAATCGCGATCTACCTTCGAAAGGATCGCCAGTAACAATAATATCACTAAACCACAAACAACTCGCCCTGAACCCATTGACGAAATGGACACTCAAACGCTTTCTGATAGCTCTTCAGAGCTACCCCCTCCGATTCTTATAAGGGAACGATTACACACCGATAGTTCGTCTGAAGACTCCATATAATGTTCCCAGACACTTTACCGTTGCCTCCACCTCCTTTCCTCCCCTCCCGTAACCTCTGTATTCTCCAGTGGAATATCAGAGGACTTTACGCCAATCGTCCACACCTAGACATCCTTATCGCCCAATATCAACCCCACATCCTACTGTTGCAAGAAACCAATATTCTTCCGGGCGAAGAACCTCTTAGGTTCGGACCCTACGCCTATATTGGTCACAACACCCCCAGAGAAACCAGGCATGGCGGCGTAGCTATCCTGGTACATAACTCTATAGCCTATGAACAGGTCGAGCTGAGTGTCGACATTCTGGCCTGTGCTGTCACGATTAGATCTGACCCTCCGATGACTGTGGTGTCGGCATATCTCGAGTGTGGATCGGGGATTGCCAATGAAGACCTTTCCAGTCTGTCAGAACAGCTTCCCGATAACACCGTTTACGGTGGCGATTTCAACGCTCACAGTCCCCTATGGGGGGGTGAGCGTTGGGATAGCAGGGGGAGGCTGGTGGCGGACTGGATTGAGGACGCATCCCTCGTCCTGCTCAACGATGGCTCGCCCACGCTTATCTCGGCCAGATCCTCTCTGACAGCCATCGACTTGACACTCGCCCCCTCCAGGCTCGCTCCATATCTAACATGGGAACTCCATTCCAACCCAGAAGGCAGTGACCACCTGCCAATAATCGTCAGATATACTAAAGGATTGGCTAACTTTAGACCAACCATCAGGTACGTCACCTCACGTGCTGACTGGGAGAAGTATAGAGCAACCATGAATGATACGGCGGAGAGCTACCCGGTATTCGGTAACGTGAACCAGGAGGCTGCTCGTCTTGTCAGGATTTTCCACTCTGCAGCAGCTACCTCCCCCCTATCTAATCCCTCCCCCAAAACTCAACCACGATGGATGAATCGAGACATCCTGAATACTATCAAAGGAAAAAATAGAGCTTGGAAAAACTTCTATAGGCACCCGACGGATACCAACCTAGTCTCGTACCGTCGCGAGGCGGCTATCACCAAGAGAAAGATTAAAGCTGCAAAAAGAGAAAACGGGAACTCTTTTGCGCGCTCAATCGATCCCAGCTTAAATCTAGCCGATGCTTGGAGAAAGGTTAAATCTATCTTCGGCGGTAGGCCCAGTAGCCTGCTTCCCAACTTAACCACAACACTAGGAACCCTTACTAACTCCTTGCATATCGCCGAACATCTAGCTCTATCCTGGACTAACTATTCTTCGGACTCGAATTTTTCTCCCGAACAACTTGCTGACAAATCGTCAGCCCCCAGTAACATCACAGTCCTCTCACCAGACCCAGACAGAGTACTTGGTCATCCCATCTCCCTTAAGGAACTAAGTTCGGTGCTTAGTTCCTGCAAGGGATCAGCACCTGGACACGATAGGATCACTTGCGTGATGATCAGAGAGTCCACAGATAGCCTGAAACTCAGGCTGGTGGAACTCTACAACCTGATCCTGGCGCGGGGCCCCTTTCCACATATGTGGAAGAGGGCTATCCAAGTGCCAATCCGCAAGAGGTCCACCCCTTCAGCCTCGGCCCCCACACCTAAGGATCTACGTCCAATATCGCTGCTCCCTTGCTTGTCGAGGGTCTTCGAAAAGATCTTGAGTAGAAGGCTTGGACTCCTACTGGAGACTATACTGACGGACGAGCAACACGGCTTTAGGCCGGGAAGAGGCACAACCTCTCTTTTGCTCGACCTCGAACACAAAATCAGAACAACTCTCTCCAAAAAACAGGAATACCGGGTCCTATCTCTCGACCTCGAGAAGGCCTTCGACCGGGTGATCAAAACCGTAGTCACAAAACAACTATCTGTCTGGGGTATTGATAAACGATTCATCCACACGATTGACAGTTTCCTCTCTGCTCGCTCCATTATGGTGCGAGTCAACGGTTTCACTTCGACGCATTATATAATACAAAATTCACTGCCCCAGGGATCACCCCTGTCGCCGACCCTCTTCAACGTATATATACACTCCCTCTCTCGACTCCTATCCGACATTCCCAACACAACCCACCACATCTACGCCGACAACATCCTTATCTCCTCCTCCCACCCACACTTCAACGACATCTACAGACAGACGAAAACGAAAATTGACGCATGGTGCAACAGGACGGGAGCCAAACTACCCTTCGAAAAAGCGGACCTCATAAATTTCACACGCAAGCGCACGCCTCCCGCTAGAGTTCCCCTCACGGAAGAACCGCAGCTACTACCGTCGGTTTCATGTAGAATTCTCGGCCTCACCTTCACACCTAAACTCAAATGGAATAATCAGGTGAACCACGTCGTGAATAAACTAGCCAGAATTCTAAACCTGGTTCGCGTATTAGCCTGCAAGGGCCTAGGAGCCAGCACCGCAGCCATCCTGCACGTTGCCAATGTTCTCATAAGAGGCCACTTGCTATATGATCTCGCAATATACGGCAACACCACACAAACAAACTTGTGCAAACTACAGATCGCCACCAACAAAATCCTGCGAGCTGCTTTAGGTGCATTCCGCACAACACCAATACACGCCCTGCTTATCGAATCAGGATGTGACAACGTCATCAATATGATCATCAAGGCGCAAGTCAACCTGGCTGCTAGAAGCTGCATTAACTACAGGAACCTTCACCATAAGTCCATCACGAACGCAGAATCTACTTCCACAGACCAGTCCGCCATCCATACACAGGGATCAGCTCTGCAAATCGCACGTGCCACACTACTACAACTCTGCCCCAACCTCCCCTCTCCCATCCGCACCTTCCCGCCAAAACCCTCCCATAGACCCTCCCACTCCACCTCCACCATTCCAAACTATCCAAATAAACAACACACCCCGGCCTCGATCTTTAGGATGCTGCACATTAAACACCTGCAGAGTTTACCTGGACGCTTCAAATTATATACAGACGCCTCGAAAACAGAGGATCAAACTTCGGCAGCGTATATTATCATTCCGCCCAACACCAACGATCCAGTAAAGCAACGCTCCTTCAAAATGCATACGACTACCAGCGTTTTCGAAGCGGAGCTGTATGGCATTTTCAAGGCAGCAGAGGCCGCACACGAAGCTGCTATACCAGCGGCGATATTTACTGATTCAAACTCGGCTGTCAGCGCGATATCTCTCAACAGCGACCGCGAGCCTCTAATCACCTTAACACGCTTAACCATAGCTGCCAATCCTGCCGGCACGGAGCTCTTTTGGGTTCCCGGCCACGTAGGCATCCCAGGCAATGAGAAGGTGGATCATCTGGCTAGCCTAATCATTCCAGCACACGAAGAAGAGATTGTGCCCCCGTAACATTATCTCAACAAAACGCCGCAGCCAGGCTGTCTGGAATGTCAAAAAGCGATGACCGTCAACCACATCCTAACAGAATGTAATAAAACAAAGGCCTTCTTCAACTATTCCTTACCCCCCATAAGCTCCCT
Organism: Beris morrisii; assembly: GCA_951812415.1. NCBI lineage: Eukaryota > Metazoa > Arthropoda > Insecta > Diptera > Stratiomyidae > Beris > Beris morrisii. The sequence goes on along the minus strand of OX638310.1, from coordinate 87,931,927 downwards.
TCTCTCCACGACCAATCCTGAACCACTCCTCCAACTCCTTAATCACCTCCAGCTACTACACCTCCTCTAGCCAACCTCCATACCTCTCCCTACAACCCATATGCTCTCCCCTCCAACATGAATTACTACTCCAATTCAAATTTTATTATTCTCCTTTTTCTTTTTAACCTCTCTTCATTCATTTACTCACACTAATTACTCATTAGACATAAGCATAATTAGTATTAAGTTGAATATCTTATATCTAAGTTTGAATTATTCCAATAAGTTGAATTACCTTTTATCTTATATTTTTACTTACTTTTGATTTTTTATATTTTATTTTCACTTTTACTTTCATTTTTATCTTTATACTTTATATCAATACTTTTTTATCTTCTTTTTCATCTAATTTACTTTTATTAATTTTATTGACCATCATAATTTAGTATTAAGAAGAATTGCCTTTATTACATTAATCAACTCTATTTAATATCCTTCGTTATATTACATTTCCTATGTTTAAGTGCCATATGCCCTAGTTGGCCTGGCCGAATATCCAATGGGCCTCTTATTGTATAAGAGGCATCATTCATTTAAATAAATAAATAAAATAAATTCATCTTCGAATCAAGCAGTACATAACTCACCGGTTGTGAAACTCCCGCGAGTGACAATGCCTACATTTCCTACAAAACTTGACTGACGCTATCTTCTTAGCGAAAAAATTTAAGCTCACCGGTTATAAGGCATCACTCAACATATCCGGCACTGGGCAATCAAAACTACACTCATCGTCACGATTGAACATCAACAAACCGTCATTGCACTCTGGATACAAGGCTAATCTAGAAGCATTCGTCATCCCAGAAATCACAACATCTCAACCACAAGTATCAATCAACACATCAACTTGGAAGATATCGAATAATTTACAGTTAGCAGATCCTGAATCTAACACACCTTGTAAGGTGGACTTACTAATTGGAGCAGAATTGTATGCGGAATTAATGTCAACTGGACTAATTGGTTGGGTCATATTAGGAAAGGCCAGCACAGTTCAATCAGCAACACGCTTCTGCGGTATTGGCAATACAGAATTGGAAGACTCATTGCAAAAATTCTGGACTGTCGAGGAGTTACCAGCTGTAGCTTCAAGGCCACAAAAGGAGAAATTCGAAACACGTATCGAAAGAAACAAAGAGAGACGTTTCATTGCTGGCCTCCCATTACGAGAGCCCCGTACGATGTTAGCACAATCTCAGGACCTAGCCACGAAACGATTTATCGCGTTAGAAAGAAGACTTGCGAAGAATCCATTATTGAAAGTCGAGTACTCTCAATTTATTGATGTTTATGTATTCAAGCACATGGAAGAAGTTAAGCCAGCATTAATACCACGGTCCAATTACACACCATTGTGTGTTAGTCCAAGCAGCAGCACAACCAAACTTCGCGTAGTATTCGATGCTTCAGCCGAGACAAGCACAAACACTGCATTGAATGATATTGTTACATGTAAGCCTGGCAACCGCGCAACTCGATCAGTACCGCATAATAGAAACAGCAACAACCGATTACCTAAGCTGCAAAATAACCCAATCTAAAGCCTAGTTGAAGAGGGCGGAGCAAATTCGATCGTGTTCCCCTTATCATCAAATGTTTCGCATGCACCATAACAGCGTGGAAAATCAAAATTCTCGAAAGCTCTCAAGCTTACTAGAACCGTCCACACACTGCACCGAGCGAACATGCAAGAACACTCTCGACTACCGCCAAGTAGTAGTATATAAGCAGGCGAAGCTTTCAGCAAGAGACATAGTAATTTTTATTACGTGGACTGTGACAGCCAGCGAGTATTACGCGACCGTATTGGTGGAAAGCGATCCATAGCATTTGATCGAGTCAAGCAATATATAAGCGGGCGGTATTGCCATACAGTGCGAATAGAATTAAAATGCGAATAAATATGGTGAATTGTCACTTCTTTTGATTTTAAAGGAATTGTGTTTTTACTGGAAATCCCGGCGAACCCCTAGCTCGTAACGTCCCTGAAGTTAGCGGACACTTTTTGGCGGAATCGGTTGAATTCTTCACCATCATTTATTGCTAATTTATTGCGAAAAGCTTAAATTTATTGCTTCAAAATTGTGATTTTTACGGGGTTTTCCGCTAAATGCAGATGAAGTTAGCGGGATTTTTTTGAAAAATTACCTAATCGCAAGTTGACTTACATTACGGGTTAGCCCTAATTTATTGCGAACAGCTTAAATTTATTGCTTCCAAATTGTGATTTTTACGGGGTTTTCCGCTAAATGCAGATGAAGTTAGCGGGGTTTTTTTGAAAAATTACCTAATGGCAAGTTGACTTACATTACGGGTTAGCCCTAAATTATTGCTAATTTATTGCGAAAAGCTCAAATTGATTGCTTCAAATTTGTGATTTTTACGGGGTTTTCCGCTAAATGCAGATGAAGTTAGCGGGATTTTTTTTGAAAAATTACCTAATCACAAGTTGACTTATATTACGGGTTAGCCCTAATTTATTGCGAAAAGCTTAAATTTATTGCGAAAAGCTTAAATTTATTGCTTCAAAATTGTGATTTTTACGGGGTTTTCCGCGAAATGCAGATGAAGCTAGCGGGATTTTTTTTTTTAAAATTACCTAATCACAAGTTGACTTACATTACGGGTTAGCCCTAATTTATTGCTAATTTATTGTGAAAAGCTTAAATTTATTGCTTCGCGTTAGAAAGAAGACTTGCGAAGAATCCATTATTGAAAGTCGAGTACTCTCAATTTATTGATGTTTATGTATTCAAGCACATGGAAGAAGTTAAGCCAGCATTAATACCACGGTCCAATTACACACCATTGTGTGTTAGTCCAAGCAGCAGCACAACCAAACTTCGCGTAGTATTCGATGCTTCAGCCGAGACAAGCACAAACACTGCATTGAATGATATTGTTACATGTAAGCCTGGCAACCGCGCAACTCGATCAGTACCGCATAATAGAAACAGCAACAACCGATTACCTAAGCTGCAAAATAACCCAATCTAAAGCCTAGTTGAAGAGGGCGGAGCAAATTCGATCGTGTTCCCCTTATCATCAAATGTTTCGCATGCACCATAACAGCGTGGAAAATCAAAATTCTCGAAAGCTCTCAAGCTTACTAGAACCGTCCACACACTGCACCGAGCGAACATGCAAGAACACTCTCGACTACCGCCAAGTAGTAGTATATAAGCAGGCGAAGCTTTCAGCAAGAGACATAGTAATTTTTATTACGTGGACTGTGACAGCCAGCGAGTATTACGCGACCGTATTGGTGGAAAGCGATCCATAGCATTTGATCGAGTCAAGCAATATATAAGCGGGCGGTATTGCCATACAGTGCGAATAGAATTAAAATGCGAATAAATATGGTGAATTGTCACTTCTTTTGATTTTAAAGGAATTGTGTTTTTACTGGAAATCCCGGCGAACCCCTAGCTCGTAACGTCCCTGAAGTTAGCGGACACTTTTTGGCGGAATCGGTTGAATTCTTCACCATCATTTATTGCTAATTTATTGCGAAAAGCTTAAATTTATTGCTTCAAAATTGTGATTTTTACGGGGTTTTCCGCTAAATGCAGATGAAGTTAGCGGGATTTTTTTGAAAAATTACCTAATCGCAAGTTGACTTACATTACGGGTTAGCCCTAATTTATTGCGAACAGCTTAAATTTATTGCTTCCAAATTGTGATTTTTACGGGGTTTTCCGCTAAATGCAGATGAAGTTAGCGGGGTTTTTTTGAAAAATTACCTAATGGCAAGTTGACTTACATTACGGGTTAGCCCTAAATTATTGCTAATTTATTGCGAAAAGCTCAAATTGATTGCTTCAAATTTGTGATTTTTACGGGGTTTTCCGCTAAATGCAGATGAAGTTAGCGGGATTTTTTTTGAAAAATTACCTAATCACAAGTTGACTTATATTACGGGTTAGCCCTAATTTATTGCGAAAAGCTTAAATTTATTGCGAAAAGCTTAAATTTATTGCTTCAAAATTGTGATTTTTACGGGGTTTTCCGCGAAATGCAGATGAAGCTAGCGGGATTTTTTTTTTTAAAATTACCTAATCACAAGTTGACTTACATTACGGGTTAGCCCTAATTTATTGCTAATTTATTGTGAAAAGCTTAAATTTATTGCTTCCAAATTGTGATTTTTACGGGGTTTTCCGCTAAATGCAGATGAAGCTAGCGGGATTTTTTTGAAAAATTACCTAATCACAAGTTGACTTACATTACGGGTTAGCCCTAATTTATTGTGAAAAGCTTAAATTTATTGCTTCCAAATTGTGATTTTTACGGGGTTTTCCGCTAAATGCAGATGAAGCTAGCGGGATTTTTTTGAAAAATTACCTAATCGCAAGTTGACTAACATTACGGGTTAGCCCTAAATTATTGCTAATTTATTGCGAAAAGCTCAAATTGATTGCTTCAGATTTGTGATTTTTACGGGGTTTTCCGCTAAATGCAGATGAAGTTAGCGGGGTTTTTTTTAAAAAATTACCTAATTGCAAGTTGACTTACATTACGGGTGTTGTGTTGTCACATTGCTACTTTTGAATCTAATTTTGCTACTATTCAACATTTTCACTATTTCCATAAGGAAATTAATTTCTCTCTTCTATATCGGAAAATTTTGGGGATTTATTTTAACATTAAAAAAAGTACATGCAGACCTTCTTGAATTTGTTTCTTTACAGAGATACAGAGCTCAAACTTATAAAAAATTAACAGATACAATATTGCTGTATCCAAAGTACCGTCTCGTACGTTCGCAAAGCAAGGTACCCGATTCAGAAAAATATTAATTACATCCCGCACCCGACAAAATCATTTTTTCAATATACAAACCCCTAATTCAATTTGACGTTCCAAACAATTTAAAACAGAGCTTTCAGATTGATGTTTACAGTGGACTACAAATTTTAGCATGAAAAGCTCTAATAGCCACCGGAGATTGGTCGGCAATCGTAAAGCTTTATTAATTTATTTTATATTGGTTGGGACATCTTATATAAAGAGATTATAATATCTTTGGTTCCATGCACATGTTGGAAATACTGCTAAACATAGAATTTACCGCAAAACAGATGCAGTAATGAGCAACCATGTTAACAACACACGTATTGCTCTTATGTGTGGAAATTATGTTACAGGTAAGTAAAAATATGACAACTAATTAGATAGCGTCCATTTAAGTAAATTAAATAACATCCATTTAAGTTAATTAAGTAATATCCATTTAAGTAGGGCGTGGAGTTTACCTGCTCCCTTAAGGAACAGGAATGACTTTGTCCTACGTAGATTTTTCTGCGATAAAAGCATCGGGAGGAAGCAGCAGCAAACAAACACTCGGTACCTGTGGCCACGGAGGAGCGCATACTGCGCATCGCGGCTAGGGACCCCACGGTAAGCACCCGGCGCATCGGCCATCGATTAGGCATCAACCACATGCATTTATTTCGTCCACACTATTATTAATCATACTCCTTCGGCGAATGACGGGTGTCAAACCAGATTTACTTGAAGGGAACGTGCTTGATAACTGTTAGCCCCGCTCCTTTCCAATTCAACCTATGAAGAAATTCTGTTATCAAACGTATAGTGAAATTTTATGGGCTTTCCGAAAATTGGTGGTTAATCAGGTCCTTCTTGGAGAAAACAGGACTGTTTTGTATTTTTTTTGAATTTTTTATTATTTTTGTGTCATTTAAATGAATTTTTCTCAAAAAGTATAACACTGATTGACACAGTTGATAGCAATAAGAAAGAAGAATTTGTGTCCTTTCCAACGAGCCCAGAAATATTACGTTACGCTAAGTACAACAGAAGTTAGAGATCAAACAGTGATCACAGGTACGATGAAAATCCTTCGTCCTTAAAATCGAGCTATCTCCTTAACGGTGCAAAAATGGGAGTATGTGTAGAACGATTTTCTACTCAGGACAAGTTCCTCTATCTCCCATTTTCGTTTGAACCTCAGTACTAGTTACACCCTGTATAGTATTCTTAAACGCGTTTTTCTCGATACATCATTTTTCGACTTTGCGTACACGATTGAGAAAATTCTACTTTACTCGATTTGGCTTTATAATGGCTCATTTTAAAGATAATTACATTATCTATTTGATGACGTTAATTGTTTTTTGAAAAACAATTTTTTACATATTTTTTTCGTATTTAAAAGTCGATTTTTTTTAACGAAAAATTCACTTTAAATTTAAAACTGTGTAAAATCATGCACTATCAACATTTTGTTTAAAGTACTCGACATCATCTAGAAGCCAGAATCATAAAGTTTACAAAAAATTTTTGTTTTTTTTTTTGGTTCAGATTAAAATTTGGGACGCTAGAGTGTACGCAGCAAAGCAACTCAATAAACGAGGCGATATTAACATGGCATCCATTTTTAAATTAAACATCGATTTTTTAATTTAAAAAAATTACACTGTGCTTTTGAATGATGCATTAAATTGTCATAAACATTTCAAAGCGTTTCGAATTATTATACGTGAGAAAATAATTCGTGAAAATCATGTATTTTTCCACTGCATAAAGAAGGTCCCCCCCTTAATTCTTAATAGAAAACGCTCTACCATGTCCCCCGCACACCCAAAACTAAAAATTAAACATAATTTTTTAGCGGATATGTAATACCCCAAATACATGTTTACCAACCAATGCAAATGCACACAAGCGCCAACATGTGGACAGTCCACTTGTGTACGTTGGCGCGACTTCGCCGCTGTGTCGGTTTTTGGACCGCAAGTCAAAGGGTTTGACACTGAACAGATGACAATTCACAACTGAAGCTTATGAACCACGGCCAACGTGTGGACGGCAGCACTCATGCACGCTGGAGCTGGTCTACATTTGTCCGTCTTTGCGCTGGCCTACGTTGGCCCAACATGTATTTGAGGCATAAGCTATAAGCCAGGCGCGTAGCGTGAAACTTCGTAGGGCTAGCGCAATAACACTATTATCAAATTCTATTAATTCTATAACCAAAAACACGTAATTTTCATTCTGAAATAAAATTTCGATCGCTAAATTCCAGGAAGTAATCAAAAAATTTCGCAAAATATAGCGATCGTATCGTTGCGCTAGCCCTACGAAGATTCACGCTACGCGCCTGCTATAAGCCATCAAACCAGCTCGAGTACGGATTTATGGCAGGACATTTTTTTGCTTTTTTTGAGTCTACTTGTTTTTTTTGGGTCAACTAGTAAGGCCGGGTGTAGTGTAAAAAAATTAAAATACGCATTTCGAAATATTCAAAGATAAGGGTCAAAATCATTATCCTTAAAAAAACTCAAGGATAATTTTTATTCGTAACCTTGTCAACGGTGCGATAGAAAAAAGGTGTCGCGTTTTAATTTGCAAATTGCAATCGATTTCGTTGCGGTGCTTGTTTTTGGCCGGATTACGGGCAGTTTCGTGCAATTTTATATTGAAAATTCTCCGTTTTTAAGTTCTCGGAGTGATACCGGTCGTGGACCTTGGGAAGCACCGTTTTGGTCCAAAGCTGTTAAAATGATTTTGGGTCGGGCTTCACAGTGACCCGCAAAATTCTCTGGCCACACAGTCACGCATATAAGTTTTCGGGCACAATATAAATTTAAAAAAAAATTAAAATTAAATAAATAAATACGAAACAAGATATTAAATGGAGAAATAAATTAAATTAAAAATAAAGTTGAAATAAATAAAGAAAATCATAATAAATTAAATTAAAAATAAAAATATGACAAGACGGTAAACGGACAGAAACTGACTCGGACTGAATCTAACTAAACAAATAATTTAAATAACATCAAACAATGAAAAAGGGTAAAAAAAGGTAATTTTATTTATTATTAGTATGGTTTTTTTTTCTCTTTCTTTTTTTTTGTTTTTGTTTGTATATAGCTTTTTCTTCGAAATAATGGCTAAATAAGAAAGCCTATAGGATGGATCTTCTCGTTTGAAGACCTTCCGCCCCCTCATTCCTCTCTTTAGGGGCCATACGTTTTTAAATTCTTGAAAGGACAAGTATGGCTATGGTAGGGTGGGCTAGACGGCGCATAACATCAGCGCCAGTCGAGTTGAAGGGAGTTTTCTCGGTCTCTCATGACCGATTGGGAATCTTATCCCAATTTTATCACCCGGGTAAGTCGGCGTGAAATTTTTGTTGTTGTTGTTTTGTGGGTTTTATGGTCTGAAATGCGAACAACGTCCCCCCCCCCACAGCCGCAGCTAGCCCGGAAGCCCGGAAGCCAGCAAGCACGTCGCTCCAGTTTGCATTTCACCCACCAATTCGGACGTAGGCGGAATTGGACCACTGTTTCCCGATCCCCAACCTTCCCTTCGGTTATTTTGACTTTTTTAAGTCGAAATAACCACTCCAAGGCCTCCGACCACAACAACCTTCCCCTTTAAAATAAGCCCTATATTATTATTCTATGATATAAATTACCAGAGATATGAATTTTCAAATCTTTAACATATACATATGTAATACTATAGCTAACAAAAATATAAGATAGAGACAACAAATTGGAATTATATTTTTTTTAACTAATTCTTCGAGTACATAAATGTTCAAAAGAATCGGTGATGGTAAGGTCACACCTGTGGTTGATTCTTGATGAAATGTCCCATATATTCCCTTTACTTTATTATTAAAACAATACAACTAACGATTTTTAAAAAAAAAATTTGCTACCCTAAAAAATTTTTTTTATACGTTTCATGACTAATAGACACCAAAAAAGCAAAAAAAAATTTCACTCCGTCTGTACGCCGCCGCCGTACTCAAAATGCTTGAAAGCTTATAGCTCTCAAACTCTTTGAGCTATTAAGTTGAATTTTTTTTTAGTAGACTGAGCAGACCTCTTCAAGTGGCCACCTTTTGAGTGGTGGGGTGTGAGGGGGGAGGTGGGGGAAGCGTTTTAGACGGAAAATTTTGGTTTCTAGATCTCAGTAACCGCTTACGCTAGGAGGCTTAAACTTGGAATTTATATAGAACTTCTATAGTGGACCCATTTGCAACTAAATTGCTGATATGGGTGAAGCGGTGTAGGAGTGGGGGGCATAATATTGCGTCCGAAACGCTCGAAAGCCGAGATCGATACATTCTAAAATCCATATCTCCTAAACGGTAAATGTCACGAAATTAAAACTTAATGAACATCTGTAGGTATGCAAGGAGAACAGATCGAAAACAAATTTTTGATTGGGGCAGCGGCGTACGGAGGTGGGGGCTGAAAAAATTTAGATTACGATATCTCACGAACCAATTGCACTAGAAAAATAAAATTAGGTTTCTGTATAAAGGTTGACAAATAAAGTTTGCTGAAAGTAAAATTTTTTAAGGGAGCGGTGGCGCGTGGAAGTGCAGAGGATAAGTTTTTTCTAAAAAATCAAGTCTCATATCTCAAGAACAGTGTAAGATAGATGCTTAGAAGTTTTACCAGAAGTAGGCCTAATAGAACCCTAGTAGAGGGTGAGGGTGTATAGGGTGAAGGTGGGGGAGGGTAAAAGTGAAAAAGTTCCGATTTTTATATCTCGAGAACCTATAATTATCAAAAGCTGAAACTTGGTATTTAGATAGAACTGTAGTAGTAGCATGTTGGAAAAATATAGTTTTTTATAAGGGTAGTATGGTATGGGAGTGGGGGGTGTTTTTCCTAACTATAGAACGGCTTATGCTAGAAAGTTGAAACTTGGTATGTGTATGTAAATCAACTAGAAAAGTAATTTTGATTAAGAAAAAATTCAAATATACAGGGTGTTTGGCACTCCGTGTGCCACCTTGTAAGGGGTTATTCCTTGATATATTTGGAGAAAAAAATTGTTCTACAGGGTGGGTCAATTTTCAATATTAGTGGAGATACAGGGTGGTTAAGAAAAGTGTTTTTGGCCGGTACCCTCACTCACTTAAAACGTTAAATCTTGAAAACGAATAATCACAAGGCAAAGTGTTATAATAAGGGAATCGAATTACCTTTCATTTGATGTAACAGTCTAAATTGTAACTGCACCCAATCTTGAGATATTTACTCGAAAACACAGATATTGTCGATCAGTTTGATAAAGGACTGAGTCGAGTCCGAAACGTCACGCAAAATAAATAAGAACAGTATTGAACCCGGAAAACTTGTATTTTCATTTCAACATGTACTGTGAAAACATTCACCAAAACATTAGATGTATATATCTTGTATTTAATGATTTATATTTAACAGTTAGAATATACGTCGTATTACCCGAAATTACCCTATATCAAACAAAAAATTTTAATAACGGTTTAGATTTAAAAGTGAACGATATTATTTTCGGATGCAGGAGAAACACCAGTTTTGAAAGAAATTTTGAGACCAGTGTGAGAACGGTTTAGTAAAACAAAACTCACATGAAAAATTTTCCAGTGAATTTTATTTAGGCGCTTTGTCGAAGACATGCAATAGGAAAGATAAAGGGATCAACGGTCAACGAAGGTGATCAAAACTGTAAAAGTAAAAATAATAATAATAACATTCCATCGATTGTTCCGAAGTTCATATCATTCCCAATATAATGTCCTTTGAAATTATATCCGCAAGTGATTGATGTTTGACTCCATATTTTATGTAGGTACTACAAGATTCGCCCCCATCTTTGAATCCAATGCAAATCAACTTGCCATTAAGTAATTTTTCAAAACAAATTCCGCTAACTTCACCTGCTAACTTCACCTTCTTTTAGCGTAAAACCTTGTAAAAATCACAATCCTGGAGCAATAAATGTAAGTCAACTTGCGATTAGGTAATTTTTCAAAAAAAAATCCCGCTAGCTTCATCTGCATTTAGCGGAAAACCCCGTAAAAATCACAATTTTGAAGCAATCAATTTAAGCTTTTCGCAATAAATTAGTGCTAACCCGTAATGTAAGTCAACTTGTGATTAGGTAATTTTTTAAAAAAAAATCCCGCTAACTTCATTTGCATTTAGCGAAAAACCCCGTAAAAATCACAATTTGAAGCAATAAATTTAACCTTTCGCAATAAATTAGGGCTCACCCGTAATGTAAGTCAACTTGCGATTAGGTAATTTTTAAAAAAAAAATCCCGCTAACTTCATCTGCATTTAGCGGAAAACCCCGTAAAAATCACAATTTTGAAGCAATAAATTTAAGCTTTTCGCAATAAATTAGGGCTAACCCGTAATGTAAGTCAACTTGTGATTAGGTAATTTTTCAAAAAAAATCCCGCTAGCTTCATCTGCATTTAGCGGAAAACCACGTAAAAATCACAATTTTGAAGCAATAAATTTAAGCTTTTCGCAATAAATTAGCAATAAATGATGGTGAAGAATTCAACCGGTTCCGCCAAAAAGTATCCCCTAACTTCAGGGACGTTAGCTCGCAACAATATAATGCATACCGGACCAACAGTGCAAGATGATCTGTTTTCGATCGTACTTCGATTCAGGAGACACAAGTACGTGTTTACTGCAGATATCTCCAAAATGTATCGGCAAATCCTGATGCAGAAAGAATATGAAGATCTACAATTATTAGTATGGAGAGACAACCCCCAAGAACAACTACGTATTATCGATTAAAGACCGAAACAAACGGCACAACAGCTGCACCGTACTTGGCTACTAAGTGTCTTCAAGGAGCAGCAGCAATGAAAGACTTTTACCTTGACCATCTAATGACTGGAAGTAACGAGTTGCGCCAAGTAGTTATAATACACCAGGAGATTCAATCACTTTTACAATCGGCCGGATTTCATCTACGGAAATGGCGTTCTAATCACAATCAATTATTGGCCAACATACCCAAGGAAGATCTAGAGGCCAAATTGGACATCAATAATGAAGTTACAGGTGAAGTTAAGACATTAGGTCTCACCTGGGAACCTAAGAGAGATGTTTTTGCACCAAACGTAGTGTACTAGCGGATATCGCACGTTTGTTCGACCCATTGGACTTCGTGAATCCTGTCATTGTCTCAGCCAAGATCTTCATGCAGCAATTGTGGACTAGACTGGGATGCAGCACTACCACTAGAACTTCAGACTAAGTGGTTAACTTTTCGCAGCGAATTAAAGCAGCTGAACAACATTAAGGTACCCACCCAGATATTTAAAAACACACAGGGCACCGATAACCTTGCATGTTTTCCGATGCGAGCGAGCGTATGGTACTGTGCTCATGACGCAACTTGTAAACCGCGTAAAAACTTCATTGAAACTGGACATCGAAGAAATCTATTATTGGACGGACTCGCAAATCGTACTGGCCTGGCTTCAGTCAACCTCTTCCTCATATCACACATTCGTGGCCAATGTCATATCACTCGTACAAGAAATGACTTCGATGGCACAATGGAGGCACATCAGCACCAAGGACAACCCAGCAGACCTCGTTTCCCGGGGAATGCACCCCAGCGAACTCATTACATCAAAATTTAGGTTTTAAGGACCATAATTTCTTCAGAAACCTGAGACGAATTGGCCTTGTACAGCAATCACACCGATAAAGGAAATTCCAGAAATAAAACAACACTCACAGCACTGTAACTGGAACCACATTTCCTTGAAAGAAAAAATCATGGCAATTCATTCGATCAACTCAAAAGAATCGTAGCAAGAATACTGCGAGCAATCAATCATCTTAAAGGTATAGGAGGGGAGTTTAAGGAATTTCTATCTACAGCTGAACTAGAAGAGGCTCTCATAGTAATTGTGCAGTACATGCAGCAGCAATCCTTCCATGCAGAAATCAATTTACTGAGAAAAAGAACATCAGTTCCAGCCCGAAGCAAACTCATAAATCTCACACCATTTTTGGACGAGCGAGGAATCATCAGAGTTGGGGGAAAACTTCAAGAATCAGAACTACCAACGGTTCTGCCATCTATCTTGACATACGTTTACAAAACTTCTATTAAAAGAAATACACGAGTTAAATCTGCATGCTGGAGCACAAACGGTTCATTCCACTGCTCGACAACGATTTTGGATTCTCAAGGGAAAGAATCTAGCAACTTCTGTTGTACATGAATGTTCACGATGCAGAAGATTTAAAAGTAAATCAATAAACAACTTATGGGCAATCTACCTGCGGCGAGAGTAAACCCTGCAAGGCTATTTGTGAACGTTGGAATCGATTTCTGTGGACCCATATACACACACTATAAGGTAGATGAAAAATACCAACCAAAACGTACATCTGTGTGTTTTGCTGTTTCACAACAAAGGCATGCCACCTAGAGGTGGTATCAGATTTATCAACAGATGCCTTTATTGGTGTACTTAAACGGTTCATCGCCAGGAGAGGGTGCTGTCAAAACATATACTGTGACAACGCTAGGAATTTCGTTGGTGCTAGAAACAAGTTCGAAGAACTCAAAACATTACTTCACAATGAGGATGCTCAAGAAAGGATCACACGGGCCAGCACTAAACTTGGTTTTAGCTTTCACTTCATCCCACCACGAAGCCCGCATTTTGGAGGAATATGGGAGGCAGCGGTCAAGTCAAGTCAAGAAACATCTATTGCAGAGAAGCATAGCTTCAGCCCCATAAACCTACGAAGAACTTTATACTGTATCCTCAGAAGCGGAAGCAGTATTGAATTCTCGTCCGCTGTCGCCAATGCCAACTGATCCAAACGACTTATCAGTCTTGACAGCAGGATACTTTTTGATAGGAGAGCCACTGAAAGCCACGATCGAACCAGGGTCCAAGGAAGCAAATCCAAACCTTCTCACTAGATGGAAACTAGTTTCCTACATTCGCAATAAATTTTGGCATCGATGGTCCAAGGAGTATTTATCAGAGTTGCAACAATGAGGCAAATGGAGAACAGGAATAAAAAACATTCAGCCCGGAACGTTGATATTGATTAAGGACAACAACACCCCACCATTAAAATGGCAGCTTGGAAGAATTCAAACCATCATTCCAGGTTATGACGACTTTTTCAGAGTAGCTGACGTAAAAACTGGGTTGGGGTCGTTTGCCCGTTTCCCAAAATCCCGTGTTTTTCAAAATCCCGTTTCCCAAAATTCCGTTTGTCAAAATCCCGTTTTCGTGGATAAAATTAATGTTTATTATTTCACGCGCCCGAATTAATAAACATTAATTTTATCCACGAAAACGGAAAAATACTAACACAGCTAAAAAATTCAAATGTTGGTTGACGCTGGATTGGGAAAACGAACCTTTACGTGGTAACCATCGATTGAGATCACGATGCGTCATTAAAACGTCATGTAAGAGAGGCTTCGTCGACCTATTCGATTTTCCTCTTTTTTTTCTTAATAATTTGTAACCACATTCACAATTTACCACAATATTCACTGTCACATATTTTACGTAAAACTTTATTATGTACTTGCTCGGGATGCAAGCTTTGGAATTTTATAATTTAACTTTATTATTTTTTAATAATAAAGTATTGTGATCGACTGAATTTGCTACCCTGAAATTTTGTATTTACACGTTTTAGGACTAGTAAACACCAAAAAAGCAAAAAAAAAATGTCCGTCTGTCCGCCGTACGCAAAATCGTTTGAAGGCGCGTAGCTCCCAAACTCGTAGAGGTATTAAGTTGAAATTTTTATGGTGGGTAGAAACTTTGGATTACAATATCTTTGGAACCAATTACACCAGGAAGATAAAATTTAGTTTCTGAGGAGTCTAGTGAACGTAAACTTTTTGAGGGGGGAGGTGGAGTACGAAAGTGGGGAGGATAACAATTTCTCAAAAATTTTATTTTTATATCTCAGAAACCGTATTTGAAAATTTTACAGGAGTTGGGGTCGGTAGACCTCTAGTAGCGAAAACAATTTTAGGGGTTGGGTGTAGGTGGTGATGGTGAAAAGGTGTAGAAAGGAAAAAAAATTTTATTTCTCGAAAACCGTAATGAATAGGAAAATAGGAATGTAAGGGGTTATTCCTTGATATATTTGGAGAAAAAAATTGTTCTACAGGGTGGGTCATTTTTCAATAACAGTGGAGATACAGGGTGGTTAAGAAAATTGTTTTTGACCGATACCCTCACTCACTTAAAACGTTATACCAGGTGTACAACCTTAAAACGATCGTTTTTTAGTCAGAAAAACACATGTTTTTTTCAAAGAAAACAAAAACAAATTTATTCGAAGTACTCACCCTCGCTAGCTACACATTTCTCCCATCTTTCGTGCAATTTGTGGATACCACGCCAAATTCCTTCTCTTTCGAAGCAAACCACTCATCAAACCATTTTCGGACGTCGTTGTAAGAACCGAAGTGCTGCTCAGCGAGCGCGTGGCCCATCGACGAAAACAAGTGGTAGTCAGAAGGGGCCAGGTCTGGTGAATAAGCGGGGTGGGGTAGCACCTCCCAGCTGAGTGTGTCCAAGTAGTTGCGGACCAGTTTTAACGTGTGCGATGGTGCGTTGTCGTGGAGGAAAATCACCTTGTCATGTCTTTGTTGATATTCAGGCCTTTTTTCACTCAGAGCACGGTGCAATTTGATCAATTGTTGGTGGTAGCGGTGGGCATCGACAGTTTCACCAGGTTTAAAGAGACGATACCCTGCTGATCCCACCAAACGCACAACATTGTCTTTCGTCCGAAGCGATTTGGTCTTGCGGTAGATGTTGATGGTTGACCGGTATCAACCCACGATTTTCTGCGCTTTGGATTATCAAAATAAATCCACTTTTCATCGCCAGTCCAATCCGATGCACAAACGACTTTCTTCTGTGTCTGACGAGCAACATTTCGCATGTGTTTTGGCGTCGCTTTATCTGCCTATCGTTCAATTCATGCGGCACCCATTTTCCGATCGTTTGATTATTTCCCATGGCACGTAGACGCTTGGAAATGGCTGCTTGAGTAACATCCAATTGCTCGGCAAGCGTTTTTTGCGATTGGGTATCGTCCTCGTCCAAAAGAGCCTGCAATTGATCGTCCTCAACCATCCTGGACCGATTTTCGCGCTTCTTGTCGCTCAGGTCAAAATCGCCGTCTTTGAATCGACGAAACCAAGCCCTGCACGTTGATTCCGCTAAAACATTGTTACCATAGGCCTCCACAAGCATTTGATGTGATTCAGCAGCCGTGGAAGCAAAAAAGCAGAGCTTCCCGCATATGTTCTTTTTCTGGCAAAAAACTAGACATGATCAGCACAAGACAAACGTATGTTGTTGAATGAAATTTGTAACTATGTGCACTGATTAATGTTAACAACTAACCAACCCTTAAATAAAAAAAAATTGCGGCCCTAGGTTGCTTAACACGCTCACTAACGCCATCTATGTGTCAACGATCTTTTAAGGTTATACACCTGGTATCTTGAAAACGAATAATCACAAGGCAAAGTGTTATAACTCGTTTTTTAGGGAATCGAATTACCTTTCATTTGATGTAACAGTCTAAATTGTAACTCCACCCAATCTTGAGATATTTACTCGAAAACATAGATTTTTGCTATGTCAGCCCCAAAAAATTCAGTGATCAATGTAGTTTTTCTCAGAAAACCCCATTATAAAAATGTCATTTTAATTTTATTTTTTTATGAACCAAAACAAACTACCAAACAAAACTACAAAAGCTACATACTTATGTATGAGTTACGATTAACATTTTGGAAGTAATAGGTAAAAATACATATCGCATAAAAATTAAATATTTAAAAAGTCAGTGCATGTGCATGTTGATCTACACTACTTGCTTGAACTGAAAGAATTTAATAATGGTTTTTATGTTTTATTTAATTTTTTTTTATTATAATAAATGTTCAAAATGGCCACTCTCATTTTGAATGCACGCTAAAGCTCGTTTGGCGAGTGTTCTCTTGGTATTCATATTCCTCAACTGCTGCCTTACTTCTATTGCTGCCGCATTGATCCTGGTATTTAGATCTTCCAATGTTACTACTGCCGTTGTGTAGATAAGGTCCTTCATCCATCCCCATACAAAGAAATCCATAATAGTGAGATCAGGATATCTTGCAGGCCAGTGTATCGGTCCATTTCTACCGATCCAGCGATTGCTATAATTGGAATTTAACCAATCTGTGATCTGTCGGCCGTAATGAGCTGGAGCACCATCGTGTCGGTAAAACATGGAAGCCAATCGTACCAGTGGAATATCATCTAACAAGTCCTGTAGATCATTTGATAAAAAATGTAAGTAATTGGAGCGATCTAGAGTAGGCGGAAGCCTAATAGGTCCAAGGAAATCATCACCAATCACACCTGCCCATAAATTGACGCTGAATCTGTGCTGAAGTGATGCCGCTCTTCTTGTGTGTGAATTGCTCTGAGCCCACGTATGTAGGTTGTGGAAGTTTGTGATACCGTCTCTGGTAAATTGGAACTCATCCGTCCACAGAATATTGTTGAAAAAATTATCGTCATCTATTTGTCGTTCAAGGAGCCAATTGCAAAACTCCATCCGTTTGGGCAAATCAATGGGTAGCAGCTCCTGTACTGGTGTGTGATGGTAGGCATGGAAGCGTTCTACTTTTAAAATACTCCAAACTTTACAAGTAGAGATGTTAAACTACAATGCCAATCGTCGGATACTGATATCGATGGATCATTTTGAACTGCTTACAGTATTCTTTCATCAATCTGAACAGCGATTATCGGCGCAGGATTTGCATTTATTCTGCTCGTTCTAACGCTGCCAGTTTCCCTAATTCTCCTGTAAACGTCTTGAAATACTCCCCTGTCAGGTGTCCGTCGATGAGGATGTTTCTGATGGTAAAGCCTTCGCGCGGCTCGTCCATTTCCGCGACACTCTCCATAAATTAACACAATGTCAGCATATTCTTCATTGGAGTACTCAGGTATTTTGAAATTATTTTTTTAATTCTACTGACACCTTCTTCTTTTAGCAACGTAACTAAAACTGATAAAAATATGAAGGTAGTTTTGCTTTTATAGACTTTTTATTTTGTGAGGCACCCTATCAAAAAAGGCATAGTACCGCACCCAGTATTACATACCACATCCAGGTAAAAGCATCAATTATGTTGAAACTCACTTACATTTCCTTGTTTTCCTACATACTTTATATAGTAATAAATGTGCAATAAAAATACTTCAGTACTACCGACAAATTAAACAGGTTCTTAGACGAGGTCCACTTTATGGCACTGACTTTTGAAATATTTAATTTTTATGCGAAATGTATTTTTACCTATTACTTCCTAAATGTTAATCGTAACTCATACATATGTATGCAGCTTTTGTAGGTAATAATATGGTTCATAAAAAAATAAAATTAAGATGACATTTTTATAATGGGGTTTTCTGAAAAAAACTACATTGATCACAAAATTTTTAGTGTTGACGTTGCAAAAATCTGTGTTTTCGAGTAAATATCTCAAGATTGGGTGCAGTTACAATTTAGACTGTTACATCAAATGAAAGGTAATTCGATTCCCTAGAAAACGAGTTATAACACTTTGCCTTGTGATTATTCGTTTTCAAGATATAACGTTTTAAGTGAGTGAGGTACTGGTCAAAAGCACTTTTCTTAACCACCCTGTATCTCCACTGATATTGAAAATTAACCCACCCTGTAGAACAATTTTTTTTTCAAATATATCAAGGAAAAAATAACTCCTGACAAGGTGGCGGACGGAGTGCCAAACACCCTCTAGAAAGTGTTTTCAGGATTTTTTAAACTTTTTCACGAATTCTACCATATCCCCAGGTCTTATCAGATATCGAATATCTTTTCACTTTCACGTGCTTGCGTAATAATCGCCTAAAACTCGTTTTTAAGTTTTTTCCTTTTTCAGCACCTAAGATGGTATAAACGGGTTTAACACGTTTTCACGAATTCCGTCATTTCTTTTAGAAGTGATAAGAAATTGAATTGGTTCCTACTTTCTCGTGCTGTCTTCATATTTATTCATTAACTCCTTTCAGGATTTTTTGATATTGTTACATGTAAACCTGGCAACCGCGCAACCGTGCAACTCGATCGTTTCACATAATGAAAACAACAACAACCGAATACCTAGTTGCAAAATAGCCCAATCAGAAACCTAGCTGAAGATAAGCCGAAACAACACGATTGTATCTCTCTTCTTATCGAATGCTCTCCAATGTACTAGAACCCTGTACATAAACCACTGAACGAAGGTCAAAATCGAAGGCTCTGAAGCTTTCGAGAAGATTCCACAGCTGAACGAACGTTCAAGTACACCGGTGAACATTCAAGACTGTAACCGCCTAGTATATAAGCAGGTGAAGCGTTCAGCGAAGACACAGTAATTTCGATTACGTCGACTGCGAGTATACGCGACCGTGTTGAGAGAGAACGAAAGTGAACGAGTTAAGCGATATATGGTATAAGCGGGCGGTACTGCCATACAGTGCGAATTATTGTGCGATTATAATTCTGTGAATTAAAGTGCGGATAAATAAATTATCACTTATTTTTATTTTAACCGAATTGTGTTTTACTTGAAATCCCGGCGAACCCCTAGCTCGCAACAATATTCAACCCCCAAGTGGGTGTAAGGAGGTTGCATATGTTTTCACAGATTCCTGCATATTGCTTAGATCTGATGATATATCGAATTCATTTTTACTTCCTAAGGTTTTCTATATAAAAAAGCCAAAAAGCCAATTTCAGTATTTTAGACATTCAATCCTAATGGGTGTAAGGGGATTGTATGCTTTTCAAAGCTTCGACATATTTATTAGGTTCGATGAGATATTAGATCGCTTTTCACTTCCACAGACAGATATAATCGCCTACAAACCCATTTCTCAATTTTTCGATATTTTTTACAATTTTTGCCATCCCTTAGTTCTGATGAGATATAAAATTGATTATTACGGCCAACCAATTCACGATTTTTCGAATTACCAGAACCAAGGGGGTGAGAAGGGTTCGCTTACATTTTCACAAATTTTTTAAAATCCCTCGTGTCTCATGCGATATCAAGTTGCTTCTTATGAAATCGTCTAAAAGCCTGTTTCACAATTTTTCGAAATTCAAACCCCAAGTGGAAGTAATGGGTTTCTATACGTTAAAACAATTCGTCATATCTCTTAATTCTGATAAGGCAACAAATTCGTTCTTACTTCTATGGGCTTTTAGTGTACATAATATACCGAAATTCGAATAGTATACACTGGCTTTTCCAATGTTTAATCGACTAAAAATCTCCATTTTAAATATTTTTATTTTAAGAACAAAATTAATTTTCCAAGAAATCTAATAATCTCGAAGCAACTCCTGATATACTCCTAGGATCTTGAAATTTTGAATCTGGATGTTTGGTTGAATTTGTAAAGCTAAGTTCGTTAACGGGCACAATCGTCCTACTCCTTCGGGTAGCTGCCATACAAAATGTCCTTAAAACACGTGTTCAAGAATATTGGTCGATAGCTTCAGAAGGGTTTAAGCTAAGACATTGAAATTTTGCATGTGTTATTTTTCCAATAGTTGGAGTTAAATATATGATTATGAAGAAAATCCTATTAGTCCTTCGTGTAGCTGCCATACAAATATCCTGTCAAAATGTATTCACTTAATTTACAAAACCCACTATAACTCAAGTAATCTTTTAGCTACGAACTCGGAATTTTGTACAAATTAGTTTTGAGTGAAAAAAAAGTCCGACTTTACTAGTCAGCGAAATCCTTTTACTCCTTCTGGTAGCTGCCATACAAAATGTCCTTAAAACACGTTTTTAAGAATATTGGCCGATAACTTCAGAAGGGCTTAAGCTACGTCTTTGAAATTTTGTACGTAGTATTTTTCCAATAGTTGGAGCTAAATGTATGATTATGAAGAAAATCCTATTAGTCCTTCGTGTAGCTGCCATACAAATATCCTATCAAAACGTCTTCACTTAATTTACGGAACTTACTATAACTCAAGTAATCTTTTAGCTATGAATTGGAAATTTTGTACAAATTAGTTTTGAGTAAAAACGAAGTTCGAGTTTACTAATCAGCGAAATCCTTTTAATCCTTCTGGTAGCTGCCTTACAAAATGTCCTTACGACACGTATTCAACAATATTTTTTGATAAATTTTGAACGCTTCAAGCTACGAATTTCAAATTTTGTACACGTTCATTTTTAAATGGTTCCGAGGAAAAGGATAAATATGTAAGAAATCGAGTGAGTCCTTCCTGCACATCCCATGTGAAAGTCCTTCAAAAATGAAATTTTTTTTCGATGACTTACTCAGTTCAAGATATGAAATTAAACACTGAATATTGTCTTTTAGGTTTGAGTAGCAATCTAATGGCAGTCCTTAATAAAGGACATACAACATGCACACACGTAATTCTACTTTATCCCCAACTACAATATAAATCGGAGTTCAGTATTCATCTAGAGTATTATACGATTGGCTTGCAGCCGATCGTGACTGCAGTATGTTTTTTTTCTGCTTTCTACTCGAATGTTCTCCTTCAAATCACTTAAAGACTGTGATCGCGTGTTTTTACGTCAGAACCAAGTTCGGAAATCACTTCAGCCTCCTTATGAGGGTCCGTTCAGGGTACTTCGTCGTCACGAGAAGTTCTTCACAATTGCTTTTCAAGGGAAAGAGAAGAACATCTCGATAGACCGCCTTAAACCCTCTTTTGATTCTCCGGTCCATCCGTCTACGCACCCCACAAAAGCGCTAAAACACATTACTTTCGCATAGAGGACAACGCTTCCATCCTTGGTACGGACCAAGGCACAGACAGGTGCGCAGCGTTAATGTGTCGAGAAGGACCTTTAGTCCTCCTCTAGGAGGGTGGTGTGCAAACACTTCACACATTATAAAGTCAAAGTGGCCGGTTGCTTGATTTTGATTCATAATAAAAATCAATCAACCGGTCGCTGAAAAACAAAAGAAAGAAAACAGTTGAAAAATAATATTGAACAAAACTCATATACCGGCCTATTATGAAACTCGACTCGACCAAAAAACTCACATTCTGCAATTATGAAACTCGACGAGTGCCTACTTGTCGAGTTTTACTCGACTTTGAGTCGAAAAAAAAGCGTGAGTAAAAAGAACTGCGTATTATGACAGCCGATCGAATGAGTATTTACTTGAAAGAAATGTCAAATTCACTCGACTGCTGGAAATGAAGTAACTTTCCAAATGTCGAGTTTCATAATACCAACTTTAGCTCGAGTCGAGTTTCGTAATAGGCCCGTAAGAAAAATATTCGCGAGTTCAGTTTTAACTTTTTACTTTTAAATATAAATATAATTATTAAATAAAGAATATTATTGTCCGTTCATATTAAATTATAGTATGTTAAAGATTTCGAAAAAAAAGGTCCGAGTCCTCTTTGAAAATTCATATCTCTGGTAATTTTTATCCTAGAATAATAAAGTAGGACTTATTTCAAAGATTGTTGTTTAGAAATTGTCGCAATATAAAAAAAATACGAATAAAAATTATCCTTGAAATTTTTTTCAAGGATAAGGACGTTCAGTGTTGTTTTCCAAACGAATAAACCATACTGTCGTTCGAAATCCTTTTTCTCCATTCACTCTCGATAACGTTACCTTCTTCATCCAATTCATCAGCATAATTCGGTGGAAAATACTTGATGTCATTTTCCGACATCAAAAACTTATGGAGAAAACAGCACGCAGCAACAATTTTTTGTGCCCTGTCTGGTCCACAAAACATTGTCCTTTTCACGTATTGCCATTTGGAACACATTCTACCGAAAGCAAATATTGATTATTTCTTATTTAAAATAAATTGATTTTAAATTTAAAATAAATTGTTTTTTTTTGTGTTTTGTCAGTTTGATTTTTAACAATTATCACACGACATCTTCCGGTAACGTTCACGAACTAATTTCACAGCGGAATGAGCGCAGTGAGAGTTAAGCGAAATTTCACTCGATCTAGATACTAGGCTTTTATTCTTGAATATCTCAAAATGCATACATTAATTTTTTTAAATTTTTTATATATTTTATATTATACAGTTCTTCAAAACATATAAAAAAAAATTAGCTTGGGATCTCAAGGGGATAGGGGTAAAAAAAATCGAAGAACAATAGTGGTTCTCAATTAAATCTAGTTCTCTAATAATTTAATTCGATTTTTTTGACAACGATCCCCTTGAGATCCCAAGTTAATTTTTTGATATGTTTTGAAAAACAGTATAATATACAAAATCCAAAAAGAATAAAAAAAAAATTAAAGATACGCTTTTGGCGATTCTTGATGGAATGACCCTTTTTCTCTAAAGTAACTTTTAAATAAGAGAAGCACTGATGTTCTTAAATTTTTTTGACCCCGATCCCATTCAGATGCCAAGTTAATTTTTTGGTATGTTTTGTAAAACAGTATAACCTAAAAAACACAAAAAAAATCATTTTGAGATATTCAAGGGTAAAGGACTAAATCGCTTTCCTTGAAAAAAATTTTCAAGGATAATTTTTATTCACATTTTTTTTATATGGCAACAACCTTCCTCCCCCTTTAAAATAAGCCCTATTTTATTATTCTAGATTTTTTTTATATTTTATAGGTTATACTGTTTTACAAAACATACCAAAAAATTAACTTGGGATCTGAATGGGGTCGGGGTCAAAAAAATCTAAGAAACTCAGTGCTTCTCAATTACTTTACAGAAAAAGGGTCATTCCATCTAGAATCGCCAAAAGTGTGACTTACCATCGCCGATTCTTTTGATAATTTATGTACTCAAAGAATTAGTGAAAAAAAATATAATTTCAATTTTTTGTTTCTATCTCATTATTTTTGTTAGTTATAGTATGTTAAAGATTTCGCAAAAAAGGTGTCCGAGTCCTCTTTGAAAATTCATATCTCTGGTAATTTTTATCTTTTTTATTACATTTTTTTTAATTACATTGTACACATTTTGGAATAAACGCATTTTTTAGCAATTTTCAGGGGTTTTTGTTTTGTTTGCCACTTTTAAATTGTTTGGGTCCACAAAATCCGTTCCCTGGTTATAAGTTTAGAGTATACGTTATAAGTAACAAGTCGATATAATGGGTGACTCCAATTAGTTAATGCTGCTTATCATTAAGTCGATTCAAGAAAAGACATTTTACAATTGTTTCTAGTTAAAAAAATTAAAAAAATAAATGAATGAACTTACGCGTTTCTATGATGAAGATAGTAATCGTCATCACATTCATCACTTGATTCATTCGAAGTTAAGGTCCATCGATAATTTGTATGATTTGCGTCGTTACTATTAAAAGAACTATTGGCTAAAGTGCTGCCACCAATTCTTCCCGGTATTCTCTGATGACTACGACTAGCACCAGATAATTGACTAACGCCACTATGAAATGATTGTGATCGCAAAACTACGGAACTAGAACAATAAAATAAAAAAAATTACAGATTCTCTATATGCATTAAGTTACTCTAAGATTGATAACACCATACATAAAGTCTATAAATTAATCTTGTGAGAACAGTGCCGTGCAAATTAATATATAAATTTCGAATGTGTAATATAAAAATAAAACTAAAGCGGAAGAATTGCAAGACCATTTATTTTTCACGGCATATCCTTCAGTTTCTGTATGACCTCCGATTCGGTTATAGGGCAGCAAAAGTGCTCCTTCTCAAAACACGATCCTAGGCGATAGACTTCTCTTGTCACCAGGACTCATTTACACCTTGAATTTCATTCTCGATTGTTCGTTTCCATTTTATTGGAAGACCTACCATACGTCTTCCCTGCAGATTCTAATTCAGGGCCTGTTTTCCACTGGCTTCCTCAAGGAGCGACCTTGAATCTTGATTCCTTTCTTGATGTGATGGTCGTCCTTTATTACAAAAATCACCGTTGGAGATAACTTCTGGCCAGAATATCCCCAAAAAACGTCGAAGATATTGTTTTACAAAAGTCTGCAGATTTATGGTAAATTTTATGTTGGGGGTAAATGGGCCTTAACTCGTAAAGAACCCGCCGAAACATTGGTACGCACACAATTTTTCTTTATAATAACAAATACCATAAATATAAATCGGTCAGATCTGATCACAATAAACAATCAAAATAGAGATGACAAAAAACTCGATTGGGTAAAAATAAAAACAGTTTGTTCTCAAGGTACTTCAAAACAACAAATTTAGTATATTTTTCAAACTTTTAACTATTTTCTGTTTGTTCCCGAAGCAGCGACTACCAAATTCCCACTAAAAACTTGATGGGATTCGCAAGTTTCAATTTGCGAATCCCATCAAACATTCCATCATTCCATTGTTAGCATCGTTCCCTCTTTCCATCCATCCTTGAATGACCAAGATTTGGGCATTCAGAGATAATTCCCTGAATTCGTTCGCTAATCAGCTGCCTCCCTAATATGTTCATCATACATCATGCAATTAAATCCATTCGTGCGCCATGCTTTATCAGCAGGCGCATTATTCACTTCAGCCACCCTTGCTAATGTCACTATGAACTTCGATTGATCACTCACACTCAATCCAGGCTTGATAGACCAAGAACGCATAGCTCTCTCTCGGTTAATTTAGTATATAAACATTCTGTTCGCAAGGAACCATTCACTCAACAGTTGACCGCGGCACAATCCACGATCGCTAGACGTACGCCTAGTGATCTTGCTGAACCGCATTGGTGTTAGTGCATTCGCATCCATACCAAGGGCGAGAGGACAACCACGTCATCTCTGTACGCACAATACGAACTTCCATATCACCAAAAGTGTCCTTTCACACATACAGAGAAACCTGAATCATTCGGGAGGTGCACCTGCATACATTCAACATTCACATCATTCACGAGAATAGCAGATTCAACTACACCCACCACCTTAGGAAAAAAACACACTGTTTGAGGGCAGTCCGCTGACTTTACCATGCACATAATCAGGTCATGCATAACGCCACCTGGCCTTGACAGTTTAACTGTGCCTTGACCGTTTAACGGTAGAAAGAACACGGTGATCTGCAGAGCGATCCCGAATCGCAGTTTCGGCAGTGTGGCATTTTCGTTCAACCGTTGGTCTTATGGATGCTGCTTGAAAAGGGGGTACATGTCTCCGAGGGCTTTGCAGTCCCTGGTGCCGTTATCAAAACTGAGGTATTTGTAACAATGGAAGACATCGTCGTAAATCGTAAAGCCAAACCACTTGATGTATATGCGGTCAGCAGACAAAATATCGGTACCCTCAAGGACAATGGTTTATATGGCATCAGGACCCTTCCTGATAGGGCGAAGTACAATACGTCGACCATTCTTGGCCTGCTCTTTCGCGAAACGAGTCTTTAGGTTGTTCTCGTCAATATCGCCCAAGTCTTCCTCAGAAACAGCCCACGTCGACGGCGAGAATACTTGGACCTAATTTCGACGGGACGTTTCGCGCGATTACTCCAAAAGTGGGCGCAACTTCTTTGAGGATCGACATCTCCTGTTCTGTCGTCTTGACATTCCTATTTTTTACTACGACGGTTTGGGTAAAGATGAAGGAGCTGTGGTAACCGGGGTAGCGGAACAGGCCATCGACGCGTACGTTTTTACTACGACGGTTTGGACAAAGATGAAAGAGCTGGAATAACCGGGAGGAGGCCATCGAAGCGTACGTTGGAGGCGTGGCGGGTTTGGGACAGAGGGAATTACTGTGGGGTGTGTGCTACAGTACGTGTGGAAAACACTCCACACATCGCAAAAGCAAAGTGTCGGTTGTTTGATTTTTATGAAAATAAAAAAAGTAAATTTTTTCATGACAGAGTTGAAAAATAGAAAGCGTCGTTTACTCGAATAATTTAATAAAAATGGTATGATAATAAATCCATGATACGATAATAAACATAATCTGTGATATTTTATAAGAACAATTTTAACCTAAATCAATTTTAAGAATTATTAGTTTAAATATATTAAATAATTGAATGATGTTAATAAAGTAACGTTTTGTTTGAACAATAAATAAATGTTTAAGTAAAACGCCTAACACTACTAACGGACTTCGTTACCTTTTATAGCTTCAATTGAAGATAGGCAATCCCTTTGTTCGCCTGTTTGAGATGCCCTGCGAGCGATTTCGGTCGCAAGAATCTCCTCGTAGATTTCAATTCATTTGAAGGCGTGATCCAGCAAAGCATTGTGCCTTTTCTGAATCTGAATAAAATATGCCGCTGGTGCAATGGAAAGAATTTGAAGCATTATTGTTACGGAGTACTTTAGCTTATCTCCATAGCTCGTTATCCTGTTCTGCTATGAGTTAAAGTTTGGTCAGCCAACGATCATTATACAGAGTGTTTGGCACTCCGTCGACACCTTGTAAGGAGTTATTCCTTGATATATTTGGAGAAAAAAATTGCTCTACAGGGTGGGTTAATTTTCAATATCAGTGGAGATACAGGGTGTTTAAGAAAAGTGTTTTTAACCGGTACCCTCACTCATTTAAAACGTTATATCTTGAAAACGAATAATCACAAGGCAAAGTGTTATAATAAGGGAATCGAATTACCTTTCATTTGATGTATCAGTCTAAATTGTAACTGCACCCAATCTTGAGATATTTACTCGAAAACACAGATTTTTGCAACGTCAACCCTAAAAATTCTGTGATCAATGTAGTTTTTTTCAGAAAACCCCATTATAAAAATGTCATCTTAATTTTATTTTTTTATGAACCATATTATTTACCTACAAAAGCTACATACATATGTATGAGTTACGATTAACATTTAGGAAGTAATAGGTAAATACATTTCGCATAAAAATTAAATATTTCAAAAGTCAGTGCCATAAAGTGGACCTCGTCTAAGAACCTGTTTAATTTGTCGGTAGTACTGAAGTATTTTTATTGCACATTTATTACTATTTGAAGTATGTAGGAAAACAAGGAAATGTAAGTGAGTTTCAACATAATTGATGCTTTTACCTGGATGTGGTATGTAATACTGGGTGCGGTACTATGCCTTTTTAATAGGGTGCCTTACAAAATAAAAAGTCTATAAAAGCAAAACTACCTTCATATTTTTATCAGTTTTAGTTACGTTGCTAAAAGAAGAAGGTGTCAGTAGAATTAAAAAAATTATTTCAAAATGCCTGAGTACTCCAATGAAGAATATGCTGACATTGGGTTAATTTATGGAGAGTGTCGCGGAAATGGACGAGCCGCGCGAAGGCTTTACCATCAGAGACATCCTCATCGACGGACACCTGACAGGGGAGTATGTAACGACTCAAATTCCGGGGTATGCTCATCGGATGCCAGTGTCCGTTACAAAATATTTATTTCGTTGATTGACTTCACTTTATTACTCTAATTGATGACATATATTTTGTTATTTGATTTCCTTTGGGTTTCCTCCTTGCTCGCCTCCTCGCGTCTACTCTACTCGCCTTGACTTGCTCCTGATCGCCGCCTCTGCTCAACGTGATTCGATTGTAATGCTGCGGGTACGATTACACTCGCCTTGCCTCGACTCTCCCTGCTCTGCTCTCTCCCTGTCTTCGTCTCACTGTGTGGCCTTTGCTCCCCCTGTCTTCGTCCTTCCCTGTCCTCTTCTCCGCGTGTGGCCCTTGCTTTGTTTTCCCTGTCTTCGTCCTACCCTGTCTTCGTCCTTCCCTGTCTTCGTCTCTCTGTGTGGCTTCTGCTTTGTTCGTCTCGGCTGCGCTGTGTCTTCTTGCCGTGGTTCTGGCGAAGTTCGTCGTGCTTGTCGTGGCTGGTTTTATCCCGACTCCTGGCACGACTCTGCTTGCCTTAACTTGACCCTGTTTCTGATCGCCATCTCGTCTTCGCTCGCATGATCCGCTCGTCGTGGCTCGCTCTGTGCCTGTCGCTGCTTTGATCTGGGCGTCGTCGCTGCCCTGTGCACGTCGCTGCTTTGTATTCTGCTTGTGGTGGCTCGCCGTGCTCATCGCTGCTTCGCTCTGCGCGTCGTGGCTTGGCTTCGCTGCTATCGTCTTGGCTTCGCTGCTCTCGTCTTGGCTTCGCTGCGGTCGTCTTGGCTTCGCTGTATTCGTCTTAGCCTAGCTACGTCCGTCTTGGCTTCGCTGCTGTCGTCTTGGCTTCGTTGCGTTCGTCTTGGCTTCGCTGCGTTCGTCCTGGCTTCGCTGCGTTCGTCTTGGTTTCGCCGCGTTCGTCCTGGCTTCGCTGCGGTCGTCTTGGCTTCGCTGCGTTCGTCCTGGCTTCGCTGCGGTCATCTTGGCTTCGCTGCGGTCGTATTGGCTTCGCTGCTGTCGTATTGGCCTATCCTCTATCCTCTATCCTCCATCCTCCATTCTCCATCCTCCATCATCATCCATCATCCATCTGCCATCCTCCATCCTCCATCCTCTATCCTCTATCCTCCATCCTCTATCCTCTATCCTCCATCCTCCATCCTCCATCCTCCATCCTCCATTCTCCATTCTCCATCCTCCATCCTCCATCCTCCATCCTCCATCCTCTATCCACTATCCTCTATCCTCTATCCTCTATCCTCTATCTTCTATCCTCTATCCTCTATCCTCTATCCTCTATCCTCTATCCTCTATCCTCTATCCTCTATCCTCTATCCTCTATCCTCTATCCTCTATCCTCTATCCTCTATCCTCTATCCTCTATCCTCTATCCTCTATCCTCTATCCTCTATCCTCTATCCTCTATCCTCTATCCTCTATCCTCTATCCTCTATCCTCTATCCTCTATCCTCTATCCTCTATCCTCTATCCTCTATCCTCTATCCTATATCCTCTATCCTCTATCCTCTATCCTCTATCCTCTATCCTCTATCCTCTATCCTCTATCCTCTATCCTCTATCCTCTATCCTCTATCCTCCATCCTCCATCCTCCATCCTCCATCCTCCATCCTCCATCCTCCATCATCCATTCTCCATCCTCCATCTTCTATCTTCTATCCTCCATCCTCCATCCTTCATCGTCCATCATCCATCCACCATCGTCCATTGTCCATCGTCCATCCTCCATTGTCCATCCTACATCGTCTATCATCCATCGTCTTTCATACACCGTCCATCCTCAATCCTGAATCTTCCATCGTGAATCCTCTATCCTGAATCCTCCATCCTCCATCTTCCATTTTTCATCTTCTATCCTCCATCCGCCACCATCCATTTTCCATCTTCTATCTACATCATCTCAAAAATTCGCAAACCTTTAAGATACACGAGCCGTGATGATCCGCGAATCGCAAGATCTGCCGTGAAGATCTGCAAACCACAAAGATTCGTAAAGATCTGCTGAGCCGTCGAGATCCGCGAACCGCGAAGATCCGTAAAGATACATCGTTTTTTTCAATAGTGATCTGATCCAGTTGAAAATAACACACCTAATAAGAAATTAAATTCATTTGAGCTTTGCCAGTTTTCACGCATACGCGCGTGCTACCATCTAGCGGTAGTAATTTGAAACCCAGATTTCAGTTCTCAAAGTGAGTCATCAGCGTCTGACTTGAAAATTTTATTAAAATTCATATGAGCTTTTGCTAGTTTTCACGCATACACATGCGTGAAATGTGTGGGGAGCTTTTAGAAAACTCTCATGTACGCAGCATACAGATAGAGCAGCCGTGTCCATGTGAGTTGGCTGCAGTAAAGAACGTAGTCGGTGCTTGGGGTGAACCCGACAATCACATTCGACTGAACGTTCTGATCTTTGATGATGATCTGAAGAAGTTGGTTCCATTAAATATTAGATCAGAATGTGAATTTCTCGTAACTGATTCGCTGTACTCTATGAACCTTTTTCAGATCAACACCATAAGAAATAGTTTTAAGGGGTTACATACACCTAGGACGGCTAAAACTACGGCTATCTTTAAGAATTTTTTTCGTGCATAAAACTGAATTTAATTGATCAACCATTATATATCTTTTAAAGTATT
Organism: Beris morrisii; assembly: GCA_951812415.1. Lineage (NCBI taxonomy): Eukaryota > Metazoa > Arthropoda > Insecta > Diptera > Stratiomyidae > Beris > Beris morrisii. The sequence goes on along the minus strand of OX638310.1, from coordinate 87,901,080 downwards.
ACATTTTGTCTATATTATGTGAAAATTTCGTTGGAAAATTTCAAACGGTAAAAAGGTTACAGTCGTTTTGCTGGGACATGTTTTTTTTAGAGCGATTTCGGTACCAGACTTTCTTCTGCCATTTTTTATCGAAAAATAAATAATTTTTTTTCTGAAAGTAGAGCCAGAATTTCAAAATTCAATTTTGTCAGATCATGGAATTAGAAATGCCATTTTTCGCCTCAAATTTGTTCAGTAATTATGATAAAAAAAAACTATGCAAGATATCGAAAAAACAGCTCGGTCAACGTTAGAGTATTGTATTAAACACAAGTGTGCAAAACTAGGTCCCGATCGGTCCAGTAGTCGCGGAGATAATCCTGGTACCAATTTTGAAAACGCTGTTTCGAGAAAAACGCGTTAAAAGTGTAGAGTACAGTTGTGTTGCAGTGTATGCAATACGGTTCTGTGTTTCAACTGTGGAACGCGTATACCTGAACTTCACCAACTTTTCAAAGCATGTCCCTGCTATACAGAAGGTCATAAATAACCAGAATTAAAAAAAACTCATAGTCAAACAGGTGACAAAGGCCGCGTATATCTACGCGCCAACCGTTAGTCGTTGCTCACCAGGTCGGTTACAAAACACTATAACTTCACCATTACAGCGAATTTCTTTATGAAAGGGTAGACACTTAATATAATTATAAATAATAATAAGGACCTTTTTGAAAAATCGATTTTTTTGAACTACCCAGGTGTATGTAACCCCTTAATAGAATTTTGGATTTAGTGTTTACAAATAATGATTTCATGACTAAGTTGATAGAAGTAGAATTTCCTATGTTAAATAATTGCCTTCATCATAAGGATCTTGTTCTCAATGTTGAATTTTATAATTTTATATCGAATTCAGTAAATGCAAATGTATTGCATTACGATTTTGTCAGGGCCGATTATGTTGCGTTAAATCAATACTTTCTTTCCATAGACTGGAACTCAATATTCTTGAATATGCATTTAAGTGAAGCATATGCCTTTTTTAAATATTATCTTGATTTAGCTTTTAAATCGTTTATTCCTGTAGGGAGAAAGAGGTCTAGGCGTAACTTACCATGGTACAATTCTAGACTGTGCAATATAAAAAATGCTAAAAATAAGGCTTTCAAACGTTTCAAAGCATCCCAAAACTACGTCGATAGAAACCACTTTATTAGACTAAGGAAGGAATTTGATGTTTTAAATCGTTTCTTGTATAGACAATATATTTTATTTTAGGATAGCAAAGCGTTCTGGACGTTTATTAATTCAAGACGGAAAAACTCGGCAATTCCTAATCGTGTCGTGTACGAGGAAAAACTGTCGAGCAGTACGAAGGAATCTTGTCAGTTTTTTGCTGATTTTTTTAAGTCTGTGTATAATTTAGACGGGTCTGTACTAAGCAGGCAGAGTAGTCTTAATTTTGATCATTTGGAACCATTAACTGACCTTGGTGATATTTATTTGTCCAACGATGATGTGTTGTCTGCGCTGTTAAATCTCGACGCTGGTAAAGGGGCTGGTTATGACTTAATGCCTGCAGCCTTTTTGAAATGATGTGCGCTATAACTTCATGATCAATTCAATAAGTCAATAATTCGCTTACTTCCGGAAGATTTTTGGATGAATGGATAATTTCATACGTGAGACCCCTTTTTTTAAGTCAGGTAAAAAGAACTCGGTTGAAAATTACAGACCCATCTCTAAGATTTCATCCATTCCGAAACTTATTGAAAGCATCGTCAAAGATAAGTTATAGACAATCCGCATAAATACCAGGTAATTCTTATTGCATCAATATTTTGGACGACTCTATATTGACAGTGCTAATTAGCGGCTGGCATGGACAGCAAAAACCAATTCGCTCTGCTGGCGGAAGCCCCAGACATTGTTCACTCCCCCTCTACCTCCCCTAAGAACAAACGATCCCGTGGCCAAAGAGGCCCGAATACATTATCTAAGGAATATGCTACTGGGTACCCCGACACCCTCCAACCTCCTTAAAAACCTTCCGTCCCAATTCCCAAATTTGTAGTCATCCAAACCACCGAACCTAAACAGAAAAGTCTGCAACAACACAATGTGTTTGTCATTAAGAAAGGTGTGGATCAAATTTCCACCAAATACTCCAACTCCTCTTTTTTGCGTGACGGAAGCCTTCTCATTCTATGCGATAATCAGACAGTGGCCCAAAGATTCCTAGACACAACCTGAATCCACGATATCAAAGTTAAGTGCAGCCTGCATGGCAGGTTGAATACGTGCAAAGGTCTTATATACGCCTCATCGCTAATCTTGTTGTCCCAAGAAGAGATACTGGCCGTACTAAAAGACCAGAAAATAGTTGAGGTCACTCAACTAAAAAAGGCCCTCATTCAAAAACCATCGGGTTACCTCATAGTAACTTTTGAAACTTACTCCTTACCCAGCCATATTAATGTTGGATTCGAGCGGGTAGAGGTTAGGGAGTATTTCCCCAATCATCTGCGCTGTAGGAATTGCCAGCGACTGGGTCACACCAAGAACTGGTGTGAAGAGATTGAATCTTGTAGTAACTGTTCCACACCCTTGCCACACCTCACCCCCTGCATGACTAAATTCTGTATCAACTTTAAGGCGGCGGGCCATGAGCCCAGCAGCAAAACATGTCCCTCATTTGTCGAGCAGAAAGAAATACTAAAAATCCGTACTCAACGAAAATGTACGCAGTATGAGGCAAAAAAACTGTACTACAAGAACAAACCCACCTCTTTCACACTCTCATATGCTCAGTCAGCCAAAACAGCGGTAACCGGTAACCATCCCACCCCAAAAAATGCAGTCACCCCCTCTACACCAACAACTAGTTCCATACAAACTCCCCCTACCAACACCGCAGCCCCTACTCCAAACCCCCCACATCCATCCTATAACCTTCCTACCAAAACAACCAGTTCTACTAACAAATATTCACCGAGTACTCCTCAACCATCAACTTCGGCTACTACCACCCCCTCTTCCCCCACTACAACTACTAATGACACTACTCCTTCTAGAATTTCCTATTCTAACCCCAACCACACACCCCCCCCCCCCCTCCAACTCATGAAACAATCAACAACTCTCTAGCAAAATTACCACCCTATCAACAACAACAAATGCCCAGACAACAACTACAAAACCCTGGCAAACCCCAGAGAGGCAACAGACCCTAGAAGAAGTAGCTTCTGGGCTGTCGCCATACTCCAAAATGATTTTTCAAGACTTAATCTTAAACAAACCAATCATTCAACCAGCTACTATTACTCCCAGCCCTGATTGCATCGAGACCATTGAAATCATGGACGATCTCGAAGCAGAACCCCAACTATAGTGTTCCCACACGTGCCACCATTGACACCAACTTCCTTCCATCCCTCCCATAACCTCTGTATTCTCCAGTGGAATGTCAGAGGCCTATACTCCAATCGCCCCCACCTTGATATCCTTATCTTCCGATACTGACCCCACATAATGCTGCTGCAGGAAACCAATATTCTTCCGGGCGAAGAACCTCTTAGGTTCGGAGGTATGCTTTGAGTCGTGCTGCTGGCAGTGCTGCCATAATAGGTACTCTTGGGATTGCTCTTTGGTTCTTGCAATATTGACAGTTTCGTTTCACTTTTTTTAGCACTACTCAAAGTGTCGGAATGTAGTAGATTTGCCTTAATTCATTTATAACAGTTTCATTATGTACGTGATGAAAGCGGTTATGAAACTCAAGCACTATTAGTTTCGTTAAATAATGCTCTTTCGGTAAGATCACTGGTCTTTTCATACGTTGCATGACTTCGCTCGCAGCATCGATTCGTCCATTAATGCGTATAACTTCAAACTCATCTAGGTATGGAGACATTCTATACAGTTGGCTGGATTTCTCTAAGTTCAACTTATAGGGCTCAATAGTTTGTAACTGCTGCATTAGTACAATTCCATTTTTGTATGTTTCGCCTTGACATTGTCGATATAAGTAGTTTGAGGCTCTGGTTATTTCGTCTGCGGAAATTAAAACATTCTTTCCAATTTTACTCTTATTTTTAAGAATTTCTACGAAGCGATATACATATACCATGGTGCGGACAAGTTTGTTCCATTTAGAGAACCGCGTATAATCTACGACTGATAGAATTGAGTTATCAACATTGTGTGCATGGCAATCTTGCATTTCGATGTCTTTTGCTTTAGGGCTGGTAAACGATTCATCGGGTGGCCATTCGTAGTCTGGCTTGTGTAGGAAGGCTGGACCACGGTACCATCTGTTTTCGGAATTAAATTCACAATTGGTTTTGCACCTTGTTGCATCATCAGCCACGTTATCCTTGCCGGGAATCCATCTCCAGTTTTCTTTTTCTGTTTCTTCCAGTATCTTACCAGCTCTGAAGGCCACGAAGTGCTTGTATTTACGGTGGTCTGAGTTAATCCAACTCAGTACAGTTCTTGAATCGGACCAAAACATTCGCTTCGTAACTTCGAACGAGTGTCCTTCAACGACTGTTTTGGCCAGCCTAGTACTTAACACAGCTGCTTCTAGTTCCATTCTTGGCACGGAAATCATTTTGATGGGTGCGACTTTAGTCTTTGCACTTACTAGTGCGCATTCTACCACCGAATCTGTGGATATTCTGAAATATGCCACTGCAGCGTATGCGGATTAACTTGCGTCTACGAATACGTGTAATTCAACGCGGAAGCCGTCGCAAGCCGTCGCAAGCTCTTAAATTTTGAAGGTATGGTCTCCTTATTGTGATGTTTTTTATTGTAGGAAGTAAACGGGTCCAATTTTTCCATTTTTCAAAATGATCGGATTCTACTTCTTCGTCCCATTGCACACCAGATTTCTTGTAGGAGAATTTTTAGTATGACCATGAATTGGGCGATTAGCCCCAGACGATCGAAGACACACATTAATGCTTTCAGCACTTCTCTTTTTGTAGGACAAACGTTTCCAGATAATAGGTTTTGGCTTATTTTGTGCGATTTAAACATATAAGAGAATGTGTCGCTTGTGGGTGACCACCACATTCCCAGCAACTTTTCGGCACTATCAGAGTTATTCAATTGGACGAGTTGTGCTTTGTTGTCTGCCACTTTATCCTTTAAGGCATGCAGTACTCTCTTTGAATTTGATACGAAATTTCGTATTTCGAAACCGCCTGAGTTATGAACAAAGATGATATCTTTGGCAAGTTTTATTGCTTCTTCTTCATCGTCGAGACTGTCCAGGTAATCGTCGACGTAATGGTTATTGATGATTGCCTTGGCTGCCATTGGGTGTGTTAACATGAATTTCGTAGCATTTTTGTTTTTGATAAACTGCGCACAAGAGGACGAGCAAGTTGAACCGAATGTCATTACCTGCATAACGTATACTTCAATTGCATTAGATTCATTGCGCCAGAGAAACCGTTGTGCATTTTGATCTTTCTTGGCAATTTTGACTTGGTGGAACATTTCTTTTATATCAGCACTAATTGCCACTCTCTTTTCTCTGAAACGAAATAGTATTGACGGCAAGGCCACTAAGGTATCTGGTCCAGTCAGAAGTACGGAATTGAGTGAAACTCCATCTACTTTTGCGGCGGCATCCCAAACAATTCTGACTTTATTCGGTTTGTTAGGGTTTATGACAGGAAATATTGGTAAATACCAGATGGGAAAATCCTTATTTGCGATTTCCTCAGTATCGAGCTTCCTTGCGTATCCTTTTTGTACATATTCTTTCATTTGGGCATTAAGATTTTTAGCAATTTCTGACTCCCTTTTCAGTCTTCTATCAAGACAGTCCAATCTCCGCTCTGCCATTGATCTGCTATTTGGTAACGAGACGTTTCCGAACTTCCACAGAAGTGGCACAGTATATCTTTCACCGTCAAAGGTTGTCTTTGTTTCTAGAAGATTGATAGTCTTTTCGTTTTCGACGGACATTAATTTTTTAAAAGATTTTGTTCCTACCGTTTCAATAGAGAAATACTCTTTCATCATTTTATGCCATACTCTTTCATCATTTTCGTTGGTATTGCAGGGGGAGGCTGGTGGCGGATTGGATTGAGGACGCATTCCTTGTTCTCCTCAACGATGGCTCGCCCACGCTCATCTCGGCCAGATCCACCATGACGCTATCGACTTGACACTCGCCCCCTCCATACTTGCTCCGTTTCTGACATAGGCACCCGACAGATACTAACCTAGTATCGTATCGTCGTGAGGCGGCTATCACCAAGAAAAAGATCAAAGCTGCAAAAAGAGAGAACGGAAACTCTTTTGCTCGTTCAATCGATCCCAGCTCAAATCTAGACGATGCATGGAGAAAGGTTAAGTTTGTTTTCGGGGGAAGACCTTCCGGTCTAATCCCTAATTTAACAACTGATCTAGGTTCCATAACGAATTCCCTGCATATCGCCGAACACCTCGCTCTATCCTGGACTAACTATTCGTCGGATTCCAATTTTTCTTCCGTGCAAATCGCTGACAAACAGTCAGCCCCTCGCAACATCACAGTCCACTCACCCGACCCAGACAGAATCATTGGTTACCCTATCTCTTTTGCGAAACTAAGTTCGGTGCTTAGTTCCTGCAGGGGATCAGCCCCAGGACACGACAGGATCACTTAGGAGATGATCAGGGAGTCCACCAACAGCCTGAAATTCAGGCTGGTGGAACTTTATAACCTGGTTCTGGTGCAGGGCTCCTTTCCACACATGTGGAAGAGGGCGGTTCAAGTGCCCATCCGTAAGAGATCCAACTCAGCTTCATCTACACTTACCTTCAAGGATCTACGTCCTATTTTGCTGCTCCCTTGCCTGTCAAGGGTTTTTTGATACCAGGTTCATCCAAACGATCGATAACTTCCTTTCGTCTCGATCCATAATGGTGAGAGTCAATGGATACACCTCTAAACATTATAGCATCGATAACGTTCTCCCCCAGGGATCTCCCTTGTCTCCTGCGCTATTTAATACATATACACATTCGCTATCGCAACTTCTCGCTGATATCCCTCATACCAAACACTATTTATACGCCGATAACATCCTGATCACTTCCTCCCACCCTCTCCTTAACGACACCTTCAGACGAATAAAAACGACTATAGACGCTTGGTGCAATAAGACCGGAGCAAAGCTGCCATACGAGAAGGGCGAGCTTATTACGATTACAAGAAAAAGAACTCGCTCTGCCGGTATACGCATATCCGAAGAACCCGCGCTACTACCGCTTCCCGCTTGTAAAATTCTCGGTCTTACATTCACGCCGAAGTTAATGTGAAATTTACACTACCGCCACATTATCGCTTCCCTGGCTAAAATCGCAAACCTGGTCCGCGTATTGGCCTCCAAAAGCCTGGGAGCCTCCACCTCAGCGATACTACACGTCGTCCGTACGCTTATACGTGGATACGTTAACTACTGCTTGTCAATTTACGGAGTCAGCACCAAATCCAACACTGACCGTCTACAAGTGGCAGTTAACAAAATACTAAGAGCTGCTCTCTGCGCCTACCGCACCACCCCCATGGCTGCTCTTCGTGTTGAGTCGAGGTGTGACAGTGTGGACACGCTAATTGAAAAGGCACAATTAAACATCGCTGCCAAGAATCTAATAGACCCACGAAGCCCGCATTTCCGCCTACCAGCCATGCTCAGCGATGGACCAAGTCCAAGGATCTTCAACTCCGCACTTTGGTGCGCCCGCCTCACCCTCCTTAAACATTGCCCGAACATCCCCTGCCGATCCCCAGCTCCACCCACCCTCCACGCCCCATAAGCTCCAACAGAATTCAGATAAGCAGTACATGGTACCCCACAAAATCGCACACACCGGCTGCTCAGTACCCCACAAAATCTCACACACGGGCTGCTCAGTACCAACAACTGCATCGCAGCCATTTAAATGAACTACTTGGTCCAGCCCGGTACTATACGGACGGATCCAAAACAGAATCCAATACAACTGCAGCCATCATCACTATGCAGCCAGATTCCACAACACCAAGTGTTTGAATGTCAAACATATTTTACTCACCACAGCCTACCTTTATGGGCCGGACTGTGAAGCAACCTAGACAGCGTTGACTGTGTTGCTGCACGGCCCTACAAAATGTCCGTCTGCCTATCAGTCGGTCTCTTTTATTTTACCAACTCTTGGGACCCCAACTCTGGACTGCGAAACGCATCGTGCTTAATTCAGCGAGTAGGACCTGACAGAAAAGGTTAACTATCACCAAAATCAAAACGGAAATCTTTGAGACTAGCCTGTACGCTGCATCAGCTGGGGGCTCTTCTCAAAGATAACACGTTATCGCGGCATCAATTACGCACACACAAATAATCCCTCCTGGTTCCTTAGGACCTCACAGAAAAGGTAAAACCAGAAACGGAAATATTTGTTATCTCAAAGATAACACGTTACCGCGGCATCATTTACGCATACACAAACTATCCCTCCTGGTTCTTACCATACACCACATCAACGGCAAGCAAGCTCCATCTCTCCTTCGGCAAACTCGCCAACCAAAATACCTACACAAACAACGATCATAACTGATCGTATTCACCAAGCGTACAACAGTGCTACAAATTGCATATAGAGGTGAGCATATACGAGGCGGAATTATACGCCATTCTACAAGCCGCAGATCTGGCCAGAACTGCTTCTTATCCGGCCGTTATCTTCACTGACTGCAAGTCTGCGGTCGATGCCGTTCGGAATCACCGCCCGGGAGACTCGACTACTCGATACCTTCAAGAGGTAATACGTGCCAACCCGGCTGGGACCTATCTATTCTGGATCCCAGGCCATGTTGGCATTAAAGGAAATGAAGAAGCGGACAAGCTGGCGAAACGCCCTCTTTCCTCGCATGTAGAGGAAATTATCCCCTCTTGCATCAACTTCATGTGACGAACGGCCAGGATGAATCTGACCCAGCAACTAGCCAGCCTCTGGACAACACACTCCACCTTCCTGGCGAGCCACTGGAAAAGTCCAGACCCGCCAACCTACAATACAGAGCAGCCGAGAAGAGAGTCCATCATCGTCGCCAGGGTGCGACTGCGACACACAAGGTTCACCCACGAATATAGAACTTTACTTTACTTTTAACTTTCTAATTTCATTGAATTATATACGCTAATTATAAAAACCACATCATGGTATGGTATGGTATTCGGCTTGGCCGAAAATATGATGGGCCCCATCATTTATGATGGGCCCCATCATTTATGATGGTGCCACATTCAATAAATAAATAAATAACTAATTATTAACATGGATTCATTAAGGGTAGATCAACCTCATCTAACTTATCCATATTTACTAATTTCTGCATAAACTCCATTGAAAATGGTTGTCAAGTGGACGCTGTGTTCACGGACTTTAAAAAAGCTTTTGATAGGGTTCACCATGGTTTACTAGTCGAAAAAATGAAAACACTTGGTTTTCATTCAAACTTTCTCGAGTGGATTACATCGTATCTCTATGGCAGGAAACAGTTGGTAAAAATAGGTAACTTCACTTCATCGTTCATTGATGTAGTATCTGGTGTACTGAAAATTGATGCGAAAATTTTTTCGGAGGACTGTCAAGGGCTTCAGAATGATTTAGACGAATTCAATATATGGTGTATTTCAAATTCATTACGACTCAGTATTCCAAAATGTAAAATTTTTTCGGCACTTAGATCCTCTTCTCCACTCTTATTTGATTACAGGACTGATGATTCACTTTTGTGTAGAACGAATGAAGTTAAGGACCTTGGTGTCATATTTAATGAAAAACTGTCATTCAATCCTCATGTTGATTATGTCATATCTAAAGCCAACTCAATGTTGCGTTTCATTAATCGATCCTCTGCGGATTCATGACACTTATACTTTCAAAATACTCTTCGTATCTCAAGTGCGACCTATTTTGGAATATTGTGTCGTAGTTTGGGATACATCATATGAGGTCCATATTAGTCGGATTGAAAAGACCCAACGGAGGTTTACGAGATTTGCGCTACGTATATTGAACTGGACTTCAGCATTACCTGCCTACGAGGCTAGATGCAAATTACTGGATATAATGACGTTAAGGTCGCGCAGAACTTTCCTAAGCATTATGTTTGTCAGGGACTGTTTAACTTCAGCATAAATTCACCAGAACTGCTATCTCTATACAAGCTCTATATACCTTCTAAAATTTTAAGGCCTAGATCTCTTCTCTACGTGGATCCACATCGTACTAGGTACGGATCTAATGAACCAATCTTTAGGTGTGTGCATTACTTTAACTCTATATCTAACATGACCGACCATACTGACAGTAGCTCTATTTTTAAGGAGGCAGTAATTGATGGCCTAAAACGGTGTAAATAAATGGCATTATTATTAGTATTGTAATTATTATTAGTATTGTTATTTCTTTTTTAGTCTGTAGAATATTATAATTATATTATTATATTATAATATAAATAAATAAAAAAAATTTATGATATTGTTACATGTAAACCTGGCAACCGCGCAACTCGATCGTTTCACATAATGGAAGCAGCCACAACCGAATACCTAGTTGCAAAATTACCCAATCAGAAATTTAGCTGAAGTATATAAGGCGAAACAACACGATTGTATCAGTGTATCTCCCTTCTTATCGAATGCTCTCCAATGTACTAGAATCCAATGAGGATCAAAGTCGAAAGATATCAAGCTCACTAGAACCCTCTACATCCACCACCGAACGAAGATCAAAATCGAAAGCTCTAAAGCTTTCGAGAACCATCCACATCACCGAGCGAACATTCAAGTACATCCTAGACTGCAACCGGCTAGTATAAAAGCAGGTGAAGCTTTCAGCGAGGACATAGTAATTTTTATTACGTCGACTGTGACAGCCAGCGTGTATACGCGACCGTATTGGTGGAAAGCGATCGATTGCGTGTGATCGAATCAAGCGATATAGATAAGCGGGCGGTATTGCCAAATAGTGCGAATAATTGTGCGAACAGAATTAAAGTGCAAATAATAAATTATCACTTATTTTGATTTTAAACGAATTGTGTTTTACTTGAAATCCCGGCGAACCCCTAGCTCGCAACAATATGTTTTTGAGATATTCAAGGTTAAAGGACAAAATCGTTATCCTTGACAAAAAAAAATTTCAAGGATAATTTTTATTCTATAATATTTATATAAAAATTAACAGAGATATGAATTTTCAAAGAGGACTCTAACACCATTTTTGCGAAATCTTTAACATACTATAACTAACAAAAAAATTAGATAGAAGCAAAAAATTTAAATTAAATTTTTTGCACTAATTCTTTAAGTACACAAATTTTCAAAATAAAGGTCACAAATTTCGTAATTTTTGGCAATTCTCGATGGAATGAACCATGTATGAATATTTCTATTGATGGGGGCGAAATAATAATTTGAAACTGCTGTTCAAATATTAAATTTTTCACTTAAAGTTCCTGAATTAAAAATTACTACTAAGGTCGTATTCGAATACCTTGCTTCGTCTACGTCTACGTCTAAGTTGACGTCACAGCATAGCATTGCTATTATAACAGTTTAGAAAAAGCTTAGCTAAACCGTCAAAATGGCTCAGCTGATGCTTATTTGACACTTCATAAATCAAAAATTTTAATTTTTTTACGTTTGCTAAGATTGACTGATAGCTCAGCTGTAGTAAAAGAAGTCAAGACACGAACCGAAAAGGAATTGAGCATATAATTATTAGTAAACTATATTGTCAGTATCGTTGTTAACAGCTAATTCTGAATTTGCCAATTCAATATAGTGGTAGTTTAAACGTTACTGGATTTTAATTTAATATTATAATATTTTATATATTTTTTATAATTCAAATAGTTGGAACAATTAAAAAATGTAGCACTATTTTTCACATTACATATCTTATTTTGTGAAAATTATGTAAGTGCTGCTAATTTGAAATTATGAACAGTACAATTTCTTATAAAACATATTTTTCGCAATTAAATATTTTTATTTGCAATGTAACCGATGGTCTTAGTCACTAGTGTTTAAGAAATAATACTGTATATTTATATGCTTATTATTGTAATATAATAATAATAATAATAATATTTACAATGTTCAAATTTCATAAAAACTTGATTTGTAATTTTGTACTCCCCTTCCTTGATTCTTTACATTTTTGAGACAAAATCAACAGCTGATTCTGAATTTTCCAATTCAACTCGTGCTTATTGATTTTGTATGGAAAAATATGACAGCTAGCAATATAGTTCTAATACATACATGGAATTGAGACACAGCTGTGCTATGTCTGACGTAAACGAAGCAAAGTATTCGAATACGACCCTTGTATCATAGTCGGAAAAATTTTCCTGTGATATTGTGAAAAAATAAATAGCAAAACTGAATAGTCCTGTTCAATTTAGGAAGAGAAAAATGATAGAGTTGCAGGTTATGGAAACTGATTTCAAGATAAGTTGGTAACTATTATATATTTTAAGAGAATTTTGAATCAGAGTAAGTATCGACCTTGAAAAATATTACACAGTTACCAACAATAATATAAAATTTAATTCATCCAATAACCAGCATTGAAAGGTTACAATCCTGATTACTCGAGTGGCGATGATTGATTGAAGCTTGCTTTGTAATATTTAAAAAAAAGAAAGTTTAGAAAAAAGTTCAGAAATTAGTGATTGATATTCTGTTCTGCAAATTTTGAATTTTGGTAACGAAAGAAATTTTTCAGAATTATTTAGAACATCAATGATCTAGGAAATATTAGTATGTTACCTTTTATGTGAGATGAATCATAACTACAGCCACATTTATATTTATTTTTTGTTATAATGTAATCCATTATAATCAATAGATGGAATTCAGACTTTAGGTATCGTCTAAAATATTATTTTACAAACAGGAATACCATACAACCACACTTGAAACGTATGTCCAACTGCCCAGTTGGTCGCTTGTCTCTTTCGAGACATAATCTCGATGGTTTGAGCCTTAGGAATCATATTGCATACCTTTCTTCAATACTAGATAGAAAGAAATAGCAATACAAACATGTGCTCCCACCACGATGTATTTGAAGTGCAGAAAACGACCGCAGAGAAGCGAAGAGATCGAAGACTTGAGATGACGTCTGCCGCATAGAAAGGTCATGACAAACTAAATTCGGAATAAATTTTGTCGTACGTATTTATTCAATTCGCACAGAGTACGTCTGAATAGTGGTATATGCTAATTTTATTCTGATAAGTTTGTTTCAACCGGGTTTAATTTGAGTTTCCTCTTTTCATATGATGTTAATCTTCATGCATTACACCACCTCTTGGTCGAATGTTGTGGGTGAAAGTGTTTTTGCATACATTATAAAGTGAATTATTGTTGTTCTCAGTGATGTTTTTTTTAATTACCAAATAAAGAGTACTTTTCATTAAATATTTTGTTTTTTTACTTTATTATAAGAAGTATGACCACAACTAAATATAGAAAAATCTATTAATATATAGATGGCGCTGATTGTGAAAACATTTTGCTATCCCGACATTCAGCAGACATGTCTCCGAGATTTCGGGGTGTATTTGTCTCGATACCGTGTATTTTTTCTATAAGGCGTCTCGAAGAAATCTCGCAGACAGGCCGACATGTCTTCGAGAAATCTAGCAGACGCGACCATCTGGGCAATTACGAGGATGAGTCAAAAATGATCCGCAATGGTGCCATAACTCTTCTTACATTGTTCATACTGATCTCTGTTCTCGTTTATTTTATTGTTGTACTGTTGTGGTTGTGCAATGGATTTCGGTCCTAATTCCTCTATTTATCTTCCTTTTCGTTGTAGATAGATCATGGCCGCTCCACTAGAAGTTTGCACCAAAGAGGAACAACGAGCAGTAATTCGATTTTTGTTGTCGGAAGGTATATCAGGGGCCGCAATCCATCAAAGACTTTCGGCACAATACGGGAACAGTGTCTTGCCGCAACGGAGTGTCTACGAATGGATTGAAAAATTCAAAAATGGTCGCAGGAGTGTTACGCATGAGGAAGGAGCCGGACGACCAGCTACGGCCACAAATGAGGCAACATTGAGCGTGCATGTGACATGGTTCTGTTAGACAGGCGAGTGACTATTGATGAAGTGGCACATCGTCTGCAAATAATTAGTCATAGTTCTGCATACGAAATCCTCCACAACAGACTTGGGTTTCATAAAGTCTGTGCAAGATGGGTCCCAAAACAACTCACAGTGCATACGGTGTATACGTGGCTCGCTCCTCAGCCGAAAACCTTCATTTATGAGGGCATCAGGAAGCTTGTGCAACGATGGACCAAGTGCGTTGAAAGGCAAGTGGACTATATTGAAAAATGATGTTAAGTTCATTTTCCTAAATTTGTATTGAATAAAAGTTATACGTACATTGCGGATAATTTTTGACTCACCCTCGTAGTTGAGCCGCAAAAACATTTAATCTGTTTGCCCAGACTGCATTTCAAACTTCATGTAGTAATATTTTGATCTACACATTTTTCGATTCAATGTGATGAATTATGAATATGAAGCAATCAATTTACTCGAGCGGTTACCGATGAGCTGAGCCGTGCCAGCCAAGTACTATGCAATACTTCAGATGCTTTCAGGACAGATTACACTTTTTAGCGCATTGTACCAGGTGTATAAGTTTAAATCCGTTTTTTAGTCAAAAAAATGCCCAAGAAAACAATGACTTACACCAACGAGAAGACAATACTATGTTTTTTAATCTTCAGTACCTATAACACCCCTCTTGAGGCAGTAACAGAACGCTTTTGAGGCTCGTATCTACTTCAAATATTTTAATTCTACATAAACCACGGGTGATAAGGTCTTGGTCTTCGAACCCCAAAAGTGTTTAAAGACTAGCGTGCTTAGCCTCTGCGCCACTAAGACTATATGTATTAATTCCAATAAATAAAATTTGTGAAAATTGTCGATAACATTGTTTTACTATTTACGTCCCTGAAGTTAGCGGACACTTTTTGACGGAATCGGTTGAATTCTTCACCATCATTTAATGCTAATTTATTGCGAAAAGCATAAATTTATTGCTTCAGAATTGTGATTTTTACGGAGTTTCCCGCTAAATGAAGATGAAGTTAGCGAGATTTTTTTTGAAAAACCACCTAATCGCAAGTTAAGTTACATTACGGGTTAGCCCTAATTTATTGCGAAAAGTTCAAATTTATTGCTCCAGGATTGTGATTTTTACAAGGTTTTCCGCTAAAAGAAGATGAAGTTAGCGGAATTTATTTTGAAAAATTGCTTAATCGCAAGTTGATTTGCATTGGATTCAAAGATGGGGGCGAATGGGGCGATCTTGTAGTACATGAAATATGGAGTCAAACATTAATCACTTGCGGATATAATTTCAAAGGACATTATATTGCGAATGATATGAACTTCGGAACAATCGATGGAATGTTATTATTATTATTTTTACTTTTACAGTTTTGATCACCTCCGTTGACCGTTGGTAATTATCCCTTTATCTTTCCTTTTGAATGTCTTCGACAAAGCGCCCAAATCAGGACATTCGGTCGAATGTGCTTGCCGGGTTCAAAACCCCATGCACCGACCGGACCTTTTTTACTGCAAAGAACTCACATGTACACGGCGGCTTTATCTGTATGCTGTATACATGAGAGCTTTCTAGATACTCGCCATACATTTCACGTATGTGTATGCGTGAAAACTGGATACTTCTCTTACAGAGAACCGAATATAAAATATACTAATGATGTCCCCAAAATGATTCCTTATGATTAGAAAAAAAAAATAGTAAGATTTACATTATGTTTATTCAAATTATGTTTTTTACAAGATCAGTTACTTACATACATATAGTAAAGTATAGTATAGTAAGTAAAGAAAATCAATTAATATTTTATCGCTTCTAATTTGAAAGAATCGTTCAACGTTGTTCATTTGATGAATCTTTTTAATAAAAATATCCAGAGTTAATTGTTTGGCTTGTTTAGATTTTTTTACAGATTTATTAAAACATATTTCTACATCTGCAGCTTTGCCATACAATTCTTGGTCCCCATTCGCTTTTCCGAATTCTTTTAAATCATGTACCTGTTTTTGATTTAGAGGTTCAACTTCATCTGTTTCCATGTCAACATCATCATGATCTGTGTCATCGGCATAGACAGTATTCAAGTCCACAATATCACCAAGGTTAATTTCAATATTTTCCGTGACAGTTTCGTTATCACAGTCGATGTATGATGCAGCATTTACCATATTTTCATCACTATACATCAATCATATTCTGAATCTCCATGATTTCACTATTTCAATTTCAGTATTTTCCTCATTTTCAAATATAAATCCACAATTTTTAAAAGATTTTTTTACGATTTCTTGCTTGACCATTTTCAATGATCGGTTAACAAACGTGATTGCTTCAAGAACGTAAATTTTCACAGCAATATCAGACGCCAGCTTGTACGAGTCAATATTTGCGACTACTTTTTGAGGCAAAAGTTTTCTGTAATTTACTTTGATATTTTGAATAATGCCGTTATCTAATGTAGTGCGTTGTGGTAGAAATATTAACTTAATGTTGGGTAAGTGATGAAACCGATGACAAGTAGCGTTATCAAGGAATAGAAGAATTTTGCGATTTTGTTTTCTCGTAGTATTGTTGAGATAATTCCAAATTTCTTCAAAAATAGCTCGCGTCATCCAAGCTTTTTTGTTCCATTTCCATTCTACAGGAAGTTGATTAATTTTAATCGCCTTGAAGCACCGTGGTTTTTGGCTCTTTCCAATGACACATGGTTTCCAAAATGTACCGTCTGCGAAAATAGTGAAAAGGATGGAAAGTCTTTCCTTCGAAAACCGACTCCGGGAACATTTTTCAACCTTGATTTTCATAGTTGTTGTAGGCATAGCTCTGTAATACAAGGCTGTTTCATCAGCATTTGCAATATCTTTAGGAATATAGTATCAAATGATCTCGCGTGTGAATCAATCTTGAACAACCCCGCTATCCACTTCGTTCGACTCTCCACAAGACACATTGCAAGTGATGTTATTGTTCTTTTTAAAGCTTTGGAGCCACCCGTTGGATGCTGCGAAACCATCAATTTTCAAAAGTTTCGCTGTTTCTTTAGCCTTTGCTTGCAATATTGGTCCGGAAATGGGAATATTTTTATCAGAAGCTTGAAGAAACCACTTCAAAACTGTTTTATTAATTTGGGGATAGTTGCCATCACTCTTTTTCTTTACATTTTACATTGCTGGAGCACATATATTTTTCTTTGATTTGATCCTTATCTTTCATGATTTTGTAGATTTGAGTTTTTCCGCAATTAAACTTTGTTACAACTTCTGCAACGGTTCTTTTGTTTCTTTCTATCATGTTGATAACTTCAACTTTTTCTTTTAGAGATAAATTTCTTACTCTCTTAGACATAACTGTAAAGAAATAAACTCTTATTAACCAAAGGGGATTGAAATGGGTGTGTATAAGGCTTTTACCACCTTATGTTAATAGTCTAAGAGGGCACAATGAAGACAATTGGCAAAAATTAATTTTTTTATAACTTTAGAAAACTGATTTTCTTATAACTTTTGAGACCATCAAACTTGAAAAAAATTTAATCTCAATATGAGAAAAACCACGACCGACTTGTTGGAAATCCGATTTAGGAGATACCTTCACATTCGCTTTCCTCGAACAACAGAGGAACCAGAAAATTTAGATAACTGCGACTAGGCGTATGATTCTTGGAATATATTCCGGCTCGGCTGCAGTTCCGCGTATTTGTGTCGCAATGTTCAAATTTTTTTTCTTCCGTCCACGTTTCGCAGGTGTTCGGCTTTCACAGAATATTTAATAAGCTGGAAAATCGTTCTGCCGGGAACATTTTTGCTTTTGGAAGGTTTTCGCCTTATACAGGTTCCGGCTTTCAGAGGTTTTGCTGTACAAGCTCAGATGAATTTATAATATCATGAATCTCAGCTTCCACTTCCACAACAGTCAGATTTTACACACTTATTGTTTAGTGTATTTAAAAGCTTAGTAATTTACATGAGTAAATTAAAAAATGTTCACTAAAAGTCGAGATATTTAAGGAAAAGGGAATGAATAAATTTTTTTACTGTTTTCCTTCTTTCATATTTGAAAAAATGATAGTTTTTCATGAGATATTTTAATTTGCTCATGCATGAAGCTAGTCAATATTACCACAAAAAAATTAAGACGCTACTGTGTGTGGTTACTGAGAAACGTGTACCGAAAGTTGAAAAAGCACTACTTTTCAGGAGAGCCTAAAAACAAAAAAAGTACATGCAGTGACATAAGCTGTATTTTGAACTGGATCAAGATCAAAATCATTCGTTTTACATTGAAAACAACAACAAAGAGATGATCCAAAATCATAATGGGATCATAGTTGGATCAGTTTTGCGCTTATGTCCACTATTTTAGCATTTTCACAAATGGCGCCACGCGATTCAGCAGTAATGACCAGAAAATTCAATTTGTAGCAGGTATTTGCATCTTACAGGCAGAACATGCTCGTTGAAAAGTCGTGGAAACTCAATACATTTTGTACGGAAATGCAAGTCCATGACAGAATGTACAAAATTATTGAAAAGTCTTTGTTTATATGACCTTTGTACAGTGCCATTTCGTCGTATAGTGTATACGAAACTTTGCCTCCAGGGTAGCTGACAGTTTATCCGAGGTATTTACCAACAGGATTGTTAACCTTGCTAAATTAGCTTTTGGGATGATCCACATCGTTTTTTTCAATTGTGATCTGATCCATTTGAAAAAAAAACACATATATATTCGACTTCCCCCACTTCAGAGTAAAATTTGAGTCACTTCCCGTTATCCGAAAGAGGTACGGTTTTTTGTGTGATGTGCAGAAATGAGTGTAGAATAATAAAATAGTAATACATATTAAAAAAAATCAATTTTTTTTTCATTTTTTTTACACCGACCCCCTTAAAAAATCACGTCTCATATCTCAAGAACGGTGTAAAATAGATTTTAGACGAAAAATTCTGGTTTCTAGATCTCAGCAACCGCTTATGTTAGGAGGCTGAAACTTGGAATTTATATAGAGCATCGATAGTGGACCCATTTGCTGATATTGGTGAAGGGGTATGGAAGTGGGGGAAAAATAATGCGTCCGACACGTTCAAAAGGCGAGATCGAAACATTCTAAAATCCATATCTCCTAAACGGTTAATGTCACGAAATTACAACTTAATGATCATCTATAGGTATACTAGGAGAATAGACCGGAAACTTTGAGAGGGGGCAGTGACGTACAGAGGTGGGGGGTGAAAAACTTTAGATTACGATAGCTCACGAAGCAATTGCAGTAGAGAAATAAAATTTGGTTTCTGTATCAAGGTCGATAAACAAAGTTTGCTGAAAGTAAAATTTTTGAAGGGGAAGGTGGAGCATGGGAGTGAAGAGAGTAAGAATTTTTTTAAAAAATTACGTCTCATATCTCAAGAACGGTGTAAGATAGATACAACAAAAAGTCGTGATATATAAAAAAAAACATTTTAAAAAATGTAAAAAAAAGATGTCGGGTCCAACAAAAAGGGATGATATTCACAGAGTCGGTTTTCTTTCTATTAATATTTCTAGTTACGCTCGTATACAAATTTGTAATATTCATTTTCCCAAGAAACCCGACAATCGGTCGGATATCACCCCCTAAATTTTCCAGATTAAAATCAACCAAAAAGTAAACTTTGCACATCATCTTTTTGCCATACGACGAGCGATTGTCGAGTTTCGTGGGAAAATTAATATCACAAATTTGTATACGAGCGTAACTAGAAATATTAATAGAAAGAAAACCGACTTGTGAATATCATCCCTTTTTGTTGGACCCGACATCTTTTTTTTTACATTTTTTAATATGTTTTAAATTCACTGGATAATTTTTCATGTGAGTTTTGTTTCACCAAACTGTTTTCACACTGGTCTCAAAATTTCTTTCAAAACTGGTGTTTCTCCTGCATCCGAAAATAATATCGTTCACTTTTAAATCTAAACCGTTATTGACATTTTTTGTTTGATATAGGGTAATTTCGGGTAATATGGCGTATATTCTTACTGTTAAATATAAATCATTAAACACAAGATATATACATCTTACTTACTTAAATAAATCATAAACATTCCTTATTCGGAACATAGCGGAACTTTATAAAAAGGAATATATGGGACATTTCATCAAGAATCGACCACAGGTGTGACCTTACCATCACCGATTCTTTTGAAAATTTATGTACTCGAAGAATTAGTTAAAAAAAATATATAATTCCAATTTCTTGATTCTATCTTATATTTTTGTTATCTATAGTATTACAAGTTAAAGATTTCGCAAAAATGGTGTCCGAGTCCTCTTTGAAAATTCATATCTCTGGTAATTTTTATAATAAAATAATAACATAGGGCATAAGCCTTATTAGTTGACCCAAAAAAAACAAGTAGACCCCAAAAAAGCAAAAAAATTTCCCGCCATGAATGCCGTACTCGAACTGGTTTGATGGCTTATAGCAGGCGCGTAGCGTGAATCTTCGTAGGACTAGCGCAACGATACGATCGCTAAATTTCGCGAAATTTTTTGATTACTTCCTGGAATTTAGCAATCGAAATTTTATTTCTGAATGAAAATTACGTGTTTATGGTTATAGAATTCATAGAATTTGATGATCGTGTTATTGCGCTAGCCCTACGAAGTTTCACGCTACGCGCCTGGCTTATAGCTTACATATAATATGTTTAATTTTTAGTTTTGGGTGTGCGGGGGACATGGTAGAGCGTTTTCTATTAAGAATTAAGGGGGGAACCTCCTTTACGTAGTCGAAAAATACATGATTTTCACGAATTATTTTCTCAGGTATAATAACTCGAAACGCTTTGAAATTTTTATGACAATTTAATGCATCATTCAAGAGCACAGTGTAATTTATTCACATTAAAAAATCGATGGTTAATTTAAAAATGGATGCCATGCTAATATCGCCTCGTTTATTGAGTTGCTTAGGTGCGTACACTCTAGCGTCCTAAATTTTGATCTGAACCAAAAAATTTTTTGTAAAGTTTATGATACTGGCTTCTAGATGATGTCGAGCATTTTAAACAAAAAGTTTATAGTGCATGTTTTTGCACAGTTTTAAATTTAAAGTGAATTTTTCGTTAAAAAAATTTACTTTTAAATACAAAAAACATATGTAAAAAATTGTTTTTCAAAAAACAATTAACGTCATCAAATACATAATGTAATTATCTTTAAAATGAGCCATCATAAAACCAAATCGAATAAAATGGAATTTTTTCAATCGTGTACGCAAAATCGAAAAATGATGTTTCGAGAAAATCGCGTTTAAAGTTTTGGAAACATAAAAATACTACATACTCATCACCCGACGCCTCCGCTTTATGAGCTGTAACTCGTAAACACTGCAGATATCGACTTAAAATTTTTCCAGAAAATATTCTTGAATAGTTTAGTAATCGATTAAGACTATTTCCAAAAAACATTTTTTTTTTACCCGATAAAGGACGTTCCACCCCTAAGCAATAAATTTAAGCTTTTCGCAATAAATTAGGGCTAACCCGTAATGTAAGTTAACTTGCGATAAGGTGATTTTTCAAAAAAAATCTCGCTAACTTCATCTTCATTTAGCGGGAAACCCCGTAAAAATCACAATTCTGAAGCAATAAATTTATGCTTTTCGCAATAAATTAGCAATAAATTAGGGCTAACCCGTAATGCAAGTTAACTTGCGATTAGGTGATTTTTCAAAAAAATTCCGCTAACTTCATCTTCATTTAGCGGGAAACCCCGTAAAAATCACAATTCTGAAGCAATAAATGTATGCTTTTCGCAATAAATTAGCAATAAATTAGGGCTAACCCGTAATGCAAGTTAACTTGCGATTAGGTGATTTTTCAAAAAAAAATCCCGCTAACTTCATCTTCATTTAGCGGGAAACCCCGTAAAAATCACAATTCTGAAGCAATAAATTTTTGCTTTTCGCAATAAATTAGCAATAAATTAGGGCTAACCCGTAATGCAAGTTAACTTGCGATTAGGTGATTTTTCAAAAAAAATCCCGCTAACTTCCACTTCTTTTAGCGGGAAACCCCGTACAAATCACAATTATGAAGCAATAAATTTAAGCTTTTCGCAATAAATTAGCATTAAATGATGGTGAAGAATTCAACCGATTCCGTCAAAAAGTGTCCGCTAACTTCAGGGACGTTTACTATTTAGGAACGATATAGAGTACATTCGATTGAGATAAGTTCGTGCTGTGTATAGCGAATTAGTGCAGTCTCCTATCTAGAACTTGTCTTTGAAGTTTACCCAGATATCAAGAAGGTAACCGATTTAATGACTGAACGCAATTTGCAGAGCAATAGCTAAAATTTTGGTTACGAAGTCTTAACTAACCACGGCACTATAGTGATTTATGAATAATGTAAATCTTCTTCTTGTTTTCTTACTGCAAACGCTAGTATATTTTTATTTTTACTTTACAAAAAAAAACTTTATTTTAAAAAAAATATTAATGTGTAAGCTAGACATCGCGAATTGAATTGCAGAAAGGCGACAGCGAAAATTAGCTAGCTATATCCCTAAACGGTATACAGCGGCAAAACAAAAAGCCATTATCAAAACTATGCGCACCGTTGTATAACACAAAAAACTGAACTCTGGACGGCACAATAAAGTGAAAAGAAAGCAAGTAAACGTGAAAGCCATAAATTATGAAAAAATTCAATTACTTTTCTGTTTGTTTGTATGTAAAATGTTAAAACGATTTGCATTGTTTTTGAGTGTCATGTCAACCGACTTTTAGTTTTATTTTTGGATTTACTAAAAGTCAGTGACAAGAAGTCCCTGTCACAATTCTTCCCCATAGGGATCTGTTGGTTGCCTAGATTCATTCGGAAAAGAGACGATGAAAAGAAAAATCAAAATGTCATCGAGATTAAGAAAAATCAAAATGTCATCGAGTTTGTAGTTTAAAAATATAAATAAAAAAAGGAGCTTAAGATGAAGAATCAGTACAAGACTCACTTATCTGTATCTTTCGGTAGAACTTGTGCAGTTTTTTTTGCTTCTTGTTTTCGTTTTCCCTCTGCTGCAGCTTTCATTGGATCGTATGTTGCCCGACGACGCCACATTGCCAATTCGTTTTCCTTCTGCTTCGGAACTAAAAATTGCTTTAGTCAGTTACTTAAACCAATCTGAAAGTAAATAGAAGCCCGCACCTGTTCCGCCAATACCAGCACTGTTACTCGGCTTTCCGCCAGCCGATTTAACACTTCGATTACTAGCACGTACCGGATCGGTCCGATGCAAAACCATTGAAGCACTGCTCGGACTTCGTTTAATTTCTATTCGAGAAGTGGCGAGAGTGATTTTCGATTCGTCCTTTCGCAAGAAATTCCCACCCTGACTTGATTTATATTTGGAGATGTCCATATATTTCGGTTGAACTTTTCTCGAAACAACGAAATTTTGTGTAGTTGCGGTTTGGAGGAGTTGTTTCTTTGCGGAAGCAAGCGAATTTGGAACTTCACCACGCAAACGATTCAAGCTGGAATCGCGTGGTACGGACTGGCGCATCGATGATCTAACGGCGTTTTGTGCTGACCGACGTGGCATTTCCGGGGTATTTGGGCACGCCACAACACCACCTGATAGCGGTTTATTTTGATTGGACGAGGACATGCTTCCTGAAACTTTTTGCTTGCTTCGTTCTATGCGCATGAGAAGGGCTTTGTTGTAGCGTGTACTGGTTAACGCTTGTTCGGGCTCCTTAACGGATTGGTCGGCGTGATAATATTTGTTTGGTTCGCCATATTCATCCGACGAGCAGTAGTCGTTTACGAGATCGTCTTCGTCGTTTATGTAGTATTCGATATTATCGTCGTAGTCGCTGTACATTTTGCGGAAACTTGTGCTACTCATCGACTTCTGAATAGTCGGTGTTTTATTAGTGAGTGGCGGTCGTGATTCCATTAGTTTATGCTGTTGTGGCAGCTGTTGATTGCGTTTTGGAGCAGGGATCTGTGGTTTGCTAGAGAAAGAACTTGACCGCCGTATAGGAGTTTGCTCATGTTGCTGGTGCTGTTGTTTGATCGATGCACTCGTTTGTTCGATAATATTAGACTGATGTGATGTTGGCGGATACATGCGCCGTGGAGAATACAACGAAGCATCAAAGGAATTCTGTCGCTCTCGTTGTTTACTCCGACAGTCAAACATTCCGTTGAGTTGTTCGCTGTTTAAACTGTGCGACATCATATTGGTGCGATAGTCGTAGGACAAATGGCGTTTATGTAACCCTTGCGGAGGATTGTGATGGGTTGGACTACACTCGTCGGCAGAATAGTGTTGTTGCTGATGCTGCGATTGATGATGATATGGGACTCCGCGACGCGGTGAGTTAGTACTACTCGTTGGTGACTTTGAACTCTGGAGTGAATTCTTTCGACTTAAACTTTGTGCCAAATTCGAAATAACTGCAGCCGTTTTTTGCAAGTAGATATCAGTGTCGGGATTTAATGCATTCGGTGAAAGGTCCTGAAGACTACCACGAGTGCGACTCGCAGCTCGTGTTCGTCCAACTGTATGCACTGGAGATGGAATTTTCGACGGACTGAGAGGTGGACGTGTAGACACGCTACCATTATTGCTCTGATAGTCATAGGCCGGAAGCATTTTTCGTTCCGACAAATTCGTATCACTTGAATATTCAAAGTCTCCGATTGCGTGATTTCTATATCGATCGATTGGCTTATTGTGATATGCGATGGGATCGCTTAGCATCGAATCGTTTACATTTTCAAAGTTAAAGCTTCGCGACATTTGTTCTGCTGTGCGACTCATTTTCGTCGTTGTACTACGAGCCCGTGCATTTCGTGCCCATTCCTGAATCCAATCGTTTTTGCTTTGAGCCGTTTGCAAGCCCGTATCGGTTAGAGCAGTCAAATCAGGTGGAGATTCGGGTGTGTGTAGTGGTGTTGTGTCACACGAGTAGTGCTCGCTTAAAATCTGCGAGTCTGTTTGATTCGAAAAGACGTTTAACTTATATTCGGCTTTCTGATGATCAGTAAAAGTGTTCGGGTAATTCGGTCTACCGACCGTTCTCAGAATGCCATCCGTGCTAACATATTCCGAACTATCAATATGCGACTTGGTCAAACTGTTTTTACGGCGGACTTTCGGATGAGCATCGAGTGTTGTCTTCTTGCTTAGCACACCACTCGTTGTCACACTTGTAAACATGCCTAGATCGGACTGTGAAAGAGGATGCTGCTTGTCTGGTGACTTTGTGATACTTTTTACGCGCGATTTGATTTTTTCTAAATACGATATTTTCGGTTTTAAGCTTGTCGAGTCGTGATAGTAGCTAATTTCAAGGACGTTATTGTGACGACGGCTTTCAATTGTGGACGACAGCAAAGGCAGATTTGTTGGGCGGGACTGCCCAGTTTCGGTGAGAAGTCTTTGCAGCTCAGCCGTTTTAGCCTTATCGATGTTCATCAGTTCTTTCTGTTCTTCCGTGTAGTTGTCACCGTCGACAGTGTAAGTGCCTGCCTCGCTGACCGTCTCGTCGTCCTCAAATTTCTTTTCCTTTACAAAATCATCGAGTGGAGGTTGCGGACAAATAAATTCAACCTTGTTCAACGCAAGCTGCATTGCAGTCGATCGAGGTATAAAATTTGATGTGTGATCATCTTTTCCCGTGGCTTTAGATACTACTGCTGTCGTTGTTCTGGAAGCTCGGATAGGACGCTCCATCTGTAAAGTGATGGGAATATAATTTGCTTCATGAAATCATGTCATATAAATTTAATCCGATAAGTACGATAGTATAAAATTAAGGTAAAACAAAAAAAAATCATGAATTTGAAACCAGATTGCGGCAACCGGCAACATATAAAATTATCAAATAATGAATACAGAAAAGAAACACGCACAAAGACAAGACTTTCTATCAGACATTACTTTGCGAACTACAAAAAACTTGTGTATATTCTCGAAACTTATGCCACCCGCAAAATCGATACGGCCCCAAAATGGATGTATGATGAAGATAATCAGAATATGGGTAATAATTTGTCAATAGCTTTTTAAACTGGCATAGCACGAAATATAAACCGCTTACCCTTTTGCCGACATTTCCACTTCCACTAGGAGTTACTACAAGTTTTATAGTTTTTTATATCTTGCGAACCAATTAAGATGAAATTTGCTTTCTGTATATATATGTATAAGGAGAATATACTGAATACTATTGTGGAAGGTCTCATGCAAAGGGAAAATGTCGAGCATATAACGTTACTTGCTCTATCTGTGGAAAGCTGCATCATTTCGCGCGGGTCTGCAGGTCCAAGCAGAGAAAAAAGGTGATTGATATTGATTGTGATAATCTCTCGGAGGATTTTGTAATCGGTAGTATTAGTTGTTGTTGTTAAGTGCATGTAATTAATACCCGAGCGTGGTACAAAAACTTATATATACAGGGTGTCCGGTACTCCGTGCACAACCCTCACTCACTTAAAACGTTATATCTTGAAAACTAATAATCACAATTCAATGTGTTATAGTTTGTTTTTTAGGGAATCAAATTACCTTTCATTTGATGTAACAGTTCAAATTGTAACTGCACCCGAACTTGAAATATTTACTTCAAAATACAAATTTTTGCTACTTCAACCCTTAAAATTCCGTGATCAATGTAGTTTTTCTCAGAAAACCCCATTATAAAAATGTCAGCTTAATTTTATTTTTTTATTTGTCATATTATTGCCTACAAAAGTTGCATACACTTGCATTGCATAAGTTCAGTTTAGTTAATAAATAAAGTAAAATTATGATTCCAAAAATATTGCACTTTTATTCCAAAAAAAAATAACATGTTGATATACACTCTTTGCTTGAACTGAAAGAATTTAATAATATAATAGTTTCTATGCTTTATTTCAAAATTGTTTAAATACAATAACGATTTAAAATGGCCACCTTCGTTTTGAATGCACTCTAAAGCTCGTTTTGCAAGTGTTCTCTTGGTATTCATACTCCTCAACTCCTGCCTTACTTCTGTTGCTGCCGCATCGATCCTGGTATTTAGATCTTCCAATGTTACTACTGCCGTCGCGTGAACAAGGTCCTTCATCCGTCCCCATACAAAGAAATCCATAATAGTTACATCAGGAGATCTCGCAGGCCATTGTATCGGTCCATTTCTACCGATCCAGCGATTGCTATAATTGGAATTTAAACAAACTGTGATTTGTCGGCCGTAATGAGCTAGAGCACCATCGTGTTGGTAAAACATGAAAGCCAATCGTACCAGTGGAATATCATACAATAAGTCCTGTAAATCATTTGTTAAAAAATTTAAGTAATTGGAACTATTTAGGGTAGGCAGAAGCCTAATGGTCCGGTGAAATCGCTAAAACCCGTTACCAATCACACCTGCCCATAAATTGACACTGAATCTGTGCTGAAATGTTGCCGCTCTTCTTGTGTGTGGATTGCTCTCAGCCCACGTACGTAGGTTGTGGAAGTTTGTGATACTGTCTCTGGTAAATTGGGACTCATCCGTCCACAGAATGTTGTTCATAAAATTCTCGTCATCTATTTGTCGTTCAAGGAGCTAATTGCAAAACTTCATCCTTTTGGGCATATCAATGGGTGGGTAGCAGCTCCTGCACTGGTGTGTGATGGTAATGTATGCAAGCGTTCTGCTTTTAAAACACTCCAAACTTTCCACTAAGAGATGTTCAACGACAATGCCAACCGTCGGATACTGATTGATTGCTCATTTTGAACTGCCTGCAGTAATCATTCATCGATCTGAACAGCGATTATCAGCGCAGAATTTGCATTTGCTCTGCTTGCATTAATGCTGTCAGTTTCCCGAATCCTTCTGTAAACGTCTTGAAATACTCTCCTGTCAAGTGTCTGTCATTGAGGTTATCTTAAATGATACAGCGATCGCGCCGCTCGTGTATTTCCCTGACACTCTCCATAGATGAACGCAATATTTCCATATTCTTCATTGGAATACTCAGGCATTTTGAAATTATTTTCTAAATTCTACTAACACCTTCTACCTTTGGCAATCTAACTGAAACTGATAAAAATACGAAGGTAGTTTTGCTTTTACAGGCTTTTTATTTTGTTAGGTATCCCATTAATAAAGACAAAGTACTGTACCCAGTTTTACCAACCACATCCAGGTAAGTGCATCAATTATGTTGAAACTCATTTACATTTCATTGATTCCTCGATACTTAAAATAGAAATAAATGGACAATAAAAATTCTTAAGTAGAACCAACAATTTAAACAGGTTTTTTGAACAAGGGCCACTTTATGTCATATTTAATTTTTAAACGATATGTATTTTCGCCTATTACTTCAAAAATAGTAAAACGTAACTCATTCATATGTACGCAGCTTTTGAAGGTAATAATATGGTACATAAAAAAATTCAATTAAACTGGCATTTTTATAATGGGGTTTTCTGATAAAAACTACATTGATCACGGAATTTTTAGAATAGAAGTAGAAAAATTTGTGTTTTGAAGTAAATATCTCAAGATCGGGTGCAGTTACAATTTGGACTGTGAAAGGTAATTCGATTCCTTAAAAAGCAAGCTATAACACTTTGAATTGTAATTAGTAGTTTCCAATATATAACGTTTTAAGTGAGTGAGGGTACAGGTCCGAAACACTTTTCTTGACCACCCTGTATATCCACGGATATTGAAAATTGACCCTTCCTGTAGAAAAATTGTTCTCTCAAAATATATCAAGGAATAACCCCTTACAAGGTTGTGCACGGAGTACCGGACACCCTGTATAGGTGATTTCAAGATTAATAGCGGTGCGGAAGTGAACATTTTGCCAAAACAAGTAGTATTAGAAAAAATTAAAAACTATAAAATGAGTGATTGTGCTTTGAAATTGGAAGCATACGGTGGCTTTGAACTGATGGCATTGGGAAAGTTAATTTAAAGGTTACTTGTGACGGAAAGAAACATTTAGTGGAGTTCATAGTAGTTGATACCAAGTCCAAGCCTTTATTAGGGCTCAGTACTATTTTGGAACTAGGACTAATAAAACGAACAGAAATTTTGGGGGTGGAAAATATCAAAGACATGCATATGGATAAGAAGGCATTCGTGGATAAGAAAAAGGTCAGTTTTTCTGGGTTAGGAAGATTTCCGGACAAATGCAGTATAGTTTTAAAGGAGTTCTCATCAGAATGCAGTATCAGTTAATAAAGTAGCACGACGTATTCCATTTAGTATGAGGGACAAAATTAAAAATGTTTGGTGTAATGGAGAAGAAAAGTCTTTCAGACATGTACCCTCAGTCACATAATTTGTTATACCTTCAAAACTTAACATCATTATAGGCAACAATGTGGCATATCATTATAGGCAACAAGGTGGTTTCCTGTCAAATCACATTGATCAAAGAATTTTAAGGTTCACAGTAGCAAAAAGTTGAAACTTAGTACGTATATGTAGATGTGCTATTAGAGTAACTAAAGCAAAAAAAAAGTTCAGATTTTTATTGGCGTTCAGAGGTTGAGTAAAAAAAATGTTCGTGAATCCACATTTTAACGAATTTCGTTAAAACTTTTAGACATGTCAAACTATCAAAGCAATTTTACTTCTGCGGGCTATTTATATAAGCGCCTAGTAATGTTCTTCAAATTTTTTTGATATCCCTAAGGGGGTGTAAAGTGGTTGTCGACATATTCACGAATTCTTATATATTCCTAAGGTATATTGAGATTTGGAATTCACTTTTACTTCTATAAGCTTTAAACGTAGTCGGGAAAAACCCGATTTAAATATTTTTCTCTATTAAACCCCCTGGGAGTATTGTTCAAGATGTCACTGATTCCGAAAATCTCTTAGGTTTAATGTGATCGAATTCGCTTTTAATACCATGAATTGTTCTATTGATAAAAAAAGTACGTAAATAAATAAAAAAAATCTGCCAACAGTCTGGGCGCAACTTTATTATTTTATGGGTAGAAGTCCGAAACGTGTTTAATGATGAGATACGGTGTTGGGTAAAAATAATATGCGACTGACAACCTAAAAAATAACGTTCCAAATAGCCTCCTGGTTATATATTATATTTTTTTAGGAATAGAATAGAAAGCTAAAAATTTAGGATTATACAGGGTGTTTGGTACTCCGTGCACGACCTTGTAAGGGGTTATTCCTTGATATATTTGGAGAAAAAAATTGTTCTACAGGGTGGGTCAATTTTCAATATTAGTGGAGATACAGGGTGGTTAAGAAAAGTGTTTCTGACCGGTACCCTCACTCACTTAAAACGTTATATCTTGAAAATGAATAATCACAAGGCAAAGTGTTATAACTCGTTTTTTAGGCAATCGAATTACCTTCCATTTGATGTAACAGTCTAAATTGTAACTGCACCCAATCTTGAGATATTTATTCGAAAACACCAATTTTTGCTACGTGAACCCTTAAAATTCAGTGATCAATGTAGTTTTTCTCAGAAAACCCCATTATAAACATGTCATTTTAATTTTATTTTTTTATGTGCCGTATTATTACCTACAAAAGCTGCATACATATGTATGAGTTATGATTAACATTTTGGAAGTAATAGGTAAAAATACATATCGCATAAAAATTAAATATTTCAAAAGTCAGTGCCATAAAGTGGACCTCGTTTAATTTGTCGGTAGTACTGAAGTATTTTTATTGCCCATTTATTACTATTTAAAGTATGTAGGAAAACAATGAAATGTAACTGAGTTTCAACATAATTGATGCTTTTACCTGGATGTGGTAGGTAATACTGGGTGCGGTACTATGCCTTTTTTAATAGGGTGCCTTACAAAATAAAAAGCCTATAAAAGCAAAACTACCTTCATATTTTTATCAGTTTTAGTTACGTTGCTAACAGAAGAAGGTGTCAGTAGAATAAAAAAAATAATTTCGAAATGTCTGAGTACTCCAATGAAGAATATGCTGACATTGCGTTAATTTATGGAGAGTGTCGCGAAAATGGACAAGCCGCGCGAAGGCTTTACCATCAGAGACATCCCCATCGACGGACACCTGACAGGAGAGTATTTCAGGACGTTTACAGGAGAATTAGGGAAACTGGCAGCGTTAGAACAAGGAGAGTAAATGCAAATCCTGCGCCTATAATCGCTGTTCAGATTGACAAAAGAATACTGCAAACAGTGCAAAATGATCCATCGATCAGTATCCGACGCTTGGCATTGCAGTTTAACGTATCTACTTGGAAGGTTTGGAGTATTTTAAAAGTAGAACGCTTCCATGCCTACCATCACCCACCAGTACAGGAGCTGCTACCCATTGATTTCCCCAAACGGATGGAGTTTTGCAATTGGCTCCTTGAACGACAAATAGATGACGACAATTTTTTCAACAATATTCTGTGGACGGATGAGTCCCAATTTACCAGAGACGGTATCACAAACTTCCACAACCTACATACGTGGGCTGAGAGCAATCCACACACAAGAAGAGCGGCATCATTTCAGCACAGATTCAGCGTCAATTTATGGGCAGGCGTGATTGGTGACGATTTACTTGGACCTATTAGGCTTCCGCGTACTCTAAATAGCTCCAATTACTTACAGTTTTTATCAAATGATCTACAGGGCTTATTGGATGATATTCCACTGGTACGATTTATTTATTTATTTATTTATTTATTTATTTATTAACGGGCCGTGACCCTTGATATAAGACTTAATAAGAATAATAATATTAATATCCAATGGAATAATAAAAACTAAAAAGGTAATAATAACTTATAACTAGCTATGTACACCAACGTAATAAAATAGTAACATTTAAAAATATGTGAATGAAAAAATATGTGAATGAAAATTTAGCTACACTAAAAATAAAATAAATAGGAATCAAAAAGAAACATGTAAGACAAAAAATAAATAGGAAAAGAATAAAAAGCATAATACAAAATAAAATAATTATAGTGACTTGACATGGTGAACACTGGTGTTAAAAATATCCAGGTTCGCAGATTGCTTATTTGCAGATCTCATCAATCGATTCGCTGGACTGTTATTGGCATAACAGGTTCTGTGACGCGATTCATAAAAGGTTTCATTCGACCGGGACGAATAACTTGGGACTCTGAAATTAATGAATTGTAGAAAGTCGGGACAATCTAACTCGTTATTGATGATTCTGTACAAGGCAATCAAATCAAGATGCTCGCGACGTTTTGAGAGTGCAGAGAGGTTCAAATATGTTAGCAGACTATCATAATCGATTACCTCTGATGGTATGTGAAGTTTGTAGGCAATGTAGCGTAGAAATTTATGCTGAACAGTTTCAATATTAGAGTAATGAATTTGGAAATGAGGGTTCCAAATAACTGACAAATATTCTAGGTGTGGGCGCACAAGAGAGCAGTAAAGAACCTTCAAAGACCGAATATTATTGAAATCCTTACTGTTACGAATAACAAACCCAAGCATTCTTCGGGCTGAGCTACATATCTTTTTGAAATGCGGAATGAATGTTAGTGCTGAGTCGAGTAACAAGCCCAGATCCTTAACGACATCAACAAGCGGCAATGAGCAATTGTTTATACTATAATTAAAACATATAGAAGTACGCAATCTGTGGAAAACAATGTAGTTACACTTGGATATATTCAAAGGCAACCGATTGTTGACACACCAATTGAAAAGAGAGTTCAGATTATTCTGAATAATATCACAGTCACTGGGGGAATTAATTATTTTAAAAATCTTAAGGTCATCTGCAAATAGTAAAAAGTTTACTTCAGAAAAAATAGAGGAAATATCATTAATAAAAATTAAAAAAAGGAGAGGACCAAGATGTGAACCTTGTGGAACACCTGATTTAATCACAAAAGGATCCGATTTAGCACCTTTAATGTTTACAACACAGGAACGGTTACAAAGGTAGTCACGTATCCAACTTAAAAAGCAACCGGAAACACCCAGATTAGCTAGTTTAGTAATAAGTAAACAATGATCCACTTTATCAAATGCCTTTGAGAAGTCAGTGTAAACGGCGTGCACCTGTGAATGCTTATCCATTGCACGGTGGATGGTCTCGATGTAAGGTAAAAGATTTGTCAATGTGGACTTGCGTTTTTGAAAGCCATGCTGATTAGGCGTTATATAATTTCTAAACAGAGGAGTAAGTTTTGTAGTTATAATTGCATCAAAAATTTTAGCGACAGTAGACTGTATAGATATAGGCCTGTAGTTGTGAACGTTGCTCTTATCTCCCGACTTGTGAATAGGTGTAACATAAGAGTTTTTCCACAATACTGGAAAAATACCCGACTGAAGGGATAAGTTGAATAGGTACATCAGAGGTTGCGCTAAGTATTGTCTACAACTCCATAGGAACAATGGAGGTACACCATCTGGACCCATGCCTTTATTTACGTCAAGATTGTCCAGCATTAAGGAGACCTCTGAAATATCAACACTAAGAGTTGAGAGATTAAAGCTAAGATTGCCGGGGCAGATGGACACACTAGGAGAAGGTGTACTTGAAGTGATATCAGAGTATACACTAGAAAAGAAACCAGAAAACAACTCCACAATATTGGATGGATCAGATGCAGACTTGTCATTAGCATACATATATGATGGCAAAACGTTGTCTGAGCGAAGCGAACTTACACAGTTCCAAAAAGCCTTGGCATTGGTGGTGATACTATTTTCAACACTAAGCATATATTCCATGTAGCAAGATTTAATTTTTATTTTACAAAGAGTTCGTAACCGCGAGAAAACATTGTAATCGATGGCAGAGCCAGATTCCTTGTACCTCTTGTGCGCTAACTTTTTATCTTTAATGATTTGCCTCAATTCTGCATCATACCAACGAGGATACGACGAACCAAAAATTAATTGGGTAGGGATACATAGATCGAACACCCTATAAATACACGAGTAGAAACGAGAAATAGCATCATCAACATTTGCACCCTCAAACAACATGGACCAATCAATCAATGAGATCTGTTCACATACTAAATTATAATCAGCCGTTTTGAAATTAAAGCAAGTGAACTGTTGGACCGGTACACTGTCAGTAACTAAATTACACCTAATGGTAGTCGTAACTCATACATATGTATGCAGCTTTTGTAGGTAATAATACGGCACATAAAAAAATAAAATTAAAATGACATGTTTATAATGGGGTTTTCTGAGAAAAACTACATTGATCACTGAATTTTAAGGGTTCACGTAGCAAAAATTGGTGTTTTCGAGTAAATATCTCAAGATTGGGTGCAGTTACAATTTAGACTGTTACATCAAATGGAAGGTAATTCGATTGCCTAAAAAACGAGTTATAACACTTTGCCTTGTGATTATTCGTTTTCAAGATATAACGTTTTAAGTGAGTAAGGGTACCGGTCAAAAACACTTTTCTTAACCACCCTGTATCTCCACTGTTATTGAAAATTGACCCACCCTGTGGAACAATTTTTTTCTCCAAATATATCAAGGAATAACCCCTTACAAGGTCGTGCACGGAGTACCAAACACCCTGTATAGAGCCACTATAAAGACTATAGTGGCTCTATATAAACCTAAATTTCTAGCTTTCTATTCATTATGGTTTTCGAGAAACAAAAATCAGAATGTTTTCCTTTCTACCCCCTTTCACCATCACCCCCAACACCCACACCACCGAGTTTACCGACCCCAACTTCTGTAAAATTTTCAATATCATATCTGATACGGTTTCTGAGATATAAGAATGACATTTTTTGAGAAATTGCTATCCCCACTTTCGTGCCCCACCTCCCCCCTCAAAAAATTTACGTTCATTAGACTCCTCTTATGATCCCAAATACAGGA
Organism: Beris morrisii; assembly: GCA_951812415.1. Lineage (NCBI taxonomy): Eukaryota > Metazoa > Arthropoda > Insecta > Diptera > Stratiomyidae > Beris > Beris morrisii. Next base: position 87,866,086 of record OX638310.1, on the reverse strand, counting down.
ACAAAATTTTATCTTCCTGGTGTAATTGGTTCGGAAGATATTGTAATCCAAAGTTTTTCACCCCCCAACCCTACACCCCACCACCCCCCTTAAAAATGTTAGCTCTTGTCTAATCTTCAAGTGTCCCTAAGGGCAATCACAAAGTTTCAAGCTTCTGACATCAATCGTTCAGGAGATTTGGATTTTAGAATGTTTCAATCCCGGCTTTCTAGCGTTTTGGACTCATTGTTTTCCCCCCCACTTCCACACCCCTCAACCCTTATCGATCATTTTTTTGCAAATGAGTCCACTATCATAGCACTATATAGGTTCCAAGTTTCAGCCTCCTAGCATAAGTGGTTTCTGAGATCTGGAAACCAAAATTTTTCGTCTAAAACGCTTCCCCCTCATCCCCCCTTACACCCCCACCCCCTTAATAGATACCCACCATAAAAATTTCAACTTAATACCTCAACGGGTTTGGGAGCTACGCGCCTTCAAACGATTTTGCGTACGGCGTATACGGCGGACAGACGGACATTTTTGCTTTTTTGGTGTTTACTAGTCCCAAAACGTGTAAATACAAAATATTTCAGGGTAGCAAATTTTTTTGAAATTTCAGGTCGATCACAAAATTTGTATTTCGAAGCAAATTTCTTAAGATCAGGTACAGCTACAATATTGACGCTTACATTGAATAAAAGGTAATTCGATTCCCTAAAAAACAAGCTATAACATGTTAATTTGTTAATAATTATTAGTTTTGAAGATACTTAGAGATACTGGAGACGACAAGCCACCGGTTTTGTATAAAGCGCTTTGAAGCCAGAAAAGTGAGACAGAACAGGGACGTTATATCCAATTGTTGTTGTTTAGCGTGTTTCAAAAGCGGGGCATAATATAAATGTGAGTGAGAAAAAACATGGTCGTTATGTCAATTGTTGTTGTTTTGCGTGTGAGTGAAAGCGACGACGTCCGCCTTCAACTAATTTGCTGCTTGTTATCTCCAGTATATATTTCTATGTGAAGATATAACAAATTATGTGAGTCAGAGTACATGTCCGAAAGACTTTTCTTTACCACCCAATTTTTTAACTCCTCTAAATTGCAAATCCAATTTTACACTTAGATATAAACAGCTTTGTAATATCCCAATTTACAATATCCGCAGAAAAAAAACAGAAGGCAGCAAAATTATTTCCGCCGGCAATGTTTCCTAGGAAAGGGCAGTGTCTCACATTTTTTTTAAATAACGCAGAGGCAGAAAAGAGGCAGTTCGTTGGAGGTAACGCACCTGCATTGAGAAACTTTTAAATTATTTCAAGTTCAACTGGCGAACACCGACTGGTCTCGATCGATTTCCTGTTCCGATCTCGAATGCTAGATATAAACAAATGACGTTTGCTCATGAATTTCACAGCGATGGCGTTTGACATTTAAGTGGCCGATGAAGTGTTTGTCCAAGTAAATACCAACCGCTACAACAGCGGCTTCGTAAAATTCGCACGAAATACTAAAAACAACTTAAAAGAAGAAAATTTGTAGTATCGTGCACTTACTTGTTTCACATTCTTTGGCAGTTTCTGAGATTCACTGGATTCGTGGGTACTTGATCGCGGCGACCAACTATGCCGTTTGCTCGTATCTCGGACTCCTGACGTGCTCCGTTCGCGTATTCTTAGCTTTACTTTGGTTGGTTCACACCCTTCACTGGGCCTCGTTCGGCGGTCACTTTGTCTTGAATTGACCCGGGAAGCACGACCACTGATCGGAGTTGTGGGCACACTTTGATCCTCCAATTTTGACATAGATGCTCCGCGTTTGTGTCGGTTCTGAAACCGCTCCACCATATTCCGGTATTTTTGCGATGTTACAGCACCTACAGAACCGGAATCACCGCTTTGACCGAAATCGATTGTGAATGCGAGGGCTTGCTGCTGCTGTTTGCTCGGTGATTCATCCTCAACAATTCTCAATTCGCCAGCCGCTATGCCCGCATTTGAGTCGATTGTGGGCGATAGAATGCCATCGGTAACACATTTACCTGCTGTCTGTGCAATGACATCATCAATTTTTTTTAAATTCTCAGGGGTCGCGTCAGTTTTTTCTTTTTCATCCGAATCGTTTTCGGCTACAAGTGCAGAATTCGTGGTACGGCCGTCGTTTTGTGGCTGAGATGTCTCATTTGCAACATTATTGTTGCCAGTAATACAACATGTTGCGCCAGCGACACTATTGCTATTTCCCTCTCTTTCATTCCCATTCAATACGGAAAATATTGCATCCTTGTCGGGTACAGATGTGTTCGTGCTGTCAAATATTCTACCATTTGCCTCAGACTTTTTGTTGGAGTTGCGTGACAACTGACTTAATTGCTCGGCTCCCAAATCGTCCATTGCTGCAATGCAAGCGACCGATTAGATTTGATTTTCTAAAAATTCAACGGGATTTACCGTTAAATTTTGCTATTTCCAGGGCCACGAAAAAAAATTCAACAAAAGAATTTATGTCACACGCACACACCGATACAAAAAAACACTCGCATCTATAGTGCACTCTCGCTCATACTGCACCGATTTAAATGAGAAAGCAACAATTCGCTTCAATGATGGGGAATATTTTTGCACTTGCTTGCACGGGTTCTCTGCTGTCAAACATATTTCACCAAGGCTTCAAGCGAGTTTCGCACCGCGCACTTTCTACTCCACGAATTGCACAAATTGTCCCGTGGCTCTTTAAGCCAGCTATTCCCTTTAATAGAACCGAACTGCTTTCGACCTTCCAGGTCGATATTGCGTGATGTGACTTCTAATTTCTTCGAGAATTTTTCTGAGTGTGATGAAAAGACGACGGCCGTGAAATGTCAACTCGCCAATCAACTACTGTCGTCTCTTGTACTGTACTGTACAGTGTACATCTGCTATCTGCTGATCTGATTGAATTGGATGGAGTAGGATGGATAGGATTGGGGGTGAGCGAAACCGACTACTTCTTAGTCTTTTTAGAAGTAGCACGCAAATGGTGACCAACTTCAAGGGATTGACTGGCACAGTGGTGGCGACACTGGGTGCGTGACTCAGTCTGATGGGAAATGGTTCTTGTCCGAGAGTGCTTTCGGAACTGGCAAAGGCGGGTAAAACAATTGAATTTTCTTTGGGTTATGAACACAAATAACGATCCTAAAATTCCGGAAAAAAATGCTTGATCACAGAGCTGGAGTTGAACGAAATGAATGATTGCGATTAACTAGTTGTCATAATCGAATTATGAATTAATAGAACAAGACTGCGTGTTTCTGTTTGACCTTGCTTCAATTTTAGCTGAATAAAGCCTCAGTTATAATGGTTCCGATCCGATCCGATCCAGTAAACGGAGAGTGTTGAGTTTTTCCATCCGACACACATCTAAAGGGAATTTCGGAACGCCTAGTCACAATCGTTCCGATAATTAGCCGAGACACAAAACGAAGGGGTACCCAGTTGGTCGCTTGTCTCTTTCGAGACATAATCTTGATGGTTTGAGCCTTAGGAATCATATTGCATACCTTTCTTCAATACTAGATAGAAAGAAATAGCAATACAAACATGTGCTCCCACCACGATGTATTTGAAGTGCAGAAAACGACCGCAGAGAAGCGAAGAGATCGAAGACTTGAGATGACGTCTGCCGCTTAGAAAAGTCATGACAAACTAAATTCGGAATAAATTTTGTCGTACGTATTTATTCAATTCGCACAGAGTACGTCTGAATAGTGGTGTGTGATAATTTTATTCTGATAAGTTTGTTTCAACCGGGTTTAATTTGAGTTTCCTCTTTTCAGATGATGTTAATCTTCTAACATTTCACCACCTCTTGGTCAAATGTTGTGGGTGAAAGTGTTTTTGCATGCATTATAAAGTGAATTATTGTTGTTCTCAGTGATGTTTTTTTAAATTACTAAATAAAGAGTACTTTTCATTAAATATTTTGTTTTTTTACTTTATTATAAGAAGTATGAGCACAAGTAAATATAGAAAAATCTATTAATATATAGATGGCGCTGATTGGAAAACATTTCGCTATCCCGACATTCAGCCGACATGTCTCCGAGATTTCTGGGTGCATTTGTCTCGATACCGTGTATTTTTCCTATAAGGCGTCTCGAAGAAATCTCGCAGACAGGCCGACATGTCTTCGAGAAATCTGCGAGAAATCTCGCAGACGCGACCAACTGGGTAAAGTTAACCAACTTTCAACTTCTATCCGTTCTACGACCGTGGTCGGAGCGGATCACGGTCGTACATACAGGTATGGAAACTCAATGCAATTTTTTGTGGTGGGGGTAGACACCTTTTGGGAAGAAAAATTTGGTTGTTGTCGTATTCACCACCAGGTTCGTCATGCTCTCACGGTTTTGTCAGATTGACAAATAAAAATTTGTCAAAATCACGGTCTTATGTCAAAACAAAATACGTGTGCGATACGAGTGCTGAACAAATTTAGTGTTTTAAAGTGAGTATAAATAAAATACTATATCACGTCAACTTTATCGCCATCGTTTCGAACGGATGCAATAATCCGACTTTCGGTCGTGTCCTTCAAACGAATGGTGCGATTTTTAATGTTTTATTATTTCTCTTGCAGGGTGAAAAAATCTCGACCATCTTGAAGGCCGCCAATGTTGAAGTCGAGCCCTACTGGACCGGTCTTTTGGCCAAGGCCCAGGAAGGTGTCAATGTCAAGGACTTGATCATCAGCATTGGATCCGGTGTCTGTTCTGCCTCAGCTGGAGATGCTGCGGCGTAAAAAAGGTAAAAGAAAAACACATCGCAATATAAATGACGAATTTTTATTTTTTTTAGAACCGAAATCAAATTTGGTGTCTTCTTGCAGGGCTCGAACACGGAATCTATCACCTCGTCGGCGAACACAAAAAAATCCATTCAGGCGATGACGCCGGGCCGCAAGAGGTCCGGCCCAAAATTCGAACTATCCAACGAAAAAGGAAGAAACCAAACGTATGATGGCCGTATCGACAAGAACGGCACGGGAAAACTCTCGTTTGGCGACTTTCTGCAACTGATGTCGCTAAAAATGGCCGAAAAAGATACCAAGGAGGAAATCCTGATGGCATTCCGTTTCTTCGATGACGACGATACCGGACGGATTTCTTTCAAGATAAGGATGCGGCACAAAGTACATTACCATTTGTCGACATTCAAGTAGTAGTTTCAAGCCCGCCGGTACCATTATGTGGCGTATGAATTTACCACAAAGGAATGGATCAATTTGGCGGATTTGTTGCACCAAAGTTGATCACTTATGATTTTTCGCCTCATATTCAGTCACCAAAGTTTAACGAGATTTAGAACAGGCGAAATTAAAAAAACAAATAACTTTGTTTGCATTATGTAATGTAAAATAAGAAATAAATGTGATTACATTGCGATAATAGTTCAATGTTTGTTGATGAATTTACCCACTAAACGTTTAGTTTAAATGACGGATGGAAGAAGAAATTTGCAAGATGGAAGTAAGACAGTGCATGAATAGGTAGTAATTCGAGATCAGATCAGATTTTATTATACCATATTAAAATTTGTAGTAGTAGTATAAAAGAAAAAATATTTTTCTCACTTGAATCATATTTTGCTTCCATCAGATCTTAAGTGACCTATGATATCAGAAAACTATGATACCCAATAAAACAATCCCAAATAATCATATTTCCTAAATTCCCAACGTCCTGTGTGGAATTTAAATTCATAAGCTCAGGACCACTATTAATTGTACACTATGAAACTAAATATTAATCTACCATGCGGTTTTTAGGCACAAAGCTCTCAGTTATTATACGTTCACATAAAATGTTATCTTCGTCCATGAGAAAATCGTGCATCCGGCTTTAAATTGGATTGTTATCAAATCACAATGAACTGCTAACAATTTTTCGTGTTCATGTTGTTTTTTTATAAACAAATTGTTAACCAATATAATTTCATTTTTGATATGAATCCTGATTGCTTCGCACGCGACGTAAGACTGCAGCAAGTGTCCAGCACATCCCGAAGAGAGGAAATCGTAGCGATTTTTGTATAGTATATTGCATTCTTCTCGATTCAGTTTTCTTGCAACCCCACATTGACGTAAGCTGTAATTCAGTTTTCAAAATTTAAGGTTGACATTTATATTGTCACAACGTCTAGAATGCACGTTCTTGCGCTTGCGCAACCAATCGCTAGTAGCGACTCTGTTGATAATAACGAGAAGCTATACCAGTTTATTTTCACACTTTCTTCAAAAAAGGTGTCTACCCCCACCACGGTAGTTTCCAGACCTGTATATACGACCGTGGTTCCAACGCTAGGAGGTGAATTATTGAATTTCACCACCTCCTTCGCCTCACTAAAAATCAAAATTACACCTCGTTAGTGTCACTTTGACGGATGTCGGAACGGAATCATTGTGCCTAGCAATTTTTCCCCTCCGACGTTGCCGGATCGGATCGGAACCATTATAACTGAGTCTTAAAAACTACCTTGTTTCCAAAAATTTAACCTCTTTAATTTCTCGTTGTGATTTTTATTTATTAGAGGTAAAATTTATTGTACATTTCGGATTTATTATACATTAATTATATAATTATAATATATATTCTTATATATGTTGTTTTGAATGTTATCTTATAATAAAGTATTGTTATCGATTTTCAAAAAAAAAAAAATTTGCTACCCTGGAAAATTTTTTTTCCACGTTCCATGACTAGCCTTAGTTATAATGGTTTCGATCCGATCTGGCAGCGTCTGAGGAGAAAAATTTCAATGGTGGCAAAAAAAAAGAACTCTATAAGATAGACAAATTTTTGTCAGCTGACTGTTAAATGGCGGTTCGTGTGTAATTTTCTGATTTGGAGCTCGGGAAGTTTTCGATTCTATCTTAATTTCATTATGAAAGACATAATAAAAATTGATGACGTTCGGTGCGGTTGATAGTAAGGTATCCATTTCCGGTTCTACAATCCGAAAATGTTAGACTCAAACCCGCACAACGAAGTCAGAAAATTAACAATTTTTCTTTATGAACGGGCGGTATAAACTTCTAAATAACTTCACAAATGTTTTATATTCCGGTAAACAGAAATATGGAATAATTTTTAAATTATTTAAAAGGAAAATCCGTTACATTTTTCTTTCATTTTGGTGCTTGAAATTCGTCTCTGAAAAAAATAATTTTTTTTTTGATATGTTATGATACGTTTGTCCTTCTTATTTAATTATGAGGTTCATTTAAATTCACTTTAAGCGATATTTTGGAGTAAAACACTTTTATTCGAGCTCAATCACAATTTTGTATGAAAATCACATGCAACTGCCAGTTTCTGTCTATCTTATAAGGTTCCAAAACTTGCCGCCAGAGCACATGGTATATTCGTCAATAACAGCACATCGTATTGACGAATGGTAAAGTTGGAAATCCCCACCTGGTGGCAAAAAAAACAACCCTTTAAGATAGACAAATTTTTGTCAGCTGACTGTTGTGTGGCGGTTTTTGTGTAATTTTACAATTCGGAGCTCGGCAAGTATTCGATTTTCTTTTAATTTTTTTATGAAAGACATAATAAGAATTATGCCGATCGGTTCGGTTGATAATAAGGTATTCATTTCCGGTTATACATTCCGAAAATGTTAGGCTCAACCCCGCACAACGAAGTCAGAAAATGAACGATTTTTCTCTATGAATGAACGGTATAAACTTCGAAATAACTTCACAAATGTTTCATATTCCGAGAAAAAGCAATATGGAATAATTATTAAATTATTTAAAAGGAACATAAACCGTTTTTTCGTTACATTTTTCTTTCATTTTGGTGCTTGTTGTTCGATTCTCGTGATTGTGTTGTGGAGGCTAGGCAACCAAATTCGACATCCCCTCTGGAGCGTCAATATTGCCTACCCTCCACAACACAATCACGAGAATCGAACAACTACAAGACAGGCGGAATCTTCGACACGGAGTCACTTGCAACTTACTACTAGAAACCGCCGCCCACTTAGCTATACCTTAGTACCTACTTACTGGCTAACTTACGTGCAACAACCCACCACCTGCTTATATATAACTTGTAAGCTATTTTACTTGCTACCTTATAGCTATGAACCCATCACCCACTTAACATTATCCTAAGAGTAGATGCACCACAACCAGAACAACTAAAATTTCCCACCAGTTCATCCGGGTAGAATCGTAAGTTCCGATGCGCCGCGTCATAGGTTCCGTCTGTCTTGTTGTTGTTCGATTCTCGTGATTGTGTTGTGGAGGGTAGGCAATATTGACGCTCCAGAGGGGATGTCGAATTTGGTTGCCTAGGCCAGCCGAGTTTATTCCTCGGGGGAACGGTTGTTGGTGGAAAATTTCTTGAGGAAGAGCAGTAGCGATCACCCTCACTACACCCTCTTTTCCTTCCCCAGGTCAGAATCAAGTGGTATGAAGGAACGGAGAGTCACACTCGCCATCATGGGGTCCATGTTCTACCGAGAGTGCGGAGGCTGAGGAACCACAGAGATGGAGGAGCACATAAGGCGTAGTTGAAGACGCATTTATTTATTTTTTTAAATACGTTCATTTATTTTGTTAAGCATTGCCTGAAACGAAATCATCAGAAATTGTTACTGATATTGATAATGTATAGGATACCGTTCCAGAAGAGTTCCAGCTCCTACTGTTGCATTCGGGAATGGGTTCCTCTACGATCTTCTCGCGTAACGGATCAGGTTTCAAGTCGTAAGCGTAACCTGGTAGGGAAAGGAAGGGTTAGATAGATTCACGAGCGACCGACGAGTTCAAAACCCATCTTCCGACACTGCCGTTCACGTCGGACAAAATAAAGCCAGAAGCCGGAACATTGTTCTGCGATCGATTCCTTCTTACGCTAGGTGAGCGGATATTAAGGACCCCTACACGACCGTAGGCGAATTCCGGTAGCGGATGGGGTGCCTTAAAGACATACCAAGGAGGACCTGCGTGGTAACCGCTCGCTACGACGGAAGAACGCAGAGTACTATCGATTCCGGAGCTGCCAAGGCGAAGTTGAAGACAGATCTATAGTACACTTCCGGGAAAGATAAACATAAACAAATAAACACTAAACACATAAACTGACCGCTGAAACCAAACTTAGTAGCCTGTCAAAAGATGGCGGTTGTTGTTTCGCGTAGTATGGAACGCGCGGAAACGAAACACGAAATTGGCGAAGGCATTGCCACCCGGGGGTATATAAGCAGCGAACACGATTGCGCGGGCCTCTTTTTTTTCTTGTTCGGTTTTGGAGTTGGATTGGAGAGTGAAACGGTTGACGGTTAAAGTCCGTTGGAAATTTCAAAAAAAAAAGAAGCAAGTGAAAGAACACTGGGAAGGACGGAGTGACTCTGGAGAGAAGAAGCCTGACGAGGAAGAATCTGGCTGTTGCGGAGGAAAGACGTAATGAATTTTTGGTGATGCCTGGAAGGAAGTGTTCGGCTAATGAGGCAGGAACGGTAGAGTCGGGGTGCGCGACGTAATTATAAAAGAGACACAGGTACTTTTTCCCTCCCTTATTAGGTTCGCGGTCGTTATCGCTCAAACGGAGAATCGTAGATCGTAGAGGGTCTCATCGGTGGTGACCTGTCTGTAGTGGTATCCGTTTTTTTTATATTATTTATTTATTACTTTCTTGCATTATAAGTGTTCCGAGAGATTCGAGACGTGTTTTATTTCGTGGAACGGGGGTTTCCTAATCTCCCTCCATCTTAAAGATTAGGTGGCGCCCATTGAGTAGAATATCGTCGAAAGTAGCTCCCGACGTCCCTTACTTCGGCTGAGCGTAGCCGGCGCAAGTGGAGTTGGTGACGGTAGAACCGAAGAAGATTAATTGGGCCTGCAGCCGAGTGGTTAGGGCGAGTGATTTGAACCCGAGAGGTACAGGTTCAAGGCACGGAGCAAGCAGGCATATATATTTTATATTTTATATTATATTTTTTTTTGGTTCTCCTCGGTGCCAACCCCAACTAATTACCCAGGAGTTGAAGGGTAATAATTGGCGCCCAACGTTGGTTTCTGAAAAAAATAAATTTTTTTTTTGATATGTTATGATACGTTTGTCCTTCTCATTTAATTATGAGGTTCATTTAAATTCACTTTAAGCGATATTTTGGAGTAAAACACTTTTATTCGAGCTCAATCTCAATTTTGTATGAAAATCACATGCAACTGCCAGTTTCTGTCTATCTTATAAGGTTCCAAAACTTGCCGCCAGAGCTCGAATAAAAGTGTTTTACTCGAAAATATCGCTTAAAGTGAATTTAAAGGAACCTCATAACTAAATAAGAAGGACAAACGTATCATAACATATAAAAAACAAAATTTATACTTTTCAGAAACCAATTTCAAGCACCAAAATGAAAGAAAAATGTAACGAAAAAACAGTTTATGTTCCTTTTAAATAATTTAAAAATTATTCCGTATTTCTTTTTCTCGGAATATTCAACATTTGTGAAGTTATTTCGAAGTTTATACCGCCCTTTCATAGAGAAAAATTGCTAATTTTCTGACTTCGTTGTGCGGGTTTGAGTCTAACATTTTCGGAATGTAGAACCGGAAATGAATACCTTACTATCAACCGCACCGATCGTCATCAATTTTTATTATGACGATTGGTAAAGTTGAAAATCTCCACTTGGTGGCAAACAAAACAACCCTATAAGATAAACACGTTTTTGTCAGCTGACTGTTATATGGCGGTTCGTGTGTAAATTTGTGATTTGGAGCTCGGGAAGCTTTCGATTCTTTCTTAATTTCATTATGAAAGATATAATAAAAGTTGATGACGATTGGTGCGGTTGATAGTAAGGTATTCATTTCCGGTTCTACATTCCGAAAATGTTAGACTCAAACCCGCACAGCGAAGTCAGAAAATGAAAAATTTTTCTATATGAAAGGGCGGTATAAACTTCGATATAACTTCAGAAATGTTTAATATTCCGAAAAAAAGATATATGGAATAATGTTTAAATTATTTGAAAGGAACATAAACTGTTTTTTCGTTACATTTTTCTTTCATTTTGCTTTCTGAACAAAATAAATTTTGTTTTTGATATGTTATGATACGTTGGTCCTTCTTATTTAATTTTGAAGTTCATTTAAATTTACTTCAAGCATTATTTTGGAGTAAAACACTTTTATTCGAGCTCAATCTCAATTTTGTATGAAAATCACATGCAACTGTCAGTTCCGTCTATCTTATAGGGTTCCGCCATTTGCCACCAGAGCACATGGTATATTCGTCAATAGGTCCCCAGTTGGTAACGAGTCTCTTTCCCGACGTTTCTATTCAAAATGAACAAAGTGTCACCAGGTGTAGAGAAAAATTACAATACCATCTGGCGGTTTCTTTTTTGTGATGACAGCAACAAAATAAATGAATGGCATAAAATTATTTTCATCCATAGTTTTATTTCATTAATTTATTTATTGTTTTATTTTGTTAAATTTTTTTGGAATTGCAAAAATTGTGAATTTAGGATCTCTAGGTAAGAGAAATATACGCTTCTAAAAAATGTGTTTCGTGACGGGAAAACGGATTGGAAAATCCGGTATCTGTTTTGCAATATTTTGAATTTGAAAGCTTACTTTTTTATATAGAAATGGATCGGAAATGGAAACAGGGCCTGAAGCGCTCCCCACTTGGTAAAATCTGCGAGAATCTCGAAGATTTCGCGGAGACATGTCGCTCTGTCTGCGAGAATCTCCGAGACATTGTATGGAAAAAATACACGTATCGAGACAAATGCGCACCGATTCTCGGAGACATTTCGGCGAAAGTCGCGATAGCTAAAAATGTATTGTTCAGCGCCATCTGTTGTAATAGATTTTTAGCTATAGCGACTTTCGCCGAAATGTCTCCGAGAATCGGTGCGCATTTGTCTCGATACGTGTATTTTTTCCATACAACGTCTCGAAGATTCTCGCAGACAGAGCGACATGTCTCTGAGAAATCCGCGAGATTCTTGCAGATTTTACCAACTGGGTCTGTTCTTTTTGGCTACACCTTCTACATTTTTTTACACTTTTCTGCACTAACTCTTGAGCGGGTGCAGAGAGGTGAAGAGGATGAATGAAAAAAGAACTCTTCACCTCTCTGCACTCACTCAAGAGTTAGTGCAGAAAAGTGTAGAAGGTGTAGCCAAAAAGAACAGACCTAATGATTCCGTTCGATATTCGCAGAGCCCTCTGAACTATATAGCCGCGCAGCGGAATTGAACATAAAAAAACAGAGTCATAACAAACATGGCAGCTCCATACAAATTGCAACAATTTTGTATAACGGGTGCATGACTTGGAAGATAAAAACCAAGTTTTCTATTAAAGTACAAGCTTTTGTTAGGCAAAGCAAAGTTAAATAGTTTATAAACATATTTAAAAAAGAGAATTAGACAAGTTTTCTCATCTGGAATTGAGTTTTCATAGAAAAAATTAGGTTGAAAAAAATTTCGTAATTTTCAGCAATGTCGGCATTCCGCCATTTAAAAAATGTGCAGCTAAATTGCTTATTTTTTGAAATATGAAACACATTGCATATTGCTATGATTCTGAACATTTGTTATACAGTATCGACGTTTGAGTCGCGACTCTATCCCCACCATAAAATGAACCAATCAGATGGCTCGTGCAGTCGCAAGAGTCTAACATTCTTCAACTTTTTCTCCGGGAAAGGTAAGTTGCGCCGCAAAGGCATGTTGAATGTAAATTGCTTTCAACACAGCAAAGAGCACAGCCGACGAAAACCGGTTTGCAATGGCCTGATAAGAGTAGAGGCCTCAAGGGTGACTGTAAACGCACTATGGTAAAAAGACTGCAAGTCAACATATTGCGTAGGTAATAGGGTCATTCCATCAAGAACCGCCAAGAATGACGAAATTTGTGACCTTACCATCTCCGATTCTTTTGAAAATTTATACTTTTATACTTTATACTTTATGCTTTATACTTTAAGAACTAGTGAAAAAAATAATTGAAATTATAACAAGTATAATTCTTTTCTTTATTATCTATAAGATATAATAATGTGTTATAACGTTTAGACCCTAAAGTGCTAGACGTTCGATGATGCAAGACCCTAAAGTGCTTGGTATCATCTGAGTTCCAAGAAGAACCGGCCTCGCTATTTATAGTGCCCTTCTTGGAACTGGTTCCCACGCTGTGGTGAACAGGTGCAGACCTGGAGAAACACGTGTGCCAGTTGCGTGGTGAAAATGGGCGTATGCTGTGTGGTGAATATGTGCGTATGCTGTGTGTTGAATATGGGCGTATGTCGTAATGAGTTGAGTGTTGCCGTGCTGAGTCCGCCGTAGTAGTCGCGCTATAGTCTCCCCTTCTGTCTACGATAGGCGTCTCGACGAGGAGACAGTTTTCTTTGGACGTCCTCTCTTGCGAATTGGCAGAATTGGAGTAAGTCCTGGTGTTTGATCGATGCTGGCGTTGTACTGGGCCAATGCTGATGTGTGATACGTACCTAGTGGTACCGATGGTTTTTCTTGTGCTGCGATTTCGTAGCTGGAAGGACCTTTTGGTCCAAGTATAACATATGGGCCATCCCTCTTAGGATGAAACTTTGAAGTGGTTTTTCGTGCTGTTTGACTCTTGCCATGGGTGGTTACCCATACTAGGTCTCCAGGGTGGTAGTCCTGAGCAGGTCTACGTGTCTTGTCAGCGTATACCTTACGCCGATCTTGTTGAATTTCAGTTGTTTCCTGAGCATCCTTCAAAGCGAATCCGATTCGTGAGAGATACGGCGAGATTTCTGGTATAAAGTTTTCGGATTGGACGATCGTCGTGATGTTGTCGCTTACTTCACGTGCTGACCTGAGTTCTCTACCGAAAGTAAGATGAGCTGCAGTGAATCCAGTGCCCTGACATTTTGCCGAATTGATTGAAAAACGAACTGCAGGTAGGCTGTCATCCCAGGTATCATGAGAATGTCCTGCCATGATGCTAAGTTGAAGCTTTAAGTCACGGTTCTTGCGTTCCACAGGATTAGTCTCGGGGTGGTAGACAGGAATTAAAGCTTGTTTAATGTTGAAGCAATGCATGATGTGCTGCATTACAGCACTCACGAATTGTGTTCCGTTGTCGCTCACGATACGCCTTGGTAAGCCGTAACGTAAGAATACTTCTGTGATTAGCAGTTGCCCGCAATTGGCAGCTGTGGCGTTGTTAAGGGCGAAGAGTTCGACCCATCGGCTGGCAAGATCCTCGACTATCAGGATCCACTTGTTTTGGTTTTTTGTCTCAGGGAGTGGACCGAATAGGTCAACTGCAAGCACCTCAAACCTTTGCGAGAGCGCGTGTGATTGGAGGAGTCCTGGTGGTTTCAGGTTTGATGGCTTGTAGCGCTGACATATTTCACAGGTTTTCACATAGTTTGTGATGTATCTGCGCATTCCGGGCCAGTGATAGTGTGAAGAAATCCGATGTATTGTCCGCTCAATTCCACAATGTCCTGCGGTCGGTGCGTCGTGGAAAGCCTTTAAAATGTCTTTCCGTTCTTTTGATGGAACTACCAGTTGAACATCTTCGGAGTCTGTTTCGGGAGCATACCGGTATAGTACGCCGTTTGACATGAGATATCCCTTTGAGGTCCATCGCACGAAGTCTTCATCAGGGCTGCTATTTTCGAAAGAACTGATGATCTTTTTAATGTCAGGATCCTCTAGCTGTCCTTCGCGGATATCTTTTGCAGGACGATGAGGGATGTCCACTGAGATCATTGCGATGTCGGAATTTATTGGTAAGACTTTCGGGGGCCGAGACAAGGTGTCAGCAAGGACGTTAATTTTCCCAGGGCAGTAACTGATATCGATGTCATAAGACTGAAGTGTCAGTGCCCATCTTGCTAATCTTCCGGTTGGAGATTTGAGCGTCATCAACCATTTTAGGGGCTGGTGATCCGTAGCAATGTTGATTTTGCTTCCCTCGATGTAGCCTCGAAATCTGCACACGGCCCAAACGACAGCTAGTGCTTCTCGTTCGGTTGTGTTGTAGTTACGCTCAGCGGATGAGAGTAAACGGCTGGCATACTCGATGGGTTTTTCATTAGAACCCTCCCCTTGCAATAGAGCTGCTCCAATGGCGTAAGCGCTGGCGTCTGTTCGTAGTGTAAAGGGTTGACTTTCATCAGCTTGACGCAATATGGGTGCTGTTGCTAGTAGGTCCTTTAATTCCTCAAAACTGCTTTGCTGGCTGTCAGACCACACCCAATCCGCATTTTTTTTGGTGAGCTGCGTGAGAGGTTGTGCAACCTTAGCAAACTCTGGTATGAATCGTCGGTACCAGGAACAGGTTTGCAAAAAGGTGATCAGTTCTTTGATGTTGTGCGGTGATTGTCGTTCGGTGATGGCGGATGTCTTCGCTGGGTTGGTGCTGATGCCGCTTTTGGTCAAAATATGACCAAGAAACAGTATCTTGGGACAACAGAACTGGCATTTCCTTCTGTTAATCCGGAGTTGGAATTCCCTCAATGTTTGAAAGACTGTCTGTAAGTCTTTCAGATGCTCTTCAAATGATGAAGAAAGGACGAGCAAATCGTCCAAGTACGCCAATGTTTTAACGTTGCTGCATTTTGTTTGGACCCTGGTCATCATGCGCTGAAATGTTGCAGTAGCATTGCGAAGACCGAAAGGCATCCTGTTGAATCGATAGATGCCAAATGGAGTTATGAACGCTGTCTTATCCTTGTCCTCTTCTCGTATGGCAATCTGCCAAAATCCAGTGTGCAGGTCGATGGTCGTCATGTATTGTGTGATCCGTTGCGAATGAAGCAAGTCGTCTATCCTTGGCAATGGATAAGTATCTGGAACAGTAATGTTATTGAGACGGCGGTAGTCTATGCATACCCGTATGGTGCCATCTTTTTTAGGAACCATGACGACAGGAGAAGCCCAGGCGGACTCGCACTCCTCGACGATTCCCTCTTGTAACATTTTCAGCAATTCTGCTTTGAGAAGATCTTTCTTCTGTTGCGATAGCCTGTACGGTGGAGAAGCAATCGGTGAGCTATCCTTGGTCCTGATGCAGTGCTCCTCGTATTTTGCTGCTGGTCCATTTTCATTGAAGATGTCGTTATTGTTGACAAGAACTTCATTCAGTTGTTCTCGTTGTTGATTGGTGAGTTCCGATGCTTCATCTTCGCTGAAGCTTGTCGCTATGTCGATTTCGAATAAATCCACATCGTCGAAAGTACGGGCCATACTTATTGTCGCATTGCTCCAACGCTTTGGTGTATCAGCAAGTGGGCTGATGGGTCGCGGAATGCTGACTCGAAAACGATCCTGAGGCGAACCAATGATTTCTAGGTAGTCGAGCTCATCTGATGAACGTTTCTTACGTTTTGGCGTGTCGGGAAGTGGACTTATTGGATTTATTCCATGAATTCCAAGTTGCGTGCCTGGGGAGTCCAGATTCTCCTGAGAGTAAGGTTTCTCTGGTGTGGCTTGCCTTGACAGCAAATTCAGTGTCTGGATTGTTGTTGGTCCTTGGTTCTCCTTTTGCAGAAGGTCGAACTTCTGCTTGGGCTTGTCACCGAAGTGCCAGGATCGTTGCGGAACGTTGAGAACGATGTTGGCCATCTCGATGAAGTCTACACCCAATAAGGTCCGGTTGTCGACGGAGTCTGGGAGAATTAAAAAGGTTAGCATTAGTGAACGGCAATGTAGCTTGACTTCGACTGTTGTTAGAAGGACGTCCTTCTCTCTTCGAATCCCGTCTGCTAAGACTATATTAGTCTTCTGGGCGTGAAAGCTGCAGCCAGTGTTCCTTAGCTGCTGATATAGCTGAAAGCTGGCGACGCTTACTCTGGCAGCTGTGTCGATGAAACCGTATCCGGTGATACCGTTTACCATTAGCTTCACAACGGGTCTGCTTCTCAGGTTCAAAGTCTTGGTGGCTTCGATGGAGCAAAAGTTTGCAGCTGGTGGTTCCTTCGGTTTGCTGCAATTCGGGCAGCGGCTTCGAACAGTTCCTGGTTTTCCACATCCGTAGCAGGAGACTGTGTTATACTGTGCGTTGCTTTCCGTGGGAACCGGTTGCGATCGTTGTTTCTTGCGACACACGTCCATAGTATGCCCGAAACCGCGGCAGAAGTCACACTTTGTCTTCTTCCTGATGTCGTTTGTGGCTTCCAGCTTTGGCTGATGTGGTTTACGTTGTGGATGCTGTAGCATTCGCTCTCTGTTGACTTCCTCCACAGCTCTGGCCTGCTGAAGAAGCTGAGCAAAGGTTGTTATGCTGGAGCGAGCCACATGCTTCCTTATGTTGAGGTTGAGCAGTCCGAATATGAGGTTGATTTGTTGTTCCTCGGAATGCGAGTTTGCCGGGAGCTGAGCAAGCAGAGCTCGTTTTTGGCAAATAAAAAGATCCGTTGGCGTTGCGTCATCTTGGCGAGTGTCGAAGATCTCTATGTAGATCTGATACGGGAGCTTCGCTGGAGAGAAAGCGCTGCGCAGAAGATTCGTAGTCTCTTTCCATGTAGAGACCTGCGCCTTGACGCCTTGCCACCAGGTTGCTGCGATGCCTTTTAGTAGCAATGTGAGTCCTTTGATAGCGCTGTCATCGGAGATGTTTTCCACTTCTTTGTAGATGGAGACGGCTGCTATGAATTCCTCTAATTGATCGTGGGAACGGCTGCCGTCAAATTGTGCTCGACAATGAGCAAGGTTCCCACTGGACATCACATTGGAAGGTGAATTAGCTGGCCGTAGTGCAGCTAACAGTTGCTGGAGCTGCTGGTCCGTTATCTGAACTGTCATCCTGGATCTGGGACTTTTCCTGGATGGTCCTTCAGACGTTGATGGTCCTTTTCTCCCCGTGATGATGATGGCTGCGGTAGTGCTGTTGTGGTTCCGGCCTCTAGTTGGGCGCCAATTATAACAAGTATAATTCTTTTCTTTATTATCTATAAGATATAATAATGTGTTATAACGTTTAGACCCTAAAGTGCTAGACGTTCGATGATGCAAGACCCTAAAGTGCTTGGTATCATCTGAGTTCCAAGAAGAACCGGCCTCGCTATTTATAGTGCCCTTCTTGGAACTGGTTCCCACGCTGTGGTGAACAGGTGCAGACCTGGAGAAACACGTGTGCCAGTTGCGTGGTGAAAATGGGCGTATGCTGTGTGGTGAATATGTGCGTATGCTGTGTGTTGAATATGGGCGTATGTCGTAATGAGTTGAGTGTTGCCGTGCTGAGTCCGCCGTAGTAGTCGCGCTATAAAATTCAATTTTTTGTTTTTATCTCATTTTTTTTGTTAGTCATAGTATGTTAAAGTTTTCGCAAAAATGGTGTCCGAGTCCTCTTTGAAAATTCATATCTCTGGTAATTTTTATCCTAGAATAATAAAATATGGCTTATTTTAAAGGGGAAGGTTGTCGCAATAAAAATTATTTTTGACATTTTTTTCAAGGATAATGATTTTGTCCTTTATCCTTGAATATCTCAAAACGGTTTTTTTTTTGTTTTATATTTGGTAGGTTATACTGTTTTTCAAAACATACCAAAAAATTAACTTGGCATCTCAATGGGACCGGGGACAAAAAAATCGAAGAACATAATAGTCGTTCTCAATTATTTCATAGAAAAAGGGTTATTTAATCAAGAATCGCCAAAAGTGTAACCTTATCATCGCCGATTCTTTTGAAAATTTGTGTACTCGAAGAATTAGTGTTTGTTCCTATCTCATTTTTTTTTGTTAGTTATAGTATGTTAAAGATTTTCCGAAAAAGATGTCCGAGTCCTCTTTGAAAATTCATATCTCTGGTAATTTTTATCCTTGAATAATAAAGTAGGGCTTATTTTAAAGATTGTTGTTGTTTTTGTTAGTTAAAAAATGAACTTGAACTTGAATTTCAATTATTTTTTTCACTAGTTCTTCAAGTACAAACATTTTCAAAAGAATCGGAGATGGTAAGGTCACAACTTTGGCGATTCTTGATGGAATGACCCATAAAAAGATGAAAACAATATGATCCCGTTTTTTCTAGTTAAGTTCACACAGAACTTGATCAAACAAAATAGCCAAATCAAAAAAATTTCCGCCCCCCCCAACAGCAAAGTCTGGATCCGCCACTGGTAGAGCTAGCAAGGTCCTTCAAAATGTCGGGTAGACTATTATAACATGTATCGCCATCATTCCAGTGCAAACCATTGATGTTTTCTCGTTCATACTTCTGCTGCCGATCCGCCTTTATGTTCAGCTCCTGATAGGGATGAGGACGGAGCAGGAAATAGAACGTAGGGTATATTGACCCAAAAGGCAGTATAGCAAGCTCTTTAGCAAAATACTGACCATAATTTCCTGTAACAAACTGGATATCAATTATAAATTTACTCATGTTTTTGGTAAGACGTGAAGCCGTTAAGTGAAAAACAGTTTATTTTTACCTATTTAGATATTAATGGAAAAAACAAAATTTTCAACTTAAATTTAGGTACATATATCAAATTAAGAATAATTACACTGAAGCGTGTTCTTAATGCTAAAATTTTTACTATTCTAGTTTCCTAACTTACTTCTTTTGAAGCCGTAAGGAAATGAAAAATGATCTTCGACGACAACCCTTTTATCGAAAGTGAATTGCAAGTGCTTCTTCTCCACAGCGCTAATAACAATACCAGGACGCTTACGCTTAATCTTTCGATTATTCGTTACACAAACTGAGTGACCTCCACTGATGCCAGTTACTAAAGATTTTAGACATTCAAAATTCACCCTTTTGGAATTTTTAAAATTAAGTGTTATCCCCTTACACTTTGTAACATACTCAACTTGATCCCCTATCTCGATTTTTAGACTGTAAGTTTTAGGGCCCGTACTTACATATTCTGTAATAACAGCATCGGGACCGAAACTTTCAATCTCGTTAGTTAAATTAGGAAGTTTGAAATTGTGAAGGGTATAGAGGAAGTCTTATCATCTACAAAAATTAAACTATCAGTATCACAATAAAGTATCCTATCACCAACCTTCTCTAATGCGCCGTAGAGCTTAAGTCTGGCAAATGACGTCGTGTAGGCAGCTATTGGTGTATTCACATGAGGTAACATATTTAAATTCTCTTCTATGTTTTTCCATGTGATCCACAAAGTATCTTCAGATACTGGTAATAACGAGCAGATTTCTATTCCCGCTGTATGTATAAAATCGCAGAAGTCCTTGAAATTGTTTACTACCTTAGTGTTACTACGATTTTCCCTCTGAGCGAATTTACCCCAAAATGAATTTAGACATATTTTCGCGGTGTTACGTCTACCCGGGTTCGACTGGATTTCCTTTCTGTCTAAGATAATGTCCTCCTTTATACGATATGACTTTATAAAATTATCTTTTTCGGCCTCTGTCGTACATTCACTCCCCTAACCACTAGCTTCCTGTTTAATCTTCAAGAAGGTGTTGACGTATTCTGTAAATAAGCCACCCGTCTTTGTATCAGGATCGTACACGGTGTGATTATATTTCCAAACCTCATACACAACTTTAATCTCATAGCCTTTCTTTACAGCTAAGGCTACTTCCAGTATAACCCATGTCCCAGTAATTTCCCGCTCGCTCTCATTATGCTAGATCCGCTATATTCACAGTAAGTCTTTCCAACTCCATTTTTTCTGTAGGATTTGACTTTAAAAACTTGTTGAACTCGCACTCCCACATGTATTTCAATTTATATCCATTACGCCTAATCATTTCAATTCCCTTAGTGTGGCCTCATACCTTTGAGCTAGGGTTTAGCGACCTCCGCCATTATTAGTACTCACATCCTGCACTCTAAAACAGCTTCTACAGCCGTGATAAAAGCAACCAAAGAATTCATAAACCGTGTTGGTCTCTAGATTGAACCCGTCTACATACATACCCCCCTCTCTAGCTTCACTTCGCCCTTGTTATTAGCGGATATTATCTCCCCCTGTATTTTTCTAAACTCCCAAACAAGCCATTTAGAACCGATTAGTAATTGATTTTGAAATTTGTAGTAGCCGTGTTTCGGCATTATGCCTATTGTATTTTCCTTCAGGTAGTTAAGGTAGTTAAGGATTTATGTTAACGACAGGGGTTGTTATGGTGGCAGGCAAATTTTGAAGCGCACGGTTTCTATTTATTTTAATCCAATTTTCTTTTTATTTATTTCGCGTGGCTCAAAAATCCTATTAATATACAATATTAATTCCTTAAAAATACATTTTACGTTTTGACTTACTTGTCTGCCTTTTAGTTTCACAACGAATGTAAATTACTTATATAGAAATTTAATTTTTAAACAAACAATTTAATTTTTAAAC
The DNA here is from genome assembly GCA_951812415.1 of Beris morrisii. Classification (NCBI taxonomy): domain Eukaryota; kingdom Metazoa; phylum Arthropoda; class Insecta; order Diptera; family Stratiomyidae; genus Beris; species Beris morrisii. The sequence goes on along the minus strand of OX638310.1, from coordinate 87,844,768 downwards.
AAAATTTTCTTTTTTTAGTTTGGTTAGATCTCAGTGAAAAAATGATGTGCTGTTGCCGGATATTACAGCGGTCCCTTTTCTGACGATGTCATTCTAGCAGCTGTGAGCAGCGCTACTAAATGATGCCGTAGTGCTGGATGTTGCAGCGGTGGGCAACATACTCCCTCCCGGTATGACGAACGATTTCTCGGTCGACTTACCAATCTCAGCATTGTGCCTGACGTCCAGCACGGCAAGTTTAGCTGAGGGTCGGGTGTAGACTCCAGCTGAAGTTCGAACAATCGCTTGACGCACTTGTCCATTTTTACCTGGGATTGTATCCAGGATGATCCCCTTCGGCCAGGTGTTGCGCGGATTTTTCTCGTCAACGATAATTACTATATCGCCTTTTATTATCGGCTTATTGTTAGTTAACCATTTAGTTCGTTTGGTTATTGTTGGGAGATACTCATGAACCCACCGTCGCCAGAACATGTTCGCTAGTTGTTGCGATATCCGCCAGTTCTTCCGAAGGATAAGAACGTCGTCGTTAAACTGTCCAGGTGGCTTGTTACCGTTTGATGACCCAAGCAGAAAATGGTTTGGCGTGAGAGCCTCACTATCTTCAGAATCCACTGGAACATAGGTTAGTGGCCAAGAGTTGACGATATTTTCGACTTCTAGCAATAGGTTTCGTAGTAATTCATCGGAAGGTTTTCGAGTTGGCATAATTGCTATTAAAGTCTTTTTCACCGATCTTATTAGGCGCTCCCAACTTCCACCCATGTGCGGTGAGGCGGGAGGATTAAAGATCCATTTCGTGAACGAGCTTGAAAATTTCTCTTGCATTATTCCAACCTGTAATCTCCGCAGTTCTTCAGTCAACTCCTTATTTGCTCCTCGGAAATTTGTGCCGTTATCGCTGTATATCTCTAGTGGTGTTCCGCGTCGAGCAATAAAATTTCTTAGACACATTATACATGAAGATGTGTCCAGGCTGTGTGCGATCTCGATGTGTATGGCTCGAATACTTAAGCACGTGAAGAGGACTCCCCATCTCTTTTCGACTCTTCTTCCAATTGTTACGAGCATTGGTCCAAAGAAGTCCATGCCGATGAATGAGAATGGTCTAGTGAATGCCGATAATCTTGCTGCTGGTAGCTCAGCCATTTCCGGTATTTTCGGACTCGCGGCCTCGTTTTTACATTTTTGGCATAGTCTTCTAATCGTTTTAAGAACAATACGCACGGTTGGGATGGAATATCGCTGTCGAAGTTCGTTAATAACCGTTTCATGGTTATGATGGTGATAGCGGCGATTATAATATCCAACAATGAGTCGAGTTATACTATGGTCCTTTGGCATCAGAATGGGTCTTTTTACCGCTTCGTTGACCGCTGTAGCAGCATCGATTCTTCCTCGAATCCTCAGTACGTTGTGGTCATCCAGATATGGTGAGCAGTTGTAGAGAGGGCTGGATTTCTCAACATAAGTTCTCTTGTCTTTGGGAAGATCTTTATTCCTGCTTAAGGTGGTTATTTCATCTGCGTAGTGATCGTATTGCGCGAGACGATACAGACAGTTTTCAGATTCGCCGTATTCTTCTGATGAGATAGGCCCATATCTTTGGGGTAGATGATTCTTCTTTGCTTTAAGATTGTGAATGAATCTATTTACGAATGCTTGCGTTCTAAGCAGTCTCAACCAGTTAGAAAATCTACCTATATCAATCAGGCTAGTAGATATAAAGGCTGCAAGCACAAGATGTGGCCTGAGCTCCTCATTCGTCGATGACTCTGGATTTGAGGCCTGTTCAGGCCATAGTTTTTCTTCCTCCAGGAGAAATTTGGGGCCAATGAACCACCTGCATGTGTTTTCGAACTCCGGGGTATTTTTCCATTTAGTTGCCTCATCGGCAACGTTTAATTTAGTTGGAACCCAGCGCCATTCACATAACTGTGTTGTTTCCAATATTTCCCCGATTCGAAAGGCAACAAATTGACGGTACTTCCGTTGATCAGAGTTAATCCAGGCAAGGACTGTCTTCGAGTCTGACCACATAAATCGCTGTGAAATGACCAGAGCAGATGCTATTCGCCAATCGGCTTCCAAGGACGGCTGCTTGTAGCTCGAGTCTTGGAATTGATATTAGTTTCTGTGGTGCAACTCGGGTCTTTGCTCCAACTAAGATACGAGCCCCCTCTTCGTCTTTCTACCTTGTCGTGGTGAGGGGGCTTACGACACTTGTGTCAAACTAAAGGAAAGACTTAACATGATGGGTAAGCCTATGGACATAGACTCTCCAAGTGGTAACCAGACCCTGTCTGGGAATCCACCCGCTGATGCGGCCGGGGCTCGGATTTTGGAGGCCCCAACATCATGTATGACTGCAATGGGTGATCCAGGTTGTAGTGGGAGCACACTACTGGATCTCAGTAACTCCTTGGAGGATTTACTGCTTGCCGATGAGGATAGTGCTGACTATGCAGGAACGGTTAATCCGATTCGGCCCTTGGAGGAGGAATATGCTGCAACCAAGGTGGGAGCGGTTATTCTGAATCCGATGTCTGAAGAGGAAAGTACCGGAAATGTGTTATCGGTTAATCTGAATCGGCCAATGATCGAGGAAAGTACCAGTGCCTTTGGTGCGGTTAATCCGAGATCGATGGTTACGGAAAGTACCTGTGCTCTGGGCGTGGGTGAGCCGAAACTGATGGTTAAGGAAAGTACATGTGCCCTTGGCACGGTTAATCTGAAACCATTGGTTAAGGAATTCGCCCGAGCTCAGGACGCGGTTAATCCGAAACCGACTAGCTCCTGTCCCGTTGAGGATAAGTTGAGCAAAGGCCAGAAGAAGAGAAAAAGGTTGGCAAGAGCCAAGGCAAGAGCTGGGGCAGTTATGACAGGTGTCATAGCGGCCAGTGGCAATGTCGTGGTACAGACAGCCTGTGAAAACGCTATTAAGCGCAATCGATCTGTGGAGGAATCACCCGAAACTAATCTTGTGGTTAATAGTGAATTCCTCGCTTCTACTTCTGGCAGGACGAAGAGGATGAGGAGGACGGAAGCCACTACAGCGGATGTCCCACCGTCTACTTCAGGAGTCGCTGCAGTGGATAGACCAGCCTGCTCTATTTTAGGAGCAACTGGTCCTAGACCGGCTGAGCGAATGCGCGGGGAGATTAGTGCAGCTGACTTAGCTGACGCTGGACCCTCAGGCGCGAAGACCAGTCCGACTGCTGCTAGCGCGGAGACTGTCACAGCAAAGAGTACCAAGACCTTCTCTGATGTGGCGGCCACTGCCTTGCAGGCGGTAATCGGTATTGGTCCGCAGGGCAAACAGCTGACCAAGGGTCACATTGCTGCCCTGGAGAACGGCCTATGGAAGCTCCTGGGTGAAGCTACCGCCTCACCTAGATTTGAAGGCATGGATGTCCGTGACGGGCTTATGCAAGTTCGTTGCGGAGATTCAGTAGCTTTTGAGTGGCTGACGGATGCCGTTGGGAAGATTTCGGCGGAGAATCGTGTCAACTTCGTGGTTGCGAAGGGTGATACGTTTCAGAAGCTGATTCGGGCAGTATGCTGGATTCCTGGTAAACCTAGGAAACCCCAGGAAATACTCGCCCGCCTTCGTATCCAGAACGCAGGACTTGACACCACCAAATGGCGAGTTTATGAACAGCGTAAGAGCAGCAGTCTCGACGGTACCGAGAGCTGTACTCTTGCGCTTGGCATAGATAGCGGTAGTGTAGAGGTCCTGCGGACTAGATATGACATGCGTCCATATCTCTTTCTTGGGAGGATTAAATTTAATCTTCCTAAGTAGCAGTATGTGGATGTAATGTGAGGGTGATTATCTTGAATGGCTAACTGCGGCATTATATTTACCCAGATCAACTTGCAGCATGCTAAGGCTGCTACTGCCTTACTAAGTAGGAGACTTAGCAAAATGCACACATCCCCTTATGTATCAATAATACAGGAACCATGGATTCGCAATATGCGAGTTAGTGGACTGAATTCGATCCAGGGAGGCCGGATCTTTTACGATGAAGGATCTGAACGACCGCGTGCCTGTCTATTCATATCAAATATGATAGAGGCGACGATGTTGAGGCAGTTCACCTGTCAAGATATTGTAGCAGTCAAAATGTCTAACGTACTGGAGGGTAGGAGACAAGACATAATAGTAGTGTCGGCTTACCTTCCGTATGACTCGTTATTACCTCCCCCATCCAAGGAGCTGACCGGGCTCGTTAGATTCGCGGACACCAACAACTTACAGCTTGTCATTGGATGTGATGCTAATGCTCAACACACTGTTTGGGGCAGCAGCAAATGCAATCCTAGGGGTGAGCGGTTATTGGAGTTCATTATGGCGTCGTGCCTTGTAGTAAACAACAGAGGCAACAAGCCAACGTTTGTTACGACGAGGCGGACGGAAGTGATAGATATGACGTTGTCGTCTTCTAGGATTGCGGAATCCATAATAGATTGGCGCGTCCTGGAAGAGGAAACTCTGTCGGACCACAGATATCTGGAATTTCGACTGGCAGCTGACAAACCTGTCATACCGGCTATACGAAATCCCAGGAATGCAGACTGGACTTTGTTCAGATCTCTCTTACAGGAGAGGTCTCAAATACCACGAAAGATGAGGACGCCTGATATGATTGAGGAAGTGACTTCTTGTCTAAGTCTAACCTTAAGTCAATGTTTTGCGGAATCGTGTCCTGTCAGCAAGAGTCGATGCGGAACCACAGTCCCCTGGTGGACTAGGAACCTGCAGAAGCTCAGAAAAACCACCAGAATGCTTCTAAATCGTGCACTTAAGAGTGGTTCAGAGACCGACTGGGATTACTACCGGACAGCGCAGAGGGAATATAAGAAGCTGGTTAAGACATCAAAACTAGCCTCTTTTAGGAACTACTGCGAGAGTCTGGAAGGAACCAGGGAAACAGCTAGGTTGCACAAAGTCTTTCAGAAAGACAACACGGCCAGGCTCGACTCCCTGTTGAAACCTGATGGTACATATACCACTTCGAAAACGGAGTCACTAAGAACCCTCTTTGAGACCCATTTTCCAGGAAATCAGGTGATCGAAAGCGATCAATGCGTGGTTCAGACACTCTGTCCGACCAAGGACAGAGCGCCCAGGCGCAGTTGGTATACGGCGTCCGCTGTAGTGACTGCTGAGAGGGTGAAATTTGCAATTTCATCGTTTGACAGCTACAAGTCACCAGGAGTGGACGGTGTCTATCCGATAATGCTAAAAGAGGGAGCAGTTGTTCTAGTGCCGATCCTCAGAAAGATATTTTCTGCATGCTTGGCGCATGGATACGCACCATCTTCATGGCAACCGGTCAGAGTAGCGTTCATCCCGAAGCCAGGGAGAGACGACTATACTTTGCCCAAAAGTTTTAGGCCAATCAGCATAACATCGTTTGTTCTGAAAAGTCTGGAACGACTGGTAGAGAAGCACATTAAGGAAGTGGCTCTCAGAGCGCATCCTCTTTGTTCGGAACAACATGCGTATCAGAGCGGAAAGTCTTGTGATTCAGCGCTTCACTCTCTGGTATCCAGAATAGAAGGGGCGCTGGACCGGAAAAAGTACGCGCTGGGCCTTTTTGTGGACATTGAGGGTGCTTTTGATAGTGCGCCCTTCGAATCACTGTGTGATGCTGCCAAAAGACATGGGGTAGATGACATTTTAGTCAAGTGGATTCACTCCATGCTCACACAGAGAATGCTATTCACGGAGGCGGGGGATGGGCAATATGCTACAACGGGGGTCAGTAAGGGCTGTGCTCAAGGCGGGGTCCTTTCGCCATTGTTGTGGAGTATGCTCATAGACTCTCTGCTTCTCGAACTGCAGGATCTGAATATTCACGTACAAGCTTATGCTGATGACGTGGCTGCACTAGCTGTTGGGCTATCGCTCAGGGATGTCTGCGACAAAATGCAGAGAGTCCTATGGGTTATAGATAGCTGGTGTGAAAGGCACGGACTTTCTGTGAGTCCTAGCAAAACCGCACTAGTTTTGTTTACTAGGAAAAGAAAAACAGAAGGTTTAGTGTTGCCTATGCTGAAGGGTGAAACTATTCAGCTCTCGGAGAAAGTTAAGTATCTGGGGATTATCCTGGATAGCAAGCTTCTCTGGAAGGAACATGTAGATACAAAGGCAAACCGTGCGCTAGTAACATTCTGGCAGTGCCGGAGAGCTTTTGGAAGAACATGGGGTCTTAGGCCTTCAATGGTATATTGGCTATATACGGCCATTATAAGACCCATCCTAATCTATGCATCAGTGGTTTGGTGGACTAAGTCCGAATGTGCATACATTAGAGCTAGTCTCGCTAAACTACAGAGGACAGTCTGCATCGGTGTAACAGGTGCCTTGCGCACCACACCGGGTGCGGCACTCGATGCACTGCTCAATCTGCCACCGCTTGACATTGTTGTTCAGGCGGAAGCAATGAGAGCTACGCACAGGCTAATGAGATTAGGCTTGTGGAGGAAAGAGCATTGCACGGGTCATGGAGAAATGGCTCGAAGGTTGTCTGAGAACCCTATCTTCGATATGCCTTCGGATGCTATGACTCCGTTCTGTATGCTCAATAGAAGATATCAGGTGGAGATCCCGAGTAGGGCGGAGTGGGAAAACCAGTCCGCATTGCTTAGCGGATTCACTGATATATTCTACACGGACGGCTCAATGACTGAGGACGGGTCGGGAGCTGGAATGTATCTGCAGACTGAAGATCTCAGGTACTCTTTCGCCCTAGGAAAACATTCTTCGGTATTTCAAGCTGAAGTGTATGCGATCCTTAAGGCAGTAGAATGGATTATAGAGGGAAGATGGAGAGGCAGGATGATCTGCATTTGCAGCGACAGTCAGGCCGCTCTACAATCCCTAGATAATCCAATCGTCTTTTCGAAGATGGTACGTGAGTGTAAAGAACGGTTGAATTCAGTTGGCAGATTCAATGACTTAAAGCTCATATGGGTTCCAGGTCACCAGGGTATAACTGGCAATGAAATAGCTGATGCATTAGCAAAGGCAGGATCGGAGTCAGCCATGGTCGGACCAGAACCAGTTTTCGGTGTGCCTGTAGCCTCTGTTAGGGCTGCCACTGCTGAGTGGGTGAGTAAATCACACATTGAGAGATGGCGGCTTTTCCCGGGTATGCGGCAGACCAGAAACCTTGTTGACGGACCAAGTGGACGAACCGCATCTTTCCTTCTCAAATTGAGCAGGAAAGAATGTAGTAGTATGGTTGGTGTCCTCACAGGGCATAACTCGTGTGGCCTACACATGGTCAGATTGAGAATCATTGACGACCCCATGTGCACTGCTTGCGACGAGAGCGACGACACAACGGAACATTTCCTTCTTGAGTGTCCAGCTTACTCTTTTGCGAGAGTGCACGTATACGGCGTCGATGTTATGAGGATGGAAGAACTCCGTTCTCGATCCCTACCTGAGCTCTTGAAATTCGTGAGGAGGACGAAGAAGTTCGGGTAGAGACTGGGGGACTCGAGTGCAATGGGCAATAATTGTCTGAGTGCTCAAGATGCGCGGCTTTGTTGCGTATCTTCCCCCACTACAAACAACAACAACAACAACAACAAGATACAGTTGACGCCTTCCTTGTCTTGGATTCTAAAGTATGCTGCAGCCGCATATGCATTCTCACTGGCATCAACGAACACATGAAGTTGTACTGTATGTTGCTTACTTTCAGATAGTTTATGGGAATAACAGCGCGGAATTTTCAGATCTTCAACTAATGGCAGTAGATGGATCCAGACTAACCACTTCTCGTGCTGATTGTTGGTGAGCTGATCATCCCAGTCCATTGATGATCTCCAGATTTCTTGCAGCAGTATTTTGACTTGAACCATGAAGAAGGCTAGTAATCCGAGCGGATCAAAGATTGACATCAATGTTCGGAGTACCTCTCGTTTGGTCGGCCTTCGTTTACCGCATAATACATCTTTATTCACCTTGTTATATTTAAATGAATAGGTAAACGCGTCTAGATTTGTGCACCACCACATGCCGAGCACCTTTTCCATTCCTGAGTCTGAACTGATGCAAAGGCTCTTTCTGGTATCATCACTCCGTTCGCCTAGTGCGTTTACCACTGCCGGGGAGTTGGACATCCAGTTCCTAATATAAAATCCCGCTTTTCCGTGGACGAATCTTACTTCCTCCGCTAATTGAATGGCTTGTTCAGGATTATCCACGCTGTCCAGCAAATCATCGACGTAGTGATTTTCGGTAATTGCTTTCACTGCTCTGGGATATCTTTCGGCGAATTCCAATGCATTTTTATTTTTTACGTACTGTGCAGCGCTTGGAGAACAAGTAGCTCCAAATGTCATGGCTTGCATGACATATGCGTCGGGTTCTTGTTGAGAATCGTCCTCTTGCCATAAGAAACGCTGAGAATTTTGGTCCTCCTGTCGTATACGTATTTGGTGGAACATCTCTTTGATGTCTGCACATATGGCGACTTTTCTTTCTCGGAATCTGTATATTACGGCTGGAAGTGAGGCCAGTTGATCGGGTCCCTTAAGGAGCATTGAGTTCAGAGAAACGCCATTGACTGTTGCAGCGGCATCCCAAACAATTCGAACTTTCCCTGGTTTGTTAGGGTTAGTAACCGTGAAGATGGGAAGATACCAGGTGCGTGGCGAGACTTCCTGCTGTTCTACCGTCGACATCTTACGAGCATATCCGTTAGATAAGTATTCGCGAATCTTTTCTTGAAGATTCGCTCTTAATTCTACGTCCGTAGACATTTTTTTCTGCAGACAGATGAACCGTCTTCTAGCCATGGAGAAACTGTCCGGGAATTTAATGTGGTCAAATTTCCACAATAGGCCGGTCTCGAATCTTCCTTCTTTGCGTATGGTCGTTTTCTCGAGAACTTCCCGAGCTCTTTCGTCTTCAGCTGATTCCAAAGTAGCATCGGGTGTTTTGACTCCAAAGCTTTCGATTGAGAAGAAGTCCTTGACGATCTGATGAAGCTTATCGTTCGCGTTGCACGTGCATACGGCGATTGCGTGATGTTGACTATGAAATTGAGTCGCGTTACGATGTTGAAAACAATAGCCATGCAATGTCCATCCGAGGCGAGTCCTACATGACACTGGCTGCTTCCACCTACCTTCGCGGACTTCGAGAGGAAGACCTAATTTCCAATTGTCGATGCCAATAAGTATTCGTGGAATAGCGTCTTCGTACTGTTTAATCGGAATATCTTGTAGGTGCGGATATTTATCGGCGAGTTCCTCGGGTGATAGGGATTGCAAGGGTAGATTCAAGCTTTTAACTGTGCGAACATCAGATAGTCTATACTTGCCACTGTCAAGTTCTTGACCGGAGATTTCAAGAGATACTCGTCTAGAATCTCTTTCGGTTCGTACCGTGTCTGCAGTCCACTTAAGACAAAGGTTTTCTGGAGTGCCGTTTAATTCCAGCTCATTTGCAATACCTTCTTCCAGCAGTGTTAAAGAAGAGCCCTCATCTAGGAAGGCGAAAGTATTTACGGAAGTATTCTTTCCGTGCAGTTTTACTGGAATTATCCTAAAGAGAATCGCTGGGCCGGGCACCTGATGTGCATTGCAGCTAGAGGTCGTAGCGATATTTGTAGCATCTGGTTAGATTTGGCTGACACCGATGTTGGTCTTCTTCTCGTTGTGAAGTAAGGGGTGATGTATAGCTTCACATTTGTCCTTGCCACATGCCTTGTTAGTTTTACAGCCAAATTGGTTGTGTTGTCCGAGGCATTTACGACACAACTTATGTGTTTTCACCATATCCCACCTTAGGTTGATGTTGAGATCTCTAAACTGCTTGCAGTCCGACAGTCTGTGACAGTGTTTAGCACAGGCAATGCACTTGTGACTGGTATTCAGTGATGCTGACTGATTATCCGCAGAACTCGTTGCATTGTTACTCTCGCGTTGATCTACGGAATTCTCAGAATGTGCATGAAGAGATCTTTCATACTTTTGTCCTCGTCGCTCTGCCTTGATTTCGTATTGAGAAGTGCTCGAGGGAATGGTAACGTCATTAGCAGCCTGGGCGATCTCGAAAAGCCAATTGCTGAAAGTGGTCAAATTGGTTTCCGTTAAAGTTCGTTTGTAGAGAGACCAATTCAGCTTAATTTGCGTTGGCAATCTGTCCACTAGTTCTTGTTGCAATGTCAGATTATTCAGATGGGCGAGTAGTCCAGTTGTTTCCATCGTTGCACAAAGGTTTTGCACTGACAATGCAAAGGTTATTAAGTGGTCTAGACGATCTGCTTTCAGAGGCGGTTCACTTCTTATTTTCGCCAACATTGTGTAGATGATAATTTCGGGACGGCCGAAAAGAGTCCTAAGGGTTTGGATAACGTCTGGAACGGTGTGGGGTAGGAGCAGTCTGCATTTGACGGCTTCAAGGGCTTGTCCTTTTAGACAGCGTTGTAGGCGCAGCAAGTTCTCCTCATTAGTATATCCCCAAATTCTTGTTGTTGTCTCGTAGCTCCCAAAAAATAGCGGCCACTCCTCAGGTTTGCCGCTGAAGGTTGGCAGGTCCCTAGAAACTACATGCCTAGCAGCCAGCTGATCTGCCCTTAGGAAGCTAGTAGGTCGCAGATTCGTAGCATGTTGACGTAATGGCTCATTTTGGTTTGACAGCTGAGGGTTCAACTCCTGAATGTATGAGTTAATCGTCGTAGTTGGAATCTGCTGTTGATTAGCAACAGGTGTGATAGGTGCTGGTTGTAGGTTTTCCACTTGTGGAATGAAGGCTGCAGATATTGGTTGTGAGTTGGGTATCTGCGAGGTGAAGACCTGTCTAGGAGCGCCAAAACAAGTATCGGCATCGGCAGCGTTATTAACCGGAGCAGTACTAGCAATTGCCGAACTTATACGCGGAAACTGCGAAACGAACTGCATCGCATGTGTACTATGCGTCTGGTTATTAATAGGAGCAAATGATGCTGAAGGCCGAGTTGCTTCTTCGGCGGCAGTTGTTGTGGGTTGTAGCATCGATTGGTGACAAGCTGTTGAATTAGGTTCAGGAAAACACTTACCAGTCACCCATTCTCCAGTTCGTTGCTTCGTCATTAATTCGGTTTCGCCGTCTCCATCGATGCTATCAGTGCTGTCTGCATCGGTACTAGCGGCTTGTAGAATCTCGTACTTCTTATCTAGATATTCACGGTCACGTACTTCCCTTAGGGAGCGCTCTTCCTCCAGCTTTTGAAGTTCGAGCTGTTTAAGTCGCGCAGATGACGATTTTGACGTTTACGAGCGGCGAGTACTTGATGGAGCTGCTTTGGATGTGCCGTGATTTTTCGAGGTTATGCACTTCCCGCATAACCATTCAACTTCTCCTACGTCTGCGGTTACATTGACGCGTATAAAATGGTACCATAAATCGCATATGTCGCATTGCACCATGTCGTCACTATCGGGTCTGTCGCAAAGTTGACAGCTAGAAGCTCTAGCGGCGGAGGCTCCATGAGGCTCCACTGACGCTTGTGGGGAACGAGCTATCATTGGCATTTTAACCACAAGATTTTTGAGAATGTTAACGACAGGGGTTGTTATGGTGGCAGACAAATTTTGAAGCGCACGGTTTCTATTTATTTTAATCCAATTATCTTTTTATTTATTTCGCGTGGCTCAAAAATCCTATTAATATACAATATTAATTCCTTAAAAATACATTTTACGTTTTGACTTACTTGTCTGCCTTTTAGTTTCACAACGAATGTAAATTACTTAGTTTTAGTTTTTAGTTTTAAGAAGGGGCGAAGCGCTGAGCCACCGCGCACACTAGGCACCAAAAGGGCCCATAGCGATCCCTTCAGAACCTCGTAGGTCACTAAACATCCCCTAAACAACCCAGATCCCTAACAAACTTGACTAGCTTATCATGCCCTATTAACCTCAGGTCCTCCAAATTGTCAAAGAAAAGACTTCCCAGCCATCTCAGTCGCCTCCTTGCAACCGCCTGACACTCGCACAAAATGTGGGTGATGTCCTCCTCAGCACATATGTCCAGGCAATACCTGCACACGTCAGAGTCAGCGATCCCCATACGCATAGCGTGCTTCCCTAGCAAGCAGTGCCCTGTCAGTATTCCGACAAGTAGCCGCAGACTTCCCCTACTCCATGTTAATATCTCCCTAGTCTTTCGCCTATCCAACCTTGGCCAGAGTGCCCTAGAGGTCCTACAGCTCGTTAGCGCCTCCCATCTAGAGTTCGCTGCGTCCACTGCACAATCCCGGATACGTGCTTTAATTCCGCTTAAAGGTGGATTAACCACCTCCTCTACCATCCCGTCCGACGCCGATCCTAGTCTCGCCAGCTCATCGGCCTGTTCGTTGCCTGGTACCTCACTATGCCCTGGTACCCAGCATAGTCGTACTCTATTCTGACTACAAAGTACCTTGAGCACTTCTCGACAGCGCTTTACTAGCTGGGATTTAATAGTCCCTGATTCCAATGCATTCAAAGCCGCCTGGCTGTCAATGTAGAGTGAGATATCCCGACCGAATAACCCCTCCATCAACATGATGTTACCTGCCTGGAGCACTGCCAGAATTTCCGCTTGGAATACACTACAGGCATCCGGCAGCTTAAAGGACTCCCTTGCACTCAACTGCTCAGAGAAGGCTCCAGCGCCAGTGCCGCATTCCATTTTGGAACCGTCCGTATACACGGAGAGTTCTCCCTTATTTAATACCCTATTGCTTTCCCAGTCCGCTCTGCTTGGGTACACAACCCTGAAGGATGACTTAAAATCATTCACCGGGATCATATAATCCGTGCAAAAGTTGACCGGACCCTGAAGAAATTCCCTAAGAATGGAGCTGTGTCCTGTGGGTCTCTCCCTAAAGAGACAACAGCTCAATAGTTTTGCCGCTGTGTTTGAAGCAACCTGCTTAATGAAAATATCAAGCGGCAAAAGGTGCATGCAAACCTCCAGTGCTGCTGTTGGCGTTGTGCGCAGGGCCCCTGTGATCATTACACAAGCGCTCCGCTGCACTCCACTCAATTCCCTTTGAATATACTTTTTGTCTGTGGCTTTCCACCATACCAGTGCCCCGTACGTCAGAATGGGTCTTGCCACCGCCGTATACAGCCAATGTACCATATTTGGTTTCAGACCCCAGCTCTTTCCCACGGCCTGTCTACACGCAAAAAGCGCGTTGTTAGCCTTTTTAACACGCTCTCCAACATTTTCCTTCCAATTTAGCTTCCTATCCAGGATCAGGCCCAGATATTTCGCTTTTTCCGAAAGTTGCAGCTCGACCCCTTCAAGCATTGGCAGCCTGAATTCCGGGATCTTGTGCTTCCTAGTAAATAAAACCAACTCAGTTTTTGAGGCGTTAACCCCCAAGCCACATCTCTTGGCCCACCTGCTCAGTGTACAGAGTGCCGCCTCCAAGATATCAGTAATAGTATCCAAGAATTTTCCCTGAACCAGTATGACTATGTCATCCGCGTAGGCCACAACCTTGATTCCCTTCCTTTCGATTTCCATCAGAACCTCGTTCACTACAAGGAGCCACAGAAGGGGCGATATCACCCCACCCTGTGGAGTGCCCCTCGAGGCTTGCCTTGTTACCTTTCCTTGCCCCCTCTCCGAACTCACAATCCTGGTTTCCAACAAGGTCGTCAACCAGTCCGTCAGTCCATCCTCTAAGCCTATGCTATTTAAAGCCTCCCTAATTGCTTCCACTGTTACGTTGTTGAAAGCCCCCTCAACGTCAAGAAATGCCGCCAATTACTTATATAGAAATTTAATTTTTAAACAAACAATTTAATTTTTAAACAAAATTTTCTTTTTTTTAGTTTGGTTAGATCTCAGTGAAAAAATGATGTGCTGTTGCCGGATATTACAGCGGTCCCTTTTTTGACGATGTCATTCTAGCAGCTGTGAGCAGCGCTACTAAATGATGCCGTGGTGCTGGATGTTGCAGCGGTGGGCAACAATTTACGTTAGTAATATTAAGAAATTTCCTCATAAACTGAATACAGCCCAAGTGCAAGATATTGACATCACTCACGCAATATCTCAACATCTCCTTGCGGTTATCAAAAATACCTTCCGCATTTGCATTATACCATGCGAAGAACTTGTCTTTTTCCACTTTTTTCATCGCAGTATACCCATATAATGCAGGTGCCGGGTATTCACCTACATAATCAATATTTTCCACTGTGTTGAAGTAAAATGGATAATGGCCCTTTACATGATCTTTAATTTCAAATACCTTAGGAAAATGGGCAAGCGGGAATGCCAGATAATTTAAAGAGTCTATGAAAGATACTCTTCCACAAGATAACTTCATTATTTTAGTACCATTCATTATAGGCTAGATTTTCACCTTTCTGTTCATTAACTCTGAAATTATAATTATGGGCTAAACAATAAATGTTGGATACAGATGATCGTGCTTTGAAACAGTAATCTAAAAACTTCCCCACGACATTATCATTCTCTCGGTATTGAAAAATACGTTCCCTTACACGACAGACATCACATTCTTCTTTTATATCAGGATTTTCATAGCAGTTGTAGCATACCTGCTGAGCAACAATTAAGTTGACAATATGGAGAAAGGTCGTAGGATTTTCACCATAGGAAGTATCCTGAGTATTTTCGCAGTCAAAAAATATTAACATAAATCTATTATCAATCCTCCTCTTCGGAGGCTTAATATAGCATAGATGGCCTGATGGCATAATTTTCCAGCAGATCTGACATAAGGCCTCGTTGCAAATGTGGCTACCACTTCGTCTTTTATCAAGAACTATGAACTTGCCACACTGATCGCATATCCTGAAGCTTTCACAGACGTTTTGTTTTCCGCTTTTATTTTTTAAATGGCTCTCAAAGCAGATATCTCCCCTGAACTCCCGATTACATTCTTTACACTCCCTAGCCTTTTCCACAAACTGGCATGGTGCAAATGATAGACAATATGGACATTTTTGGTCGCATTTAAGCTGCTCTGCATGCAATACCCTATCACAAAGAGAGCATACATATGGTTTGTTAAACAAGCCGGTAAGAGATTTTATTACATAAAAGTGCTCCAATTCTTTAGAATAATAGAAGTATGACTTTTTCGCAGAGCACCGCTCGTATGGGGTCTAAACATAAAAGACTCTGAATTCTTCAGATCGTTAAAAACAATAATTTGGTACTCTCTTAGAAAGCTTTGAAATTTGTATAAGTCAGGCAAAATACAACCCTTTCTGCCCATCACAACCTTCGCATCTCTACATAACTGCTTAGACAACCTATCCAGCTTATTAATAATCGCAATTTTACTTTTACCGCTCAATCTCAGCGAATGCGTTTCAATCGCATAACACAAACTTCGCGGGAGACAATTAAAATTATCATCTTTTCCGACATCTATCACGCTATACTTTCTAGCTATAGTCTCTTTTTCTGTTGAAACTCTAGGGTTCACCCTCCCTCCTATGAAAAGGAAATTTATAATATCTGCCTTTATCCGCATAACCCCGTTTGAGAGAAAAGTTGTGTTGGACTGGTTCACGTTCGAGATTAGTCCAATAATGGTAGCACCACTCAACTCAGCCGCAGGCCTTAAGCTACACCAAATAGGCTTGACATCAGGCGAATCGGGAAGTTCAATAGATAAACTAATTTTGCTTCCGTGAACCGAATTGGAAACTAGCTCTTTTACCAACCTATCAAACATGTCTTCAAGCTCTTTCACAGGATCTTCAGCGTTCTCTGCGAATTCTTTGAACCGGAAGACCATCTTAACACCATTCGATCTAAATTTTTTATAAAAAACCTCCTGTTTCGATACAATCTCAATCTCGCTATCGCTCCTCCAGTCTGGTTTAAGCTATCATCCTTTTTCTCTCCCTGCACATCTTGAACACTTATATCTGATCTGTTGACATCCGAGCTTTCAAAAACAACTGTCTTTTTCTCTATCTGTTCAAAAGATATGCTATTATTATCTCCTTCGCCGATTAGAAGAGTAATGGCATCTTTCATTCCTCTTTCTGAAAAGGGTACTCCGTACAAGACGGAGAATCGAGCTAGCAACTCAATGAACCGATATTTCTCCAGCTGCGTAAAAGGGATTTTTTTATCTTTTATTTCCTTAACTAAAAAATTTAAGTTTAGTACAAATACAGTGCTACCTAGACTTAAACTGCTACTTAAATGGTTAATTATACTCTCGCTGTTCATCCTTACTACTTTCAGCTAAAATCAATCTTAAAAAACTATACTTATAGATCTATCTAAAAATTGGACTTATGTTACTTTTCTTTACAAACTAGCTTAAATTACTTTAGTTATAGAATGGAGTTCTGAGAACTAGAAAAGGTTATTACATTTATCTTTTTATTACGCACTCCTTATATGGGCTACAAATTTTACATTGAGTAGCATGCCAAGTTGGAGTGATTGGATTGATCCATATCCCTTTCTTCCTCCTTCTTGGTACGATAATCTTCCCAAATCCTCCCTGAGCCTCGCTCGTAGTTCTCGGGATGCCACACACGGTCTTCGATGATGCTGGTGCTACAACGTTGAATCCTTGAGCCTGAACTTTTTAGCTGGGTCGAAGTCTGGTACTTAGTCCCGGGTTTGCCGCAAACAGCCTGCGATGAAGCTGGAGCTGCAACGTCGATTTCCCGAGCCTGAACTTTCAGCTGGGCCGAAGTCTGGTACTTAGTTCCGGGTTTGCCACATACAGCCTTCGATGAAGTTGGAGCTGCAACGTCGATTCCCTGAGCCTGAACTTTAAGCTGGGTCGAAGTCTGGTACTTAGTTCCGGGTTTGCCGCATACAGCCTTCGACGAAGCTGGAGCTGCAATAAGGTGAGGAATGCGATCTTCCTTAAGGACCTCCAAAATTTTTTTTATTTCCCTGCATATCCTGAGTAGGGCCGCATGCACCTCTACTTTACCGCTGTAATCTGAAAAAATATAATATTAAGTTATAACATTTTTTTAAAGAAAAATCTTCACTTACCCATAAAAATCTCTGCTACCTCAAAGCTCGAAGTCTGGATGATAATATTCTCCACCAGCCTGAAACTGTCACTTTTATACTAGTTCACAAGGTTATTTCACATATTCTTAACAGGATTCTTGTACCAGGCCATTGCACTTTCCACATTAATTATAGAAAGATATATACCACGATAATGGCATCTATAATGTTGCACATATTCAGTATTCTTACATCAGACCATTGCACGTTCCACATTAATTATAGAAAGACAAGTACCATGATAGCGGAATCTACAATGCTGCACATATTCAGTATTCCTGCATCAAACCATTGTACTACCCACACTAATTATAGAAAGACAAGTACCATGATAGCGGAATCTACAATGTTGCACATATTCACTATTCTTGCATCAAACCATTGTACTACCCACACTAATTATAGAATGACGAGTACCATGATGGTGCAATCTGCAATGTTGCACTTATTAAGAACCGAATTATCTTCTACGGACTTGATTATCTACCATGAGTATGCAGAACACGTACGTGCCAAGTTAAGAATCGTTTTACAAAATCACCACTCAACAGCCTATCTGCATTATTCCCAACCATGACATGTGTATAGCCTACTCTGCTATCAACAACTTTGCTGCAAATGCTAGACTTTTGGATTTATAGGACAATAATGATACTCTGATTATTTTCTATATCTTTACTCTGTATTTTTAACCAGTCCAAGGCTATGCGAGGCAGGGACGTCATTTGTGGGGGGGGGGGGGGCAGGGGGGCATTTGCCACCCCCCCTGAATTTTGAATTTTTATATATTATATATAACATATGTATATTTATGTGGGATTTGGTCCCAATAAAGTCGATAAATGTTCAAGAAATGTAATATAATATAAAATGAAATATAAAATGAAATATAAAATGTGGAATAATAAAAATGAAATAATGAAAATGAAATAATAAAAATATACGAAATATACGAAATATGCGTCGTGCGTCGTGCGTCGTTCGTCGTGCGGCTTTCGTCGAGAGAAGAGCGTAGCCATCCGGTGCTTTCCTTTTTATATGGTGATTCCCGGAAGTGGTTATTGCTGAACATAGTGAAGTTAGGCAAAGTTTACCCTACTTCGGTTTACAATGCCTAATCATTCCTCTACGCTGATACTGAATCCTACATTCGGCCGTCCTGATAATGTAGCCGACCTCGGCGTTTACCCCATCTACTTATGCTTTTTTGTCGTTTTCGTTGTATCTTCTTCTGTTATATTCGTCGTTGAACGTTGATGTCTTCGTCGTTGTCATCTTCGTCGTTGTTATCTTCGTCGTTGTTGTTGCTCGTTTCCTCGTCGTATTCGTTGTTCGTTTATTCGTTAATTTCGCTGTTATTTTCGATTTCGTTATTAGCTTCCCCGTTATTATCGTCTTCGTTGCTGGTGTTGATATCTTGTTCGTCGTATTCGTCATCGGTGAAGTCGTTGCAGTAAAACTTCATGAAGTCACTGCTAGTTGAGGTTGTATATGGTCCTTCGCAATCTCCAACTTTTTGTACGTCGTAGCGATCGTTATATTTTACCTTTGTGACCTTGTAGGGTCCCAAAAATTTCGGTGCAATTTTTAGTCCGACGCCAAATTGAGTGCGTTGAATAGCCACGATGTCTCCAACTTTAAATTTAGTGGCTGGTCTTCGTCGTAGATTGTAGCTGCGTCTGTTCTCGAATTGGATTTCTTCTATTGCTTTTGTTGCTGATGATCGCAATTCGTCTCTCTGGGATTCGAAACATCTGATAACTTCTTCCTCAATTATTTTGGCTATGGTGACGTCTTCTGGGTTCCTCATTTTCGTACCGAAGAGTAGTTCAAATGGTGTTAATTGAACCGCTCTGTTGAAGGAGTTGTTGAGATGTCGTTGAACCTTCTCGACATGTTTATACCAATGACCTGGAATATCTAATGCCAATTTAGTGAGACAAGAAATTACCATTTGGTGAATCCTCTCGACCTGGCCGTTACCGCGGGGAACACCGGTTGTCGTTAAAACATGTTCGATGTTTTCGTTACGACAATATTCCGCGAAAACCGACGAGGTGAAACACGATCCGCGATCTGTGATAAACCGGCGCGGGTTTCCGAACACAGATTGTTGTAATTTTAGTTTTTGTAACACTTCATTTGCGCTTGTCGTTTTAACAGGGTATAACCATACGAATTTCGTGAAACTGCCCGTTACACTCATAATATACCGGTATTGTTTGACAAGTTTTAAGTATTTTGTAACACTGTCCGAAGTCTGGTGATCCGATTCACTTGTTGTAGTTGTTCCCATTTCAGTTGACTCCTCTTCGGTCTTAGAAAGTTGTGCGGATTCAGAAGTTCGATGCGCTTGTTCATTTACCTCGGAAATCTTACTGACATTCTCCGACGAAATTTCAAATTGTTGCTGTATCGGTGTACTGTTGAAAACGTTCGCGTTCGATGCCGCACCGACCGGACTTCCATCCAGGCTTGCTATACTGCCACCATGCTTCATTGTGCTTGTTAGAAGCTTATTTTCAACTCGTGCACCGCGTAATTTATCGGCATTCGTTTCACTTTCGCCTTGATCATTCTTCAAACTGTTCGATTCGTCGGCTATTTCTACTATTACGTCTGGCTTATTATCGGTATCAATGTAGGCTTCGAATATCATGCCATTACTTTCAATTAATTTGCACATATTATGATCACTTGTACTTGTTTTTTCTAAAAACGCAACTTCTTGCTTACTACGGGTATTCGATTGCTTTTTTTGTTTACAATTTACGGATTTGTGACCAAACCCATTGCAATTGAAACATTTAACACCGTTCGCTTTTTCTTCACAATTTCTGGACAAATGTCCTATAGCTCCACAATTAAAGCACCTAATTTCTTTTTTATCATTTTTAGGTACATTGCTGCCTTTATTACTCACTTCAGTAATTTTTTTAAATAACATTAACTTGGATTGAAATTCCTTCAAGGTTTCACACCCGTACAAAATTAACTTTGAAGAACCGTCACCACGAACACCGTCAATTACATATTGCATAAGTGCATTGTTATCGATTTGACCTGCCAATGCGAGATTCTTCATTACAAAATAGTAATCGAGGACACTTTCACTATGTTTTTGGATTTGCTTAGACATTTTTTTATGGATGTCGGCACTATTAACTTCCACGTCGAAAGTGTCGATTAAAAATTTTTTGAGCGTTTGCCAATCTGTGACTTCAGATGCTGCGTGTACCGCAAGAGCTGCCGTTCCTTTTAGAAGCCGTTTCCCATAAACAAACTTCTGTTTCTCATTCCAGTTCAGGGTATCAGCCGTTTCTTCAAAATTTGACAGCCAATGTTTTACTGGACAGTTACTGTCGCCGTTGAATACCTGTAAGGAATCTTCCACATCCCGAAATGAAAAATTACCTTTCCCGTTATGCGATGTACTTGCCAATCCACGTGTTAGCTCCAGCTCCTTTTCGAGAAGCGCTATCTTATAATTTTTCAGAGTAAGTTCTAATTGCCTTAGTTCTTCTTCTTTTTGAAGATTTCGTGCACTTCGCATTTCGATATCGTCGTACGTAATTGAAAAACTGGTACTAGACTCACGCCGCGTACTTGTGGCTTTACGATTTTTTCCCATATCGGTACACCCACTAAAACTGAACTTTTGAAATTGTGTCTAAACGTAGGTTTTTTCTTTAATCGTCACACTCGATTTTCAATACACTTAGAACACCTTAAAATAAATTTTTCCGAACTAAAATTATTCTGAAATTCTTATTCTAACAAGCGCAAAACAATCACTAACTACTGTACATTTTCACAATCGCGCTATGTTTTATATTAACGGTTTTTTTGGATCGGTTGAGCCCCCAATTGTGGGATTTGGTCCCAATAAAGTCGATAAATGTTCAAGAAATGTAATATAATATAAAATGAAATATAAAATGAAATATAAAATGTGGAATAATAAAAATGAAATAATGAAAATGAAATAATAAAAATATACGAAATATGCATCGTGCGTCGTGCGTCGTGCGTCGTTCGTCGTGCGGCTTTCGTCGAGAGAAGAGCGTAGCCATCCGGTGCTTTCCTTTTTATATGGTGATTCCCGGAAGTGGTTATTGCTGAACATAGTGAAGTTAGGCAAAGTTTACCCTACTTCGGTTTACAATGCCTAATCATTCCTCTACGCTGATACTGAATCCTACATTTATATATAAAAATGTATACATACATAACATCTTGCCCCCCTAGAAAAATCTGAAATGACGTCCCTGATGCGAGGGCTTCACCTTTTAGATAATTACCTCACCTTGGATAATTCCAGTTCTTGTCTGTTTTTCCTAGTGAGAGAATATCCGCTTTTACTTTATGCCAATAATTATAACTTTTACTTTTCAGAACACTTTTGAACTATTAGCCTCGGCAGTGTGGGGTGATGGAGACACTATGACGTCCGTTAGCTCCCTGGAAGTCGCCAAGGATCATCACATCAAGTTTTTTCGCCTGATGAAAACCAAGTATGGAATTAGGCTGGCGGTCCATCTCGATGATGGAATTTTTTGTTTTCTTCCGCCACGTTTTTCCGACAGGGTTAAGACCCATCGCCAGGTGGACGATCTGAACCAATCGTCAGATCAGTTTCTAATGTTCGATGGGGTCGATGAGTCACGTGGTGGCTTTCTTAAAATAGGTTTTTTAAAAAAATAAAATTTCATCAATTTGTGAAAAACTTGCTTCATTACCGCATTATTTGAACTCATGCACCTCTATCAAAATAAAGTTAAAACTGTTCACTGTGTGTAAATTTTGTATCAAATTGAATAAAGAATAACAAATGAAAACTTCCCATATAATCAGTCATAAGAATAATCACAACAACAAAACGATCGATTCTATACCGCCTTGAATGAAACAATCTGGAAACTTGTTTTTAAAATTCCCACGGCAATTCACCCATATAAAAAATCATCACAAAACAGCATCACCTCGAACTTGACTCGGAAACACAAGAAAACCAGAGGAGGAATACGAGATTACCTAAATCAAAACATACGAACATCGTACCTCATTTATATACCGTCCAAAGACCAGCTACATTACCATACAAAAACCACAAAACGACGCGAAATAATTATCCGCCACACGAAATCTGGTGCATAAAGGAAGTCAACATTGAACTTCAATCTTAATGCACCTCCGAACCCTGAAAAGAATACGAAATTACCGAAAACAAAACTTACGCACATCGTGCCTCTGGCATATACAAAAAAATCAACCCGACAACGAACCAACGTACATGCACGTGCGTCAGCTGTTTTTTCGCAAACTCTTCACACGATCGAAAGTGTCTTTTCACAGCTATTTTTTCCCCAATTCTTCACACGATCGAAAGTGTCTTTCCACATGCGCGACTACAGCCACCATATACTTCTCTCTATCCAAAAAATATACCCCAACTCCTCACTCCGATGACGTCATCCCGCGCATAACAAGCCCCCGACCAATCAGCACCCCTGAAAACCTGCTCCATGCCATCATGCCCATGCCATCCCGCACACACACTAGCACACACATATCGCCACAGCGTTCCACGCTTCGCTAAAACCAGTTCCCCGTACAAAAAGCACCAGATTTACCCTCATACTTTTAGCTTTCAGCACCCCCACACTTTGCGCCTGTGGTGGTATAGCTTCTCGCATCCGCACGTACTCAGCGAGGATACAAAAGTGCTCTCCTCCATCATCCATCCTCCTTCATCATCCATCAATCACCCTCCTCCATCATCCATCCTCTTCCATCATCCATCCTCCTCCATCATCCATCCTCCTCCATCATCCATCCTCCATTCTCCATCATACATCCTCCATTCTCCATCCTCCATTCTCCATCCTCCATCCTCCATTCTCCATTCTCCATCCTCCATCCATCATCCTCCATCCTCCATTCTCCATCATCCATCATCCATCATCCATCATCCATCATCCATCCTCCATCATCTATTATCCATCATCCATCATCCATCATCCATCATCCATCATCCATCATCCATCATCCATCATCCATCATCCATCATCCATCATCCATCATCCATCATCCATCATCCATCATCCATCATCCATCATCCATCATCCATCATCCATCATCCATCATCCATCATCCATCATCCATCATCCATCATCCATCATCCATCATCCATCATCCATCATCCATCATCCATCATCCATCATCCATCATCCATCATCCATCATCCATCATCCATCATCCATCATCCATCATCCATCATCCATCATCCATCATCCATCATCCATCATCCATCATCCATCATCCATCATCCATCATCCATCATCCATCATCCATCATCCATCATCCATCATCCATCATCCATCATCCATCATCCATCATCCATCATCCATCATCCATCATCCATCATCCATCATCCATCATCCATCATCCATCATCCATCATCCATCATCCATCATCCATCATCCATCATCCATCATCCATCATCCATCATCCATCATCCATCATCCATCATCCATCATCCATCATCCATCATCCATCATCCATCATCCATCATCCATCATCCATCATCCATCATCCATCATCCATCATCCATCATCCATCATCCATCATCCATCATCCATCATCCATCATCCATCATCCATCATCCATCATCCATCATCCATCATCCATCATCCATCATCCATCATCCATCATCCATCATCCATCATCCATCATCCATCATCCATCATCCATCATCCATCATCCATCATCCATCATCCATCATCCATCATCCATCATCCATCATCCATCATCCATCATCCATCATCCATCCTACATCCTCCATCTCCATCCTCCATTCTCCATCCTCCATTCCCCATCCTCCATTCTCCATTCTCCATTCTCCATTCTCCATTCTCCATTCTCCATTCTCCATTCTCCATTCTCCATTCTCCATTCTCCATTCTCCATTCTCCATTCTCCATTCTCCATTCTCCATTCTCCATTCTCCATTCTCCATTCTCCATTCTCCATTCTCCATTCTCCATTCTCCATTCTCCATTCTCCATTCTCCATTCTCCATTCTCCATTCTCCATTCTCCATTCTCCATTCTCCATTCTCCATTCTCCATTCTCCATTCTCCATTCTCCATTCTCCATTCTCCATTCTCCATTCTCCATTCTCCATTCTCCATTCTCCATTCTCCATTCTCCATTCTCCATTCTCCATTCTCCATTCTCCATCCTCCATCCTCCATCCTCCATCCTCCATCCTCCATCCTCCATTCTCCTTCCTCCATCCTCCATTCTCCATTCTTCATCCTCCATTCTCCATTCTCCATTCTCCATTTTCCATTTTCCATTCTCCATTCTCCATTTTCCATTTTCCATTCTCCATTCTCCATTCTCCATTCTCCATTCTCCATCCCCAATCCATTCTCCATCCATTCTCCATCCTCCATACTCCATCCTCCATTCTCCATCATCCATCATCCATCACCCATACTCAGTAAGTATCGAATAGTACAAGTAACGAATAGTATTCGTTAAGGTACTCAATAAGTACTTTAACGAGTAGTACTCGTTAAGGTACTCAATAAATACTTTAACGAGTACTACTCGTTAAAGTACTTTTTGAGTAGCTTAACGAATACTATTCGATACTTACTGAGTATGGATGATGGAGGATGGATGATGGAGGATGGATGATGGATGATGGAGAAAGGAGGATGGAGGATGGAGAATTCAGGATGAAGGATGGAGGATGGAAGATGGAGGGTGGAGTATGGAGGATGGAGGATGGATGATGAGGGATGAAGGATGGAGGATGGAGGATGGAGAATTTAGAATGAAGGATGGAGGATGGAGAATGGAGCATACAGGATGGATGATGGAGAATGGATGATGGATGTTCGAGCTAGATGATGGAGGATGGATGATGGAGGATGGTGGATGGAGGATGAGTGATGGTGGATGAAGGATGGAGCATGGAGAATGGAGAATAGAGATGGAGGATGGAGGATGGAGGATGGAGGATGGAGGATGGAGTGTAGTGCCGTATGTTAATGTTTTGAGCCTATAAACATGAATTTGCTGCTGCTGTCGGGTCGGTATACTATTAGCTGGTAATTTTGATCCCTGGAGTCTACTAGTATTTGGCGGTACATTTTTTCGATATCCGCAGTGAACACGTATTTGTGTAAACGAAAACGTGTTAATATCGAAAACAAATCCTCTTGAATTGCCGGTCCCTTATAGAGGATGTCATTGAGTGAAACGTTGCTCGCTGATTTGCAGGATGCGTCAAATACTACTCGAAGCTTAGTAGTGGTACTATTCGGCTAAAACACGCAGTGATGAGGAATACAATAGTGAGATTATATTACCTCCGTTTCCTCCAACTTCTCCATGTGGTTTAATGCTAAATATTCAGTCATAAAATCCGTGTATTGGGACCTCAATGCTTCGTCCTTCTTTCTAAGGATAGGAACCTGCGAATCGCGATGTCTTTAGATTGACCCAACACTTCGGGGTTTTTACTAAAGGGTAGCTTGACGATAAATCGACCAGATTGGTCACGCGAAGTTGATTCAGTAAAGAATTATTCACAGTACTGTTCTGATTGAGTTCGTGTTTGAATTGGATTACAGACCTGCTCTAAATCCCATATTCGTTGAATATCTGCATAGGTGTCGCCTTCAATATTCATTCCACAAAATGCACTTGTGGCTTTATGCTTTGAAATCTTACCCAGGACGACCCATCCAAATGTTGTATTTTGAAGGGTGGGTAGTGATCGATCTGAATTAGTCCAACGGACATGAGCTCTGAATAATGCTCTCAATCAATTTTTCCGGGTTTGTTGAAACTCGGATCCGCAAGTTTGATGTTGGATGGCAGGTGCCAATGCTTAACGTCTATCATCTGAGCTGGTTGAGCACTCGTTATTTTTGGAAAAATAGCCGCCTCCAAGCCTACAGCAAATTTGTTGAGTCTAGACTGGATTGTTGTGTGCAGACGCTGTTGCGCCTTATGTTCTCGGCTTCCAATACCGGTAATCACTGTGTTGCAGTGCGCGTACTGAAGATGAAGCTGCTTTGCTAATTCGGCTGAAATAAAATTAAGCTGTAAACCAGAGTCGAGAAGCGCGCAACACTCTATAAGATTGTAATGATTGTCCTTTATATGTATAATTGCAGTAGCAAGGAATACATAATTTGAGCGGCAATCTTCCTCCACTCCGGATGTAAGTGCGATTGATGCTGAAACGAGTAGATCATCAGTTTTCTTTGTTTGAGCAGCTACTTGACTGCCTTTATTCTCCTCTTGTAAGAGCGTGTTGTGTTTTTTGTTACACTTTCTGCAGCCTCCCAATGAGCATTGATTGAGGAAATGCCCATGCTGTAAACAATTTATACACAGTTTATGACTTCTTACCGCTTGATTACGCGCCTTGATGTCAAATTTTAAAAATTTAGGTCATGCATACACTGCGTGCGAAAGTTTACAAATCGGACAAGTTGATGAGTCTGATGCGACTAGTGCTGCACTCTTCGAACTCTGCTTGAGATCGTTGTCCACAAGCTCTTCCCAAAGTCTGCGGAGAATGGAAACGCGCTTTCAAGAAGTTTAGCAGCTCTTGAATACCTTGTACTTGCTTTGGATACTCCCAAGCTTGCTCATACAAGGCGTGCGTTGATCTATCCAATTTTGTTGTTGTCACATGAGTGAGGAATGCATCCCACGACTTGATAGAAATACCAAGGTCTTCCAATCCTAAAATGCATTCCTTCGTGACATCATGTAATGCCTTGATACCGGAAACAGAATCGAGCTGAACTATTGGTTGACCCAACAGTGGGTTGAGAATCGTAGTCACCGTCATACGCTGATTGTCATAACGCTCTACTAGAGTATCCCAAGCCGAATTGTAGCTGGCGTCTGTTACAGGAAAATGCTGGACTAACCGTTTGGCCTCTCCAGACAAGTTAGCTATCAAATAAAACATTTTTTCTGTTTTATTTATCTGCTGCTCATGAATAAGCTTTAGATATAAACCAGAAAATGATTTCCACTCCAGATAATTACCATCAAATACTGGTAATGTGATACGTGGCAGCTTCACTGATGAAGAACAAGAGTGTTGATTCATTTGTGATGGTATAACGCTCTGAAGCAATTCTCTTAACTTAATGATTAAGTCCTGAGCAACTTCCTCTATGTCACAAATGTCGTTGATGTTGTAGTCGTACTCGTCAGGAGTACTGCAGATGGACCATATTGCCTGATTTAACGACATGATCTCGTCCAAATATTTATTTACCGCATCGATCTTGAGTTACATACACATCTGCAGCAGATATGGGATCGAAAGATGCAAAGTCCAAAGATTCAATATTTGAATCAAATATTGAAACATCTCAAAATATGAGTATCAAAACATTAGTATTTGGCGAGGTTTATCACAAACCAAATATAAATCAAACCAATTGATTTATTATCAGAAAATCAACAAGAACATTTATATAAAAACCCGAACTTCAGAGAGATGAATGTTCTTTGATTCCGGTACTCGACAACAAATGTGTGAAACCCCTCGAGGTTCAATTTTTAAATAAATCGAAATAAATCTAACCATATACATATAAGAAAATAAATCATGTATTATTTAAATAAAAATAGTATACTTAACTGGCGCAGTCGGAAAACTCGTGCATACACGGCAAAGAAAAAATAAATTATTACGTGCAAATGATAAGTTAATTACGTTTCAAGTAATTTTTTTTATTTTTTATTTTTTTTTAATTACGTGCAAGTAATTCAAAAAGAAGTAAAAACGCAATTTCCAGTACAACGGAAATTGTAAGAAAAATAATAATTCTGAAGGAAAAAAATTAAGGTCTTAACCTTCCTTTAAAACCATCTGTGAGACTGCAAAGGGATCGGCATTAGTTAATAAATTTGGAAACATTTTCAGGATGTTTTTAATAAAACCCTAATTGGTGGGTTTAACCAAAGTTTAAGAGCCATAAAAAGGTCACTCGGAACCAAAATCCGAAACAGTGTTAAATAAAGAAGTGTATACAAACACAACTAAAGGTCTTTTTAAGTGCTTTTAGCCAAAACGGTGTATTAACTTTTAACCGTAACAGACCAAGAATAAAAGTCTGGTCTTAATAAAAAAAAAGTTAATGTAGGAAATTAAAATTTAAAATAATAATAAACTTTTATTAATAAAGGTCCTCCAGAACCATAATCTGAACAGTGAAAAAAAAGGAAAAGCAGAAGAAAAAAAACCGGACAGGATGGCGCAACCAGGTGATTTGTCAATCGATCCTTTGAAATACTATATTCAAAATATTGAACCTTTTGATGGGAACAGAAGAGAACTGTTCTCATTTATACAAAGAATAGACGATATAAGTGAAATAATATTAGGGTATAATGAAAACAGTAGAATTATTATTTTCAAAACAATAAAAGCTAAAATAATCGGTAAAGCTAAACAAATATTAGAGACTTATAATAATGTAGGTAGTTGGGATAACCTTAAAAACTTGCTCATTAATCATTTTACAAATCCACGAAATTCCGCGCAATTATATGATGATCTTCGAAACGTGCGCTTCAAAACAAATGTGTTAGATTTTCATAACGAATTACAATTAGCTTTATGTGAATTAAATACTAAAACACGCCAAGAAAACCTTTTACACCAAATTCCTTCAAACATATCAACTGCCTTGCATATTTATACTCTAGATGAAATCATGTAGAGTATTATAAGTTTAATCCAGCCCAAAAGTTTGTAACGCATAGAACCAAGCCTCGGACGAAAAAAAGTTATATATTATTTTTTGTTTATTTGTGGCCAAAAACCTCAAATCCGCCTGACGTCCGTCCGTCCGTCCGTCCGTCCGTCCGTCCGTCCGTCCGTCCGTCCGTCCGTCCGTCCGTCCGTCCGTGAACACGATAGCTCAAGAACGCCTTCACCTAGGATCTTGAAATTTTGAATCTGGATGTTTGGTTGAATTTGTAAGGCTAAGTTCGTTAACGGGCAAAATCGTCCTACTCCTTCGGGTAGCTGCCATACAAAATGTCCTTAAAACACGTGTTCAAGAATATTGGTCGATAACTTAAGAAGGGTTTAAGCTACGACTTTGAAATTTTGTGTGTGTTATTTTTCCAATAGTTGGGGCTAAATATATGATTATGAAGAAAATCCTGTTAGTCCTTCGTGTAGCTGCCATACAAATATCCTGTCAAAATGTATTCACTTAATTTACGAAACTCACTATAACTCAAGTAATCTTTTAGCTACGAATTCGGAATTTTGTACAAGTTAGTTTTGAGTAAAAAGAAAGTTCGAGTTTACTAATCAGCGAAATCCTTTTACTCCTTCTGGTAGCTGCCATACAAAATGTCCTTAAAACACGTGTTCAAGAATATTGGTCGATAACTTCAGAAGGGTTTAAGCTACGAGATTGAACTTTTGTATGTGTTATTTTTCCAATAGTTGGAGCTAAATATATGATTATGAAGAAAATCCTATTAGTCCTTCGTGTAGCTGCCATACAAATATCCTGTCAAAATGTATTCACTTAATTTACGAAACTCACTATAACTCAAGTAATCTTTTAGCTACGAATTCGGAATTTTGTACAAGTTAGTTTTGAGGGAAAAGGAAGTTCGAGTTTACTAATCAGCGAAATCCTTTTACTCCTTCTGGTAGCTGCCATACAAAATATCCTTAAAACACGTGTTCAACAAAATTTTCCGATAACTTATGAACGCTTCAAGCTACGAATTTGAAATTTTGTACACGTTTATTTTTGAATGGTTCCAAGGAAAAGGATAAATATGTAAGAAATCGAGTGAGTCCTTCCTGCACCTCCCATGTGAAAGTCCTTCAAAAAGGACATTTTTTTTATGACTTACCCAGTCCAAGGTATGAAGTTAAACACTGAATATTGTCTTTTAGTTTTGAGTAGCAATCTAATAGCAGTCCTTAATAAAGGACATACACATGCACACACGTAATTCTACTTTATCCCCAACTACAATATAAATCGGAGTTCAGTATTCATCTAGAGTATTATACGATTGGCTTGCAGCCGATCGTGACTGCAGTATGTTTTTAAATGCAAACTTCCAGAACCAATGAAAGGTATACTTTTTTCTAGAAATCCAACAGATTTAGAATCTGGAGGGTACCATAATTATCAAAAGTATATAAACAAAAACACTAGACAAAATAACAATTCTAATCCTCACACAGCTGATAGACAAAACCAAAGACAAAACGTTGAATCAATAAATCGGAATCCATTTCGTCCTATTTCTGAACAGTACAGACAATCTCGTCATTACAGTAATAATCATAGTAACAATGATAATCAAAATAATTATCCAAATAGAAATTATGACAGGAATTATAATCGCGAACGAAATAATGAAGTTCAGTCTATGGACATTGATCCATCAAGACAGTCAAGACAAAATTTTAATAATGAAATTGGTATAACTGATCAAGTAGAAAATTTTCGCGTACCAGCCTCAGATATCAATTGCCTCATATAAAATTAAAAGCAAGAAATGGATTTGTTAGATTTCTGATTGACACAGAATCTACAAATAGCTTACCCGGAGTTTGTCAATCTAAATGTATTATTAATATTGACCCAATAAAAATTAAAAACATGAGTGGAACAATAATTAATACATCAAAAGCAATAATTCCCAAATTTGAAAAATTAAATACTATAGATAATCCTGAATTTTTTGTCGTCAAGTTTCATGACTTTTATAATGGTTTAATTGGGAATGACATTTTAATAAAGAATAATTTCGAAATAAATTATACAAATAAAACAATGAAATTAAATAATGAAGAAATAAGAATATTCTTTAACAAACAAGAAGAAAAAACTTACGAAAACTTTGTACTAATCGAAATAAATAATATGTATTGTGATATGGATTGCATTGCATTGCATTGCATTTAAACGAAGAAGAAAAATTAAAACTTTTAGAACTAATAAGCAAATTCTCCAACATATTGTTTAAAGAAGGTGATGTTTTGACCTTCACACATGCTATTAGGCATAAATTACGACTTATCAATGAAAACCCTATATACAGGGTGTTTGGCACTCCGTGTGCCACCTTGTAAGGGGTTATTCCTTGATATATTTAAAAAAAAATGGTTCTACGGGGTGGGTTTTCAATATTAGTGGAGATACAGGGTGGTTAAGAAAAGTGTTTTTGACCGGTACCCTCACTCACACAAGACAAAGTGTTATAACTCGTTTCTTAGGCAATCAAATTACCTTTCATTTGATGTAACAGTCTAAATTGTAACTGCACCCAATCTTGAGATATTTACTCGAAAACACAGATTTTTGCTACGTCAACCCTAAAAATTCAGTGATCAATGTAGTTTTTCTCAGAAAACCCCATTATAAAAATGTCATTTTAATTTTATTTTTTTATGAGCCGTATTATTACCTACAAAAGATGCATATATATGTATGCGTTACGATTAACATTTTAAGTAGTAACAGGTAAAAATACATATCGCATAAAAATTAAATATTTAAAAAATTAGTGCATGTGCATGTTGATCTACGCTACTTGCTTGAATTGAAAGAATTTAATAATGGTTTTTATTTCAAATATTTTTATTATAATAAATGTTCAAAATGGCCACCTTCATTTTGAATGCACGCTAAAGCTCGTTTGGCGAGTGTTCTCTTGGTATTCATATCTGATAATTAGATCTTCCAATGTTTCTACTGGCGTTGCGTAGACAAGGTCCTTCATCCGTCCCCATGCAAAGAAATCCATAATAGTAAGATCAGGAGATCTTGCAGGCCAGTGTATCGGTCCATTTCTACCGATCCAGCGATTGGTATAATTGAAATTTAACCAATCTGTGATCTGTCGGCCGTAATGAGCTGGAGCACTATCGTGTTGGTAAAACATGGAAGCCAATCGAACTAGTGGAATATCATCCAACAAGTCCTGTAAATCATTTGATAAAAACTGTAAGTAATTGGAGCTATTTAGAGTACGCGGAAGCCTAATAGGTCCAAGTAAATCGTCACCAATCACACCTGCCCATAAATTGACGCTGAAATGATGCCGCTCTTCTTGTGTGTGTATTGCTCTCAGCCCACGTATGTAGGTTGTGGAAGTTTGTGATACCGTCTCTGGTAAATTGGGACTCATCCGTCCACAGAATATTGTTGAAAAAATTGTCGTCATCTATTTGTCGTTCAAGGAGCCAATTGCAAAACTCCATCCGTTTGGGCAAATCAATGGGTAGCAGCTCCTGTACTAGTGTGTGATGGTAGGCATGGAAGCGTTCTACTTTTAAAATACTCCAAACCTTCCAAGTAGATATGTTAAACTGCAATGCCAAGCGTCGGATACTGATCGATGGATCATTTTGCACTGCTTGCAGTATTCTTTCATCAATCTGAACAGCGATTATAGGCGCAGCATTTGCATTTACTCTCCTTGTTTTAACGCTGCCAGTTTCCCTAATTCTCTTGTAAACGTCTTGAAATACTCTCCTGCTAGGTGTCCGTCGATGAGTATGTCTCTGGTGGTAAAGCCTTCGCGCGATTCGTGCATTTTGGTCACACTCTCCATAAATTAACATCATGTCAGCATATTCTTCATTGGAGTACTCAGGCATTTTGAAATAATTTTTTAAATTCTACTGACACCTTCTTCTCTTAGCAACGTAACTAAAACTGATAAAAATATGAAGGTAGTTTTGCTTTTATAGGCTTTTTATTTTGTAAGACACCCTATTAAAAAATGCATAGTACCGCATCCAGTAGTACCTACCACGTCCAATTATGTTGAAACTCACTTACATTTCATTGTTTTCCTTCATACTTTAAATAGTAATAAATGTGCAATAAAAATACTGTAGTACTACCGACAAATTAAACAGGTTTTTAAACGTGGTCCACTTTATGGCACTGACTTTTAAATATTTAATTTTTATGCGATATGTATTTTTACCTGTTACTTCCAAAATGTTAATCGTAACTCATACATATGTATGCAGCTTTTGTAGGTAATAATACGGCTCATAAAAAAAAGAAATTAAAATGACATTTTATAATGGGGTTTTCTGAGAAAAACTACATTGATCACTGAATTTTTAGGGTTGACGTAGCAAAAAACCTGTGTTTTCGAGTAAATATCTCAAGATTGATTGCATTTAAAATTTAGACTGTTACATCAAATGAAATTTCAAATGAAACGTAATTCGATTCCCTAAAAAACGAGTTATAACACTTTGCCTTGTGATTATTGGTTTTCAAGATATAACGTTTTAAGTGAGTGAGGGTACCGGTCAAAAACACTCTTCTTAACCACCCTGTATCTCCACTAATATTGAAAATTGACCCACCCTGTAGTACAATTTTTTTCTCGAAATATATCAAGGAATAACCCCTTACAAGGTGGCACACGAAGTGCCAAACACCCTGTATAGAAAAACTCATAGATATCCAGAAATTGGTAGAAAAGAAGTTGAAAAACAAATAGAAGATATGTTAAAACAAGGCATAGTTCATCGCCATATTCTTCACCCTTATGGGTGGTTAAAAAAAATTGGATGCTTCAGGCTTACAGAAATGGAGAATCGTTGTAGACTACAGAAAGTTAAACGAACTGACAATAGATGATAAATTTCCTATACCAAATCAAGAAGATATATTAGATAAATTAGGTAGAGCGATATATTTCACCACTATAAATTTAGCAAAAGACAAATCGAGAATGAAGATATCCATAAATACGCTTTCTCAACAAATACAGGACATTATGCATTTTTGCGTATGCCCTTCGGATTGAAAAATGCCCCAGCTACTTTTCAACGTTTAATGAATTCAATATTAAGAGAGTATATTGGCAAAATTTGTTTCGTCTATATGGACGATATTATAATTTACAGCACTTCATTAGAAGAGCATTTACAGTCCATGAAATTAATATTGACAAGATTACATGAAATGAACTTGAAAATTCAATTAGATAGAACTGAATTTTTAAAAAAAGAAACTGAGCTCCTCGGTCATATTATAACTACAGATGGAATTAAACCAAACCCTAATAAGATAAAAGCAATCAAAAACTTTCCAATACCGAATACCACAAAAAAAATCAAATAATTTCTCGGATTAGTGGGATATTATCGACGATTCATTAAAGATTTCGCTCAAATAGCTAAACCAATGACATTACGGTTAAAGAAAAACAATAAAATAAATATGGAAGATGATGATTACAAAGAAGCTTTTGAAAAACTCAAATTATTAATTATGAATGACCCAATTCTAAAATACCCAGACTTTGAGAAACCTTTTGTTTTGACAACGGATGCATCAAATTATGCACTAGGAGCAATATTGTCTCAAATGAATCACCCAATATGTTTTGCAAGTCATACGTTAAATGATCATGAGATAAATTATTCAACGATAGAAAAAGAGTTATTAGCTATAGTTTGGGCAACAAAGTATTTTAGACCGTACTTGTATGGACGAAAATTCAAAATACAAACGGATCACAAACCTTTACAATGGTTGAGCACGTTAAAAGAACCAAACTCTAAATTACAGCGATTGAAAATTAAATTAGAAGAATTTAACTTTGAAATAGAGTATATTAAGGCCCCATGTGCACGTTAAATGCGATTTTGTTGATTTATGGCTGCTTTCCATTGCATTTTTCACTTCAATAGCAAAAAAAAACAAAATAAAATTATACCACTTTATTAGCTGGTATGTAAACTACGTGGCCAATAGATAAAAAATTCAAAACTGTATTTGGAAAAATTGATATTAGAGCAACAACCCTTGAATATTTTTTAAAATGCGTAAATCCGAGTTTTTTAAGTGCATTTATTACCTATTTCTTGAATAATGAACATGTCATTTTCATTAATATAATGCTAGAAAAAATCTTAAAGAATATCCTAAATAGTGTTGCGAGCTAGGGGTTCGCCGGGATTTCAAGTAAAACACAATTCGGTTAAAATAAAAATAAGTGATAATTTATTTATCCGCACTTTAATTCACAGAATTATAATCGCACAATAATTCGCACTGTATGGCAGTACCGCCCGCTTATACCATATATCGCTTAACTCGTTCACTTTCGTTCTCTCTCAACACGGTCGCGTATACTCGCAGTCGACGTAATCGAGATTACTGTGTCTTCGCTGAGAGCTTCACCTGCTTATATACTACCCGGTTGCAGTCTAGGATGTTCTTGAATCTTCGATGCTTGTGGAATCTTCTCGAAAGCTTTAGAGCTTACGATTTCGATCTTCGTTCAGTGTAGAACCTTCTCGAAAGCTTTAGAGCTTTCGATTTTGATCTTCGTTCAGTGGTGTGTGCAGAAGATTCAAGTGATCTTGAGATCTTTCGACTTTGATTCTAATTGGATTCTAGTACATTGGAGAGCATTCGATAAGAAGAGAGATACAACCGTGCTGTTTCGCCTTATTTCTGGTTGGGTTATTTTTCAACTAGGTATTCGGTTGTTGTTGTTTTCATTATGTGAAACGATCGAGTTGCACGGTTGCGCGGTTGCCAGGTTTACATGTAACATTACTCCCTCCTTAGTTCCTGTTCGTCCCGAACAGAGTCGATCCCCTCGTCATGGGCGCCATGGTACTTCGTTAGTCTATCGAGGTGTACCACTTTCATTTTAGTACGAGGTTTTTGGTGCAACTGAATACGGTACACAACATCATTTAACCGGCTGATGATTTGGTAAGGTCCCTCCCAATTGCGCTGCAGTTTCGGCGACCTGCCCTTCTGTCGTTTGGGATTGTATAGCCAAACTAAATCACCCTCTTGGAATCCTGATGAATTCGCCCGTTGATCATACCTCGTCTTCATCCGATCGGTCGCCAAATTAATTTTATCTCTGACCAGGTTGTAAATTGTGTGTTGTCGATGTCGAAGATCCGATACGTAATCTTTTGGATGGGTCGGTTGGTCTGGTGGCACTCCAAACATTAATTCCGCGGGGACTCGAATGTTCTTCCCGAAGATGACTCGGGAGGGAGTTTCTCCTGTTGTTGCGTGTACCGATGTTCTGTAGGCCATTAAAAATAGAGGAATGTGTTGATCCCAGTCCTGTTGCCTTTCGCTGACGAGTTTGGATAGGTTCGAATTCAGTGTTCTATTGAAACGTTCCACCATTCCATCGGACTGTGGATGTAGTGGAGTTGTCCTCGTTTTGTTTATTCCCAGCATTTGACACACGTGTTTGAATGTTTGAGATTCAAAGTTGCGCCCTTGATCGGAGTGTAGTTCACGTGGAACTCCAAATCTGCTCACCCAGTTGGTAACAATTTGTTCTGCGACGGTAACTGCTTCTTGATTTGGAATTGCGTAAGCTTCGGGCCACTTGCTGAAATAATCGATGACCACAAGAATGTAGCGATTACCATTTTCTGAATCCGGAAATTGTCCAGCAATATCCACAGCAATTCTCTCGAATGGAGCTCCCACGTTGTATTGCTGCATTTCTCCCTTTGATCTGCGTTGCGGGCCTTTACTCGATGCACAGGTAGTACACTTACGGCACCAATTTTCGACGTCATCTCGGAGATGGATCCAATAGAACCTCTCTCGTATCTTTGCCAAGGTTCTATTCACACCTAAATGTCCACCGGAAGTATCTTCGTGATACTCCTTCAGAATTTCCTCGACTTTAGAATGCGGGACAATGGTTTGCATGAGATGCGATGTTCCGTCAGCGGTTTCCCATTTCCGTTTTAATAGCCCACCGTCTAGGTGGAGGGACTTCCATTGTGCCCAATAACTCTTTAAAGTTTCGCTGAATTGTGAGATGTCTTTCCACTCAGGCCGCTCCATTTTGTCCTTCCATGCCATGATCGGTGAAATATCTGGATCTTTTCGTTGGGCATCTTCCAGTTCTTGCTGATTCCATCCATCCTTTGGTTCGGTCGTTATTCGCTGAATGGTTTCTCCGACTTCTTTTTCTTCTACGCGATGACAATGCTTGCAGTTTGGTGGACAAGGACGACGTGAGAGCGCGTCGGCATTACCGTGAATTCTCCCTCTTCGGTGAACAATTTCAAAATCGTAGGATTCAAGCCTTTCTATCCATCTTGCTACTTGGCCCTCGGGATTCTTGAACTGAAGTAGCCATTTAAGCGATGCGTGATCCGTTCGAAGAAGGAACTTTTGGCCATAGAGATATTTGTGGAAATGTTTTGTAGCTTCTACAATGGCCAATAGCTCTCGGCGAGTTACGCAATAGTTCCTTTCTGATTTTGAGAGTACTCGGCTGTAATATGATAGCACTCTCTCTTGCCCGTCGATCTCCTGTGATAGTACTGCGCCGATACCGACATTGCTGGCATCAGTGTCTATGATGAAACCATGACCTGGTTTTGGATACGCCAGAACTGGAGAGTCGCAAAGCTGATCTTTTATTTTCTCGAATGCTTCCTGGCACTGTTGATTCCAAGTAAATGTCTTTCCCTTTTCTGTTAGCTGATGAAGACATTTTGCCGTGTTGGCAAAGTCTTTTACGAATCGACGGTAATATGTCGCTAATCCTAGGAAGCTGCGCAGCTGGTGCTTATCACTCGGAGTAGGCCAATTTTTCACCGCCATTATTTTCTCCGGATCCGTCTTTACACCATCAGCTGAAACGATGTGACCCAAGTACTTTACTTCTGCACTAAACAAAGTGCACTTTTTCGGACTCAGCTTTAATTTTGCCGCTCGCAGTCGCTGAAAGACTTCCTGTAGATTTTTCAGATGCTCCTCGAAGGTTTTGCCGATAACGATCACATCATCCAGGTGAACGAGACAAGTTTTCCAACTCAGGCCACGCAAAACAAATTCCATTAGTCTTTCGAACGTAGCTGGAGCATTGCACAGGCCAAACGGCATTACGATGAATTGCCACAGTCCGCTGCCGACAGAGAATGCTGTTTTCTCTCTATCATTTTCGTCTATTTCCACTTGCCAGTAGCCACTTTTCAGGTCCAACGTTGAGAACCATTTAGCATCTGTCAGGGTGTCCATGATATCATCGATTCTGGGTAGTGGATAGCTATCCTTTTTCGTAACATCATTTAGTTTTCTGTAGTCCACACAAAAACGGGTACTACCATCCTTTTTCTTAACCAGCACTACTGGCGATATCCACGGACTCTTTGATTCTTCGATGATTCCCTGATGCTCCATGGTTTTGACCATTGAATTCACTTCTTCTTGTTTCGCTATTGGTACTCTTCTTGGAGGTTGACGTATTGGTGTAGCACTTCCGGTATCTATACGATGCTTCACTAGATTTGTTCTGCCATAGTCCTCATCACTGGTGGAAAAGACGTCGCTGAACCTTTCGATTAGTTCCACTGCTTGCTTGTGTTGTGCTCCTTTAAGGTTGCTTGACTGAAAAACTGCTGATGTTACATTATTGTTCCTTCTTGGATTCTTTTTAGAGACTACGTCATGTTGTCCTTCAGTGTCGATGCTCGTCACCGCCGAGATTGGTTCACAGCTGCCAATTACATCTCCTTTCTTTACGCTGGTAATGCTGTCCGAAACGTTGAGCACTCTTATTGGTACAATCATCCTCTCATTTCTTTTTACTAGCGTTTTTCCCAATATTAGACTTCGTAATGCAGGTGTCGTTTCTGGTTCGATGAGGTAGAATCGGTGGTCCCCGGGATCACCATCGAGCTCTGCCCAAATAACGTTCTCTGATGACTTTGGTATATCCGCATCTTCGCACAATATAACTCGCAGCTTGGTTGTGTTGGAGGATGTTATTTCCATTGGGATTTCGATGTTCCGCCACTTCATTATTCGTTGTCCTAGGTCCAGCTGGATACCGTGTGGTTTCAGAAAATCCATTCCAATAATACACTCGTCGGTAATATCAGCTACCACGAATACATGCGAGAATGTCAAATCTCCAAGCTGGATGTCACGTGATATTTCTCCATGGACTGTAGTAGTTTCTCCTGTTGCTGTGCGAAGTGCGTACTTTTTGGTGTTGTGAAGCCAAGTACGGTCTACGAGGTCAGATCTTAGCACTGATCGTGTTGCGCCTGTGTCAATTGTTATTATGCAGTTTAATTTGTCGACTCGACCACTCATGCATAAGTCGTTTTCACCACGATGTAGTCGAGAAACTGCGATGATGGTTCCGGGGGCGTCGATTCCACCAGCCAACTTCTGCCCCATGAAGTTGGCTTTTACTCGTTTCCCGGACTATCATTAGGCGAAGCGTGCTCTCGTGACGGTTCGCCTCGTTCTCCTTTTTGTTTAGCAGCGCAGCCGGAACAATAGTTGGTAGCTTTTCTTGGTTTTCGGCAGTCGCGTCTTAAGTGTCCTGCCTGTCCGCAATTCCAACATCGAGGGGCACCAGATCCTTCGCTCCGTTTGGTGTATTCGGCCCTCTGACATACACACTCTTCCATTATTTCTCGAACTCGGTAGTTATTTCGCGAGCTTTGCTTGGCAGCTTCGAACGTAAGCCCATATACTAAGGCTTCGCCAATCGTTTTCTTTCCTGCCAATTTTAACGCCTGCTGCAGCTCTCTGTCCTGTACAGCATTGTTAAATGCGAAAAGAGCTGTATCGTTTCGTTGCTCTGTTTGCGCATTGGGAAGCGATAATAGTGTAAGTCGTTCAATATCGCGCGCCAGCTCTTGAAGTGTTTCACCATTCTTTTGGGTTCGGTTGTAGAGCTGTGTTTTGTAGATCTCACGCATGTGATCACTGCCGTAATGAAGATCCAATGTCTGTACCAATGTCGAAAAATCTTGCTGTAGCTCTTGAGGAATTGTTTGAAGAACCTCTGCTGGTGGACCTCTTAGCGCCAATATCAAAGCCGTTCCTCGTTCCAAATCATTCCAATGGTTATTTCTCGCGGCAGCCTCAAATTGGGTTTTGTAGATAGCCCACGGTGTTTGTCCATCGAAAATCGGAGCTTTGAGATCTTTGTGCGTAACGTGTTCTGTCTTGATGACTCCAGTCGCTTTCACGTTATCAAAGTCTCTTTTTAAGCGTTCAACTTCTTCTACAATCGCTGATGTCTTTTCCGTTATTTGATCTTCAAAAGTTCGAAGTTTCGCCTCCAGATTTTCTTCGATTATTTTACCCATGGTGTCTATTTTATTATTTAGATCTTCTTTTAGCTCTTTAGTTTGTTCGCTTTGCTGTTCCAATTTTTGGTTGAGGTCCTTCGAAGTCTGGTCTAGCTTCTCGTTAAGATCTGTTGATGTCTGATCTAACTTGTTATTAAGGTCTACTGATAGTTGACTTTGGTGGTCCATTTTCTGACTTTGTTGGTTCATCATTTGCATTAACTGTCTAAGAGAGTCTAATGTTTCAGAACACTCATCACTACTTGCTGCGCGAGCTTCTTCGATTGGAAACTCGAAATTGTCTGCGTTTGTACCTTCAGCCTCAAGTACTTCGATCATTCGGCTGACAAGTTCAGACTTGTTTCCGGTTGTTGATAATTCCCGTTTACCGAGCTCTTCCTTCAGCTCCATTAGTTTCAAATCTTTTAAATAACGCGGCATTTTCACTATCGTTTATTTGTCTGTTAAAGATTTTCCGCGATTCAAATTCTCTTTTTGTCCGTATGAGAACTTTCCACTTCACTAATTAAAGTTACCGCTCACTAGAGCACTCGAGAATATTCGATTTCACAAAATTCTCACTGTCCGTTCGAGAATTTTAACTTCACTTCACAGCGCACAAAATTCTCACTTTGTCTGTTCGAGAATTTTAGTTTCACTTTTTCCACTCGCGATTTCAACCCGAATTAATCCTTGAAATCCCACTTCTGACACCAATTGTTGCGAGCTAGGGGTTCGCCGGGATTTCAAGTAAAACACAATTCGGTTAAAATAAAAATAAGTGATAATTTATTTATCCGCACTTTAATTCACAGAATTATAATCGCACAATAATTCGCACTGTATGGCAGTACCGCCCGCTTATACCATATATCGCTTAACTCGTTCACTTTCGTTCTCTCTCAACACGGTCGCGTATACTCGCAGTCGACGTAATCGAGATTACTGTGACTTCGCTGAGAGCTTCACCTGCTTATATACTACCCGGTTGCAGTCTAGGATGTTCTTGAATCTTCGATGCTTGTGGAATCTTCTCGAAAGCTTTAGAGCTTTCGATTTCGATCTTCGTTCAGTGTAGAACCTTCTCGAAAGCTTTAGAGCTTTCGATTTTGATCTTCGTTCAGTGGTGTGTGCAGAAGATTCAAGTGAGCTTGAGATCTTTCGACTTTGATTCTAATTGGATTCTAGTACATTGGAGAGCATTCGATAAGAAGAGAGATACAACCGTGCTGTTTCGCCTTATTTCTGATTGGGTTATTTTTCAACTAGGTATTCGGTTGTTGTTGTTTTCATTATGTGAAACGATCGAGTTGCACGGTTGCGCGGTTGCCAGGTTTACATGTAACAATAGATTCAATTTTAAAAAATTTTCATTTTTGTTAATAATATATGAAGTCAAACTGAAGCAATTTTTCACGATTTTCATGGCAGAAATTACATAAGAAAACAGCATTTCATTGAAAACTTTCATAGATAGTATAACTAATTGGTATATCTAGAAGATAAATCAATGAAAAAATTATTGATTTTGAATAGTTATGCGTTTCAAATAATTAGAAAACCTATAACACTATTTATTCTGTAAATTCAAAGTTAGTTCGCTGCTAGCCAGCGAACGATGCAGACGTGTTGTTTACGCCAAATTTTTCTTCGCTGTTTTTCTTTCGTCATATTCGTACTTCCCCTAA
This sequence comes from Beris morrisii, assembly GCA_951812415.1. Taxonomy (NCBI): domain Eukaryota; kingdom Metazoa; phylum Arthropoda; class Insecta; order Diptera; family Stratiomyidae; genus Beris; species Beris morrisii. Next base: position 87,802,869 of record OX638310.1, on the reverse strand, counting down.
CTAACTAGGAAGAAGAACCAGACTAGGCTTAGGCGATGATGGGACTGAATGGCGGGTTTACGTGGTCGATGACACCGTATCTACATGACCACGTGAGTTGGTATTATACATAGATATATTGTATAAGAAAATTTTGAGTACTGGAGATTTAGACATGGGTCATTCCACCAAGAATCGCCGGTGTGACCTTACCATCTCCGATTCTTTTGAAAATTGTACTTGAAGAACTAGTGAAAAAAATAATTGAAATGACATTTTTTTTTTCTATCTCATTTTATTTGTTAGTTATAGTATGTTAAAGTTATCGCAATGATGGTGTCCGAGTTCTCTTTGAAAATTCATATCTCTGATAATTTTTATCCTAGAATAATAAAATAGGGCTTATTTTAAAGGGGAAGGTTTTCGCAACATAAAAAAATAAATAAAAATTATCCTTGAAATTTTATTTTCAAGGATAACGATTTTGTCCTTTTTCCTTGAATATCTCAAAATGGGTATCTTTAATTTTTTTTATTTTTTTATATTTTGTAGGTTATACCGTTTTTCAAAACATACCAAAAAATGAACTTGGGATCTCAATAATTAAATTATTAGAGAACTACACTAGCCTTAATTGAGAACCACTGATGTTCTTCGATTTTTTTGACCACGATCCCATTGATATCCTAAGTTAATTTTTTGATATGTTTTGAAAAACAGTATAATAAACAATATATAAAATATTTAAAAAAATGTATACCATAGATATACATTTTGAGATATTCAAGGATAAATGAGAAAACTTTCATTTAGAAAAACATCAAAACTTTCAAGGACAATTTTTATTTAGTTTTAACAACAGAATATAACACAATAAGCTCGGTGGAAGTGGAACTGTTTTCGTCGACAATGTCAAACGTCGTACACGTAAACCCACCATTTTGCTTCGTGGGACTTATGTTTGTATTATAATAGAACTGGAGTATGATATCGCGACAGTTTCTATTGAGAATTCAAAGTGATCAAAATCACAAAGTCGTTATCCTTGACAAACAAATTTCAATGATATTTTTTTCCATAATATGTTATTTATATTGCAGCAATCTTTTTCTTTATAATGAGACCCAATTAATTATTCTACGGGAAAATAAACGGATATAGGAATTTACAAATAGAACTCGGACACCATTTTTACGAATCCTTTAACATTCTATTTTCTAAACAAAGAAATGTTGACATAGAAAAAAAAATGTAATTTTGTTTTTTTTAGTAATTCTTCTAGTACACGAAGTTTTAAAAGAATCGGCGATGGTGATACTTTTTACCATTTTTTTGCGATTCTTGATGAAAGGACCACCATTTACTAGTTTAGAAAATATTAAAAAAAACACATATTAAAATTTTTTTGTAAATTTTAAATATTTGTTTGATAAAATGATTCTATTCGATTTGGATGTGATTTGTCATATATCAAAATAATATCTAAAATATCTGGACGAACTATTTTCACCATTAGAAATTCTTTTCATGACCAAAAAAAAACGTCTATGATAGATGCTGCGCAGTTAGAAGCAGATCATGCAAAAGATATAGGAAGTATATGAACATGGAATCCCCGTAATTACTGTGGTGGCCGATGGCTGTTGGTCAAAAAGGTCCTGTGGTACAAACTATTCAGCCCTTTGGAGAGTAGCGGCAATAGTCATTTTATATTCAAAAAAAGTACTCTACATGTAAGTGAAAATAAGTATTGCCTTGTATGCAAAAAAGCTGAAAATTATTGTCAGAGCCCTTCAGAACACGATGGTAGCTCTACAAGCATGGAATCTGATATAATTTTAGAAGGTTTCAAGACTTCTATAATAAAACGTAGTTTGATATACTCACAAATGATTGCTGATGGTGATTCCAGCACTTATAACAAAATATTACAAGCACGGCCTTATCAAAATATTACTGTCGAGAAAATTTAGTGCAAAAATCATTTGATATGAAACTACTGCAGAAAAATTAAAATCGTTTCGTGCAAAACACAAATTACACAAAATTTCATATTTTGAAGGCTGTATTTTTTTTAGTACATCATTCAAGAAGCTTGATTTATGACGTTCAAAGCAATATTGTGGAGTCGTTTAACAGCGAAAGAATATATGACCTGTATTGTAACAGATTTGTAACAATTTGAATGCTAGCTAGGCGATTTTGTATATTTAGCGTTTTTGAGTTATTATTATTATTAGTGGTGCAAATGAAAATTTGTTGACAGTGCGTGGTGTTATTCATGGGTGTAATAGTGACAATAAAAAGAAACATCTATCGGAACAAGTTAACTCGGTTCTTCGCTTTCCCAAAAAATAAAGTATTGTGAATTGTCGAAATTTAAATGTTGAAGAAGTTATAACAAGCCGCCGCAAGGATTTGCAAGACATTTTTCACAAATGATTCTGTTCGAAATTTTCGAAATGAGTCTTTGGGTAACTGAAAGTTTTTTTTTTTTTGCCATTCGTAGTAAAGGTAGCCTACATGATCATCCTGACCAACGTGAGTTCCAGTTCAGGCTCCGAAGCTACATAGTTGGACACAATGATGGTAGTTCTATAAATAGATCGAACGCAATTATAGATAATACACCTGATATAGAGCCAATTTTCTCGGGTTTGTACCAATTTATGCAATTTATTCAAAACTGTTAATAATTCTTCCTATTATTGGATGGACTAGAAAATTTAATTGGTCTTATTCGCCGAAATTAAAAAATACAGGGTGCGCCATCTTTTATATCGGTATGTAAACATTGAATAACTTTGAATAAAATCAATTTATTTTTATGTGTGAGGTATTTTTATTCAATTTGGTCTTTTAGAATTTATTTGGATTAGTTTTTGAATACAACATCAATGAAGTGGCTCTATTGGCCACAACAAAATGTGCTCTTTTTGCTGCGTTTTCCATTAGTTTTTCGAGCATCTCGGGCGGTATAGCGATGATTTCGGCACGAATGTTTGCTTTGAGCTCGTCAATGGTCTGAGGCTTGATGGCGTACACTTTGCTTTTCAAAAACCCCATAAAAAGAAGTCCGGACGAGTCAAATCTCGGTGGCCAGTCAATGTCGCCACTATTCGACATGAGACGTCCAGGGAATTTTCGTTGCAGAAACTGAATTGTTTCATTTGCATGGTATGGCGCACCGTTTTGTTGAAACCAGTAACCATCCAGACCTTTTTTTTTGTGGGCAGACATAATGAGCTAACATCCACCGATATCGTTTTCCATCGACTGTTTCATTTTGTCAAAAAAAAAATGGCCCAGTGATGTTTTTGGCGCAAACGCCGGCCCAAACAGTCACTTTTTGATCATGCAATGGCGGTTCATGGATCTCGTGTGGATTCCCCGTTCCCCAAATGCGGCAATTTTGCTTATTAACGCCGCCAAAAAATGTGAAATGGGCCTCGTCGGTCATCAAAATTTGCTTCCATAAATCAGGTTCAATGTCAACCATTCGAGCGACTGTTTGGCCAATCAAGTCAGTCTGTGGAAAAATGTCAAAGTTATTCAATGTTTACATACCGACATAAAAGATGGCGCATCCTGTAGTTCTCCACAGATTGCAATTCAACCAACCGCAAATTGAGTAAACCATCTATCAGAGGAGATCTTTCAAAACCATAAAAGGATTTCATAGAAAAATACAGCAGCATTTTGAAATATTATCTTCAACTGTATTTCAAAATGCAAACAGTTCCTTGTCTATTAGCAGAAACTTTTTGAAATCGATATTAGAAAACGCAAAAGATATCGATTGTCCAAAAAATTAAAATGGAATTATTATTGAATTAGGGATTTTATTCGAATTGCGAATACATACTTAAAAAAGAGAATGAAATATGTTTTATAAAGACAAGAGAAATAATAAGATGAAGAAAATTGTCACATAAAAATATAGGAGTATCTACTATTTTATTTTAAACTCAAACTTTCATTTGTACAAATATTATTCCATCAACTAAGGAAAATATTTAAAAATCACCGATCATTACCTTGCCTATCAAGGTGCTGCTGTATATGAATTCTGAACTCTGAGCGATGTCATGCGCAGAACACCGATACACTTTTGGCTAAGTGACTATAGCTATAGCTTTATGATGAGTGATGACTGATTACAAAACAGACACGACACTCGACACCTGAAATTACACGACGGCAAAGACGAAACAACAAAGCATAAAGTCAAACCGATAATACTTCCCCCACTCATGCCGTAGTATTTTTCACGTCGATTCTGCCTTCATCATATTCCCGCATGTAAAGGCGATGAACACAAGATCCATTCGATTCATGACTGAAACGGCGAACCACGAAAATGCACGAATGAAAAACGATTGAAATTGACTTTTCCCCTTTCAAGAAAGAAAATCAAAAGAGAATACAGAATTTTCACACCGGACTCATGGAGCCTTAAAGGAAAAGAAAATACTGTAGCTGATGCACTTTCCAGAGTTGAAATTCATGCCAATGAACATGACAGTGGAGTTACTTCAGATGCTGCAACAATACATAGCGCTAGAGAAGATAGCACACATTATATTGAAATATCAGAAAGACCAATAAATATGTTTAGAATGCAAATTATAGTGAAAAAAGGAAGTAATAATAAAACAACATTAGAAAAAATATTTTAAAAAAAACGGATAACAATGATTACAAAAAACCCTGATGATAAATTATTTAAATACATATTGCAAAACCACTCACCAAAAAATGGAACAGTAGGAATTTTAATAGAAGATGATCAAATTTTTAAAGATTTTCAAAAAGTATATGTAATATGGAAAGAGCAAAATTCAACTGTAAAATACATTAAAGCTAATTATAAATTAATGGATCTGGAGCTACAAGAAGAAATATTAAAAACACATGTAAAGAAAAATCATGTAGGAATTGGTAAAGTTTATGAAGATTATTATCCAAACATAAAAGAGGAAATTACTAAAATTATAAATGTTTGCCAAATATGTGAAAAATCAAAATATGAACGTAACCCTGTTAAAATAACATTTCAAATAGCAGAATATATAGAAGAACAGTAGTAGGATACCTTTGTATCAAATCTCAGCAGTTGCGATAGGGACAGGGCATCAAAAGTGGCATAGCGCTGACAGTTAAAAAATCTGCCAACAGTCTGGGCGCAACTTTATTATTTTATGGGTAGAAGTCCGAAAAGTGTTTAATGATAAGATGCGGTGTTGGTTACTATGCGACTGAAAACCTAAAAAATAATGTTCCAAATAGCCTCCTGGTTATTTCTTAGGTTGTCAGTCGCATAGTAACCTACACCGCATCTCATCATTAAACAGGTTTCGGACTTCTACCCATAAAATAATAAAGTTGCGCCCAAACTGTTGGCAGATTTTTTTTATTTACTTACGTATTTTTTTTATCAATAGAATAATTCATAGTAGTAAAAGTGAATTCGATCACATTAAACCTAAGAGATTTTTGGAATCAGTGAAAACTTGAACAACACCCCCAGTGGGTTTAATTGAGAAAAATACTTAAATCGATTTTTCCCCGACTACGTTTAAAGCTTATAGAAGTAAAAGTGAATTCCAAATCTCAAGATATGTACCTTGGAAATATATCAGAATTCGTGAATATGTACACAACCACTTTACACCCCCTTAGGGGTTGGATATCGAAAAATTTTCAAGAATGTTACTAGGCACTTATATAAATTGCACGCAGAAGTAAAATTGCTTTGATAGCTCAACATGTCTAAAAGTTTTAACGAAATTCGTGAAAATGTGGATTCACGGATATTTTTTTTACTCAACGCCAACAAAAATCTGAACTTTTTTTTGCTTTATTTACTCTAATAGTACATCTACATAGACGTACTAAGTTTCAATTTTCTAGCATAAGCCGTTTCTGAGATATAAAAAACCACCCCTCATCCCCGTACCTTGATATCAACAATTTTACTTTTCTAGGATGTCTCTATAGTGGGTCTATATAATCCTAAATTGTTAGCTTTCTATTCATTATGGTTTTCGAGAAATAAAAATCAGAATGTTTTCCTTTCTACCCTCTTTCACCATCACCCCCAACACCCACACCACCAACATTTTTTTCCCTACTAGAAGTTTACCGACCCCAACTCCTGTAAAATTTTCAAGATCATATCTGATACGGTTTCTGAGATATAAAAACTACATTTTTTGAAAAATTGCCCCCACTTTCGTGCTCCACCTCCCCCCTCAAAAAATTTAGTTTTGGTAGACTCCTCTTGTGATCCCATATACAGAAACTAAATTTTATCTTCCTGGTGTAATTGGTTCGGAAGATATTGTAGTCCAAAGTTTTTCACCCCCCACCCCCACACCCCACCACCCCTCTTAAAAATTTTAGCCCTTGTCTAATCTTGAAGTATCCCTAAGGACAACAACAAAGTTTCAATCTTCTGGCAACAATTGTTCAGGAGATATCGATTTTAGAATGTTTCAATCCCGTCTTTAAAGACTCATTGTTTTCCCCCCACTTCCACACCCCTTAACCAATATCGACAATTTTTTTGCAATTAAGTCCATTATCATAGCACTACATAAGTTCCAAGTTTCAGCCTCCTAGCATAAGTGGTTGCTGAGGTCTAGAAACCAAAATTTTTCGTCTAAAACGCTCCCCTCTCCTCTCCCCTTGTACCCGCACCCATCGAAAATATACCAGTCGTGGGGGTTCACCCAATCTACCCACCATAAAAATTTCAATTTAATATCTCAACGTGTTTGGGAGCTACGCGCCTTCAAACGATTTTGCGTACGGCGTACGGCGGACGGCGTACGGCGTCTACGGCGGACAGACGGACATTTTTTTTTTTTTGCTTTTTTGGGGTTTACTAGTCCTAAAACGTGAAAATACAAAATTTCAGGGTAGCAAATTTTTTTGAAATTTCAGGTCGATCACAATACTTTATTATTAAAAAATAATAAAGTAAAATGGGTACCCTCGGCGGTCGATTTTTGCATAGAAAAACCAGTTTGGAAAACCGGAAGTGGGTATACACGTGGCCTGTGGGCTGGCTGCTTGGGCATGGAACCATGTGCGTGGTGGCTGGAACCGGCCTTGGTTTGAGCTAATTGGTCGGGAGCTGGCTTCACGTAATCGAAGTGAAGAGTCCGAGTACTGTATTCGGATAGAGAGGAGTATACGTGTGTACCAGTGGCGTCTCGTCAGGGTGTGCAAGGTGTGCATTGCACACCCTACAATATCAAATTACAATCTATCATAAAAGTAAGGTATTTACAATATGTACAGTTTATATTATGCATTGTAAGCGATACAGAAAAGAGGAAATATACCCACCAAATGCAAATAATATGTCACACGGGGCGAGGTACGTAATCTTTTCCTGTCGCTTCTCGCTAGGACTGTGACGGTTCTATATCGCCCTGTGAAAGAAATTTATATGAAAAAAATCTGTTTCCGTGCGAAACTTCTATGTGCACGCAAAGTTTCTTACACACAAAAATCACCTAGCTCATAGTCCGGAGTAGTGACCACACAAGGAAATAAAAATCTATGATATGAATCATCGCCCGCTAGCAGATGGACGACGTACCAATCGTCTGTCAGGTGCGAAGTCGAGAGTTCGCACCGATCGGCGCGGTGCCCTTGCAAAATTTTTGCTTGCTGTAAGGAAAAATATACTCTGTCCATGGGAAGTGAACTGCATATGAAAAAAACGTTATCGGTGCGAATGTCTCTCGTGCACGAGCTGGCCGATTTCTTCGTGGCCGCTTATTTTTTTGGCTCGCGGACATATGTGACCTTAGAAAGAATGGCATGATTGAAGATTCATTAATAATGTAGGGGAGGGAGCTTTACAAAAAAAGAGATTTTATGTTATATGTACATTCTGAGAAAAAATTGGCATTAAGTTTTTTTTTACTCTGTGTTAAGCGAAGTGAAAAGTACTAACATTATTTGCGATCGAAAGAAATTTGCGTACAAATTTTTCATTTGAAAAGTTAATAAAATGAGTGAAGTTCCAGATGTTGTTAGTGATTTAATTAAAAAAAAAGTATAGTTCTTATTATTACGAGAAAAAAAACAATTATTGATGGTCGGCCAACACCGATCTTGAATAATTTAAAAACAAACTATAAAAGAAATGGTAAAGATTATGTGCGAAATTTTAATTCAAAACGATTTATTTTTTAAATATTTTCTCAGAAATATTTGCATTTACGATCATCTTATATAATATTTTACAACAAAAATCCTTTGATATTTCAAAATGCATAAAAGAAATTGACTATTGTACAGAACACATTAAAGTTTGGCTCTGACGATAAATTTGAAAAAATTTATTTGAAAACAACGGATTTGTACGGAGGACCGCCGCAAAAACGAAATGAAGACAAGGATTATTTTAAGAAAATTAATTCTGAAATATTTAATAGGATTATCTATGAAATAAACACCCGGTACGAGGATTTAAGAAATATTAAATTTATTCAGCTGATGCACAGTGATCATTTTAATCATTACACAACCAAATTTCCATGTGAGCTTATTTTATCACTAAAAGAAAATTGCTCCAATTTCTTCAAATTTAATTACATATTTGATGTTGGAGAATGAACTAAAAGTAATATACAGTTCGGAATGCTATAAAGACAAGAGTGTAACCGAAATTGCAAATATGATTATATCTTTAAATTTGAATCAAACATTTTCGGAGTCCTCAAATCTTTGTCGTTTAATTATGACCATTCCATCAACAACATCCACTACTGAAAGAAGTTTTTCTACTTCGACTTTCTGCACTATCGTCAATAACCATTGAAAAGGACTTTTTGACAGCGTTGAGGCAAAATCTGATTAATAATTTTTTTTCTAAAGTCGTTGAAGAGTTCACAAAAAAAACCGAACAATTGATTTAATGTATAGAAAATTATAAAATTTTAGTTGCCTACATACTTTTTCAATTAATCTACATTCGAATTAATATATGTATAATATGTTTTTTGATTTTACGTTCCTTAACAATTGTTTACTTGTGAAAACAGATCGGTAAATGTATTCACAGTATATTTTCAAATTACCGGTTAAATTATAATATTATTTTTTTGTGTGTGTGTGACGTTAAGGACTCGACTGAATTTGATAAAGGTATCAGTTGCATACTCGAAAAACTTGTTTTTGTTTTGAAAGGTCGTATGACTGTTTAATTCACAGTGCACACCCTTATCAAATATCCACGCGACGCCCCTGGTGTGTACATATCGAAAGTGAGAAAACTGCTATGTGTTAACGTTCAAAGTGGCTTTAAAAAAGAGCAAGAATATACGAAGACGAATTAAAAAACAAAGCATGTGCGTCTTCGATGCAACTATAATGCAGTGTGTATTTTTTCATTTTTATTTTATGCGATCTTCTCGAATCTTTTGAACTTGTAAGACGACATGAGTGACGCGATTTTTTTTTCACACTTTCATTTTCCAGTCCGTGTGGAGTATATCAGGGACTATTGTCGGGTTTGTTTTTGCGTCAATTTTCGCCCAGACCGCCGCGACGTCATCGCCCCTGATCTTGTGTGTGAAGCTATCGGCGGACAGCTTGTGTGCGTGTGAAAGCATATATCAGCGCCACTATTATTGCCTATTTTTGTGAAATTGTGCCTGAAAAAGATGTAGGTAGGTATCGTTGGAATAAAACATTTTTTGTTTTCTTTTTTCAATTACATTTTTATTGAAAGTAAGATATGTAATTATTTACACATTTAAATTGCTGCACGTATATCTCTTTACTTTTCGAGAAAACGAAGTTTTAGGAATCCACCGCGTGACTCGTCAACCCCATCAAAAACCAAGTAATGTGCCTGAGACTGGTTCAAGTCGTCGACCTGACGCTGCGTCTTCACCCTTTCCGAAAAACGCGGTGGCAAAAAACAAAATACCCCGCCATCCAAATGTACCGCTAGCCTAATGCTTTATATGAAGTTCCTTACCGATCTCTAGAGTACTGGTGGAGATCATAAGGTCTCCATCACCGCCAGCGGCAGAAGTTAGCAAATCAAAGGTGTTTTAAAAATATTAATAGAACGAGAATTAGTACAAATTCAGAAAACTTAGTGTGATGTAATACTCACCATATTCGAACCGACGGACTCGTAAACAGTTTATGATTTTCCGCTGAGGTTTTACCTGCTTATATATCAACCAGAGGGTAAGAAAAATGTTCAAGAGACCTTGAATTTACATAAGATAAGGTAATGAGTTGAAAAAGATCTCTTTCGACTCGGTCTCCATAAATCCTTGTACTGAGGGCAAAAAGTAAAAGAAATAACCAGATTATCATATTTATACTCTAGATGAAATCATATAGAGTATTATAAGTTTAATCCAGCCCAAAAGTTTGTAACGCATAGAACCAAGCCTCGGACGAAAAAAAGTTATATATTATTTTTTGTTTATTTGTGGCCAAAAACCTCAAATCCGCCTGACGTCCGTCCGTCCGTCCGTCCGTCCGTCCGTCTGTCCGTGAACACGATAACTCAAGAACGCCTTCACCTAGGATCTTGAAATTTTGAATCTGGATGTTTGGTTGAATTTGTAAGGCTAAGTTCGTTAACGAGCAAAATCGTCCTACTCCTTCGGGTAGCTGCCATACAAAATGTCCTTAAAACACGTCTTCAAGAATATTGGTTGATAACTTCAGAAGGGTTTAAGCTACGTCTTTGAAATTTTTTACGTGTTATTTTTCCAATAGTTGGAGCTAAATATATGATTATGAAGAAAATCCTATTAGTCCTTCGTGTAGCTGCCATACAAATATCCTGTCAAAATGTATTCACTTAATTTACAAAACTCACAATAACTCAAGTAATCTTTTAGCTACGAATTCGGAATTTTGTAGAAATTAGTTTTGAGTGAAAAGGAAGTCGGAGTTTACTAGTCAGCGAAATCCTTTAACTCCTTCTGGTAGCTGCCATACAAAATGTCCTTAAAACACGTGTTCAAGAATATTGGTTGATAACTTCAGAAGGGTTTAAGCTACGTCTTTGAAATTTTGTATGTGTTATTTTTCCAATAGTTAGAGCTAAATATATGATTATGAAGAAAATCCTTTTAGTCCTTCGTGTAGCTGCCATACAAATATCCTGTCAAAATGTATTCACTTAATTTACTAAACTCACAATAACTCAAGTAATCTTTTAGCTACGAATTCGGAATTTTGTACAAGTTAGTTTTGAGGGAAAAGGAAGTTCGAGTTTACTAATCAGCGAAATACTTTTACTCCTTCTGGTAGCTGCCATACAAAATATCCTTAAAACACGTGTTCAACAAAATTTTCCGATAACTTATGAACGCTTCAAGCTACGAATTTGAAATTTTGTACACGTTTATTTTTGAATGGTTCCAAGGAAAAGGATAAATATGTAAGAAATCGAGTGAGTCCTTCCTGCACCTCCCATGTGAAAGTCCTTGAAAAAGGACATTTTTTTTATGACTTACCCAGTTCAAGGTATGAAGTTAAACACTGAATACTGTCTTTTAGTTTTGAGTAGCAATCTAATAGCAGTCCTTAATAAAGGACATACACATGCACACACGTAATTTTACTTTATCCCCAACTACAATATAAATCGGAGTTCAGTATTCATCTAGAGTATTATACGATTGGCTTGCAGCCGATCGTGACTGCAGTATGTTTTTTCATATAATTTAGAGCGTCTGACTGCTGTAACAAAGTTGCTAAAGACAATGTTAAGTATGTACTTTTAATGAGATTTGCGTTATCCAGATAGGTGACTAAGTGGTACAATAACCATGAAATTTATGAAATTGTGACATGCGCGTTCTGCATAGGCTTATAAGATAACGTCTGTGGAAAATAAGCCTGCACTTAATAAATGCAACATTGTAGATGCCGGTATCATAGAACATGTCTTTCTATAACTATCGTGGATAGTTCAGTGGACTTTTAATGAGATTTGTATTATCCAGATAGGTGACTGAGCAAGGTTATAACCATAAATTTATTAAAATGTGACATGCGCGTACTGTATAGGCTTAGTAGATAACGTCTGTGGAAAATAATCATGCACTTAATAAATTCAACATTGTAGATGTCGGTATCATAGGACATGTCTTCCTATAAATATCGCGGCTAGTTCAATGGACCGAAAAAAAGGAAAAGTGTTAAGAATATGTAGAATAACTTTGGAAACTAGTATAAAAGTCGCGGGTGCTAGTGCTAAAGAATATTATCATCCGGGCTTTTAAGCCAGATCGAGATTTGCGTTTATGGGTAAGTGATAATTCCTCACACTGTAATATAATTTTTGATAGAACTTTTACAGACAGCAGAGCAGAAATTGAAATTCGCAAGGCGTTGCTAAAGATAATTGAACAGCTAGCCATAATTTCAAATGCGCTGGATGAAGATAGGGACCGTAGCCTAGTCATAGATCCTGCTTCCTCGAGGCCAAAGGACGATAGGGAGGACCGAGGTAGCAGCCTTAATAACACAAATCCTGACACCTTAGCGTCTAAGCGTGTTAAAGGCTCTGGAGGTCACAGCTTTGCCATAGCTGAACCTGCACACGCAGCATCAAATAGGGACCACAACCTAGTCACCGTAAATACTGCTTCATCAACGCTGAAGCGCCATAGAGAGGACCGAGGTAGCAGCCTTAATATCACAAATCCTGACACCTTGGTGTCTAAGCGTGTTAAAGGCTCTGGAGGTCACAGCTTAGCCATAGCTGAACCTACACCCGCAGCATCAAAGTGCGATAGAGAAGCCCGAGGTAGCTGTATCGCTGTCACAGGCTCTGACTCCATAGCTCCTAAGTGCAGTAAAGAGGTCGGAGGTCGCTGCTTTACCACTACCGATCCTACAACATCGAGCCAGGCGTGCGGCTCCCTAAGATCAGCAAAAATCATCGTTCCGAAAAGGAGGAGCGGAGGGGTAAGGTTCCATCCAATTAGTCCACTATGGCAAAGAATATACCCCACACTGACAGCGTATAATAAAAAATCTGCCAACAGTCTGGGCGCAACTTTATTATTTTATGGGTAGAAGTCCGAAAAGTGTTTAATGATGAGATGCGGTGTAGGTTACAATGCGACTGACAACCTAAAAAATAACGTTCCAAATAGCCTCCTGGTTATTTCTTAGGTTGTCAGTCGCATTGTAACCTACACCGCATCTCATCATTAAACACGTTTCGGACTTCTACCCATAAAATAATAAAGTTGCGCCCAGACTGTTGGCAGATTTTTTTCATTTACTTACGTATTTTTTTTATTAATAAAATAATTATTCATAGTAGTAAAAGCGAATTCGATCACATTAAACCTAAGAGATTTTTGGAATCAGTGAAAACTTGAACAACACCCCCAGTGGGTTTAATTGAGAAAAATACTTAAATCGGGTGTTTCCCCGACTACGTTTAAAGCTTATAGAAGTAAAAGTGAATTCCAAATCTCAATATAGCTTAGAAATATATCAGAATTCGTGAATATGTACACAACCACTTTACACCCCCTTAGGGGTTGGATATCGAAAAATTTTGAAGAATGTTACTAGGCACTTATATAAATTGCACGCAGAAGTAAAATTGCTTTGCTAGCTCAACATGTCCAAAAGTTTTAACGAAATTCGTGAAAATGTGGATTCACGGATATTTTTTTTACTCAACCTCTGAACGCCAACAAAAATCTGAACTTTTTTTTGCTTTATTTACTCTAATAGTACTAAGTTTCAATTTTCTAGCATAAGCCGTTTCTGAGATATAAAAAACCACCCCTCATCCCCGTACCTTGATACCCCTATCAAAAATTTTATTTTTCTAGGATGTCTCTATAGTGGGTCTATGTAATCCTAAATTGTTAGCTTTCTATTCATTATGGTTTTCGAGAAATAAAAATCAGAATGTTTTCCTTTCTACCCTCTTTCACCATCACCCCCAACACCCACACCCCCCAACTCCTGTAAATTTTAATTTTCAAGATCATATCTGATACGGTTTCTGAGATATAAAAATTACATTTTTTGAGAAATTGCTGTCCCCCACTTTCGTGCTCCACCTCTCCCCTTAAAAAATTTAGTTTCGGTAGACTCCTCTTGTGATTCCATATATAGAAACTAAATTTTATCTTCCTAGTGTAATTGGTTCGGAAGATATTGCAATCCAAAGTTTTTCACCCCCCACGACCACACCCCACCACCCCTCTTAAAAATTTTAGCCCTTGTCTTATCTTGAAGTATCACTAAGGGCAACAACAAAGTTTTAATCTTCTGACATGAATTGTTCAGGAGATATCGATTTTAAAATGTATCAATCCCGGCTTTCAAGCGTTTTGGACTCATTGTTTTCCCCCCCCACTTCCACACCCCTTAACCCTTGGTGGTTGGTTGGTTTAAGTGGCAGCCCTGTCACCCAGACAGGGCTCAATTAGCTCAGAGGCCGTTTTGAAACCACAAACTCGTGTTAAACTCGGCTGTTAAGGGTTGTTGATACTGGGGAATACAGAAGATGAGTGTGAGAAAGGTTGATTGAATTGGATCGCTATAGCCACCCTGTGCTGTTCAGGAAGTGTAATAACTCTCCAATCCTCTTTCCCGAAATCTCCATCAGGTCCCCGTAGAAGGGCTTGCCTAGTGCTCGCTCTCGGGCTCTAGCTAGAGCCGGACACTTGCAAAGGAAATGAACAAGCGACTCTCGCTCATTAGTGTCCTGGCAGCTACGGCAGTGTACATTGAATGGAATGCCCAGTTTGGCCGCATGATCCCCAATCGGCCAGTGACCTGTACTGATCGCCGTGATTCTGGAGACGTCTGCCCGGGTCTTGTATAGAAGTTCGTCTGACTTGGCTCGGTTGTAAGATGGCCACATCTTCCTAGATATGGCGCAGGTAGTTAGGCTTTTCCATCTGGAATTAGCCACTGTCTGGAAGTGTGAGAGTATGACCCTCTTTACGACTCCTAAAGGAACATGAACTAGTTCCGCAAGAGAGCCGGGAAGAGCGGAGCCCTCCCTGGCCAGTTCATCAGCCCGCTCATTTCCCATTATGTCTCTATGCCCCGGGACCCAGAGCACAGTGACTTTGAGCCGTTCCGCCAGACCGGCTAGTTCGTTACGGCATTGCTGAACTAGTTTAGAGGAGGTGGTAGCCGAGTCTAGTGCTTAACCCTTATCGACCATTTCTTTGCAAATGAGTTCACTATCATAGTACTACATAAGTTCCAAGTTTCAGTCTCCTAGCAAAGGCGGTTCCTGAGATCTAGAAACCAAAATTTTTCGCCTAAAACGCTCCCCCCTCATCCCCCCTTACACACCCACCCCCCCAAAAGATGCCGGTTGTAGGAGTTTACCCAATCTACCCACCATAAAAATTTCAACTTAATACCTCAAAGGGTTTGGGAGCTACGCGCCTTCAAACGATTTTGCGTACGGCGTACGGTGGACGGCGTACGGCGTCTACGGCGGACAGACGGAAATTTTTTTTTTTTTGCTTTTTTGGTGTTTACTAGTCCTAAAACGTGTAAATACAAAATTTCAGGGTAGCAAATTTTTTTGAAATTTCAGTCGATCACAATACTTTATTATTAAAAAATAATAAAGTAAAAACCTGAATAAAATTAATAGATATTTTTCTGTCTGATTGTTAGTTATAGCAACTAGTTTTAAGTTTTTTTATTTTCTAAAATTTTTTAATTTAAGTATAGAGAATAAAAAATGGATAGTTTAAGTATCATTAATCATTTAAATAGCACTCTAAGTCTAGGTTACCATTTATTTGTATCGACTTTAAGTATTTTAGTTGACGAGATGAAGTTGAAAAAGATCTCTTTCGACTCGGCGGAAAAATTCCGGTTCATGGAGCTGTTAACTCGATTTTCAGCAATGCATAATGTTCCCTTTTCGGAGAATGGGCTGAGAGATGCTGTTGCTTTTCTAAAATACGAAGAAGATACTAATGACAAATCTTCTGGGCGTGGAGGCGAAATGGGGGCTGTCTGCGAAAGATAGAGCGATAACAGGTCTACCACTTGTGTTGGAAATGTAATAGAAGAGGAACGGAATGGTAGTTTAAATCAGGATGGCGGTGGGTCAGATACTGCTATATAAATTTTATCAAGACAGGAGATTTTTTATAAAAAATTTAATTTGAATGGAGTTAAGATGATTTTCCGTTTTAAAGAATTCAATAAGAGGACCCCGTCAAGGAGCTTGAGAGTATGTTTGATAGGTTGGTAAAAGAGCTAGTTTCAAATTCGATTCAAGGAAGCAAAATTAGTTTATCTATCGAATTTCCGGAATCACCTGAGGTCAAGGCTATTTGTCCGACACAACTTTTCTCTCGGATGGAATTATGCAGATAAAGGCAGATATTGTAAATTTTCCATTCATTGGCGGGAAGGTGGATCCTAAAAATTCGACAGAAAAAGAGACTCTAGCACGAAAGTATAGTGTGGTAGATGTCGGTAAAGACGATGACCTTAATTGTCTCGCACGAGGTTTATGCTATGCAATTGAGATGAATTCGGGGAGAATGAATTGTAAAAATAAAACTACGATTACTAATAAATTAGAAAGGTTATTTAAGAAGCTGTGTAGAGAAGCAAACGTTGCGATTGGTAAAAAAGGCTGTGTCTTGCCTGACCTATACAAATTTCAATGTTTTTTAAAAAAGTACCAAATTATCGTTTTTGACGATATGAAGAATTCAGAATCTTTTATGTTCAGACCTCCATGTGAAGACAGCTCTGTAAAGAAGCTATACTTCTATTATTCTAAAGAATTGGAACACATTTATGTAATAAAATCTCTTACCGCTTTTTTTAACAGAAAATATACATGCTCTCTTTGTGATAGAGTATTGCATTTGAAAGAGCATAAATGTGAAAAGAAATGTCTGTACTGTCTTTCATTTCCGGCATGTCCGTTTGTGGAAAAGCTTAGAGAATGTAAAAGTTGTAATCATATGTTCAGAGGGGAAAACTGCTTTGAGAGCCATTTACAGAATCAATTTGGAAAAAAGGCGTTTGTGAAAGTTTCAGGATATGTGAACAGTGCGGAAAATTAATTGTTCTCGATAAAAGACGAAGTGGCGAACACATAAGTAACGAATTTCTTTGTCAGATCTGCTGGAAAATTGTACCATCAGACCATCTATGCTATATTAAACCTCTGAAGAAGAGGGTTGATAACAACTTTATGTTAATATTCTTTGATTGCGAAACTATTCTGAATACTTCCTACTCCTATACTTTTCTTCATATTGTTAACTTAATTGTTGCTCAGCAGTTATGGTATATCTGTTATGAAAATTCTGATATTAAGGAAGAATGTAGTCTGCGGTGTAAGGGAACATATTTTTCAATACCGAGAAAATGATAATGTCGTGGGGAGGTTTTTAGATTACTGTTTCAAAGTACAATCATCTATTTCCAATATTTATTGTATAGCGCACAATTTACAAGGTTACGATGGTCACTTTGTGATTTCAGAGCTAATGAACAGAAAAATGAAGATCGAACCTATAATGAACGGTACTAGGATAATGAAGTTAACTTGTAGTAGAGTATCTTTTATTGACTCTTTGAATTATCTGGTATTCCCGCTTGTGCATTTCCCAAAGGTTTTTGAAATTAAGGATCATACAAAGAGCTAGTACCCATATTACTTTAACACAATGGAGAATATTGATTATGTGGGTAAATATCCACCACCTGAGTTATATGGTTATACGGCGATGAAGGAGGTAGAAAAAGATAAGTTCTTTGCTTGGTATAATACTAATGCATCAGGAATTTTTGATAACCGTAAAGAGATGTTCCGATATTGCATAAACGATGTCAATATCTTGCGATTGGGATGTATTCGATTCATGAGGGAGTTTCTTAATATCACTACCCAACTAGCAAACAAATTTCGCATTTTGATTTTCCAGTGGCTATAACTTCGATAAGTTGTGGATTTTTAACTTCGATAAGGCTTCCGTAAGACTTTTGAGCGGAGGCTGAACTTTCAGAAGTCATTACTTCGGTAATAACCTCTATAAGGCCTTATACAAGTAAATACCAACAGTCTTATGGAAGTTTGTGGACCTTAACTTCGATAAGACTTCGGTGAGACTTTCGGGCGGAGGCTGAACTTTCAGAAGCCATTGCTTCGGTAATAACCTCTATAAGGTCTTATACAAGTAAATACCAACAGTCTCATGGAAGTTTGTGGACCTTAACTTCGATAAGGCTTCGGTAAGCCTTTCGAGCGGAGGCTGAACTTTCAGAGCCTATTGCTTCGGTAATAACCTCTATAAGGCCTTATAGAAGCAAATAGCAACAGTCTTATGGAGGTTTCCACTATTGCATACCAATAGCGTTAACCATTAAGCACATATTAATACGAAAAGTTTATAATAATAAATTAATTCATTTTATTAAAAAATAATAAAAATGTATGTAATTAGCAGTACGATAGCAGCAGCGCGGTATTAATCTTCCTTTTGCATTCTCTTCTCGAGACTCCAGTCCACGACACTTCTGTAAAGAATTCCCGTGTGAAAATTCCATCAATTAAACGATAAAATACGTCTGCGTCTTGTAATCCACTTGTTGGGCCACAAATTGGTGATAGGAACTCAAACTGCAGAAGAAAAAATATTTCAAAATTCGAAAAAATAAATTTGAAGTAGAAGAAAATACACACACCATCTCTTTGCTGAATTTATCATTTTTCAGGTTTTCTTCGAAGGACACCATCTCTTGGTGTGTTGCGATCATTTTAAATTTATCAGTGGCCACATTTCCTGATGTCACAGAAAAATTCTCGAAAAATTCCGCCATTTCAAGTCGCATTTCAGTTTTTTCCCGTAGCATTTTTCCTTGTAGTGTGACGCAGTGTTCCAATGTGATTTGAAGTCTGCAGCATTTCTCAGACAATGTCTGAATTGCACCCACCACATCCACTTCGATCGTTTCGCGAAATGTGGATGCGTCTATATCGCAGATAAAATCACTCACAACATACTGTACGTTTTGGGACTGCGCCTGTGATTTTTCAATTACAGGTGCAGTCGTTTCTTGTATTGCGGAAGAAAGTCCTTCAGCCGCCGGCGGTTGAATCATGATCAGCTAATAAAACAGAGAATACATAATTAATTGGAAATTTAAAAAAGAGCAATGCGTGGAAAGCATACCGAATTGAAATTGAATCGGTCATCATCTGCGTTGACCTTTCGCGGTGCCCGATCAATACCCTTGCTTCGCTGTTGTGGAGCAATACGCGAAATTAATGATGAATTCTCAGCATCGCTTGTATCACTAAAGTTGGTCATGGACTTTATTTCCGTTACTGCCTCGGCGTACGTCGGGATGAAATTTCGTTTCACCGTGCAGCTAAATTCCACCCATCCATCGTTCGCAGTGTCTGGCACCATCAAAGGACTCTTCAGCGCTTTACTTTGCTTGGATTTTGGAGGCCACATCAATTTTCCATTATGTTCCCATAACCCGTGGACCACTGCAAGTCGAGATTCGCCCGCTTCAAATGTTTGGACCACTTTATAGTATTTGGGATCAGTCGCCATCTACGGAAAAGGTCATCATTGACACTAGAAAAGTCATGAATTCGGGAAAAAATAACACTTGAATACCGCGTAAATACGGACAAACTTTTTCCGCGCCATGCAACATACTTACCTTCGATAATTGTTTACTTCACAGGTGACAGCTGGTTTGTAGACGGTAAAAACTGTTCAAAACTATCAAAAAGAGTGTCACCTACGAATTCAAACGCGAAACAAATGCAGTCTTTTGCAAGCACTGCTGCCAATATTTTTTTGATAAAAAATGCACATGAGCTGTACATTTAATGCTTAATAATGCCACATTAAAAATTGTATGCAAGCCAACTTCGCTTTTGACATATCTAATTGGAAACATCAAGTGATTCGGCTTCAACGCTTTTACGTAAATGTTTCAGATTAGCCTAGTGGTAGCATAGCGGACTAATGAGTGAAGGGACCATGGTTCGAATCCGAGAGTGTGCAAGGTAAGTAAAAATAAATCAATTCGCATTTTTCAAACAAATAATAATATTAAATAATAATAATTATGTATAAAAGTTACAGAAAAATAAATTCGTTGTATCAAGAACACAAAAATAAAAATTTGTTAATAATTATTATTTTTCGTTTCTTTTTTGTGAACTTCCGTACGGAAGCAATAACAGCTTCGATAAGGCCTTATACCAACTGTTGGCGCTTGGCTGTTGCATAGAAAAATGTGCGCCAAATTAGTTCGGTAAGACCTTATCGAAGCTTTATCGAGGTACGAGAATAGCTTCGATAAGGCCTTATACCAACTGTTGGCGCTTGGCTGTTACATGGAAAAATGTGCGCCAGATTAGTTTGGTAAGACCTTATCGAAGCTTTATCGAGGTACGAGAATAGCTTCGATAAGGCCTTATGGAAATTTGTTTGCTAGTAGGGTAGTGTAAATCCCTTTACGGAAGCTTTAACTATAGCATCGGCCTCTATGCTAGTTTTTCGAAAAAAGTACTTGCAGGAAAATACATTAGGTATAATGCCAAAAAATGGCTACTACAAATCTCAAAATCAGTCACTAATCGCTTCTAAATGGCTTGTTTGGGAGTCAAGAAAAATATAGGGCGAGATAATATCCGCTATTAATAAAGGTGAAGTGAAACTAGAGAGGGGTGGCATGTACGTAGATGGCTTCAATCCAATGACAAATACGGTCTACGAGTTCTTTGGCTGCTTTTATCACGGCTGTAGAAGCTGTTTTAGATTACAGGATGTAAGTACTGAGAATGGTGGAGGTCGCGAAACCTTTAATCAAAGAAATGAAGCCACAGTTAGGAAAATTGAAATGATTAGGCGAAATGGATATAAATTTAAATACATGTGGGAGTGCGAGTTCAAAAAATTCTTAAAGTCAAATCCTACGGAGAAAGTGGAGTTGGAGAAGCTTACTAAGAATATATTGGAACCATTAAATCCTCGAAATGCTATTTTCGGCGGTCGCACCGGGGTGTTTAGATTATACCATAAAAGTGGAGAGAATGAAATAATAAGGTATCTTGATTTTACTAGCCTGTACCCGTACATTAACAAATATTCTCCTTATCCCATAGGCCATCCGGAGATATACAGAAATGAAAATCTGCCTACGAGTTCAGAAATACTTTTGATGCATGGTTTCTTCCACTTGTACTATTTTACCGCCAAATGATTTATTTCTCCCGGTATTACCTTTCAAGAAGAATCTAAAACTGTATTTTGCGCTATGTAGAACTTGTGCATCTGAGAATAAAGTAACAAGATGCGAGCATGACAAGAGTGAGCGAGAGATTACTGGCACATGGGTTATACCTGAAGTATCATTAGCTGTGAAAAAAGGCTATCAAATTAAAGTCGTTTTTGAAGTCTAGAAATATAATCACACTATGTACGATCCCAATACGAAAACAGGTGGTCTATTTACGAAGTATGTTAATACCTTCTTGAAGATTAAACAGGAAGCTAGCGGGTGGGGGAATGAATGTACGACAGAGATAAAGAGAGAGAATTACATAAGGTCATATCGCATTGGGCTAGACAAAAGTGAAATCCAAAAAAACCCAGGTAGGCGTAACACTGCAAAAATATGCCTAAATTCTTTTTGGGGGAAATTCGGTCAGAGAGAAAATCGTACCAACACCAAGGTGCTAAATAGATTTAAGGAGTTCTGCGATTTTATACATACCCCGGGTATAGAAATCTTTTCATTACTGCCAGTATCTCAAGACACTTTGTGGGCTATATGGAAAAATATAGAAGAGAATTTAATTATGTTACCCCATGTTAGCACGCCCATTGCTGCCTACACTACCGCATTTGCTATACTTAAACTCTACGATGCATTGGAAAAAGTTGGTACAAGAATACTTTATTGTGACACTGACAGTCTAATATTACCGGTCCTAAAACTTACAGTCTACTCGTAAAAGTCCAAATAGGTGAACAGGTTGAGTATGTCACAAAGTGTAAGGGGATAACACTTAATTTTAAAAATTCAAAAAAGGTGAATTTCGAATGTCTGAAATCTATGGTAACTGGTTGTAGCGATGGTGACCCAGTTTGTGTAAAAAATGAGCGTAAGATTAAGCGTAAGCGTCCTGGGAATGTTATTAGTGCTGTGGAAAAAAGTATTTGCAATTCACTTTCGATAAAAGGGTTGTCGTCGAAGATTATTTTTCATACCCGTATGGCTTCAAAAGAGCTAAGTTAGCAAACTAAAATAGTGTAACTTTTTTTTAAGACGGTATTTTAGTATAATTATTCTTCTTGGTAGATGTACTGATATAGCTATAACTTGAAAATATTGTTAAAAATATATAAATGTGCATAAATAAAATTGACTCTCTCTTATTGACATTACGTCTTACCGAAAACATGAGTAAATTCATAGTTGAAATCCAGTTTGTTACAGGAAATCATGGCCAGTATTTAGCTGAAGAGCTTGCTATACTGCCTTTTGGGTCAATATACCCAACGTTCTATTTCCTCCTCCCCCCTCATCCCTATCAGGAGCTGAACATAAAGGCGGATCGGCAGCAGAAGTATGAACGAGAAAACATCAATGGTTTGCACTGGAATGATGGCGATACATGTTATAATAGTCTACCCGACATTTTGAAGGACTTTGCAAGCTCTACTATATACGTAAAGGGCCTTGTGAAGGAGAGTTTCATCAGAAGATACTTACCAGACGCTGAGATAATACAGCTTGTAACACCTAAATTAATCGAGCTTCAACATTTTCAAACACTATGTAAAAATCATAACCAAGCTCGAGCTACTAGTTGCGCCCTGCAGAACTGTGTAAACTTATATCTATATATGCTGATGAATAAAGCTTATTTATAAAAGAAAACAGATACTTTGGTATAATATTTTTATTAGCAAATCGTTATATTAAAAATAATTCTTGCACTACAAAACTACGGAATTTCATAAAAAAGTCGAGAATAGTTAATATGTATGCACATATGAAGTGCGTGATGGTATAAAAAAGTCTGCACTCGATAATTGTAATACATCTTTTTCCTTGCATTTAGTGGTGTATTGGTTGAAATAATCCCTCACACTTTCAGAAGCGTTGTTATTATGGTACATGACGATATTGAAGAAATCCATCCTTTCGTACAAATTTAAAAGGTTCTGTAATGATAGTCGAATACTACTTTCATCGATCGGTATCACGAATTCCTTTTTTAAACCGCTTGAGTAGCCTCGTCATTTTCATGTTTCAGCATGATCAGATGATTGTACAGCGAAGTCCATCCGGAGTAGTTCGATGACATAGGGAAGCGTCCAGGGTAACTGAAGATTATTTTTGCCTCAAAAGTGAACGGGTCGAAGCCTAATACAGCCTTCCTGTTTTGGCAGCCGTCCAGATAGTAGGTGTAGTTCAGTAGAGCACCTTCACTAGGGACCTCGGACCTTTTCTGCTTGCATGATTTCTTAATAACTGATTCATTCGATGGGACTGATTTTTTTCTTTTGTTAGACCGTCGCTGTTGCATGTCATTCTCGATTTTTGTAATAGGTGAAGCCATATTGTCCGGAAGATTTTTAGAGAAGAACTGACAGTCGGGTGGTTTAAGCTGATGCTTTTATACTCTCTGCCTCCGATTTACAATACTGGCTACGAAAAACCCCATCATTCTATGTAGCACCCGATGAAAATATATGGTGGTATAAATTAACTACCTTGGCGTCATTATCTGAAAAATCTTTTGACGAAAACTGCTTAAGAAATAGCTTTAGATCCTTCCCCTTGCAGCGAGAATATATGTCTACACAGCAGTAGTTTCCGCATGTCGAAGAGTATACACTTTGTAATCGTTTTTTGTTATTTATAAAAACCTTAGAGTTGGTATGCAAAAATCTTTTAAAAAATTTATTGTTGGGGTATCTACCAAAGGAGTCAAAAAATTCAGCAGGGCCTGTCCTCGGAAAATAAAATGCTACCCAATGAACGCCTTTTTTGTCTGCGGGGTCGGTATTTGCAATAACACATGCTGGCTTTTTAATTTTATAAGGTAAACGATCGCAAGGGAATACGCCTGTGAATAATCTCCTTGTGGTTGTGTTTTTCCTTAATGTTTTAACAAGTTCGATCGTGTTCATATCTGCTCTTTCGAAGCGATAGCATCAATGTCAATGATCTTGGTGTGACTGGTGGTGTAACTTTCTAAGAATTCCTTTGTTGTTGCGCTATAAACAAAAACGGTTGCAAATTTCGCTAGCGTCATAATAAGATTTTCATCCAAACGCTTAAGTTCCAAATTCTCAAATGCTCCTGTCTGATATGTTGTGCTAGCCGATGATGTGGGATATTTATACGTTATTTCCTTCGAGAATAATTTATTTTGTGATGAGAAACCGGCAAACGAAACCTTTTTAAAGAAGGTTAGATTACCTTCATTAAAGTATTCGACATTTACAACACAATAGGCCATCTTTGTTGTTCTTCCCCGTCTGCTGAGTAATATGAAGAGTGCGAGATTAAAAGGCTATATTTATACTTTTTAAAAATCAGTATGAACTCCACGAAGTTTGTCTATTTTAAGACTTCCATCATACTCGGCATATACTATACAAGTTACACTTTTGTCCAGTGCTTTCTTAAACCTTCCTTCGATCCTCACTGTTCCTTGATTTAATAAGCTGCCATAAGATGACCCGTATGAATTGTCTGCAGTTAAATCGAACGCCATTAAAAAGCATCCATTATCGAAGAATTCCTTTGAGATTTGATTGCCTTTGTCGAAGTAATGAATGCCTGTTCCCTTAAATAGTGAAAGGTATCCCCGTGTACCAGGTTTTTCGTGAGAGTAATCAAACTCTAAAGCCTGGTTTGGAGCTTGTACTCCATTGACGGATAAATTGAATCGTGTGATATTATTGTGTTTAAAGTTGAATGGATTCTTCGTCTGTTTACCACTGTAGGCATCATTATCTATCATGCCGAAAATTAACAAGTTCGGTAGCTGTCCGATTATGACATTATCTTAAGATAGTGTTGAACTTTTTGTGTTAGTTTGGTCCAGTAATGAAACACGTCTTGTCTAATTCATGACTTTATTACAACTGATACTTAACAATGAAGAGTGCGTTCAAAGCTTGTTCTTAAATGCAGCGTGAATTCAATTAATGCTTTAGTACTCTTAACATAAGGGTTAGTTCAAATATTGTTTTGGTACAATCTATGACATCTCCCTCCTGTGGAAAGCCCAATCATCGTTCAAGCCTGGTACAACGACGGCTTCCTCGAACTGCGACCGTAACGTGTTCGGTAAGTATTGTTTGCGGTGTACTCTGGTATGGCATTTCTTTGTTGACTTGAGATCGGTAGCTGTGTATGTTCCTCTTGTGAGGCGGGACCATATGATTCGTTAATAGTGAGATTTTCTGATGGTTTGAACTGAGGAGCATTGAAGGATCTTCTTAGGTGTTGTGTGTTTCGTCGTAAAACTTGGTTTCCTTCATTTCGTATTTCGAATGACCTTGGTTCCTTACACTTGCCCATAACTAGCGCTGGCTCCCAACGCTTTCCTTCTTTGTATACTACCTTGTCCCCTGGGCTTAACTCCAACTCTGACCTATTGGCTGTTCTATCATAATAGTTCTTTGTTCTCTTTCTTTGAGCTAATTCATCCTCAAGAAAGTCTTCAGTTAGTTTTAGTTTTAACAAACTGTCATGGCATGGTATTTTTCCCCTTAGGTTTCGACTCATAAGAAGTTGAGCTGGCGAATATTTTTTATGTGCTAGCGGTGTACTCCTGTACTCCAAAAGTCCCAACAATATATCTTTTTCGTCCTGATGTTTTTTGAGTAATGACTTTGCTATTCCTACTCCCTTTTCAGCTAATCCATTAGATTGAGGATACCTCGGACTGGAGTAAACAAATTCGAAACCCCATTCTTTTGCAAAGTTACGACACATGCAACTATTAAATGGCTGATTGTCGCATACCACTGTTTCAGGGATTCAATGGGTCGCAAAAATTTCCTTTAAAGCTATAACGACAGATGCTGCCGTTTTATTTCTGACTTCTTTACTCTGTAACCATCGAGAGAAATAATCTATAACGACAAGATATATCCATAGACTCTATTCAATCCATATATACTGCTAATCCAGACGCTGAAATCGTTGTCGCGGGCGATTTCAATGTTCATAACACTGCCTGGCTTAAACATTCTACTCATACGGACCAGCAGGGTCGGGATACTGAGCTTTTTGCTTCCATTAACGGATTAGTACAGCTGGTAGACAATCCCACCCGTCTATCTGACATTGCAGGTCAATCATCCAATCTTCTCGATCTTTTCTTAACTAATCAGCCAGTCAAATACGACATCTCAATTTTGCCACCAATTGGAACGACCGACCATTTATTGGTTCGTGCACAATTCCCAATTTCGATATTAAAATCGCGAGCATCCAAGGCACCTCGAAGACAGGTCTGGCACTTCAAGAGAGCTGATTGGGGAGCGCTTGAAGAGTTTTTTCGTGCTTTCGACTGGGAGTTATGCTTTGAATCCGGAAGTTGTGACTTGGTATGTCAACTAATAACCGAGACAATCCTTAAAGGAATGAATCTTTTTGTTCCTTCCAACAACAAAAGAATCAGGCCGTCGAAGGACTCTTGGTTCAATAAGGACTGTCTTGGTGCAATAAAAGCCAAAAAGAATACGTTCCAAATATTTAAAAACAACCCAACTGCTGAAAATAAGATCGCACTAAAATTATCAATAAATTCCTGCAATAGTATCTTGAAACGTGTTAAATTTGCATATGACCAAAATCTTGGTCAACCAAGAGCTCCAGATCTTTTTGGTCATTCGTTAAATCGGTCAACAACAATTTTGTAAAGACTTCTACACCACCTCTTCTCGATGGTGACCGAACCATTGTAGATCCCGTGGAAAAAGCCAACCTTTTGGCAGCAAGTTTCGCTAGAAATTCTAGACTTCCACCATCGAATCAGAGTCCCCCCAATCTCCCAGTATGTAATTCCTTGCTGCCTCCCATTTGTTTTCGAACTAGGGTTGTTTCCAAGATCCTGCAAGGGCTCAGTGTCTAGAAGTCTGCTGGACCGGATGGTATCCCAATAACACGTTACAAATCTTTTATTAAAGATATCTGTTCTGAATCTAAATAAATCGTTAGTAGACTGAGTCAGATCTATTAACAAATACCCGTGTGGAGCCTGAGTAATATCTTCATATATTCTCACTAGCTCTGCACTATTTTCAGGGTAAATCTGCTTGGCTAAATGAAAGAACCGACTTTTATCGTGGGGGTTTTTGAAAACCACCATATATTTACAGTTAAGGGAAATATCTCGACAAAACTTACCCTGATGGAAGACGTTCTGTGTTACTAGTATTACTGAAAAATTTCTATGATGTGACCCTTTTGTAAAAACTTCACAAACCTGCTTTGAAAATGCATTTAGCATCATATCACGATTAATGTAGGCTCATTGGTTTCGTTTATAAATTCTTCGGGTATAGAGCCTAAATATTCAATATTTTTAAATGCTAGCTGTGACGGTATCGATCATTGTAAACGGATGATCAAACTGCATCATTTTCTATACTGTATTCTATATAAAACATGTGCAAACAAGTCCACTATTTATACATATGATGAAATGAGTAGAAGACAGGTTATTAACGAACTGCATAAAACAGCTCGTAGAAGTTTTAGGCGTCGTCGTGTGATCATTCGTGGAATAGATGACTTATGGCAGGCGGATTTAGTGGATATGAGCTCTTATTCAACTAAAAATAAGGGGTTTAATTCTCTTCTAACAGTAATAGACACATTCTCCAAATATGCGTGGGCCTTGCCCCTTAAAAATAAAAGTGCTGGGGAGATTATCAAGGCAATGCAGTCAATTTTTAATGAATGGCGTTTCCCAAAAAATTTGCAAACAGATGATGGAAAAAAGTTTTTTAATAAGGCATTTCGTAATTTGATGAAAAAATTTGAAATCAACCACTACTCTACTTTTAGCCAATTGAACACTAAAAAACATGATGTTGAAAGAATTTAGTATGAACGGCAGCTATAAGTGGACTGGGTTACTAAAAGGGTTAATAAACAAATACAATAGGACAAAGCATCGCACCAAAAAAAAGCGTCCTATAGACGTTGGGCCATCGAATGAGGCTCAGCTTCTTGGAGATATCTACCGTAAGGTGAAAGTCTCGTCGACCCCCAAGTACAGAAAAGGAGATCATACGTGTAAGCAAATACAAACATCTATTCGAGAAAGGATATACCCCCAACTGGTCCACCGAAATATTTCAAATAAACGAAGTAAAGAATACAGAGCCGCGTACTTACATACTCAAAGACTATCAGGGGAACATAATACAAGGAGGGTTCTACGAACTAGAGTTAATAGGAGTCAAACACCCCGATGTATACCTTGTAAAAGAGATTCTAAAAAGAAGGGGCAATCAGGTTTACGTAAAATGGCTTGGTTTTCCATCAGCTCATAATTCCTGGATTGATATAAAAGACGTGCTATAACGTGCGGATTTTAGTCAACATGCTGAACTTAAGACACGAATACGACCGTCTAAAGACATTCAAAAATTTGGATCTGGATGAGAGGAAAATTCTTAAGCTGGTAAAAAGCGGCTTCTTTTACACCAACTTGCAGGATTACGTCAGGGCTTCTTCTGCTCTCTGATAATGAGTGCATTTTCTACCTCGTCTGATGTGGAAGCTGAACATCTACGCCTGTCTCCTGATTGTGTGTTCGCTAACGGCAAAGACGTTTGTGGACCGTATAACAGACCGGTTAAAAAATCACGTTGATCGTCATCATTACTTATAGTGCTGAAATTCTTCTGCTGATAATTGTGATATTTTTCTTGATCGTCGAATTATTCAATCTGTGCAATGCCTTCGCTAGATTATAAACATGTTCATTTTTGTGATCAGGTTTCTGTTAAATACATGGTTGCCTGGGGGTATGCACATAGATCTAGTAGAAAGAGCACTTGGCAATTCGATGCATTAGATCGATTAAGGTTTCAACGCAGGATTTTAAAAATGGAAGAATTACTAAAACCTATTTTAATTAAGAAATAATCTATTCTGTAATAAAAAAAGTTAAAATTCTTGTATAATAATTGTATCAAACTGTTCACTGTGTGTAAATTCTATATCAAATAGACTAAAGAATAACAAATGAAAACTTGTACTTTAATTCCCATCATTATCACCCAACACCTCATCCATATTATCAGTCATAAGAATAATCAGAACAACAAAACGATCGACTCTATGCCGCCTTTAATGAAACAATCTGGAAACTTGTTTTTAAAATTCCCACGGTAATTCACCCATATAAAAAATCATCACAAAACAGCATCACCTCGAACTTGAATCGGAAACACATTACTCGCATTGGATATATGAGATTTAAAAAGAAAACCAGAGGAGGAATACGAGATTACCTAAATCAAAACATACGCACATCGTGCCTCATTTATATAGCGTCGAAAGACCGGCTACATTACCATACAATAACCACAAAACGTCGCAAAATAATTATCCGCCACACGAAATTTGGTGCATAAAGGAAGTCAACAATAACCTCCCATATATACACGTATGTATCACATTGAACTTGACTCTAGTTCGATCATAATGCACCTTCACTACAAAGAAGACCAGACCCTAAACACAATACGAGATTACCGAAAACCTGATCTCTCACAATCAAAAATCTCGTTATCACACCAAAGGCATATCATGTCATAAATCCGACGTATGTATATACCCGTACGCCAGCTGCTTTCCAGCAAATCGCCGACAGCTAGAAGCTGTCCGCCGATAGCTTCACACACAAGATCAGGGGCGATGACGTCGCGGCGGTCTAGGCAAAAATTGACGCAAAAACAAACCCGACAACAGTCCCTAATATACTCCACACGGACCGGAAAAATGCAAGTGTGAAAAAAAAAATCGCGTCCCTCATGTCGTCTTACAAGTTCAAAAGATTCGAGAAGATTGCATAAAATAAAAATGAAAAAATACACACTGCATTATAGTTGCATCGAAGACGCACATGCCTTGTTTTTTAATTCGTCTTCGCATATACTTGCTCTTTTTTAAAGCCACTTTGAACGTAAACACATAGCAGTTTTCTCACTTTCGATATGTACACACGTATACTCCTCTCTATCCGAATACAGTACTCGGACTCTTCATTTCGATTACGTGAAGCCAGCTCCCGACCAATTAGCTCAAACCAAGACCGGTTCCAGCCACCCCGCACATGGTTCCATGCCAAAGCAGCCAGCCCACAGGCCACGTGTATACCCACTTTCAGTTTTCCAAACTGGTTTTTCTATGCAAAAATCGGCCGCCGAGGGTACCCACTTTTAACTGTCAGCGCTATGCCACTTTTGATGCCCTGTCCCTATCGCACCTGCTGAGATTTGATACAAAGGTGGGTATCTTACTACTAAGGACCGAGAATAAGATATCACATGGATATATGGTTTAAGGATAAAAAGAATTTCTACTTGACATGCATTGATAAATTTAGTAAATATGGTTCAATGACAAAATTAAAATCACGAAATTGGTCATATGTATTGAATGGAATAATTATTATATTTAATAATATGGGAAAACCTAAAAATTTAACTATAGATAATGAAAGCTTATTCAGAAGTGAAATAATAAAAAATTATCTTGCAAAAGAGGAAATACAAGTACATTATACTACACCGAATTACCATACAGGAAGCTCAGATATAGAGAGATATCATAATACTCTAAATGAATATTTGAGAACATTCATAGTTCGACAAAAAGAGAAACAAACTTTATTTTCAGTAGATCCAATAATAGAATCTCTACGCATTTATAATACAACTATTCATTCAGCAACAAATGAAGGACCAATCAGAATTCATCAAGGGGACGCTAATATCGAAGAAATTAGAGAATTAATAAAAGAAAGAAACGAAAGATCTATATTAAATTTAAATAAAAACAGCAAAAATGAAGAAATTAACTCCAATGTTATAAAAATAGAAACAAAAATTAAATTAGAACCTAAAGCAAAATTTAAAAAACATAATGATAAAAATGAATATCATTTACAACAACACAAAAAAAGAAAAAAGTATCAAACTAATAATAAAAATATCTCTTGCAGACACTCTGAAGATGATAATAATGTTTCTAACGGCATTAATGATAACGAAATACAACCAAGTACAAGTAAAAGGTCAAGTAATAGAGATTGTTGTGTTTATTTTGGTGGGCATGAGGGATACCCGACCAGAACACGCGGTTAGTCCCGAGAGGAGGTGGGACCTGAAAGAGAGGAGTACTGTTGCTTGCTCGTGGTCTTGTCCAGCAAGCAGCACCTTTTTCCTGAGTGGTAGATCAACTCTTTCTTCGTGGACTTCTTGAAGGTGATCCACCACGTAGAGATATTTTCTAAGTGTCCAAATAGCTCGAGGATGCAATTAAGCCCGTCTCAGAGACCATTTGGAATCACTTTGAATTTCCTGGAGTTGATCCAGGTGCAGGAGGGATATTCTAAATGTCCAAATAGAGCGAGGATGCAACTAAGCCTGTCTCTATTCGGGAACATTCGAATTAGTTTGCTGAAAAATAAAAAAAAAGAGGTTTTAGTTACCTCGGTTTAATTCGGTTAAAAGTACTGACAAAACTAAGAGATTATCGCTAGTTACAACTAAACTTATATATTAAAACATACTGCAGTCACGATCGGCTGCAAGCCAATCGTATAATACTCTAGATGAATACTGAACTCCGATTTATATTGTAGTTGGGGATAAAGTAGAATTACGTGCGTATGTCCTTTACTAAGGACTGCCATTAGATTGCTACTCAATCCTAAAAGACAATATTCAGTGTTTAATTTCATATCTTGAACTGGGTAACTCATCGAAAAAAAAAGTCCTTTTTGAAGGACTTTCAAATGGGATGTGCAGGAAGAACTCACTCGATTTCTTACATATTTATCCTTTCCTTGGAACCATTTAAAAATGAACGTGTACAAAATTTCAAATTCGTAGCTTGAAGCGTTCAAAAGTTATCGAAAAATATTGTTGAACACGTGTCTTAAGGATATTTTGTATGGCAGCTACCAGAAGGAGTAAAAGGATTTCGCTGATTAGTAAACTTGAACTTCGTTTTTACTCAAAACTAATTTGAACAAAATTTCCAACTCATAACTAAAAGATTACTTGAGTTATAGTAAGTTCCGTAAATTAAGTGAAGACGTTTCGACAGGATATTTGTATGGCAGCTACACGAAGGACTAATAGGATTTTCTTCATAATCATAAATTTAGCTCCAACTATTGAGAAAATAACACATACAAAATTTTAAAGACGAAGCTTAAAACCTTCTGAAGTTATCGGCCAATATTCTTAAACACGTGTTTTAAGGACATTTTGTATGGCAGCTACCCGAAGGAGTAATAAGATTTCGCTGAATAGTAAAGTCGAACTTTCTTTTTACTCAAAAATAATTTGTACAAAATTCCGAATTCGTAGCTAAAAGATTACTTGAGTTATAGTGAGTTTCGTAAATTAAGTGAATACATTTTGACAGAATATTTGTATGGCAGCTACACGAAGGACTAACAGGATTTTCTTCATAATCATACATTTAGCTCCAACTATTGGAAAAATAACACATACAAAATTTCAACACTTAAGGACATTTTGTATGGCAGCTACCAGAAGGAGTAAAAGGATTTCGCTGATTAGTAAACTCGAACTTCGTTTTTACTCAAAACTAATTTGTACAAAATTTCCAATTCATAGCTAAAAGATTACTTGAGTTATAGTAAGTTCCGTAAATTAAGTGAAGACGTTTTGACAGGATATTTGTATGGCAGCTACACGAAGGACTAATAGGATTTTCCTCATAATCATACGTTTAGCTCCAACTATTGGAAAAATAACACATACAAAATTTCAAAGACTTAGCTTAAACCCTTCTGAAGTTATCGACCAATATTCTTAAACACGTGTTTTAAGGACATTTTGTATGGCAGCTACCAGAACGAGTAAAAGGATTTCGCTGACTAGTAAACTCGAACTTTGTTTTCACTCAAAACTAATTTGTAAAAAATTCCGAATTCGTAGCTAAAAGATTACTTGAGTTATAGTGAGTTTCGTAAATTAAGTGAATACATTTTGACAGGATATTTGTATGGCCGCTACACGAAGGACTAATAGGATTTTCTTCATAATCATATATTTAGCTCCACCTATTGGAAAAATAACACATACACAATTTCAATGTCGTAGCTTAAACCCTTCTGAAGTTATCGACACGTGTTTTAAGGACATTTTGTATGGCAGCTACCCGAAGGATTTTGCCCGTTAACGAACTTAGCCTTACAAATTCAACCAAACATCCAGATTCAAAATTTCAATATCCTAGGTGAAGGCGTTCTTGAGTTATCGTGCTAACGGGCAGACGGACGGACGGGCGGACGGACGGACGGACGGACGGACGAACGTCAAGCGGATTTGAGATTTTTGGCCACAAATAAACAAAAAATACTATATAACTTTTTTTCGTCCGAGGCTTGGTTCTATGCGTTACAAACTTTTGGGCTGGATTAAACTTATAATACTCTATATGATTTCATCTAGAGTATAAAAAGTGCCGACTGACACGGAACTGAGTGTTGTCTTCCGCTTTGGGAAAACACTCAGTTACATGTCATTCGGCAAAACTTTGCTGACATTAAGTTTCGGGTCTTGGTCTTGGTCTTGGTCTCGGTCGCACATTGCGTGACGAAATCTGAAGCTCCAAACAATTGTATTTTGATTGTAGCTTCGACCTCGGCCGGGCAATATGAACCGGCGCTTAAGTCCGAATCCGCAAGTTAGCAATATTATTTAAAGATACTTAACGCTACCGGCATTTCCAGTAGGTCAGTAAACAAACCGAGTTATTTACGTTAATTATTATGAAACTGACCCACTGGCAATGCGGATACGAGGGGAAATCCAAACACCTGGATTAGATCAGGGAATAGGGATGCTGCTACAATGCTGGGTACAACAAGATTATTAACGCAAATAATGGAAACAGACTTATCATAATACAAACAAACGCCATCAAAATCATAGATCATTATACACATATATTACACACAATAAATATTAGTTTATATGAAGAAAATTTTAAGAAAATTCAAGATAGTGTTAAAATAATTCAACAAAACTTTTTAAATACAGATTTCGAATATATTGCACATCAATTATATCATTTAGAACACGAAATATATTCAATAAAAACATGGACAGAAGAAATAAATGATAAGAAACCAGTTAGTCTATATGAACGATTATTAAACGCTAAACAATCATATACAAAATGGAACTCTAATCATCACAGAACACAGGAGACATTGATTATTAACATTTCTATTAAAGAACAACAGTTATTAAAATGGTCTAAGGAAACATGGAATAAAAAATATATTATAGAAAATCAAATTTCTTATTTGCTAAAAAATTACAAAGAATCAGTAGAAGATTGGGAAAATAAATGTATAGAAAATTGCGAAAATATCAGAAAATCATTAGAACCATATTCTAACACAGCATATAATGATATTATTTCACTTTTAAAAGATGGGGATATTGAACGAAAAGGAGGAGCTAGATATTTAACAAATAAGTATTGTTAAAATATTGGACTTAAAGAAGGGTGTCTAAACGCAGATGAATATAAAATTAATAGAAAAACGAGAGGTTTCATTAATTTATGGGGAAGAACATTAAAAATTTTAGCAGGAACAATGGATGATGAAGATGCTGCAATGGTAGAAGCTCATTTTCGAGCCATAGAAAAGAATCAAATGACGTAACATGAAAATCAAAACAAACTTGTGAAGCAAAGTAATTCATTTAAAAAACAAATTAAAACCATTGAAGAAAAAATTAATAAGAATCATGAAAAAATTAAAGGCAATATTAATAAATTACATAAAGAAACCAACTATCTACAGAAAATTCAATTTCAAAAAGAATGTGAGAATATAATTTTATCCAACATTAATATTTTAAATAGAAATATTGAAAAATTAAAAGAAATAATATTAAATTCAAAACTCGGTACACTCAACAGATATATTTTAGAAGATGAAGAAATAGAACAGTATTCAGATATTAAATGTACAATAGCTTTAAGAAAAAACAAAATAATCGTAATAATTAGTATTCCACAATATAGCGATGAAGAATATAAAGAATTAATAATCGAACCAATTCCTAACAATAATAATATGCAATTAGTAAATAAGATTAAAAATGTATTAAGTTTTCAAAATATATTATATTATCCAACAAAATATAAAAAAGATTTAAGATGGGTAGAAGACAACTGTACGCGTGAGTTATTAAAAACTAAAATCACTAGATGTGAGTTAATCGAAAACAATAAAGAAGAAATTGTACAACTAATAATAATAATAGTTAAAAATATGAAACATAAGAAAATGATTCATAATTGTGAAAAAAAAAACAAAATAGAACAAGAAATAATTTTAAATGGACATGACATTATTCGCTTTGATGGATGTAAAATAAAAATAAATAATATAACTTTAAATAATTTCAAAATTCCATATTATCAACATTTAATTTTACCAAACATTGCTAAAAACAAATTTCAAGAAATTTCTTTACAAGATATACACTACATTGGCAACAATTGGAACAAATCAAACTTTATGAATTAGAAAAATTTAATAATAAACAAATCTATAACAAACAAAGTTGGATAAATTACACATTTTATGTTAATAATAGGAACATATATATATTACAAAAATAAATGTAACAATAATAATGTAAATATAGAATTATCAACATCCAACAAGACATCTAGCCAGGAGTCTAGACCTAGTGAGGGAGGAGTTACGTACACATCTGCAGCAGATATGGGATCGAAAGATGCAAAGTCCAAAGATTCAATATTTGAATCAAATATTGAAACATCTCAAAATATGAGTATCAAAACGTCAGAATTTGGCGAGGTTTATCGTAAACCAAATATAAATCACACCAATTGATTTATTATCAGATAATCAACAAGAACATTTATATAAAAACCCGGACTTCAGAGAGACGAATGTTCTTTGATTCCGGTACTCGACAACAAATGTGTGAAACCCCTCGAGGTTCAATTTTTAAATAAATCGAAATAAATCTAACCATATATAAGAAAATAAATCGTGTATTATTTAAATAAAAATAGTATACTTAGCTCTTGACCTGATAAAAAATAGATGACTGTGGTGAGCCCAATCTACTTCCAATTACGGTCAGCAATCGCTTTAACACGTTCATCAGTGCGTATTGTCGTCGGATGAGAGCAGTAACCTCTGACGCCTGTGGATTTGCATCGTCGCCTGGCCGTCTTCTTGCCGTTGAGGCGCCCTATCCAGATGTAGTTCCTTCTTCAACAGGGATAAGCGGTTTGTCGACTAACTTACCGATTTTTTCCGTTATTAAGCCTTTGATCTCTTCCCTGAGTCTGCTGCAGCCATCCCTGACCCTTTCAAAGTACTGACCTATAAAGTACTCTGAGTCGTCAGGCCCGATGATGTGTAGACCTCGACGTCCCCGTTCGAAGTTGGTCCATAGCCCATCCAATTTTTCCAGTTTAGAATGCAGGTAACTTTCGGTCTTCCTATCAGCAGAGTCCTTTCCGATGGATTAGCCTCTCGATCTCTTGCCCCAACTGTTGTTGTTCGCTGATTAGGTGCTCCATTGTACCATGTATAGTTGTCCTGTCACGGTCGCCAAATGTTGTACAAGGGCTTCTCCTTGTAATCTTACGAAAAGGTTCTAAGTAACTCGGCTGTTCAATATAGAATACAATCTTTATTACAAAAGCTTAGACTTAAATACAATTCGGAGCTGCATACATGACATGCTAGCCCATATTTCATGTTTACAATTTGGAAATAATGACAATGTGCGGAAATAGCAAAATAAATTTACGGAAATGAATAAATTGCATTTTATGCTTCTGAAAGTTAAGAATTATGCCAAGCGCATAAAAACTAGCACATAAGCATAAATGCCAATATACTAAATAATGCCAAGTGCATTTAATTATGTAATTAATTTTGGATTTGATGTGACGGATCAACAACAGCAATTTGATTCTGAAGTGATTCCAAACTCAATTGTTGTGCATTAGTCGGTATAGCGGAAGAAATGCCAGCAACTTGTGTAGGCATTGACAAAGCTAAAATTTCTTTTATAGACCTAGAAGTTTCCTTAATTCTATCAGCGATCCCGCTCAACTCTTCGAGAGAACCTGAGGATGCAGCCAAAATTGCTTGTGTCAGAGATGGTAGACGTTGAAGCCAACATTTTTTTAAAATATCATCATTAAAATTAGTACCGGCTAAGGATCTCATTTTACCGAGTAACTGCGACGGTTTACAATCGCCGAGATCCAATCCACTAACGAGCCGTTTTAATTTGACATCTTCAGATTCCCCAAATCTTCGGATCATCGCTTCTTTCAAGCACGTATATGGAGTTGTTGGCGAAGGGTGTTCAATGATATCCATTGCATTCTCACATTCCGCCGCAGTTAACATACTAAGCGCGTGATTAAATTTTGTCATTTCCGTTGATATGGATGCGGCCGCGAACTGTGCATCCATAATCCGAAACCATGCAGTCGGATTGGATGACCAGAAAGGTAGTTTCTGAATAGAGACTGCAGCTATTCGCGAAAAAGATCCTGTGGACCCATCAGATTCGAGTCGAATTGCTGACGATTCTCTATTGACCTATGTCAAAACATCATTATCGTTTTCGTACAACATTATTAACTTAATGGGTTTGTTAGTGATTAAATATAAGTCGAGAGAGAAAAATAGTATATATAAGAGTATCAATCAAAAAAAAAATAATAATATCAATTTACTAAATGTTCAGATACTTAATTTGATATTCTTGAAGTCAATAATGTTCTGATGATGTAGATTGATATTCTTGAATTTTTTGATGATGTAGATTGATATTCTTCAACCTTCGGATGATATAGATTGATATTTCTTGTCTTAATGAAGGTTTTCTTCTATTAACAACAAATTAACAACAGCTGTTTCTTGGGCGTTGCGGCATAACCGATAGTTGAAAGAAATAGTGAGGCAAATAAAATGATGCCGTGATTGTACACTTTTATTTCGTCGTTTAATTGAATTTTTATTTGCGAAGATAAATTTGTAGTTGCGTGGTTGTTGTTGTCGGGGTCACCATTTATCGTGTTAATTAAAAGAATTGATACAAAATCTTTATTAAATATCAATGATTTAATTTTCAATCACAAATTAATATCACAGATTTAATTGTTTTACGCAATCATAAAATCACAATAATAGATTTTTTTGAATCACAAATTTAAATAAAATTAATGGTATTATCACCGTATTTGGTGTTTGAGCAATTAAGGATTAATTAATTTTAAACTTAAAAATTTTTTAAGACTCTCTCTGAATTATCGATTTTTAAAAAAAAAAATTTTCAGGGGAGCAAATTTTTTTTTTTTAAAAATCGATAACAATACTTTATTATTAAAATAATAAAGTAATAGATAGTCGAATAATAGAATTATTCAGAGAGAGTCTTAAAAAATATTTAAGTTTAAAATTAATTAATCCTTAATTGCTCAAACACCAAATACGGTGATAATACTATTAATTTGATTTAAATTTGTGATTCAAAAAAATCTATTATTGTGATTTTATGATTGCGTAAAACAATTAAATCTGTGATATTAATTTGTGATTGAAAATTAAATCATTGATATTTAATAAAGATTTTGTATCAATTCTTTTAATTAACACGATAAATGGTGACCCCGACAACAACAACCACGCAACTACAAATTTATCTTCGCAAATAAAAATTCAATTAAACGACGAAATAAAAGTGTACAATCACGGCATCATTTTATTTGCCTCACTATTTCTTTCAACTATCGGTTATGCCGCAACGCCCAAGAAACAGCTGTTGTTAATTTGTTGTTAATAGAAGAAAACCTTCATTAAGACAAGAAATATCAATCTATATCATCCGAAGGTTGAAGAATATCAATCTACATCATCAAAAAATTCAAGAATATCAATCTACATCATCAGAACATTATTGACTTCAAGAATATCAAATTAAGTATCTGAACATTTAGTAAATTGATATTATTATTTTTTTTTTGATTGATACTCTTATATATACTATTTTTCTCTCTCGACTTATATTTAATCACTAACAAACCCATTAAGTTAATAATGTTGTACGAAAACGATAATGATGTTTTGACATAGGTCAATAGAGAATCGTCAGCAATTCGACTCGAATCTGATGGGTCCACAGGATCTTTTTCGCGAATAGCTGCAGTCTCTATTCAGAAACTACCTTTCTGGTCATCCAATCCGACTGCATGGTTTCGGATTATGGATGCACAGTTCGCGGCCGCATCCATATCAACGGAAATGACAAAATTTAATCACGCGCTTAGTATGTTAACTGCGGCGGAATGTGAGAATGCAATGGATATCATTGAACACCCTTCGCCAACAACTCCATATACGTGCTTGAAAGAAGCGATGATCCGAAGATTTGGGGAATCTGAAGATGTCAAATTAAAACGGCTCGTTAGTGGATTGGATCTCGGCGATTGTCAACCGTCGCAGTTACTCGGTAAAATGAGATCCTTAGCCGGTACTAATTTTAATGATGATATTTTAAAAAAATGTTGGCTTCAACGTCTACCATCTCTGACACAAGCAATTTTGGCTGCATCCTCAGGTTCTCTCGAAGAGTTGAGCGGGATCGCTGATAGAATTAAGGAAACTTCTAGGTCTATAAAAGAAATTTTAGCTTTGTCAATGCCTACACAAGTTGCTGGCATTTCTTCCGCTATACCGACTAATGCACAACAATTGAGTTTGGAATCACTTCAGAATCAAATTGCTGTTGTTGATCCGTCACATCAAATCCAAAATTAATTACATAATTAAATGCACTTGGCATTATTTAGTATATTGGCATTTATGCTTATGTGCTAGTTTTTATGCGCTTGGCATAATTCTTAACTTTCAGAAGCATAAAATGCAATTTATTCATTTCCGTAAATTTATTTTGCTATTTCCGCACATTGTCATTATTTCCAAATTGTAAACATGAAATATGGGCTAGCATGTCATTGTCGAGGCCCGATTCCACCATTCACGTAATCTGATAATCAAATCTGATCGGTGATCAGGAAATCGGCTCGACTTACTTCCCTGCTATTGACTGTATACTGCCGACGACGTGTGCATGATAATATGATCCATCGGCAATATACAAGTCAATAGCACCGGTCAACAACCATTCAGTCTTACGAAAGGTCGACATTCGCGATACACGAGCCACCGATATTGCTGACCTACTACCAAAGGTCGATAGTCGCGACACGCAAGTCAGTGATACTGCTGATCGGCAGTTATCACTGACTAGCGACGATTACCATCCATCATGCTCGGAGGGTTTGATAACGAGAGTTCAGATCTGACCACCGACCGAACGGGTCGCCATAACGTAGTGAAATAAACCAGTAATCAAAAACAAATAAGTGTTTAATGTGAAATAAACGAGTGATCAAAAACAAATAAGTGTTTTATCTCAGAGCTGCCAAAAAGGGACACGACAAATGGCGCAGCCGGTTAAAAAAATCAAAATAAAATTAAACAAGTGACTGTTTAGGTGAACATTTCAAAAGCAAAACTGTGTAGTGGGAAGTTGTGTGTTGAAGTATACCGTGTGAACTTGGGGTAAGTTTTTCTTTTTATGAAAATTATATATAAGTGTTCAAACTTACTAACTATACAACTTCTAAAAATATAATGCTTCTAAAAATATAATGCTTCTAAAAATATAATGCTTCAAGTTTCGTAACGTAAGTGAAGAAATATATACAGGTATTTTGTCGTTGGGGTTAATAATGATGCTATGAAAGGATAGAGGGTCTTTTAAAAGCGTTGGTTTATGTGACGTTTATGTGATGTGGTCAGTGGTGATGAGTTCTATGTCTGGTGAGGTATACTGCTTGCGTATTGGAGGCGTTAACTAGTAAATTCTTCATTTACGTAAATAGTTAATTTCCACTTTTAAAGCATTATCGACAGAGCTACAGATGTCAGGGCAAATAGTGCCTGACGAGTAGATGGCTGTGGACGGGAAGTAGTGTACAATTGAGATTCAATTCAATTATCATAGTAGGATTAGGTACAACGCGTGGATTTTCCCGTAAATTTGTTATACTTAATGTTAATGTTAATCGTCATCCCTGGTGATGTCAACACCAAGATCAAACATTCTTACAAGGGATGAACTGACAAGGTTTCAAGCGTTAGTACGGGAAAGCGAAGAGTGTAAAGAAACGGTTGGTATTCTTGAGAGAAAATTAGAAGGCCATATCCAAGACTGGAAATTTCTAGCAGAACGCCTAGAATCTGAGTTAGAAGGTAAACAGGCTGGGGAGATTTTACTAATCGAATCAAAGTGGAATGCAGAGCGGTGTGGAGAAGTTGTTGATGTTCTTCTCACCGAGTTTCTAGCTACCTTTGCGAACGACAAACGGAATTGGGAAAAGCAAGTAGAAGAAATCACGCGGGAAAGGGAACATTTAAAAAAGACTGCGACCGCTTTGAGACAACAGCTTTCTGAGGCGGAGTTGTCAAACCACGATCTAGAAAGTCAGTTAAAAGATCGTAGCGAAGCAAGGAAGCAGCAGGATTTCCATAAATCTCTATCACCTGGTCCACAAAATACCGTGGTCAATAAGGGGAAATCTAAAAACGAACATAAGGCAACCTCAAAATACATAACAGGCATCATGACTTCAAACGATACATATGACAGGGTCATGGATGCATTGGTTAAGTATGTACCAATGTTTTCTGGTGCAAGAAC
Source organism: Beris morrisii (assembly GCA_951812415.1). NCBI lineage: Eukaryota > Metazoa > Arthropoda > Insecta > Diptera > Stratiomyidae > Beris > Beris morrisii. The sequence continues at coordinate 87,760,780 of OX638310.1, read as the reverse complement.
ACCCAACTTAGGTATGGAATTAAACCGATTTATAGACTGCAGTAGAAGTTTATACGAAAGGTTATCTGAGAATGAGAAAGAAGTGTTCTTGAGCTGTATCAAATACAGGTTAATTGATGATGCCTTCTATCTCATTAAAACAGAACCATTAAAAGATTTTGATACACTGGAGAAAACGCTAGACAATGCTTATTTGCCTAAGGCTACATTGAATGAACTACGGAATGAACTTCTCAATTGCAGACAAAGACCAGCAGAAGACATAGCGCAGTTCGCAGAACGAATGAATACGCTATGGAAACAGGTTAAGGATGCGGTTTCGGCTAAGTATCCGGGAGGGGATAAGGGTTTGTTAGTGGAATTAGAAAAAGACGCCGTAGCTACATTTAAGATTGGGGTGAAGGATAAAAATACCCAAATTTATTTAATAGGGAAAAATTTAGGAACTCTAATGGCAGTAAAGGAGGCAGCGGGGTTTTATGAAGGTGAAATGAAAAGAATTTCAACGTATTCGGTAGGAGGACGCGGAGAACCCCAACATGATCTGGTAAAAAGTCCCAAGTTCGAGAAAACAAATGATTCATCAGGAGCGCGGTTTACTTGTCACAATTGTGGAAAACCAGGCCATTTTGCAAGGGATTGTAGGCAAAGACGAAAAGATCAGTACTGCACACAGTGCAGTAGGTATGGACACAACACGCAGGATTGCCGCTCGAAACAGCAACAAAAAAAACACCACCAAGAAGGGAAGAATCAGCAAAAAGAGCAAATACGATTTGCGGATGGCAAAAATCACAGAGAGAGCGATGAAACCTATACCCTTTACTGCGATTTCTGTAAAACAACGGACCACTATACAGAGATCTGTTTAAAAAAATACTTAGCAGAAAAGGAAAATAATACTGAGGGAAACGAATAAAGACAGCACCGGGGCACGTGGACGGCTGTCGGGGACGTAAACAGTGCCAAGAACATATAAACGAACTTGTACTCGATAAAAATTTTAATGTAGTTGTAGAAACAGAAGCAGGTGTCGGGAAAAACTTATCCTTTTTAATAGATACTGGAGCTACCTGTAACATAATTAAGTTGGAAAGATTAAGAAAAAATGTTGAAATAGATGGAAACAAAACCCAAACCATTGTCGGACTTTTCGGATCCGAGCAGGAGTCACTAGGGACATGCAATGCTAAACTTCGTATAGGAAGCATCGAATATCCATGTGAATTTACTGTTATTAAAGATGCGAAAGAATTTCCTGGGGATGGTATACTGGGGAAAGATTTCTTGGCAGATCAGGCTGTTATCGATTGCGTAAATAATCGGGTTTTAATGAGAACAAACCACGAAGGAACTAATTGGGATCAGAAGGAGATACCGCAACGCGTCGATAACTGTCTGAATACAGCGAAACAAAAAAAGACGGAACCACGTGTTAGTCTAAAGCAAGCTAGTAACCTGAAAATCACGCATAATGTCAAACACTGGAGTGCAGACCAAAGACGAGAGGCCCCGAGGGAACGAGTCGGTTTTGTAACTCCTAACACAGGCAATATAGTGGATTTCCACCATACAGCAGAAAAAACAAGCGGTAATAAGGCAGAGCAACTAGGAAGGAGGATTGAAACTCGGGCACCAGGGTGTATAAACAAGGAGCAATCGGATCTGAAAAGGGAAGAAATCAGAGAAAACACTAAAGCCTGGGAAGAGGAGTTGCTGAAAAGAAGTATAGATGGTACTGATATAGTAGATGAACTAAGGGGAAGAATAGGTAAGGACAAGCTAGGAGAAACCGATAAAAGGACGGGGTCATCAAGCGAACTCTACGAAAAAGAAGCCAGCGAACCCTTACACGCACACGCCCTTACCATAAAAGCGCGACATGAACAAATCATAGAGTTAGCGGTGAATATCAGCGAAGACATGGTGTGCTTGCAGGAAGAAATTAAACCTGGTGTTTACAGTAGTAATGCTTTGGTTAGGTCAGTACAGGGGAAGGTTTTCATTGGAATTGTAAACGCCACTACAGAGGATGTACGGCTAGACAACTATAAACCACGGTTTGAACGATTAGGGAACTATAAGGTTCACAGGCTAAAGCGACAAACAGAAAAGCCAGATGCACGTCGTCTGCAGCTAATGAAGGAAAACCTCAATTTACCGGATGCCCTTAACGATTACGAACGTGACTCAGTGACACAGATTTGCTTCGAATACAGCGATATTTTTCATCTACCGGGAGACAAATTAACATACACGAATCGGAAAACTTTTAAGATCCCTCTGAAGGACGAGAACAACCCAATTTATAAGAAGCAGTACCGAATGCCCGAAGTACACCGATTGGAATGCGCAGATCAAATTGAAGCTATGCTGGAAGACGATATCATCGAATTCAGTGACAGCCCCTATAATTTTCCCGTTATTCTAGTGCCAAAAAAGACCAAGGAGAATGAAAAGAAGAAGTTTCGTCTCTGCGTGGATTTCCGAGAATTGAACAAACAATGTATATCGCTAGCATACCCGCTACCACGGATAGAAGATATACTGGATAGACTTGGCCATTCGAGATACTTCTCCACTCTGGACTTAGCGAGCGGCTACCATCAAGTACTTGTCGACACGCGAGACAGAGCGAAAACAGCTTTTAGTGCGAACTACGATCACTACCAATATAAGCGCTTGCCATTCGGGCTTAAAACTGCCCCAGCGTTCTTCCAATCTCTACTAAACCAAATATTAACGGGTCTGCAAGGACTTAGATGTTTCGTTTATTTAGACGATGTAGTTATCTTCGCAAAAAACCTAGATGAACACAACGAAAAGTTACGGGAAGTATTCGATAGGTTCAGAGTAAGCAACTTGAAGTTGCAACCCACCAAATGCCAATTCCTAGCCAAGGAAGTGACTTACTTAGGACATGTTTGTTCTGATGTGGGAGTTAAACCTGATCCGCGATTAACAGAAGCCGTCCAGAAATTCCCAAGACCGAAAAAAATCCGCGAAGTACAATCGTTTCTGGGCCTCGCAAATTACTACCGAAAGTTCGTTCCGAAGTTTTCAGAGATAACTAAACCTATAACCAAGCTACTCCAGAAGGATAGTAAATTTTTATGGGATGGAGCATGTGAACAAGCATTTACTGAAATCAAAGACGCTCTGATATCACCACCCTTGCTGCAATATCCAGACTTTGATAAAGAATTCACACTAGTGACGGACGCTAGTGGAGAAGCCTTGGGCGCGATACTAGAACAAAACGGAAAACCCGTGGCTTATGCAAGTCGAACTCTGAATTCCGCAGAGAAAAACTATTCCACATCAGAACGCGAACTACTCGCAATAGTTTGGGCAACGAAAAACTACAAGTGCTATCTGCTAGGACGACATTTTAAGATAATCACTGATCACAAGCCGTTGGCAGGTATGCTAAAAGTAAAGGACACCACTTCACGAATGCTAAAACTTCAACAAAAGCTTTCTGAATTTGACTTCGAGATCTGTCATAAACCAGGAAAAAGTATTTCACACGCTGATGCATTAAGCAGGATACCTATCCCCACCTTAGTACAGCCTTGTTTAGTTACAACTCGCGCACAAGTTCAGCAGGCAAAGGAGGCAGCAACAGCCAACACGAACAAAGATATAACCCATCAAAAATCGGTCGTACCAAATAACCCAGAAATTATGCATACCCCTAAAATAACGCCTAAACAAAACGGATACCAAAAACGAACCTTGAAACCAATAAGTCATTACCAACCTAATTACCGCAGCAGAGGGCATTGGTCGAATAAAATCAAACAGTTCCATAAATGGTACCGAAATCACCTGCTTGCAAAGAAAGATTTCCATCGGAGAATAAACCACATCGATGCACCGTCACCGGAATCAGAGAGAACCTGCGACTTTTTGTCACTCACAAAACCTCAACCAGAAGTGATAACTCGACCAGAGGACATCCAGAGAATACTCCAAGATTATCATAAGTCTGCTTTCGGAGGGCATTTTGGAAGAAATAAAACACTTCACAGAATTCAACGGCATTTCAAGTGGAAAGGAATGAAAAGAGACGTGGAAACCTTAATTAAAAAATGTTCGAAGTGCCAGAAAAATAAGCTGTCACGAACAACAAAAATGCCTCTGGTAGTCACGCAAATATCAGATAGACCATTCGATAAGATATATGTCGATATCGTCGGACCACTCCCAGAAACATATTCCGGAAATAAATACATATTAACAATGATGGACGATTTGACTCGGTTCGTAGACTTCGCAGCTCTGCCAAATCAAGAAGCCACCACAGTAGCGAAGATCTTGTATGAACAGATCATCAGCCGATACTCGTTACCGAAACAGATAGTTACCGACCAAGGCACAAACTTCACTAGCGATGTATTCAAGTCCTTATGCAAATTATTAAAAATCAAGAAACTGCAGACTACAGCGTACCACCCCCAATCAAATGCCGTAGAAAGGCAACACTCCTGGTTAGGAAACTATCTTAGAAGCTTTGTAGACGACGATCCGTCCAACTGGGACATTTTCCTTAGACCTGCAGCACATGCGTACAATAACACAAAACATGCGGGCACCAAGCTATCACCAATGGAGACACTTTTCGGTTTCGTGTCCGAAGTCCCGAGTAACTTACAAAGCAAACAAGAACCTTTATACGCACCAGAGAGATATCATTTAGCATTAAGATATCAACTGCAAAAATCGTTTCAGTTGGCCAAGAAGCATCTAGGAGAAGCTAAAATTAAATCAAAAGTACAGTACGATAAAACAGCAAAACTGACGGAAGTCCATGTGGGGGACGAAGTTTTACTCAAGGATATGAACCGATCAGGGAAACTAAGCGCAGTTTATAAGGGACCGTACAAAGTAATACATGTGCATTCCCCGGAAAATATATCTATCCTTATTCAAAAACGAGTTAGGAGAGTACATGTGAACAGGGTAAAACTATGGTATAATTGAATAATTGTAAACATTTTTTTTGTGTTATTCAGAATTATTATAATAGCAGCCAATTAATAGCAATAACAACGGGTACATTTTCACTCTGTCTAAACTAAATAACAAGAAATTTCTGTTACAGATCACAAGCAAAAAAAAAAAAGGGGGTACCAAGGAATCATACCGCTGCGACGGCTAAACCGATAATCCCTTAGGAAGAAGCAAGAAGGACACTTTTGAACACGTCATAAGGCGCGTGTGCCGTCTATCGCGTACACAACACTTTTGAACACTAAGAGCGCAAATTTACGTATGTAGAGTGAAAAACGTATAGCTATCTATATTCGGAAGATAAAAAAAAAAAAAAAAAATCATTGAGAATATTGTAAATTTGATTGTAAACAGCGTTATCTCTCATAATTACTTTTTTGTTTCTTGTAATAAAATCATCGATATGTAATGTTTCTCTTGTAAGTTATTTTATGTATGTAATCAATATTATTAAGTAAAGCTAGATTCAAATATTGTAGAATACTGTCATATCAGACAAAAAATATTATATAAATAAAAAACAATAAGTAGTATTAGCCGAACTACGAACATGAACGAGGTGGTTGCGTTAGGCATAACTTTGGTAGTGATGGTAATGGCGAAAACATCAACGGAACCAGACTATACGATAACCGAAGTTACACCGACGGGAGTGGTGTTTGAGGACGTCGGAAAAATTAATTGGTACAATAAACATTGGACAGTTCTCTCTCGAATTGATATACCGGAGTTTGGAACGGAGCTAGCGTTTGTGTCCAACTGCACTGATGCCGTCGCCAATCTCTGCCAGAAACTTCACGCATTTGACACGAGGTGCCAATCTATCACCAGCAGCCTGAGAACGAGCTTATTTCACTTGCAAAAGAAGATCTTCAACCTGAAACATTACGTCTTTGGCGTCAAAACTACACGATATAGAAGATCATTCTTCGACGGAGTGGGGGCACTAAGTAAGTCATTGTTCGGCACAATGGATAGTATGGACGACAAGCGAATTACCAATATGCTGCAGAATCTAGACCAAAGAGAGAATACATCATTTCATCTACTCAAAGAACAAGTCACAATAATGAAGTCCAACATCAAACTCTTCAATGAATCTCGGATCCAGGCAACGAACGAGAGGAGGAAACTATTCGATCTTTATTCGGCTATGGCCCCAGTCCTATATGGCCAAGCTGATAAACTGATAATTGAGCAGCGTAGAACCGACCTCACAGAATTTATAATACTAATCGAAATGGAAATTCGACGGATTGGGGACTCAGTCGACACTCTAATGGAAATAGCTCTCACGTCCAACATGGGAAAATTACATCCTTCTGTTATACATGCAGAAGAACTAGTACGAATCATATCCACGGTACTCGAACATAGTGAAGTAGATTCGACCATACTAAACTTCCAAACCCTAATACAGATCATGACAGTGCAGGCCATAGTTGAGAACTATAGGCTACTGGTGAGAATCGATATACCCCAACCAGAGAAAACAACCTTCACCGTTTCGAAAATCTACACAGTGCCAGCTTACATAGATAACACGACCTACCAGTTCTATGATCTGCCAGGAGATTTCCTCGCCTCCAACACGGCCAGGAACCAATATGCAATACTAAGCTACGAGATATTCCAGACTTGCAAGAAACTAACAACCATGGGAATAGAAAATAATTTTATCTGCGAGCGGAAGGTACCAATAATAACGACAATAGGAAGAAACTGTCTATTAAACCTATATAGAGGTCACAGCTTGGATGTCACGGAATGCCATGCAAAAAGCACAAGAAAATGGAGTACCTTCGTTAGGATGGAAACCAGAAACAGCTGGCTGTATATCATGAGCACCAAAAGTAAAATCGAAATTCACTGCCTAAACGCATCAACGTCTATACAAGAACTGAGGAATATCGGCGTGATTTCTATCAAGGAACACTGTAATTTGCGAAGTGAAGACTTACTTATTTTCTCAATCGACAACACCAACCGAGACATCAACCTATGGCAGCCTGAGGAGCGTCCAAACATAACGATAGACGGCAAAGAGCAAACAGAAAAAACTTACTTAATCGAAAAAAAAATTGATACGAAGTCCTTCAGGCAAGCCCACACGACAGTTTTAACAGCTCAGAACTTGGACTCCGTCTGGAAAGCTGAGAGCAACGCAGTCGACAAACTGATAGAGGAAACCCGAAGAGAAGACCAGCGGCGAAAGCAAATAAAGACGGCCGAACTACACTTCACTCTGATATCAACGACCGGAATCTGCATAATTGCCATCGTGCTAATCGCCACGTATATGTGGTGTAGATATTGGTTCAACCATCGGTCAAAGAGGGACAGTACCGATTACCATTCTTCACGGCAGAACCATACACCGAGCAGCAAAATGAGATCCACTCCGGATCATCCAAACGCGGAAAAACAGAAGACAGATTTTCGGTACCCACTCCCGCCACAAAAAGCAAAGGAGGACCGCCACGAAGAGCCAGAAGAAATCCCAAGTGAAGAATGGAATGACAAACCATCACTGCCTAAAGTAGCTAACCCACACCCGAGATGTATAGTTGGATTAGTTTAAATATAATTTCTCTTTTATTCTAGCTTATTTCCAAAAAAAAAAAGTTAATACAAAATATTTCGAAAAGAAAAAGCAAAATTTGAGATAAATCAATCAAGAAAAACTATAAACGATATTAACGTAGTAAACAGCATAACTAATCACATTTATCAAAATAATAAGTACAAAACAACAATTTTCTATATCTTGATCTATTACGAACGAGGGAGGCTAGAAGAAAAAGTGCACCGCAATTTAAATATTAACAAAAAAAAAAAATATAAATATATAATTATATATATATGTATGTATAAGTATAAAAATATTCTTTTTTTTATTTAAAAAAAAAAAATTGTATGACAATAATTAAGCTTGTATGTGATATGTGAGCCGAGCATGATGGAACAATTTGCGCCGAATTTTTTCGGGGAGGGAGGGATGTCGAGGCCCGATTCCACCATTCACGTAATCTGATAATCAAATCTGATCGGTGATCAGGAAATCGGCTCGACTTACTTCCCTGCTATTGACTGTATACTGCCGACGACGTGTGCATGATAATATGATCCATCGGCAATATACAAGTCAATAGCACCGGTCAACAACCATTCAGTCTTACGAAAGGTCGACATTCGCGATACACGAGCCACCGATATTGCTGACCTACTACCAAAGGTCGATAGTCGCGACACGCAAGTCAGTGATACTGCTGATCGGCAGTTATCACTGACTAGCGACGATTACCATCCATCATGCTCGGAGGGTTTGATAACGAGAGTTCAGATCTGACCACCGACCGAACGGGTCGCCATAACGTAGTGAAATAAACCAGTAATCAAAAACAAATAAGTGTTTAATGTGAAATAAACGAGTGATCAAAAACAAATAAGTGTTTTATCTCAGAGCTGCCAAAAAGGGACACGACATCATGTATGCAGCTCCGAATTGTATTTAAGTCTAAGCTTTTGTAATAAAGATTGTATTCTATATTGAACAGCCGAGTTACTTAGAACCTTTTCGTAAGATTACAAGGAGAAGCCCTTGTACAACATTTGGCGACCGTGACAGGACAACTATACATGGTACAATGGAGCACCTAATCAGCGAACAACAACAGTTGGGGCAGGAGATCGAGAGGCTAATCCATCGGAAAGGACTCTGCTGATAGGAAGACCGAAAGTTACCTGCATTCTAAACTGGAAAAATTGGATGGGCTATGGACCAACTTCGAACGGGGACGTCGAGGTCTACACATCATCGGGCCTGACGACTCAGAGTACTTTATAGGTCAGTACTTTGAAAGGGTCAGGGATGGCTGCAGCAGACTCAGGGAAGAGATCAAAGGCTTAATAACGGAAAAAATCGGTAAGTTAGTCGACAAACCGCTTATCCCTGTTGAAGAAGGAACTACATCTGGATAGGGCGCCTCAACGGCAAGAAGACGGCCAGGCGACGATGCAAATCCACAGGCGTCAGAGGTTACTGCTCTCATCCGACGACAATACGCACTGATGAACGTGTTAAAGCGATTGCTGACCGTAATTGGAAGTAGATTGGGCTCACCATAGTCATCTATTTTTTATCAGGTCAAGAGTTAAGTATACTATTTTTATTTAAATAATACACGATTTATTTTCTTATATATGGTTAGATTTATTTCGATTTATTTAAAAATTGAACCTCGAGGGGTTTCACACATTTGTTGTCGAGTACCGGAATCAAAGAACATTCGTCTCTCTGAAGTCCGGGTTTTTATATAAATGTTCTTGTTGATTATCTGATAATAAATCAATTGGTGTGATTTATATTTGGTTTACGATAAACCTCGCCAAATTCTGACGTTTTGATACTCATATTTTGAGATGTTTCAATATTTGATTCAAATATTGAATCTTTGGACTTTGCATCTTTCGATCCCATATCTGCTGCAGATGTGTACGTAACTCCTCCCTCACTAGGTCTAGACTCCTGGCTAGATGTCTTGTTGGATGTTGATAATTCTATATTTACATTATTATTGTTACATTTATTTTTGTAATATATATATGTTCCTATTATTAACATAAAATGTGTAATTTATCCAACTTTGTTTGTTATAGATTTGTTTATTATTAAATTTTTCTAATTCATAAAGTTTGATTTGTTCCAATTGTTGCCAATGTAGTGTATATCTTGTAAAGAAATTTCTTGAAATTTGTTTTTAGCAATGTTTGGTAAAATTAAATGTTGATAATATGGAATTTTGAAATTATTTAAAGTTATATTATTTATTTTTATTTTACATCCATCAAAGCGAATAATGTCATGTCCATTTAAAATTATTTCTTGTTCTATTTTGTTTTTTTTTTTTCACAATTATGAATCATTTTCTTATGTTTCATATTTTTAACTATTATTATTATTAGTTGTACAATTTCTTCTTTATTGTTTTCGATTAACTCACATCTAGTGATTTCAGTTTTTAATAACTCACGCGTACAGTTGTCTTCTACCCATCTTAAATCTTTTTTATATTTTGTTGGATAATATAATATATTTTGAAAACTTAATACATTTTTAATCTTATTTACTAATTGCATATTATTATTGTTAGGAATTGGTTCGATTATTAATTCATTATATTCTTCATCGCTATATTGTGGAATACTAATTATAACGATTATTTTGTTTTTTCTTAAAGCTATTGTACATTTAATATCTGAATACTGTTCTATTTCTTCATCTTCTAAAATATATCTGTTGAGTGTACCGAGTTTTGAATTTAATATTATTTCTTTTAATTTCTCAATATTTCTATTTAAAATATTAATGTTGGATAAAATTATATTCTCACATTCTTTTTGAAATTGAATTTTCTGTATATAGTTGGTTTCTTTATATAAATGAAAAATTTTTTTTATACGTTTTATGACTAATAAGCACCAAAAAAGCAAAAAAAATTTTCAGTCCGTCTGTGCGCCGTCCGCCGTACGCAAAACGTTTGAGGGCTTATAACTCCTAAACCCTATGAGCTATTAAACTGAAATTTTTTTTAGTAATAGACTGGGTAGGTCCCTTGAAGTGACCACTTTTTGGGGGATGGGAGTATGAGGGGGGAGGTGGGGGAAGCGTTTTAGACGAAAAATTTCTAGATCTCAGCAACCGCATATGTTAGGAAGCTGAAACTTGGAATTTGTATAGAGCTTCGATAGTGGACCCATTTGCAAAAATATTGTTGATATGGGTGAAGGGGTGTGTGAGTGGGGGGAAAATAATGCGTCCGAAACGTTCGAAAGCCGAGATCGAGACATTCTAAAATCCATATCTCCTAAACGGTTAATGTCACGAAATTAAAACTAAATATTCATCTGTAGATATACTAGGGGAATAGATTGGAAACAAATTTTTGAGAGGGGGCAGTAAAGTACAGGGGTGGGGGTTAAAAAACTTTAGATTACGTTATCTCACGAACCAATTGCACTGGAGAAATAAAATTTGGTTTCTGTATAAAGATTGACAAACAAAGTTTGCTCAAAGTAAAATTTTTCAAGGGGGTGGTGCAGCATGGAAGTGGAGGGGGTAAGCATTTTTTTAAAAAATCAAGTCTCATATCTCAAGAACATTGTAAGATAGATGCTTAAAATTTTTACCAGAAGTAGGCCTAACAGACCTCCAGCAGAAAAAAAAATTCAGGGATGATGGTTTAGCGGGTGAGGGTGAAAAGTAAAAAGTTCTGATTTTTATATCTCGAGAACATATAATAATATCATGCTGAAACTTAGTATTTAAATAGAGCTATAGTAGTAGCATGGTGGAAAAATATAATTTTTTATAGGGGTAGTGTGGTACGGTGGTAGGGGGTGTTTTTCCTAACTAAGAACGGCTTATGCTAGAAAGTTGAAATTCGGTATTGTCGTAAAAAAAAATTCAAATATCCATTGGCGAAGGAGGGCAAAAAAAATTATCAGTGAAAATGGAATGCATATATTTTCACGATTTTCGTCATATCTATTAGGTCTTTCTAAATATTGAATTTATTTTTTTTGTACGGGTTCTTCATATAAATACCTAGCAAAAGTTTTCAGGATTTTTTGAAATTCGACCCCAAGGTGGTGTAAAGGGGATGTATACATTTTCACGAATTCAGCCGTATCATTCAGGTCTGACTAGATATCGAATAACTTTTCACTTCCACGGGCTTATTTAATAATCACCTAAAACCCGTTTTCAAGTTTTTTCCTTTTTCAACCCCTAAGAGTGCAAAAACGGGTTGAACACGTTTTCACGAATTCCGCCATATCTCTTAAGAGTGATAAGACATCGGATTGGTTTTTACTTCCTCTGGCTTTCTTTATATATATATCAAAAAACTCATTTCAGGATTTTTGGATATTCAACCCCAAAGTGGGTGCAAGGGGGTTGCATATGTTTTCATAAATTCTTACATATTTCTTAGTTCTAATTAGATATCGAATTTATTTTTACTTCCTAAGGCTTCCTACATAATCGTTAAAAAGTTGATTTCAGGATGTTTGTTATTCAACTCCAATAGGATGTAAGCCTTTCGACATATTCCTCTGGATTGATGAGATATTAGATTGGTTTGCACTTCCACAGACTTTTTATATAATCGTCTACAAACGCATTTCAGATTTCATGTTATGGCCCAAAACCAAATCACGAAAAACCTTCTAATGGCGTAACAACTGATATTATACTAGGACTAGACTTCGTCCCGGAGTATGACCCAATTAAGTAATTCATATGATATATGTGGCAGCGGCGTAGGTATTCTAGCGCGACCCCATTCTAACCGCTTCCCGAACTTTTTTTAGGTTTTCAGTCACATAGTAACCTACACCGCATCTCAGAATTAAACTCGTTCCGAACTTCTACAAAATCAAGACTGTTGGCAGATTTTTTTTCCTGTCAATAATTTTTTATTTTTTCTGACCGGTTGCTTGATTTCTATTTTAATTGAAATCAAACAACCGGCTACTTGAATTTCGCGATGTATGGAGTGCTTGATACAAGTGTAATCCATATGCAGTCAAACACCCCACACCGGAACATTGGAATCTGGGTGTGCCTCCTCTACATGTAAACTGCTACTGGGATTGGACTCAATTGAGAAAACCAACTCAAGATAGGCAGACGGTATTACATGTCACACTGCGAGACAGATCTGGCTGAAGCTGGATCTAAAACGCTCTAAAAGGCTGACTTTGCTCAAAAGGGCGAATATCAGCACCACCGTCGGTGTTCTGACCGGACACTGTCTTGTAAGACGACATGCTAAAAAACTCGGCCTCTTCTCAAACGACTTCTGTAGAAGCTGCCTGGATGAGGAGGAGGAGGAGACAGTCCTTCACCTTCTCTGTACCTGTCCAGCTCTATCCGCTAGAAGGAAAGCTCATCTTGGAGCTTACTTCATCAACTGGCTTGGTGATCTTGCCGCAATGGAGGTCGCGAGAATCCAACGCTTCATTGCAAGCTCTAAATGATACGACGAGTAGGACCGGATTCGATGATCCTGTGGTAACACAACGGACCTTTTAGGTCTAAGTGTGTCCGCGGTCTCACGGTCAGCCAAGCGTACCTACAAACCATGTCACGGTAGTTAGACCCGTTCTTACGTACGGGTCTCTGGTGTGGTGGCATGTGCTGGATGTCGGGAATAACAGGGCCGCCATGGACAGAATTCAAAGAATTACACTCATTGGGATTACTGGCGCTTTACGTACCACGGACTCCAGGGCTTTAGAGGTAATGCTCCACATAATCCCACTAGACTTAGCGGTCAAATAAATCAATAGCGGCAAAGAGTGCGTTGTGTCTGCGTGAGGCAGGCTATTGGAAGGAAGGCAGTGTGGGTCACACTAGAATCTTGTCAGCTTTTCTGTGCTCCGGCATTCCAGAGCGCACCGACTACAGGACACCGTCTTATAGTCTTGGACATTCCTATGTTGTGAACATTCCCATCAGAATGAAGTGGGGATCTATGATCGGCACTCCATATATGCTTGCTATCTACACTGATGGTTTCAAGATCGAAAGTGGAACGGGGGTAGGAGCGTACTCTTGCGACCTCGATATCATGGAATCGTTCAGGCTACCGGCTAGCTCGAGTGTGTTTCAGGCGGAAATTTTTGCACTGACAAAAGCAGCGGAAATAATTATGCAGAAACAGTGTGTGAATAGCGCAATAACTATATACGTTGACAGCTAATCTGCTATAAAGTAAGTGAATGTAAAAGAACTTTGCAAGAGGTGGGTTTAAACCTAAAAATCTGTTGGATCCCTGGTCACAGTGACTTCCTTGGAAATGAAAAGGCAGACGAGCTCGCCAGAAGGGGGTCGGAGATGAGCATAGAGCTGGCTAATGAATCGGTTCTATGTTCCATTGAACGTGTAAAGGGAATGATTGATATAGAAGCACTCAGACAAACTGAAGGGGCTAGGGCGAATCATTCGGGTTGCCGGCAAGCTAGAATGTGCTGGCCGAAACTTGATAAGAGGAACTCTAGTTTCATACTGTCTGTGGGTAGGAACGCTTGTAGATAACTGATAGGGGTCTTAACGGGACACTGTCCTTTTGGGAGACATGGCGAAAGACAGGGAATACCCATGGCTGATCTATGTCGCTGTGGTGATGAGAATGTAGAATCAATACTGGAGCATCTAGTGTGTGGTTGTGAAAGTCTGCCTCGTACCAGATATCGGTACTTGAGGAAATTCTTCTTGACCGATTTATCAGAACTTGGAATGATATCTTTAAGGAGAACTGCTCTCTTCATAAAGAAGAGCAACATTTGGAATCAATAATTAAGAGTCCGGTTTTATACGAGGGGAACACAATGGATCCTTAGTGATCTCTCGTGATGGGCTGTGGCACAGTGCTACAGTTCACTCCTCTAAACTTAACCTAACCTCTCCCATTGTTTCTCGCACTCTTCAGGCCGTTTCCCGATTTGCAACTTATGCAGTTTGGCTTCAATACATTTCCCGTACCACATTCAAAGCTGAAGCTGTGAGGACGGAAATTTCCATGTGAAATTTCCACACACAAACATTGAATTAAAAAAATGTAACAGTAAACTAAATTACAAACACAACACAAATTAAAACTTAGAACTAAGAACATTGAATTACAAATACAACACAAATTGGAACTTAGAACTAAGAACATTGAATTACAAACAACTGTGATACGAAACACAAGAAAACATGAAACACAGAATCTGGAGAACAAAGAAAACAAAGACTGAAACAGAAAAATTGAGAATACACCTGGAAAAGATCAGCGGGATCACAACAGCGCCCCAGGCGACGCGATGCGACAGAAAAACCCGCCGACAAGTATACGAAATCCCAGCGAGACTATATACCAAGGGAGGCATGCGCCGACCGCGAATTATAAGAAGGTAAACATTCTTCCATACAAAAATACTTCCATAAAATAATTCGTGGATAGTGAATGTTTGTCACTAAATACATAGTGAACGAAGCAACCAGAAGAGGAGCTCGGTGGCAGTGATCAAGAAGGCAAGCGAAGTTGCACTTCCTCTTCTAGCACCATTGAAAACTGACCGGACAGTCGTCCTAAGCAATCCTCAGACGGGATAAGGCTAGCGAAGTTGCACTTCCTCTTTGAAAGTCTGGGATCAATTAGGTCTAGTCCAAGCCGAAGCACAAGACGACAACAGCGAAGCCAAGACGAACGCAGCGAAGCTAAGACGAACGCAGTGAAGCCAAGACGACCGCAGCAAAGCCAAGACGACCACAGCGAAGCCAAGACGACCGCAGCGAAGCCAAGACGAACGCAGCGAAGCCAAGACGAACGCCGCGAAGCCAAGACGACCGCAGCGAAGCCAAGATGACCGCAGCGAAGCCAAGACGAACGCAGCGAAGCCAAGACGAGAGCAGCAAAGCCAAACCACGACGCGCAGAGCAGAGCACAAAGCAGCGACGAGCATAGGGCAGCGACGATGCCCAGAGCAAAGCAGTGACAAGCACAGAACGAGCGGATCATGCGAGCGAAGACGAGATGACGATCAGAAACAGGGTCAAGTTAAGGCAAGCAGAGTCGTACCAGGAGTCGGGCTAAAGCCAGCTACGACAAGCTACGACGAACTTTGCCAGAACCACGACAAGCAGACACAGCGCAGCCGAGGCGAACAAAGCAGAAGCCACACAGAGAGACGAAGACAGGGAAGGACGAAGACAGGGTAGGACGAAGACAAGGAAGACAAAGCCACACGCGGAGACGAAGACAGGGAAGGACGAAGACAGGGAGAGCAAAGGCCACACAGAGAGACGAAGACAGGGAGAGAGCAGAGCAGAGACAGTCGAGGCAAGGCGAGTGGAAACGTACCCGCAGGATTACAATCGAATCGCGT
Organism: Beris morrisii; assembly: GCA_951812415.1. NCBI lineage: Eukaryota > Metazoa > Arthropoda > Insecta > Diptera > Stratiomyidae > Beris > Beris morrisii. The sequence continues at coordinate 87,744,826 of OX638310.1, read as the reverse complement.
TGAGCAGAGGCGGCGATCAGGAGCAAGTCAAGGCAAGTAGAGCAGACGCGCGGAGGCGAGCAAGGAGAAAACCCAAAGGAAATCAAATAACAAAATATATGTCATCAATAAGAGTAATAAAGTGAAGTCAATCAATGAAATAAATATTTTGTAACGAAAACTGGCACCCGATGAGCATACCCCGGAATTTGAGTCGTTACAATACAATTAAGAACGTAGTATACGAAATATAATAATTGAGCAGATTCAATCCAGAAACTAACCAGAAAAACAAATTGTTATTAAGTTGATATTAAAATCAGTTTTTATTAAATTCATCTGACTTAACAAACACAAAAACGTTAACTCTATATGAAGGCAACTAAAACTACATAATAGTGTGTGATAGATTTTTATAGGATAATAATTTCTTCTGGCTTTATTTTTCTGATCTTCTTTTTATCTTTTCTCTCCTTTTTGTCATTATATATTATATATACATATATTCTATTCCTTGTATTTTTTTCTGTGTGTATATATAAATAAATAATCTTTTCATTTCTTCTTTGTTTAAAATATTATAATTAACTTTTTGTATGATCTTTTTTATGTATATATATATATATATATATATTATATAATATAATAATATATCATAATTTTTATTTTACTTATTTTGACAGTTGTTTATCTCTCTTTTTCCTCGCTGAAGGGCTCTATACATAATTAATTGTTTTCATTATTATAAAATCTTTTTCCCGCTATTTACAAACTCTACAATCATTTTTATTAATTGTATAATATTTATTTTTGTTATATTTATTAGGTTTTCTGCAATATTTTTTTCATTCGCTCTCCGTCTATTTTTATTTAGCTTTTTGGTTTGCCTGTTTTTTAACTTTAGTGTAAATAAATAATGCATTTAGAATAGATTTAGAAGAATGAAACAAAAACAATCTAAGTACATAATAAGTATAACAGAAAGCATTATTGCTTATGGCAAGTAGGGTTACTGTATACGCACTCACGCCAAAACAGCCTCTAAGAGGGGTTTGGCAGATGCGTACCAAGGTGAAAAAGCGGTAAATTTAATTTGTTTTCATGTTTATAGGATTTCGCTTTATAAACATTCGATATGATTGACTTTTCGCTGCAAAATTGTAAATTTCCATAAAAGAAATTAAAGAAATACGCAAATTTTCAATTGAAAACCACAATTTCGCGCAGACACACTTCCATACCAAAGAAAAAGAAGTACTAGAATTGTGGAAGAGAACCGACATCTTTTTTCCAAATCTTCACATATTTGCACTAACACACTTCAAAACGCAATTTGATAACAATGTTCAGTAGTACAAAAACAAGCGAACTAGTACATAAACAGGCGATTTTTGTGAGGTTAAATTACAATTTCTAGTACATAAACGACCGAATTAGACGTATCTGCCAAATCCTAGGTAGAGAGTGTTGTGTATCTAGTGACCCTAATGGCAAGCAAGTCTGTTTATGATTAGACTGGTATTGCCATTTCAAACGATTAAGGAGTAACACCACTGTAACAGCCTGAAAAAAAGCTCTTTTTCGACAATTTTTTTTAATGGAAGGAAAGGAAATAGACTAATTATATTTAGGGAAGTTAATTGACCGTATTGTGAATGTCACGTCACGTCACTTCGATGCCGATTCAACGTGTCACGTCAATCGAGAAAAACCGATTGTGTAACCGCATCGACGTGACTCATTAGCATTTCCATATTGATATGTATGTGCCAGCTGTAAATTGTGAATTTAAGCTCAGGTGAATGCTTTCATTTACAATCATTTCATTTTTGCATCGACGTTAATTTTTTTCAGGCGTCACGGACTGGAATCTCATCGACGGAAAATGACGATCAAAGTGACAACTGTCGATGACAATCGACATTCACAATCGCTTTTTCAGGCGTCGATGTCGAATCGGCATCGAAGTGACGTGACGTGACATTCACAATACGGTCAAATAACCATGTATTTAAGTATACAATAAAAAAAAAATTGTGATTTGTGATTACAAAATGGCGGCACTAAACCCATTCTCCCGAGGCACGTTAAATTTTAGACGCTCTGCGGCACGCAGTTTAGCTGACGTAAATTTGAACCTAGCACAAAGAAAAAAAAATCACTGAATCTTCATGAGTATAGCTAGAGAAACACGTAAGGGAATTTCGAAATATTGAGTTTTGTGTGATTGGCGAGTATTTGAATAATTTTATTTAATTTTCGACCAAAAACAGGACAGTTATTTGCTAATAACTATTTTTTAAATCAACGTATCACAAATCCCGTACGTGTTTATCTTCGAAATATTATTTTGAAGATATGGTGAAAAATTCGAATGAAAAGAATGAAAATTGTTCGAGTTATACTGCGAGCCGATTTCGAAAATCGTGTTTCGAGAAAAACGCGTTTAAAGTTTTGAAATTTGACATGAACAAATAAATAATTCTACTTTTAAATTTTTTTGCCATTAATTTGCAACTCCAGAACCATAAAGCTGTCCTTCTAAGTTGTAATATTCCTGTTCAATCTCTTTCCTCGACGATTTAATGGTGGAGCGCGCCTCTTTTGTCAATCACATCTGTCAATGAACGCTCAGCATACTGGATTCGCTTAGCATCAGATTCGACACAAAAATTGTAGCATTGGACCCCAATATCCACATCCAGAATCTTCATAATCCGTAGTATGTTAGTCAGTCCATCATTAAAATTGCATACAGCGATATCCGTTACTATATTAAGGATTTTCTTGCCACTTCAATAAAATTTTGACTTTTTTGTACATGAACTGACGCTATACTAACGTAATTCTGTGTGAAAATGCATCCAATGGAACACAAAAACTTTCTAGCGATATTTATTAGTGTATTCGAGAAGTTAGAAACCAACAGGTAAATCATTAGGCAGTATCTTCTCAGATGGATACCTGATCCGACGCAGGTAGTCGTTCGAAGCAGCCTGACGCGCTCGGCAAAGAGCTCGAAATTCCAGGAAAAACTTGATTTTCATGTTTTAAACTTTTTCCCCATATTCTCCAAAGTTCAAACAATTTTTTGAAAATTTTACAGTGGTGTTACCCCTTAAAGGCTCATATACACCTGAAATTTTCAAAAAATTTATATTATTTTTTACAGATTTTTATTTTTTATACTTTTAAAAATTAAAAAAAAAATTGAAAAAAAATTAGAATTTAGAAATTCCACTCCATTACAAAGTTATAGCAATAAATGTGACCAGACATCGGTTTGGAGCGGCTTCCTGGCTAATTGCCAATTGTTTAGCATTTATTTTTACGCAAAAGCTTGGTTTCATAGAAAACAAGGTCATTTATAAGACCCTCTGTGAAAAACACGAAGATACAAGAGGAAGAAGGTATGAAGCTGGAATGGGAGACTAGCCGCAAGTTCACGTTGTACCTACCAAAAACTTTAAACGCATTTTTCTCGAAACTATGTTTTTAGACATGGTCGGCACGATAGCTCAGTCAATTTTCAATATTTTATAACTTTTTTTTTTAAAAATTTTGATAACTATTTTGTCTATAGTCTGACGAGAGGTTTTTTTAAGTTTTTACTTAGAAACTTTTTTATAAATTATTAAACGCAAATTTTTTTTAAAAAACTGATTACTAAAGTTGAAAATACTGTAACTTATTTATTTTTGAAAAAAAAAAAATTCCCACCGTCAGACTATACCTACTACATTATTTTACAAGATTCTTTTTTATTTTTGCAAATTGAATTATTCTTGGTGAAGTTATGATGCCGACCAGAAGGCGCCATGGTTTTCATAAGTACTCCATTTACCACCCGCAAAAAACAATGTTAGTATTAAAAAAAAAAAAAAAAAATTTTTATAGTTGAATAGTTAATAAGATATGTGAGCTCAATAATTAAATTTTTTTCACAATATAACCTTTATAATAATTTTTCAAATTTACTCGGTTTTCAGCGCGTGCAGGGGTATGTAAGCCCTTAAGAACAATTGATCTTTATAAGCAGTACCTTCCATTATGATTACCTTCTTGAACAGCTCCGGATGGATATGATAATCCATAATCCATAATCCAGTCCGCCAAGTCTCAGTAAAACTATATATCTACTTCATCAGCCCTCAACGACTAGGTTAAACGAGTTGTGGTATCAAAACGGCGCTTCCTGTGCTAATTGGGCCCTTCGACAGACGGGCCACCGTTTTGTAGCTTTGTAATGATCGAATTATACGTATATACTAACTAATCAACAGGCGCTCGATGAATTTCGTATAACTAATGTTTTATTTAAACGATTTTTGTTAGGTTTATTGGTAGCGGCTGATTTATGCAAAGAAAGAAAGAACGGAGTAATTCTGAAGAAATGTGTGACATAAGTTAGTTAATACATTAAAGCTTCTGCCAGAGGCTTCGAGAAATACTATGTCAAGCTTTCAACAAATATGTTAATTGTGTAACTATCTAGTTATTACCCTGCAAGAAAGCGCTACCCGAAAGTACAAACATCCCTGCAAGAAATTTACCGGTTAAGTCCGCCGAAGCTCCGACGTAGCATTAACCGGTAATTTTTCAGTTAAAACGTACGGCCTTGGGACAAAATTAACTTATATACTTCGTATCGGTGTACATATACGTGTGATTCTCTACCTCTATCTGTCAATATCTCCATCTCTTTCACTCCTAGTTAATGATACCCGGTAGCTCACCGTTAAATTAACCCAATCCCATACTGTAAATTACTGAGCGAGACCAGTACGATTTAACTGGTATATTACCAGTGAATGGTACCCGATAGTTTAATACTAAATTAACTGCATGGATGCATGGAAATTTGGAAGTGAAGCCAGTACGATTTAACTGGTATATCACCAGATTTTTTACGAAGATTTTGTCCCGAGGCTTATACGTTTTAACTAAAGATTACCGGTTAATGCTACGGCGGACTTAACCGGTATATTTCTTGCAGGGTAATCTCTAACCCCGGAGGTATAGCTGTTTAAGCAGGAATGTGTTTATGATATTTAGGATTTCTTCCAATAGGGAGCTTCGTCTTCTTCTATGTTGACGTTACGAATGTGCAATGCCATCGAAATAGTTTAGAGAAAGCCGTAATTCGTGTTAATTTCATGGATAAAACGTATCCTTTTTATTTACCGCATAAAAATTTAATAATAATATTTTTCATCTAACACAAAATATTTAAGTTTACTCTCATTGCAGTAGCGAACCCAGGAAAATAAACTAGGACAACAGAGTTCGGGAAGCGGTTAAAATGGAGTCGCGATAGAATGGTTACGGCAGTGCCACATATAACACATGAATAACTTAATTGGGTCAAAGTCCGGGATGCGGTCAAAGTCGAAGTATAACATGAGTTGTTTCGAGATTAGGAGGTTTTTTCGAAAGCTAATTTTGTCCTTATTTTTAGACGATTAAACATAACAGTTTACTTTGAACTATAAAATAATCCAGATCTAAACAAGGCAATTAATAACTTAAATAATATTCGCACCAAAATATTTTTAAAAGTTAAATTGAAATAAAAAATTAATAATAAAATATCATAAACTGATGTAATTGTGAGTTATAATAAAGGTACAAATCATGATAGATTAATTTAATCTTAAAAAATATAAAATAATAAACCAATAATGTTAATTTATAAAATAAAGCCCATGATCTAATCAATGCAGCACTGCATTCTCACTGCATTGAAGGGCAGTGAAATTTTTTTCATGACACATCAAATTCAAATATTAGTCAATGCTACTCTGATCGAAAACTGTGAAAATTCAAATTTTCTACTCTTCCCTTCCTTAGATTATATACCTAAAAGGATTGGAAATGCCACCATAAAAAAAGAGCCAAGTTGTAAAAGCTGCATGGGCGTACAAAACTGATTTTATTTGTTTTAGGGGCAAACATTTTAGCTCGCATTTTAAAAGTTTTTTGCATATATTAAATATATTGCATAAACATACTGCAGTCACGATCAGCTGCAAGCCAATCGTATGATAATCTAGATGAGGACGATTTTGCCCGTTAACGAACTTAGCCTTTCAAATTCGCCCAGATCAATATTACAAGATCCTAGGTCAAGGCGTTCTTGAATTATCATGCTAACGGACAGACGGACGGGCGAACGGACGTTTTAGCCTCAAATAAGCACAAAATAATATTTAACTTTTTTGTGTTCTGAGGTTTCGTTCTAAGCGTTACAAACTTTTGGGCTGGATTAAACTTATAATACTCTCTGATTTCATCTAGAGTATAGAACTATCTCTGGGTGTCTGTCTAGTCTGGGTGGCTTAGTGGCTAGAGCACTTGCCTTCGGTGCACCTGGTACCAGGTTCGAATCTGCTTGGCGACAAGCAATTTTCGGGAATGGGATTGGGTGCCAGACTACCAGTTCACTCAGCTTTAAATGAGTACCTGAGTTAAAATCGAGGTAATAATCACGGACGAGCGTGTGGCTGACCACTTCATCTCCTAGTGTTCCGTTGGTCTAGTAATGAAGTAACTCTAGCATTACTTCAAGGCCTAGGCCCGATTTGGGCTGTTGTGCCATTGATTATTATAGAACTATCTATCTCTTTGTAATCTATGTAAGTATGCTTTACAGATGCGTGTTATTTTATCATATATGTACATATCTACTTATGATCTGGTACGATTCTGTAACTGAAATCTCGGCGAAATACCAGAAACGACTAGCTTTTTCAAATGTGTTTTTTGATGAACACCAAATTTCGATTTTTCGTCAGACTTATTTTTAACAACAATGCAACCATTTTTTTATTTTTAATTCAATGAGAAGGCTATATTGTTGTGAACTCAAGGGAGACAAATTTTTTCGATGCAAAGCATTTGTACAGAAATGGATATTTTAATAAATATTTCTTTTCTAAGTACAGTTGCATGATCGAAATGTTCATCTTTATAACGCTTTTGGTTAATATAACTTTATTTTGCTACACCATTGGATCCAAAATCCAAGCCGTTCCGGTTACCATGACAACCAATAAAAACAAACAACAAAATATTCCTTCACAAATATTTTACGTGTGTTTTTGACAAACAAGATCCCTTGGCATCCTTGGATCCCATGGTGCTGTCAAAATAATTATGGTCTTTTTTTTTCGTGCTTTTACCATACACCGGGGTGTCCTATCCTTAGTTACCTTATCTAAGTTCCCTCCAGAAAAATTCGATTAGTTTAGTACGTTTTTTATTTGACTGTTGGCTGGCCTTACGCAGCGCTATACAAAATTTGCACAGAGAGCAAGATTTGAGTTACTGCATGCCGGAACATTTACTGCAATGCATTGATTGCATCATGGAGCATGTAAATCGCATGTGGGCAATGCTACTGCACGCAGCACTGCATTGATTGGATCTTGGGCTTAATTTACGAGAATCATTAGTTAATAATGAGAGTTAAATAAATAATTTTTAAGCAAGTAAATAAATTGTTGATAAATTTACTCTTATCAATAGGCTTTTATACGCAATTTTTAAACACATAGTGAAGTTATATTTATACTCTAGATGAAATCATATGGAGTATTATAAGCTTAATCCAGCCCAAAAGTTTGTAACGCATAGAACCTAGCCTCGGACGAAAAAAAGCCATACATTATGTTTTGTTTATTTGTGCCCAAAAACCTCAAATCCGTCTGACGTCCGTCCGTCCGTCCGTTTGTCCGTGAACACGATAATTCAAGAACGCCTTCACCTAGGATCTTGAAATTTTGAATCTGGATGTTTGGTTGAATTTGTAAGGCTAAGTTCGTTAACGGGCAAAATCGTTCTACTCCTTCGGGTAGCTGCCACACAAAATGTCCTTAAAACACGTGTTCAAGAATATTGGTCGATAACTTCAGAAGGGTTTAAGCTACGACTTAGAAATTTTGTATGTATTAATTTCCCAATAGTTGGAGCTAAATGTATGATTATGAAAAAAATCCTATTAGTCCTTCGTGTAGCTGCCATACAAATATTCAGTCAAAACGTCTTCACTTAATTTACGGAACTTACTATAACTCAAGTAATCTTTTAGCTACGAATCCAGAATTTTGTACAAACTAGTTTTGAGTAAAAACAAAGTTCGAGTTTACTAATGAGCGAAATCCTTTCACTCTTTCTGGTAGCTGCCATACAAAATGTCCTTAAAACACGTGTTCAAGAATATTGGCCGATAACTTCAGAAGGGTTTAAGCTACGTCTTTGAAATTTTGTATGTCTTATTTTTTCAATAGTTGGAGCTAAATATATGATTATGAAGAAAATCCTGTTAGTCCTTCGTGTAGTTGCCATACAAATATCCTGTCAAAATGTATTAACTTAATTTACGGAACTCACTATAACTCAAGTAATCTTTTAGCTACGAATTCGGAATTTTGTACAAATTAGTTTTGAGTGAAAACAAAGTTCGAGTTTACTAGTCAGCAAAATCCTTTTACTGGTACCTTCCATACAAAAAATCCTTAAGACACGTGTTCCACAATATTTTTCGATAACTTTTGAACGCTTTAAGCTACGAATTTGAAATTTTGTACACGTTCATTTTTAAATGGTTCCAAGGAAAATGATAAATATGTAAGAAATCGAGTGAGTCCTTCCTGCACCTCCCATGTGAAAGTCCTTCAAAAATGACATTTTTTTCGATGACTTACCCAGTTCAAGATATGAAATTAAACACTGAATATTGTCTTTTAGGATTGAGTAGCAATCTGCTGGCAGTCCTTAATAAAGGAATTACAACATGCACACACGTAATTCTACTTTATCCCCAACTACAATATAAATCGGAGTTCAGTATTCATCTAGAGTATTATACGATTGGCTTGCAGCCGATCGTGACTGCAGTATGTTTTTTTATTTATTTTCTATTGATTATTATTTTCTATTGATTATTATTTTCTATTTTGTATTTTTATTATAAGTAATCAGTATTGGATGAATTTGAATAATAAATAAATCACCCTTATTCTGGAACCCGCCGTAGGGACAGTGAACTACGATTCACTCAATTTTAAATTATTGAAATCGCGTGAATGGTTCATTTTCTTGAAAATTTGACAGTTGAAATCCGCCGTTTTTAAATTTTCTTCAGAAAGTAATTGGCAATTGACAAGAGAAATTTGAGGTGGTCCATCTCTCACATTTACAGTATTATAATTTTGGACATTTTTTTGCCTTAATTGGTTTCAAATACATGGAAAAGTCGTTTTTAAAGTAAATCGATAAAGCAGTTTCCGATCATTTTCAATAATCGCAAGTGCCGTAAATGGAAATCGAATGTGAACCGCATAATCGGCGGGAATAAAAAATTCGCCGTTTTCCAGAATAAGCGTGAATAAATAAATAAAAGGAAATCAATCCCTCTGCGTCCATCTCGCAAACTGGATGGTGCTGCTAAGCCGTAAGCGTAGCCTGGTTGGTAGAAGGAAAAGTTAGGTGGATTCGCGATTGGCCGAAGATTTCAAGCCCATCCACCGACTCTGCCGATCACGCCGAACAAACCAAAGCCAGAAGCCCGGACACTGATCAGCAAACGAATCCCTTCCTACGCTGGGAGAGCGGCGAGTAAGAACATCTACATGTTCAGCTACCGTGGATGAATTCCGGTAGCTGATGGGGTAAATCAAGCACTACAGCACGGTGGAGAATCTGCGTGGTAACCGACCGCGACTACGGAAGTACGCAGAGTATGTTTTCGCGAAATTTAAAAATTTGCCGCCAACAAAATCCCTCGGAGGTTTTCCCGTCGAAATTAGAAGATAGTAGCCGAAAGAACCGGAAAATGGTTTCCCGCGCGGCTCTGAAGATCGACTTCGAAGCGGCCGAGGCGGAATGACTATAGGAATACCTAGAACTTCCGAAGAACATCTACGCGACATTTTGAACCAATTTTAGTGGCCTGTCAAGACGGCAAGCCATGACAGTTGTTGTCTCGCGAAGAAGAATGGAACGCGCGGAAACGAAACGCGAAATTATTCGAGGCGTTTCCAGCCGGAGTATTTAAGCAGCGAACTCGATTTTCGCGGGGCTTTAGGTGGATATACGATTCAAGGAGTCGGTTGAGTTTCGGTTGAGCCTCGAAAAGAATTTGGCGGACGAGGCAGGAACAGTGGAGTCGGAGTACGAGCCGGGATAGAGTACATTTTGAACAAGGTACAAGTACTTTTTTTCTTTTCCCTATTAGGTTGGCGAATGAGGTCATCGGAATCGAAGAACCCCTAAGGTTCCCATAGGTGGAGACCCGTTTGAATAGGCACTTGAATCGAGGGATTATAAGTTTGTTCTACATACAACGGTTGTGTTTTATTGCGTGGAAGGAGGTTTCCTAATCTTCCCCCGAATTATGTACTAATACTTTAGAACGATGAAAAACTTTAATGTCGAACAATATATTACATATAAAAAGACACAATTTGAACACCATATATGGATTAATGGTCTAGCTGATTGGGTAGGAGAAGGATTTCAGCCCAGGACTTCGAATAGATACACAATATATTTGAGACAACTAATAATAATAAAAATAATCCCACTCCTTCTAGTGGCTCCAATAGAAACGTCTTTAAAGCTCGTTTTCACGGATTTTGACGGATAAGTTTATGGTAGATCTAGGAATTTGATATTTGACATACGTAATTTTTCACAATATCGAATATGAAGAAAATTGTGGCAGTTCACCGCTTACCTTCTGAAAAAATTGTTGTACTAATTTTACAGAACCCTTTATAACCCAAGAAATTGTTCATCCACGAAGTCGAGATTGACACGAATTAGTTTTGAGTTAATAGTAAAGTTCAGGTCGTTAGTGAGCGAAACTCCTCGTTAAGTCACTTAATTTCAATTGCTGCACGATTGTAAGAGATTCCATAAAGAAAGGAATTTATGACTTTCCATGCTATAACTTTTTACCATTTGAAAGGATGCTAATAAGAACAAGTAAAATCGAAGAACTTATTCAAGTAATAACAAAGGTCCTAAAAAAAATTTATGTATCAATCGGCCAAACTTGCGACACCATGATCGTGGTAAGCAGTTCTTAAATCGATAATTTTTTGTGACTCAGTTTGTGGTATAAATAGAGGTTGAATGTTTTTCTATGATTTCTTTAAAGTTCCAATTACAGAACTTAAAATGGAAGCAATTGCATTTCTCCTTTTTATATCTTATACGCGCACTCGTCAATCTTCTGTATATTCCCACCAATATAACTTGGAGTTCAGTATCTCATAAAAAAAAAATTGAAACTGAGAATTTTATAATGGGGTTTTCTGAGAAAAACTACATTGAACACGGAATTTTTAAGGTTGAAGTACAAGAATTTATGTTTGACGTAAATATCTTAAGATCAGGTGTTGAACTGTTACATCAAATGAAAGTTAATTCGATTCCCTAAAAAACAAGCTATAACACTTTGAATTGTGATTATTAGTTTTCAAGATATAACGTTTTAAGTGAGTGAGGGTACAGATCCGAAACACCTTTCTTGACAACCCTGTTCTCCACGGATATTGAAAATTAACTCTCTTTGTTTTTTTCTCAAAATATATCAAGGAATAACCCCTTACAAGGTGGCGCACGGAGTACCGGACATCCTGTATATTACTAAAGTAATTCTACTTCTGTCAAAACAATTTTGTTTTTTTTTTGATTCCAGTTAATATCGACAATGCACGACGGGGGTGTGAAGTCGTATCAGCTTCCATATCAAATCTGTAATTAATTTCGAAATAAAAAATCAATTACGAACTCAACAGTATTTTTTAAACAGCAAAAAACGAATTCTTGTCTCATTTTTATTTAATAATACATCACAAAAAGAGGAGAAATAAAATAAAAAATCTGCCAATGGTCTGGGCGAAACTTTATTATTTTTCGGGTCAAAGTTCGGGAGTGGTCAAAGTCGGAGTGTATCATGAGCTGCTTCGAGATTATTAGATTTCTTGGAAAATTATTTTTGTTCTTAATATAAAAACATACTGCAGTCACGATCGGCTGCAAGCCAATCGTATAATACTCTAGATGAATACTGAACTCCGATTTATATTGTAGTTGGGGATAAAGTAGATTTACGTGTGTGCATGTTGTATGTCCTTTATTAAGGACTGCTATTAGATTGCTACTCAAAACTAAAAGACAATATTCAGTGTTTAATTTCATACCTTGAACTGGGAAAGTCATCGAAAAAAAATGTCCTTTTTAAAGGACTTTCACATGGGACGTGCAGGAAGGACTCATTCGATTTCTTACATATTTGTCCTTTTCCTTGGAACCATTCAAAAATTCATGTGTACAAAATTTCAAATTCGTAGCTTGAAGCGTTCAAAAGTTATCGGAAAAAAAATTGTTGAACACGTGTTTTAAGGATATTTTGTATGGCAGCTACCAGAAGGAGTAAAAGAATTTCGCTGATTAGTAAACTCGAGCTTCCTTTTCCCTCAAAACTAACTTGTACAAAATTCCGAATTCGTACCTAAAAGATTACTTGAGTTATAGTGAGTTTCGCAAATTAAGTGAATACATTTTGACAGGATATTTGTATGGCAGCTATACGAAGGACTAACAGGATTTCCTTCATAATTATATATTTAGCTTTAACTATTGGAAAAATAACACATGCAAAATTTCAATGTCGTAGCTTAAACCCTTCTGAAGTTATCGACCAATATTCTTGAACACGTGTTTTAAGGACATTTTGTATGGCAGCTACCAGAAGGAGTAAAAGGATTTCGCTGATTAGTAAGCTCCGACTTTGTTTTTACTCAAAACTAACTTGTACAAAATTCCGAATTCGTAGCTAAAAGATTACTTGAGTTATTGTGAGTTTTGTAAATTAAGTGAATACATTTTGACAGGATATTTGTATGGCAGCTACACGAAGGACTAACAGGATTTTCTTCATAATCATATATTTAGCTCCAACTATTGGAAAAATAATACATGCAAAATTTCAAAGACGTAGCTTAAACCCTTCTAAAGTTATCGACCAATATTTTTGAAGACGTGTTTTAAGGACATTTTGTATGGCAGCTACCCGAAGGAGTAGGACGATTTTGCCCGTTAATGAACTTAGCCTTACAAATTCTACCAAACATCCAGATTCAAAACTTCAAGATCCTAGGTGAAGGCGTTCTTGAGTTATCGTGTTCACGGACAGACGGACGGGCGGACGGACGGACGGACGGACGGACGGACGGACGGACGGACGGACGGACGGACGTCAGGCGGATTTGAGGTTTTTGGCCACAAATAAACAAAAAATATTATATAACTTTTTTTCGTCCGAGGCTTGGTTCTATGCGTTACAAACTTTTGGGCTGGATTAAACTTATAATACTCTATATGATTTCATCTAGAGTATAAATATTCAAAATAGAGATTTTTAGCCGATTAAACATTGAAAAGTTCGTGTAGACTATTCGAATTTCAGTATATTATGTACACTAAAAGCCCATAGAAGCAAAAACGAATTTGTTGCCTTATCAGAATTAAGAGATATGACGAATTGTTAAAACGTATACAAACCCATTACTTCCACTTGGGGTTTGATTTCGAAAAAATTGTGAAACACGTTTTTAGACGATTTCATAAGAAGCAACTTGATATCTCATGAGACACAAGGGATTTTGAAAAATTTGTGAAAACGTAAGCAAACCCTTCACACCTCCTTGGTTCTGGAAATTCGAAAAATCGTGAATTGGTTGGCCGTAATAATCAATTTTATATCTCATCAGAACTAAGGAATGGTTGAATATCGAAAAACTGAGAAATGGGTTTGTAGGCGATTATATAAAAAGTCTGTGGAAATGAAAAGCGATCTAATATCTCATCAAACCTAAGAAATATGTCGAACCTTTGAAAAGCATACAACCTCCTTACACCCCTTAGGATTGAATATCTAAATACTGAAATTGACTTTTTGGCGGTTATATAGGAAACCTTAGGAAGTAAAAATTAATTCGATATATCATCAGATATGCAACCTCCATACACCCACTTGGGAGTTGAATATTCAAAAATCCTGAAAGGAGTTAATAAATAAATATGAAGACAGCACGAGAAAGTAGGAACCAATTCAATTTCGTATCACTTCTAAAAGAAATGACGGAACTCGTGAAAACGTGTTCAACCCGTTTATACCCTCTTAGGGGCTGAAAAAAGAAAAAACTTAAAAACAAGTTTTAGGCGATTATTACGCAAGCACGTGAAAGTGAAAAGATATTCGCTATCTGAGAAGACGTGGGGATATAGTAGAATTTGTGAAAAAGTTTACAACCCCCTTTGCACCCCTTAGGGGTCGAATTTTAAAAAATACTGAAAACGCTTTCTAGGTATTTATATGAAGAAGCCGCAGAATAAAAATCAATTTAATATTTGGGAAGACCTAATAGATATGACGAAAACCGTGAAAATATATGCATTCCATTTTCACTGATCATTTTTTTTGCCCCCCCCTCCGAACGCCAATGGATATTTGAAATTTTTTTTATCTAAATTAGTTTTCTAGTTGATTTACATAAACGTACCAAGTTTCAACTTTGTAGCATAAGCCGTTCTATTATATTATATTATATTTTTCCAAGATGCTACTAATATAGCTCTATCTAAATACCAAGTTTCAGTTTTAAATCATTATAGGTTGTTGAGATATTAAAATCGGAACTTTTTCCTTTTCACCCTCCCCCACCCTCACCCTGTACACCCTCACTTCCAAAAATTTGTTTTCTGCTAGGGGTTTATTAGGCCTACTTCTGGTAAAAATTTTAAGCATCTATCTTACACTGTTCTTGAGATATGAGACGTGATTTTTTAGAAAAATTCTTATCCCCTCCACTTTCATGCTCCACCACCCCTTTAAAAAATTTTGCATTCAACAAACTTCATTTATCAACCTTTATACAAGAACCAAATTTTATTTCTCTAGTGCAATTGGTTCGTGAGATATCGTAATTTAAAGTTTTTTACCCCTCACCCCCGTACGCTACTGCCAAACTCAAATTTTTGTTTCCGATCTATTCTCCTAGTATATCTACAGATATTCCTTAAGTTTCAATTTTGTGACATTTACCGTTTAGGAGATATGGATTTTAGAATGTGTCGATCTCACCTTTTTTGCGTTTCGGACGCCTTATTTTTCCCCCCACTCCCAAACCCCTTCACCTATATCGGCAAATTTTTTGCAAATGGGTCCACTACTTCCAAATTTCAGCCTCCTGCCATAAGCGGTTCCTGAGATCTAGAAACCAAAATTTTCCGTCTAAAACACTTCCCCCTCCTCCCCCCTCACACCTCCACCCTTCAGAATTTGGTCACTTCAAGGGGTGTACCCAGTCTATTCACAAAAAAAATTTTTAATTTAATAGCTCAAAGGGTTTGGGAGCTTCAAACGATTTTGCGTACAGCGGTCGACGTACGGTGTACGGCGTACGGCGGACAGACGGACTGAAATTTTTTTTTGCTTTTTTCGTGTCTACTCGTCATGAAACGTGAAAAAAAAAAATTTGAGGGTAGCAAATTTTTTTTATTTTAAAATCGAAAACAATACTGTATTATTAAAATAATAAAGTAAAAGAATTGAAAAACACTACACAAAAGTATAATATACGAAGTTAAAAAAAAACGTAAAAAAATTAAATTAGAGATTTTATGATAAAATTCTAGAAATAATTGAAATTGATAAACAGATATAAGTAGTGCCTCATGTGTAAAGTTTTCGTGATTCTACATAATTAAAATTATTAAAAAATAGCGCTATTTACAATTTATAATTTAATATAATTCAGCATTAAGAATTAAGACTAAATTATTAAAATAAACAAAAGATAAGACAGAAAGAAACTCGCCGTAAATTAAGTATTGATATTTCCCAGGCAATTGAATTTTAAGTTCAAGTTTAAAGATCAAATATTCCCATTTTTTTATATCAATTTTTAGGAAAGGCATGAATAATACAAAAATTATTGCAAGGATATTATTTATTAGTTATTTGCAGGAAAAATTTATAGTTTTCAAAAACAAGATATACATACATATGAAAATTTAAATTCAATCAAACATACCTATGTTTTGGTTTTGGAAAAGCAAGGTATTTAGATTTTTATCTATAAGTCTATTGCATTTCGCGGTCATTATGTCACCAGCCTTGGAAAATATTCTTTACGCAGGAACTGACGTAACTGCAATACATAAATATTGCTTTGAGAATTCTCGGAACATATTTGTTGATTTTGCCCAATATTCCAAAACATTGCAGTGTTTGTCGGTTGGTGGCTTTTCAATATATTGGCGAACGTCAATCATAGAATCTGTTACTGTAGTCGATACCGAATGTGGTTGGCTATTTGGCATGAAAAGTAATTCATCTAATTTGCTTTGTTCAGTAGATGTAGAAGGTTGGGACATAGGCTTTGGAATTTCCACGTTGGTTTGCCTGGATCCCTTAAAAGAAGCGTATTCTTAAAAAGTTACTGTAAACTGTATTTACAAGATATTTCGTAAGTTTCTTTCGGGAAAATCCCACGATTTCAAACTCCATAATTGACGTTAAGGGGCAAATACACTCGTAGCATGTACACTCAACATAACTAATGAATCTTGTTTAGGCCACATATTCATAAATAGCATACATGCTCCATGTATGTCTCCATTTTATTGTAAATGCTTAGAAAATAGAAGGCAGAAGGCTTTTCAGTCATGTATACGCAATCTGAAATCATCGGCACACTCATTGAAAAACATACATTTATCGTTTATCATCTTTATGCCAATTGCCTTATCGATAGTTTTTAAAATCTATCGAATGTTTCGATAGTACAAAGCTATCGATACTATCGATAGACTATCGATATTTAAGCTACACTAGAGCACGGTTCGAAATTGTCATGGTCATTACTTCAGCTTCGCAATTCGTAGTTAAGCAGGTGATGGCGGCCAGAATTATTCTCCGATTAATAAAGAAATATAAAATTTTGCTTGGATCGAATTGCAGAGGATAAAGTTAACACATTTGTGAAAATATAAAATTTGGATTAATTTATATGTATTGTTTCAATAAGATTATTTAATTTACAATGAACTCTAAAGACTGAAGTGCAATGCAGCAGATGCCTTTTTTATGTGAGTACTTTGTAACGAAAAAAGGTGAATATCCAATGAATGCCACTATACATTTTACGGTCCTTTCTTTCAAAATGGTTTCTATTAGTGTAAAAATGTGTGTTGAATTCCATCCAGATCAGGTAAGGGAAACACGTGTTTCAAGTCCCTCAAATAAATAAACATTGTATGGGATTCTGAAAAATTGTTGATTCTGAAAAGTGAGTGATTATTCTGCAGGTGACTGTAACTCTAAATGTATAGGTTATGTACCATGCCATAAAGTCAGGCATAATGGATACCATGTAAAATCAGAAATAACTACAATATCTTTAGAGAGAATCCTGAATGAAGCAAATTTGGCAGGACTTCGGTTTCATTTCCATTCATAATTAGTACGTATACATGGGGAATTCAAAGATTGATAGATCGAAATTTGAATCGCGTATATGACAACACCGGATCGAAACATGAGAAGTTCGAAATGGGATTGAAATAACAAATAACATCACCTGAAATCTTTAATAGTACAAGCGCAGTGAAATGTCAAATTTAGCATTTTTGTGTGGTAATATTATGAAAGTGCTACAAAATCAATTATTATTGCTAACGAATTTGAGAATTTGAGTGCATTCATTAAAAGACTTAAAAACAGGGTAAATTGTCACTCTCAAATATGAAATTTTACACACACTTTTTGAAAACATCGCGTCGTGATTTTTTTCTTTTTCTAGGTAATGTTTTCCAACAAAACGACTCTCGATCAGCAGAAAACGTCAAAAGGCGCTGCGTTCGATCTTTCGTTCCACGTTACCATGAGAAATTTCGATTCGATCCAGGTCGAGAAGTTGGATTGGATCAAGTCGATTTCATTCCAATCCAATCTGCGTCTACATGAGATTTTAATGGATTGAATCTAGATTCAATCCTCCTTTTGATATTCATTTTCCCAAGAAACACGACAATCGCTCGTCGTATGGCAAAAAGATGATGTGCAAAGTTTACTTTTTGGTTGCTTTAAATCTGGACAATTTGGGGGTGTGATATTTCTCCGAGCGATTCTCGGGTTTCTTGGGAAAATGAATATCACAAATTTGTATACAAGCGTAAGTGGAAATATTAATAGAAAGAAAACCGACTCTGTGAATATCATCCCTTTTTGTTGGACCCGACACCTTTTTTTTACATTTTTTATTTGTCTTACAACAAAACAATCGGTTGTCAAAAAGATGCAATATTAATTGTATTCCGATCAGTAGAAATGTCTTGCTAGTACTTGTTCTCACTAGTGTATTCGTAAAAAAAATTCTGTATGGGCGATTGTACACAGTTGGTAATACAGGAAATAATTGAATTATTACAAAATTATAAAATCGTTGAAAAAAACTGGAAAATTTTCAAACATTTGTCTTTTTTATCACATATCACATATATATAACACTAAATCCACATTTCCTTATTATTCCAAGTTATCTACCAAGCTTAAATATTTTTTTGTGAGACAAAAAATCTTTAACAGTAATTTTTTGAAATCTACATTTTCGAGGATGAAGACTTTGGAAAAATATGTACCCTCATGATATGCGCAGATGAAGTTGGAAATACGTTTTTTCCCAAAATATTATATAGTCTTTTCCAGAGAAAAAGTGTACTATTACTATGGCTTCTAACGAAATACATTCTACATTAGCAGTATCTATAAATTTATAATCACGCTTATTCAGGAAAACGGCGGATTTTGTATTCCCGCCGAGTATGCGGTTCACATTCCGTGAACGATTCACTTTCTCGAAAATTTGACGGTTGAATTCTGCAGTGAAATAGTCGCGTTTTTAAACTTTTTTTTCAGAAAGTAATTGGCATTAAAATATGAGAAATTTAAGATGGCCCATCTCTCACATTTACAGTATTATAATTTTGAACATTTTTCTGCCTTAAAATATGGTTTCAAACACCCGAAAAAGACGTCTTCTAAGTGTATCGGTAAAGCAGTTTCCGAACGTTTTCAATGATCCATGTGCCGTGAATGGAAATCGAATGTGAACCGAATAGTGTGCGGGACTAGAGAATCCGCCGTTTTCCAGAATGAGCGTGATCAAAATTGTTGTTCCTCTTAACCCTAAATAAGTGTGGAAATAAGTTGAAAGTGTAATATATAGGCTTAAAAAAAGAAATCTCCGTTTCCATGTCAACAGGAATTTCCTCCCAAAATACTAATTTGGCTGAACTATAATTTTACCATCTATTGTTATGACCGACACATGTTGTGACATATGTAATTAACATCGCAAATGTAAACGATTAACATGAAAATATGATACATTCGCGTCGAATGAAGGTTGTATTAAACAAAGATGTTGTATATGGATGGAAACCGAGCTCCACTACTGTAACAGATGAACCAGACAGAGAAAATCACTGATATTACTTCTTACACGAATAATGATTTAACTTGTTTAAAGGATTCTGTTATATTTCCTAACACATAGAGCAGTTTTATATTTTGCAAGAAGATACCTTGTTTGAATAGAGCTATCTTAAGAACACATATCAAGTCATTAATAATGAATATATTCTACCTATGAACTAAAATTACAATAAAAGATTCAGTTTCAAAATTCGATGTAGGGATGTTCTGGAGATGCCTAAATGAGAAGAACGACGACGAGTAGATACCGATGCATCTTCGTTTACACTGTGCCGTACAGCCTCCATAATTACATCAGTGCGCGATCGATGACTACCTCTTCCTTGCACCATGCAGATCTGCCACTGATCCCTGTTCCCCAAAACGGGAGACTAAGCTCCTAATCTTGTTGTCACTGTGAACTGACGGTATTTTCGTTGAGTTGACATAATATACCTTTCAGAAGAATAAAAAATTCAATGATTTTTACACGTTGCAGCACATCATATAAAACCATTATAAATCTCTAAAAAGTTATTTATAGCCTAAAAAAAAATTGAAACCAAAACAGTTATAGTTATATAGGCAATCCTATCGATTTCGTCATTTTAGTGTATTTAACTTTTATGCATACAGCAGGACACAACATTTTAACTAATGTTCTCCGATTTTGAAATATAATCGTACTTCAGGACAAACAATTTTAACTTTTTTCTATTACGTTAATATTGCTTGTTTCTTTTGTTTAATTGTTATTTATCTGGATCACAAACAAAACTGGAAACCGAATTCTTTTACTCATAGTACAATGCCGATTGGCCCTGTCTACTACCCTATGGTTTCAATGTAGAACGTTATATACGATGACATTTCTTCTCTCTCCTCTTAAATTTCAATATTACTCCAATCTTATCTCCAATCGAAATGTAGAAGAGAATATGAATGGGTTCATGCTAGAAGGTCATCAGTTACATTTTTATTGAAATTGCGATTTGAATAGTTTTGAAGTCTTGGAGGTTCGGCACATCTTATCATTAATTAATCTAGTCAATTAATCTAGCAGCACATCTATTAAGTTTCAACTTTTTAGCATGAGCCGTTTCTGAGATATGATAAACCACCCCACCCCTGCACCTTGCTACCACCGTCAAATATTTAAAAAAAAAAATGTCTCTATATAGATGCCAATTTTTAGCGTTCTATCTATTGCGGCTTTCGAGAAATAAAAATCAGAATTTTTTCATTTCCACCAATTTTTCCCCGGTAGAGGTCTACTAGTGCTAACTCCTGTAAAATTTTCAAGATTACATCTAGTACGGTTCTTGAGATATAAAAATTTTATTTTTTTGAAAAATGGCTCACCCCTACTTCCGCTCTTCACCTCCCCTCCTAAAAATTTTATATTCAGTAGACTCGGTTTATAATTCTATATACACAAACCAATTTTTATTTTCCTGGTACAATTGAGTCGGAAGATATTGTAATCCAAAGTTGTTCACCCCCACCCACACACCTTACCGCCCCCCTTAAATATGTTAACCCTTTTCTAATCTCCTAGTATTTCTTAAGTTAACCATAAAGTGTCAACCGTCTGACATTAATCGTTCAGGAGATATGGATTTTAGAATGATGAGTAAACCTACCAAGTTATACTGGCTAGCTCACTGAGATATAACAAATGGAGACCTCGATTTGCTATCTCACATGGCCGACTTTTTTAAAATGTCAATATTTCGAAAAAGGTGTCCATGATAACCCGAGTTTCTGCATTGTTGAATAAAATTCTGATGATTTTAAACATTCATTAGATTTAAAATTGGTAATGCAAATAAAATAATTTTTGAAAATTCAATTAATTTTAAGTTTAGAGAGACTTCAAAAGTTATCCGGGGTACAAATTAGGATTGAGCCACGGATGACCTGAATCTTGAGAAGGGAAGAGTTAGTAGCACGGTATCTGCATGTATTAAGGCGAGAAAGAAAACAATGACAGCACCATCAGATTAGGGAACATGAAAATGAAATCCGAATTTTTGGGTGTAATTTCGAATTGAAAAATTACCAAATAATTTGATTTTGATAAATACTTTTTTGGATAAACAATGCAAGGTATTGAAAGAAAATGAGTTCATAAAATTGCAACTAAGCTGTGTAAATTTTACAGGTAATAGTGGCTACTGCAGTACGAATATAATACCATTTACTTATCGGTACGGCGCCAAATTCAAAAATAACGTACTACATGCTCAACCGTTATAAATATTCCTGAAACTGTTATTTCCCAAGAAATTTATTATAATAACATACTGCAGTCACGATCGGCTGCAAGCCAATCGTATAATACTCTAGATGAATACTGAACTCCGATTTATATTGTAGTTGGGGATAAAGTATAATTACGTGTGTGCATGTTGTATGTCCTTTATTAAGGACTGCCATTAGATTGCTACTTAAAACTAAAAGACAATATTTAGTGTTTATTTTCATATCTTGAACTGAGTAAGTAATCGAAAAAAATGTCCTTTTTGAAGGACTTTCACATGGGAGGTGCAAGAAGGACTCACTCGATTTCTAACATATTTATCCTTTTCCTTGGAACCATTTAAAAATGAACGTGTATAAAATTTCAAATTCGTAGCTTGAAGCGTTCAAAAGTTATCGAAAAATATTGTTGAACACGTGTCTTCAGGACTTTTCGTATGGCAGCTACCAGAAGGAGTAAAAGGATTTCGCTGATTAGTAAACTCGAACTTTGTTTTTACTCAAAACTAATTTGTACAAAATTTCCAATTCATAGCTAAAAGATTACTTGAGTTATAGTAAGTTCCGTAAATTAAGTGAAGACGTTTTGACAGGATGTTTATATGGCAGCTACACGAAGCACTAATAGGATTTTATTCATAATCATACATTTAGCTCGAACTATTGGAAAAATAATACATACAAAATTTCAAAGACGTAGCTTAAACTTTTCTGAAGTTATCGGCCAATATTCTTAAACACGTGTTTTAAGGACATTTTGTATGGCAGCTACCCGAAGGAGTAAAAGGATTTCGCTGACTTGTAAAGCCAAACTTTCTTTTCACTCAAAACTAATTTGTACAAAATTCCGAATTCGTAGCTAAAAGATTACTTGAGTTATAGTGAGTTTCGTAAATTAAGTGAATAAATTTTGACAGGATATTTGTATGGCAGCTACACGAAGGACTAACAGGATTTTCTTCATAATCATACATTTAGCTCCAACTATTGGAAAAATAACACATACAAGATTTGAAAGTCGTAGCTTAAACCCTTCTGAAGTTATCGACCAATATTCTTGAAGACGTGTTTTAAGGACATTTTGTATGGCAGCTACCCGAAGGAGTAGGACGATTTTGCCCGTTAACGAACTTAGCCTTACAGATTCAACCACACCTCCAGATTCAAAATTTCAAGATCCTAGGTGAAGGCGTTCTTGAGTTATCGTGTTCACGGACAGACGGACGGATGGACGGACGGACGGGCGGACGGACGGACGGACGTAAGGCGGATTTGAGGTTTTTGGCCACAAATAAACAAAAAATAATATATAACTTTTTTTCGTCCGAGGCTTGGTTCTATGCGTTACAAACTTTTGGGCTGGATTAAATTTATAATACTCTAATGATTTCATCTAGAGTATAAAAATTTAAGTAAACTGTGAGTTGTGTTATGAATTTTGAACGCAAAACGCAACTTCTCACCATCAAATCGAACAGTTTGAATTGTCAGAACTGATAATTCAAATTGAAAAGTTTTTAATTTTATTTAAGTTGTTGCCCATGTTGTTCGAAATTCGAAATTTTAAGAAGAAGTGAGAGGGTACGATTGAGTCGAATGAGCCGATGGGGTCTCCATTTATACATATTGTAAAGGATCGGCAGTTGTGATCCTCTATGTTATATAAATTTATATTAATTTAAGTTTTTAAAACTCATTAAAAACTTTTAATTATTTTTTTTACTAAGTCGTCGTGAACATATTATTTTATTAGATGTAAACATTTAATTATAAAAAATACATAAACTGTTCTAATAAAATTCAATGATGAAAAACATTTGGAAATTAAAATTTTTTGAAAACATTAATATTTATTTATTTGGAATGTTTCTTTTTTGAAATTCAAATTTCAACTGTCTATAAAAAATATTTTTTAAGAAAAAACAATTTCGTCGACGACTTCGATCGAATCTTTTAAACTCATCGAAGTCGTCGACCTTACCAAAGTTGGACTCTCGGCATAGCTGGGAGAACTCCAACGCATAAGGTCGTGATGCGACGGCAGTATTCGGTGCCGTCGCGTGTCTGGGGGTGTGGTGTTCGCTGCGTCGGCAATGTCGCTGCCGACGTCTTTGCTGCGACGGCTCAAGTCGCAGCCGTCGTCTTTGCGGCGACGGCATTAATCGCTGCCGTCGAGCCGCGCCGTCACCATCGCTGGCTCGTGCCACGTATGCCGGTGACGGCTGACCGCAGAGTCTTGCGGTTGACCGCTATGTCGTAGCGGTTGCTGCGTCGGCATAGTTCGGTGCCGAAGTCTTCACACCTGTGGTGTGTGAGCTGCAGCGGAAAGTGCAACCGCCGTGTACGACTGGTTGCTACCGCTGTTTTAGCGCAGCTGTGTATGTGAGTAACTTCAGTAACGACTATCGGCGTCATCACTTTGCAGTGTGTTGTGAGTCGCCCGCCAGTCGGCGAACGACTGGCTGCCACTTCGATTTCTCGTCCTTATATAGGAATCGAAATGACAGCCAGCGTCCTTGGATCTGTGATTCAATTTGTGAGGAGTGTTTTCGGCCTGAGTTGCTTGGCCGCAAAACATCTCCCCACAATATAGCTATAGTGGGCTAGCTTGGTTCATGCCAGAAGGGCATCAGTCCACGGGTTATAAAAATTCGCCAAAATTCGCGCGGCATAAATAAATTGGTAAAATATAGTTATATGAGTTATAAATAACATCTTTTATTGATTCGACAGAGTATTGTTATGAATTCAACTTAACTGTTGTCTACAGGCGGCCTTTTTTGTTTTTCCAACAGTTTACAAAATTGGAATAATGCCCTTCTACTATAGCATGAACCCATTCATATATACTACTTTCGAATATACACTACTATTGAAAATATAGTTAAATAGTATAGTTTTTTCGTCATAATTATTGTAAAAAGATTCTTTATCAAACGGGAATATAATCTATAACATTATTATCTTCATAGTCGAAGTCATAGATTTTTTTAAACAATGATTTCTGCTGCTGCCTCATTATAGTTACAAGAAACAAGTGACGTTGGTTCGTAACACTCTTGCCAGAAAGTTACTATACAAAGAGGTACATAGCGTCAATCTTTCAACGAATTCACAAATCATAAAAACAAAACTTTCATTCAAAAATAAAATTTCGATTTCGAATTAAATTTTCTACTCACATCTATCACAATATGTAAGAAAGGGATATCACCTACGTAGCCACACTCATGCAATAAGCAAGAAAACTTTCAAGAGTCAAGTCCAATAAAATTTTGATTGTGACGCATTCCGTGTTTAACCATTCGACTCTCCGTGGCGATACGAATTTCATCACCAATCGTATTTGTACGGATTTTATTACATGTTTTGTTTTTTTTTAAATGTTTCAGGCAGTGGCGTAGTAACGGGTGGGGGGGGGTTGGGGATAAACCCCACCCCCCCCCCCCCCCCCCCCCCCCCGAAATGATTAGCGCACCTCATAAAGTACACATAACAGGAGGTTTTTTTATTTAAGACGAAGAATTATAAAATCATTAGAAGACAATCCAAATATCGAATGGTTTTTAGTAAAGCATAGCAGTTAAGTTAAGCAGTTAAGGTAATCACTTTATTTCCACTGGGCTGACACTGTCAATGCAGTCCAAAGTCAATTTCCAATTCGTCTTAAGGTACTTATTCATCAGCACGGAAAAGCAAATAGGGCTTTTCACGAAAGCCTATTGAAGTATTTTCATACTGCTTGTTAGTGTTGGTCTTCAATATCAAACTTCAATTGTTTTCAATTTATAGATTCCAAAGCGTGCGTGTAGTGTATAAAAAATATTGGTGATTAGTGTGAATATAACTTAAACGGATTTTATGCTTGTATTATTTCAATAGATTTTTACCGTTATTATCGACTGATTATCAATAATTATGAACCGGTGGTTGGTAAAAAAGCCAAAGCTTTCCACTAATCACATCGAAGGCTCTTCAAATAATGTGAACGAAACAAGTAGGTTCTAGTCATCAGATGTTACTGAATTCATCTTTTTTTAATAAATTTTCAAATTTTATTTATCGCGCGGAATGAAAAATCACTGAAACTAATAGTATATTACATTTTGCAATAGAAGCTTCTAGAAACATAATTTTAATCTAATAACTATCTGAATTCGATACAATCTTTCGGAATCTATTTTCAAATTATAGAGTTTTCTTTTAAAGTGAAAAAAACATTTTTCAAAGGCATGACAATAAATTTTTACAAAACGGAATTGCATTTTCAATTGAAATATGCTAAATAAATGCAATAGCAATAGGTAATAACTGATTTACATTGCGAGATTTTGAACTGAATTTTGCGAAATTTTGATTTTTCGATAAATCTCTATCGCAATCTACTAATTTCTCGTAAATTTGAGCGTTTTTGAAATATCATCAAGTTATTAGATTTTGTGGAAATTCAGTTAAATAAAATGAAACTTGCCTGGACAGCCCAGAAATTTATGTTTTAATCACGTTCACAATTCCCCATAATATTCACTTCACTGTCATATATTTGAAGTAAAAACTTTAAATTATTTGCTCGAAATGCAAGCTTTGAAATTAACCTGAAATTTTGTATTTTCACAATTTACAACAAAACAAATAACAGGTACAAACATTCAGTAACTTACCAATCTGCGAGTGGATGGAGTATATGCTCCATAAACGCTTTTTTAGATTTTAAAATCTAACATAGGTAGTTGGCGAAATTTCCGATGTAACTAAAAGCTATAAGTACGCATATACAGTGGATGCCGCTTATTGTAATCACTTTGGGACCGGCCATAAACAATAACATTAACCGGATGATAACAATAGACGAAGGGGAAAATTTTTCTCATTTATTTTCCTACGCTTGAATATAGATTGCTCGAAGCATCTAATATTATTTTTTTTATTCATTAAGAGTTATTTACAACTCTAGCTTCAATGTTTCACAAAGTTACAGAGAATATGAAATACTGTTTCCTCTTCCTCCTCATCCAGGCAGCTTCTACAGAAAGTCGTTTGAAAAGAATCGCCGTCTTTTAGCATGCCGGCTTATAAGACAGTGTCTGGTCAGTACACTTACTGTGGTGCTGATTCTCTCCCTTTTTAGCAAATTCAGCCTTTTACAGCGTTTTAGATCCAGCTTCGGTCATATCTGTCAGCTCAGCGCGCCGCTTCTATTAAACTGTCTCGAAAACTTACTCGAAGTTGAGCTCATTCTGTTGAACGAGATCAGCAGCAATAGTTTTCAGAAGCTACGAAAAGACTGAAATTTCTCATAGTAATCTATGATATGTATCGCCTTGTGTTTACATAAATGTAAAACCAAGAGCAATCATCTTTAATTTTGAGATTGTTCTTATTTTGCCTTTTTGATCACATTCACATCAAGAAAAAAGAGGAGCGATTAAGAATACAGTCACAAAACTTGTAATGTTGTATGGAAATCTGGCCCGAATGATAACATAAAGCGAATTTTTATTCCCATAAGCGATGAATTTCGTTTGTGGAAAATGGAACTAACTTGTTTTGATAACAAAATGCGGCTTATAACATTATCCGCGATTACTATAAGCGGCATCTACTGTAATAAGAAGATTGTTTCATTACTCACTATGAGAATACTAGATTACTCAAGCTTGCTACATATAAATTTTTTTTAGAGTTAAGATTATGCTGATAGAATATTGTTTTATTTGTATGGACAAATTATAATTAACGATAAAAAAATAAATTTTTTGAATAAATAATTTTTTTGCTATAAACTTTGGTTTAGATTTACTTCATATTGTCTTAAGAACTCTTTTCTATAAAAATCTTTTACTATTGAATTAATAAAGTAAAGCAAAATTTTATTATTCTTTCAAAGGATTTGAAGAAGATTCAAGAGTTATCACTCACGTAAATTTTACTGATATCGGTCTTTACGTTAACAAGAAATGTTCCGATGAAGAAAAGTATAGTGTTCTAAAAAATCGTTGGATACCGGACGAATTATACAAATTTCCAACTAGCGGAACAAGAAACTTGAAATTTCAAAGAAATTGGCTATTTGAATTTTCCTGGACCGCATATTCCCATCAATTAGATGGCACGTTTTGCCAATTTTGCATTTTTTTCTGCAATAAAGAAGTAGGAAAAGGAAGTCACGTGGCTTTGAAATCACTTGTAAAGTGCCGTTTCGTCGGTGGAAAAATGCTAAAGAGCAATTCCGGTACCACGAGAATTCGGAATACCATAAAACAGCTTGTATTTCCGCTCAGTGTTTTATGGATGTACATGAAAAAAAAAGTCGTGAATATAAGCCTACAACTAAATACAGCTCGAAAGGCCGAAATAGAAAAATATCGAAAGATTTTATCATCAATTGTTGATACAATCATATTTATAGGAAGACAAGAAATGGCTTTAAGAGGACATCGGGACGCTGGCTCAATATTGCTTCAAACTCCTTCCGAGAATGATGGAAACTTTAGAGCTCTTATACGGTTTCGTATGACTTCCGGCGTTAATGTTTTATGCCAACATTTAATACGAACTGAAACATCATCGCAAAACCGCTTTACAAGTTATACCAGCCCACAAATTCAAAACGAACTAATTGAAATTTGTGGAAATACAATTTTAGAGAAACTGGTTTCGCAGATCAATGACGCTAAGTGACTGACATTAGCGGTGTAGAACAATTTTCCTTGTGTGCCCGTTACACCCAAAAACAGAACGGCGCAATCGTTATAAGAGAAGATTTTCTAGCCTTCGTTCCTGTTAAGGATGTTTCTGGTAAAGGACTGGCATCTTCATTACTAGAGACATGTAAAAATATGAAAATAAATTTGCAGTTTTTACGAGCTCAAGGATATGATGGAGCGGCTATAATGAGCGGAGAGTTCCGAGGGTGTGCAGCTATGGCAATGGAGCAATATCCTAAAGCATTGTATGTCCATTGCGCCAGTCATTCATTAAATTTGGTTGTGGGTAATGCGTGTTCTCTTCCTATTATTAGGAACACTCTCGGATCCATCAAGCAAATTATTTCTTTTTTCGTCCTTCGGCAAAACGAGAGAATATCTTAAAAGACGTTATCCGTGAATTGGCATGTGAAACACAAAAGCAGCGGCTATCCAGGTTGTGTGAAACAAGATGGACCGAACGGCTTGATGCTGTCATTTGCTTTAAAGAAATCTTTGTACCTATATTTTTCGCACTGGAAAAGATGCAAGAGTGCGGCAGCAGTGAGACTTCAAAGAATGCGTTTTCCTACCAACAAGCACTTAAAAGTGGCAGTTTTATCGTAGCATTGGTCGTCATCCAAGAAGTGTTTTCTTTCGCTCATTCCTTAACCGCATATCTACAAGGAGAAAGTGTGGATTTAGCATCTGCGATGGAAATGGCTGATAACCTAACCGCTGCCTTGAAGGAAGTGCGAAGTCGTGCTCAACCGAAGTTTCACGAATTATTTGTTACAGCAGAAAAACTAGCGGAACAAATAGGAGAAGAAATAAAGATACCAAGAGTTATTAATTGTCAACGACATAGAGACAATTATGCTTCAAATTCACGAGAAGAATATTATCGACAATCTGTGTTTATACCATTCGTTCATCATTTTATATCTGAATTAGAGCAAAAATTAATAAAACACAAAAAAAAACTTTCTATCATCCAAAACGTCATTCCGAAAAAAATAATCGATCTGAAGCGGAAATGAAAGAAATGCGTGAGCAAATACATTGCACCACTCGTAGAAATGGAGTGAATCTTGTACGTACAAAGAACGTACGTATGTTACGTATAAGCACCTAAAATATTATACGTAGAATCGCCGTAAATATTCTACGTCTAGTGCTCTTCAAAACTATATGTATATACTTACAGAGCGGCCGCGGACATTGTACCCTAGAATTCTACGGTCTTTATCCGCACTTTCTACGGTCTTTTCTTTCGTATAGTATACGAAACTTTGCCTGCTGGGTAACGCGTTCTTTTTGGCTGTTCAAAATTGGTATAATCCTACACTAAAGAGCCGTACAGAATGAACACAATCGCAGTCGGATTGGACCCAGCAAACATATTGGCGAGAGTTTGCTGGCAGCAAGCATTACCCAGTCGGACATTTCGCATCGATTCAAATTGAATTGCATGAATGCATGAATGAAATTTGTCAAAATATGAATGCATTACGAAAATATGTCAAAGTAATGCAAACAGTAATGTAAGTGTCAAAATTCTTTTCTTTCTAGGAAAAATTCGACTAGTTCAATTCACGAAAACAAAAGAAAAACGGAAAAAATGCTAGCTGCGCATTGTTTTGCGTTTGTCATTGCCGTTTTGATTTTTGAAGTGCTTGGTTTGGTGGTAAAGTGAATTAAAAAAAATTTAAAAAAGTGTAATATCAGTTTATAATAGTGTCTTAAGATTTTTTCGTGAGTATTCTTATTTATTACAAAAGAATTATTGTTAAATATTTTTTAGACAAAAACAAAACTGCAACAAAATACTGTCGGTCCGGTTCAAATAGAGTTTTGGATTTGTTCTTATTTTACACATTTTTAAAAATCTGAACAAAACTCAAACTCTTGTATGTAGTCTATATGGTGGAAAACGACATAGGATAAGAATTTTTAAAATTTCTTATTGAAACTACTAGATAAAGTAGTGTACATCTTATAGGAGAAAATTCATTTTAAGGTTTAATTTTCTTATAAAAATTTATTTAATAAATAACTCTGTAAAAACGTTTGCGTGAACTTAAAAACGACCTGTTATATTCAAATTCTCGGAAATCACTATTTGTATAGACTGGTTATTATCCAGTATATCATGTTTGGTTCCTTTCCATTTCAGGAATATTTCTTTTATTATGGCCACTGATATAAGTAAACGCCATTTACGCCGATTAATTAAAAGCGAACAGGTAAGGCTGTTGCAAACGTTAAAATCTTCTAGTGCAATTGTAGAAAGTATATCTACAACTGAGGAACACGCACAACGAAATGAGAATATTACAGAAAACTCAATTATAACCGAAAATAGTGAAAACACTACACAAGACAAAAATAATTTTAAAGGCAAAAGTTTGAAAAATAAATTGCTGGAATGGTACAATAAATATAACCCTTCTAGGGAATGTTTCGAATCGCTTTTACAGATTTTACAATCAGAAAATTTGGATTTACCATCAAGTTCAAAAGGCTTTGTACCGCAAAAGCCAAAAATTTTGACGAGAATGGTACCTCCTGGCGAATATTTTCATTTCGGGTTAAAAAAACAATTAGACAGTATATCAGACATATTAGTAAACTACGAGGAAATTATTTTAGATGTAGGCATAGATGGTTTGCCTTTATTTAAAAGTTCAGGAAATAGCTTATGGCCAATATTAGGTGATATAGTAAACATTAAAAATGTGAAGATAATTTTGATTGGTGCCTATTTCGGTCAGAAGAAACCATCAAACATAGATGTTTTTTTACAAGATTTTGTTGAGGAAGTTAAAAATTTAACAACGAATGGCGTCGCAATTTTAAATAAAATAATTAGTTTCAAAATCCGAGCATTTATATGCGATGCACCTGCACGTGCCTTTGTTTGCGGAGTTGTTGGACACAATTCCTTTCATGGTTGCAGTAAGTGCAATCAAATAGGGAAACGAATCGGTAAAGTTGTAACATATTCTACCAGTGTTGCTCCATTAAGAACAGATGATGATTTTGCTCAAAGACTAAACTTAAATCATCATAGCAATAATTTTAAGACACGACAAAGTTTGCTAGAAACAGCAGGAATACAAATGGTATCACAATTTCCTTTGGATGCAATGCATCTAGTAGATCTGGGAATAACAAGAAAAATTCTTTTGCGGCTAATAAAAGGACATACTACTGGTCCAAGGCTCACAGGAGATATTGCCAAAATGTCGGCGCATCTAATATCACTATCGCCGTATATACCAAAAGAGTTTACAAGGAAACCAAGGAGTCTAGATGAAATTTTGAGATGGAAGGCAACTGAATTTCGCCAATTTGTGTTATACACAGGAATTCTAATTCTTAAAGATATCGTAAATGAAGACTTTTATTACCATTTTTTGCTATTACATTGTGCTTATCGATTATTATCATGTCCCAGAAATTATATGACAAATATTGAAGTGGCAGATGACATGTTAAAATTATTTGTCGAGTATTTTCCGAAATTGTATACTGAAGAGAGTGTGACTTATAACGTTCACAGCATTTTACATTTAGGTGAATGTATTAAAAATACAGGATTTATACATGATTTCACAGCATATAAATTTGAGAATTACATGCAGACTTTAAAAAAGAAAATTAAAAAACCATCGAAGGTTTTGCAGCAACTTAATAATAAAGTTTTTAATGATATATATATTAAAGAAAAAGTGTGCGGATTCACTAGAAACAGACATGGAGATATAATAAGCTACCAGACGAACTTGCACTACCTCAGCTTAATTGAACCTAATAACTATTGCTGCATATTTCCTTATGAGCCTATACAAATTACGGCATTTGTTGATAATACAGAGGGAAAATTTATAATTGGAAAGCGGCTATTGAACCTTATGAGTTTCTTCAATGAACCACTGGATTCATCTAAAATTGGGATAGTTTTGGCAGATCGAAATACAGCCGAACAACCAGAAATGTTTGATTTGAAGGAAGTAGCATTCAAATTAGTATGTCTACCATATGGCAATCATATATTATTGATTCCTCTTCTTCACGAATATGTCTCGTAAAGTAAGTAATGATGTAATGAAATAATTCTTATTGTAGAAAACCATCAATACATCATAATTAATACATAATGTAATCTATATTATTTATTATCACTTTATAGCAAAATGTCTAAAAACTTTGAAGGACAGAAGTCATTGCAGCACAACAAATTTGAACCACCTCTACAACACTTCAACGCGACTCCGTTGCATCGCTGCAATGCAGATTTAGGTGCGTCTGAACTAAATAATAGTAAGTAATAAAATTATAATAATGTAATTACTTAATACATATGTATTTACACACCAATTACATTTTCCAGAAAAATTTGAGAAAAAAATTGAAGAAAAAATTGACAACTTAACAGGTATTGAATTTTAAAACAACCATTCCAAAACTGAATTACATTTTACAATAATTCCAAAATTAATAAAAAAGGAAAATATAGAAATAATGAAGGCCATTGCGACCAATACTGCATTATTAAAGCAGATATTAAAAAAAAAAACAGTAGTAAACGAAAACGTGTCTCGTTTTCCGGTAAATTCAAAGGAAGATCTCAAAAAAATCGACGAAGACATTGCCGAAAATAAAGAAGAGTTCGTAAGTACCTACTATTTCCTAGTTAAAAAATTATGTTGTTTTCACAAAATATATTTTTTACAGATAAATACAGTAAAACTCATTATTGGTAATGATCCTTTAAAAAAGCGGTTTAATAAACTATTTGGTGAACAAATAATTCTAGACTTCAATTATGACGGCTTGCGCGGGAAGGAAGCATTTCGAAACTATAAAAATGTTGTGGACGTATTATTTGGTAAGTACAATCACAACAATCATAACTATACCATTTTACTTTAAGATCATTTCTATTTAAAGGAGCTCTATCGAGAGAAGATGGGTACTGCGCCGACGATTTAAAAAAAGCCATCAAAAAGGCGTTTCAAATAAATAAAAACCGGATTTTCAAAAATGCATGCATTTCACGCCAAGCAATGGCGAAGGCAAATAAAGAAAATTTTATTAATTAAATATTTTACAAAATGTTTTTATGAATTATCTTATTGAAGAATATAATTAATTTTTTTTTCGTAGACAAATACGCTTTATTCTATACGAGTAATCATGTCGGTAACTTTTCTTTTTTCATTCATTCTCTAATAGATTCCAAAATCATGTCAATGGTAACATTTCATTTTCCATTCATTCCATAATCGATTATTTAGCCATGCAAATGGCAACAGTTCAGCTATTAAGCTATACATTACCGCCTAGGACATCGCTATGTTAAAAGAATCGATGTTGTAATCTGAAAAAGCGACATAGTCGCTTACGAATAATGATTACTGAATCGATTCTGTAATCATTACTGGTCCTACTGGGTAGGCAAGGGTAAAAAAATGCGATCAGCTCGCCCTTTTATCGAATTGCAATTGCCACAGATAATGATTTAAAAATTCTTGCTAAATGCTTGCAAAAAGATTGCAATTTGTAAGGATAACATTTTTTTAACCCTTAGAAATGGCACGCATTTCGCAAATGGATAGAGACCATATTGCATATTCGGGTATTTATTAGTTGCGCATCAGTCGGAAAGAACACTTGTGAGTGGTAACTATTGTATTATTTATCGCATTTTTTGGTACGAGTGAAAGTGATTTTTAATAACCGGTGAGCAAATTAAACTTAAGACTTGCTGGCAAGAATTCTTGCCGGCAAGTCTAAAATCGCCACTTAGAAGTAACTTGCCAAATTATCGTTTTGAGCAAGGGAACTGATTAAACTACCCTTGCTCGAAGTGATAATCGGGCAACTTGCGTTTAAGTTGCCATTTGTAACTTACCGGCAAGAAGCATTTTAGTCCGCCGTATAACTTACTTTCGAGGGTTTTGCAATTGTTGCCGCAAGGGTTTTGCTTTCCTACTATAAGCCGCCGGCAAGTTACAAACGAGTTAAAATGTTTGGTGGGGAGTGTCAAAATAACGGAGGGGAAAAAACGAGTTTCA
This sequence comes from Beris morrisii, assembly GCA_951812415.1. NCBI lineage: Eukaryota > Metazoa > Arthropoda > Insecta > Diptera > Stratiomyidae > Beris > Beris morrisii. The sequence continues at coordinate 87,710,264 of OX638310.1, read as the reverse complement.
AATGCATGTGATTGTATGTAGCTAAACAGAATGAACGCTATGGGTCGCAGATAGTCGCAAGTAAGTTCGTAATATTTAAAATGATCGCAAGTGAACGCATTGAAATGTCAAATATGACAATATCATAACCTAAAACGCACTATATTATTTAAAGAAGAAAATAATAAAATGGAAAATGAAAGAGATTTCGATGAGCATTAAAAATAATTTACAGATTTTTGCGTCCATATCAATTTTGCTTTGATTATTGACACTGATAGAACTGCGAACTCAATCCGGTCATTATGTTCATGCAGCGTTTACTTGCGGTTTACAGCGTTTCATTGCATCTCGTTGCGACATTTTCACATTCCAATCCGACTGCGATTGCGTTAATTCTGTACGGCTCTTAAGTGTAATACACTTAAAGTGTAGTGAAGAACAAACCTAATGTTAAAATTTTGAAAAGAAATGCAATGGAACGGAAATCATAATCAACTGACGAACGGAAATCAATTATGAATACAGCAATATTGGAGAATCATTGAAAGAAGTTGTGTACTCAACAGATAACAGTTTAATTTAAATTAAAAGCATATCTGGAATAAGAAATACCACCACCGAATGACAATCTTTCGCCAAAAAAAATATTTTCAGGAGAGAAAAAAAGGTCGAACAATGATCCCATTGTTGGGATTGGGACATCGATCGGAGAAATATCATTAAAGAGGCTAAAGGCCGATTTTAACTATAATAATTTTTTGCCATCCACGTACAAGCAGTCTCGTTTAATCTAGTATTACACTGTTTGACCATGTGGTCAAATTGCAGTAATAAGCAATGCGAAATAGCGAATTCCAATTATTCTCGCAATATCCGCTCGGTCAAATTCGCTATTTCGCATTGCTTATTACTGCAATTGGATCACTTGGTCAAACAGTGTAATACTAGCTTTACGAACTATTTTTCCATTTAGTATGACATTGAATTGAAGCTATCATATTTAAGATTACTTCAAATTCTGCCAACTTTACGCTCGATTTTGACCCGATGTGTTCATTATGCTGAGCATCAAACAATTAAGCTGGTATTAAGCTAGTATTGACCAAATTCGCTATTCGCATTGCTTATTACTGCAATTTGACCACTTGGTCAAACAGTGTAATACTAGCTTAAAGCTAGTATTACACTGTTTGACCAAGTGGTCAAATTGCAGTAATAAGCAATGCGAAATAGCGAATTTAAACGAGCGAATATTGCGAGAATAATTGGAATTCGCTATTTCGCATTGCTTATTACTGCAATTTGACCACATGGTCAAACAGTGTAATACTAGCTTTACACTGTATAACGCTGTCAAATTGCAGTAATAAGCAATGCAAAATAGCAAATTTGGCCGAGCGGATACTGTGAAATTAATTGGAATTCGCTACTTCACATTGCTTATTACTTATAGCCCTCTGGACTATAGCCGCGCAACTGAATTGAACATCTGATAACCAGAGACATAACAAACATGACAGCTCCATACAAATCGCAAAATTTTGTTGATGCATGACTTAGAGGATAAAAACCAAGTTTTCTATTAAAGTGCAAGATTTTGATGGGCAAACCCAAGTAAAATAGTTTATAAACATTTTTAAAAACGAGAATTAGACTAGTTTTCTTATCTGGAATTGAGTTTTCATAGAAAAAATTAAAATGAAAAAAATATCGCAGTTTTTACAAAATATTCAGTTAAATTGCTTATTTGTAGAAAGATAATTTTTGTTATATGAAACACATTGCATATAGCTATAATTCTGAACATTTGTTATTTAGTATCGACTCTAGAATGTTCGTTAATTCCAAAGTTTTATATTAAAACAGCGGCCATTGGGATTATAAAATATTGTTACGAGTCAGTTCCAAAAAATGTTCTCCGATGGACTGGTATATTTTCTCGTTTCGTTCTGTGACGTTACATATCAGACGTGCGGGGCTTGACTTCAAGTCGGCGTTGTTATTACTACAATTTGACAGCGTGGTCATACAATGTAATACTAGACACAAACTTGGAACCGATTTAATTTCCGTTTCGTTGTTTTGACATAGGGAGAAAGTGTTACGAAACGGTCGTAAAACTATTTGGAAATATTAATATAGGCGAGAACCAAGGAACTAAATAACGAGTCGTCACAAATGTGTAATACGTTTTCAATCTTGTTTGTAAATTCTACTCATTTAAGAGTTTCAAGTAGAGATTTTCTTTAAATGTAAATCTACAGGGTGGGCCGAATTGGTGAGACTAAAAAAGGGTGAAAAAAAAAATCGGTTTATATCTTCCGGTCGCGCATGTGCCTTAAAGTTTGCCGAAATTTGGTAAAATTCACATTTTTACGATAATTTTTTGTCATACTTAACTTGTCAATATTTAAATGTAATAGCTCTAGTCGACTCTTGCTCGAACCGATAATGATTTAGACAAAAGAATGGTTCGATTAAGGTTTGCTTGAGCAACAGCTGGCAATTTTAATAAATTCTCGCGCTCGTCGTAACTCGCTCGGGTCAAAGACCACGTCGCTTGCCCCACCTACCACTATCTCGTCTCGTAAAAATTATGCCAGTCTGCATTATTCCTCGTGTCCTTCACTTCAATGAACTGCCATTTCGGCATCTGTTTCAATACCTAGACGGTAAATCAACGGGTCCGAAATTTTTGAGAGGGCCAATTGATGAAAAGCTAAGTGTCTTCGGACGTCCAGTGATTTGCTTCAAGAGTATTGGCTGTCAGATCCCCATAATCTACTCGATATTGCCATGGCAAGTCGGGAAACTGTAAAGAGGATTTGACTGAGATCCTGGTCCCTTGGCACAGCTCTTCGCTCATCCAGAACATTTAATGTTAGCCATGACACAAGATAATACAAAACACATAAGAGAGCTCTGACTTCGACGAATTCTAAAGTCAAGACAGTTAGATCAAAAGAGAACAACTATCAGAACATTCACGCCGCCAAAACTCAATTTCAAGGCTCAAGACTACTCGGAAATAATTAACTGAATGGACTGTGATTTATCTTCTCCCCCATTATTAAAAGATATTAGTGACGATGAGATTAAATCACATATTCAAAGTGACTCAGTCCCTAATTGGGATATAACATTCAAGTCATTCCCAGTTCACACACAGGCCGTTGAACGATGTGTGAAACTCGTGTCAGAAGCCTCAGGAAAGGTTTGCGGAGCGTCGCCCATAAATCAGATTTTAAAGTACCTTCAGCTAAGAATGAGTGAAAACGAAGACGTTCAATTGTTCAACATGATTTTCTTGGACTTACAACTCGTCACACAAAAACTTATTCTTTTCAATAAAAAAAAACTGTTTATAAATAATTATAATGTTCTAAAATAATTTGTTTTAAACATTTAAATTTGTATTTAATAAAGAAAACCACAAAAAACATGTGAGTTGTTAGTATTTTTTATTTCCTTTAATTGTTAATTTTTTTCCAAATTCCATTAACTTTGAATGCAAAATGCTCTACGGAAAGATGTTGATGGATTTAAATAATATTTAAACATTATTTTCTGTGGTTCTAATACATAAGAACTTGAACTTTTACATTCGGCAAGAGACTAATTTAAAAATGTTAAAAATTATCGTAAAAATGTGAATTTTTCCAAATTTCAGCAAACTTAAACTTCAGCACATACGCGACCGGAAGATATAAACCGATTTTTTTTTCATTTTTTAGTCCTTAAGTTCCCTTTTTAATCTCTCAAAATTCGTAAATTTTCCGCGGTATTCCGACTTGAATTTTTTTTTTAAATTGGTTCGGCCCACCCTAGTCTACATGCCTTCTGTTGCTTCACATATATTTTTTAAATACATGCTGCACAACCGCAGGCCCTAATTGGTTAAATCACTATTCCACATACGTTGCCCTTGTCTTAGATTCAAAGTTCCCTGCATATGTACGTTATTTCTTAACTGTTCTATGCTATACTTTTCTGACCACTGAAATCGGACGTACCTTCACAGCAGTTGCAATCAAGGTCTTTATCGAGACTACTGCCATCTGCAAAACTGAAAATTATGTTGAGAGTTGACGACAGAAGATCAAAAGCTGAAGATTAGAAATAAACTGGGAGAATCCCAAGGCAATTTTCCTTAGAGAAATTTCAAACGTTTCGTTAAATAAAGTGAACGACAACTTAAAAAGAATAAATAGGCTCCAATTGTTTATACACTATTTGACTATATCGCAACTGCAGAAAGTAAAAATGAATCGGGTGAAATTATATGAGTTTCTTGTCATAATGTCATAAACACAAGGAAAAATTCAGAGTATACAATTTTTATCATAAGGATTTCAACTTTAAATTTTCACTTGCCAATAAGAGAGGGTTCTAAACCACCAAACCCCATCGCCATTTAGTACGATAATAGTTATTTAAACGAATGCCAAAACTTTAGCTAAACTCTGATTTCTAATTTTCAATACTAATCTTTGGATTGAATTCTATATTAGAGATGTGCAAAAAGTAATTATTCGTTATTTAGTACAGTGGATGCCGCTTATTGTAATCACTTTGGGACCGGCCATAAACAATAACATTAACCGGATGATAACAATAGACGAAGTGGAAAATTTTTCTCATTTATTTTCCTACGCTTGAATATAGATTGTTCGAAGCATCTAATATTATTTTTTTTATTCATTAAGTGTTATTTACAACTCTAGCTTCAATGTTTCAAAAAGTTACAAAGAATATGAAATACTGTTTCCTCTTCCTCCTCATCCAGGCAGCTTCTACAGAAAGTCGTTTGAAAAGAATAGCCGTCTTTAAGCATGCCGGATTATAAGACAGTTTCTGGCCAGGACACTTACTGTGGTGCTGATTCTCTCCCTTTTTAGCAAATTCAGCCTTGTACAGCGTTTTAGATCCAGCTTCGGTCATATCTGTCAGCTCAGCGCACCACTTCTATTAAACTGTCTCGAAAACTTACTCGAAGTTGAGCTCATTCAACATCAATAGTTTTCAAAAGCTACGAAAAGACTGAAATATCTCATAGTACAGTGGATGCCGCTTATTGTAATCGCGGATAATGTTATAAGCCGCATTTTGTTATCAAAACAGTTGGTTTCAATTTTCCACAAACAGAATTCATCGCTTATTTTTTTCTTCGTTTATTGTTATCACCCGGTTAATGTTATTGTTTTTGGCTGGTCCCAAAGTGATTACAATAAGCGGCATCCACTGTAATATGTATGATATGTATCGCCTTGTGTTTACATAAATGTAAAACCAAGAGCAATCATCTTTAATTTTGAGATTGTTTTTATTTTGCCTTTTTGATCACATTCACATCAAGAAAAAAGAGGAGCGATTAAGAATACAGTCACAAAACTTGTAATGTATGGAAATCTGGCCCGAAAAATAACATACGAGTAAAGCGAATTTTTATTCCAATAAGCGATGAATTTCGTTTGTGGAAAATGGAACTAACTTGTTTTGATAACAAAATGCGGCTTTGATGTATTCAGTAATTATTTGTTACTGAAAAGTAATTGAATTGCACATCATTTTTCTATATCGCTTTTTTGTATTTTCCAGAATAGCTGCATGTTGTAGTTTGAGTGTGTGCATTTCGAGTTTGTCTCGGCTCTGGGATCTGTGACTCATCTGTTATTTCTATTATACACGCTGCCATGAACAGTGGCGGTCATAGAGGGGGGTGATTGCCCCCCCCCCCCCTAACAAATTTGTCACCCATGATTACTTTATCACGTTTGCTTTAAAGAAAAATTATATGAGACTATTAGATTAATAGATACACTTAATAAAGTATAATGCACTTAATAAAGTATAAAAAATTTTTCACAGCACCCATCATAATGGCTCAAGTTAGTGTAAAAAAATACGTTTTAAGTTTCATATCGATAATACATGGGGAATACGTGCCTTAAGAACTTTAAAGAAACCAAAAGTGTATAAGATTCCAAAAACTTCCAAGATATCGACATAGGGCTTATATAGTATCATTCTGTGGGTGATTGTAACTGTAAATATACCACGATGTACCATCAAAAATTCCATTTAGTGCCTAAATTCAGCAATTGATGTTTTTCTTAAAAAATAAATTTTTGAGCGCAACTTTGTAACGGTAAACGATACGAAGTTATATTTAGAATTACAGTTATATACAAATTAAAATTACATATATTTAGAATTACAATCATTCACATAATAATATTATTTGACCGTTTTGTCAATTAATCGGGAGCCATTTTTCGGAATCTCAATTTTTTTTTTTTCCGATCGTGATGAAACTTAAAACATATATTTTTTACACTAATTAGAACCATTATAAGAGGTACCGCGAAAAAAAATTCTTGAGAAAAAAATCCTCAATACAACACTGAACAGCCCTAAAATTATCTTTCACACCTGTATAAAATATTACAAAATTTGCATGATAATGCAAGCTTTTGACTCTTGTTCATTCAATTTAAATTTCCTCGTTTCCAAAAGTTAACTCTTTCAAAATAAATTAAACATTTTATCATCATAGTCGTTGTCAAACAAATATCTTCAGAGCGTTTTAAACTCTTTTCGAGATTTCAAAATATACTTGCCAAAATCTTGCGATGTAAATCAGGTTTAAGATACCGCTTATGAAGTTACTATAATTAAAAATGGTTTTAGAGAATATCCGAGTTTTGTATTTTAAATTTTTGAATTTGGAGAGTAGGTTAGGTTAGGTTATGATGACAGTCATCTAAACTATAGATCGACTCAATAAGGAGACTCAGTGAATATGTATATACCAGGTATGCAAGTATGAAACCGGAATTCACTCATAGATAGCTGTCAAAGTAGTAACTGTCAAACCGAACCATGGACGCCATTTTGTTGTTTGGATATCTGATAAAGATATAAAATACCCAGAAATACCGGTTTCATACAACAGTGTAGTTTTGACGAGCGTTGAACATGTCAACTTTTGTGCCTGGGAACGACGATATGCGGACAGCATTGATTTTCTGTTACCATTTAAAAAAAAACGGCTGCAGAATCGCATCGAATGCTTGTTGAAGCTTACGGGGATCATGCACTTGGGAAATCACAGTGCTTTGAGTGGTTCAAAAAATTTAAAAGTGGTGATTTCGACACCGGAAACAAGGAACGTGGAAAACCACCGAAAAAGTTTGAAGACAGCGAATTGCAGGCATTGTTGGATGCGGATAACACCCAAACGCAACAACAACTCGCAGATGAGTTAAATGTGACCCACCAAGCCGTGTCCATACGTTTGAGAGCCATGGGAAAGGTCCAGAAGATGGGAAAATGGGTTACACATGAACTCCATTGAGTTCATGTGTAAGACAGCAGGAAAACCGAAAAACCACTTGCGAAATTTTGCTCGCCAGATACCAAAGAAAGTCATTTCTCCATCAAATTGTGACTGGCGATCAAAAGTGGATTTATTTTGAGAATCCGAAGCGGAAAAAATCGTGGGTATCTCCAGGCGAACCATCGACATCGACTGCAAAACCAAATCGCTATGGATGGAAGACAATGCTCTGTGTTTGGTGGGATCAGAAGGGCGTGATCTATTACGAGCTGCTGAAACCTGGCGAAACCGTTAATACAGAACGCTACCGACAACAAATGATCGATCTGCAGCAAGCTTTGCTTGAAAAACGGCCAGAATATGGAAAGAGGCAACACAAAGTAATTTTGCTGCATGATAATGCACCATCACACACGGCACGACCGGTGAAGGAAACGATTAAGGCTTGTCAGTGGGAAATACTTCCGCATGCGGCTTACTCACCAGACTTGGCTCCTTCTGATTTTCACTTTTTTGCATCGATGGGACACGTACTTAGTGAGCAGCGCTTCACGTCGTACGAAAATGTCCAAAAATGGCTCGATGACTGGTTTGCCTCAAAAGAACAAATTTTTTTTTGGCGTGCCATACATAACTTGTCAGAGAGATGGGCAAAATGTATATCTAGCGATGAGCAATACTACGAATGAAATATGTTGAAAAACTTTTGTAGAATAAACGTCTATTTTTCATAAAAAAATTCCGGTTTCATACTTGCATACCTTATACCTAATAAATTACATTGACATAAAATATTTCTTTTGTAGAGTATTGTGGGATAGCTTAATAACTGGGGTGATCACTTCATCGTCGGGCCTGAAGTCTTTAGATTATGAGATATAGGGTTTGGATTTTGATGCCCAATATTGGATTTCATCAAATATGTATGATAGAAGAACTAATAAAAATTAAATACACTGATTTTCTACAATAGTAGTCTCAAAAAACAGCTAATTAACATCCAAAGATTTTAAGCTAGATTTGGCAAAACCTCAAAATTTTAACAATACTCTCAAAATCTACTAGATTTCTCATAGATGTGAGAGATCTTGAATTCTGTTTGGGCTTTTAAATTTTGTCGAAATCGAGATCGACATCGACATCTACTAAAATCGAAAATCATGTTCACCAAGCTTGGGAATCAATTAATTTTATTTTCTAGTTCCTACCCATGCTATTCAATTTGCCGTTGCTTAAAGACTTACAATCATACAAAACAGGTTCAAATTTTTGATATCATACAATCAGCTGATAAATTGAACGATGTTAAAGAAATCCCTTCAAAGCGATGTTAATGGTTTTTAATAATCTGAAATTCGGTTGCCAAAATCTGGCGATTTAGATGCGAAAATGAAAAATTGATATTTTCAAGCAGTACCAACCGCAGCGAACATAGCATTTGAAGAATTTCCATCCACGCTGCATTAACGGGTAGCTACCGCACCTATTTTCTCTATAGTAGGTACTGAACTTCAATGGCCCCGCCCTTAGAAAAGCGAACTGACCGCCACTGGTCATGAAGGAGTCAAGGCTGAAGACAATTGCGAAAACTAGTAAAGTCTGGGCTATTTTTTTTAATATTATATAATAAGTGTAATTTGTGAGAATAAAGTTTTTAATATCTAATAATCTCTATCGTTTTTAATTGGTTCTATTGATAAGAAATATTTAAAAATAAGTAAAATATAAGTACAGAATAACAACAAAAGCATAAAGATAACAACATAAGCATACAATTAATGTGTAGGTTCGAGTGGGGTGCGTTCAAAATTTTCCAAATCAGAATACATCATAATAATAAAATAATGAACGAGTTATAATGCAGGTCAATACTAATTTACGTTTGAATGAGACGAGATGATCTATAAGAGGCGGTAGCTCTATTTTCGCACAATAACTTGTTCATGAAAAGTGTCAAAGAAAAGAGAATATGCGAATGTGTTGGTTGCTTTTCGTGTGTGCATTTTTACATATACATATATTTATTTGTTTAGGATAAATATCATGTGATTTCTTTTCTATTTCCATTTTTATTTTATTGAATTTTATATATATTATATTTATATAATTTTTGTTTAATTATAAAACTAGGAGTGAACAAAACTATGCAGCTGTAGTATGTGAATTATTACTACTACTGCTATTATTACTATTGCATTGTAACAAACTATTTGTAGTTATGGGGTGTGTGCTACTATTATGATTAATATTAGTATTATTATTGTAACCAAGTAAATCGCCAATATGGCTGCTATTTATATCGCCTGCGCCACCGACCCCAACTCCACTACCACCAACGCCACTATTAGACCAAATAATGCCGATGTTGCTATTGTCACAATATCCATGATGTCTGCCACCAACGCCACGTATTTCCGATTGATCACAACCTCGCATCGCTTCTGGCTGAGTACAAATGGGTTGTATGGAGGCGTCACCATCGATTGTAGTTGCTGCTGTTGTTGTGGTGGTTTGCTGCTGATAATGATGCTGGTGATGGATCAAACTGCTATCATCACTATTCGTGGTCGTATTATTACCAAGAATTTTACTACCAGTTATATCGGTACCTTGATTTGTTGTCGTATTACTGCTACAACTTGTTGATAAACTGGCTATTGTTGATGTTGTCGTACTACTCGAACTCGTAGCTACAATCGTAGTACCGTCATCGGTTAAGCGCAGTGCTATCTCGAGATCACGTAATACATCCGTTTCTTTTTCGTCAATTAAATTGAAACGTCGATGTAGGGCGGTTAAGTGGGCAAATGTTAAATTTAAGTGTGTATGTAAACCTAGGGTGGCGATTTCACGAAAATGCGCCGCATACAGATGAGCTATCACATGAAATTGCAAGCGTAGTATTTTCCGGGCGATACTTTCGAACGAACTAGGAAATTCGTTGGCGTATTTTGTCGGAAATATCGACTCGTCGCTGACCGTTTTTTGGGTAAATGTCATTACGTAATCGATGTATTGTGGCGCAGCCACTCTTGTCTTTTTACCCTTTTCATCAAACCAGAGATACGTCCTAGAAAATTAAAAAAAAGTAATATTAGTGTTGAATTTACATGTTGCTAAATAAAAACAAATTGTATGATTTGATAGAACAATAAATTAAAATCGTGGCAGAATTTTTTATCTGCATATCGGGCAGAAGTTCTCCGGGCGAATAATCTCCAGAAACAACGAAATCAATTAGCCACCGAGATCGTACGATTTGACTCCGTTGGACTTCTTTCTTTGCGGTTATCTCAAAAGAAAGGTTGAGGCCAATAAACCCACCATATTGGTCTAATTGAGAAGCAGTTATGCCGTGATGTCATCAAAAATTTGGACAAACGGGTCGAGGTGTGCCGTAGGAGCCGTGACGAGCATTTGAGTGACATTCCATAAATACCATTTTTTAATAAAAATTCCATTAACTCCATCATCCACTTGTTTTTAATTTTGATTAAACTTCGAAACGAGTTATTGTAACACCCTTTAGTACATACTATATTATGTGCACATGTACATATGTAACAAGTAATAAAATAACCAAGGTAGACTTTTTGAGCTCGTATTTTTTGGAGGACCATTTGAAAACTTTCAGCATTAATACTAAGTATATGAAAAATATAAATAAATGAAATTAAATATATTTTGTATTGCTTATCGTAATGATCTGTTTTGATTACTTCTTCATTGAAAAAAAATCTCAAAAGTAGTGTTGCGTTAAAAATAGAAAAGCACATTATTTGGTTCAGTGCTGAATAAATTATAACTGAAAACATACCGTAGTATCGATCGGCTGTAAGTCAATCGCATGATACTCTAGATGAAATTTTGAACTCCCGATTTACGAGGGCGGTCCGATAAGTACTTAGCCTCACCGCCCGATGGCGCCACTATCGCAAGAGTGTAGTACATTATCGTAGCCGAATCGGACTCGTAGTTTTGTTTTGACCGCGTGTGGAAGCGGGCGTGTCCGCGGATTTTAGAAAAATGGAAAAAGAGCAATATCGGTCGGTGATTCGATTCTTGTTTTTGGAAGGGAAATCGCGCAGCGAAATCAAAAAGCGCTTGGATGCTGTGTACGGTGACTCTTATCCTTCGATGGCGACCGTCAAAAATTGGTTTAACGAGTTTCAAAGTGGTCGCACGTCGGTTTTTGATGAGCCACGCCCAGGTGCCCCGAAAACGGCTACCACGGAGGATAACGTGACAAAAATCCACGATCTCGTTTTGGCAGACCGCCGATTGAAGGTGCGCGAGATAGCTGAGGCAGTAGGCATCTCAAAAGACCGCGTGGGTCATATCCTGCATGAAATTTTGGGCATGAGAAAGCTGTCGGCGCGATGGGGGCCGCGTTTGCTCACTCCGGACAACAAACGCAACCGTGAGACCACTTCAGAGCAGTGTTTGACGCTGTTTAAGCGCAATGCGAAGGAGTTTCAGCGTCGTTTCGTGACCGTCGACGAAACATGGATCCACTGGTACACACCAGCGACCAAGGAACAGCCGAAACAGTGGATTTCATCCGGCGATCGTGCTCCGAAGAAGGCGAAGACTGTCCTATCGGCCGGAAAGGTGATGGCCACCATTTTCTGGGATTCATAAGGTGCGATCTACATCGACTACCTGGAGAAGGGCAAAACGGTCACAGGGCTCTACTATGCCGAATTATTGGGCCGATTCGACGCCGAATTGCAGAAAAAACGGCCCCATTTGGCGAAGAAAAAAGTGCTCTTCCACCATGACAACGCACCGGCTCACACCTCCGCCAAATTGGCCGAATTGGGCTACGAACTGCTGCCCCATCCACCGTATTCTCCAGATTTGGCCCCGTGCGACTTCTTTTTGTTTCCAAACTTAAAAAAGTCACTCGCCGGGCATAAATTTGAGTCGAATGAGGAGGTCATCGCCGCTACGGAGGCCTACTTTGCAGACCTCGAGAAAACGTATTTTTCAGACGGGTTAAAGAAGTTGGAGTATCGCTGGGTCAAGTGTATCGAGCTAAAAGGAGACTATGTTGAGAAATAAATCGCCACTCTTCCAAGTACTTATCGGAATGCCCTCGTATGTTGTAGTTGAGAATAAAGCAGAATAAAGAGTGCGAATGTAGTTTGCTCTTTTTTAAGGACTCTGTTTGCTTGCCCCTCGAAATTGAACAAAATGCCTTCCGTTTTCAATTTCATATCTCGAACTTTAGGTAAATCTCGGAAAGTAAAATTTCCTTTTCATTTATTGAATGGCAGCTACACGAAAGACTCTGCCGAAATATAATTTGTTTTTAATTCCTTTATAAACATACATATTCATATATTTAATATTGTCAATACTTATATAATGCAATGCATATACCAGGTGTATAACCTTAAAATGATCGTTGACACATAGCTGGCGTTAGTGAGCGTGTTAAGCAACCTAGGGACGCCATTTTTTTATTATTTAAGGGTTGGTTAGTTGTTAACATTAATCAGTGCATATCGTCTCAAATTTCATTCAACAACATACGTCTGTCCTGTGCTGATCATGTCTAGTTTTTTGCCAGAAAAAGAGCATATGCGGGAAGCTCTGCTTTTTTGCTTCCATTTGAAGAAAACGGCTGCTGAATCGCATCAAATGATATGGTAACAATGTTTTAGTGGAATCAACGTGCAGGGCTTGATTTCGTCGATTTAAGGACGGCGATTTTGACCTGAGCGACAAGAAGCGCGAAAATCGGAACAGGAAGGTTTAGGACGACCAATTGCAGGCTCTTTTGGACGAGGACGATACCCAATCGCAAAAAACGCTTGCCGAGTAACTGGATGTTACTCAAGCAGCCATTTCCATGCGTCTACGTTATGGGAAAGGTTCAAAAGATCGGAAAATGGGTGCCGCATGAATTGAACGATGGGCACATGGAGCGACGCCAAAACACATGCGAAATGTTGCTCGCTAGACACAGAAGAAAGTGGTTTCTGCATCGGTTTGTGACTGGCGATGAAAAGTGGATTTATTTCGATAATCCAAAGCGCAGAAAATCGTGGGTTGATCCAGGACAACCATCAACATCTACCGCAAGACCAAATCGCTTTGGACGGAAGACAATGTTGTGCGTTTGGTGGGATCAGCAGGATATCGTCTACTATGAGCTCTTAAAACCTGGTGAAACTGTCGATGCCCACCGCTACCACCAAAAATTGATCAAAATGCACCGTGCTCTGAGTGGAAAAACGCCGGAATATCAACAAAGACATGACAAGCTGATTTTCTTTCACGACAACACACTATCGCACACGTCAAAAATGGTCCGCAACTACTTGGACACACTCAACTGGGTGGTGCTACCCCCTCCCGCTAATTCACTAGACCTGGCCCCTTCTAACTACTACTTGTTTTCGTCGATGGGCTACGCGCTTGCTGAGCAGCACTTCCGTTCTTACGAAGACGTCCGCTTGACGCTTGATGAGTGGTTTGCTTCGAAAGAGAAGGAATTTTGTTGGTGTGGCATCCACAAATTGCACGAGAGATGGGAGAAATGTGTAACTAGCGAGGGTGAGTACTTCGAATAAATTTGTTTTTGTTTTCTTTAAAAAAAACATGTGTTTTTCTGACTAAAAAACGATCGTTTTAAGGTTATACACCTGGTATATATTTGAACAGTTTAATATAGTTTTTTAGTAGTTATAAACATTGAAATATCTCAGAACATATTTTATATCTAACACAACATTTATTTTTTTTTATTCTTAATGTGCATTTTGAACAATCGGTAATAATTTCTTGAGAAAAATAATTGTATAGCAAAAAATAAGAAAGCTACAAGTCAGCCTAAAATATTTTCAGTGAGATTACTGGGGCAGCTATTCCTGTTAAAATCTATATTCTAGCCTACTACCTACAGGGAAAAGCAATAAAAAAGAATGAAAACAGCAATATTCATGGTGTTTTCAATGTAAATTTTAATCACTACTCTGATCTGGATAAATGCGCAAAAAACACACCTATTGAAATTGGGGATAAACTAGAATGAGGAGTGCACATATGGTTTTTCATGTATTAAGGACTCTCATTTGGTTGCTACTCTAAATAAAAAGACAACATCATTAGTGTTCACTTTCATATGGAGGTGTATGAAGGACTCGCTTGATTTCTAGCATATTTATCATTTTACTTGGACCCATGTACGAAAAGCAGAACGGCACAGCACTGGCTTAGTATTGGTCCTAGAGTTGCCAGTACTGGCTAATGTTTCGGGTCCAATATATGGCCTAGACCAAATCATTGCCGAGCCAATGTCGATTTGATCACACCGGTCCTACTCTTGGTGAAACTCTGGCCCGATACTGACTGTCAGTTTTAGGGCGTCGGTAAAAAAAAGAAACGAAAATAAAAAATATTTTTTTTTTCCAACTACGAATTTATTTTCCTATTATTATTTTTTGAAAAATGCAAATTGATTTTACTTACACACCTTGCACACTCTCGGATTCGAACCATAGTCCCGTCACACATTAATCCGCTACGCTACCCACTAGGCCAATCTGAAACATTCTCGTAATAGGGTTGAAGCCGAATCAATTGATATGTTGAGAAACAAAAAAATATTTCTACCAAGATGTGCCCAATACAGAGCCGACCGTCGAGCCAATACCGAAATAGCTTTCACACCAATAATAAGCCCGACACTGGTCTGGTGGTTTGTCAGTACCAAAACAATACCGATCGACAAGTCTTGAGGGACAATGCGATGCCAATTCTGGGCAGTGTTGGACTCAGTCTGGTTGGACTCCGGCATTTCGCACATGGGGAACTATTTACAAATTATATGTACAAAACTTGAATAAGTGTGTTAAGCATTTTCTGTTTGGAAACTGCTCGAAGAAGTAAAGGAATCTTACTGAATAATAAATTCGAACTTCATTTTCCCTCAAAAGTAATTTGAACAAAATTTCAACTTCGTGGCTGAACAATTTCTTGAGTTATAGTGAATTCCGTAAATTGAGTGAAGACATTTGTACAGGATATTTGTATGGCAACTGCACGAAGGACTAATGGAATTTTCTTCATTATCAAGCCTTCAGCTTTAACTAATGAAGAATCATCACATACAAAATTTCAAAGTCGTGGCTTAAACCGTTCTGAAGTTATCGGCCAATATTCTTGAACGCGTGTATTAATGACTTTTTGAATGGGAGCTACCCGAAGCAGTAAAGTGATGTCGCTCACTAGTTATATGTCAATGTTTGGGTAAATCCGGTTCAGTATTCTATACTCTCCTTCCTTTTCTGGTCGAATTCTGTGCGGAAGGAATGGGGAGCGGCCGAGGACGTGTCGACGGATGAACCCCGATTCCGGCTTTCTGCGTTAGATTAAGCTCGGACTAAAAATTTTAAAGAAAAAGAAACATTTGAATTTTGCCTTTTTATTATGCAGTATAGTTTCTCGAGGACCGAACGGATGGATCTCTCCCGCTGGTGATGTGCGAACTGGGTTCCTCTACGTTCTTCCCGCGACCCGAAAAAAGGCTCTCAAGCCGGAAATAAGACCTGGTGGGGAAAGGGAGATGAGTCTCTTCCGCACGCGTCGTCCAATTTTACCTACCAACCTCCGACACCGCCGTCCACTACGTCATGCCAGCCACCAGACATCACCTCGCGTACGTCGCCGGTAACCCGCGGAACGGACAGATGAATCCCCACATACTGAGCTACCGTAGGTGAATTCCGGCAGCTGGTGGGTTGGAGAAAGCATTCAAAGAATTCAATTACGACCGCACAGAGGAGGCCGAACGCCGGAAACAAAACAGGCGAAGTTCTGTAGCGCAGCCTACTTAAAGAGGGAAGTCGAGTAGTCCGGGGCTTTCTTGCTTGTACCTGTCGAGAGTGTAGGACGGACTTTGGACGGATTAATTTCTGGACCGTGGGAGTGAAAAATTTGAATTTGAACGGAGTAATTTCTGGACCGTTGGAGTTGAAAATTCGAATTTGAACGGATTTATTTCTGGACCGTTGGAGCTGAAGATTTGAATTTTTTTTTTAAGTGTGGAGGAGGAGTGCGAGGTAGATAGTAAAGAAAGGAAGCGGCGGTTGAAAATCGAGAGTGTGGAGTGACGCGAAGGAATAAAGGACGAGTATCCGACTTTGGCGTAGGTGGTGTAACGGCGGAGTTGTAGTGCGCGCCGGAATCCGTTCGAAAATTTAAAATAATTGGAGTACAGGTACTTTTCCTTTTCCTTGCTAGGTTGGCCGTAGACCGAGACACCGTAAGGAAGGAAGACGTGAGAGGTTCATGACCGAGGAGATCTTTCCGTTTGGTTTTTTTTTTTCCAGAATACAATAAATACGCCTTGTGGTTTTGTTTGATATATTTTATACGTTGGTGTTTGTTTTATGGGATTTCCCAATTTTTTTTCTCGTCCTGTAAATTGGGTGGCGCCCTGGTGTCGTGTAGGTACGCGGTACGGCCCCGAACTACCCCATCTTCGACTGAGCAAGGCTGGTGCCCACTCCCTGTTTGAAGGGTATTCATTGGCGCCCAACGTGCTGTTTGAGATTATTTAAGACCGTGCGTACCAAGTGATTTCTGTTTTGTTTGGTTTAGTGAATTTGTGAAAGTGTTTTGTTTTAAAATTTGCGGGAGTGTACGGTAATTGCGGGAGTGCGTTTTAATTACGAATACGCATGAAGATAGAGGACGGTATCATATAGCGGGTTATTTCCGTGTACGTTCGTAGTTCGTGTGTGTCGAATGAATTATATACCTTTCTTTGTTTTTAGTTTTAGCAATATGCGGGGTTAGTCTATAATAGAGTAAAGAATCTCGGGCTAAAAAGGACCTTTCTGTGCAGTGGTTATAGCGTCAAGGTTTAAAATTGGGGGAGTCAAGGTTCTAGACCTACGGTGGTCATTAGTATTTTTTTTTTTTGGGTGTAAGTATTTATTGCATTAATCAAAATTTTTGCGTTAGGTAACGCGAAGGTTAGTTTCCCTCGAACTGTCAGCTCGGCTCTGTCAGAAGTCCTAATTGGATCTTTAGTTTATAGTATTATCGTAAACACTAGCAGGGGTTATAGTGCAGAGGGGCATCACCATACATACATCGGATTCAGGACTTTTATTCGAGAGGATAGCAGGGACGGTTGTATTTCTCCGGATAAGGTTTTGTTGGTACTGAGTGTCGGTTGCAATACATTTTGTTAAGTGATAATTCGTTGTGTTATTGATAGTTGAGTAAAAGCAAATTTCTGAATTATTATTATTATTTTTTTTCTTCCTTCTTGTTGTTGTTGTTTGAAGTGGGGGAAGATACGCAGCAAAGCCGCGCATCTTGAGCACTCAGACAATTATTGCCCATTGCACTCGAGTCCCCCAGTCTCTACCCGAACTTCTTCGTCCTCCTCACGAATTTCAAGAGCTCAGGTAGGGATCGAGAACGGAGTTCTTCCATCCTCATAACATCGACGCCGTATACGTGCACTCTCGCAAAAGAGTAAGCTGGACACTCAAGAAGGAAATGTTCCGTTGTGTCGTCGCTCTCGTCGCAAGCAGTGCACATGGGGTCGTCAATGATTCTCAATCTGACCATGTGTAGACCACACGAGTTATGCCCTGTGAGGACACCAACCATACTACTACATTCTTTCCTGCTCAATTTGAGAAGAAAAGATGCGGTTCGTCCACTTGGTCCGTCAACAAGGTTTCTGGTCTGCCGCATACCCGGGAAAAGCCGCCATCTCTCAATGTGTGATTTATTCACCCACTCAGCAGTGGCAGCCCTAATAGAGGCTACAGGCACACCGAAAACTGGTTCTGGTCCGACCATGGCTGACTCCGATCCTGCCTTTGCTAATGCATCAGCTATTTCATTGCCAGTTATACCCTGGTGACCTGGAACCCATATGAGCTTTAAGTCATTGAATCTGCCAACAGAATTCAACCGTTCTTTACACTCACGTACCATCTCCGAAAAGACGATTGGATTATCTAGGTGTTTGTAGTTGGGATATATCTAGAGCAGCAATGGAAATAAACCGGCTTTCGTCAGAGGAGCTAAAGTATGAGTTGGCAGTGTTGGGGTTACCGGAGGCGTCCGTAGACGTTATGCGAGCGCAACTTCGGGCAACGCTTAGAAGAAAGGCCAGTTTCACCCTGCCGAACTACCCGTTTTCCTTTGATGAAGACAAGGTTGCAGTAGAGTCGAAACTAGAGGAGATTGGCAAATTATTGGAAACCTTTGTGGGGGATGAAAATTCGGCCGAATATAAAAAAATTGATGCAAAGGGTGCGTGGATTCTGAGAAGGCTGAACCACATGGCCGCGGTGGAAAAAGAACAGAAGGAATTTATTTCTGGGTTGCGGAAAAGGGTGGCAGACTTGTGGGTGGTATTGAACTGCAAAGTTAGCCCGGAGGGAGACGATACCGATATTAAGTCAAATATCTGGGAGGTTGGGGACAGCTGCGATGACGGAAGGCGGCATGTACTGGCAGCCTTGGAGACATGCATCCTCACCCAAACAGTTAAGACCAGGAATAGAGGGAGAAGTAGATGCTACCACAAATCAGCGGATTAGTCCAGTCAAGAATTTAAGGAGCCAAGCAGAAGAAGAATCGAAGGTAACTTCTGAACAGGGGCATATTTTCCCAATTTACAAATGGGGCGTTAAATTCTCGGGAGCCGAGGGAGAATCGCTAAGTTGCTTCCTTGAACGGGTGGAGGAGTTGAGGGAAGCGCGGGGCTGCCCCGTTTCTAAATTATATAGCTCGGCAGTGGATCTCTTCGACGGAAGGGCACTTATTTGGCTACGAACCAATAAGCCTTATACAAAGAATTGGTCTGAACTGGTGTTTAAATTGAGGGAGGAATTCCTGCCGCCGGGATATAACGACAGATTATTAGAGGAGATTCGGCATCGAACGCAGGGCGAGAAGGAAAGCATAGGGATGTTCGTGAGCGTTATGCTCAGCCTATTTTCGCGACTGAGCGGGCCCTGTTCGGAGGCAATGCAGCTCGCTTTTATGGTGAAAAACCTGGCTCCGTTTTACTCGACTCAGCTCGATTTGGTATCAGTTAAGACGGTCCAGCAGTTAGTAACGGTGGGGAGGAGGCTAGAAGCTACCAGCTATAATGTTGGGAACTATGTCCCGCCATCATCCAAGAAGCAGGCCAAATTATTGGAACCAGATCTCGCGTATGTGAATACGCAAGTATCAACTAATCCCTTCGAGGTAAGACCCAGCGATCCATCCCTAAACGTAGCGTATACACCTACTCCGTCGAACCCGTCGGTCTCTCAGGGCAACAATGGGGTGGCAAACCGGATTATGAGGATAAAACCCAGATCCAAAATGCGGTGTTACAATTGCAACAGTGAAGGCCACCTTGCAAACACTTGCCAGCAGCCTAGACGCTGCTACGGTTGCGGGCGGGAGGGGGTTATACGGAAAAACTGCCCTATCTGTTCGGAAAACGGGCAAGGAACTTCTGGCACGGCAGACCAGTAAGTTCTCGTCGACATGTAACTGCTGTGTTAGGAGGAGAAGGTAGAAAAGGTAAGGCTCGATTATGTGTTGGATAAGTGGTCAGGGGATAACCGTCCATATTTGAAGGTGGATATTTACGGAGTAAGTTTATTGGGTTTGCTGGATTCGGGCGCGTCTCGTACGATTGTGGGCGATAAAAGCTGGCGGATACTGCAGGATTTGGGACTCTCCGTGAATGAGGCTGTTTTTCCTTCTGTGGCTTTGGCGGATGGGTCTAGTATAGTGGTTATTGGCAAGGTGTCTGTTCCGTTTTGTGTTAAGGGAGTGTTGCGATTGATGGATGTGTTGGTGATTCTGTCTTTACCTCAAACGCTAATTTTGGGGGCGGATTTCTGTTCCTACTTCGGTATTGTACCGGATCTAAGTAGCGACGCCTGGGAATTTTCCCGCCAATCGGAGGTAGCGGCGTTCGAATCCAATGCCCCAGCGTCGAAACTGTCGACCTCCCAAACAGAAGCGCTGGAGAAATGGACATCAACGGCCTTTAGTTCACTGCCGTCGGGACTCGGCCAAACGCATTTGGTAGAGCACAAGATCAAAACCGATTCCGACCCGATCAAACAACGGTTTTATAGTGTTAATCCGATTGTGCAACGACAGATTAACGCTGAGTTGGATGAAATGTTGAAGGACGACGTCATTGAGCCCTCTCAGAGCCCTTGGACTTCACCAATTCTTTTGATACAAATAAGGATGGCAAGTTCCGCTTCTGCGTAGACTTTAGAAAGCTTAATAAAGTCACGGCTCGGGACGCATACCCTTTGCCGTTTGTGTCAGCGACTTTGTACAAGCTCCGAAACGCTAGCTTTTTGTCTTCCCTGGATATCAAGTCGACGTATTGGCAGATACCCATGGAAGAAAAATCAAAGCCGCTCACTGCGTTTACTATTCCTGGTAGAGGGTTGTTCCAGTTTAAAAGGATGCCATTTGGACTTCACAATGCTCCAGCTACTTGGCAACGATTCATAGATCAGGTGCCGATCTAGAACCACACGTCTTCGTGTATTTGGACGATATTGTGATCGTAACAC
Source organism: Beris morrisii (assembly GCA_951812415.1). Taxonomy (NCBI): domain Eukaryota; kingdom Metazoa; phylum Arthropoda; class Insecta; order Diptera; family Stratiomyidae; genus Beris; species Beris morrisii. The sequence continues at coordinate 87,689,360 of OX638310.1, read as the reverse complement.
CAACTTTTGAGAAGCATTTGGAGATCTTGGATGAGGTGCTGAGAAGACTTACCAAAGCAGGCCTTCGGGTCAGCCGGGAAAAATGTCAGCTGTGTCGCACTCAGTTGAAATATCTTGGGTACGTAGTGGATTCCAATGGGCTGCATGTGGACCCGGAAAAGGTCGAGTCTATCGTAAAGATTCCGACTCCCACCAACGTCAAGGAGGTGCGCAGTTTCGTGGGTACGATTTCATGGTACCGCCGATTCGTCTCCAATTTTGCAACGCTTACGAAACCCCTGACCGAGTTGCTGAAAAATAACGTGCGATTTACCTGGTCATCGGAATGCGAAGAGACCTTCCAGAAGGCGAAGGAATGCCTAATAACAGCGCCCATTTTATCCTGTCCCAATTTTGATCTACCTTTCGCCGTGCAAATGGATGCGTCCAATTATCGAATTGGAGTGGTGTTGTCTCAAGGACATGGGGAGGGGGAAAAGGTGGTGGCTTACTTGAGTCGGTACTTATCCAGAGCAGAGCTGAACTACTCCACTACCGAGAAAGAGTGTCTGGCTGTGGTTTGGGCTGTGGAGAAACTCCGTCCCTATCTGGAGGGTACCCAGTTCACGGTGATCACCGACCACTACTCGCTAGTTTGGCTCGCGAATATTAAAGATCCGTGCGCAAGACTGGCCAGATGGGCCTTCCGTCTGCAGCAGTATGACATGGAGGTGGTGCATCGTGAGGGAAAGGACCATGTGGTGCCAGATATGATGTCGCGTTCCGTACCCGTATTGGACGGGGTATCTACCATGCATTCGGACCCCTGGTGTGATAGGATGATGAACCGAGTGACTGAGAATCCTATAAGCTTCCCAGACTGGTGTGTAGAGGAGGGCAGGCTGTTTAAACGTATGAAGATTCGCTATCCTGGGGTGGGCGAAAGTGATGCTGCGCGGAGAGGAGTCCTGCAAGAAAACCATGACCATCCTCTAGCCGAACATATGGGACTCTATAAGACCTTCGCTTGACTCAGCTCAAAGGTGTATTGGCCGAAGATGAAAGCAGACACGGAAAAGTATGTGCGGGCATGCCAAGTCTGCCAACGCGTGAAACCCGAACGGAGGAAGTTGGCTGGCATGATGACGAAACGGAAAGGTACGTCCCAACCTTGGGAAACAATATCGGTGGATCTGATAGGTCCTTTCACTCGCTCTACGAGGGGATTTACCTATATTTTAACGGTGGTGGATTATTTCAGCAAATTTTCGGTACTTTTCGCGTTACGTTCGTCTACTACGCCAAGTATCTGCAAAGAGCTGGAGGAAAATGTGTTTCTGATGTTCGGGGTACCAAAATATTTGATTTGTGATAATGGCCCGAAGTTCACGAGCAAAGCTTTGAAGGATCTGATCGGTTCTTATGGGACCACTCTATGCTATACGGCCCATTATCATCCACAGGCAAATCTAGCAGAAAGGATGAACCAAATTATCAAAACCACTTTCCGCGCCTACGTTTCAGAAAACCACCGTACTTGGGATACGCATTTGTCCAAGGTAGCGTGTGCTATTCGTACGTCGCAGCACGAAGTCTTGGGTGTCACACCCTATCGGGTTCATTTTGGGCGTGAGATGGTGACCAACGGAGGTAATCACACGCGACTGGATGGAGGTTTCGCAGATATGTCCCCGGATATCGTGGAGGCGTATACGGATAAGTTGCGGACATTAACATCTTTATGCGACAATATTCGTGGGAAAATGGCAGCGGCAGCCGCTAAGTCAAAGGCTAACTATGACGCTCAACATAGAGACGTGCAATTTCTTCCAAATGAGCTAGTGTGGAGAAGAAATTTTGCACTTTCCAATGCGGGAGACTTTTACACTGCGAAACTGGGGCCGAAGTATGTGGGGCCCTTCCGAGTTACACGCTGCAGTTCGTCGAATACTTATGTGTTGGCTGACGACAAGGGGGTGGAAAAGGGAACGTGGCACGTTCAAGACCTTAAATCGTTTAATAGCGGAGCAGACGTGTGAACGAGCGAGTTTAGAGCGACCGGATATCTCGAATTCAGGGGCACCCTTAATAAAATTTATTTATTCAATCGACGCATATGGATCCGCTCTTTATTCAAGTGCGATTAAAGTCCGATTAAAGCTGACTGGGGAGTGCACTCTGTTGAGGACCTGGCAGCTGTGAAGGAAGCTTACTGAGACGACGAGTACGATAAGAGTATCGAAACCAATCACGACTTGCACCCTTGGAAAATTTCTTGACGGAGAAATTTTCCAGGAGGTGACGGTGGAGTTGCTACATGTCAATGTTTGGGTAAATCCGGTTCAGTATTCTATACTCTCCTTCCTTTTTAGGTCGAATTTTGGGCGGAAGGAATGGGGAGCGGCCGAGAACGTGTCGACGGATGAACCCCGATTCCGGCTTTCTGCGTTAGATTAAGCTCGGACTAAAAATTTTAAAGAAAAAGAAACATTTGAATTTTGCCTTTTTATTATGTAGTATAGTTTCTCGAGGACCGAACGGATGGATCTCTCCCGCTGGTGATGTACGAACTGGGTTCCTCTACGTTCTTCCCGCGACCCGGAAAAAGGCTCTCAAGCCGGAAATAAGACCTGGTGGGGAAAGGGAGATGAGTCTCTTCCGCACGCGTCGTCCAATTTTACCTACCAACCTCCGACACCGCCGTCCACTACGTCATGCCAGCCACCAGACATCACCTCGCGTACGTCGCCGGTAACCCGCGGAACGGACAGATGAATCCCCACATACTGAGCTACCGTAGGTGAATTCCGGCAGCTGGTGGGTTGGAGAAAGCATTCAAAGAATTCAATTACGACCGCACAGAGGAGGCCGACCGGATCTCGGACGCCATATGGAACTCTCCTGTCAACACTTGACAGACGGAAAACAACACGTCAGACCCGGCTTAGCGCTCTAACTATTGTCAGCGGATACGGGGAACGCCGGAAACAAAACAGGCGAGGTTCTGTAGCGCAGCCTACTTAAAGAGGGAAGTCGAGTAGTTCGGGGCCTTCTTGCTTGTACCTGTCGAGAGTGTAGGACGGACTTTGGACGGATTAATTTCTGGACCGTGGGAGTGAAAAATTTGAATTTGAACGGAGTAATTTCTGGACCGTTGGAGTTGAAAATTCGAATTTGAACGGATTTATTTCTGGACCGTTGGAGCTGAAGATTTGAATTTTTTTTTTAAGTGTGGAGGAGGAGTGCGAGGTAGATAGTAAAGAAAGGAAGCGGCGGTTGAAAATCGAGAGCGTAGAGCGGCGCGAAGGAATAAAGGACGAGTAGCCGACTTTGGCGTAGGTGGTGTAACGGCGGAGTTGGGGTGCGCGCCGGAATCCGTTCGAAAATTTAAAATAATTGGAGTACAGGTACTTTTCCTTTTCCTTGTTAGGTTGGCCGTAGACCGAGACACCGTAAGGAAGGAAGACGTGAGAGGTTCACGACCGAGGAGATATTTCCGTTTGGGTTTTTTTTTTTCCAGAATACAATAAATACGCCTTGTGGTTTTGTTTGATATATTTTATACGTTGGTGTTTGTTTTATGGAATTTCCCAATTTTTTTTCTCGTCCTGTAAATTTTGTGGCGCCCTGGTGTCGTGTAGGTACGCGGTACGGCCATAAAAGTGATCCCCGAACTACCCCATCTTCGACTGAGCAAGGCTGGTGCCCACTCCCTGTTTCCCTCAAAACTAATTTGTAACAAATTTTGACTTCGTGTTATAGATAGATAGATAGATAGATATATTTATTTCGAGATGCTAACATGAGTGAATAATAAATTGATTTGGGATGGTATAGAGATTAGATAAAAGGTTTTTAGAACTTAATTATTACTATTTGTATGCTTTGGCAGATATCACTTAAAAATACAGTTAATTATAGGTAATACTTCGTGTTATAGTGAGTTCCGTAAATTGAGTAAGGATATTTTTACAGGAGGATATTTGTATAGGATTTGTACGGCAGTGGACTCAGGGTATATTTTTCATATTTATTATTATTATATTTATATATTTATTTCATACCTTTTACTGCATCTGTAGAAAAATCAAAGTATACAAAATTTCAAAGTCATAGCTTAAGGCGTTGCGAAGTTATTGGACAATATTCTTGAACACGTGCTGTATACATTTTCACGAATTCAGTCGTATCACTCAGGTCTGATTAGATATCGAATAACTTTTCACTTCCACGGGCTTCTTTAATTATCACTAAAAACTCCATTTTCAAGTTTTTTCCTTTTTCAACCCCTAAGAGGGTATAAACGGGTTGAACACGTTTTCACGAATTCCGTCATATCTCTCAGGAGTGATAAGACATCGAATTGGTTTTCACTTTCTCGGGCTTTCTTCATATACAGGGTGTTTGGTACTCCGTCCACGACCTTGTAAGGAGTTATTCCTTGATATATTTGGAAAAAAAATTGTTCCACAGGGTGGGTCAATTTTCAATAACAGTGGAGATACAGGGTGGTTAAGAAAAGTGTTTTTGACCGGTACCCTTACTCACTTAAAACGTTATATCTTGAAAACGAATAATCACAAGGCAAAGTGTTATAACTCATTTTTTAGGGAATCGAATTACCTTTCATTTGATGTAACAATCTAAATTGTAACTGCACCCAATCTTGAGATATTTATTCGAAAACACAGATTTTTGCAACGTCAACCTTAAAAATTCAGTGATCAATGTAGTTTTTCTCAGAAAACTCCATTATAAAAATGTCATTTTAATTTTATTTTTTTATGAACCGTATTATTACCTACAAATGCTGCATACATATGTATGAGTTGCGATTAACATTTTGGAAGTAATAGGTAAAAATACATATCGCAAAAAAATTAAATATTTCAAAAGTCAGTGCCATAAAGTGGACCTCGTCTAAGAACCTGTTTAATTTGTCGGTAGTACTGAAGTATTTTTATTGCCCATTTATTACTATTTAAAGTATGTAGGAAAACAATGAAATGTAACTGAGTTTCAACATAATTGATGCTTTTACCTGGATGTGGTAGGTAATACTGGGTGCGGTACTATGCCTTTTTTAATAGGGTGTCTTACAAAATAAAAAGCCTATAGAAGCAAAACTACCTTCATATTTTTATCAGTTTTAGTTACGTTGCTAAGAGAAGAAGGTGTCAGTAGAATTTAAAAAATTATTTCGAAATGTCTGAGTACTCCAATGAAGAATATGCTGACATTGTGTTAATTTATGGAGAGTGTCGCGGAAATCGACAAGCCGCGCGAAGGCTTTACCATCAGAGACATCCCCATCGACGGACACCTGACAGGGGAGTATTTCAGGACGTTTACAGGAAAATTAGGGAAACTGGCAGCGTTAGAACAAGGAGAGTAAATGCAAATCCTGCGCCTATAATCGCTGTTCAGATTGATGAAAGAATACTGCAAGCAGTGCAAAATGATCCATCGATCAGTATCCGACGCTTGGCATTGCAGTTTAACATATCTACTTGGAAGGTTTGGAGTATTTTAAAAGTAGAACGCTTCCATGCCTACCATCACACACCAGTACAGGAGCTGCTACCCATTGATTTCCCCAAACGGATGGAGTTTTGCAATTGGCTCCTTGAACGACAAATAGATGACGACAATTTTTTCAACAATATTCTGTGGACGGATGAGTCCCAATTTACCAGAGACGGTATCACAAACTTCCACAACCTACATACGTGGGCTGAGAGCAATCCACACACAAAAAGAGCGGCATCATTTCAGCACAGATTCAGCGTCAATTTATGGGCAGGTGTGATTGGTGACGATTTACTTGGACCTATTAGGCTTCCGCGTACTCTAAATAGCTCTAATTACTTACATTTTTTATCAAATGATCTACAGGACTTATTGGATGATATTCCACTGGTACGATTGGCTTCCATGTTTTACCAACACGATGGTGCTCCAGCTCATTACGGCCGACAGATCACAGATTGGTTAAATTCCAATTATACCAATCGCTGGATCGGTAGAAATGGACCGATACACTGGCCTGCAAGTTCTCCTGATCTTACTATTATGGATTTCTTTGTATGGGGACGGATGAAGGACCTTGTCTACGCAACGCCAGTAGAAACATTGGAAGATCTAAATATCAGGATCGATGCGGTAGCAATAGAAGTAAGGCAGCAGTTGAGGAATATGAATACCAAGAGAACACTCGCCAAACGAGCTTTAGCGTGCATTCAAAATGAAGGTGGCCATTTTCAACATTTATTATAACAAAACTTTTTTAAATAAAACATAAAAACCATTATTAAATTCTTTTAGTTCAAGCAAGTAGTGTAGATCAACATGCACATGCACTGACTCTTGAAATATTTAATTTTTATGCGAAATGTTAATCGCAACTCATACATATGTATGCAGCATTTGTAGGTAATAATACGGTTCATAAAAAAATAAAATTATGATGACATTTTTATAATAGAGTTTTCTGAGAAAAACTACATTGATCACTGAATTTTTAAGGTTGACGTTGCAAAAATCTGTGTTTTCGAGTAAATATCTCAAGATTGGGTGCAGTTATAATTTAGACTGTTACATCAAATGAAAGGTAATTCGATTCCCTAAAAAATGAGTTATAACACTTTGCCTTGTGATTATTCGTTTTCAAGATATAACGTTTTAAGTGAGTAAGGGTACCGGTCAAAAACACTTTTCATAACCACCCTGTATCTCCACTGTTATTGAAAATTGACCAACCCTGTGGAACAATTTTTTTCTCCAAATATATCAAGGAATAACCCCTTACAAGGTCGTGGACGGAGTACCAAACACCCTGTATATCTAAAAACTCATTTCAGGACATTTCGATATTCAACCCCAAAGTGCGTGCAAGGGGGTTACATATGTTTCCAGAAATTCCTACATATTTCTTAGTTCTGATGATATGTCGAATGCATTTTGACTTCCTAATGCTTCCTACATAATCGTCAAAAAGTAGATTTCAGTATTTTTAGATATTCAACTCCAAGAGGACGTAAGGCTTTCGACACTTCCACAGACTTTTTATATAATCGCCTACAAGGGCATTTCCGATTTCATGTAGTGGCCCAAAATCAAATCACAAAAAACCTCGCCTAATCGCCTAACAACTGATATTATACTACGAAATTGACCGCGTCCAGCAGTATGACGCAATTACGTAATTCATATGTTATATGTGGCAGCGGCGTAAGTATTCCAGCGCGACCCCATTCTAACCGCTTCCCGAACTTTTTTTAGGTTTTCAGTCATATAGTAACCAACATCGCATCTCAGCAATAAACGCGTTCCGGACTTCTACCCAATAAATAATAAAGTTGCGCCCAGACTGTTGACAGATTTTTTAAATAGTTCCTGGTAAAGGGAAAAATATGCTAGAAATCGAGTGAGTCATTCCTACACCCCTCATGTGCAAGTCTTTGAATAAGGAAAATTTTACTAATGATATTATCTTTTAGGACAAACTATATGCGAACTCTTTACTCTACTTTATCCCCAACTACAATGTAAATCGGAGCTCAGTACTTCACTCAGCCGATCGTGACTGCAGTATGTCTATACTCTAGTCTAGATGAAATTTGAGAGTATTATAAGTTTAATCCAGCCCAAAAGTTTGTACCGCATAGAACGGAGCCTCGGACGAAAAAAATTATATATTATTTTGTGTTTATTTATGGCCAAAAACTCCAAATCCGCTTTACGTCCGTCCGTCCGTACGCACCATAACGCAAGAACGTCTTGACCTAAAATCTTGAAATGTGGAACGTGTATTTTTGGTTGAAATTGTAAGGCTGAGTTCGTTAACGGGTACAATCGTCCTTAAGACACGTGCTCAAAAATATTGGCCAATAACTTCGTAACGCCTTAAGCTACAACTTTGAAATTTTGTATACGTTGGTTTTCCAATAGATGCAGATAAAGATATGAATATGAAAAATTTTTTTGATCTGACTATTTTGTTTGATCAAGTTCTGTGTGAATTTAGCTACATAGACTGCACTTAGCAAAAACGGGATCATATTGTTTTCATCTTATTATGGGTCATTCCATCAAGAATCGCCAAAGTTGTGACCTTACCATTTCCGATTCTTTTGAAAATGTTTGTAATTGAAGAACTAGTGAAAAGAATAATTGAAATTTAAGTTTGTGTTTCTATCTCATTTTATAACTAACAAAAACAACAAAATCTTTAAAATAAGCCCTACTTTATTATTCAAGGATAAAAATTACCAGAGATATGAATTTTCAAAGAGGACTCGGACATCTTTTTTGGGAAATCTTTAACATACTATAACTAACAAAAAAATGAGATAGAAACAAAAACTTGAAATCATATTTTTTTTCACTAATTCTTCGAGTACATAAATTTTCAAATGAATCGGCGATGACCCTTTTTCAATAAAATAATTGAGAACCACTATAATGTTCTTCGATTTTTTTGACCCCGATCCCATTGAGATCCCAATTTAATTTTTGGATATTTTTTAAAAAACAGTATAACCTACAAAATATAAAAAAAACCCGTTTTGAGATATTCAAGGATAAAGGACAAAATCATTATCCAAAAAATTTCGAGGATAATTTTCATTGCGACAACCTTCCCCTTTAAAATAAGCCATATTTTATTATTCAAAGAGGACTCGGGCACCATTTTTGCAAAAACTTTAACATTCTATAACTAACAAAAAAATGAGATAGAAACAAAAAATTGAATTTCAATTATTTTTTTCACTTGTTCTAAAAGTACAAAAATTTTCAAAACAATCGGAGATAGTAAGGTCCCAAATTTCGTCATTCTTGGCGGTTCTTGATGGAATGACCCTATTACCTACGCAATATGTTGTCTTGTAGTCTTTTTATCATGGTGCGTTTACACTCACTCTTGAGGCGAGCCTCGAGGCGAGCCTCTACCCCCATCAGGTCATTGCAAACCGCTTTTCGTCGGCTGTGTTCTTTGCTGTGTTGAAAGCAATTTACACTCAACATGCCTTTGCGTCGCAACTTGCCTATAAGTGCGAAACGACATAAATACGATGAGCTGCGAATTGTGTGGTACCACAGTTCATATATGTGTGTACACATATGGAAGCGTGCGTCGGAGAAAAAGTTGAAGAATGTTAGACTCTTGCGACTGCACGAGCCATCTGATTGGTTGATTTTATGGTGGGGATAGAGACGCGCCTCAAACGTTGAGTGTATGGTAAATCCACCATCATGGCTGTGTTCTGTGCTTTGCATTGCACCGCAGAACTACAGTAAATGCTAATTACAGTCCACATTGCAGTGGAGTAAAAAAAATCGGAGAACGGTTGAAGTATGTATGTTTAGAAAATTCGGAAGTGCTCTTGGGGGGGGGGGGGGCCGCCGCCCCCTCCGCCCCCCCTGTATCCGCCAATGGTTCAGCCACGAATTCAAAATTTTGTTCAAATTAATTTTGAGTAAAAACAAATTTCGATTTTATTAGTGAGCGAAATCCTTCTACTCCTCATAGCTCCCATTACAAAAAGTCCTTAAGGCACGAATTCTACAATATTTTCCGATAACTTTTGAATGCTTAAAAATGGGAGCCCTCTATAAAGGAGAAACTACATGCGCACTCCTTATTCTACCGTATCCCGAACTACACTAAAATCGGAGTTCAGTATTTCATCTAGAGTATCATACGATTGGCTTGCAGCCGATCGTGACTGCAGTATATTTTTTTTAAATAGGTTTTATTTTGTTCGTTAGTTACATAGTATGTCGTATATTTCGTGAAAATTGGGGCGGGTATCCGAGTCTCCTTTGAAAATGTATACCACCATCCATTTTGATTACAAGTTATTCAAAGGAAAACAAAACAAACAAAAATTAAATAGAAATAAAAATTTTTAAATTATATGTTTTTCACTAATTCTTCGAATGTAAAAAGTTTCGGCGATAGTTCGTTAGGCTTGGCGATTCTTCATAGAATTCATTACCCATAAGTTCTTCAAGTAGTGAAGTGAATACTTATAAATTAGAATATTTTACTGATATTCTTATATCTATCACTACTAATACCTCGTTCACGTGGTAGCGTATTATGAAATCCGGTTGATATATGAGTGTTCACGTGAAGTGAATTGACGTTTCGCACTCTTGATTATTAATTGACAGCTGTCACAACTGGTATTTATTTTATTAAAAAAAAATTACATTCGTCGTTTTATTTCTTAAATAACCTTTCTTCTTTTATTTTTCAGCGAAATGGAGTCATTAAAGGCACTGGTATTAGAATCGTTGAGAAAATCCAAACAAATAAAGTTGTCTGTCAACACAGTTTTTTGACAATTCGCTCGAAAAGTAATACGGAGCGCAACGGCAAGTGTTCTCGTGGGAAGGATTAGCAAATCCACTACACTTGCTCCGTAGCAAAATTTCGTGTGTTCACGTGGTACTACGAAAGGCTACGTAGCGGTACGTCGTTGACCACGTGAAGGAGGTAAAATTTAAAATAGCATTTAGTACGCATACATACATGGAGAATCCAAAGATTGAAAGATCGAAATTTGAATCGCGTATATGACAACACCGTATCGAAAGATCGAAACATGAGAAGATTGAAATGACGAACGACATAACCGGTTTCGATTCGATCCAGGTCGAGAAGTTGAAACGGATCGAGTCGATCTCATTCCAATCCGATCTGTGTCTACATGCGATTTTAGAGGATTGAATCTGGATTCAATCCTCCATGTATACGTGGTAATTATTCATTACATTCATTCGATCAACATAAAGGCCATACCTCCCATTTTATGGGATTCTCAAGATATGAGGCGTAAAAATCGTCATGGTTGTCGACATATACAATAAGGAATGAATGCTAGACAGGTGATACAATAAATTGTCAGATCCCTACCATGACGCGTTAAAGATAGTAAAACGTCGTTGATAGTGTGCAGTTTTGGACAATTACAGAGTCCAGGACATTACTTTTTATAATTTCGGAGATCGAAGGTAGTAGTCCAGCATGATGCTGGCTTCACTAGTAACATCTTATTCTATGGCGCAAACAGCCTAAGCTGAACTCTGTCTTCTTTGATAACCTTCTTTCCAAAATCTAGTCTGAAAGAAATTTGTGCCATTTTACCTTTTCTATGCTCTGGTTCTTAGGACTAATATCGTTGAATTCTTCTCTATTTTGATGTAATTTCGAGTAGTGAGACTGAAAGAATAGCTGTGTGGGAGATTTATGGTGATGTAAGGAAATTGGGCTCACGGAAAAAGTCAGGCTACAATAATCTTAAACTGAAAGATTATAGTTTGTATGCTCATTGTGAGGGAAACGAATTTCATTCTCATATTCTCCGTATTACAACTTAGTTGGGAGCGAGCCATACAATTATTTCCTTCACATAAGATAGTACGTATCTATAACCTACATACTGGAAATGAGATGTGGGAGAAACAATTTCGAAATGAAAATTGTTAAATAGAACTATGAAGGATATACACATCATTCACATCAACAAAATCACAAAACATTTAATGAAATTAATTCCTCATGTATAGTATGAGTTTATCTGATCTACAAAACATGAACCCAGATAACCAAAAAATAAAATGCTATCAACAAGATATGATATTACAACTTAATAACATCAACTACATAACATCAAATTATACTGCTAGTCTTGATAAAAATGTGATTCTAAGAAGTATGTTCTGTTATTAGCTCGACAGTGCTAAAATTTAAAATTTATTTGAATGTTGTTACATTTAGTCGGAGAGCTCGCGACAAAAAATCGCAAGAGTTTTAGGAAAGCTAATATTTTAGTATTTGGTTACATTTAGGGTGTATGTAAATATACTAGAGTCAGCAGGTCTGACGGGGGGACACCTGGCTCAGGTAAGCTGTCAAAGATGTCAAAAAAATCGGAAAATGAAAGAGTTTTAGGAAAGCTGAAAATTTGCCAGGACGTAGTTTTTACAATGAAAAACTGAAAAAGAATGATCAGACACCCCAACAGTGGGACCCACCCAGTCAGCCCCCCCGCAAACATGTCAAAAAAATTGGGTCCTCGAAAGAGTTTTAGGAAAGCTGAAATTTGGTTCAGTAAATATCTATTATATATAATTTATGAAAATAACAGTCAGACTTCATTTGGTTAGAACGGGGAGAGTCAGCAGGCGCCGAAAGTATAAATGTCATACGAGCGCGATTTCCGTTACTATGTGCGCGACAATCAATATAAGTGTCATGAAAGAGTTCTAAGAAAGCTGAAAATTTACCACGGAGTAGTTTTTACAATGAGAAATAAAAAAAAATGGTCAGACACCCAACAGTAGGACCTACCTAGTCAGCACCCCCGCAAAGATGTCGCAAAAATCGCGTGCTCGTGGTTTCTGTAACTATGAGCGCAACAATCAATACAATTGACATGAAAGAGTTTTAGGAAAGCTGAAAATTTACAACGGGGTAGTTTTTACAACGAGAAACAAAGAAACCATGGTCAGACACCCCAACAGTAGGACCCACCCAGTCAGCACCCCCGCAAAGGTGTCGCAAAAATCGCGTGCTCGTGTTTTCTGTTACTATGCGCGCAACAATAAGTACAATTGTCATGAAAGAGTTTTAGGAAAGCTGAAAATTTACCACGGGGTAGTTTTTACAACGAGAAACAAAGAAACAATGGTCAGACACCCCAACAGTAGGACCCACCCAGTCAGCAAACCCACAAAGATGTCGCAAAAATCGCGTGCTCGTGGTTTCTGTAACTATGAGCGCAACAATTAATACAATTGTCATGAAAGAGTTTTAGGAAAGCTGAAAATTTACCACGGGGTAGTTTTTAGAACGAGAAACAAAGAAACCATGGTCAGACACCCCAACAGTGGGACCCACCCAGTCAGCACCCCGCAAAGGTGTCGCAAAAATCGCGTGCTCGTGGTTTCTTTAACTATGCGCGCAACAATCAGAACAATTGACATGAAAGAGTTTTAGGAAAGCTGAAATTTTACCATGGAGTAGTTTTTACAACGAGAAACAAAAAAACAATTGTCAGACACCCTAACAATTTGACCCACCCAGTCAGCACCCCCGCAAAGGCCCCGCAAAGGTGTCATAAAAATCGCGTGCTCGTGGTTTCTGTTACTATGCGCGCAACAATCAATACAAGTGTCATGAAAGAGTTTTAAGAAAGCTGAAAATTAACCACGGGGTAGTTTTTACAATGAGAAACAAAAAAAAATGGTCAGACAAATCAAGTCAAAAAATCGGTTTCTCGTAAGAGTTTTAAGAAAGCTGAAATTTGGCACAGTGTAAATCTATTAAATATAATTGAAAATAACAGTCAGAATTTATTTGGATTGAACGCGACCAGTCAGCAGTCGCCGAAAGTATAAATATCATGCGCGCGTGATTTCTGTTATTATGCGCGCGTATGTTAAATAACAATCAAAGTTTCGTTTATTTTATAATATAATAAAATGGTATTACTTTAAGACCTTGTATATTTTCCGTATGATATGGCACTACCCTTTCCTTTTGGTGCCGTCTCATTTACATCTTAGGATATTGAAAATTATTAGTTCATCAGTTGAATAAACTGAGCTAGAGTGGCTGTCCTGTCTTTAAAATCCCAAAAATACAATTCTAATATCTTCATTGAATTTTACTTTATTATTTTAATAATAAAATATTTAGTTTTCAACAAATTTTAAAAAGAAAAAGTTATTCTTAAGTGTCGTTTGTTGCAAGTATTAGTTTTCCGGGTAAAATACTTTTTATTTTTAATTTTGTGTGTCGTTTCGGACTCGACTGAGTCCTTTATCATAAAAGTTTTTCATTTCTCAAGACAAATAAAATAATATTATGGCGAAGATTTCTGGTTCCATTTGTGTATTTTGCGTAAAAAAAGGAGACAATCTAGTGTTATTTACGGAAAAAACCCTATCCAAGTGCAAATCGGTGTTAAAAATACGTCAGGATAATAATTTATCATTTAATAGTATTGATTTGCCTAATGTAGCAAATAAATTTAAAGGAATGTGCAGTATAATAGACAATTTACAGCGTTAGGGAAAAAAATTAGATAAGCTTTGCGGAAGCAAACTGAAGCATGGCAAGTACAGTACGCTATGCTACTATTAGCATCTTACTCATATTTATATTATACCCCGGTCTTGAAAATGAAAAACACCATACATTTGAATACTAGGCTACTATTTGGATTTCCCTGCCATCTGGCAAAAACGTGAAATCTGGCTTCAAAATGCATCAAAGTGCTTCATACAAAAACGGCGTCTTGTCGTCTTCAGTATTTATATCTCTAAGGTTCTAGCTAAATGAAGTCTGACTGTTATTTTCATAAATTATATTTAATAATTTTGTACTGCGCCAAATTTCAGCTTTCTTAAAACTCTTACCAGGAACCGATTTTTTCGGCACCTTTGCGGAGGTGCTGACTGGGTGGGTCCCACTGTTGGGGTGTCTGACCATTGTTTTTCTGTTTCTCGTTATAAAAACTGCCCCGTGGTAAATTTTCAGCTTTCCTAAAACTCTTTCATGACAATTGTATTGATTGTTGCGCGCATAGTAACAGAAACCAAAAGCACGCGATTTTTGCGACACCTTTGCGGGGGTGCTGACTGGGTGGGTCCCATTGTTAGGGTGTCTGACAATTGTTTTTTTGTTTCTCGTTGTAAAAACTACTCCATGGTAAAATTTCAGCTTTCCTAAAACTCTTTCATGTCAATTGTTCTGATTGTTGCGCGCATAGTTACAGAAACCACGAGCATGCGATTTTTATGACACCTTTGCGGGGGTGCTGACTGGGTGGGTCCCACTGTTGGGGTGTCTGACCATTGTTTTTCTGTTTCTCGTTATAAAAACTGCCCCGTGGTAAATTTTCAGCTTTCCTAAAACTCTTTCAAGACAATTGTATTGATTGTTGCGCGCATAGTAACAGAAACCAAAAGCACGCGATTTTTGCGACACCTTTGCGGGGGTGCTGACTGGGTGGGTCAAATTGTTAGGGTGTCTGACAATTGTTTTTTTGTTTCTCGTTGTAAAAACTACTCCATGGTAAAATGTCAGCTTTCCTAAAACTCTTTCATGTCAATTGTTCTGATTGTTGCGCGCATAGTTAAAGAAACCACGAGCACGCGATTTTTGCGACACCTTTGCGGGGTGCTGACTGGGTGGGTCCCACTGTTGGGGTGTCTGACCATGGTTTCTTTGTTTCTCGTTCTAAAAACTACCCCGTGGTAAATTTTCAGCTTTCCTAAAACTCTTCCATGACAATTGTATTAATTGTTGCGCTCATAGTTACAGAAACCACGAGCACGCGATTTTTGCGACATCTTTGCGGGTTTGCTGACTGGGTGGGTCCTACTGTTGGGGTGTCTGACCATTGTTTCTTTGTTTCTCGTTGTAAAAACTACCCCGTGGTAAATTTTCAGCTTTCCTAAAACTCTTTCATGACAATTGTACTTATTGTTGCGCGCATAGTAACAGAAAACACGAGCACGCGATTTTTGCGACACCTTTGCGGGGGTGCTGACTGGGTGGGTCCTACTGTTGGGGTGTCTGACCATGGTTTCTTTGTTTCTCGTTGTAAAAACTACTCCGTGGTAAATTTTCAGTTTTCTTAGAACTCTTTCATGACACTTATATTGATTGTAGCGCACATAGTAACAGAAATCGCGCTCGTATGACATTTATACTTTCGGCGCCTGCTGACAGGCCCCGTTCTGACCAAATGAAGTCTGACTGTTATTTTCATAAATTATATATAATAGATATTTACTGAACCAAATTTCAGCTTTCCTAAAACTCTTTGGAGGACCCGATTTTTTTGACATGTTTGCGGGGGGGCTGACTGGGTGGGTCCCACTGTTGGGGTGTCTGACCATTGTTTTTCAGTTTTTCATTGTAAAAACTACGTCCTGGCAAATTTTCAGCTTTCCTAAAACTCTTTCATTTTCCGATTTTTTTGACATCTTTGACAGCTCACCAGAGCCAGGTGTCCCCACGTCAGACCTGCTGACTCTAGTATATTTACATACACCCTAAATGTAACCAAATACTAAAATATTAGCTTTCCTAAAACTCTTGCGATTTTTGTCGCGAGCTCTTGAACTATTTGTAGAAATATAAGTTTATTGAGTTAATAAAATAAACAACTTGAAAAAAGCACTCTTCTTTCTTGAGAATATTTGATAAACACCAACATTTAAAATATAAAAATACAGCTTACCTATTTCCTGGTCCAGTCATATCTGAACAGCCGGATGTTGTACAAAATTCACTAATGGTACCGTAAACTAAGTTTACGTGTTCGAAGAGTGCGAGCGCTGTAAGAAAAAAACTGATTAGATCGGAGGCAATTTTGCGGTATTTGAAATGCTTCTCACAATCAAGAATTGGACAGGGATATGTCAAATGATGAAAAAGTTGGGATTATAGGTTCACACTAAAAATAAAATTAGAGCCCAATGAAAACCCGACATATTAGTAACAAATCTGTTTGTTTCAAAATCTTCGGGTAGTCATTTGGTTAATTCATAAAGATCGATCGAAAAGCTTAACAGTTTAATTCAAGATCAACTTAATGAAACTCTGTTTTGAGTTCCTGGCCATAGCAAGATAGAGGAAAATGAGGGGGCAAATGAACTGGCTGTTCATATACCGCAAGGAAACTGTTCATATACGTATAGGAGCCTCGAGATATCTTCTCATTTTCTTTCAAAAACTTACTCTAGGTTCCTACTGTTCGACCAGAACAGACAAAGTCATAAGAAGAATCGATGTAGACATCTCCAAGATTATAGATTATAGACTTATACATTAAACTACAAGACATTGATAACACTACTTAAATTTCGAAATGATACAATTGGATAGCTGATACCCTTCTTAAACAGTAGTACCGTATTGATATACTCTGCCCTGGATCGTTGAAAAGCTCCAAAACAATTAACACTTCATCAAACTCGAATAACCATGTTAAGCGAGTTGTGGTAATAAAACCGCACCATCTGCCCTAAATGGATCCTGTCTGGCTGGTGGGTCACCACACAAACCAAGCGTGTTGTGTGTTAAGGATGGAAGTTGAGTAAGAACTTCTATCACATGCACTTCACAAAGCACTTTTTAGATTTTTCAGAATTTTTCGCAAAGAAGTCAGTATAAAAAGTATTAAAAAATCTGCCAACAGACTGGGCGCAACTTTATTATTTTTTGGGTACAAGTCCGAAACGCGTTTAGTGCTGAGATACGGTATAGGTTACTATGCGACTGACAACCTGAAAAAGGACTTTCCGAACAGCCTCCTGGTTATTCTTTAGATTGTCAGTCATAGTGACCTATACCGCATCTCAGAAGTAAACGCGTTCCAGACTTCTACCCATAAAAAGGAAGAAACCGAAAATTTTCGTCTAAAAACACACCTCTTATCAATAGGTTTTTAAAAAAATTTCCAATATGAAGTAACAATTTAATTAATAACATAATTTTTCAAAATGTACAAATACTATACCATAGATGTAAAGACATTAATTTTTCCAGTCCGATCTATACAAAATATTGTATAAAACTAAATGTATCTTATTCAGAAACCCCAAGAAAACAGATTGGAAAAAATATACGGAATCAGTAAATGCAGACAGCAGACCTTCTGTAAAGTGTAGAACTTAAAACTTTGAAATGAAACGACTTCTTCTCTTCTATGTACAGGGTGGGCCAAATACAAGTTTCTTTTTAGAAATGAAATAAAATGAACAAAATTAAATTTTTTTCCATGTATTATGGCTTTATTAGTAAGAGTAAACATTCCCATTAATGATGGAACACAACTTCGTTCAAGTGGCTGCCTCGGCTGGCTGCGCAGTAGCGCATTCTGTCACTCCAATTTTCCAAGACCTTGTTGATGGTTTCGGGCTGTAGCTCACGGATTGCATGGATGATATTGGCCTTAAGTACTTGAATCGTTTCTGGATTGTTGACATAACATCGGTCCTTCACGGTTCCCCACAAAAAAAATCTAAAGGGGTCAAATCGCAGCTCCGAGGCGGCCAATTGACATCGCCAAGACGGCTGATAACACGATTTGGGAATTTGGTGCGTAAAAGATCGATTGTGGCATGAGCTGTGTGGCATGGCGCGCCATCCTGCATGACCCAGAGGTCGTCCAAATCCATGTCTTCAATTTCAGTAAAAAAAAAAGTCGGTTAACATGGCTCTGTAATGTTCACCGTTGACCGAAACGTTGTTCCCAGCCTCATTTTCGAAGAAAAATGGTCCAATGATGCCACCACTCCACAATCCGCACCAAACTGTCACTCTCTGTGGATGCATTGGCTTCTCGACAATAACGTGCGGGTTTTCCGAGCCCCAGATGCGGCAATTTTGTTTGTTAACGTAGCCGCCGAGATGAAAATGCGCCTCGTCAGAAAAGATGATTTTTTGCCCAAAATCGTTGTCCAATTCAACCTGCTCTAAGGTCCAAATTGCGAAGCGATAATGAAGCGGATGGTCGTGCGCCTTCAATTGCTGAGTCAATTGGACCTTGTAAGAGAATAATCCGAGATCTTTGTGCAGAATTCTCCTCAGGCTAGTGCGTGAAATGTTGAGCTGTTGAGATCGACGGCGAGAATATTTCCCAACGTTGTTTAAGCATAAAGCGACTCATTTCGTTCCGCGGAGTTATGATACTGACTTTCTGTCAAGATTTCGAGCGGGAAACAGCTTTCAGTGTCAAAATAACCAATGATTTAAAAAGAAACCACTAGATAGCCCACAAATTAGTTGAGGCGCGAACATAGGCGCGCCGTAGGGGGGGCCAGGAGGGCCGGGACCCCCCCAGCTCCCTGCTTGGACCCTCCCAGAAAAATAATTCTGGCCCCTTCCAGAAAAATAATTCCTTCCTATCTTACCGCAAGCACTTTACTTGTCAATTGTTTTTTGTCAAATGTTTTTTTTAACAATATAAAAGAATCTCTTAAAATTAACGAACCAAATCTCAACTGACTTTTGAAAATAACAAGACATTTTTAAATTTTACAATCATTGTTCTTTCGATCTGACGAGAGCTTTACAAGATTTTTTCAATTTAGCATAATAAATTGGAAATTGTTTTTGAAACAACGAGATTCTCATGAAATATTTTGGAGTTTTACGTAATTGTAACAAGATCTTCTTCAAGTTTATAAACTAAAGAAGATTTGTTTTTGAATGTAAACAGCTTTTTTTGAGAATATTTTTGAATTTTCCGAGAACTTTAGAAGATGTTTTCTATTTTTCAAATTAAAGTAGAAATTTGTTTTAAACATAACGAAATTTGCATCAGATATTTTTTGATTTTATGAGATCCAAGAATAAATATATTATTGTTAAGTAGAATTGATTTTTGAATATAGCGAGTTTTTTATGAAATTCATACCTACGATATTGGCTTCGTATATTTGGATTTTTTAATATATACAACAATGTGAACAATTTTTTGTTACTGAAGTCTTTCCAATATATTATTTACTTCAAATTATTACTTTCATGGTATAGAAATCAGAAAACTTTTGGTTATATGCTTAAATATATATTATAAATAGTAATCATAACTAATACCGTACATTAATATTCCAGTACTTATTTCAGTTAAAAAGAACAAATTAAAATTGGAAAATCAAGTAACTTCAAGTAACGTATATAGTTCGACAAAGTCAAGCTGTATAAGCAAATCAAAATAAATGTAAAATAATTATTATGTTATATATATAATATGTAATATTATTTAATTATTACAAAAATGCATTTTTTTAAATAATTTGTTTAAATTTGGACTGTAAGATTGATCTTCCACAATTGTGTTATGGAACATCTGTTCTATAAAAATCAGCACATTTGAAGCTGCGTGTGGGTAATCAACATCGAAACTCTAAAATATTTTGTCAGCGATATCTAAAGCTTGTAAAACGCTTCTGCATATAAAGTTATGATTAGAACCATTAACTGAAATTTGATCAAATTCATATTTTTATTGCCCTATTGTGATAATACGAGCAGTAGGTACTTGAATAATTTATATTTTTCGCTCCTTTAAAATAATTCAAAAATGAGTTCTGTCCATCTCTCACAACTTCTGTGAGGTTTTCCACTTGGTTTTAAGAATGCAGGAAGTAAGTACAATATTGAGTTTTTTACATCAATAACAAAAGAAAACAGTTAGATACCTATATAAATTGTAGAAACAATAAAAATTACAATCTGATAAATTAAGCTCTTGTTTCGTAATATCCTTAAAACCCCTCCTGAACTGTGGGTTAAGGGTAAACATCTTTTATTGCGCTTTAAAATATATGCCAGGATTAACATAATTTGCAAATCACAGTTGGATACATTGTTGCAAAATCGTCAAGTATTTATAAAAATAAAATAAAATTATAAATCTTTAATAATACAGTAGATGCCGCTTATAGTAATCGCGGATAATGTTATAAGCCGCATTTTGTTATCAAAACAAGTTAGTTCCATTTTCCACAAACGAAATTCATCGCTTATTGGAATAAAAATTCGCTTTATGTTATCATTTGGGCCAGCTTTTCATACAACATTACAAGTTTTGTGACTGTATTCTTAATCGCTCCTCTCTTTTCTTCATGTGAATGTGATCAAAAAGGCAAAATTAAGACAATCTCAAAATTAAAGATGATTGCTCTTGGTTTTACATTTATGTAAACACAAGATGATACATATGAGAAATTTCAGTCTTTTCGTAGCTTCTGAAAGCAATTGATGTTGATCTAGTTCAACAGAATGAGCTCAACTTCGAGTAAGTTTAATAGAAGTGGCGCGCTAAGCTGCCAGATATGAGCTGGATCTAAAACGCTGAACAAGGCTGAATTTGCTAAAAAGGGAGAGAATCAGCACCACAGTAAGTGTCCTGACCAGACACTGTCTTATAATCCGGCATGCTAAAAGACGGTGATTCTTTTCAAACGACTTTCTGTAGAAGCTGCCTGGATGAGAAGGAAGAGGAAACAGTATTTCATATTCTCTGCAACTTTGTCGATCATTGAAGCTAGAGTTGTAAATAACACTTAATGAATAAAAAAATTAATATTAGCAATCTATATTCAAGCGTAGGAAATGAGAAAAAATTTTCCAGTCGTCTATTGTTATCATCCGGTTAATGTTATTGTTTATGGCCGGTCCCAAAGTGATTACAATAAGCGGCATCCACTGTAAAATCAAAAATTTGATATAAATTATACTCGTTTATTAAGTAAGCTCCATCACTACGTTTGTACATAGGTCACA
This sequence comes from Beris morrisii, assembly GCA_951812415.1. Taxonomy (NCBI): domain Eukaryota; kingdom Metazoa; phylum Arthropoda; class Insecta; order Diptera; family Stratiomyidae; genus Beris; species Beris morrisii. Next base: position 87,668,059 of record OX638310.1, on the reverse strand, counting down.
TGTCTATAATATCAATGGATTTCGTTTTCCTCTGATGAAACCTATATGACCGCAAATTTTTTCATGCATCAAGATTAGATGTGAATGGAAAAAATGGATTGAAGTGGGATAGAGTTTTGAACAGCAGAAATTTTCTGAGAATCATAACACTTTTTTATATGTCTGTCAAATGGAGCTGTTTTGTGAAACTTACCATTACACTTAAGATATTTGAAATCATTCCTATTCAACCCATTATGATATTTTTCAATGTGGGTTAAATATTTTTTAATGTCAGTAAAAGAACCTTTATTTTGTTAATTTTTTTCACTATGGTACAAAAAGCAAGAAATCATCTTTCCTTACCTCAAAAATGAGTTATGAGGTAAGTCACAAGACGTTCTTTAATAGTTTTGTAAATTTAAAAAAAGCTTCTTAAATTGAAAACACTGGTTCGTTGTACCTTGTACAAATCTTTTCAAATTAAAAGATTCACTTATTTTAGCAAAACTAGCTTTCCGGATAAAACTCTGTTTATTTTTAATTTAGTGTTCCGATAAAGAACAAATGAAACGCGATCGAAGAAAACGTAATTAGATCAGTGTTGCCGGTACTGACTGACTTTGAACATGAATATGGATGAGCTGACGAAGCTGTTAAGTGAGAATTGCGAAAATAATAGAAATAATAAAAAATTTTTTATTATCGAAATTGAAGAAAATATTGTACGAATACAAAAAAATCTTCTACATAGCCATCAAAGTCTTCATATATTCGGTAACGCTAAAAATCTTCAAATTAAAGAAAAATCTTCAAATCTGGCATCGCTGTTACTACGCAAGATAGATTCTCGAATCTCTCAATCATGAACATTGAATCCAATTTTAAGGACTCTCTTTTGGTTGCTACTCGAAACTAAAAGACAGTGAGTTCCCCAAATTGAGTAAAGACATTTTTACAGGATTTTTGTATGGCAGCTACTCGAAGGAGGACTCATAGGAACTTTTTCAAATTCTTTCCTTCAAACAACGTATAAAACATTTCAAAGTCGTAGTCTAAGACTAATAATTCATTATTTATACGAACATCCAATCTGTAAACACAAAAAGGATGAACATTTATGAAAAGCATGTGTTCCTTTCGGAAGAAGTCGTATGTTGTGAGCCATTGGGTCCGTGGCCCCTGCCAGATTTCAACCCACGGCACGCCTATGGGCGCGAATGCCAATTCCTTGCATTGCCTTCGGTTCTTCTTTTAATTACTTCTCATTACATAATAATACACAATGGGACAGAACTAGTGCTGCCAACTACTCGTAAATATTAATGGCGTAAACTTCCAAGAAAAGACTTCCCGTCTGGTGGAATGTCGAGGTTAAAACCCGACGTGCAGAAGCTCGCAAGTTTTAGAGTTTTAAGAAAGCTGAAAATTTACCACGGGGTAGTTTTTACAATGACAAACAAAAAGACAATGGTCAGACACCCCAACAGTAGGACCCACCAAGTCAGCACCCCCGCAAAAATCGGGAGCGCCCGATTTCTGTTACTATGCGCGCAACAATCAAAACTAGTGTCATGAATGAGTTCTAAGAAAGCTGAAAATTCACCAGGAGGTAGTTTTTACAATGAAAAACTAAAACACAATGGAAAGACACCACAACAATAGAACCCACCCAGTCAGCACCCCCGCAAAAGTGTCGAAAAAATCGGTTCCAGGTAAGAGTTTTAAGAAAGCTGAAATTTGGCACAGTGTAAATCTATTAAACATAATTGAAAATAAAAGTCAGAATTTATTTGGTTAGAACGGGATCAGTCAGCAGTCGCCGAAAGTATAAATATCATGCGCGCGTGATTTCTGTTATTATGCGCGCTTTTGTTAAATAACAATCAAAGTTTCGTTTATTTTATAATATAAAAAATATAATAACTCTTAGGTTTGTAATAAAAAAAATTCATTTACATTTCGGTCATAAAAAACAAAAGAAAATAATAGCAGATATGTTTTTGTGGTTATTTACCGAGATTAATTTTAAAGAGTTTATGGTTTAATTGTCTTGATACAGGACACAGGATTTTCCTTAGATAGTGACGCCTCCCAAAAGGACGTACGAATGATATGGCATTGAAAATGATTAGTGAGAGATTAGTGAGTGGCCGTCCCGTCTTTAAAATTCTAAAAATACAATTCTAATATCTTCATTGAATTTTACTTTATTATTTTAATAATAAAATATTTAGTTTTCAACAAATTTTAAAAAGAAAAAGTTATTCTTAAGTGTCGTTTGTTGCAAATATTAGTTTTCCGGGTAAAATACTTTTTATTTTTAATTGTGTGTGTCGTTTCGGACTCGACTGAATCCTTTATCATAAAAGTTTTTCATTTCTCAAGACAAATAAAATAATATTATGGCGAAGATTTCTGGTTCCATTTGTGTATTTTGCGTAAAAAAAGGAGACAATCTAGTGTTATTTACGGAAAAAAAACACTATCCAAGTGCAAATCGGTGTTAAAAATACGTCAGGATAATAATTTATCATTTAAAAGTATTGATTTGCCTAAGGTAGCAAATAAATTTAAAGGAATGTGCAGTATTATAGACAATTTAAAGCGTTAGGGAAAATAATTAGAGAAGCTTTGCGGAAGCAAACTGAACATGACATGACATGGTAAGTACAGTAAACTATGCTATTATTAGTATCTTACTCATATTTATATTATACCCCGGTCTTGAAAATGAAAAACACCATACATTTGAATACTAGGCTACTGTTTACCCTGCCACCTGGCATCAAACGCTCCATACAAAAACGTGAAAATTGGCTTCAAAATGCTTCAAAGTGCTTCATACAAAAACGGCGTCTTGTCGTCTCCAGTATTTATATATCTATGGTTCTAGCTAAATGAAGTCTGACTGTTATTTTCATAAATTATATTTAATAGATTTACACTGTGCCAAATTTTAGCTTTCTTAAAACTCTTACGAGGAACCGATTTTTTAGGCACCTTTGCGGGGGTGCGGGGGTTCTACTGTTGAGGTGTCTGACCATTATTTTTTAGTTTTTCATTGTAAAACTACCACGTGGTAAATTTTCAGCTTTCTTAAAACTCTTTCATGGCACTGGTTTTGATTGTTACGCGCATAGTAACAGAAACCACGAGCACGCGATTTTTGCGACACCTTTGCGGGGGTGCTGACTGGGTGGGTCCTACTGTTGGGGTGTCCGACCATTGCCTTTTTGTTTCTCATTGTAAAAACTACCCCGTGGTAAATTTTCAACTTTCTTAAAACTTTTTCATGACAGTAGTTTTGATTGTTGCGCGCATAGTAGCAGAAATCGGGCGCTCCCGATTTAGCTTTCTTAGAACTCTTTCATGACACTTGTATTGGTTGTAGCGCACATAGTAACAGAAATCGCGCTCGCATGACATTTATACTTTCGGCTACTGCTGACTGGTCCCGTTCTAACCAAATGAAGTCTGACTGTTATTTTCATAAATTATATATATTAGATATTTACTGAACCAAATTTCAGCTTTCCTAAAACTCTTGCGAGGACCCGATTTTTTTGACATCTTTGCGGGGTGGCTGACTGGGTGGGTCCCACTGTTGGGGTGTCTGACCATTGTTTTTCATCTTTTCATTGTAAAAACTACGTCCTGGTAATTTTTCAGCTTTCCTAAAACTCTTTCGTTTTCTGATTTTTTTGACATCTTTGACAGCTCACCAGAGTCAGACCTGCTGACTCTAGTATATTTACATACACCCTAACTGTAACCAAATACTAAAATATTAGCTTTCCCAGTGGCGGATCCAGACCGTGCTGTTGGGGGGGGGGCGGAAATTTTTTTGATTTGGCTATTTTGTTTGATCAAGTTCTGTGTGAATTTAGCTACATAGACTGCACTTAGCAAAAAAATGGTCATCTTATGACGGGATCATATTATTTGCATCTTGGTCATTCCATCAAGAATCGCCAAAGTTGTGACCTTACCATTTCCGATTCTTTTGATAATTTTTGTACTTGAAGATCTAGTGAAAAAAATAATTGAAATTCAAGTTTATGTTTCTATCTCATTTTTAACCAACAAAAACAACAACAATCTTTAAAATAAGCCCTACTAGGATAAAAATTACCAGAGATATGAATTTTCAAAGAGTACTCGGACATCTTTTTTGGGAAATCTTTAACATACTATAACTAACAAAAAAAATGAGATAGAAACAAAAACTTGAAATCATATTTTTTTTCACTAATTCTTCGAGTACACAAATTTTCAAAAGAATCGGCGATGATAAGGTCACACTTTTGGCGACCCTTTTTCTATTAAATAATTGAGAACCACTATAATGTTCTTCGATTTTGTTGACCCCGATCCCATTGAGATCCCAAGTTAATTTTTTGGTATGTTTTCAAAAACAGTATAACCTACAAAATATAAAAAAAATAAAAAAAAACCCGCTTTGAGATATTTAAGGATAAAGGACCTTGAAATAAATTTATTATGCTAGGATAAAAATTACCAGAGATATGCATTTTCAAAGAGGATTCGGACACCATTTTTGCGAAAACTGTAACATACTATAACTAACAAAATAAATGGGATAGGAACAAAAAATTGAATTCCAATTATTTTTTTTTACTAGTTCTTAAAGTACAAAAATTTTCAAAAGAATCGGAGATGATAAGGTCACAAATTTCGTCGTTCTTGGCGATTCTTGATGGAATGACCATATTACCTACGCAATATGTTGTCTTGTAGTCTTTTTATCACGGTTTTGTTCTGTGCTTTGTATTGCACCGCAGAATTACAGTAAATGCTAATTACAATCCACATTGCAGTGGAGTAAACAAAATCGGAGAACGGTTGAAGTATGTATGTTTAGAAAATTCGGTATTGCTCTTGGGGAAAGGGGGCCGCCCCGTCCGCCCCCCCCCCCCCTGTATCCGCCAATGAGCTTTCCTAAAACTCTTGCGATTTATTGTCGCGTGCTCTCCGACTATTAGAACTATCGTTTGGTTGCTTTCCAAAGGAGAACAGCAATATCTCTCGTTTTTATTCCGAATCTGGAACTTTAGCTAAATCAACGTCTGAAAATTTTTCTTTTTCAAAGAGTTCTATATGGAGATGCAGGAAGTACTTACTCGATCAGCACATTTATCCATTATAAGTTTTAGAATATTTATCCGTGGGACCATTAAAAAATTAATATATGTATACAAAATATCAAACTCATATCTTACAGCGTTCAAAACTTATTGACCAATTACTCGTGTAGTTTTTTGATGGACTTTTGTGTGATAGATACTCGAAGGAGGGAAAAGATTTCGCTCAAAAACAAACTTAATCTTAATTTACACTGAAAGCTAGTTGTCGTAAAGTCACGACTTCCTAGCTCGACGATTTCTCGAGATTTCGAAAGATCAATGCACATAGTTTTCAAGGAACTGTGTACGGCAGCTACTTTAAGGACTATTAAATTTTCTATCCGCAATTATTAAAATATTAAATTTGGCAAAAAGTTCTAACTTAACCCATTCTGCAGCCAATATTGCAGAAGAGGTGTCAAATAATTTTGTATGAGAGATACCCAAATGAGAGGAGAAATAACGTTGATTAATGAACTCGATGATACTTTTAACTCAAAACTAAGATGTATAAAATTTCGACTTCGCGGATAAACAACTTCTTGAGTTATAGAGTATAAAATAATGTATAACAGGCAGTATTTCCTGAGCATGGTTGCAATTTTAAGAGTTGCAGCTTTAGCACTCTGGAGATCTTACCCTCGTTCCCAAACAGATGCCACATTATTCAGTTACTTGCTTGTCGATCTAGTGAGACTGTACCGCATATTTGTCGTGCTCTAGTATTGTCAGACAAAAATTGCTGTTCTTACGCTGAAATCTAGATGTAGTTTGAAGGAGAGCCATGGGTCCAAGTCCACGTCCAAGTCCATCATACGGTCATACCACTTTACTTAATGCTATTTCGACTTCATTCATTTCAGTATTATAAAAACATATTATAAAAACATATCTTCCCTGCTTTGCATACCTTGCTGCATTGGCGGATACAGGGGGGGTGCGGAGGGAGCGGCCGCCCCCCAAGAGCAATTCCGAATTTTCTAAACATACATACTTCAACCATTCTTCGATTTTTTTTACTCCACTGCAATGTGAACTGTAATTAGCATTAACTGGTGCACTGCGAAGCATAGAACAGAACCGTGATAAAAAGTTTACAAGACAACATATTGCGTAGGTAATAGGGTCATTCCATCAATAATCGCCAAAAATTACGAAATTTGAGACCTTACCATCTCCGATTCTTTTGAACATTTTGGTACTTTAAGAGCTAGTGAAAAAAATAATTGAAATTCAATTTTACTTTATTATTTTAATAATAAAGTATTTTGTTTCTATCTCATTTTTTTTGTTAGTTATATGTTAGTATGTTAAAGTTTTCGCAAAAATGGTGTCCGAGTCCTCTTTGAAAATGCATATCTCTGGTAATTTTTATCCTAGAATAATAAAATATGGCTTATTTTAAAGGAGAAGGTTGTCGCAATAAAAATTATTCTTGAAATTTTTTTTCAAGGATAATGATTTTGTCCTTTATTGAATATCTCAAAACGGTTTTTTTTTATTTTTTTATATTTTGTAGGTTATACTGTTTTTCAAAACATACCAAAGAATTAGCTTGGGATCTCAATGGGATCGGAGTCAAAAAAATTTAAGAACATTATAGTGGTTCTCAATTATTTTATAGAAAAACGATCATTTAATCAAGAATCGCCGAAAGTGCGACCTTATCATCGCCGATTCTTTTGAAAATTTGTGTACTCGAAGAGTTAGTAAAAAAAATTTGTAATTTCAATTTTTTGTTTCTATCTCATTTTTTTTGTTAGCTATGGTATGTTAAAGATTTCCCAAAAAAGATGTCCGAGTCCTCTTTGAAAATTCATATCTCTGGCCTTGGAGTAAATATTTTGTCTTGAAAAAGTCAAAATATTCGAAGGGAAAGGTAAGGTACGGGAATCAGTGGGCCAATTTCACCTACGTCCAAATTGGTGGCTGAAGTTCGAACTGGAGCGACGCGCTTGCTGGCGTCCGGACTAGCTGCGGCTGTGGGGGGGGGGGGGGGTACGTTGCTCGAAAAATCAGACCATAAACCCTAGGCCTGTACAACAAAAGTCGCGCCGACTTATCCAGGGTATTCAAATTTGGGATATCTTTCCCAATAGGTCATGAGAGACAGAGAAGCGATGGATTGCGCGACTTCGTGACTTGTCAGGGCGCTCTGGTGTTGTAGCGCCCTGTCTGCCCACCCTGAACCTCTCTATGGGGCCACGACGTGAATATTCTTTTTTTGAAAAATGGCGCTCAACGTCGGGCTAGACACAGCTACGCGACGTGCACAAAGCGTAGCTCATTAACACGCGTGAGATCGGAAAAATTCCGCGCACAAAATTGATGAGCAAAAGGCCTCCGTTCACAACAGTTAAAAAATGAGATAGAAACAAAAACCTGAATTTCAATTATTTTTTTCACTAGTTTTTCAAGTACAAACATTTTCAAAGGAATCGGAAATGGTAAGGTCACAACTTTGGCGATTCTTGATGAATTGACCCATAATAAAATGAAAACAATATGATCCCGTCATCAGATGACCCTTTCTTTTGTTAAGTTCAGTCCATGTAGCTAAGTTCACACAGAACTTGATCAAACGAAGTAGCCAAATCAAAAAAAATTCCGCCCCCCCCCCCAACAGCAAGGTCTGGATCCGCCACTGCCTTGCTGCAATTTTTCTCCTACAGCCCCATGCTCTACACACTAATCCCACACGGTCAAAAATATTGGACTAAAATTCAATAAATTTATATTGTATATACATATGTACATGCCAACGCTGTATTAAAACACAATGCGAAAGAATGATTGAAATTAATTGTAATTCAGCGCAACGATTTAAATGTAATATTTTTGTATTACTTCATGTATTCTCACAGGAATTAGATTTAAAATACAATACCTATTGTATATGAAATATTCTTATGTATTGAAATGTAGCCTTCTTATATTTAAGAATTCAATACAGATTTCTATTACATAATTAGGCAATTTAAATACGAATTTCAATTGTTAAAATATTTGGATTTAAGTAGAGGAAATGAAATACGTATTAATTTTTTTTTTAAATTTATTAAACAAAACATCTATTACTTTTACTTTATTATTTTCTAATAATACAGTATTGTTATGGATTTTTAAAAAAAAAATTTGCTACCCTGAACATTTTTTTTTTGGCGTTTCATGACTCGTAGACACGAAAAAAGCAAAAAAAAATTTCAGTCCGTCTGTCCGCCGTACGCAAAATCGTTTGAAGGCTCGTAGCTCCCAAACGGTACGACATATTAAATTGAATTTTTTTTTATGAATAGAGTGGGTAGGCCCCTGGAAGTGACCAAATTCTGAGGGGAGGGGGTGTGAGGGGGAGGAGGGGGAAGCGTTTTAGACGGAAAATTTTGGTTTTTATATCTCAGCAACCACTTATGCTAGGAGGCTGAAATTTGGAATTTATATAGAACTTTGATAATGGACCCATTTGCATAAAAATTGTCAATATGAGTGAAGGGGTGTGGGAGTGGGGGAAAAATAGTGCGTCCGAAACGCAAAAAAGCCGAGATCGACACATTCTAAAATCTATATCTCCTAAACGGTTAAGGTTACAAAATTGAAACTTAAAGAATATCTGTACGTATACTAGGAGAATAGATCGCAAACAAATATTTGAATGGGGGCAGTGGCGTACGAGGGTGGGGGGTAAAAAACTTTAGATTATGATATCTCACGAACCAGTTGCACTAGACAAAAAAAATTCGGTTTGTGTATAAAGGATGACAAATGAAGTTTGATGAAAGTAAAATTTTTTTAGGGGGCGGTGGATCATGAAAGTGGAGGGGATGTGAATTTTTCTAAAAAATCACGTCTCATATCTCAAGAACATTGTAAGGTAGATGCTTAAAATTTTTACCGTAAGTAGGTCTAATAGACCCCTATCAGAAAAATTTTGGGGGTGAGGGTGTAGAGGGTGAGGGTGGGGGAGGGTGAAAAGGAAAAGTTTCCGATTCTTATATCTCGAAAACCTATATTGATATAAAGCTGAAACTTGGTATTTAGATAGAACTATAGTAGTAGCATCTTGGAAAAATATGATTTTTTATAAGGGTAGTATGGTACGGGGGTGGGGGATGTTTTTTCTATCTATAGAACGGCTTATACTACAAAGTTGAAACTTGGTGTGTATACGTAAATCAACTAGAAAAGTAATTTAGATAAAAAAAAAAATTTCAAATATCCATCGGCGTTCGGAAGGGGGGGCGAAAAAATGTATCAGTGAAAATGGAATGCATATATTTTCACGATTTTCGTCATATCTATTAGGTCTTCCCAAATATTTAATTCATTTTTATTCTATGGCTTCTTCATATAAATACCTAGAAAGTGTTTTCAGGATTTTTTGAAATTCGACCCCTAAGGGGGTGTAAAGGGACTGTATACTTATTCACGAATTATGCCATATCCTCCAGGTCTGATCAAATATCGAATATCTTTACACTTTCACGGACTTGCGTAATAATCGCCTAAAACTTGCTTTTAAGTTTTTTCCTTTTTCAGCCCCTAAGAGGATATAAAAGGGTTGAACAAGTTTTCACAAATTCCGTCATATCCTTAAGAAGTGATAAGTAATTCAATTGTTTTTACTTTCTCGTGCTGTTTTCATATTTATCTATTAACTCCTTTCAGAATTTTTGGATAACCCCAAGTTGGTGTAAGGAGGTTGCATATGTTTTCACAGATTCCTACATATTGCTTAGATCTGATGACATATCGAATTCATTTTTACTTCCTAAGGTTTCCTATATAAGAACCAAAATGTCTATTTCAGTATTTTCAGATTTTCAATCCTGTTGTATGCTTTTCAAAGGTTCGACATATTTCTTAGGTTTAATGAGATATTAGATCGCTTTTCATTTCCACAGACTTTTTATATAATCGCCTACAAACCCATTTCTCAATTTTTGGATATTCTACCACCAAGGGTTTGCATATGTTTTCACAAATTTTGCCATCCCTTAGTTCTGATGAGATATAAAATTGGTTATTACGGCATTTGATGTAATGACCTAAAAACTTATTTCACGATTTTTCGAATTTCAAGAACCAAGGGGGTGTGAAGAATTTGCTTACGTTTTCACAAATTTTTCAAAATCCCTCGAAATCGTTTTCGAAATTCAAACCCCAAGTGGAAGTAATGAGTTTGTATACGTTTTAACAATTCGTCATATCTCTTAAGTCTGATAAGGCAACAAATTCGTTTTTTCTTCTATGGGCTTTTAGTGTACATAATATACCGAAATTCGTATAGTCTACAGGGGCTTTTTCAATGTTTAATTGGCTAAAAATCTTTATTTTAAATATTTTTATTTTAAGAACAAAATTAATTTTCCAAGAAACTTCATAATCTCGAAACTACTGATGATATGCTCCGACTTTGACCGCTCCCGAACTTTGACCCGAAAAATAATAAAGTTTCGCCCAGACCATTGGCAGATTTTTTAAATTGTTTCAGTACATATAAAGTGTTATTAATAGAATACATTTCAAAAGTATCTTTAAATTTAAGACTTTGATAATTAAGGTAATCAGTACAATCCGAAACGTCAATTTCAAAGCAATTATATAACGTAAAATGACCTATTTCCGACCACCTAAGACCCTGCAAATATTTTTTATTCATATAAAGCAAACAATTATATGTTTCTTCTTAAACATTTTTTTTACGGATTCATAACATGCTACCGATACTCAATAAATTCAATTTTGGTATGATATATTTATATATTGATATAAAACATGGTTGGAAACAATGAATTTCATAATGATGGTAAACTTCCTAATTCCGACCACATAAACAACTATTTCCTTATACCGACCGCACATTAGCCTATTTCCGACCTAGGTGTTCTATCATATAAAACAACATTGTTGTTACATATTTTTGACGATATTATTTTTTTTTATTAAATTTGATGAAGAAAATAGGATAATAAAATAATTAATGCAGATTCCATTAATTTTTTTTATTAAGTGTATAAGATTATACTAACATAAAATGTATATAAGCTTTATATAGATAGGAATATATAATATATTTGAAATGATTTCAATTAATGATTCCAAGTAATGAAAAAATACTTTATTATTAAAAAATAATAAAGTAAAATATGTTTTAAATTTTATGTTTATCTGATAAAGAGAACATGTGGCTCAAGGCCTTTTAAAAAATAAAAATTGTACAAGATTCTGAAAAAGCCACTAGGGGAGGCGGACTAAATATTGGATACGTTCGTAATACTGGATACCGGTCATGAGGGTATAGAGACCAATAAAATAGTATATAAGAGACGGATCCGCTGTTCGCCCAAGTGAACATTTCTGTGAAATCTCAACCTGATCCAACAAGATGGAGGCATAAGGTTCAGGGAGAAAAAAAAGAAGTGTCAATACTAGGCTACACTGTCCAGTCTCCGAGAGGCCAATACCGAATCACTTGGGATTTTGCGATACCAATTTTGTGGTCGCATATCTTCTTAACAGAGTACATAACCTAAAAAAATATTTTAAGGAGTAGTGTGACTATTATTTTAAAAATATTTGTGAAATCTATCGTGTTGTTTGGATCATCTATTTTTTCAGGTTCTGTGGTCAATGGCGCAACTTTGTCGACAAAAGACAAAATAACAGGCACACACAAACAGTTAATTTGACACAGTTTCAAATTATATTCAGCTGTTTCGTTAAATTATAAAAATAGAAAATTTAGAAAGTTACATCAAGTATGCGAATTTGCAAACCCATGTTAGCAATAGTAACTGATAGTCTGTGCAGGTTCTTCCAAACGGAGGTAAAAACCTGAACACATTCTGTGGTATTGTGAGGCAAACTGCAATTCCAAATATACTACAGGTACTAGCCGCGTCCCGTGGCTAAGTTCTCGTATGTACGGTACACCTCCAAAACTGTATTAAAGAACATTCTACTACGATCTGCATTATTGTACTGCTTTCCCCATACATCATTATGTTTTTTTGTTTGCGTGCACAACGAAATAATATCCCGACACGCATTGCATTACGAGCGGTGTTTCCATTACTTCCATTACTCCCTTTGCTTCAGTGCCCGTATTATTCCCGTTGCTCCATGAATGGGACAATCAAACAATCAAAACATTCATTGAAAAAAAATTATTCATTTTCTGTGGTCCTGATCATAAAATTACAAACGAATCGTAATGCAACAGTCAGCTGCCAAAAATTTGTCTATCTTGGAGGATTGTTTTAATTTCAATCAGGTGGAAATTTCCAACTTTACCATTTGTCAATGGCATAAATAATACAACGAAAACGCACGAACTGCCTCGAAACTACAATATATAAAAACAGTCAATTATTGAAACGACTCGCGTACCACCAATAATTGTAAAATGATTTTACTAATTCAGAAACCTTCGCGGGCGTGCGCACAACAAATCACCAAAATTTCATCACAATCAGATGAGTGGTACAGAAACTCATACGGGACAAACAAACAAACCTCAATTTTTTTTATATATAGAAATATATGTATGTTTAATTTTATTAGATAAATCGCAAAATTAAAATGTAATTTCCACTGAGTAAACTTGCTATCCTGCTGTACGGCGACTAGGTGGGAAATGGGTAAACCGATCAAATTGGATGTCCTAATTACCGACCAATGATATTAGTAGATTTAATCTAAGGCAAAACTAATATAGAAACATAAATTTCGCATCAAAGAACATACTGCAGGTATTAATATTTAAATAGAAACCAATTTATTACTTAAACCGTCAAATAAAGCCAAAACTCTTAAACGAAAAAGGTATGGATTCTGCAATATATATCAGTTCAAGAAGGTGATAGGTCCGTTTCATGTGAACTTTCGAGATCTAAAATATATATATTGAGTAGGTCGGAATTAGGATCAAAGACAGTAAAGACAATAGTATAATCATAAAATATCGATTTTTACTATTTATAGTATATAAACATAGTATTTTAATTTTTTGAAATATTCCCTTGATATTCCCTAATACCGACCACTGGTCGGAATAAGGACATTACATGAAATCAGAGAAGCCTATTTCCGACCACTTCATTTTATTTGTTTGTTTCACAAATTCTATGAATTTAAATTATTTTTTTATATTTCAATACAAATTAAATGTTTATAAAGCCAATAAGACCTTAATTATTCACTCTGATGAAAGCTAGTCTTTTAAATTTACGAAAAATAATGAACCATAAATTTCGATTTTAGGCTTAAAATTCATGTTTTTTGGTCCACCGCCGATTAATTTAAACCACAATGTAAAGAAAGGACATGCAGATCCCTTTGTGCACAGCAAATGGATAGAGAACACATGTGGAAATATATTGATCCTAGAATTTACCTTATTACTCGCGATAATAAAAATATATTAATAAAAAACCAAAATAGTCGGGATTAGGAAGGTGGTCGGCAATAGGTCACTTTACGTTATTTCATTGAATTCTTTTGTAATACATTTTTTCAATTTAAAATAAACATTATTTTCATTAATTATAATAGTAGTAATTTTGGAACATTTGCGTCATTATATTGAATACATATCAATAGATCTTTTCTGTAATGATGCCCAGGACTAAAATCACACCATCGACATTCAAATATTTCGCTATATAAGCCTAATATTGAAACACACTCTATTCCTAATGACGAACTTAACTTTACTTTAGTTAGTTTTCCAAAAGATAATTTCTCATTTGACGTGAAGCTGCTAATGGTATCAGCCATCATTTGTTGATGACGCCTGGATAGTGTTTTTGGTACATTAATAAAATTTTTAGAATATGAGTTTATAGTTAAAAAGTATTTATGCTTTGATTCATATCGCATTGTTGAAGTATAAATTAAAGGCCCATTTCTTAGTATTACGCCGGGATAATGTGTCATAAAGTGGTGTTTTGGCAACAAACGCTTGTCATATACATTTATAATATTTTCTAAATGAGACTGAATCAATTTTTCTAAATCTGAAACATCTTGAAGTGACAGTTCTGTTGAAAGTATTAGAGAGCATATTTTAAGTAGCGATGATAGACCTTCCCAAAACTCTGCAACCTCATTATATAACTCGTAGAAAATAAATGGCAAATGATAAAATAAACACAAATGTTGAGAAGCTGTTAACCCTAAAGAATTCGAATGTTTTTTTAATTTAATACCTGATAGTAATACTTTGCGGTAGAGGTAACCATATCGAAAAGCTACTATCTTTTCGTTAATTTGTTGAAAAGTAAAAATTTTTTTATTTATTATTTGAGAAAAGAAATTCTTTAATATAAAAGGAATAGCTCCTTCATGGATATCATGCATAATATCCACAGTTCCATTATTGAAAATGTTAAAATTTTGAATTTCATTTAAAATACAAAAATGTTTAACACCATTAACGGGAAATTCAGTATTATTCACATTTTCAAAAATTGATCTTTATTCTGAAGAATTTCTCAGAAGAGACTTGTCTTCCATAGTAGATGATTGTGCTGTCGTTCTATGCATAGTACAAAACCGACAATAAAAGTTCGCTCTGAACGATTGAACAAATCCTGATACTGTATTTCCTCCCAAATTGTCCTGGCAAATATTTATTAAGGTGCCTTTTATTGTAGGGTAGAGTGCTGTACCTTGGAACGAAAATCACTTTTTATTTTTTTATGCAAAATGTACTACATGTAACGCGATGAAAATTTGAGGGGATAACAATGACCCACTTACTTATAATACATTTTTTTTCAGCGAACAATATAATTCCAAATTTGAAAGAAAAAAAATTAATATTTAAAAAAAATTTGTTCCAAGGTACAACGTTTTGTTGTACCTTGGAACAGCACTAGTTGTACCTTGGAACGCTTGCAAATTAGGTAAAAATAAAGAAAATACTAACTTGGAAAATGCTAAAAGAGATATTTATTAAACATAATTAAAAAAATTCATTATAAAATGGTAAAATAATATAAAATATGTTAAAATGGATAACTATGTAGTACATAAGTAATTTATTTAACATTGAATTTATGGAATGGAAAATTAAAACATATTTTTAGCATCGATGGGAGCCTTACAAATCCCATTCTTACTGCGAGGCATTTTCTGCAAAAAAAAAAACACTTTTGTCAGTCAAAACACGTTAGTTTTGTATCAGGATTAATATTTTCTGCCATTCCAAGGTACAACACGTGTGACGTTCCAAGGTACAACATGGTCCATTAATTGAATAAAAGATATTTTTTTAAACCTCCTAATTATCTTACAATCAGATGTTATAGAAAAGAGATAATACACACCTTATTGATAATAATCCTGCATAAAACGATTGTATACCACTACAACACAATAGTTTAATTATTAAACAAACTTAGTTAAAAAAATTACTCACACTAACCTCAAAACAAAAATATCAATAAAAACGCAAAATAACCGACAAAGTAAAGTGATAACAAGACAGGTTGTCTTGATATCAGCTGTTGTAAATGTAGTTCTTGATTCACACACCAGAATGCTCTTTTTAAACACAAAATTAACAACGTTCCAAGGTACAGCACCTTCCCCTACTATCTGAAATTCGTATACCGTCTGTTTCTAATTCCCTTATTTCATTTACTATTGGCTCCAATACTGTATTAAATGTTACATTATCATTTTGTAGGTCCTTAATATAAAATAAGGCGACTAAATATATGTGTTCAAGTAGCCAATTAAATTTACTTGGAATATTTCTAATGGTCATATAGAAAGCACCTATTTTATGTATGCCCGTTTTACTTCCGAGACTATTTACTACTTCAAATTCGTCGTAGTATAGCTGTATTCGAATAACATCTTTATTTTGAATAAAATAATTATTTGTTTAATAATTGATTCCACAACAAAAGCTTGCTATGCAATCTTCTTGGCAAGAATGATAACCAGTGAAAAACATTGTTTTGAAATGATCATTTGCAAAAAGTGATTCTAAAGTACTTTTTATTGAAACGTATTCGAAAAATTTTTGAGTAAACTCAATACGATATGAACTCCATATTATACTTTCTATTCCATCGCCCTCCAATAGATTTTCGAATATTTTTAACGTAAAACTTGTTTTAACATTTGTTCTTTCCCGTTTATAATTTGTTATATATTTTGAAAGCGCTTTCGAAAAACAAACTTTAAAGTTATCTAAAAATTCGTTTAAAATGTATCTCTGCGAATCGTCAAATTTTAGAAGAGTAAACGATTTAAGTATATCAAATTGAATTTGAAGAATGTTTGTAACGTTTTGGAAAATGTTGTTGATAGTTTCTTGGGACACTCCCATTTTCATTACACAATTTGAAAAAGAACTTAATGTTGTTTTTATTCGACTATTGCAGGACTGCAAATTAATTTCATCATTTAATATAAATTTTGTTAAGTCCAGATTACACGAAAGAATTACTGGATTACTAATATGTTGATCATTTTGAAAAACTTCTGGCATAACACTTATAGAACTTATTTGATCGCTGCCCTCTTTTTTTTCTTTATTATAATTTTGGCACTGCAATGCATGTCTTTTTAATCCACAAAATATGCGAAATATTCTATTACAATTCAGATGAGCAATGCATTTTAAATTAAATTTTTTATCAATAAAAAAATGGTCTATTCTTAAATGACTTATAACAAAATGAATATTGTCATAAGTTTTGTTACAAACAAAATATGTAAACATCTTTTATGAGTTAAGTTTATGTTCTAATTTTTTATGTATTTCTACTAATCTTGTAGCTGTGATTGGCAATTTTGAATTCAATTTATATATGAAGTAATCAAAAAACTTAAAAAAGTTATTTAAATCGTCGTCGAACTTTATGTTAAATATGTAGTGAATCTTAAATAGCAGGTCAAAAATATCAACAAAAGAAAATTCTGATGGAACACATATGATTCTTTTGTCAATTGAAATGTAAAATTGAGAAATAGCTTTCATGTTTGACCCTACAGCTATTATAAACGGTTGCGTATTATCCTGTGCATAATCGCTTTGTGGGACACCAATCTACAAATAATACTTTTTAAATATTTTTGCAATAAAAAAATTTTGCAAACTAGTTTTGAACTTAGATTTATGTACTTACCAATTCAAACTGAAGTAGTTTCTTGGCAGCTTGAACAAAATTTGCTCTCTTCACCGATATGCAGTTTTTACCGGACGCAGTTGCAGGTAATAGTTTCAAGAGCATTAATAGTTGAGAAATGTCCCTAGCCCAAGAAAAGTTAAATTCTTCATTTAAAAATTCGTTGTAAATTTCCACAATTTTACAACCAATTCTTGGCCATTCTTCAACAAGTTGAAATGAGCAATCACTGTACTGTATTTGAAAATCATATAGAATCTGTAAATAAAAAATAGTACTAGTAGACTTTGTTTTACTTTTAAAGTCATACCAGTTTGGAAAATTTTGGTAAATATCGATCCCATTGCAAACAAACAATTTGCGTTGTTGCTGTGTTTGATGTAATCTACATTTGATCGAGTCCTCTTGAAGAACTGCATCAAAATTCTTAAAAAATTGAAAGTCCGTTGAACTTATTTCAACCGAATTTTGCTGCATAGAGTCAACTGTTTCAATGCCAGATTTTTTCTTTTTCGGTCTTGCACTTTCTCCACCAATTTTAATTCTTTTTACATTAATATTTTTGAGGCTTGCAGCAAGCCAACCTGTATTTGAATGTGGATTGAAGAAAAGGTCCTATAGGAGGCAGTTATGTGTTTAGAAAATTAGGTTCGTATTTGTAACTAACTGTAAACTTACAATGCCTTCAATATTACTTTCGGCAATTCTGTAACTTGGAAACAATGAAATAAGGGCCTTGGCAGTAGCGACTTTTTCCTCGCGTGTGGGATAGTTTCCTGAAACTCTGCGCAAGAAGTTTGTCGCTTCACGAACTAGTAGTCGTCTGAACTTATCCGTAAGTGAGCCAGTTTTTGTTGATTTTTCGATCAAATTATGCTCACAATTATTTTCGAGGAATGTCTTTAATCCCTATAAAAAGTCATATTCGTATTATTAGCGTAGAGTATTTAATTAATTAATGTAACAAGCACTTACACTTGCTGTCACATAAATATCTGACCCAATAGCAGCATTGCATTTCACAACATTTGAACATCTTGTTTTTAAATCTGAAATCCAAAAGGGACATGAAATGGTTCATGTAACATGTTGTTTGGCTCAATACCTGTCTTCACTGTTAGAAAAAAACACGCACAGTTTGCATATTGGCTTATCACTTTGGGTAGGATTTCTTTGTCGATTTCATTGCCAAAATTGTCAAAAACTTTAAAGGGATTCACAAATTCCTCTTCACAGCTCAAAAATACTACAGAATTGAAATTTTAATTTAACTTCTAATCGAAAATTTTTGAATATTATTCGAATAAGCAATTTCCTCCGCACTTAGCAATAATCCGGCTGATGATGATCGCACGCAATCCGATTTTTTAATTTCCACGAATTTCATTTGATTTTCGTCATTGAACTTTACTTTCCTAATTGTACCCTCCATATTTAATGTTTTTTTTTAAAAACTTGCCTGCACTGAATTGCTAAAACTGTTAGATTCAATTATTATATTTAATCCGAACAATGTAATATCAAATGTACTGTCGCAATCGGGGCAACTTCCGATCCCAATATGAACGAAAAACGAAAGACATTTAGCAGCACGATTTCCTTTTTTTTTCCCAGAAATGCGTAATTCTTCATATTGCAACATCATATTTAATACAAATTATATTAAGTTTTAATCCGTGTTGTATTCATATTTTTTTCAATTAAGGTATGTTATTGAAAATTATCCCATGGTGAATTGAAAAAAAGGCTCAATTTGTCATTAGTATTCAAGTTATATTCAAAACTATTCCAAAATTTCTAACCGCTCATATTTAATACAAATTATATTAAGTTTTAATCCGTGTTGCATTAATATTTTTTTCAATTAAGGAATGTAATTGAAAATTATCCCGTGGTGAATTGCAAAAGAGGCTCAATTTTTCACTAGTATTGAAGTTATATTTAAAACTATTCCAAAATTTCTAACCGTGCAGTCGCTTTCGATGATTGGTACGAAAAGAAAATAACTCGAGCTCTTAAATGTCGCTTAAAATTGTTCCTATTTTCAATTAAATAAAAAATTAAAACGAATCAGGACGTTCGGTCGAATGTGCTTGTCGGGTTCAAAGCCCGAAGCACCGTCCGGACGTTCTTAACTATACATAACTCCCATAGACACGGCGGCTTTATCTGTATGCTGTGTACATGAGAGTTTTCTAGATAATCATCGCCATACATTTCACTCATGTGTATGATTTTTAGTTTTCAGTTACTCAGGTTTTTCAGTTTTTTCCGGTGCGCACGATATTTACTCCACGTAAGTCCAGATATAGCTTATGCGCGAACCTACTTAGCATAAAGCTTGGTTGTTAAGTTCAGATAGCTTATGCACGAACCTACTTAGCTAAAAGCTTGCTTGTTTAAGCCCACATAGCTTATGCACGAACCTACTTAGCATAAAGCTTGCTTGTTAAATCCAGATAGCTTATGCACGAACCTACTTAGCATAAAGCTTGCTTGTTTAGCTTGAAATGTATGTGAGAAAAAATAAACATGGAACAAATCTATTTCTGTTGAACCTGCCATCAGAGTTTAGCCGAAGACTGTTGAAGAGTGTTATCTATTATTATTGTTTGTTATCCAATGTAAATATTGGAAAAACCAGAGAGGAAGAGTGAGAAAACCGTAATAAAAATCATGTTTAGAAAATGTCAACCGGTCGAATAAATCATTAGAATTTTATAACATAATTTCTAAAATTGTGGCTCCTGTTATCAACATAACATAATAAGTATAATGCTCGAGATAGAGGGACAACATCAAAAAAAAACATTTTAAAAAATGTAAAAAAAAGATGCCAGGTACCTTTCCCGTCCAAAGTCGCTGAAAAATTGATTTTGTTTCCCAAAAACATAGTCTCTTGGTCCAACAAAAAGAGATGATATTCACAGAGTCGATTTTCTTTCTATTAATATTTCCACTTACACTTGTAATATAAATTTGTGATATTCATTTTCCAAAGAAACCCGACAATCGCTCGGAGAAATGTTACCCCCCAAATTTTCCAGATTAAAAGCAACGGAAAAGTAAACTTTGCACATCATCTTTTTGCCATACGAGGAGCGATTGTCGGGTTTCTTGGGAAAATGAATATCACAAATTTATATACAAGCGTAAGTGGAAATATTAATAGAAAGAAAATCGACTCTGTGAATACCATCCCTTTTTGTTGGACCAAGAGACTATATTTTTGGGAAACAAAATCAATTTTTGTGTATATGAAACGAGCAACTTTGGAAGGGAAAGGTACCCGACACCTTTTTTTTACATTTTTTAAAATTAAATACTTACTGTGAGAAGCTAGCCATTCATTATAGTCTAAACCAGCTGGAAGATCAACTAAGGCCTTGAGATCAGCATCAGGTAGCTTACGTTCTAGTACACTTTCTTCTAGGTAAAGTTTTGTATCTGTTGAATTTTGATCACCATCGCGTTC
The DNA here is from genome assembly GCA_951812415.1 of Beris morrisii. NCBI lineage: Eukaryota > Metazoa > Arthropoda > Insecta > Diptera > Stratiomyidae > Beris > Beris morrisii. The sequence continues at coordinate 87,647,315 of OX638310.1, read as the reverse complement.
TTTACGACGGGCTTTTCTGCAAAAAAAAAAGAAAAAAAAAAAGATCATTATCTTGTTTTGGAATCACATAACGAAGTATATAATTAATAAAAAAAAGTACTTATAGGTGAAGGTTACTTGTAAAGCCTATATAATTTTGGTTAAAGAATTCTTCTGTTTTTTGCTTCAAATACTCTTAAAATACGAGTATGTCCGATTCTATCCTGGTTGCGAAAGTTTCTCATTCAAAGCGAAAGAACGCAGAGATGAGAAATATACTAATTTAATTTTTATTTTTACGTTAAATTTCATCCCTTATTGATACAGATATGGGTTTGCCGTCAATTGCCGCAGTTGTGGAGATGCAAATGAGAGGGAAACTGTTATTCACCTTCTTTGCGAGTGTCCGGCCCTAGCTAGAGCCAGACGACTTCGTGCATTAGGCAAACCTTTCTTTGATAACCTGAATGAGATTTAAAATAATATTGGAGAGCTGATTGCCTTTTTAAACAGCTCCGGATGGATATGATAATCCTTTCCAGCCCCAGGTATCTGTAAAACCCTGTACCTACTTCATCAGCCCTCTACGGTTAAGCGAGTTGTGGTATCAAAACGACACTTTCTGTTCTAACTGGGCCCTGTCTCGACTAACGGGCCACCACGTAAACCAACCAACCAACCATGGGTTTGAAATTAAATTTAATCTAAGAGCAAGGAAGTTTTTTATATAAGAAATTCTAAGGTTGGCTATATACACATGCTATTAGAGACTCAATTAGTTTAATATATATGAAAGGGATATTAATCATCACCAGTCTAAATTTAATAGCCTAGCCCTGTACAGAAAACAGACCACTGATGTAGGTATACGAGATTATCGTTAAAATCTGATGTTTGCATACGCCCGTAAAAGAAGTCAAATTTCATTAATCAAAGATTTACATACAAACATCCCAGCAGACCAAAAACACAGAAATCCGTCAGAATTCCGATGGAAAGTTCTTTATATAGTCGGAATTCCGGGCTAGAAATCCATGCGATTTCCGACAGATTTCCATATGGCGAGGTTGACGCTGTTCCGTGGGATTTCTCTAACCGAAATCTTTGAGAAATGTCCGGAGCATTTCACAAAGCATTTTCCCCTTCCGCAAGCATCGATAATTTTACTTTATTATTTCAATAATACAGTATTGTTATCGATTTAAAAAAAAAAAAAATTAGCTACCCTCAAAATTTTTTTTTCATGTTTCATGACTAGTAGACACGAAAAAAGCCGTTTGTCCGCCGTACGCCGTACGCTGTACGTCGACCGCTGTACGCAAAATCGTTTAAAGGCTCGTAGCACCCAAACCCTTTGAGCTATTAAATTGAAATTTTTATGAATAGACTGGGTAGGCCACTTGAAGTAACCAAATTCTGAAAGGTGGGGGTGTGAGGGGGAGGAGGCGGGAGCGTTTTAGACGGAAAATTTTGGTTTCCAGATCTCAGCAACCGCTTATGCTAGGAGGCTGAAATTTGAAACGCATATAGAGCTTCGATAGTGGACCCATTTGCAAAAAAATTGCCGATATAGGTGAAGGGGTTTGGGAGTGGGGGGAAAAATAATGCGTCCGAAACGCAAAAAAGGTGAGATCGAGACATTCTAAAATCCATATCTCCAAAACGGTTAATGTCGCAAAATTGAAACTTAATGACTATCTGTAGGTATACTAGGAGAATAGATCGGAAACAAATTTTTGAATGGGGGCAGTGGCGTACGGCGGTGGGGAGTGAAAAACTTTAGATTACGATATCTCACGAACCAGTTGCACTAGACAAATAAAATTTGGTTTGTGTATAAAGGTTGACAAATAAAGTTTGCTGAAAGTAAAATTTTTTAAGGGGGCGGTGGAGCATGAAAGTGGAGGGGATAAGAATTTTTTTAAAAAATCACGTCTCATATCTCAAGAACGGTGTAAGATAGATGCTTAAAATTTTTACCAGAAGTAGGCCTAATAGCCCCTAGCAGAAAGGAAGTGTGGGTGTAGAGGGTGAGGGTGGGGGAGGGTGAAAAGAAAAAAGTTTCGATTTTTATATCTCGAGAACCTATAATGATATAAAGCTGAAACTTGGTATTTAGATAGAGCTATATTAGTAGCATGTTGGAAAAATATAATTTTTTACAGGGGTAGTATGGTATCCATTGGCGTTCGGAGGGGGGGCAAAAAAAATTATCAGTGAAAATGGAATGCATATATTTTCACGGTTTTCGTTATATCTTTTAGGTTTTCCCAAATATTGAATTGATTTTTATTGTACGTCTTCTTCGTATAAATACCCAGAAAGTGTTTTCAGGATTTGCAAAGGGGGTTGTAAACTTTTTTACGAATTCTACTATATCCCCAGGTCTTATCAGATATCGAATATCTTTTTACTTTCACGTGCTTGCGTAATAATCGCCTAAAACTTTTTTTTAAGTTTTTTCCCTTTTCAGCTCCTAAGAGGGTATAAACGGGTTGAACACGTTTTCACGAATTCCGTCATTTCTTTTAGAAGTGATAAGAAATTGAATTGGTTCCTACTTTCTTGTGCTGTCTTCATATTTATTTATTAACTCCTTTCAGGATTTTTGGATATTCAACTCCCAAGTGGGTGTAAGAAGGCTGCATATCTGATGATATATCGAATTCATTTCAATTTCTTACTGAAATTCGAATAGTCTACACGGGCTTTTATACTCTAGATGAAATCATATAGAGTATTATAAGTTTAATCCAGCCCAAAAAGTTTGTAACGCATAGAACCGAGCCTCGGACGAAAAAAAGTTATATATTATTTTGTGTTTAGTTGTGGCCAAAAACCCCAAATCTGTTTGCTGTCCGTCCGTCCGTCCGTCCGTTTGCACGATAACTCAAGAACGCGTTGGCCTAAGAAGTTGAAATTTGGTCACCACCTGTAAAATGGAAAAAGTAAGGCTAAGTTCGTTAATGGGCGATATCCTTCCACTCCTTTGGGTACCTCCCATACAAGAGTCCTTAAAACACGTATTCACAATTATTGCTCGAATGCTTCAAGTTAGGAGCTTGCAATTTTAAATACTTAAAGTTTACAATGTTTGAAACAGAAGTTCCGAATATGATGCAAATCGAATGAGTCCTTCGTGTAGTAGCCTACAAAAGTCCTTCAAAAATGTATACAAGTTACAGAATCCACTATAACCCTAGTACAAGTTAAAGCAGGGATTCAAAATTTTACAGGAATTAGTTTTATATCAAAAGCAAGATTGATTTCATTAATTAGCGCAATCCAACAACTCCTTCGGGTAGCTGTCATACAAAAGTTCTTAAAACACGTGTTCACCAATATTGAACGATAACTTTAGAACGCTTTAAGTTACGACTTTGAAATTTTGTATACGTTGATTTTATAATAGTCGAAGCTGAAGGTATTAATATGAAAAATATCCCGTAAGTCCTTCATGTAGTTGCAAAAATACAAAAATTCTGTAAAAATGTCCCAACTTAATTTATGGAACTCACTATAACTCAAGAAATCGTTTAACCATCCATCGAGTAGCCACTATACAATAGTTTCTACCTGTAAATAAAAGATCATGCAATAATTGTATGTGTACTCCTCATTCTTTTGATACAATCCCAACTAAAATATAAATCGGAGTTCAGTATTTCATCTAGAGTATCATACGATTGGCTTGCAGCCGATCGTGACTGCGTTATGTTTTTATTTTAAGAACAAAATTAATTTTCCAAGAAATCTAATAATCTCGAAACAACTCATAATACACTCCGACTTTGACCGCTCCCGAATTTTGTTTTTTATCAAGTTTGACGTAAAGAAACATAGAGTCTGTAGAATTTTCTGCAATCATAACCAATTGTGCGAAAATTCTACCGATCCTGCATTTTTTGCGTCAGAAGAGAGTTTTCCACGATATGTCCGGGCTTTTGCAATTCTGCCTGATAATTCCATGAAATTCCTATTGCTTTTCCTCATGGAATTATCTCTAAATTTTCCGAATGAAATCCACCATAAACTTCTGTCTCACGTTCCCCTATATCAGAAATAGCTCGGAACTTTCCGAGGATATCAGAACATTCCGCTTTATTGGTCTGCTGGGATAATACTAAATTCAAATTAGTTGAAGATGACCACCTTGAGTTTGGTAATTTTGGAGGTTCTAGTTCGGAAAATGTTAACGCACCGATCAACTGCAGTCTGAATGACACATCAACTGAAATATGATCAAAATCGAAAATCGTTGTGTTAAAGATAGACTACGAGAAACGGCGTAAGTTTGTCAACATCAAAATTAATTCTGTTCCTGTCCGATTGCAAATCGACACTACTTCGGATATTTCTATCATTTCACGAACAACGTGGAAAACAATCGGCAGTCCAGCTCTTACGACGATTGAAAAGAAATGCATCCGGTGATATTTTTCAACTAACATCTTTGTTCAAATGTGGAATCGAATTTGACGGAAAATCGACATATGGCGAATGTTATGTTTCCGATACCAATCTGGACATTATGGGCATCGACTGGATTGAGGAGTTCGGCTTATGGGAAGTTTCGATAAGTTCGATCTGTAATAATATCTCTTCTGCTTCCAGTAACCATTCTACTTAATATCCTGAAGTTTTTGAAACCGCACTTGGGTTCTGTACAAGGTCGACCGCTGTCCTTCATTTGAAACCTGGTGCTCAACCAGTTTTTCGACTAAAAAGAACAGTTTCATACGCCGCTCTTCCTGTTGTGGAAAAAGAACTTCAGAGACTCGAAGATCAGTGAATGATAAGCAAAGTTGAATTTTCAGCATGGGCCGCACCTATCGTAGCGATTAAGAAGTCTAACGGAAATATTCGCATCTGCGCGGATTTCTCAACCGGTCAATAGTATGCTGGAATCACACAACTATCCACTTCCTGCTCCTAATGAAATATTTGCTACGCCAGCAGGTGGTACATTTTTTTCAAAGATTGATTTAGCCGATGCGTATTTGCAAATACCAGTCGACGAGGTTTCACGCTCTCTATTTACAATCATCACTCACAAGGGACTATATCAGTACAATCAACTTTGTTTTGGGATAAAGTCGGCTCCAGGAATTTTCCAACAGACGATTGACACTATGTTAGCCGGAGTGACTGGTGCTGTAAGTTATCTGGACGATCTGATTGTAGTGGCTAAAATAGAGAAAGAACACGAAGAAAACTTAACGAAGGTTTTTCAACGTTTAAAAGAATGGGGATTTCGTGTCAAAGCAGAGAAGTGCGCATTATTTCTTCCTCGAATAAAATATCTTGGATTTATTATCGACAAAGAAGGAAAACTACCGGATCCTGAGAAGATCCAAGCCATCCAAAACATGCCACCGCTAACTGATATAACGACTTTACGTTCGTTTATCGGCATGATAAATTATTACGGACAGTTTGTACGACAAATGCGGGAACTTCGATGGCCGTTGGATAAACTTCTAACCAAAGACGCCAAATGGGACTGGTCATGTTGACCAGAGTGTCAACGATCATTCGAGGAAACTAAAGCAGTTCTAAATTCTATTCTGTTACTTACACATTTTGATCCGCAATTTGAAGTTAAAGAAGCAGCAGATGCCTCAAACTATGGTCTCGGAGCGGTTATCTTACATCGTTATCATGACACGTCGGAAAAAGCCATCGCACATGCAGCGCGCGCCCTTCTACCCACAGAAAAGAATTATAGTCAGATAGAAAAGGAAGCGCTAGCATTAATTTTTACAGTAACCAAATTTCACCGGTTTCTGCATGGACCTAAGTTCACGTTATCAACGGACCATAAACCGTTGTTATAACGTCTACAACGTTGGGCATTGATTCTTCTTTCTTACGACTTTACAATCGAGCATATTGGCACCACCAAATTTAGTCCTGGCGATGCGCTATCTCGATTATTGGCTCAAACCTACGGAAGTTACCGACACTGTCATCGTATCCACTTCCATGATTGACGCCGAGGTCAATCAAATCATCGTCGAAAATGTGCGTCATGTCTTCCCCTTTTTACGTCCATGCAGGAACCGGTGAAATTTGGTTACTGCAAAAATTAATGCTAGCGCTTCCTTTTCTATCTGAATATAATTCTTTTCTGCGGGTAGAAGGGCACGCGCTGCATGTGCGTCAGCTTCCCATCACATTTCCGATGATCATGCAGGCAACATCCGAGGATGAATTACTGAGAATTTTTTAAAATATATGCGTTCATCTTGGCCTACAAGGATCAAGGAACCGAACCTGTACCGGAATTCTATACAGAGCGAGTCGCCCAAAATATCGTCCAAAAATCGAAATTGACAGCTTAGCGATTTAGTGCACTAACGTCTCGCCTATTAATTTCCCGCCTACTGCCATTCAGCCACAAAATTGAGCAACAGGCCTGTCACGCATATTCTTTTCGTCTATTTTTCTCGCCTAGTCCTAGTGGCGCCGAGTTGTCTGTTTACATTATTTTTCAATGTTATGCAATAAATTGCAATTAAAAAACAAAACGCAGTCACGATCGGCTGCAAGCCAATCGTATGATACTCTAGATGAAATACTGAACTCCGATTTATATTTTAGTTGGGATTATATCAAAAGAATTAGGAGTGCATATACAATTATTGCATGATCTTTTATTTACAGGTAGAAACTATTGTATAGTGGCTACTCGATGGATGGTTAAACGATTTCTTGAGTAATAGTGAGTTCCATAAATTAAGTTGGGACATTTTTACAGAATTTTTGTATGGCAACTACATGAAGGACTTACGGGATATTTTTCATATTAATACCTTCAGCTTCGACTATTATAAAATCAACGTATACAAAATTTCAAAGTCGTAACTTAAAGCGTTCTAAAGTTATCGTTCAATATTGGTGAACACGTGTTTTAAGAACTTTTGTATGACAGCTACCCGAAGGAGTTGATGGATTGCGCTAATTAATGAAATCAATCTTGCTTTTGATATAAAACTAATTCCTGTAAAATTTTGAATCCCTGCCTTAACTTGTACTAGGGTTATAGTGGATTCTGTAACTTGAATAAATTTTTTAAGGACTTTTGTAGGCTACTACATGAAGGACTCATTTGATTTGCATCATATTCGGAACTTTTGTTTCAAACATTGTAAACTTTAAGTATTCAAAATTTCAAGCTCCTAACTTGATGCATTCGAGCAATAATTGTGAATACGTGTTTTAAGGACTCTTGTATGGGAGGTACCCGAAGGAGTGAAATGATATAGGCCATTAACGAACTTAGCCTTACTTTTTCTATTTTACAGGTGATGACAAAATTACAACTTCCTAGGCCAACGCGTTCTTGAGTTATCGTGCAAACGGACGGACGGACGGACGGACAGCAAACAGATTTGGGGTTTTTGGCCACAACTAAACACAAAATAATATATAACTTTTTTTCGTCCGAGGTTCGGTTCTATGCGTTACAAACTTTTCGGGCTGGATTAAACTTATAATACTCTATATGATTTCATCTAGAGTATAAACATAATGCAGTCACGATCGGCTGCAAGCAAATCGTATGGCAGGTACTCTAGATGAAATACTAAGCTCTGACTTTAATTGCAGTTGGGGATAAAGTACAATAAAGAGAGGCATGTGGTTTGTCCTTCAATAAGGACTCTCAATTGGGTGCTACTCGCAAGTAAAAGACAATACCTTCATTGTTCAATTTAAAATCTGAAACTTGGAAAATCACCGAAAGTGAATTTTTCCTTTTTCAAGAACTCTTAAATGGCACGTGCATGAAGGACTCAGTTGATTTCTACCATATTTATCCTTTTACCTAGAACCATTTAAAAATGAATGTGTACGCAATTTAAATAACCTACAATGAAACGTTCAAAAGATATCGGAAAATATTCTTGAATACTTGTCTTAAGGAGTTTTTGTATGCGAGCATTCCGAAGGAATAGAATGATTTCGCCGACAAGTACGCTAAAACTTTATTTTTACTCAAAACTAATTTGTACAAAATGTTGACTGCGTGGCTAAACGATTACTTGAGTTATGGTGAGATCTGTAAATTAAGTTAGGTAATTTTAACAGAATTTTTGTATGACAGTTACACGAAGGACTCATATCGTATTCACACATTTAGCTGCAATTATTATTAAATCGCCGTATTCAAAATTTCAAAATTGTAAAGTGTTCTGAAGTTACCGTTCAATGTTGGTAGTGGATTCTGTAACTTGCATACATATTTGAAAGACTTTTGTAGGCTGCTACGCGAAGGACTCATTCGATTTGTATTATATTCGGAATTTTCGATTAAATCAATGGACTGTTAATGTGTGCAAAATTTTAGCTTCCTAACTTGAAGATTTCGACCAATAATCGTTTTAATGGCTCTTGTACGGTTCCAATAGTTGAAGCTAGCAGATTTGGGGTATCCCAAATAACTCAAATAAGCGAAAAATAATAAAAAAGGAAGAAAAAAAAAGTCTTCCCGAAGATTCGAATCAGCGACACTCTGATATAAACCTACCACTCACGCCACACGACCACCGCTTCTCGTTTTCTTCATGTTCTTACAGCCTACTCCACTTGTGCCAGTCACCCTCAATCGAAGATGGGGAAGTTGACAGTAGCTCAATTTGACTCGTCACTTGTTTTTGCCCCATTGCACAAAATCGCTAAAACCGACAAGGGCCAAAACGATATGGGCGAGAAAATCGTAAAAGGCGAGTCGAGTCGCCTTTGCACAGAATTCCACTACTGAAGATGCTGTTCAATCGACGAGAGTCGCTTGCGGAATCAAAAGGCTGTATACTAATGTCGGATCGTGTAATAATTCCGGATACATTACAGATGGCTGTACTCAAACAGCTCCATGCCCATCCTGGAATGAACCGAATGAAGGCATTGATTCGAAGCCATGTCTACGGGCCAAATATTGATCAACATATCGAGGATATGCTGAAGAAATGTTCGCGATGTGCTACAGCTGCCAAATCTCCAGTAAAGACTATGCTGTCAATTCTCATCGCATCAATTTGAAGAATTTTGCACATCCAGGGGAATTCAACACATTCGTTCACCACCGTATCGCCCTCAATCGAACGGCCAAGCGGAACGATCTGTTGATACCTTTAAGCGAGCTTTATTAAAAGCAAAATGGGAAGATATGACGGCTTCCACGTTGCAACACTTTTTGAGGTGTTACCGTATCACACCAATTGCAGCACTGTCAAATTCAGCAACACCTTATCAACAGATGTTCGGCAGAAATATACGAACGTTGTTGGATTTGATGAATTCTACTGAATCACCAGTTCCATTGCAACGTCATACCGAAATGGAACAACAATTCAACGATCGACATGGCGCTGTTTCTCGTAACTACCAATCCAATGATGCAGTCTATGTGATGAACTAAAAGAACAACAAAAAATCTTGGGTATACGCCGAAATTATAGAGCGCGTTGGAACGGTGACGTACAAAGTTCAAGTGAATAACGAAGTTTGGGTTCAACACGAAAACCAAATTCGACGCCGTCATTCAAATTCTACTGCATTGTCAACATCGGAGCTTCCATTGGACATTTTACTTGACACATTCGAGGCTAAGCCTATCGCGAACAATCACAGTATGGAAAAACCAGTCAACATTATCTCAGAATCCATAACCGAAGAACAGTATTCAACCAACGTTGAGGCAACATAAATATCCGCAACGTAACCGAGTACCACCTAGACGACTCCATCCAACCCACCATGGTAAAGACATCCTTCGAGTTAAGAAACTTCACCAGTTTTTAAAAGGAGGGAGATGTTGTATGCTACTATTCTTTGTAGTATATGCTACTATTCATTCAGTCTAACTGAATAGGCTGGAAGTTTAGAAAAGAAATGAAGTTGATTAGAAAATTGAGTTACTTCAAATCGCATTCTCTTAATTTGATTTATTTAATTTGTTAAAGTTTCTTTCCTTAATTTGTAATAAAATATATGTTAAATCTATAACAATATCCAGATGCAAACAGCTGTGTATTAAAATGTCCTGAGCGCTCAAATATCAAATCGAAATATTGACGAACAAAATAAAACTGGGCGCAACTTTATTATTTTATGGGTAGAAGTCCGATACGTGTTTAATGATGAGATGCGGTGTAGGCTACTATGCGACTGATAACCTAAAAAATAACGTTCCAAATAGCCTCATGGTTATTTCTTAGGTTGTCAGTCGCATAGTAACCTACACCGCATCTCATCATTAAACACGTTTCGGACTTCTACCCATAAAATAATAAAGTTGCGCCCAGACTGTTGGCCGATTTTTTTTATTTACTTACGTATTTTTTTATCAATAGAATAATTCATAGTAGTAAAAGCGAATTCGATCACATTAAACCTAAGAGATTTTCGCAATCAGTGAAGACTTGAAAAATACCCCCAGGGGGTTTAATTGAGAAAAATACTTAAATCGGTTTTCCCCGACTACGTTTAAAGCATATAGAAGTAAAAGTAAATTCCAAATCTCAATATACCTTAGAATTATATCAGAATTCGTGAATATGTACACAACCACTTTACCCCCCCCCCCCCCCCCCAGGGGTTGGATATCGAAAATAGCCCGCAGAAGTAAAATTGCTTTGATAGCTCGACATGTTTAAAAGTTTTAACGAAGTTTGTGAAAATGTGGATTCACGGACATTTCTTTTACTCAACCTCTGAACGCCAAAAAAAATAAAAACTTTTTTTTTGCCTCAATTACTCTAATAGTACATCTACATATACGTACTAAGTTTCAACTTTCTAGCATAAGCCGTTTCTGAGATATAAAAAACCACCCCTCTCCCCCGTACCTTGATACCCCTATCAAAAATTTTATTTTTCTAGGATGTCTCCATAGTGGCTCTATATAATCCACACCCCTTAACCAATATTGAGTCCATTATCATAGTTAAGTTCCAAGTTTCAGCCTCCAGCATAAGTGGTTCCTGAGATCTAGAAACCAAAATTTTTCGTCTAAAACGCTCCCCTCTCCTCCCCCCTTGTACCCGCACCCCTCGAAAATATAGCAGTCGTAGGGGTTCACCCAATCTACCCACCATAAAAATTTCAATTTTATATCTCAACGGGTTTATGAGCTACGCGCCTTCAAACGATTTTGCGTACGGCGTCTACGGCGGACAGACGGACATTTTTTTTTTTGGGGTTTACTAGTCCTAAGACGTGAAAATACAAAATTTCAGGGTAGCAAATTTTTTTGAAATTTCAGGTCGATAACAATACTTTATTATTAAAAAATAATAAAGTAAAATGCCACAAACTTGGAAATTTTAAATGGAATGAAAAAATCGGAGGCAATATCAGAAAGTAAGCCAGTATTTAAGGGGGTCGGTGCAAATTTCTGGCTCCCATGTATTTCGTATGGCGAAACGCGTTCCGTTTCGGTACCTGAATCTCAGCTTCCACTTAACTCACGACAGTCAGATTTTGCACACTTATTGTTTAGTGTATTTAAAAGCTTAGTACATTAGTAAATTATAAAATTTTCACTAAAATTCGAGATATTTAAGAAAAAAGGAATGTATTAAATTTTTTACTGTTTTTCTTCTTTCATATTTGGAAAAAATTACAGTTTTTCTTGAGATATGTTCATTTGCTCATGTATGAAGCTAGTCAATGTTACCACAAAAACATTAAAAAAAATTAAGACAATACTGTGTGTGGTTACTGAGAAACGTGTACCGAAATTTGAAAAAGCACTACTTTTCAGGAGAACCAGAAAAGAAAAATTTCTTGCAGTGACTTATTCGACTTCCCCTACTTCAGAGCAAAATTTGAGGCACTTCCTGTTACCCGAAGAAGGTACGGTTTTTGTGTGATATGTAGAAATGAGTGTAGAATAATAATATGAAATAAATAAAATCTATTTTTTTTTAATTTTTTGCACCGACCCCCTTAAATGCATTATACGATACTAAAAATTTATTTATTTGTTCATCACAGATGGTAGATTTGCTACAATATTTTATGTTTTACATGAAGTCTTCATTCCAACTGGCAAAACAAGCCATTTACAAAATGGCAAAAGGTTCTATGTAAGACATACCATTAAATAATCCCGGAACTCCTTCACGATTGTAGGAAAAAACTTTGCAAGAGGTAGAAGATATACTAAAAAGAATGAAAAAAAAAGCCATTCAGCCTCTGTCAATCGTTACAGGAAGTGCTATGGAACAGAGGGATATTTTAGTTCACTTCCATTCCGTCACTAGTTGTCGACAAGTGCACAAGTGTTTCTTTTCTCTCGCTCACGTATTCAGTTTTCTTTTTCTTCTCTAAAGCCTTCTGCTAAAGTATCATTTTGTTTTTATCCCTCGGTACCGGATAAAACGTGTTTTCGAATATCACAATTGATCCGAAATCAACTACAAAACGGGGTTGGGAGGATTCTCCGCCCGGTAAACTACTTAGGGATAAGCTAAAAGTCCCTAAAACTAACGCCATCATCATGCCGAACCGCAGCAACCGTTTTGCACCTCTTCCAAACGACTCCATGGACTCCGAAGCACGACACCAACACCAACTCCTCCTAAAAAGCTAAAGATTCCTCCCATCGTTGTTCCAGACCTGCCCCGGCCATCAATAATTGCCGTCATGGAAGCACTGAAGATAAGCAACTATCAGGTAAAATTAATGTCTACGGGTATCAAAATTCTTCTCGAAACCACCGAAAATTTTGACGAAGTACATAGCCACTTGCTCGCTAGAAAAGTAAACTTCTTTACCCACCGTCGAGCGGATTTACGACCGACGAAATTTGTCCTCTCAGGACTCCACGACATGTCTTGTGAAGAACTTAAAAACCATCTGAAGTCAACACATGGAATCAGTTGTCTTGACATCAAAAAATTTGTCATTCGAAAAACGCAGACATACTATATAGTTTACTTTGAGCGCGGTACCACTAAACTGTCTGAGCTCAGGACAACTAAAACTGTCATGCACACCGTAGTGCATTGGAATTTTTATTCGCGAAATCGAAACGGCCCAACACAGTGTCGTAACTGTCAACTCTATGGCCACGGGTCAACGTACTGCCACCTTCCTCCAAAATGTTTGATTTGTAGCGGACCGCACAAACATTCTGATTGCACTTCGGAAAATATAGAAGAGATCAAATGCGCAAACTGTGGAGATAAACACCCCGCCAACGACCACGAATGCCCGAAGAGGAACGAATACTGCCAGATTAGGCATAAACTATCGTCGCATAGAAGAGAAAAAAATCCAACAAAGCAACCTTACAATTCCTTTACAAAATTCGACACCAATTTTCCACCCATACACGTAAGCCGCGCTTCAGTTACACCACAGAGCATCAAGTCCGGCAGCTCTTTGCAGTACAATACGGTGGCAAAGCAAATGACTGTTCCGCACATCGTTACTACAACTACCGCTAATGAAACCCTGTTATCACCGCAGCAGCTGATCCAGATGTCTACAGAACTTATCAACAACCTTGCCAAATGCAAAACAAAGCACGACCAATTTCTAGTTCTCACTAATTTAGCCATTAAGTTTGTTTGTAATGGATAGTTTTAAGAATTTAAATACACTTCTTTGGAATGCGCAAAGCATCCGAAAGAAATCTATCGTGACATTCGACTTCATTGCTGGCTCAAATGTTGATATTGTCATACTAACCGAAACTTGGCTCAAACCTCACGACAAACTCTCGCATTCCAACTATGTAGTCCACAGGAATGACAGGATAGATGCAACTGGCGGAGGTGTTGCTATAATAATTAATAAAGGCATCAAACATTCAGTCGTGCCTAGTGTTAAAACCAAAATTATCGAGACTATCGCAATCAAAATTGAACACTCTAATACAGTCATTGTTGCAGCTTACTTTCCTGGGACAAAACTTAATGCAACGAAACTAAAATATTTTGAAGATGATATTAAACTTTTGTCAAATAATAATCAAAGGTATTTACTCTGCGGTGACTTCAACTCCAGGCATCGCCATTGGAACTGTGGCAAAGCGAACAAAGCTGGTAATATCCTCTTTGATCTTATTTGCCAATACAACCTTTTTATTCATGTTCCTTCCGAACCAACCTTCCATCCACCAAAGGGAATGGACTCAACTCTGGATCTCGTCATCAGTAATGGCCTTGTTCCAATCTCTCAACCAATTACGATACATGAACTATCATCTCCCCATCTTCCGGTATCATTTCTTATTGAAATCGATACCCCGATCATAGATTATTGCAAATCTGTTTATTGCTTTAATAAAACTAATTGAAACAAATTTCATAGAGTACTAAGCAGCAGAACTAACACTAGTGCACTTGATCTGAGGACAGTTACAAGAAACGACCAAATCGATGACCTTCTTCAAAACCTAACCACCAACATCTGAAATACTGTCGAACTATGTACACCCAAAACAACACTAACCAATCAGCATAACATCCGCATTGACGAGAACACTAAAGCCATGATCAGGGAACGAAACACATTACGAAGACAATGGCAGAGAACAAGAGATCCGCGTGTTAAGAACCGAGTAAACCGTCTAACTAAAAATATTCAGGGTAGTTTATTCGAAACCAGAAATAAAAACTGGAATAACATGCTCTCGTCCCTCGACAAAAGCTCCAAGAAAATATGGAATCTTAACAGGATCTTTAAAAGGCGTGACAAACACATACCACCACTAATTGACGAAAACGGTACTGCCATATTCAATGACAAAGACAAGGCAGAGTTAATAGCAAAGAATTTCCAAGCAGCCCATCGCCTCACCGAACACTTGGGCAGTCCCATCAACAACTTTTCTGTGAGGAACGCTGTATTAACCATCCCCGAAGCTATCGACTTACCTGCCAGCTGTCTCTGCAAGCCGCGCGAAATATTGAAAATCTTGAAAACGCTATCGAACAACAAAGCTCCAGGCGCCGATGGTCTTCCTAACTCATTGCTAAAGCGACTTCCCAAAAAACCGTTAATCCTATTGAGTTTTATTTACAATAGCTGCCTTAAACTAGGCTACTTTCCAATTGCTTGGAAACTTGCTCATGTACCCCCATTCCTAAAACCGGTAAGGATGCAAGCTGTCCAAAAAACTATCGTCCCATAAGTCTTTTACCTACTCTAAGCAAAATCTTCGAGCGAATTATTTTACACCGAATAAATGAGTTCCTCGATCACAATGATATACTACCCAATTTTCAGTTCGGCTTTAGGTCAGGTCACTCCACCACTCATCAACTCTACAGGGTAACTAGTGACATTAAAACTTCACTGAACTCAAAGGAATCAGTAGGAATGATAGTACTTGATATCGAAAAAGCATTCGACTCTGTCTGGCACGACGGCCTCCAAGCAAAACTAATCAAGCTATCTTTCCCACTATATATAACTAAAATTATACAATCATTTTTGAGCAACAGGTCATTTATTGTCAAACTCAAATCGCAATTATCCGCTAAATATCCAATTCCTCCTGGTGTTCCCCAAGGCTCATGCCTAAGTCCCACCTTATACAATATATATACTGCTGACGTCCCAACCGGAGACAAATGCGAAACAGCCATTTTCGCAGATGATACCTGCATCTATTCTCGCTCAAATAGCCCCATTACTATCATATTCAACCTAGAATACCCTTTTCTCGCTTCTTTAGTGTGGCGTTTCTTACAAACGTTTTTTTATATTATATATTGTAACGACTTACGATAAAAGTTATCCTTTTATAAGTTTAGCATATAGTGATGTTGAAATTGATACATAACAAATTTGTACTTTCCTTTCAGTTCCTTTTGAATTGCATTCTTTTAAATCAGAAAAATTCAGCTTATGTGATGTATTATAATACTATTTTTTTTATTATTTATATTTATTAGTTTAAAATTGAATCCTGGTCCAGTATAAATTCGGCGAGCCTGGACAGTTTGAGCGAATTAGGGGTTTGTAATGATTTTGTCGGGTGCGGGATGAATTTGGAAAAAGAATTGAGTCGATAGGTGTTATTAATATTTTTCTGAATCGGGTACCTTGCTTTGCGAACGTATGAGACGGTACTTTGGATACAGCAATATTGTATCTGTTCATTTTTTATAAGTTTGAGCTCTGTATCTCTGTAAAGAAACCAATTCAAAAAGGTCAGCATGTACTTTTTTAATGTTAAAATAAATCCCCAAAATTTTCCAGTATAGAAGAGAGAAATTAATTTCCTTATGGAAATAGTGAAATTAGCAATAATAATATTTGCAAAATTAAATTCAAAAGTAGCAATGTGACAACGATGGTTGGGGGGTTTCTTCTCCATACGCATGAGACGATAAGAGATAAAAGGGTCACAGTTTTATTGCGGTCGAACGAAATTTGGAAAATACATAAATAAAGACAATAGAATATGTCTTATTTCCATCGCTTTGGGTTCAAATTGCATATACAGTACAGGCAGGTAGGCGGCATACGCAGAAATCTAATGAATGAACCGATTTTTTTGGGGAAAACCATTCTGCATATGCAACATATAATTCGCCGTGGTAGTCAGTTCAGTTATCACTTCAGCCACGGTCGGAAATATTTGCGTATATTTTTTCAGTTTTCGACATAACCTTCAGTGCAATTATTGAATGAATTAATGCGAACGTCCTAATATTTTTGCGCTGCACTGTAAATGGTCATAAAATGTGAATGGATAGAATGCACACAGAGGGCAGTCAGCGGTGTTCAGAAGTGGTCGGACGGTGAAGTTATTTGCAGCGCGGGTATTCGCAAGAAAAAACGGATATTTTGCGTATAAAAATATTAATATTTTTGCAGTAGTGCAGTGCAGTGTATAATATAAGATGGTGATGGTTTCGTGGTCACTATGCAGCGGAGTCTACGAATAAGAATATAAGGAATTGAAATGGGCCGAGAGATATGAAGCAAAAACGAAACTACGTCATAGCTCTTTTGACAAAGTGGGTTTGCTGTTTGTTGACATAAAAAAGACAAATTCGGGTAAAATTGAGCATGTGTGGAGATGGTCTATGACATAAAGGGTTAGAGATAGTGAGAGAAAACCAGAAATATTTCAATGTGTGAGTGTTTTTTTAATAATTGCAAGGGCAAAGCGGGAGCAAGACGATAGGTGAAGGGTTCTTATCGGTTTTGTTCTCTCTCGAAATATTGATGTTTATGTGGTAAAATACCCAGCAAACAATTTCACGAGCGTTTACTAAAAACGATCGTTTCGCGATATGTATACCGCACATATAGAACATGAGCTGCCCATAAAACAATAAACGAACGATAAGCGCACACAATGGCCCATGAAAAGGATGTGCGGTATCGTAAATGCCTAAATTCCCTTGAATCTCGTTTTTTGTCTTTTTTCTGTTCTACTTTCCACCCTTGCAGTTCGTATCAAGACTCTCAGTCGTCAGTCGCAGGTCTCTGCTATATATGTAAGTGAAGTGAAGTTTATTTTCTTGAAGAATTTAGTTTAGTGAAAAGTGAAAAGTGACCAGCATTAGATTTATATGTAAGTACACATAAAATTAATTTATAAATATTTTTTATTGCTACAATAGGGTCATTCCATCAAGAATCGCCAAAGCTATGACCTTACCATCGCCGATTCTTTTGAAAATTTCGTCATTTTTGGCGATTCTTGATGGGATGGCCCAATAGCGTTGTACAATAGATCAATTATTGAAGTGCGCTTAGTATTTTTATTCAATACAGTTTTTGTTGTTAAGTCGTAAGGTTTAATTTCAAATTTCCTATTTTCACGTTTTTATATTATGCATATTCCACTTTAGATATATGTAATTATGAAACGCCGAGACCTTCGCAATGAAGCTAACGACTTATTTCGTACGTTGGGAATTAATTATTCTACAACCTCAAATTCCGATCCCGATCCGAGTCCACTTCAATCTGAAGCAAATAATTTCGATGAAATAAGTTGATTTCAGTGTTTTTAGATATTCAACTCCAATAGGACGTAAGGCTTTCGACATATTTCTTACGATTGATAAGATATCAGATTGGTTTTCACTTCCACAGACTTTTTATATTATCGCCTACAAATGCATTTCCGATTTCATTTAATGGCCCAAAACCAAATCACGAAAATCTCAACAACTGATATTATACTACGACTTAGACCTCGTCCCGGAGTATGACCCAATTATGTAATTCATATGTTATATGTGGTAGCGGCGTAAGTATTCTAGCGCGACCCCATTCTAACATTTTCTGAACTTTTTTCCGAGTTTTCAGTCACATAGTAACCTACACCGCGTCTCAGAATTGAACGCATTCCGAACTTCTACCGAAAAAATAATAAAGTTGCGCCCAGACTGTTGGCAGATTTTTTTATTTTGTTTTCTTCCAACTACGAATTTATTTTCCTGTAAATTATTATTATTTGTTTGAAAAATGCGAATTGATTTTACTTACAAGAATTTGCACACTTTCGGATTCGAACCATGGTCCCGTCACACATAAGTCCACTACGCTACCCACTCGGCCAATCTAAACATTCTCGTAACATGGTCAAGAATCATCAAGAATCGCCTAATATGACGAAATTTTTGACCTTACCACCTCCGATTCTTTTGAAAATTTTTGCACTTGAAGAACTATATTCCTTTATTATTTTAAACGCAAAACGTTTGAGGGTTTATAGCTCCCAAACCCTATGAGCTATTGAATTGAAATTTTTTTCTTTAATAGACTGCATAGTCCCCATGAAGTGACCACTTTTTGCGAGGTGGGAGTGTGAGGGGGGAGGTGGGGGAAGCGTTTTAGACGAAAAATTTTGGTTTCTAGATCTCAGCAACCGCTTATGCGAGGAAGCTGAAACTTGGAATTTATATAGAGCTTTGATAGTGGACCCATTTGCAAAAATATTATTGATATGGGTGAAGGGGTGTGGGAGAGGGGGAAAAATACTGCGTCCAAACCGTTCGAAAGACGAGATCGACACATTCTAAAATCCATATCTCCTAAACGGTTAATGTCTTAAAGTTTGCTAAAAGTAAAATTTGTTAAGAGAGTGGTGGAGCAGGGAAGTGGAAGGGGTAAGAATTTTTTTAAAAAGTCACGTCTCATATCGCAAGAACAGTGTAAGATAGATGCTTAAAATTTTTACCAAAAGTAGGCCTAATGGCCCCCCAGCAGAAAAAAAAATTTCATGAATGAGGGTGTAGAGGGTGAGGGTGGGGGAGGGTGAAAAGTGAAAAGTTCCGATGTTTATATCAAGAACCTATAATGATATAAAGCTGAAACTTGGTATTTAGATAGAGAGCATGTTGGAAAAATATAACTTTTTATAGCGGTAGTATGGTACGGGGGTGGGGGGTATTTTTCCTAACTATAGAACGGCTTATGCTAGAAAGTTGAAATTTTGTACGTATATGTAAATCACCTAGAAAAGTAATTCTGATTAAAAAAAAATTCAAATATCCTTTGGCGTTCGGAAGTGGGGCAAAAAAAATTATCGGTGAAAATGAAATGCATATATTTTCACGATTTTCGTCATATCTATTAGGTCTTTCCAAATATTGAATTAATTTTTTTTGTACGGGTTCTTCATAGACATACCTAGAAAGTGTTTTCAGGATTTTTGGAAATTCAACCCCAAGGTGGTGTAAAGGGGATGTATACATTTTCACGAATTTAGCCGTATCTCTCAGGTCTGATTAGATATCAAATAACTTTTCACTTCCACGGGCTTATTTAATAATCACCTAAAACCCATTTTCAATTTTTTTCCTTTTTAAACCCCTAAGAGTGTAAAAACGGGTTGAACACGTTTTCACGAATTCCGTCATATCTCCTAGGAGTGATAAGACATCGGATTGATTTTTACTTCTTCTGGCTTTCTTTATATAAGGGTGTTTTTTTAGGTGCATGAGAACTATCGATATCGATAACTGTGGTTTGACAGCTGAGAATGTCAAACTGTGTTGACATTTCTGTTCAGTAAGGTTTGGCAAGTCATCATGAATCGTTTAACGCCAGAACAACGCTTCCAAATTGTGGAAATTTACTTTGAAAAAAAAAAATCTGTTCGCGAAGTTCATAGAGCACTTCGTCCATTTTACGGTCAACATAATCGGCCTAGTGAGCAAGCAATTCGTGCAGTTATTGATCGTTTTCGCACTAATTTTACTCTTCTCGATTCAAAACCATTAACAAGACAAAGAAATGTGCGTACCGAGGAGAATATTGCTGCTGTAGCGCGAAGTGTTGAAGAAGAGGACGGAATGTCGATTCGTCGCCGTTCTCAACTTTGTCCTTCGACTACGTGGAAAATTTTACGTAAGGATCTTGGCTTACGTGCCTATAAAAAACAGCTCCTGCAAGAATCGAAGCCAAATGACCATCGTTTGCGTCGCATTTTTGCTGATTGGGCTCATTTGAAACTGGCCGAAGATGAGCATTTTTATCGAAGAATTTTGTTTAGTGATGAAGCTCATTTCTGGTTAAATGGCTACGTCAATAAACAAAATTGCCGTATATGGAGCGCAGACAATCCTCACGCCGTTAACGAATCACCATTACATCCATTAAAATTGACTGTTTGGTGCGGTTTACACGCTGGCGGCAACATCGGTCCTTATTTCTTTCGAAATGAGGAAGGAGCTGCCGTTACGGTAAATGGCCAGCGCTATCGAGCCATGCTGACTGAATTTTTGTTTCTAAAAATTAATCAGCTAAACATCGCCGACATTTGGTTCCAACAAGACGGCGCAACTTGCCATACAGCGCGCTTAACAATCGATTTATTGCAAAATCAATTTGGTGACAACTTGATTTCCAGAAGTGGTTCTGTTAACTGGCCCTCTCGTTCGTGCGACTTAACGCCTCTGGATTACTTTTTATGGCGCTGTACTAAGTCATGCGTTTATACCTACAAACCAGCAACTCTTGAAGCATTGGAAGCCAATATTCAAGCCACTATTGACGCCATACGGCCCGGTTTATTGGAAAAAGTAGTCAAAAATTGGACTGATCGAATGGACCATGTAACTCGTAGCCGCGGCGGACTTATGACGGAAATCATATTTAAAAAATAAATGCCATGATAGTATCTACCAGAATATAATAAAAAAATTTCATTCCAACAATATTTCTGTCTTTTATTATAATTTTAAGTTCCCATGCACCAAAAAAACACTCATCTAAAAACTTATTTCAGGATTTTTGGATATTCAACCCCAAAATGGGTGCAAGGGGGTTGTATATGTTTTCACAAATTCTTACATATTTCTTAGTTTTAATGAGATATCGAATTCATTTTTACTTCCTAAGGCTTCCTACGTAATATTCAAAAAGTTGATTTCAGGCTGTTTGTTATTCAACTCCAATAGGACGTAAGAGTTTTGACATATTTCTCTGATTGATTTGCACAGACTTTTTATATAATCGCCTACAAACGCATTTCCGATTTCACGTAATGGCCCAAAACCAAATCACGAAAAACCTTCTAATGGCGTAACAACTGATATTATACTAGGACTAGACCTCGTCCCGAAGTATGACCCAATTATGTAATTCATATGTTATTTGTGGCAGCGGCGTAAGTATTCTAGCGCGACCTCATTCTAACCGCTTCCCGAACTTTTTTTTAGGTTTTCAGTCACATGGTAACCTACACCGCATCTTAGAATTAAAGTCGTTCCGAACTTCTACCCAAAAAATAATAAAGTTGCGCCCAGACTGTTGGCAGATTTCACTTTATTATTTTTTAATAATAAAGTATTGTGATCGACCTGAAATTTAAAAAAAATTTGCTACCCTGAAATTTTGTATTTACACGTTTTAGGACTAGTAAACACCAAAAAAGCAAAAAAAAAAAAATTTCCGTCTGTCCGCCGTAGACGCCGTACGCCGTCCGCCGTACGCGGTACGCAAAATGGTTTGAAGGCGCGTAGCTCCCAAACCCGTTGAGGTATTAAGTTGAAATTTTTATGGTGGGTAAGCTGGGTAAACTCCTACAACTGACATCTTTTGTTGGGGCGGGGGTGTAAGGGGGGAGCGTTTTAGGCGAAAAATTTTGGTTTCTAGATCTCAGGAACCGCTTATGCTAGGAGACTGAAACTTGGAACTTGTGTAGTACTATGATAGTGGACTCATTTGCAAAAATTATCGATAAGGGTTGAGGGGTGTGGAAGTGGGGGGGAAAACCATGAGTCCAAGACGCTTGAAAGCCGAGATTGAAACATTCTAAAATCGATATCTCCTGAACGATTGATGTCAGAAGATTGAAACTTTGTTGTTGCCCTTAGGGATACTTCAAGATAAGACAAGGGCTAACATTTTTAAGAGGGGTGGTGGGATGTGGGGTGGGGGATGAAAAACTTTGGATTGCAATATCTTCCGAACTAATTACACCAGGAAGATAAAATTTAGTTTCTATATATGGAATCACAAGAGGAGTCTACTGAAAGTAAATTTTTTGAGGGAGGAGGTGGAGTACGAAAGTGGGGTGACAGCAATTTCTCAAAAAATTTAATTTTTATATCTCAGAAACCGTATCAGACATGATCTCGAAAATTTTACACGAGTTGGGGTCGGTAAACCTCACACCCCCCCCCCCTCTAGGGGGGGGGGTGTGGGTGTTGGGGGTAATGGTGAAAGGGGGTAGAAAGGAAAACATTCTGATTTTTATTTCTGGAAAACCATAATGAATAGAAAGCTAAAAATTTATAATTATATAGTGCCACTATAGAGACATCCTAGAAAAATAAAATTGTTGATAGGGGTAGCAAGGTACGGGGGAGTGGGATGGTTTTTTATATCTCAGAAACGGCTTATGCTAGAAAGTTTAAACTTAGTACGTATTTATAGATAAGCTATTGGAGTAATTAAAGCAAAAAAAAAGTTCAAATTTTTATTGGCCTTCAGAGGTTGAGTAAAAAAAATGTCATTAAATCCACATTTTTACGAATTTCGTTAAAACTTTTAGACATGTCGAGCTATCAAAGCAATTTTTCTTCTACGGGCTATTTATATAAGAGCCTAGAAACGTTCTTCAAAATTTTTCGATATCCAACCCCTAAGGGAGTGTAAAGTGGTTGTGTACATATTCACGAATTCTGTTATAATAATTCTATGTTAAGGTATGTTCAGAGTCAGAGTATTTGTCCCAACTAATTCCAACTTAGATAATTTCTTTGATAATTTTCTGGGTCGTTAAAAGGCTCGTAAATCCTCCAAAGGGGCGAGAGAGATGAGTACATGTAGGTATACTTAGGGTTACTGTATACGCACTCACACCAAAACAGCCTCAAAGAAGGGTTTGGCAGATGCGTACCAAGGTGAAAAACCAGTAAATTTAAATTTTTTTCTTGTTTATGGGATTTCGCTTTATAAACATTCTAAGTGATTGAATTTTCGCTGCAAAATTGTAAATTTCCATAAAAGAAATGCGAAAATTTTCCATTGAAAAACACAATTTCGCGCACACACACTTCCAAAAGAAGCACTAGAACTGTGGAAGGAAACCGACAGCTTTCTTCCGACTCTTCACATATTTGCACTAACACACTTCAAAAACGCAATTTGATAGAAATTAAGTAGTACAAAACAGGTGAGCTAGTACATAAACAGGCGATTTTTGTGAGGTTAAATTAAAATTTCTAGTACAGTAACGACCGAATTAGACATGTCTGCCAAACCCTAGGTAGAGATTGTTGTGTATCTACTGACCCTAGGTGTACTGACGGATCGAAAGTACAGGTAGGGGCTCCCTAATGTTTGTACCAAGATTCCGTAAAATGGGTAATAGTTATAAGATCCTTTTCTGGCTAAACCGATAGCTTAGGATGTTAGCTTAGTCATATATTCGTGAAGTTCAATTATTGCTGCTGATAAAAAAGATATCCGGGCCTATTACGAAACTCGACTCGACCAAAAAACTCACATTCTGTGACTATGGAACTCGACGAGTGCCTACTTGTCGAGTTTCACTCGACTTTTAGTCGAAAAAAAAGCGTGAGTTAAGAGAACTTCGTATTATGAGAGCCGATCGTGTGAGTATTTTCTTATAAGAAATGTCAAACTCACTCGACTGCTGGAAATGAAGTGACTTTCCAATTGTCGAGTTTCATAATACCAACTTTAGCTCGAGTCGAGTCCAAATGTGAGTCGAGTTACTCACTCGACTCGAGTTTCGTAATAGGCCCGATCTACTTCTTTCTATACACACTTCAATGTGCCCACTTTGCCCCACTACCGGTGTAAAGTGAGCCGTTCCAAGGGGTAATTTCACCCAAAACTGGAGCGAAAGAATATGGCAATGGATCAATTAAGACAAACAATATGGATTTAATAAATTCAAACGAAATTAAGTGTGTTGAAAACACGCTATCGACTTGACGGCCATATCAGAAGCTAACACAAGATGGTCAGGCCCCACATCGTGTCTCGTGGCCAGGCAGCTCTGGCCGACCCTAAATGCGAGCAGGACAAAGTTTCTCCTACTCGGAGATAGGAATACAGTTCGTATCCATTTGGTGTACTGACGGGCCATTGCCTGATCGGCCGGTACGCCAGAAGACTAGGTGTTGCGGACGTTGCAGATCTGTGCCGCAGCTGTAGTGAACCCGATGCCGAGGAAAGTGTTTTCCACATGCTTTGCGAATGACCTGGTCTGGCTTGGAGGCGCGAACGTACTTTAGGTACTCGCTTTGCCATAGACTTGGGGCGAATTCGCAAACAATAAGCTGGACAAGCTGCTGCAGTTTGTCAGGCTGGTGGTTTACCTAAGATGTTGTCTTGGGCACACGGGTACCATTTCCCGTGCATGTGGGATCACAACGGACCCATTGGCGGTCTATTTGCTTGGTCGCGAAGCGACCACCCACCTTACCTAACCTAACCTAAGTGTGTTGAGACCGTACTCTGCTTTGAAGAGTAGCCCTGGGAACACCAAAATATTTACTGGCTTTCTTTAGGTCCATATTTTTCAGCAACAGAAGCTATTGGAATTTTCATCGCGACTTTAGTCCACGATTGTTGCATTTATTTTTTGTTGTATGTTAAAATTATTATTTTTAATTGTCAAACAAAATTATATTGGAATGGGGAAAATGTGCCCATTGCTCACTTTGCCCCGAATGAACGCTAAACAGCAAGCATCTGCTAAAATTTATATATTTCTTAAAAATTCATCAAAGCTTACTTTTCCAGTTATGTATACCCCTCATTGTTTTATTATTGCTAGGCGTTTATTACATACTGTGGTGGACAAAAGCGGATACACAAATAAAAGTTCTTAGTAAAATTGAAATAACTTTTTTTTATTACAGATAATTAAGTAATTCTTTTTCTGTCAAGTAATTCACTCTTCTTAAATTAATTAAAAAAAAACAAAAGCAATTCATGTGAGCTTGCTTTATTTTCACCGAACGTATTGATCAGCTAACTGTTTGAGCAATCCCACATTCATATAAAAAACTTAAGAAAAATTCAAAATTCTTCGTAAACATCATTTATCCAGTTTTGTCCATTTTAATTGTTTGACATATCAGTACTTCGTCCAAAGTCCTTTGTTTGCTAAGGCACTTTTAATTCGTTTTGACATACTTTCTACCAAATTTTGTATTGTTTGGTGTAGAATTTAGGCCCATTCGTTCGTGACGCGAAAGCATTCTTTTTACAATCGCCCACAAATTGTCAATTGGATTCAAATCCGGGCTTTGTGCAGGCCACTGCATAGTTTTAAACTGTTGCTCAGCAAGCCATTTTTTCACGATAATCGTAGTGTGCTTGGGATCTCCATCCTGTTGGAACACTATCTCATCTGCTGGATAAGCGCATTCATCATGGACGTCTGGTAAATTACTACGCAAAAGGCTAAGGTAGGCTTCCTTTTTCATTAAATCTTCGATCTTAACCAATGGACCGAGATTCCACCATGTAAAGCAGCCACACGCCATTAAATGTCCACCGCCGTGCTTTACTGCTTGCTTAACTTGATGCCTTTGAATACTCTCATGGTATCGATGCCAATAATATTCCTTGGCGTCTCACTGGAGTCGATTAATTTTAGTCTCATCTGACCAAATAAATCGTTTCCAGTCTTCAATAGTCGACTTCCTATGATCTTTGCAAAATTTAAACCTTGCCTTTATATACTTGTCAGATAATGCTGGTTTTTTTTTGTTTGACTGCAAACACTAATCCAATTCTATGCAAAGCTTTCCTTACTGTGCAATCATTTACGTCTTTGTGTAGTGCCTCTGCAAGAATTTCAGGTGTCTTCGCTTTCCTTGTCACCATTAATCGTTCCACCATGCGTGCATCGCTATCAGACAACAACCTTGGCCGACCACCAAGATTACTAGGTGCGTTAAAATTTCGTCGTTTTCTTACTGTTCGGTGACATATTTTTAATTTTGTTGCTATTTTCCGACAAGAATATCCATTTTGGCTCAAATAGAGTATTTCGTATTCGATTTTTTTGATTTTATTGATTTACTTTATTATTTTAATTAATAAATTTTTATCGTTTTAGGACTTATAGACCCTATGAATAGACTGGGTAGGAAGTGACCAGTTTTTGAGGGGTGGGGGTGTGAGTGAGGGGGGAGGTGGGGGAAGCATTTTAGACGGAAAATGTTGGTTTCTAGATCTCTGCAACCGCTTATGTTAGGAGGCTGAAAGTTTGAATTTATATACAGGGTGTAACTAGTACTGAGGTTCAAACGAAAATGGGAGATAGAGGAACTTGTCCTGAGTAGAAAATCGTTCCACACATACTCCCGTTTTTGCACCGTTAAGTAGATAGCGCGATTTTAAGGACGAAGGATTTTCATCGTACCTGTGATCACTGTTTGATCTCTAACTTCTGCTGTACTTAGCGTACCGTAATAATTCTGGGCTCGTTGGAAAGTCGATGAGATGACCACGAGGCTCCTGAGAATGCAGAAGGAGAATATGCGACTACTGGAGAGGATGCTTTGTAAACTTGATCAGGAGAATGTACAACAGCCAGCATTCTACTACCAACAACACCTCAACCTTATCCAAACGTACTGGGAAAAATCTCAATGAACCATTCAGACTTAGTGGCATCATTGGACGACTCTCATGAGTACAAACGTGATGATTCTTTCGCAAAACTGGAAGATCATTACCAGAAGGTTTACATATCTTTACAGGGAAAGATACCCTCAACACAACGACCAGATGGTGAAATCCGACTACCACGGCTCGTTATTGCAACCTTCGAGGGGGACTACTAATCTTGGACAGCCTTCCATGATATTTTTGTGAAACTCATTCACAATAACCACCGACTAGGAAATGCTGAAAAAATGCAATACCTAAAAACGCATCTAAAAAAGGAAGCTTCTAGTTTATTAAAACATTTAGATATTTCAGATGCTAATTACACTACAGCATGGACATTGTTGAACGACAGATACAACAACAAGCGCAAATTAGTCTCAACTCATCTGCAGGTCTTGTTTTCACAACCTAAACTGGAAACCGAGTCAGCATCAGGAGTACGAAATCTTCACGATAAAACAAAGGAGTGCCTGCATGCCTTGGAAAATCTCGGAATCGATACAACAACATGGGCTTCAATAGTCGAACATTTAATCTTGCAGAAACTTGACTTTGAAAGTCACAAGCTATTGGAGCAAGGATTGAACGATCCTAAGAAACCCATTGAAGTCGATGAGCTTTTTAAGTATCTAGAGAATAGATTTCGATCCCTCGAATCATTGAAAGAACAGCCCGGTCATACTAGGACACAATACAAAACCTACGCAACAATCTAATCGAGGTAACAATACAAATTACAAACTGCATCATTCCGCTACCTCAAAAATAAAGTGTCATTGTTGCCAAGAACCACACAAATTACATACTTGCACTAAATTTCTGAATTTGAGTATTACAGATCGATTG
Source organism: Beris morrisii (assembly GCA_951812415.1). Classification (NCBI taxonomy): domain Eukaryota; kingdom Metazoa; phylum Arthropoda; class Insecta; order Diptera; family Stratiomyidae; genus Beris; species Beris morrisii. Next base: position 87,619,394 of record OX638310.1, on the reverse strand, counting down.
GATATAGTACAAAAGAATTCACTCTGCTCAAACTGTTTAAGTCATGACAAGAAACAAAAATGCTACAGCCGATATCGATGTAATACCTGTAAGCAGTCGCATCACAGTCTATTGCATCAGAGCCAGAACACACCCAACCCAAATTCATCGCCCGAAAAAACAAGTTTTCACATTTCAACCACCGCCGAAAAACTTCAGGCTCTAGGTGAGATAATAACAGAGACTCAAGCAAGCGGCAATTCGGTCATGCTAGCATAGGTCATACTAGCAACATACTAGCAACATCTAGAAGCAGTCAGCGACCTAACGACAGACGCATTTCTGGCAGCCTTCAAAAGATTTACGGCAAGGCGCGACTTGTGCTCAGACGTCTATAGCGATTGCGGCACCACATTTGTTGGAGCAAACAACGAACTACTAAAACAATTTATGATGTCAGTAAAGCAAAATCACCGAGATGCCTCTTACGAATTGGCCAATCATGGAGTAAAATGGCATTTTAACCCGCCATCTGCACCACACTTTGGAGGACTGGAGTCAAATCAGTGAAACATCACTTGAAGAGAATCTTAGGCGATATCATCTTGACGTTCGAAGAATTTACTACAGTACTATACCAAATTGAGGTGTGTCTAAATTCGCGACCTCTCTGTCCACTCAACAACGATCCAACCGATCTTACAGTTCTTACCCCAGGACACTTCCTTATCGGTAAAGCACTATTGGCTCCACCAGAAAGCAGCCAATTACAACAGAATATACAACACCTTACGCGCTGGAAACTCATAAGTAAACTGCAACAAGATTTTTGGAAAATCTGGTCGACTGAATATCTTTCCAAACTACAGCAGCGACCAAAATGGAGCGAGAAACAGGACAATATTAAGATTGGTGACATCGTCCTCATCAAAAATGAAAATACTTCACCTACCAGATGGCCACTCGCGCGAGTTATAGAGTTACATCCTGGTAGTGACGGCCTTATCAGAGTTGTTACTCTTAAGACCGAAGACAGTATCGTAAAGAGAATTGTTAAAATCTGTAAACTACCGCTCAACAAAGAACAAGCAAATATCAACACCGATCAACATCGAACCAGATCTGCACCAAACTGTTCATACATTTCTACAGCTCGAAAGCGAAAAATAATAATTCATCCAACAACTATACCCTTAAGACCAGATATTGAAGAGTTAAAAAAGGCACGATCTAATCAGACTAAGACTAAAAGCCCGCTGGCTTTACTCTTATCGGCTTTACTAGTGCTAAGTATGGCCATACCAGGGAAGTCATCGGATATCGTTCAACACTCCAGCAACCTGATAGAGATAACACCGTTTGAGCATAATCCAGGTATTTATTTTGAAAATTTGGGTTCTGTTCATCTCATCAGTAGTTACTGGACAACTATAATATATTACGACATGGATACATACTTCCAACAACTGCACGGATTTACCAACTGCCTAAAACAGCTGTCAGACCTGTGTGATCAAACCATCGCGCACAATTATTACTGCAAAGCGGTCCATGAAGAACTCAAACATAAATTAGACAGCATGATAGACACTAACTCCATACTTAACGAGACAAACAGCGACGCAGTGCACCTCTCAGTATTATAGGATCTATTCAAAATAGTCTCTTCGGAATCTTGGATGAAAAATATGCTGACCATATCAACGAGGAAATAGAAAAACTAAATACTAACGAAAAATATCTCCTGACACTGGCCAAAAAACAAGTATCCGTCACAGAAATAACGAGAAACATTCTGCATAAAACAACTAGCCAAATTGAAAAACAATTTCAAGTGTTTAATGAACACATACGCACCACGTTGCAAATAGTATCCAACAATGGAAGGTTAACTGAGGAATTTGCATCATTAACGAGTTACATTATACTTATAATGCATAACTTCGAGAAACTACAACAAGAACTCGTCAAATTGGTAATAGATACTAATCACGGTAAGGTTAGTCCATTCTTATTACCACCCCATCAACTCCGAGAGCAGATTCAGCACATCAGGGACAACATTTCACCGTCATTAACGATCTTCGAGAACGGACGTCCCTCTGAGATACAACAACTTTACCGGCTCATAACCGTTAAAACTCGAGTAACATCCAACACCATAATCTTTCGAGTGCTCATACCCCTTCTCGACAACTCCCAATTTCAACTATTCAAATTACATGCAGTGCCAACTACCTATCAGGACAACTTTATGTTCAGAGCTTCTGGCAATTGCTATCAACTGTGTCAATCAGTGTTATACTTTTTGAGAAAAATTCATTTAAATAACACAAAAATAATAAAAAATTAAAAAAAAATACAAAAAAGTCCTGTTTTCTCCAAGAAGGACCTGATTAACCACCAAATTTTATTACATTTTCGGAAACCCCATAAAATTTCACTACACGTTTGACAACAGAATTTCTTCATATTTGCAACAACAAGTGAGTTCCCTGCACATGTTGGAAATACTGCTAAACATAGAATTTACCGCAAAACAGATGCAGTAATGAGCAACCATGTTTACAACACACGTATTGCTCTTATGTGTGGAAATTATGTTACAGGTAAGTAAAAATATGACAACTAATTAGATAACATCCATTAAAGTTAATTAAGTAATATCCATTTAAGTAGGGCGTGGAGTTTACCTGCTCCCTTAAGGAACAGGAATGACTTCGTCCTACGTAGATTTTTCTGCGATAAAAGCATCGGGAGGAAGCAGCAGCAAACAGAATGTCATAGACATAATTACGAGCAACATGGCAAGCAATAGGAGGTCTTTTACAACGGAAGAAATGGCAGACATGCACTTCGTGTATGAGTTGTGCGACGGGAATGCTAGGCGAGCCGAAAGAGTTTACCGGAAACGGTATTCGGAGAGATCTCGGTACCCCCATTATCGGATGTTCATCAGCATTCATCGGAACCTTCGTGACCGAGGTACACTGCAGCCGTGGCGGGAGACACAACATCCAGGACGGCGACACTCGGTACCTGTGGCCACGGAGGAGCGCATACTGCGCATCGCGGCTAGGGACCCCACGATAAGCACCCGGCGCATCGGCCATCGATTAGGCATCAACCACATGCAAGTGTTCCGAATTCTGCAAGAAAAAGGACTGTATCCCTATAACAATACACCGGTGCAACAACTGTTGCCCGGTGATCGTGAACAGCGGCGAAACTTTTGTCGTACCATGTTACTGCGAGCAGACGAACATCCAGCGTTTTTCGGAAGAATTCTCTGGACCGACAAATCGCAATTCACCCGCGATGTCATACAAAATTTCCACAATATGCATGTGTGGGCACGTGAAAATCCCCATACCAGCCTAAGTACGTCCCATCAACATCGCTTCAGTGTGAATGTTTGGGCTGGCATCATCGGCAGAACTTTCATCGGTCCGGTATTTCTTCCCCCAATTCTCAATTCCACCAGTTATGCCGAATTTTTGGAGGAAACTTTACCAGACCTCATAGAGGATATACCACACCGTGCATTGGTCAGGTTTTGGTACCAGCACGATGGAGCGCCAGCGCATTATGGTGCTAATGTCCGTCGGTGGCTCGACGCGAATTTTCGGGATCGATGGATTGGTCGTGGCGGTCCCATTGCATGGCCTCCACGATCTCCCGACTTAACTCCCATGGACTTTTATGTCTGGGGGTATTTGAAAAGCATCGTCTACGCAGAGGAAATTCATACACGAGAACAGCTCATTTCCCGTATCACCGAAGCATGCGATCAGTTACGAGCCCAACTACTGCGTGTGAACCCCACCAATGCCATTCGTCGGCGATACCACTTCTGCTTGCTCCACAACGGCGGACATGTTGAAAATTATTTGTAAACGTAATAAACTAAATAAACGTAATAAACTATACTTCAACTCTTTTATTTCATCCTCACTATTATTAATCATACTCCTTCGGCGAATGACGGGTGTCAAACCAGATTTACTTGAAGGGAACGTGCTTGATAACTGTTAGCCCCGCTCCTTTACAATTCAACCTATGAAGAAATTCTGTTATCAAACGTATAGTGAAATTTTATGGGCTTTCCGAAAATGTAATAAAATTTGGTGGTTAATCAGGTCCTTCTTGGAGAAAACAGGACTTTTTTGTATTTTTTTTTAATTTTTTATTATTTTTGTGTCATTTAAATGAATTTTTCTCAAAAAGTATAACAGTGATTGACACAGTTGATAGCAATTAGAAAGAAGAATTTGTGTCCTTTCCAACGAGCCCAGAATTTTTACGTTACGCTAAGTACAGCAGAAGTTAGAGATCAAACAGTGATCACAGGTACGATGAAAATCCTTCGTCCTTAAAATCGCGCTATCTCCTTAACGGTGCAAAAACGGGAGTATGTGTAGAACGATTTTCTACTCAGGACAAGTTCCTCTATCTCCCATTTTCGTTTGAACCTCAGTACTACTTACACCCTGTAGAGCTCCGATAGTGGACCCATTTGCAGAAAAATTGCTGATATTATTTATCGTTTTAGGACTTATAGTTCCCAGACCCTATGAATAGACTGGGTAGGAAGTAGAGATGGGTCGTTCAGTCAAGATCCGTTCAAAATGAACGGGTCACTAAACTGAACGGATCAACCCGGGTCACAATTTTACCGAACGATCGTTCAATCTTAAAATTGGAACGTACGACCAAAAAAAACGACACGACCTGCGATAATGTGTATCATGTTCATGTTTAATCATTCAAATCCGTCAACAAAACGCAAAACATCTAAGTAAATACCAAAGTCCAAGCTTGAATGAGACTCAGGTTTGCGGTGTAGTGTAGGTTACTATGCGACTGACAACCTAAAAAATAACGTTCTAAATAGACTCCTAGTTATTCTTTAGGGTATCAGTCTCAATTTTATTTTTCTAGGATGTCTCTATAGTTGAATATTGTCGATTTTAGCTTTCTATGCTTTGCGGTTTTCCAGAAATAAAAATCAGAACCTTTATGTTCCACCCCCTTCCACCGTCACCCCATCACTAGCACCCCCAAAATGTTATTCCCTGCTATAAGTCAACTGGGCCTAACTGTAAGAATTCTTAGCTCATATCTGGTACGATTCTTGAAATATAAGAATTAATTTTTTTTGAAAATGGCTATCCCCTCAACTCTCGTGCTCCCATTTAGAGATGGGAAATTCGGATCTTTTCAATGAACCGGTTCACTGGATCTCGCTTTTTTCATTGAGATCCAGGTGGATCCAGGTGGATCTTTTACACTGCTGTACAAGGGGACTGCAGATAAAATATTGAAAAACCGAAAACTAATTTAAAAACAAAATTATAAATAAATTATGAGCTTTAATGAAAATACTCAAAGTTGATTATTTTAAAGCAATGCTGGATAATGCGTGAAATAATAGGAAACTAGTTTTAAAAAATATTGGCTCTAGCCCCGGATTTGACGTCATAATTATTGAAAGCCTAAAAATATTAAAAGATCTTATCTCAAAGCCTCTTACACACTTCATAATTTTTAACCTTTCGAAGAGTGTATTCCCTAAAATTTAGTAAACACTCAATAATTGTTTACACATTGCCTTAATATATATCGTTGGAATAATAATTGAAAAGGTTGCAAAGAAGAAATTAATAAGTTTCTTTAAAACACATAAAATATCAAACGAAAATATTTCTATGGCAAGAGCGAAGCGCGCGTCAGCCAAACATGAACGTGACAAAAGGGAGTTTTAATCCTTTCAGCCCCGCAGGGCTGCGCAAAAGGTAGTTGGAGCGTAGCTCGTGTCAGCCAAACATAAACGCGAAAAGGGAGTATTAATTCCTTTAGCACTGCAAATTTTCAGATAGCGATATATTTTAATTTGAGGTCGAGCGTGTAGTGAAACAAATTGAAATTGGCTTACAAGTGGAAATACCAAAAATGTAAATTTTCATTTTAGAATTTTAGTGTAAAGTAATACTTTTTCCTAAATCTATCTTCCATCTCCCATTTTCAATTTATAATCTTTAATCTTAAATATTCAAACTTTAATCTTCAATCTTCAATCTTTAATTTTCAAACTTTAATATTTAGTCTTTAATCTATAATCTTTATTTTTAATCTTTAATCTTTAATTTTTAATCTTTAATTTTTACTCTTCAATTTTTAATCTTTAATCTTTAGTCCTTAATCTTTAATCTTTAGTCTTTATTCTTTAATTTTTAATCCTAAATTTCAAATCTAAATCCACCATCTATCTTCTATCTTCTACCCTCCATGCTCCATCCTCCATTCTTCATCATCAATCCTCCATCATCGATCCTCCATCGTCGATCCTCCATCATCGATCCTCCATCATCGATCCTCCATCATCGATCATCCATCCTCTATTTTCCAACGACAATCCTCCATCCTCCATCTTCATCCTCTATTCTCCAACCTCCATCCTCCATCCACCATCCTCCATCCTCTATCCTCTATCCTCTATCCTCAATCCTCAATCCTCTATCCTCCATCCTCCATCCTCCATCATCCATCCTCCATCCTCCATCCCCCATCCCCAATCCTTCATCCTCCATCCTCCCTCCTCCATCCTCCATCCTCCATCCTCCATCCTCCGTCCTCCATCCCCAATCCTCCATCCTCTATCCTCCATCCTTCATCATCGATCCTCCATCGTCGATCCTCCATCATCGATCCTCCATCATCGATCCTCCATCGTCGATCATCCATCCTCTATCTTCCATCGACAATCCTCCATCCTCCATCTTCATCCTCCATTCTCCAACCTCCATCCTCCATCCTCCATCCTCTATCCTCTATCCTCAATCCTCTATCCTCCATCCTCCATCCTCCATCATCCATCCTCCATCCTCCATCCCCCATCCCCAATCCTTCATCCTCCATCCTCCATCCTCCATCCTCCATCCTCCATCCTCCATCCTCCATCCTCTATCCTCCATCCCCAATCCTCCATCCTCTATCCTCTATCCTCTATCCTCCATCCTCCATCCTCCATCCTCCATCCTCCATCCTCCATCCTCCATCCTCCATCCTTCATCCTCCATCCACCATCCTTCATCATCGATCCTCCATCATCGATCCTCCAACATTCGATCCTCCATCATCGATCCTCCATCGTCGATCCTCCATCATCGATCCTACATCATCGATCATCCATCCTCTATCTTCCATCGACAATCCTCCATCCTCCATCTTCATCCTCCATTCTCCAACCTCCATCCTCCATCCACCATCTTCCATCCTCTATCCTCCATCCTCTATCCTCTATCCTCTATCCTCAATCCTCAATCCTCTACCCTCCATCCTCCATCATCCATCCTCCATCCTCCATCCTCCATCCTCCATCCTCCATCCTCCATCCTCCATCCTCCATCCTCCATCCTCCATCCTCCATCCTCCATCCTCCATCCTTCATCATCCATCCTCCATCCTCCATCCCCTATCCTCTATCCTCTATCTTCTATCCTCTATCCTCTATCCTCTATCCTCTATCCTTCATCCTCCATCATCGATCCTCCATCATCGATCCTACATCATCGATCCTCCATCCTCCATCATCGATCCTCCATCATCGATCCTCCATCCTCCATCCACCATCCTCCATCCTCCATCCTCCATCCTCCATCCTCCGTCCTCCATCCTCCATCCTCCATCCTCCATCCTCCATCCTCCATCCTCCATCCTCGGATCTTTGCGGTTCTCGGATCATCACGGCTCCTGGATCTTTAAGGTTCGCGGATCTTTGAGATGATTATGATGGAGGATGTATGATGGTGGATAGAGGATGGATGATGGAGGATGGATGATGGTGGATGGAGGATGGATGATGGAGGATGGAGGATGGAGGATGGAGGATGGATGATGGTGGATGGAGAATGGAGGATGGAGGATCGATGATGGAGGATCGATGATGGAGGATTGAGGATCGATGATGTAGGATCGATGATGGAGGATCGAATGTTGGAGGATCGATGATGGAGGATCGATGATGAAGGATGGTGGATGGAGGATGGAGGATGGAGGATGGAGGATGGAGGATGGAGGATGGAGGATGGAGGATGGAGGATGGAGGATGGATGATGGAGGATAGGGGATAGAGGATTGAGGATGAAGGATGGAAGATGGAGAACGAAGTATGGAGGATAAAGGATGGAGGATGAAGGATAGGGAATAGAAGATAGATGGTGGAAAATGGTAGATTTAGATTTAAAATTAAAGATTAAAGATTAAAGATTAAATATTAAAGATTAAAGATTAAATATTAAAGATTAAAGATTAAAAATTAAAGATTAAAGACTAAAGATTAAATATTAAAAATTAATGATTAAAGATTAAAGACTAAAGATTAAAGATTAAGGACTAAAGATTAAAGTAAAAAATTAAAGAGTAAAAATTAAAGATTAAAAATTTAAGATTAAAGATTAAAAATTAAAGATTATAGATTAAAGACTAAATATTAAAGATTGAAAATTAAATATTGAAAATTGAAGATTAAAGTTTGAATATTTAAGATTAAAGATTATAAATTGAAAATGGGAGATGGAAGATAGATTTAGGAAAAAGTATTACTTTACGATCGTTCGATCGTTCATGGAGACCAAACGATTGTGCATCGTTCGATCGTTCAACCCGGGTTACAATTTGACCGATCGAAATTCTGAAGAATGGGTTATATGGATTGGTTTTGCTTTGTATAAGATTGTAAAGGATTCAACCCGGATTATAATTTTATAGATTCGATGCGTCGTAAGAAATAATTTTAGTTGGATGAGTTTGCGCTTGCAACCGTCACATTACGTCGCCGTTATATTTGGTATCTTTATAAACAATGCTCGTGGGAACATATGAAAATATCTCGAGCGAAATCATTTTAGGGCTTACTGGGAGTGGCGTTCGGAAATTTCAAATATTGAGCTCGATACAATTTTTGTGGGCGGTGGTATTTTAGTAGTACACTATAAATTCTTGTGTTTCGAATTGCGATTAAAATATTGATTGTTTTTAAGACAGTGACTATAGATGTCAGCGCTGAAAAAACAATCTCGGTTTCCAAAGCCTCGATTCTAGCTCGAGTTATGGTGAAGCACAAATGAAGTGTTACTGAAAAAAGATATACCACACCAGGTAAAAGAAATGGGAAAAACTTAAAAAATGAATTGTCCGTACGGTTTAGGGATTTAGATTCAACGGATATTATCATGTTGGCTGTAGCTCTAGATCCCAGATTTAAAAAGAATGGTTTCCCTGATGATATATACCAATCCGATTATTCGTCTTTAAGTGATAAAATGGTGAAAATTAGACTACCTAGGGTCCAAAACTTAGTGGTGCAACCCGAAAGGGAACCTTTCACAATCATACCAGTAACTTCGGACTATGTAATCGATCTCTGGACTGGATTTAGAGAATCTGTTCAACCAGTGGTGAACCCGATGGCAGCGGCTATTGAAGAATTGGATTCCTACATTCACGACCGATATTTATTTCCTAACTAAAATCCGCTGGCTTAGTGGTTGGAAAATAAATATAGATTTCCCCGTCTTTACGAACTAGTAAAACGTCTTCTCTATATCCCTGCATCAGCCGTACCGTGTGAAAGGGTATTTTCTATGGCTTGAAGCATTTTGACAATTGCGGGGGTAAGAAACAAGAAAAGATTCATTTCTTTTCCATTCTTTAAAATATCAACAAATTACATATTTTCATGGATAAGTTTGATCAAGATCCAAGGATTTTAGTAAAAAAGTGGATTCGTTCAATTTGAACGGGTCTTACTGAACGGGTCAAATTGGTGAACCGGGTCAGTTAACCTGGGTCACATCATTGACCCGTTTTTCCCATCTCTAGTAGGAAGTGACCAGTTTTTGAGGGGTGGGGGTGTGAGTGAGTTGGGAGGTGGGGGAAGCGTTTTAGACGGAAAATGTTGGTTTCTAGATTTCTGCAACCGCTTATGTTAGGTGGCTGAAAGTTTGAATTTATATAGAGCTTCGACAGTGGACCCATTTGCAAAAAAATTGCTGATATGGGTGAAAGAGTGTGGGAGTGGGAGGAAAAATAATGAGTACGAAACGCAAGAAAGCCGAGATCGACACATTCTAAAATCCATATCTCCTAAACCGTTAATGGCACGCAATTAAAACTTAACAAATATCTGTAGTTATACTAGGAGAAAAGATTGAAAACAAACTTTTGAGTGGGGCAGTAGCGTACGGGGGGGGGGTATGAATAACTTCAGATTACGATATCTCACAAACCAATTGAACTAGAAAAAATAAAATTCGGTTTGAGTATAAAGGTTGACAAATAAAGATTGCTCAAAGTAAAATTTTTTAAGGGGGCGGTGGAGCATGGAAGTGGAGGGGAAAAGAATTTTTCGACAAAATCACGTCTCATATCTCAAGAACAGTGTAAGATAGATGCTTAGAATTTTTACCAGAAGTAGGCCTAATAGAACTCTAGTAGGAAAAAAATGTTTGGGGTTTTGGGTGTAGAGGGTGAGGGTGGGGGAGGGTGAAAAGGGAAAAAGTTCCGATGTTTATATCTCGAAAACCTATAATGATATAAAGCTGAAACTTGGTATTTAGATAAAACTATAGTAGTAGCATGTTCGAAAAATATAATTTTTTATAGGGATAGTATGATACGGGGGTGGAGGGTGTTTTTCCTAACTATAGAACGGCTTATGCTAAAACGTTGAAACGCGGTATGTGTATGGAAATCAACAAGGAAAGTAATTCTGATTTAAAAAAAATTTAAATATTCATTGGCGTTCGGAAGGGGGCCAAAAAAATTATCAGTGAAAATGGAATGCATATATTTTCACGATTTTCGTCATATCTAAGTCTTTCCAAATATTGAATTAATTTTTACTCTACGGATTCTTCATATTGTTATATGCAAGCCTGGCAACTGCGCAACTCGATCGGTTTCGCATAATGGAAACAGCAACAGCCGAATAGAAACCCTTATACTTATACTATCATGAATAATCACAAGGCAAAGTGTTAGAACTCGTTTTTTAAGATTTAACGTTTTAAGTGAGTGAGGGTACCGGTCAAAAACACTTTTCTTAGCCACCCTGCATCTCCACTAATATTGAAAATTGACCCACCCTGTAGAACAATTTTTTTCTCCAAATATATCAAGGAATAACCCCTTACAAGGTGGCACACGGAGTGCCAAACACCCTGTATATGATGTCTTCCAATCATCTAGAAAAGTATCCGATGATAGCGACATATTTAAAATTATACATAAAGGAGTACATAAACAGTCCTGACAAGATTTCAGAAAACCAGCAGGTATTCCATCCGGACCCGAGCTGAAACTATTTTTGAGATTAGCTAATGCAGAAGAGACATCCGCCTCAAATAAAACCAATGGTCCAATATCCGTAATCGGGGTTAAATGACTAAACCTTTTAGGATCAAACCGATGAATACTTTTATTATAAACAGATCCAAAAAAATTGGCAAATAAGTCACAAGATGATGATAAGTCAATGGAGGAGCACCCACTAAATTCCATCACAGAAGGGATGGACGAATGTTTTTTCTTTGAATTCAGAAGAGTTTACTATCAGTTTTTATTTTAGCCTCTGTAGACAATAAATATTGTTTTTAGAGGAACTTGTTTAGACAATCATAATCCCTGCGTAAACCCATAAACCGTTCAAGATCCACTATCGACTTCGTACCCTTGAATTTTTCACGAGCTTTATCTCTCGTATTTTTAAGTTTCGAAAGACGCACGTTGTGCCAGGGAAGCTTGTTACTCTTGTTGATTCTTTTAGGAACAAATAGCGCAATACAGTCATGAACAACAGAACTAAATTTAGTGTAAGCAGCATTTAGGTCCAGATCTTTAAATATTTCAACACACTCAATTGAGGAGAAGTACATATTAATATCACAAAAATTTGCGTTAGCAAAACTATACAGTAGTTCACTACAGTTACCATTACAATTATTATTAGAAATGAAACAATAAAATTGAAAATGAATTACAATTGCTTTATGATGAATTGAGTTACTTAAAAGGTTAAAAGCTGCTTCACCAACATTCACAACTTTAATATTTTTATCTAGAAAAAAAAGGTCTAAAATGCGCCCTAATGAATTTAAAACATGATTGACTTGAATTAGATCTAAACAAAAAATCTGCCAACAGTCTGGGCGTAACTTTATTATTTTTTGGGTAGAAGTCCGAAACGCGTTTAATACTGAGATGCGTTCCAAATAGCCTCCTGGTTATTCTTAAGGTTAAAATAACGAAGTGTTCATGAAAATGTTGGAAAAACCCCTTTTCACGCACATTTGTTTTACTCCAGCTCTGTACATCAAAAAAAATTTAAACTTTTTTTCTGCTTTAACTACTCCTGTAGTACTTCTACATATACATACTAAGTTTCAACTTTCTAGCATAAGCCGTTTCTGAGATTTGAAAAACCACCCCCACCCCCGTACCTTGCTACCCCTTCAAAAAATTTTCTGAGATGTCTTAATATCACCTCTATACAGTTATCAATTTTTAGCTTTCTACCCTTTGCGGCTTTCGAGAAATTAAAATCAGAATTTTTTCATTTCCACCCCCTCCCATCATCACTCCCTACACCCACACCTTCAAAATCCTAACTCCAGTAAAAATTTCAAGATCATATCTGATACGATTCATAAGACATAAAAATTTAAGTTTTTGAAAAATGGCTGTGCGCTTCACTTCCCCCCTCAAAAATTTTACGTTCAGTAGACTCTACTGGTAATTATTTAAACGGAAACCAAATTTTATCTTCCTAGCACAATTGAGTCAGAAGATATTGTAATTCAAAGTTTTTCCCCCCCACCCCCATACCTCACTACTTCCCATAAAAATGTTAACCCCTTTCTAATCTCCTAGTATCCCTTAATACAACTACAAAATTTCGGCCATCTGACATCAATCGTTCAGGAAATATGGATTTTAGAATGTATAAATCCTAGCTTTCAAGTGTTTTGGACGCATTATTTCTCCCCCCCCCCCCCCACTCGCACACCTCTCAACCCCTATCGACTATTTTTTTGCAAATGGGTCTACTATGATAGTACTTCATAAGTTCCAACTTTCGCCTCCTAGCATAAGCAGTTCCTGAGATCTAGAAACCAAAATTTTTCATCTAAAACGCTCCCCCCTCCTCCCCCCTTACACCTCCACCCCTCTAAAAAATACCATTCGTAGACGTTCACCCACTCTACCTACCATAAAAATTTCAACTTAATATCTCAAGGGTTTTGTGAGCTATGCACCTTCAAACGGTTTTGCGTACGGCGGACGGCGTACGGCGTCTACGGTGGACAGACGGACATTTTTTTTTTTGCTTTTTAGGTGTTTACTAGTCCTAAAACGTGTAAATACAAAATTTCAGGGTAGCAAACTTTTTGGAAATTTCAGGTCGATCACAATACTTTATTATTAAAAAATAATAAAGTAAAATTGAATCAAGAAAGTTAGTTTCAATATCACTTTTAGCATGAAATGGGATGAGCATTTTACTATCTGGACACCATGTCCAAGAAACATTGCCAAGGTTGAAGTCACCAAACACACAAATGCGCTGATCGTCGGATAAGCTCCCGGCAATGAAATTTATATTTTCGAAGTGGAGCATATATACTTCGAAGGAGCTACTGGGAGGAATATAGCTGATGATGAAATAAATTTCATTTAAAGCGTCAAATCGCACTAGGACATAGAGTTGATCAATTTCCACTTGATTCACTTCCAAGGATGACAGCACAATTTCCTTACTCGAGAGCTTCGAATTTATTGCCAGCAAAACACCACCTCCTCTCTGATGAAACCCGGAATTTGCACGATCTTTCCGATATACATAATAAAAACTATCAAACAGTTCAGAAGAATAAATCTGATCATGTAGCCATGTCTCAGTGATGGCAATAATATCATAGTCATGGCCCGAAGAGACTTTGAAGAATTTCTCTGTTTTCGTCCTTATTCCGCCAGCATTGTGATAAAAATAGGAAAAAATACATCCACTCCCATTAGCTACAGTGCGGTTGGAATGGATTCCGCCTCTACGTTTTTTGGCCGATGTACGAATGTCCTCACTTGAACACCTAACGGCCAGTTCGATGACTTTAGGGCGCTACTCAACAATTAGGATGGGATGCCCAACCTGAAATTGACAAATCGCAACTTGTTGACATCAACACCATTCTTTATCAACTTATGACAAACAAGTTGATCAGCCGTAACATGAAGTTTAGTGGCAATTGACTTTATAATCGCATCACTTTCCATAGTGGATTTAAAGCGCAAAATATGCAGCCAAGACCTAATAGGCACTACATCTAACTCCGCTGACGAATGCGAGACATCAGTTCCAATTAGACCCCTCCGCTTCCTCCGAGAACGCGATGGTGTGGTTACCCAATCATCCGTAAGTGGATCGTGTTCGGCTGAACAATGTCATTTTCAGCAGTCAAGTTGGTACTAGTATTTATTCTTGTTGAAGCATTGCCGTTGGCGTTAGACGATTGGTTAACACTGAGCGGCAATCCAATTACCGATTGAGACGCAACGGTTGCATACGGCAGTGGTAATGGTGAGCGCTGCGATTCAGCTGACTTATCGATAATTTTCGGCGATTTATATGGCGAATTTGGTAATGCGTTGACCACCATATTAGCATGTGTCACTCCTTTAGCCCTTGGCAATCACTAACCGGCATTGTAGGTAGAAGGTCACTAGCGACCGCAGAAGATACTGTTATGGTCGGCACAGTTTGAGTTGGAATAATGACTAATTCCAGTTTACTCACCTCAAAAATAGCAGCCTTCAGATGATTCTGTTGCGATGATAAACCATCAAGCGTAGAACACACAGCAGCTTTTAATACCTTGAGTTTAGCCGCATACGATGATATTGACAATAACCGGCACGAATCACAATACCAATAAAGGCCGTTACCCAATTTTGCAACAGCATCGGTAATAGTTCCCGTGAGGCCAACACATTTACTATGAAAGACTTTTTCGCACAGGGCACAGCAGCACACAAACGGTGTTTTGTCCGAAGCACTTGGCCGCCGCACTAACAGCCATAACTAGTTTCAAGAACAAACCGATTATATTAAAGTCAACTGATTATTAAAGTCAAACCGATATTACAACTCAACGAAGCAGAGATCACTTGCGACCGATGGCCTTAAACAGCGCCAAGGGTGGCAATCATAATCGAAAGAAACGCGTCCGACTTACTCGAAACTTCGTGACAAAGTTTTACTTGAAATCCCAGCGAACCCCTAGCTCGCAACAATATATATATCTACATAGAATGTGTTTTCAGGATTTTTTAAAATCGACCCCAAGGTGGTGTAATGGTGTTGTATACATTTTCACAAATTCAGCCGTATCCCTCCGGTCTGATTAGATATCGAATAACTTTTCACTTCCACAGGCTTGCTTAATAATCACCTAAAACTCGTTTACAAGTTTTTTCCTTTTTCAACCCCTAAGAGGGTATAAACGGGTTGAAACGTTTTCACGAATTTTGTCATATCTCTTAGGAGTGATAAGACATCGGATTGGTTTTCACTTCCTCGGGCTTTCTTTACATATATCCAAAAACCCATTTTAGGATTTTTGGATATTCAACCCCAAAGTGGGTGCAAGGGGGTTGTATATGTTTTCACAAATTCCTACATATTTCTTAGATCTGATGAGATATCGTATTCATTTTTACTTCCTAAGGCTTCCTACATAATCGTCAAAAAGTTGATTTCAGTATTTTTAGATATTCAAATCCAAGGGGACGTAAAGCTTTCCCCATATTTCTTAGGATTGATGAGATATCAAATTGATTTTCACTTTAACAGACTTTTTATATAGGTATAATCGTCTACAAACGCATTTCCGATTTCACGTAATGTCCAAAAACCAAATCACGAAGAACCTCTAATCACGTAACAACTGATATTATACTACGACTTAGACCTCGTCCCGGAGTATAACCCAATTATGTAATTCATATGTTATATGTGGCAGCGGCGTAAGTATTCTAGCGCGACCCCATTCTAACCGCTTCCCGAACTGTTTTTTTAGGTTTTCAGTTACATAGTAACCTACATCCCATCTCAGAATTAAACGCGTTCCGAACTTCTACCCAAAAAATAATAAAGTTGCGCCCAGACTGTTGGCAGATTTTTAATTTTGATATAAATTTAACTTTTTTTCAAGAATTGATTGTAATTGTAACAAATAGCATAGAAACACAGAAAATACCACAAAAATGGAATGCGAAAAAATTGCAACGGTAAATCGGTGGACAAACCTGGATAAATGCGGTTTCAAAAGAAATTAGTACAAGTATTGTATTTGTTGTATGAATTGTTTTTTAATAAATGATGAAGAAAGTTTAAAGTATACGATGCAAAGAAAAAAATTAATTATCTATAATTAAAAAAAAAGTTACATCCAATTTACTAAGAATTTTTATTTAAGTATCCACTTTTGTCCGCCATCTACTAAACTTGAAAAGGAAGTTCAGTATTTCATCTAGAGTATTACATGATTGCCTCGTACTTTTCGTGTGCCGTGTGACTTGCATCTAAAAATAAAACATGTGAAATATAAAAAGACCTGAATGAAAAGTTTGTAACAAAGTACGGATACTCTATAAAAATATGATAGTACGTACGTATGTAAATCCGGCCACAACGTAATCTTGCACAATGTCTGGCCTTACCAGCTCCGTATAGGCTTTCGAAAAGTAAACATTTCTGATGATTGCAAATAAATTTGAATGATTCTTAGTTAGCTTTTTCTAGTAATTTTTTCTAATATCGATTATATAATCAAATCTTTAGATAGTGTGCATATAACCTTACACACATCGATAGTAAAAAAATATAATAATCGCGTGATTCTCTCGTAAAATATATTTGATATATACTATACATGGCTTATTAGATAATCAAGAAGTAAACAAGTCTTTTGAGGCACATAAATCAATTTTCTAATCGTATGATGTCTTTCATATTAATGCGATTAAAGTGTCCAAAGATTTGCAATTGTAAGAGAGGTTGGTGCTTTCTTGTACTAAATTTAATATTTGGATCAGTATAATCCATTCTACTGTGTTAATAGTTACTGAGGACCTGTTTCAGTTTCTGCCTTGTCTACGTCTATGTAAATTCTGGTTGAAAGCATGGCTTACCCAGTCTTGATTTGAGACAGCTGACGAAGTCAACGAGAGAGTAGTAAATATTTATATTTGGATAAAGAAAAATATATGTTTTACTGCTGTAAAAGTGGCGAATAATTTTTTCTATGCGAACATCATGCAGGTCGTCAGAGAAAACTTGCATTATTATAATTTCCGCTGATTACTTGGATTAGTTAGCTCAGCCTTATGAAATATAATATGCTGCCCGAGTATTTGCTTAGTCATCTTAACTATTACTACGTTTACATGGAGGATTGAATCCGGATTCAATCCTCTAAAATCGCATGTAGACGCAGATCGGATTGAAATGAGATCGACTCGATCCGAACCAACTTCTCGACCTGGATCGAATCGAAACCAGTTATGTCGTTCGTCATTTCTTCGATTTGCCCATGTTTCGAGCTTTCGATCCGGTGCTTTGCTTGATCTTTGGATTCTGCATGTAAACGTAGTATATAATAGTGACATTTACCATTAGAACTTGCGCAATGTTGATATCCATCAAGTTAGCCCCGCCATTTTCGAAAAAGTATAATTTAGCAATTGTGCTTAGTTGTGCTCAATTTGTGCCGTTTGTGCCGTGAAAGAAAATTATTTTTACTTCAGCCGATAAAAAGTTACGACCGTGTACTAAAAATTATGTTAAGTTAGCCCCGCCATTTTCGAAAAAATATAATCTGGCAATTGAGCTGAGTTGTGCTCAAATTGTGCCGTTTGTGCCGTAAAAAGAAATTATTTTTACTTCAGTCAATAAAAAGTTACGACCATGTACTAAAAATGATGTTAAGTTAGCCCCGCTATTTTCGAAAAAATATAATTTGGCAATTGTGCTGAGTTGTGCTCAATTTGTGCCGTAAAAAGAAATTATTTTTACTTCAGTCAATAAAAAGTTACGGCCATGTACTCAAAATTATGTTAAGTTAGCCCCACCATTTTCGAAAAAATATAATTTGGCAATTGTGTTGAGTTGTGCTCAATTTGTGCCGTAAAAAGAAATTATTTTTACTTCAGTCAATGAAAAGTTAAGGCAATGTACTAAAAATTATGTTAAGTTAGCCCCGCCATTTTCGAAAAAATATAATTTAGCAATTGTGCTCAAGTTGTGCCGTTTATGTGCCGTAAAAATTAAGAATTTTACTTTCATTTATAATTAATTATGACGAAAATACTAAAAATTGTGTTAAGTTGCATTAGTAAAATATTCCGTTGAGATTTAAATTTTTATACTCTAGATGAAATCATATAGAGTATTATAAGTTTAATCCAGCCCAAAAGTTTGTAACGCATAGAACCAAGCCTCGGACGAAAAAAAGTTATATATTATTTTTTGTTTATTTGTGGCCAAAAACCTCAAATCCGCCTGACGTCCGTCCGTCCGTCCGTCCGTCCGTCCGTCTGTCCGTTAGCACGATAACTCAAGAACGCCTTCACCTAGGATCATGAAATTTTGAATCTGGATGTTTGGTTGAATTTGTAAGGCTAAGTTCGTTAACGGGCAAAATCGTCCTACTCCTTCGGGTAGCTGCCATACAAAATGTCCTTAAAACACGTGTTCAAGAATATTGGTCGATAACTTCAGAAGGGTTTAAGCTACGTCTTTGAAATTTTGTATGTGTTATTTTTCCAATAGTTGGAGCTAAATATATGATTATGAAGAAAATCCTTTTAGTCCTTCGTGTAGCTGCCATACAAATATCCTGTCAAAATGTATTCACTTAATTTACAAAACTCACAATAACTCAAGTAATCTTTTAGCGACGAATTCGGAATTTTGTATAGGTTAGTTTTGAGTGAAAAGGAAGTCGGAGTTTACTAATCAGCGAAATCCTTTTACTCCTTCTGGTAGCTGCCATACAAAATGTCCTTAAAACACGTGTTCAAGAATATTGGTCGGTAACTTCAGAAGGGTTTAAGCTACGTCTTTGAAATTTTGTATGTGCTATTTTTCCAATAGTTGGAGCTAAATATATGATTATGAAGAAAATCCTTTTAGTCCTTCGTGTAGCTGCCATACAAATATCCTGTCAAAATGTATTCACTTAATTTACGAAACTCACTATAACTCAAGTAATCCTTTAGCTACGAATTCGAAATTTTGTACAAGTTAGTTTTGAGTGAAAACGAAGTTCGAGTTTACTAATCAGCGAAATCCTTTTACTCCTTCTGGTAGCTGCCATACAAAATATCCTTAAAACACGTGTTCATCAATATTTTCCAATAACTTTTGAACGCTTCAAGCTACGAATTTGAAATTTTGTACACGTTTATTTTTGAATGGTTCCAAGGAAAAGGATAAATGTGTAAGAAATCGAGTGAGTCCTTCCTGCTCCTCCCATGTGAAAGTCCTTTAAAAAGGACATTTTTTTCGATGACTTACCCAGTTCAAGATATGAAATTAAACACTGAATATTGTCTTTTAGTTTTGAGTAGCAATCTAATAGCAGTCCTTAATAAAGGACATACAACATGCACACACGTAATTCTACTTTATACCCAACTACAATATAAATCGGAGTTCAGTATTCATCTAGAGTATTATACGATTGGCTTGCAGCCGATCGTGACTGCAGTATGTTTTTAAACCGATTTTTTTTTTAATGTATATTACAAAACATTGATGTGTTTAACCAATTAGTAGCTTAATTGAATTATTAGAGAACTAAACTAGCTTAAATTTATGATTTTAAGTGCTGCCCATATATCTGGCATCATAAAATTAAATCTTCGTTACATACGAGTAAGTAATTAAAATAATTGCAATTTTTCTATTAAATAATTGAGAACCACCCCCATTGACATCCCAAGTTGATTTGTTAGGATGTTTTAAAAAACAGTATAATATACAAAATGAAAAAAATAAAAATTTTCATTTTGAGATTTCAAGGATAATTTTTATTCGTATTTTTTATATTGAGACAACCTTCCTCTTTTAAATAAATCCTACTTTATTATTCTAGTATAAAAGTTACCAGAGATATGAAATTTTAAAGAAATCATTAACATACTGTTGAGAGCTAGGGGTTCGCTGGTATTTCAAGTAAAACACAATTCGTTTGAAATCAAAAAAGGGATAATTTGTTGTTTCGCATTTTAATTCTATTCACAAAACTATTCGCACTGTATGGCAGCAATATCGCCCGCTTTTAGATATCGCTTGACTTGATCACACGCTATCGATCGCTTTCCGCTAATACGGTCGCCTACTAGTTGACTGTCACAGTCCACGTAATAAAAATTACTATGTCCCTCGCTGAAAGCTTTACCTGCTTTTATACTACTTGACTGTAGTCGAGACTGTTCTTGAATCATTATTCGTTGGTGTGTGTGGAATTTTCTCGAAAGCTTCAGAGCTTTCGATTCTGATCGTCTACGCTGTTCTAGCACATCCGAGACATTCGATTAGAAGGTGTTCCCCTTCGAATTTGTTCCGCCCTTAAATACTCAACTAGGCTTTTGATTGGGTTACTGTGCTGCTAGGTATTCCATTTTTGCTGTTTCTATTATGCGAAACCGATCGAGTTGCGCGGTTGCCAGGTTGGCATGTAACAATAATATAGGTACCTAACAAAAAAAAAGATAAAAACAAAATATTGAAATCATATTTTCTTTCACTAATTCTTCAAGTACAAACATTTTCAAAAGAGGTGGAGATGTTAAGATAACAAATTTTTGGCGATTCTTGATGGAATGACCCTAAAGTGATAATTCGTTATAATGGAAATTCCGTTAAATCAGAAGAAATTTTAAGACCTATTACAGACTCATAGCTTCTCTATATGCCTAGATTCACAAATATGGGTGTAAAGATGGTGGCCTTTGGATGAGGGGGTGGAGCCGTAAATTTGGGAGCATCCGGAGGAGAAATTTTAAGACCTATTACAGACTTGTAGCTCCTCTGTATGCCTAGATTCACAAATATAGGTATGCAGGGGGTGGTTTTTGACTGAGGGGGTGGAGCGGTAAAATCTGGGGCTGTAAGAACAACTAAGCATTAATTTATTATTAATTTGGAAACCAATTCCAGAATTGTTGCTAATTCTTGTGGGGAGATGTTTTGCCAAATTACTCAGGCCGAAAACACTCCTCACAAATTGGATCACAGATCCAAGAACGCTGGCTGTCATTTCGATTCCTATATAAGGACGAGAAATCGAAGTGGCAGCCAGTCGTTCGCCAACTGGCGGGCGACTCATAACACGGCTGCAAAGCGATGACGCCGATAGTCGTCGCTGCAGTCACACAACACAAACAGCACGACGGCTGCGATGTGAGCCGTCGCTGCAAAGACGACGGCTGCGATGTGAGTCGTCGCAGCAAAGACGTCGGCAGCATTGCCGACGCAGCGAACACCACACCCCCGTGACGCGACGGCACCGAATACTGCCGTCACATCACGACCTTACCAGAGTTGGACTCTCGGCATAGCCGGGAGAACTCCAACGTATAAGGTCCTGCCGAATGTCCTTACATTCTATTCGCCGAGATATACGAACAAAGGTTGAGTTTTTATTCACAGGGGTGCATATTTCGGGACAGGGTGGACCGAACTTATCGGAATCGCGCTTATTCGAAAGCCTTTAAATAGCCGTTAATTAATATACATATAACTAGAACTCTGTTCCAGTTACCTTGAACATCGTTTCGGCTATGGTCATCCTAGCTTCATCGACAGTCAGAACGACCACACGGTTTTATCATTAAGGGTGTAGCGGAAATTTTTTTTTGGAGCACTAAATTAGCATTTAATAAGCCTTTAATTATGACATAAGTTATATGTTAAAATTTCAATTTGGTCATCCTAAGTTATTTGACATCGCGAACTTTCGTAGTGAGGCAGCATTCTTTTATAACGGCGTGATGTCGTAAATAATACCCTGCACTTTTTACTTCATTATCGGTGACTTAACATAAGACATATGCCACACTTGCAAATATTCGTTTGATATTGATTTTTCATTTCGAGGATTTTGGACAATTTTCGTTCAATTCTAGCTAATCGCTTTGTAGTCATAGTACGTGAATCAACAAGATTAGTGTTTATCTAATGGTAAATTGACAATAAAAGGTCTGTGTTTCGGGAGACATTAACTTTCACTCGTATGAAGGAATGATCGTGTTTAATGTACTCTTCGACTTTATTGTAAGTTGATACATCAGCATCTTCATAAGCAAATAACAAGATCACCTTACTCGATTTAATAAATACAGAAATACGATTGATTGTTGTTTTTACAAAAATATAACTTTGGTCATAATTAGAAGGAATGATCGTGTTTAATGTACTCTTCGACTTTATTGTAAGTTGATACATCAGCATCTTCATAAGCAAATAACAAGATCACCTTACTCGATTTAATAAATACAGAAATACGATTGATTGTTGTTTTTACAAAAATATAACTTTGGTCGTAATTAATTATCAACGAAAGTAAAATTATTTACTTTTACGGCATAATGTAGCATAATTAAAAACTGAAATACTATTTTTCATTTAATTTTTTTGAGCAGAACTGCTCAATTATATTTTTTCCAAAATGACGCGGCTAATTTAACATAATTTTTAGTACATGGTCGTAACTTTTTATTGACTGAAGTAAAAATAATTTCTTTTTACGGCACAAATTGAGCAGAACTCAGCACAATTGCCAAATTATATTTTTTCGAAAATGGCGGGGCTAACTTAACATAATTTTGAGTACATGGCCGTAACTTTTTATTGACTGAAGTAAAAATAACTTCTTTTTACGGCACAAACGGCACAAATTGAGCACAACTCAGCACAATTGCCAAATTATATTTTTTCGAAAATGGCGGGGCTAACTTAACATAATTTTGAGTACATGGCCGTAACTTTTTATTGACTGAAGTAAAAATTATTTTTTTTACGGCACAAACGGCACAAATTGAGCACAACTCAGCACAATTGCCAAATTATATTTTTTCGAAAATGGCGGGAATAACTTAACATAATTTTTAGTACGTTGCCGTAACTTTTTATTGACTGAAGTAAAAATAATTTCTTTTTACGGCACAAACGGCACAAATTGAGCACAACTCAGCACAATTGCCAAATTATATTTTTTCGAAAATGGCGGGGCTAACTTGATGGACTTGCAATATTGCTGACTTCGGACTACCACTTTATAGGAGAATTTTTTAAAATAAATTAAATAAAAAATATGGTCTCCAGTACGTCCTTCATGAATTGAAAATTGAGAGAAACATTTTTAAATTTTAAACTTTTTTATTTGGGTACATAAAATATGAATTCACTTAATTGAATTATTTTTGTTGTAATGTATAGTAAGTTCTTAAATTTTCATGGATTTATCGAATTATTTTAAAATATTCTTAAAATTTGAATTTATTTAATTTGATATACATAACTTTGTATCAAATAACTAGTTATAATAGCTAATAAAAAGATATTCTATTGGAACAAATTTATACTATCAACATGTTTTTTCAGCGGTCTACACATATCTAAGAAGACCATATCCCGGTTTCCCCTAAAACTCTCATAGTTTATCACAAATGTTATAAGCGATGATGATTTTATTCAGACTTGCGGGCGTTTATTGAGTGATTACGGAATAGATTAGAAATTGCGATAAAACATATTGATTATATTTCTTTATTTTTTATTAATATAATTTTTCATTTTTGCTAAGTATAAAAAAACTCGAACGGTTGATTGGTATGTATTAATAAAATTCCGAAGAATTATGAAAAAAGTAGGAAAAATCGATCGATTTAAACCAGTGATATATAAAATAAAATAGGAATTAATAAAATTAATATAATATGCTCTAAAAATTTTTCTGATCACAATGTTTCTAGAAAAATTTAACATTTTTAAGGTAAGTCTCCGACTTTATTTTTGTTTAGATTAAATTAATAGTTTATTCCTTGCGGGAATTTAATTTTCTCTTCAGTTCCTTTTCAACATTTTTATTGGGGATTATGAATAAATTCCTGTCATTTTTATCATGAAAACGAATGCATTATTTAAAAAAAATAATAAATAACATGTCATTGAAAGTATTATCCATCGATAGCAACTACTTTCTTCAATCTTTCTGGTAGCATACGAATACCATCTCTCATCTTTTGAGGTTATCCACGAATCGAGTCATTTGGCATCTTCATAAGAATGGAAGGGCTGCTCAGCCAGGCCATGAATCATCGATCGGAACAAGTGGCAATCGGAAGAAGCAATGTCCGGTGAATACGGCGGGTAGAGTAGGACTTTGCATTTCAGCGTTTTACAATTTGTCACCGACAGGGCCGGATTTACCTATGAAGGGGTTATTTCACTTTTGGGGGCACCCTAACAACTAATGCTTATGATTTTCATACTCTAGATGAAATCATATAGAGTATTATAAGTTTAATCCAGCCAAAAAGTTTGTAACGCATAGAACCAAGCACCGGACGAAAAAAAGTTATACATCATTTTTTGTTTATTTGTGGCCAAAAACCTCAAATCCGCTTGACGTCCGTCCGTCCATCCGTCTGTCCGTGAACACGATAACTCAAGAACGCCATCACCTAGGACCTTGATATTTTGAATCTGGATGTTTGGTTGAATTTGTAAGGCTAAGTTCGTTAACGGGCAAAATCGTCCTACTCCTTCGGGTAGCTGCCATACAAAATGTCCTTAAAACACGTCTTCAAGAATATTGGTCAATAACTTCAGAAGGGTTTAAGCTACGACATTGAAATTTTGTATGTGTTACTTTTCCAATAGTTGGAGCTAAATATATGATTATGAAGAAAATCCTGTTAGTCCTTCATGTAGCTGCCATACAAATATCCTGTCAAAATGTATTCACTTAATTTACGAAACTCATTATAACTCTAGTAATCTTTTAGCTACGAATTCAAAATTTTGTACAAATTAGTTTTGAGTGAAAAGGAAGTTTGACCTTACTAGTCAGCGAAATACTTTTACTCCTTCTGGTAGCTGCCATACAAAATGTCCTTAAAACACGTGTTTAAAAATATTGGCCGATAACTTCAGAAGGGTTTAAGCGACGTCTTTGAAATTTTGTATGTGTTATTTTCCCAATAGTTGGAGCTAAATATATGATTATGAAGAAAATCGTATTAGTCCTTCGTGTAGCTGCCATACAAATATCCTGTCAAAATGTCTTCACTTAATTAACGAAACTTTCCATAACTCAAGTAATCTTTTAGCTATGAATTGGAAATTTTGTACAAATTAGTTTTGAGTGAAAACGAAGTTCGAGTTTACTAATCAGTGAAATCCTTTTACTCCTTCTGGTAGCTGCCATATAAAATGTCATTAAAACACGTGTTAAACAATATTTTTCGATAACTTTTGAACGCTTCAAGCTACGAATTCGAAATTTTGTAGACGTTCATTTTTAACTGGTTCCAAGGAAAAGGATAAATATGTAAGAAATCGAGTTAGTCCTTCCTGCACCTCCCATGTTAAAGTCCTTCAAAAAGGACATTTTTTTTCGATGACTTATTCAGTTCAAGATATGAAATTAAACACTGAATATTGTCTTTTAGTTTTGAGTAGCAATCTAATGGCAGTCCTTAATAAAGGACATACAACGTGCACACACGTAATTCTACTTTATCCCAAACTACAATATAAATCGGAGTTCAGTATTCATCTAGAGTATTATACGATTGGCTTGCAGCCGATCGTGACTGCAGTATGTTTTTAAACTTTTTTCCTAATCGGAAAAATATTTGAAAAAAAAATCTTGTGTTTGTATCACATAATTTCGAAAAAAAATGTTTGTTTACCAAAGATATCAGCTTTCTTCCATTGCATGTCAATACCACAACAGCAAAAACTTCGCAAGTTTTTACAAAAACTTTTTGCGAATTTCAGCAACGGATTTCGATTACTTATTGGAAAAAGTAACACCTTTAATAAAACGAAGAGATACCCAGATGCGAAAAGCAATTACACCGGCTGAGCGTTTAACTCTGACTTTGAGGTATTTAGCAACAGGTCAGTTAGTTAATTAATGAAAATAAATAATAAGTAATTTGTGTCTGTGTTTGTTAAGGTGATAGTTATTAATCCCTGATGTATTTATTTCGATTACCGTCTAACACAATTTCAACTATAATACCAGAGGTCTGCAGTGTAATTTTTAATGTCTTAAAAAACGAATATTTAAAGGTATGTGAAGACTATATTTTCATGTTTTGTATGCATTACAATTGTTACCATCACCATAATTTCTTTCAATTAGTGGCTATACAGCATTTTTCCCTTACTATCGTATGACATTAACAAAGTTTAAGAAATACAAATAAAGTTCCCTAAATCAATTTCTCCGGAGCCTGTGTCGTTATTTTCAACAACTGGTGCTTCATTCTCCAAAATCAGTGAGGAGCAGGAGCTTGAAGAAAGTGGTGGCGTAGGCGTAGAATGATGCGAAATATAAATTTCACTCGTAGACGGTGATGCTGCACATTGGCGTGAGAGCCTTTCGAAATTTGCATTTGCAATTAACTGCTGTATGTCATACTTCAATTTTAATAGGATGTTTGGCAAGCTGCTAAGCAATCGCAGCTCATTGCCAAACATTACAAATTCATCCTTTGTTTTAGTTTGCGATAAAATTTGCAAACATTGATTTAAGGCAGCGTCTTCATCCATTTCGGCACGATTTTGTTGATGGAGACAACATTTCAGAACTACTTTGATCAGTTGATGGCAATTCAATTAGTTGTTGAGCGGTTGGTGATCGTTGATGTACATCGCTTTTAACACCGGCAAGATCTTCTCCATTTTCTGCAGCTTTTCTTTCATCAACCTATAACTGTCCTCCTGCGTCCGGTGTTAGGTTGGCGACAGTTGCGGGTGCTCTCAAATGTCAGCGAAGTGCTGACTTCTGAACGCACTCGCAACGCCCAGCAGGGAATACAAATCTTGCCCAGCGGCAACTCAACAGAATTTGATTCTATTTTATTGAATATATGAAAATTTGGGGCTTCAGTGAAATTTTTTGGGGGCCTCTTAAAATTTGGGGGGCCTGTGCTACAGAACCTTTTAGTCCTATGGGAAATCCGGCCCTGGTCACCGAGTGTTGTCATACTGCAAAATTACTTTGTCGTGTCTCTCCTCGTATTGCGGCCGTTTTCTTTCAATGTCCGGCTCAAACGCATCAATTGCGTTTTTGAAAGAAAAACATAATGAAGAAAAATTCCCCGCAAGTACTCGTTTTTTGGCACGAAACTCGACTTGTTTAACGCTATAAAAAAATATGTTGTTTTCAATTCGGCGGAACAAAATATACTGTCATTTGAAGTCTAATTGTGAAGCTTCACGATGAAGTTGGCTGTAGTTTTGCCCGATGCAAAAAGGCGAAGGTAACACCATCTTTCGGGAAACGACAGGAACTTATTCATAACCCTAATATGTATCATCCTATTCAACACAATGGCTCTGTGTTGGGACTATCTCAAGTCTCTCCTTGCAAGCGATGGTATTTTTAAAGAATAGTAATAGGATTCCGCGAATATATTGACCAGAAAACAGCCACTGCGTCCTTCTTTTAATTTCCATATCGTCATTAGAAACTGTTTATTTCTTGACACATAGATCAGAATTGACCAATAATCTACAAGGTGCCTGTAGCACTTTTAAAGCTAAGGGATGTTATGTTATGAACATATGAAAAATAACCAAAGTCTCCGCAAGTAAGTGAAATATATTGTATTATGATCGTATTTGGAAGCGCACCAGTTTACTAGAACAAATTTTATGTGTTCAAATTACTTCTCTTCGTGGGTTTCATATAATTAATGTTAGCGTTAATGTTTCCCTATGCCCAAAATAAGAGCTGGAAAGAAGTGCAGCGGATAATATTTGTGCAAAATACTATTGATACATTGCTAATATACATAACTATCGTAATATATGAAGCTAGGTGGACGATGATACACAGAACGTATGGTTTGATTTGACTTCTATCTAAAATAGATAAGTAAAGTAGATATCTAATGCAAAATCCAAGTGAATGAATACTTAAAAGATAGAATTGCAGTCGCAATATGCATTATTAGCCGCGCGCAATAAGCTTTATAAGAAATTAGGACCTTTTCTTTCAAATCGCTGTTCATGGCTGAAAGCATCTGACAAAAATTCAAAATTTAATTTAGTTACTCTAGTCAGCATTCAGAATACCGGACTGCTGTAGCGTATTTTAGGCAGAGATGATGCGAATCGTTCAGCCTTGTAATCTGCTAGAAGCTTGTGCAATGCGGAACAAACCCATCGTCATCCTAACGGATAGTCAGGCGGCGATTAAAGCGCTCGACTCACACTTGATCAAATCCCGCCTCGTGAGGCTATGCAGGGATAAGATTAGTGCGTTATGCACTTATTTTAACATAACATTTTGTTGTGTTCCGGGTCACACCGGGATTCCGGGCAACGAGGCTGCGGATGAACTCGCAAGGAGAGGTTCGGCGCTGAATCCAGCGCTAGCTTTTTAAATGAGGAGGCCAATTGAGGACATTAAACAAGCCGTGTCGGTCATATCGGAGGCTAACACGAGGTGGTCCGGCCTAACATCGTGTCTCGTGGCCAGGCAGCTATGGCCGACCCTAAGTGCGAGCAGGACAAAGTTTCTCCTACTCGGAGATAGGAATACAGTTCGTATCCTAATTGGTGTACTGACAGGCCATTGCCTGATCGGCCGGCACGCCAGAAAACTAGGTGTTGCGGACGTTGCAGATCTGTGCCGCTGCTGTAGTGAATCCGATGCCGAGGAAAGTATTTTCCACATGCTTTGCGAAAGCCCTAGTCTGGCTTGGAGGCGGGAACATACTTTAGGTACGCGCTTCGCCATGGACTTGGACGAATTCGCAAACATTAAGCTAGACAAGCTGCTGCAGTTTGTCAGACTGGCGGGGTGGTTTACCTAAGATGTGCGCTTGGGCGCACGGGTACTTTTTCCCGTACACGTGGGATCACAACGGACCTATAGGCTGTGCTTGGTCGCTTAGCGAACACCCATCTTACCTACCTACCTACATAGTCAACACAGGCAAGCGGATTGGCGCTGCTAGCTGCTGTATGCCATGAACTAATAGGTACGTTCACTCGTCCTTATATGCAAAGTATTGGTATACTGCCGCTATCGACCCTATTATGATATAGATACCAGCAATTGATATTTCTCTATTCTTCATTAGCGAGAATGCAAATATATTTCAACGTAGCGAAATTGACTGCCTACTACAAGAGGGATGTTATTAAAATTTTCGCATTTTTAATATTAACCAAAACGATGCTTCAATTATAAAATTGTGTATCAAACCTGGGACTGTTAATAAAGTAATAAATTTAATAATGAGCTTCTTGTATCCAATTTGTCATGTTTAGTTTTGAATACGCCGTGACAAAATCAATGTGTTGTCGTCTTTAATTTGATGTATAATGTGTTGACAGTCCGCGACGAATGCAAAAGTGAATTCAATATCTCACTAAAGTAAGAGTGAGTGTGGGTTGCTATTGATTATATCATCTAGTTGACATTCCGCTTTTTCTAGCAATGTAAGGCCTATACAAAGTATCTACACAGTACGTAGCCCAAAGAATCTATAAGAAATTGGATTTTATGCTTTTTTCTTCTCCCCGTCCTTTAAAAAAATGCTTATGGAACATCTGAGATCGTAAATCTTTTACGAAAAACTTTATGGATATTACAACACGAAATATGAGGGGGAATTAGAACAAAGGCATAAACAGAAAGTTATGATCGAAATTTATGAACCAATTCAACTATGACTTACGGCCTATGTAAAACTGTAGCGCCATTGTGAAAGACGTTTAAAAGGATTATGTCCAGAAGTTTCAGTTTAACAGCAGCAACGTTTTTGTTGTGGGAGATGAAGCATTATGTAGTTTGTGGTGTGTGCGTTTGGCAAAAAATAAACAAAAGTTTATAATAAGAAATTAAAAAGGTACTTCTAAATAAATGGTTTACAATGCATGGAATGATCATAAATATGTGCTTTTTGATATTTTATTAAATTTTTTAAACACGGAGAGCAGTGTAAAAACCAAATAAACAATTTTATTGGACACAGTTATGTCTAGACTAGACTAGTAAATCGCATTACTAATATCATTCAAATCTTTGTTAACACACAAAGATCACATTATTCGAATATTTGAAAAGAAAAAAAAGAATAATTCTTATTATTTCCGAGTGCAAAGAAATAAACTGGAGACTTTTATGAGCAAATAAAGAATGATGATCGTAATTAGAAAGATGTTTTTTCTAACCAATTTACCCAAATCGAGCCTTAGACTCTTCTATAATGTTTCCTCCAATCGTTTTCATTATCCAATTTGAGTGCACTATCGAAGCCCGCAATAATGTGGACTTTTACAGCTCAATTACCGAGTGGGAATGAAACATGAAGGGATACTTGTGCCAAACTTCCGCAAACGCTTTCTCTAAATTGATGCCTTCCATATTAGAAACAAGTTTCTATGAAGCGTAAGATTAAGGTTGCCAGATTGGGCTATTTACCGCGATTTGGGCTATTTATATATTCCATTCGCGGGTATAAATTTCAAAAAGTTACTTATAGCTTTTTGGGCTATTCGGCCAACGCAAAGTGTGTTATTTTGCTAGTTTGCAACAGAGCCGATCAACGAGGAAAAAATAGAAATATAAGAATTAGAAAACTGAATTTTAGTCGTCTCTTGGATTAAATCTGCTAGTGTTACCAGCTCAAATACAACGTTTGCCATCTATGTCATATCACAAATCCTCCTGACACTCAGTTTTCGGTTCTCGGTTCTCTCAAATGAAAAATAATAGTTCACACGATATCTATATGGTGTTTGCAAACTAAAATGCATTTAGAATCTGTTTATTATTTATAGGCGTTCTACAAATAAACTACTCATGAAATAACTTGCACGTGCTTATTCAATATCATGAAACGATAATGTCATAAGGAGGCATATATTCTATCAGCATATCAAGCCTTCGTTTTATTTTATGCAAAATTTTACAAGGTTCTCATAGAGCAATCAATCAAAATTTCACGTTTGCTTTCAGATCTTACTCTTCTTCATATAAAAATTTCACACAAACAATTTCATTGATGAAAATTGCTTTTTATTGATCCCCGTGGAAAGAAAATTATATCCAATATTTGTTGTAAAAAAAGAAAGTTTACAAGGAAATCATTCTGTGAAAGTACGGCTTTCATAGGAAACTACAACAAGAAATTTAAATTGGAACAGAAATTAAATCGTGATTAAAATACTGATTTGCAATGTGAGCTATAAAATATCAATCAATTGCAATTTATATTGCATGTACGATAATTCGAAGAAAAAGCATTTTATTAACGTTTTCTGTTAAGCTGATAATGTTTGTAATCGACCTTGTAACTTGTCACATATATTTACCCACTTCTGATAATAATAAATAGTCTTTTTGAGTTATAGTTCTCCATAATGTGCAAACACTGGTGCGCAGTTATCAGACCACGCTGCAAACATATTAGAAAAATATTATGATGATGATAATCACAATTTGAATATCGTCCCACTTCAAAATTAAACTGATTTTAAATTTTAACTACTTTATCCTTAAATTAGTTAATCAATTAGTCATTGGCACAACGGAATTAACTATCATATTATATAAATGACTACTTACTATTGGTTTTACTTAAAAAACGCAAAAGGTATTAGTTGAAACGCAGGGCGCACTTGCTAAACATGATTTAAATTCGTGATTTTTTATAAATAAATTTTTGA
Organism: Beris morrisii; assembly: GCA_951812415.1. Lineage (NCBI taxonomy): Eukaryota > Metazoa > Arthropoda > Insecta > Diptera > Stratiomyidae > Beris > Beris morrisii. Next base: position 87,587,371 of record OX638310.1, on the reverse strand, counting down.
TTGACCACATCGTAATGCTGGATTAACACCGAAATTAAATGTAAAATACGTAAAATTCATTTCATCTGTTTTTCGTTTAGTACCTATACAGCAATTTTACTCTTCCTCCTGAAGTCGTTGCCTCCAATCGTCTCGATCCAAAGACCGCGTCCTCCAGCTGCTAATTTTTAAGATGGCTTTGCTATCTTCATCAACCGAGTCTTCTCATCGTTTGCGTGGTTTGCCTACTGGCCAGTTACCACTCGCTTTGCCTTTAATAACACGTTTGGGGATTCTTCTGTCTTCCATTCGCTCTACATAGCCAGCCCACTCCAGATTACGTAGCTTGATGAACGTTGAAGCTTCTGGCTCTTCGTAGAGTTGATACAACTCATGGTTGTATCTTATTGTATCCCAAAATTCTTCGGAAGACCTTTCTTTCGAATGCGTTAACTGCTTTTTCGGAAGTTCGCGTTAATGTCCATGTCGCTGCCATAACAGAGTGCAGGTCCTATATTAGTTTTATATATTCGCAGCTTATTGTTCCCGTGCACCTTCTTGGATTTCATTATTGGAAGTACCAAATACGTTTTATTTGTTAACATGATCCGTCATTTGATTTCATCCGTTTCGTTGCGGTCTTTTGCTAGATTAGCCCCAAGAAATATGAAGTTGTCCACACTCTCCAAATTATACTCCGCAATTGTTATATTCTGTCTGATTGGCGCTCTCTTTCTTGTTTGCGTCATTACTTTTGTTTTGCTTTCGTTAATGCGCAACCCGAATCCTTTTGCGGCGGAGTCTAGATTGACAAATACCTCCTTAGCACTAGGGAAGGATCTGCCGAGGATGTTTATATCGTCAGCGTATGCTACTAGTTGTGTGGACTTCAATAGTAGTGTCCCATTTGAGTCGACTGAGGTTTTTCGGATAACATACTCTAGGGCCAATTTGAAAAGCATGAGGGCCAGACCATTTCCTTGCTTTAAACCTCATTCCGTTCGAAAGCTGGTTGTGGAATCGGTTTGTATTCTTACTTGGGATTTAGTGTCGGTTTGTATTCTTACTTGGAATTTAGTGTTCGTCATTGTGAGTCTTGTTAGTCGGACGTCGTTATCACGTTCTACTGAAATATCATGATATAAGAAACAAGCTTAAGCTTTCCACCAAATTTGTCGGCAAGATTCCGCAGTCCAAGCCTCTTATTCCTCTATCCGACTCTAACAAAATATTTAATAAACTATTATTCATAGTACATATATGTCTTGCAATTTTCTAGTGAAAAACGTTTACGCGATATGAAAATCAGAATGCAGGCTGCAGCCTTAGATCTCTCCAGGGTCATTTCATCAAGAATCGCCAAAAATGACGAAATTTGTGACCTCACCATCTCCGATTCTATTGGAAAATTTTCTACTTGAAGAACTAGTAAAAACAATAGACAATAACATTTGTCAGCACAAATGTACTTTGCCACATGGGGGTGCATGACACCCTCTGGAGTCAATCATAATTCATATAGTCAAACATGATTTATAGAAAAACTTTAGGGAATGTTATGACACATAACAACCCAATTCAATTAAAAATTTTCATCTGCCATCAGTCTGGGCGAAACTTTATTATTTTATGGGTAGAAGTCCGAAACGTGTTTAATGATGAAATGCTGTGCAGGTTACTATGCGACTGACAACCTAAAAAATAACGTGGTTATTTCTTAGGTTGTCAGTCGCATAGTAGCCTACACTGAATCTCATCATTAAACACGTTTCGGACTTCTACCCATAAAATAATAAAGTTGCGCCCAGACTGTTGGCAGATTTTTTTTATTTATTTACGTATTTTTTTTATCAATAGAATAATTCATAGTAGTTAACATTACACACATTCACATTAAACCTAAGATATTTTCGGAATCAGTGACATTTTGAACAATACCCCCAGGGGGTTTAATAGAGAAAAATACTTAAATCGGGTTTTTCCCCGACTACGTTTAAAGCTTATAGATGTGAAAGTGAATTCCAAATCTCAATATACCTTAGGACTATGGGTGTAACTAGTACTTAGGTTCAAACGAAAATAGGAGATAGAGGAACTTGTCCTGAGTAGAAAATCGTTCCGCACATACTTCCGTTTTTGCGCCGTTAAGGAAATAGCGCGATTTTAAGGACGAAGGATTTTCATCGTACCTGTGATCACTGTTTGATCTCTAACTTCTGCTGTACTTAGCGTAACGTAATAATTCTGGGCTCGTTGGAAAGGACACAAATTCTTCTTTCTAATTGCTATCAACTGTATCAATCAGTGTTAGACTTTTTGAGAAAAATTCATTTAAATGACACAAAAATAATAAAAAATTAAAAAAAAATACAAAAAAGTCCTGTTTTCTCCAAGAAGGACCTGATTAACCACCAAATTTTATTACATTTTCGGAAAGCTATGGGCTTATACGTTTGATAACAGAATTTCTTCATATTTGCAACAACAAGTGAGTTCCCTGCACATGTTGGAAATACTGCTAAACATAGAATTTACCGCAAAACAGATGCAGTAATGAGCAACCATGTTAACAACACACGTATTGCTCTTATGTGTGGAAATTATGTTACAGGTAAGTAAAAATATGACAACTAATTAGATAGCGTCCATTTAAGTAAATTAACTAGCATTCATTTAAGTTAATTAAGTAATATCCATTTAAGTAGGGCGTGGAGTTTACCTGCTCCCTTAAGGAACAGGAATGACTTCGTCCTACGTAGATTTTTCAGCGATAAAAGCATCGGGAGGAAGCAGCAGCAAACAGAATGTCATAGACATCACTACGAGCAACATGGCAAGCAATAGGAGGTCTTTTACAACGGAAGAAATGGCAGACATGCACTTCGTGTATGGGTTGTGCGACGGGAATATGCTAGGCGAGCCGAAAGAGTTTGCCGGGAACGGTATCCGGACAGATCTCGGTACCCCCATTATCGGATGTTCATCAGCATTCATCGGAACGAGGTACACTGCAGCCGTGGCGGGCGACACAACATCCAGGACGGCGACACTCGGTACCTGTGGCCACGGAGGAGCGCATACTGCGCATCGCGGCTAGGGACCCCACGATAAGCACCCGGCGCATCGGCCATCGATTAGGCATCAACCACATGCAAGTGTTCCGAATTCTGCAAGAAAAAGGACTGTATCCCTATAACAATACACCGGTGCAACAACTGTTGCCCGGTGATCGTGAACAGCGGCGAAACTTTTGTCGTACCATGTTACTGCGAGCAGACGAACATCCAGCGTTTTTCGGAAGAATTCTCTGGACCGACAAATCGCAATTCACCCGCGATGTCATACAAAATTTCCACAATATGCATGTGTGGGCACGTGAAAATCCCCATACCAGCCTAAGTACGTCCCATCAACATCGCTTCAGTGTGAATGTTTGGGCTGGCATCATCGGCAGAACTTTCATCGGTCCGGTATTTCTTCCCCCAATTCTCAATTCCACCAGTTATGCCGAATTTTTGGAGGAAACTTTACCAGACCTCATAGAGGATATACCACACCGTGCATTGGTCAGGTTTTGGTACCAGCACGATGGAGCGCCAGCGCATTATGGTGCTAATGTCCGTCGGTGGCTCGACGCGAATTTTCGGGATCGATGGATTGGTCGTGGCGGTCCCATTGCATGGCCTCCACGATCTCCCGACTTAACTCCCATGGACTTTTATGTCTGGGGGTATTTGAAAAGCATCGTCTACGCAGAGGAAATTCATACACGAGAACAGCTCATTTCCCGTATCACCGAAGCATGCGATCAGTTACGAGCCCAACTACTGCGTGTGAACCCCACCAATGCCATTCGTCGGCGATACCACTTCTGCTTGCTCCACAACGGCGGACATGTCGAAAATTTTTTGTAAACGTAATAAACTAAATAAACGTAATAAACTATACTTCAACTCTTTTATTTCATCCTCACTATTATTAATCATACTCCTTCGGCGAATGACGGGTGTCAAACCAGATTTACTTGAAGGGAACGTGCTTGATAACTGTTAGCCCCGCTCCTTTACAATTCAACCTATGAAGAAATTCTGTTATCAAACGTATAGTGAAATTTTATGGGCTTTCCGAAAATTTAATAAAATTTGGTGGTTAATCAGGTCCTTCTTGGAGAAAACAGGACTTTTTTGTTTTTTTTTTTAATTTTTTATTATTTTTGTGTCATTTAAATGAATTTTTCTCAAAAAGTATAACACTGATTGACACAGTTGATAGCAATTACAAAGAAGAATTTGTGTCCTTTCCTACGAGCCCAGAATTATTATGTTACGCTAAGTAAAGCAGAAGTTAGAGATCAAACAGTGATCACAGGTACGATGAAAATCCTTCGTCCTTAAAATCGCGCTATCTCCTTAACGGTGTAAAAACGGGAGTATGTGTAGAACGATTTTCTACTCAGGACAAGTTCCTCTATCTCCCATTTTCGTTTGAACCTCAGTACTAGTTACACCCTGTATAAGAATTCGTGAATATGTACACAACCACTTTACACCCCCTTAGGGGTTAGTGGATTCACGGACATTTTTTTTACTCAACTTCTGAACGCCAATAAAAATCAGAATTTTTTTCCTTTCTACCCCTTTTCACCATCACCCATTACACCCCCACCACTAAATTTTTTTTCCCTACTAGAGGTCTACAGATCCCAACTCCTGTAAAATTTTCAAGATCATATCTGATACGGTTTCTGAGATATAAAAATGACATTTTTTGAGAAATTGCTAACCCCCCACTTTCGTGCTCCACCTCCCCCCTCAAAAAATTTACTTTCAGTAGACTCCTCTTGTGATTTCATATACAGAAACTAAATTATTTCTTCCTGTTGTAATTGGTTCGGAAGATATTGTAATCCAAAATTTTTCACCCCCCAACCCTACATTCCACCACCCCCCTTAAAAATTGTAGCCCTTGTCTAATTTTCAAGTAAGAGCAACCATAAAGTTTCAATCTTCTGACATCAATCGTTCAGGAGATATGGATTTTAGAATGTTTCAATCCCGTCTTTCAAGCGTTTTGGACTCATTGTTTTCCCCCCACTTCCAGACCCCTCAACCCTTATCGATAATTTTTTTGCAAATGAGTCCACTATCATAGTACTACATAAGTTCCAAGTTTCAGCCTCCTAGCATAAGTGGTTCCTGAGATCAGGAAACCAAAATTTTTCGTCTAAAACGCTCCCCCCTCATCACCCCTTACACCCCACCCATCCAAAAGGTACCATCCGTAGGGGTTCACCCAATTAACCTACCATAAAAATTTCAACTTAATACCTCAACGGGTTTGGGAGCTACGCGTTTTCAAACGATTTTGCGTACGGCGGACAGACGGAATTTTTTTTTTTTTGCCTTTTTGATGTTTGCTAGTCCTAAAACGTGTAAATACAAAATTTCAGAGTAGCAAATTTTTTTGAAATTTTAGGTCGATCACAATACTTTATTATTAAAAAATAATAAAGTAAAAATAATTGAAATTAAATTTTTTGTTTCTATCTCAATTAAATTATAAGATATTCTATTTCAAAATCATGCTCGCAACCTTATCTACACACCCCGATTACAAACATGATTCTCATAGGGAAAATGAAAATTTTTAAATTTATGGTTCAGAATTCATGAGTTATAAATTAGACTTTACGTGTGTTTTCGTTTGCGTACGTGAAAGTTTTCTTGGTTTTTCTAACACTGAAACATGAAAATAAATAATTTTCCGGAAACATATTTTTTTTTTAAATCTTTCTTGCAAAATATTGAAAAATAATAAAGTACAACAAAAACTCAACTTCACTAACAAGAAAAATCTGCCAACAGTCTGGGCGCAACTTTATTATTTTATGGGTAGAAGTCCGAAACGTGTTTAATGATGAGATACGGTGTTGGGTACTATGCGACTGACAACCTAAAAAATAACGTTCCAAATAGCCTCCTGGTTATTTTTTTGGTTTCCTACTAGAAGTTTACCGACCCCAACTCCTGTAAAATTTTCAAGATCATATCTGATACAGTTTCTGAGATATAAAAATGACATTTTTTGAGAAATTGCTATCCCCCCACTTTCGTGCTCCACCTCCCCCCTCAAAAAATTTAGTTTTGGTAGACTCCTCTTGTGATCCCATATACAGAAACTAAATTTTATCTTCCTGGTGTAATTGGTTCGAAAGATATTGTAATCCGAAGTTTTTCACTCCCCACCCCCACACCCCACCACCCCTCTTAAAAATGTTAGCCCTTGTCTAATCTTGAAGTATCCCTAAGGACAACAACAAAGTTTCAATCTTCTGACATCAATGGTTCAGCATTTTAGAATGTTTCAATTCCGGCTTTTATGCGTTAAAGACTCTTTGTTTCCCCCCCCTTCCACACCCCTTAACCAATATCGACAATTTTTTTGCAATTGAGTCCATTATCATAGTACTACATAAGTTCCAAGTTTCAGCCTCCTAGCATAAGTGGTTCCTGAGATCTAGAAACCAAAATTTTTCGTCTAAAACGCTCCCCTCTCCTCTCCCCTTGTACCTTCACCCCACAAAAATATACCAGTTGTAGGGGTTCACCCAATCTACCCACCATAAAAATTTCAATTTAATATCTCTACGGGTTTGGGAGCTACGCGCTTTCAAACGATTTTGCGTACGGCGTACGGCGTCTACGGCGGACAGACGGAAATTTTTTTTTTTTTTTGCTTTTTTGGGGTTTACTAGTCCTAAAACGTGTAAATACAAAATTTTAGGGTAGCAAACTTTTTTGAAATTTCAGGTCGATCACAATACTTTATTATTAAAAAATAATAAAGTAAAATAGGCGACAAGAATACAATATAGTAAAAATGTATATACCTCTTATATCACAATCTAATAAAAACAGACAATTGATTAGTCGTTGTTAATAATTACAACCAATAAATTGACACCTATTAAAATGTTCAGCCCAAGGGACGTGCTAATGGTAAATCTGACCATGTCTAAATTTTCCTCGAGTATAATAAATTATATTAATAGCGATTTTCTATTTGGGAAAATAAAGTTCTTGCTTTGTTTATACCATATATGATTTTCCAGTTGGTTGTTAGGACATGCGCTTTACTTTTTGAAACGCGTCTAAGTTAGCAATAACGCTTACAAAGAATAGAGTATAAGAACCACAAAGCGACGTTATATTGCTAATTATCTAGGGCGCGATCGACTTTTTCTTGACGAAAGGTGAAAGATTTCAATGTAATGCACTAATTGCGTTTATTATCAAAAAAGGAATATTCTTAACAAACACTACTTTTGTTCAGACGTGTATTACTTTATTATTTTTTAATAATAAAGTATTGTGATCGACCTGAAATTTCAAAAAAGTTTGCTACCCTTAAAATTTTGTATTTTCACGTCTTAGGACTAGTAAACACCTAAAAAGCAAAAAAAAAATGTCCATCTGTCCGCCGTAGACGCCGTACGCCGTCCGCAAAACCGTTTGAAGGTGCGTAGCTCACAAACCCCTTGAGATATTAAGTTGAAATTTTTATGGTAGGTAGAGTGGGTGAACGTCTACGAGTGGTACCTTTTGGAGGGGTGGTGGTGTAAGGGGGAGGAGGGGGGAGCGTTTTAGATGAAAAATTTTGGTTTCCAGATCTCAGGAACCGCTTATGCTAGGAGGCTGAAAGTTGGAACTTATGAAGTACTATGATAGTGGACCCATTTGCAAAAAAATAGTCGATAGGGGTTGAGAGGTGTGCGAGTGGGGGGGAAACAAGGAGTCCAAAACGCTTGAAAACTAGGATTGATACATTCTAAAATCCATATATCCTGAACGATTGATGTCAGATGGCCGAAATTTTGTGGTTGTATTAGGAGAAACTAGGAGATTAGAAAGGGGTTAAAATTGTTATGGGAAGTAGTGAGGTATGGGGGTCGGGGGTGAAAAACTTTGAATTACAATATCTTCTGACTCAATTGTGCTAGGAAGATAAAATTTGGTTTCTGTATATATAATTACCAGTGGAGTCCACTGAATTTTTGAGGGGGGAGGTGAAGCGCTGAAGGTGGGGGACAGCCATTTTTCAAAAAATTTAATTTTTATATCTCATGAACCGTATCAGATATGATCTTGAAATTTTTACAGGAATTAGGACTAGTAGACCTCTAGCGGAGAAAAAAATTGAGGGTGTGAGTGTAGGGAGTGATGGTGGGAGGGGGTGAAAATGAAAAAATTATGATTTTAATTTCTCGAAAGCCGCAAAGGGTAGAAAGCTAAAAATTGATAACTGTATAGAGGTGCTATAGAGACATCCCAGAAAAATTTTTGAAAGGGGTAGCAAGGTACGGGGGTGGGGGTAGTTTTTCATATCTCAGAAACGGCTTATGCTAGAAAGTTGAAACTTAGTACGTAAACGTAGAAGTACTACAGCAGTAGTTAAAGAAAAAAAAAAGTTTAAAATTTTATTGATGTACAGAGCTGGAGTAAAACAAATGTGCGTGAAAAGGGGGTTTTCCAACATTTTCATGAATTTCTTTATTTTAACCTAAAGAATAACCAGAAGGCTATTTGGAACGTTATTTTTTAGGTTATCAGTCGCATAGTGACCTACACCGCATCTCAGTATTAAACACGTCCGTAGACTTCTACACACTTCAATTGATGGTACGCGAGTTATTTCAACATTTGAGTGTTTTTCATATGATTTAGCGGCTGTTTGTTCGTTTTCGGTGTATTAGTTATGCGTTCCTATTACTAAATGATAAGGTTGGACTATGGATGGTGGATAGAGGATAGTGGATAAAGGATGGAGGATGGAAGATGGAGGATGGTGGATGGTGAGTGGAGAATGGTGGATGGAGGATGGAGGATAGAGAATGGAAGATGGAGGATGGTGGATGGTGGATAGAGGATGATGGATAGAGGATGGTGGATAGAGGATTGATGATGGAAGATAGAGGATGGTGGATGGAGGATGGAGGATGGTGGATGGGGATGGTGGATGGGGATGGTGGATGGTGGATGGTGGATGGAGAATGTTGGATGGTGGATAGAGGATAGAGGATGGGGGGTGGTAGATGGAGAATGGTGAATGGTGGATAGAGGATGGTGGATAGAGGATGGAGGATGGTGGATGGAGGATGGTGGATAGAGGATGGTGGATAGAAGATGTAGTACGGAGGATGGTGGATTGGGTATAGGGAATGGAAGATGGTGGATAGAGGATGAATTTGTAAGGACATTCGTCACGTTGGAGTTTTCCCGGCTATGCCGAGAGTCCAACTTTGGTAAGATCGTGGGCGACGGAAGTATTCGGTGCCAGCGCGTATCTGGGGGTGTATTGATCACTGCGTCGGCAATGTCGCCGCCGACGTCTTTGCTGCGACGGCTCAAGTCACAGCCGTCGTCTTTGCGGTGACGGCATTAGTCGCTGCCGTCGAGCCGCGCCGTCACCATCGCTGGCTCGTGCCATGTATGCCGGTGACGGCTGACCGCAGAATCGTGCGGTTGCTGCGTCGGCATAGTTCGGTGCCGACGTCTTCACACCTGTGGTGTGTGAGCTGCAGCGGAAGGTGCAACCGCCGTGTACGGCTGGTTGCTACCGCTGTTTTAGCTCAGCTGTGTGTGTATAACTACAGTGATGACTATCGGCGTCATCACTTTGCAGTGTGTTGAGAGTCGCCCGCCAGTCGGCGAACGACTGGCTGCCACTTCGATATCTCGTCCTTATATAGGAATCGAAATGACAGCCAGCGTCCATGGATCTGTGATCCAATTTGTGAGGAGTGTTTTCGGCCTGAGTTGTTTGGCCGCAAAACATCTCCCCACAGAGTAACGCGAGCAACGGGAGAAATGGGAGTAACGGGAGAAATGGTAGCAACGGGAGTAACAGGAGCATCGTGAGAGGAGCAACGGATCAACGAGAGAAATGGGAGCAATAGAAGCAACGGGAGAAACAGGAGCAATGGATGAACGGGAGAAACAGGACCAATGGATCAACGGGAGAAACGGGAGCAACGGGAGTAACAGGAGCGATGGAACAACGTGAGCGAAGCAAGCGTAGCCGCGTTACGCGGCTAGTGACAAATAAACACAAAAAAAGCAAAAAAAAATGAGTCCGTCCGTCCACAAAATCATTTGAGGGCTTATAGCTTCCAAACCTTGTGAGCTATTAAATTGAAACTTTTTTTTTTTATAGACTGGGTAGGTCCCTTGAAGTGACCACTTTTTGAGGGGTGGGGGTGTGAAGGCGGAGGTGGTGGAAGCGTTTTAAACGGAAAATTTTGGTTTCTAGATCTCAGCAACCGCTTATGTTAGAAAGCTGAATTTATATAGAGCATCGATAGTTGACCCATTTGCAAAAAAATTGCTAACATGGGTGAAGGGGTGTGGGAGTGGGGCGATATTAATGCATCCGAAACGCTCGAAAGCCGAGATCGAGACATTTTAAAATCCATATCTCCAAAAGGTTAATGTCACGAAATTCAAACTTAATGAACATCTGTAGGTGTACTTGGAAAATAGATCGGAAACAAATTTTTGAGTGGGAGCAATGGCATGCGGGGGGGGGGGGTAAAAACTTAAGATTACGATTTCTCACGAACCAATTGCACTAGCTAAATTAAATTCGGTTTGTGTATAAAGGTTGACAAAGGGTGAAAAGGAAACGTTCCGATTTTTATATCTCGAGAACCTATAATCATGGAAAGCTAAAATTTTTGGTAGTTAGATAGAGCTATTGTAGTGGCATGTTGGAAAAATATATTTGTTTATAGGGTTTGTATGCTACGGGGGTTGGGGGTGTTTTTCCTATCTATAGGTATGTGCAAAAAAGTTGAAAATTGGTGACTACACGTAGATCTATTAGAAAAGTAATTTAAATAAAAAAAATTTTGAAATATTTATTGTTGTACGAAAAGGGGGCTAAAAAATTGATCAGTGAAAACGAAATGCATACATTTTCACGAATTTCGTCATATCTCTTAGGTCTCTTAAAATTAGGTACTGACTTTCATTTTACGGATTCCTCATATCAATACCTAGAAAATGTTTTCAGTGTTTTTTGAAATTCGACCCCTAAGGGGTGTAGAGGAGTTGTATACATTTTAACGAATTCGGCCGTATCACTCAGGTCTTAATAGCTGAATAGCTTTTCACTTCCATGGGCTTGTTGTATAATCGACTAAAACCCGTTTTCATGTTTTTTCCTTTTTCAACCCCTAAGAGGTTATAAACGCGTTAAACTCGTTTTCACGAATTCCGTCATATCTCTTAGGAGTGATAAGACATTGAATTGGTTTTCACTTCCTCGGGCTTTCTTTATATACAGGGTGTTTGGCACTCCGTGTGCCACCTTGTAAGGGGTTATTCCTTGATATATTTGGAGTAAAAAATTGTTCTACAGGGTGGGTCAATTTTCAATATTAGTGGAGATACAGGGTGGTTAAGAAAAGTGTTTTTGACCGGTACCCTCACTCACTTAAAACGTTAAATCTTGAAAACGAATAATCACAAGGCAAAGTGTTATAACTCGTTTTTAAGCCAATCGAATTACGTTTCATTTGATGTAACAGTCTAAATTGTAACTGCACCCAATCTTGAGATATTTACTCGAAAACACAGATTTTTTCTACGTCAACCCTAAAAATTCAGTGATCAATGTAGTTTTCTCAGAAAACCCCATTATAAAAATGTCATTTTAATTTCATTTTTTATGAGCCGTATTATTACCTAGGACATCACTCACATTCTGTGTGAATACCCGGGGATCGCTAGGAGGCGTCTGAAATGGTTGGGTAGCCTTTTCTTCGAGAACATCGAGGATTTGAGGTCGTTAGGATATGACAAATTAGTCAGGTTCTGCAGGGAATTGGAGTGTTTCTGAAGTGATGGAATAGCCCACGAGGACCTGAAGGGATCGCAATGGGCCCGTTTGGCGCCTAGTGAGCGTGGTGGTTAGCGCTGCGCCCCTTCTTAAACCTAAACCTAAAACTATTACCTACAAAAGCTGCATACATATGTATGAGTTACGATTAACATTTTGGAAGTAACAGGTAAAAATACATATCGCATAAAAATTAAATATTTAAAAGTCACTGCCATAAAGTGGACCTCGTCCAAGAATCTGTTTAATTTGTCGGTAGTACTGAAGTATTTTTTTTGCACATTTATTACTATTAAAAGTATGAAGGAAAACAATGAAATGTAAGTGAGTTTCAACATAATTGATGCTTTTACCTGGACGTGGTAGGTACTACTGGATGCGGTACTATGCCTTTTTTAATAGGGTGTCTTACAAAATAAAAAGCCTATAAAAGCAAAACTACCTTCATATTTTTCTCAGTTTTAGTTACGTTGCTAAGAGAAGAAGGTGTCAGTAGAATTTAAAAAATTATTTCAAAATGCCTGAGTACTCCAATGAAGAATATGCTGACATGATGTTAATTTATGGAGAGTGTGACCAAAATGCACGAGCCGCGCGAAGGCTTCACCACCAGAGACATCCTCATCGACGGACACCTAGCAGGAGAGTATTTCAAGACGTTTACAAGAGAATTAGGGAAACTGGCAGCGTTAGAACAAGGAGAGTAAATGCAAATCCTGCGCCTATAATCGCTGTTCAGATTGATGAAAGAATACTACAAGCAGTGCAAAATGATCCATCGATCAGTATCCGACGCTTGGCATTGCAGTTTAACATAACTACTTGGAAGGTTTGGAGTATTTTAAAAGTAGAACGCTTCCATGCCTACCATCACACACCAGTACAGGAGCTGCTACCCATTGATTTCCCCAAACGGATGGAGTTTTGCAATTGGCTCCTTGAACGACAAAAAGATGACGACAATTTTTTCAACAATATTCTGTGGACGGATGAGTCCCAATTTACCAGAGATGGTATCATAAACTTCCACAACCTACATACGTGGGCTGAGAGCAATCCACACACAAGAAGAGCGGCATCATTTCAGCACAGATTCAGTGTCAATTTATGGGCAGGTGTGATTGGTGACGATTTACTTGGACCTATTAGGCTTCCGCGTACTCTAAATAGCTCCAATTACTTACAGTTTTTATCAAATGATCTACAGGACTTGTTGGATGATATTCCACTGGTTCGATTGGCTTCCATGTTTTACCAACACGATGGTGCTCCTGCTCATTACGGCCGACTGATCACAGATTGGTTAAATTCAAATTATAGCAATCGCTGGATCGGTAGAAATGGACCGATACACTGGCCTGCAAGATCTCCTGATCTTACTATTATGGATTTCTTTGTATGGGGACGGATGAAGGACCTTGTCTACGCAACGCCAGTAGAAACATTGGAAGATCTAAATATCAGGATCGATGTGGCAGCAATAGAAGTGAAGCAGCAGTTGAGGAATATAAATACCAAGAGAACACTCGCCAAACGAGCTTTAGCGTGCATTCAAAATGAAGGTGGCCATTTTGAAGATTTATTATAATAAAAATATTTGAAATAAAAACCATCATTAAATTCTTTCAATTCAAGCAAGTAGCGTAGATCAACATGCACATGCATTGATTTTTTAAATATTTAATTTTTGTGCGATATGTATTTTTACCTGTTACTTCCAAAATGTTAATCGTAACTCATACATATGTATGCAGCTTTTGTAGGTAATAATACGGCTCATAAAAAAATAAAATTAAAATGACATTTTTATAATGGGGTTTTCTGAGAAAAACTTCATTGATCACTGAATTTTTAGGGTTGACGTAGAAAAAATCCTTGTTTTCGAGTAAATATCTCAAGATTGGGTGCAGTTACAATTTGGACTGTTACATGAAATGAAAGGTAATTCGATTGCCTAAAAAACGAGTTATAACACTTTACCTTGTGATTATTCGTTTTCAAGATTTAACGTTTTAAGTGAGTGAGGGTACCGATCAAAAATACTTTTCTTAACCACCCTGTATCTACACTAATACTGAAAATTGACCCACCCTGTAGAACAATTTTTTTCTCCAAATATATCAAGGAATAACCCCTTACAAGGTGGCACACGGAGTGCCAAACACCCTGTATATCTAAAAACTCATTTCGTGATTTTTGGATATTCAACCCCAAAGTGGGTGCAAGGGGGTTGTATATGTTTTCACAAATTCCTACATATTTATTTATTCTAATGAGATATCGAATTAATTTTTACTAATCGTCCATAAACCTAACCTAACCTACAAAATCGTCAAAAAATTGATTTTAGGATTTTTAGATATTCAACTCCAATAGGACGTAAGGTTTTCTACATATTTCTTAGGATTGATGAGGTATGAGATTGGTTTTCACTTCCACAGACTTTTTATATAATCGCCTATAAACGCATTTCCGATTTCATGTAATGGTCCAAAACCAAATCACGAAAAACCTCCTAATCACGTAATAACTGGTACTATACTACGACTTAGACTACCTCGCGGAGTATGACCCAATTATGTAATTGATATGTGGCAGCGGCGTAAGTATTCTAGCGCGACCCCATTATAACCGCTTCCCTGACTTTTTTTTAGGTTTTCAGTCACATAGTAGCCTACACCACATCAATCTTAATATTAAAATATTAATAATGAAATGTTAACGTTAAAAGACAAATCTTAAGCAAAGGAGGCGAGTATGGCTGGCATTAATGCACGTCCAAAAAGATCGTTCGTTAAAAAGGGAAACAAGGTGTCGAAAAGAAATTGCATGGACTACAAAAAATACAAACATTAAAGATAATTATATTTAAAATTTGACGTAAGAGCAAGCAAAAAATAAACGAAACTTACCCAGGACAGAAGAAAACATTGAAAGAATCTTGTGCATACTTGGTCAGAACATCAAAAGTACCACCAAGTTTTTCTGGTATAGTACTAACTTGCCACATGGGCGAGGCAAATGGCCCAAAAAGGCATTTAAATATGTTTAAACTTGCTATGTATCTCATTCACTCTGATTTTTACTTAATCTCTTGTTAATTAAACATTTTAAAACTTTTCTAATTTATTATTTTTTACGATGATCGTTTTATTATATTTTCTACACTTGATATTCACATTACAATAATAGAAATGTTATAATACACCAAATTTTTTATTGATTTTTTTTAACAATAAATACTAACTCTAACAACCCATCGAGGATTTAGGCCTATTGTATTTATGATTTTTAGTATTGGTCTTTTACTATTGACAATTTCAATTGGTGTGACTCAAAAGATTTTAAAAATCTTAAGATCTAAAATTTTGTCAATTTGTTATAATCGCTAAACGAACGAAATTGGTAAACAAAAAAATGTTTTGAAGAATTTTTAATTAATTTCAATTCCAGTTGAAATGAAATAAAAAAATATTTAAAAAAAATAAATCAAGTGGCTAATTTTTGGCTGGCTATGATTAACTGAGGATTTGATGGACACTACTCCATTCTCAGCTTAAGTAGGTATGTATATACAAGATCAATAATTCTCAATAACAAAGAAAACATTTACAACTAAAAAATGTTCATACCAAGTGATCTCAAAGAAAATATCGGGGTATTAGAACAAGAGAAACTTTAAAAAGAATTGCAATTGACGGTTTATAGCTCTTATATCTTATTCTAAATTGATATTCTTTATTTGCACAGTATTTTTATTTTGCACAATGATAACAGTCAATTTTATATAAAAAATGAAATATTTATCCTTACATTAAAAATTAATAATATAATCATTTGATCTCCAAATATCAATTAAAATAAATTGAGTCATTATTAATTTTCATATTACGTCATTTCAGTTGATTCTTTTTAAAAAAAAATTTATACATTAGTTATATTTGCGTAGCTCTATCACAAGAACTATGTTCTCTAGGTAATATATTTGAACATCTTTAACTGCACTACAAAACGAATATAGTTGATTTTATTTGACTATAATATTTCGCGAAATTATTAAATTTTTTTCGTTCTTTTCATTTTTAATAAAATTATACAAATTATGATGGTACGCGCGATCTACAACGTAAACAACTCGATTATGACTGAACTCGAATAAGAAATTACGTCCTGGTTTGGGTTATTATCGCTTTTACGAAAGTAAATCGTATCCACAATTTTCAGATATGATTAGCGAAAAATTCTGATAACAATATAGCAGATATATTTACCATGATATTTTGTATCTTGCTTAATGGAGTTTGTGAATTTCGCATTAATATTGCATTTATGGTACGAAGAGCTTATATAAACTCAATGACAGGAATATAGTATGAATAATGCGGAAATAAAACTTGGACGATACGAACACACCTTTACATACCGTTGTTAGCGCAATAATTTTAACAGTAATGGCAGTCGGGAAGTTTCACAGTAAATAATTGAGCATGAAGGGTGCGAGACGCCAACTGTTACTAGTGGAAAAATAACATATAATTCGGTCTGAGTTTGTCAAAATTTTAAATTTATTTTTATATACAATCAAATACATTATATGTACATACCCTGACTGCACTCGACAAGCACTTGGCTTGGATTTCAAGCCATAAGCTCCGAGTTTCGATTCTAACGCCAATTAACAAATTTCACTTGCAAATTACATTATTATTTTAATAATAAAGTATTGTTATCGATTTTTAAAAAAAGAAAAAATTTCCACTCTGAAAAATTCAATGACTAATAAACACCAAAAAAGCAAAAAACTCCGCCTGTGCGCCGTACGCGAAATCGTTTGAGGGCTTGTAACTCCCAAACTGTGAGCTATCATATTAAATTGAAACTTTTTTTTAATAGACTGGGTAAGCCGCTTAAAGTGACCACTTTTTGAGGGGTGGGGGTGTAAGAGGGGAGATGGCGGATCAAGGGCGCCCATACAATTTCTTCCAGGGGGGGGGCAAGGCTTATAAAATAACCCTCACTGTATTTGGAATCTGAATTTTTGGTTGAAATTTTAACGCTAAGTTCGTTCTACTCCTTCGGGTCCTAAGAGATATGGCGGAATTCGTGGAAACGTGTTCAACTCGTTTACACCCTCCTAGGGGTTGAAAAAGAAAAAAAACTTGAAAGCGAGTTTTAGGTGATTATTAAACAAGCCCATGGAAATGAAAAGTTATTCGATATCTCATCAGACCTAGGGGATACGACTGAATTCGTGAAAATGTATACAGCACCATTACACCAAATTGCGGGTCGAATTTCAAAAAATCCTGAAAACACTTTCTAAGTATTTATATGAAGACTCTGTAGATTAAAAATGAATTCAATATTTGGAAAGACATAATAGAAATTACGAAAATCGTGAAAATATATGAACTCCATTTTCACAAAAAAATTTTTTTTGCCCCCCTTCCAAACACCAATGGATATTTGATTTTTTTAATCAATATTACTTTTCTAGTTGATTTCCATATACATACCGATTTCCAACTTTGTAGCATAAGCCAGTAGTTAGGAAGTTAGGAAAAACACCCCCGACCCCCGTACCATACTACCCCTATAAAAAAATATATTTTTCCAACATACCACTACTATAGTTCTATCTAAATACCAACTTTCAGATTCATATCATTATAAGTTCTCGAGATATAAAAAACGGAACTTTTTCCTTTTCATCCTCCCCCACCCTCACCGCCAACATTTTGTTTTTGCTGGGAATCTACTTCTGGTAAAAATTCTAAGCATCTATCTTACACTGTTCTTGAGATATGAAACGTAGTTTTTTAGAAAAATTTTTATCCCCTCCACTTCCATGCTCCACCACCCCCTTAAAAAATTTCAGCAAACTTTATTTGACAACCTTTATACAGAAACCGAATTTTATTTTTCTAGTGCAATTAGTTCGTGAGATATCGTAATGTAAAGTTTTTCACCCCCACCTCCGTACGCCAGATGTTCATTAAGTTTCAATTTCGTGACATTAACCGTTTAGGAGATATGGATTTTAGAATGTGTCGATCTCGGATTTCGAGCGTTTCGGACGCATTATTATTCCCCCCACTCCCACACCCCTTCACCCATATCACCAATTTTTGCAAATGCGTCCACTATCGAAGTTGTATATAAATTCCAAGTTCAGCCTCCTAGCGTAAGCGGTTACTGAGATATAGAAACCAAAATGTTTCCTTTAAAACACTTCCCCAACACAACCCCCACCACTCAAACGGTGGCCACTTGAAGGGGTCCGCCCAGTCCACTAATAAAAAAAATCAACTTAATAGCTCTATGGGTTTGTGAGCTATAAGCTATAAGGAGAGAATTTTTTTTTTCCTTTTTTGGGGTCTATTAGTCATGAAACGTGTAAAAAAAATTCTCAGGGTAGCAATTTTTTTTTGAAATCGATAACATTACTTTATTGTTAAAATAATAAAATAAAATATATTTGATAATAACGAAATTGTAAAATACAATAATTTATGTCATTCTTGAAAGTATGAATAACAAAACTCGTCACTTATATGTATTGTCATGCTTGTCGTGCTTGTCACTTGCAATCAAGCCGAATTTTTATATTTATAAATATATATGTCTACAAAAACTAGCAATTCAACGAAAATCGTAACGAAAAATCTTGTAAAACACACACTTGGTCGTTCGATTTGGAAATACACTGGAGTCTGCTGTATCGTGCCTGATCTGATTCTCCTTCATTACGCGGCCTTGGTCAATTCCGGGCTAATTATCTAATTCTATAGCTTGATTTGATTTTCATTTTAGTGCCATTACTAAGAACTAAAGTCGAGGCATGAAAAATGTGAACAATACTTTTACAGTGAATGGCGAAAATAGATGCAACAACATGTGGTCTATAAAATATGATTTTTCTCTACTTTTAGCGATGGTCAAATGCAGGGGGGGGGCAAGTGCTCCTTCTTGCCCCCCTGTGGGCGCCCATGTGGGGGATGCGCTGTAAACGGAAAATTTTGGTTTCTAGATCTCAGCAACCGCTTATGTTATGGCCGAAACTTGGAATTTATATAGAGCTTCGATAGTGGACCCATTTGCGAAAAAAATTGATAATATGGGTAAAGGGGTGTGGGAGTGGGGGGATAATAATGCGTCCGAAACGCTCGGAAGCCGAGATCGAGACATTTTAAAATCCATAGCTCCTAAACGGTTAATATCACGGAATTCAAACTTAAGGGACATCTGTAGGTATACTTGGAGAATAGATCGGACACAAATTTTTGAGTGGGGCAGTGGCGTGCGGAGGTGGGGGTGAAAAACTTAAGATTACGATATCTTACGAACCAATTGTAATAGAAAAATGAAATTTTGTTTGTGTATAAAGGTTGACAAATAAAGTTTGCTGAAAGTAACATTTTTTAAGGAGGCGGTGGAGTATGGAAGTTTTACCAGAAGTAGGCCTAATAGACCCCTAGCAGGAACAATTTTTTTGAGGATCTGGGTGTAGGGGGTGATCGTGAGGGAAGGTGAAAAGAAAAACGTTCCGATTTTTATATCTCGAGAACCTATAATCATGGAAACCTAGAACTTGGTATTTAGATAGAGCTATTGTAGTGTCGTGTTTTTCCAACACGAAAAATATATTTATTTATAGGGGTAGTATGCTACGGCGGTTGGGGGTGTTTTTCCTATCTATAGAACGGCATGTGCAAAAAAGGTGAAACTTGGTCACTATACCAAAATCTATTAGAAAAATAATTTAGAAACATTTTAAAAATTGTAAAAAAGAAGTGTCGGGTCCAACAAAAAGGGATGATATTCACAGAGTCGGTTTTCTTTCTATTAATATTTCCACTTACGCTTGTATACAAATTTGTGATATTCATTTTCTCAAGAAACCCGACACAATCGCTCGGAGAAATATCACTACAAAAAAATAATTTTTCGAGAATTTCGTCATATCTCTTAGGTCTTCTTAAATTATGAATTGATTTTCATTTTACGGATTCCTTATATCAATACCTAGAAAATGCTTTCAATATTTTTTGAAATTCGATCCTTAAGGGGTGTAAAGGAGTTGTATACATTTTAACGAATTCGTCCGTATCACTCAGGTCTGATTGGATATTGAATAGCTTTTCACCTCCATGGGCTTGTTGTATAGTCGACTAAAACCCGTTTCCAAGTTTTTTTCTTTTTTCAACCCCTAATACTATGTTTAGACTACGAGATTAACGCGTTTAAATCGAGTTAAATGCGCTGAAAACACTTCCCGGACGCGTTTACGAAAACACATAGCTACTACGCGTTTAACTGAAAGTATATACTGCGACCCTCGCGGAAATCGAAGTAAACTTTGGAAGAAACTAGTTAATGCTGTAGAAACTCAATTTTGTGCTTGTGCAACGACTGCATTATCTAATAAATTCCCTTTTCATTACTGCTATACGAGGGCGGATTGATAATGACGTGCAAAAATTGAGAAAACATAATTTTATCCGGAAAAATTTATTTTATTTTTCAACGTAGTCTCCTTTTAGCTCGATACACTTAGTCCAGCGTTTTTCCAATTTCTTGATCCCTTCCAAATAATATGATTTGTCCAACCCTTCAAAATAGGCGTTGGTTTCACTTATGATGGCAGTATTCGTGGTAAATCTCTTTCCAGCAAGCCATTTTTTCAAGTCTGGAAATAATAAAAAGTCGCAGGGTGCCAAATCTGTAGAATACGGTGGGTGAGGGAGCAATTCGTACCGTAATTCAAACAGTTTTGCCGTTGCAACAACGGACGTGTGAAACAACACTTTTTTCTTCGCGAAATGAAGCCGTTTTGCCTTGATTTCAACATCCAATGAAACCAATAACTCAGAATAATATGCTCCCGTCATTGTTTTTCCTTTCTCCAAGTAGTCGGTGAATATCATTCCATTGGAATCCCAAAAAACTGTCGCCATAACCTTTCCAGCCGATAGAACGGTTTTGCCTCCTTGAACCGACATCCTTCCATTGTTTTGACTGTTGTTTGGTTTCTGGAGTGTAGTGGTGAATCCATGCTTCATCAACAGTTACGAATCAACGAAAAAATTCATTTGTATTACGTTAAAACAGTTGCAAACCGTGCTGCGAAGTTGTCATACGATTGCGTTTTTAGTCGATTGTGAGCAAACGCGGCAGCCATCTTGCGGATAGCTTTCTCATGTCCAAATGGTTTTTCAAAATATTCCAAACACGTTCAAATGAGATGCTTACTACGTTAACTATCTCACGCACTTTTACTCGACGCTCTTCTATCACGATATCATGGATTTTATCGATCACTTCTGGCGTGGTGACCTCATTTGGACGACCTGGACTTGGTATGGTTTGTGTGCTCGTACGACCACACTTGAATTCAGAAAACCATTTGTAAATCATTTGGATCGATGGTGCAGAGTGCCCATAATGCTTACCTAATTTATCTTTGGTTACTTTAGCTGTTTTCCCTTTTAAACAATTGTGTTTAATCAACACACGAAATTCATTTTTATCCATTTTTAATAATTTTTATAAGTCGACTTGCTTAGACGGCTGCTTCTCGAAAACTAAACGAGGTATCAGGCTTAAACTTTGCAGGTAATCTATTTAAGGATGGTCCAGGTAAAAAAAAATAACGAATTCCTCACCTGCCCACTCCTTCGTGATTTTCGCACGTCATTATCAATCCGCCCTCGTACAAACTAATTGGTTTCAAACAATTTAGAAAGCATAAATCAAGCTATCATGTATCAAAATAAAACGAGTTGCCTAGTCTGAACACTACTTTTTTAACATGTTAAATTTACCTACTTAAATGCGTTTAAAATGCATAGTCTGTACAGAGTACTAGAGGTTATACACGGGTTAAACTCGTTTTCACGAATTCCCATAAGACATTGAATTAGTTTACACTTTCTCGTGCTTTCTTTATACAGGGTGTTTGGTACTCCGTGCACGACCTTGTAAGGAGTTATTCCTTGATATATTTGGAGAAAAAAATTGTTCCACAGGGTGGGTCAATTTTCAATAACAGTGGAGATACAGGGTGGTTAAGAAAAGTGTTTTTGACCGGTACCCTTACTCACTTAAAACGTTATATCTTGAAAACGAATAATCACAAGGCAAAGTGTTATAACTCGGTTTTTAGGCAATCGAATTATCTTTCATTTAATGTAACAGTCTAAATTGTAACTGCACCCAATCTTGAGATATTTACTCGAAAACACCAATTTTTGCTACGTGAACCCTTAAAATTCAGTGATCAATGTAGTTTTTCTCAGAAAACCCCATTATAAACATGTCATTTTAATTTTATTTTTTTATGAGCCGTATTATTACCTACAAAAGCTGCATACATATGTATGAGTTACGATTAACATTTTGGAAGTAATAGGTAAAAATACATATCGCATAAAAATTAAATATTCCAAAAGTCAGTGCATGTGCATGTTGATCTACACTACTTGTTTGAACTAAAAGAATTTAATAATGGTTTTTATGTTTTATTTAAAAAATTTTTGTTATAATACATGTTCAAAATGGCCACCTTCATTTTGAATGCACGCTAAAGCTCGTTTGGCGAGTGTTCTCTTGGTATTCATATTCCTCAACTGCTGCCTTACTTCTATTGCTGCCGCATCGATCCTGATATTTAGATCTTCCAATGTTTCTACTGGCGTTGCGTAGACTAGGTCCTTCATCCGTCCCCATACAAAGAAATCCATAATAGTAAGATCAGGAGATCTTGCAGGCCAGTGTATCGGTCCATTTCTACCGATCCAGCGATTGCTATAATTGGAATTTAACCAATCTGTGATCTGTCGGCCGTTATGAGCTGGAGCACTATCGTGTTGGTAAAACATGGAAGCCAATCGTACCAGTGGAATATCATCCAATAAGTCCTGTAGATCATTTGATAAAAACTTTAAGTAATTGGAGCTATTTAGAGTACGCGGAAGCCTAATAGGTCCAAGTAAATCGTCACCAATCACGCCTGCCCATAAATTGACGCTGAATCTGTGCTGAAATGATGCCGCTCTTCTTGTGTGTGGATTGCTGGTTGTGGAAGTTTGTGATACCGTCTCTGGTAAATTGGGACTCATCCGTCCACAGAATATTGTTGAAAAAATTGTCGTCATCTATTTGTCGTTCAAGGAGCCAATTGCAAAACTCCATCCGTTTGCGGAAATCAATGGGTAGCAGCTCCTGTACTGGTGTGTGATGGTAGGCATGGAAGCGTTCTACTTTTAAAATACTCCAAACCTTCCAAGTAGATATGTTAAACTGCAATGCCAAGCGTCGGATACTGATCGATGGATCATTTTGCACTGCTTGCAGTATTCTTTCATCAATCTGAACAGCGATTATAGGCGCAGGATTTGCATTTACTCTCCTTGTTCTAACGCTGCCAGTTTCCCTAATTCTCCTGTAAACGTCCTGAAATACTCTCCTGTCAGGTGTCCGTCGATGAGGATGTCTCTGATGGTAAAGCCTTCGCGCGGCTTGTCCATTTTCGCGACACTCTCCATAAATTAACACAATGTCAGCATATTCTTCATTGGAGTACTCAGACATTTCGAAATTATTTTTTTTATTCTACTGACACCTTCTTCTTTTAGCAACGTAACTAAAACTGATAAAAATATGAAGGTAGTTTTGCTTTTATAGGCTTTTTATTTTGTAAGGCACCCTATTAAAAAAGGCATAGTACCGCACCCAGTATTACCTACCACATCCAGGTAAAAGCATCAATTATGTTGAAACTCAGTTACATTTCATTGTTTTCCTACATACTTTAAATAGTAATAAATGGGCAATAAAAATACTTCAGTACTACCGACAAATTAAACGAGGTCCACTTTATGGCACTGACTTTTGAAATATTTAATTTTTATGCGATATGTATTTTTACCTATTACTTCCAAAATGTTAATCGTAACTCATACATATGTATGCAGCTTTTGTAGGTAATAATACGGCTCATAAAAAAATAAAATTAAAATGACATGTTTATAATGGGGTTTTCTGAGAAAAACTACATTGATCACTGAATTTTAAGGGTTCACGTAGCAAAAATTGGTGTTTTCGAGTAAATATCTCAAGATTGGGTGCAGTTACAATTTAGACTGTTACATCAAATGAAAGATAATTCGATTGCCTAAAAACCGAGTTATAACACTTTGCCTTGTGATTATTCGTTTTCAAGATATAACGTTTTAAGTGAGTAAGGGTACCGGTCAAAAACACTTTTCTTAACCACCCTGTATCTCCACTGTTATTGAAAATTGACCCACCCTGTGGAACAATTTTTTTCTCCAAATATATCAAGGAATAACCCCTTACAAGGTCGTGCACGGAGTACCAAACACCCTGTATACATCTAAAAACTCATTTCAGGATTTTTGGATATTCAACCATAAAGTGGGTGTTTTCACAAATTCCTACATATTTATTAGTTTTGATGAGATATCGATTTAATTTTCACTCCCTAAGGCTTGCTATATGCTATATAATAGTAAAAAGTTAATTTAAGGATTTTTAGATATTCAACTCAAAGAGGACGTAAGGCTTTCGACATATTTCGTAGGATTGATAGGATATCAGATTGGTTTTCACTTCCACAGACTTTTTATATAATCGCCTACATATGCATTTCCGTTTGCATGTAATGGCCCAGAACCAAATCACGAAAAACCTCCTAATCGCGTAACAACTAATATTATACTAGGTCTTTGACCGCGTCCCGGAGTATGACCCAATTATGTAATTCATATGTTATATGTGGCAGCGGCGTAAGTATTCTAGCGCGACCCCATTCTAACCGCTTCCCGAACTTTTTTTTAGGTATTCAGTCACATAGGAACCTACACCGCAACTCAGAATAAAACGCGTTCCGAACTTCTACCAAAAAATAATAAAGTTGCGCCCAGACCGTTGGCAGATTTTTTTCACTAACTTCAAATATGCTTAAATTATATTTGAACATGTCCTTTTCGAAAGTGGTTTCATTTTTGTTTGAACGTGCAGCACTAAAATTTTTGACAATGGCTGTTAAAAAAATAAACAGTAAACTTGAGAGAAAATTATTTTATTTATTTCAGCAACGACAGGAAATATTCATAAATATTAATACCTTAGTTCCTACAAGTGTTAAGTAAGTCTTGCTGATTACGGGAGAACCTTCTACTTTCACAACAGGAAAATACAGATAAGTCACTTAACCCCTGTTTTATAAAAAATGTCACTGAATACATGCGTGAACCGAGGTATTATTTAAACCCCGGAAAGCTAATGTTGTCTCTAAAATAGCTCCTTTTAAGATACAACTTTCAACATCCTTCAATGGTTGTTCATATAAACATTGAAATGAATAAACTGCTCTTATAATAAGTAAAAACATCGACTATAGTCGTACATATAAAAAGTCATGTAGACGTATCGAATTTTGTCACATCTTCATGAAACGATATACATCCTCTTTACAATCGCTACAGTAAACAAATTCTGAAATCGCAAACAACATAAGAACCCTACAGAAATGAAAACCAATTTATTACGTTCTCAGATCTACGAGATATAACGAAATTCGTGAAAATATATGCATTACATTTTCACTTATAACTTTTTTGTCCCATCTCTGTACGCCAATGGATATATGTATAAAAACTTTACTGGCACATCTATAATACATACAGATTGGCTAGTACAGAATACAAAAGTAAAATAGTAAACAAATTTTATTACTCTCAGAGTCATTGGTATGTATTAGAACTATATTGCTAGCTGTCATATTTTTCCATACCAAATCAATAAGTACGAGTTTAATAGGAAAAATCAGAATCAGCTGCTTGTTTTGACTGAAAAATCTAATTTCTAGGTCCAGGGAAGTCGGCAGAATATTTAATTTTGAAAAAAATGTATATACATTTTTTGAATAAAAATAAAACGTAATAAATACTAGATTTGCTCTCAAATCTGCGTCTATAGATATAAGTAATTTAAAAAAACAATTTGTTTTTTAAACCGCTTCCTGAGGAGATAAAATTCAAAGTCAAAAACCTTTTGTTGTTTTTGCAGTAAGAAGAGCTCTCGAATGGTACTGAATAGTGGGAACTAACTTTTAAAATCTATCTAAATATTTTTGGGGGTTTTAACGCCGAAGTGATATATATAAGTTAATCAAGTTTGAAGAACGAGTTCAAAACTATACTGTAGCTTTTAAATTTAATTTTGGAATAGTCTAGTATATTTCGCTATACAGTAAACAAGGGTTTAAATTTATACTCTAAGGTTTAAATGGACTCGATGAGACTATCAGTATTAGTCTACTGTAAGCGAGTGACCATTTTACCTGAAGGTATTTATTCTTAAGCTCGTCAGTTCCAAATTTTAAGTTAGTGACAAATGTCATGACCGATATGTAAAATTTTTAATTCTTATAACCATTCCTGATTCAATCGCGCAAACTCCGAAAAAGGTTAGGTCACTTTAAGCGACCAAACACATAGCAACTCAGCAATAGCTTCGGATTTAGGCATGATACACCCTCTGACAAGTCTATGCCATCCGATGACGAAACAGCTCCTTCGGACCCAGTCCAACACAGTCTTATATAAAACTGGCCTATCCAGTGCAGGTTTTCCAACAGTCATGCCCTCAGGGACAGCGATTAATCAACAGTCGCGGATTTCGTGAAACTCCACTGACGCCGGAAAACAACAAAAACTTAAAACAGTTTTTTTATGGTTGATTTTTCTTAGTTCCTTTTTTCAAGATCCTACATGCCCCCCTTCCACACCATAAAGGAGGAACAGCAGCAGGACTGTTACTGCTTTCATCGTATTTCTTTTTAGTTAGACCACAAGTAATAAGTCCATGGCTAGGTAGAATTCGAAACCACGACCTCTGGTTTTGTAGACTAGCGCGCTTAGCAACTGCGCCACTGTCTCTAATTTTATTTAATCTCAGTGCAGCATATTTTCTTAAATTTAAAACGTATCACAGATTATTAAAAAACATACTGCAGTCACGATCGGCTGCAAGCCAATCGTATAATACTCTAGATGAATACTGAACTCCGATTTATATTGTAGTTGGGGATAAAGTAGAATTACGTGTGTGCATGTTGTATGTCCTTTATTAAGGACTGCCATTAGATTGCTACTCAAAACTAAAAGAGAATATTCAGTGTTTAATTTCATATCTTAAACTGGGTAAGTCATCGAAAAATAATGTCCTTTTTGGAGGACTTTCACATGGGAGGTGCAGGAAGGACTAACTCGATTTCTTACATATTTATCCTTTTCCTTAGAACCATTTAAAAATGAACGTGTACAAAATTTCAAATTCGTAGCTTGAAGCGTTCAAAAGTTATCGAAAAATATTGTTGAGCACGTGTCTTAAGGACATTTTGTATGGCAGCTATCAGAAGGAGTAAAAGGATTTCGCTGATTAGTAAACCCAAACTTCGTTTTTACTCAAAACTAATTTGTACAAAATTTCCAATTCATAGCTAAAAGATTACTTGAGTTATAGTGAGTTCCGTAAATTATGTGACCCCGTTTTGAAAGGATATTTGTATGGCAGCTACACGAAGAACTAACAGGATTTTCTTCATAATCATGCATTTAGCTCCAACTATTCAAAAAATAACACATACAAAATTTCAAAGACGTAGCTTTAACCTTTCTGAAGTTATCGGCCAATATTCTTAAACACGTGTTTTAAGGACATTTTGTATGGCAGCTACCAGAAGGAGTAAAAGGATTTCGCTGACTAGTAAACCTAAGCTTTCTTTTCCCTCAAAACTAATTTGTACAAAATTTTGAATTCGTAGCTAAAAGATTACTTGAGTTATAGTGAGTTTCGTAAATTAAGTGAATACATTTTGACAGGATATTTGTATGGCAGCTACACGAAGGACTAACAGGATTTTCTTCATAATCATATATTTAGCTCCAACTATTGGAAAAATAACACATACAAAATTTCAATGTCGTAGCTTAATCCCTTCTGAAGCTATCGACCAATATTCTTGAACACGTGTTTTAAGGACATTTTGTATGGCAGCTACCCGAAGGAGTAGGACGATTTTGCCCGTTAACGAACTCAGCCTTACAAATTCAATCAAACATCCAGATTCAAAATTTCAAGATCTGAGGTGAAGGCGTTCTTGAGTTATCGTGTTCACGGACAGACGGACGGACGGACGGACGGACGGACGGACGGACGGACGGACGGACGGACGTCAAGCGGATTTGAGGTTTTTGGCCACAAATAAGCAAAAAATAATATATAACTTTTTTTCGTCCGAGGCTTGGTTCTATGCGTTACAAACTTTTGGGCTGGATTAAACTTATAATACTCTATATGATTTCATCTAGAGTATAAAAATACATGAAATGTGTTAAATAAATATTCCATTCATATTATTATTATTATTCAAATGGCGACAATTGAAATTGCTACATTTTAATAAACCAATTTATTTATTAACGCATTCACATGAAAATCATGCAAGCTACTGCAATATCAATAGATTGAATTGGCAAATTCGATGATTCTGTTTCCAACAAATACTGACTTTGACAATTGCCGCTAGCAATATAGTTTACTAATACATATATGCTCAGAGTAGGCAATTTAGTGCCTACTCTGAAAGCAGTAAAATTATAATACTATTGTCAAATTTCTTTACGCACTCTTGTGATTTTTACTATTAATGCGGAAATTCACACATAAGTGTGGAAATTAATCGCTAAAACTGTGTAAATTTACTGGTGGTGTGGAAACGCAAAATTGTACAATGCGAAAAATTACACACGGTGTGGAAAAACTAATATGTACTGTCATTTGAAGCCTAATAGTGGAGCTTCACGATGAAGTCGGCTTCACGATGAAGTCGGCTGCAGTTCTGCCCGATGGAGAAAAACCGAAGATAACACCATCTTTCGGGAAACGTCAGAAAAAGAAATAATTAACAGACATATAACTATTTCGAATTCAATACCTTCCTCCAATGCTTTTGGAATTTAATTGACCTATTTGATGCAGCAAATTTATTATATGTTCCCTGTCTGAGAAAGATCGGACCCTGCAAGCACTTTGCTGCATCCGAAGTGTCTGAAAAAGATCGGACCATGTAAGCACTTTACTGCATCACTCAGCCGAAGACCAACTGTCCATAGAGACACATTCAATAAGCTCGTGTTACTAAATTACAAAACGTTTTTGCAATATTATATTGACCAATTATATCTTTCTAACCGGTACTACATCAACATTTTGGTCCGTCGAGCCGGATAGAGTCGATATATTGTGCAATTCGTCGCGTTATTAAGTTAAATATCATATGTTACCGCGTGTGATAAAGCAACAGTATTTGAATAGACAAAATTATCCGCATTAGTGTGCGTGACTTAGTGCATTTACACACTGACACAGCTTAGGATTTTGATAGACAAAACTATCCGCTATACTGTGCTTGGCTTAGTGCATTTACACTTACAGTGCTATACCTACTTGAAAACATTTCGATTCTCGTGTCACTTAACATTGTCAAATTGTGTACTTCGTACTTGTGCACTAATACAATGGAGAAATTACTGGCAAAACAAGCGACACTTACGAAACGAATGGCTAATTATTTTACCAACTACAAAAAGGAAGGTGGTATCAAGCGAACAAGGTAGACAACTGCTATTAAAATTGAAGGGTTGGATGCATTATGGCATAGCTTTAAAACAAATCATCAAATACTCAAGGATGAACACCTTACAACAGATAGAGAAAAATGCATATTTTTCAGAAAATCATTGGGGTATAACGTAAGACCTATACTGCAGTACCAAAGCTGCGTTCACCGAATATCTCGCGCAATTTCCCGGTACCGTTACCGAGTCATCCTAATGTAAACAATACACCGACAATTGGTTTTCATCCCAAACTGACGATTGATATACCGAAATTTACTGGTCAGTACGCGGACTGGACTAATTTCTATGACATGTTCGTATCGCTAGTGATAAACAATACCAGTCTGTCGGATGTCGAACGGTTTCATTTGAAGTCGAATGTATCGGGAGAGCCAGGTATTTTGCTTCGAAATTTAGCAAAAACGTAACAAAACTTCAAACATGCCTGGGATATTATTAGCGAGCAGTACCAAAATAATCGTCTACTAGTAACCAATCGACTCGGTACTCCTCACTCGATCAAGCCGGCATGCTCGGAAACATCAGCTGAATTGAAGCGGGTATTTAGGTTAGGTTAGGTTGAGAAGGGTGGACTAAAGCAATGTGCCCCAGTCCATCACGATAGATCACTGTGGATCCATTGTGGTCCCCTCGTATAAAACCGGGCTCTAGACTACTGATTCCAAATATTGCTCTTCCTTATGAAGAGAGTAGTTCTCCATAAAGGAATCATCGCAAGTTCAGATAGATCGGTTAAGGAGAATTTCCCCAAGTACCGATGCCTGGTGCGTGCCAGACTTTCACATTCACACACTAGATGCTCCAGTGTTGGCTCAACATTCTCATCACCACAGCAACACAGGTCAGCCATGGGTATTCCCACCCTTTCTCCATGCCTCCCAAAGGGACAGTGCCCCGTTAGGACCCCTGTAAGTTGCTTGCAAATGTCCCTGCCCAGAGACAAAATGAAGCTAGAGTTCCTCCTATCAAGTTTCGGCCAGCAGATTCTTGCTTGCCGGCATCCCGAGAGATTCACTCAGGCCCCCTCCATCTGTCTGAGCGTTTCAATATCAATCATTCCCTTTACACATTCAAACGGGTATTTAACGCAACTGTCGACGCAGTTAATGCTCTAGCTATTTTGAAAAGACCTGTCACTTATTGGGATGACTGGCTTGTGTATTTGACAGTTCAACGATTGGACTCACAAACGCGCCTCGAGTGGGAAAAGGATATTGGCGGAGCTCAAGAACCTCCAACATTCGAACGTGTGAAAACATTCGTAAAGCTACGTATTCGAACACTTGAAGCATTAGAACAATCTGGATTCCAGTGCGCAACGTCTAAAGCAAGCTCGTCTGTGCAAACTCGTTCTCAGAGTGCCAACAAGGGAAAAGGTACACAACAACCCAATAGCATGACAAGATTCTCGTCTCATAATGCCACCGCAGATGTACCTGAACCAAAGGAAAGGAGTAGAAAAAAATGCCCATTGTGCTCACAACAACATTTTCTTCTCTTTTGTGGCATGTCTAGATCAAAATCTCCAAGTGCTCGACGCGAAGTGTTGTTAACGCACAAACTATGTCTAAATTGTATGGGAAAACACTTTCATCGTGATTGTAAATCTAACAAGGTTTGTTAAACTTGCCAAGGTCGCCATCATACTATGATTCATGGCACTAGTTATAAAAGAACATCAGCTGCAACAAATATTGATAATCCATGTACGTCACCTGCTTCCAGTACAAATAACATCACTGCCACAAAGCTACCACCGCTGGAACAGCCCATACTGCGTCTAAATTCGCATAATGTGCATACACGAACTGCTACCAGGAGTTGGTTGAAGGCGCACTACTTGCAACTGCGCAAGTTATAGTAGTTTCACAGCAGAACAGAACATCGATTACTAGAGCTCTGATAGACCAAGGCTCGCTCGTCTTACTTATATCAGAACGACTCGCACAGCAACTAAAATTACACCGCTCAACTACTAAATATCACATCATTGGAGTGGGTCAATCAGCACCGCAGCCCTCTAGAGGTTCAGTCACATTTACTATGGGCCGGTTTCACAGTGCGAGCTTAAGTTTCGAATTCAACTTAAGCCTTTGCTCAACTGGTATCACTCTTTCACAGTAGTGTTTTAAGGCTTGAGCAGAGTTCAAAACGCTACCCAACTTAAGCCAGTGGATACGAAGTTTGAGCTCGGATCAAAAGTCATAAAATGTTGACTCCTTTTTTTATCCGCCATTGTAATTGTAATCGCTTTATAATTTTTAATGGTATTTTGAAAAATTTTAATAACATTATAACATATCCCTCAAAACAGTGGCCTACACAATTCATTAAGCAGCGTTCTATTAAACAATACTCAAACTTTGATTGTGAAACAGTATTGACTTAAGCTAAAGCTTAAGTTACCGGCTCAGGTTCAACTGAGCCAAATCTTAAGTTTACACTGTGAAACCGGCCCTTTAAGACCGAACTTTGATTCACCGTACTGCTGTATTGTGAATGCACTGGTTTTACCCAAATTGACGTCATATGAACCGGACAGGAATCTGAACGTTGAAGAATGGCCTCATTGGTTCCAGCAATAAACGCCTGGCAGCGTATGGAACAGCGGTTTCTTCGTGAGACCTTACAACAAGACTATCAAACATTTCTTGCAGAATATGAAGCTCTTGGACATATGACAGCTGTATTTAGTGAACAAGAACTTCATACGAAACAACAAAAGATGTGCTATTACCTACCTCACCACGGAGTGATAAAGGAAAATAGTACGACTACTCGCCTTCGAGTAGTATTCAATGGATCGCAAAAAACTGACCTAGGATTCATTGAACGAGCAGTTAGCTGCTGGTCCTAATCTGCTTCCAGATCTCGCAAGCTTGATTTCCCGTTGGCGATCACAAGCTTATGTATTTGCCGCTGACATCGAAAAGATGTGCCGCCAGAACGAATAGTGTGCCGACCCAATGAAAAAAGAAATCTTCAACATTACCAGTTAACGACCATCACTTATGGTCTAATCTGTGCTCCGTACTTAGCGAGCAGGACTCTTAAACAACTAGCTAAAGACGAGGCTCACTATTACCCTCTTGGGTCAGCTGTGCTACAGCAAGATATATACATTGATGATTTACTCTCTGGTGCCGATGATATCGAAACCGCTTCAAGCAAACAGCATCAACTAATTGGATTGACCAGGGCGGGCGGTTTTCATCTGAGAAAATGGACCGCCAACCATCCCAGCATACTGGCGCATCTACCTGTGAATAGTATCGCAACTTCAACTGTTAGCTGGCAGTCTGAAAATCCCACGTTTCAGCTTCTTGGCTTAACTTGGCAATCAGAGGACGACTCGTTTGTATTCCAACTACATACTGTTCCAGAGCCTGCTATCATCACCAAAAGAAATTTACTATCACATGCCGCTCGGCTATTTGATCCTCTTGGATGGATATCACCAATTATCGTTGCAACAAAAATTCTAATTCCGTCCTTATGGCTACTAGGGTTGAATTGGGATGACGATATACCACTTGAAGCACGCACTGAATGGCAAAAAATAAGCTCGGAACTGCATTTGATTAACCATCTGAGAATTTCCCGCTGGAACAACTACTCTCCGAAAAATTAGCTGAATGAACAGCATGGCTACTGTGATGCGTCAGAACGAGCCAATTCAGCAGTCGTATACTTACATACTATAGATGTCGATAACCAAGTGCAAGTCTCCTTACTGGCAGCCCAAACTAAGGTGGCACCGCTGAAACAAATTTCGATACCTCGTTTAGAGCTCTGTGCAGCAACACTTGTTACACAACTTACTAAGAAAATTATCAAATCACTCAACTTGAACGAGACTGCAGTTCATTTACATTCAGACTCAACAATTACTCTTTCGTGGATCAGAGGACATTCCACTCGCTGAAAGACCTATGTTGCAAATCGGGTATCACTTATACAGTGCACGCTACCTCATAGTCAGTGGCACCACATCAGCACATCTAACAACCCAGCCGATTGTGCATTACGCGGGCTTCTCCCGAGCCAACTTCTTGATCACCAACTTTGGTGGAGCGGACCGAAGGAGCTAAGGTCTAACGGAAATCCGTGGCCTGCTACTTCAACACGATATCCTGTGAACGGTACACCAGAAACACGGATCTCCATGCAAGTGATGCTCAATGAAACACAACCTATCTGGAGTCTAATTTATCGATTCTTGTCGCTCAATCGTTTACTGAAAATAACATCCTGGTGCATTTGATTTTCCCGTCTAAAACATTCTTTACTGGACCCAGAAACACCCGCTAATTTTACCAAAGGATAGCCCGTGGACAACTCTCATAATTCGCGATTGTCATCAAAGGACTCTTCACGGAGGAACTCAGCTGAACTTAGTACTGTGAGACAGAACTACTGGATACCACGAGGCCGTACGGCAGTCAAAAAGCTAATTAACCGATGCATTCCGTGCATCCGACACCGATCTAAGCCTCAACCACCACTAATGGGAAATTTACGTCGCAAGAGAACTACGAAAGCGCTCCGACCGTTCTATAATTCTGGAGTTGACTATGCGGGACCTATCTGGGTTCGAACTACGAAGGGACGAGGCCATAAGTCTTATAAAGGTTATATCTGCTTATTTACATGTCTGGCCACAAGAGCAGTACATCTTGAGCCTGTCTCTGACGATTCTACAGAGGCATTCTTAAACGCTTATAGACGATTTACTGCAAGACGAGCAATTTGGGATAGTTTATTAAGTG
Source organism: Beris morrisii (assembly GCA_951812415.1). Taxonomy (NCBI): domain Eukaryota; kingdom Metazoa; phylum Arthropoda; class Insecta; order Diptera; family Stratiomyidae; genus Beris; species Beris morrisii. The sequence continues at coordinate 87,552,993 of OX638310.1, read as the reverse complement.
ACTGCGGCACCAACTTCGTCGGCGCGGACAGTGAACTAAGAATGATCTTTTCCCAGGCTTCTAACCAATCGGAAGCTATCGCTCAACAATTAGCTAATGAAGGCACCATTTGGCGTTTCAACCCCCCAGCAGCTCCTCGCTTTGGTGGCATCTGGGAAGCGGCCGTGAAGTCTGCTAAACATCACATGAAAAGGGTGATTGGGGACACAACTCTCACTTTTGAGGAACTCGCTACCTTGCTTGCACAAATTGAAGCGTGCATGAATTCTCGTCCTCTTCAAGCATTAACCGATGATCCTACCGACTTCACATCTCTAACTCCGGGTCATTTTCTTAACAGTTCAGCACTGAACGCTCTACCAGAACCTTTCCTCGATGGCGTTTCAACTTCCAATTTATCGCGCAGAGAGTCCAGCGCAGAGTCAAACCTCACGCAGGCTCCTCCAAAGGCCCAACATCTGGTGAAAAAACTCTCGCTAAAAAGCACCTCAAACCACAGCGCAACACTCCCAAAGGTCTACAAGCCGGAGGGAACAAGGCGACTAAAGGCTCAGAGCTAGCGAAACCACCAATGCCGTCGGCATTGCAGAGAAGGATTCAGCGCATCAGAGATGCAGCTCAGGCAGCTAACTCTGACAGGGCCAACCCGACTGCCGATCAATGATCGCCTTCAGGTGCCTTCAAGTGAACCTGCAACATGCGAAAGCATCGTCAGTAGTCCTCTCTCGCAGGTTCACTGAAGCTCACCTTGACGTCGCTCTTATCCAGGAGCCATACTTAACGGAGGACCAGGTAAGAGCGTTGACCGTGGGCGAGCTCTTGTATGACTCTACCAATACCGGTAGACCCAGAGCATGTTTACTTTTTAAAAAAAATACTAAATATGTTCCAATTCCAGGTTACTGTACGCAGTACGTTGTAGCGGCCTTTGTAGAGCTGCCGTTCCCGGAGGGCAGGACAGAGATCATCATATGCTCAGCCTACCTTCCCGGGGATTGCACTGAACCAGCGTCACCCGTCATCAGGGACATCGTCGACCTTTGTCGGAGGACTAACAAGCAGCTGGTACTTAGCTGTGATGCCAATGCACATCACACTATGTGGTCAAGTTCCAACATCAATGAACGGGGTGAGTTGCTGCTAGATTTTATTTATACCAACAACCTAAATATTCTCAATAGAGGTCACAAACCCACTTTCATAAACAGAGTCAGGCAGGAGATCCTGGATCTTACCATTTGTACTCAATTCCTGAGCACAAAATTCTCTAATGAGACTTCTATGTCAGATAATAGGCATATCCTATTCAACATAGAATCAAATACCATTTTGTCCGAAACGTACAGGAAGCCACAAACGACGAACTGGGAACTATACGACCAGAAATTGTCGGAATTCATGGCCGGCACCGTACGTAATATTAAGGACATTGACAACATGGAAATAGCATCAGAACAAATACGCAATGCTATTGAAACTGCTTTCAACTCATCCTGTCCGGAAAGGTTCAGAGTAGAGATGGGAAAAACGGGTCAATGATGTGACCCGGGTTAACTGACCCGGTTCACCAATTTGACCCGTTCAGTAAGACCCGTTCAAATTTAACGAATCCACTTTTTTACTAAAATTCTTGGATCTTGATCAAACTTGTTGATATTTTAAAGAATGGAAAAGAAATGAATCTTTTCTTGTTTCTTACCCCCACAATTGTCAAAATGCTTCAAGCCATACAAAATACCCTTTCACACGGTACGGCTGATGCAGGGATATAGAGAAGACGTTTTACTAGTTCGTAAAGACGGGGAAATCTATATTTATTTTCCAACCAATAAGCCAGCGGATTTTAGTTAGGAAATAAATATCGGTCGTGAATGTAGGAATCCAATTCTTCAATAGCCGCTGCCATCGGGTTCACCACTGGTTAAACAGATTCTCTAAATCCAGTCCAGAGATCGATTACATAGTCCGAAGTTACTGGTATGATTGTGAAAGGTTCCCTTTCGGGTTGCACCACTAAGTTTTGGACCCTAGGTAGTCTAATTTTCACCATTTTATCCCTTAAAGACGAATATCGGATTGGTATATATTATCAGGGAAACCATTCTTTTTAAATCTGGGATCTAGAGCTACAGCCAACATGATAATATCCGTTGAATCTAAATCCCTAAACCGTACGGACAATTCATTTTTTAAGTTTTTCCCATTTCTTTTACCTGGTGTGGTATATCTTTTTTCAGTAACTCTTCATTTGTGCTTCACCATAACTCGAGCTAGAATCGAGGCTTTGGAAACCGAGATTGTTTTTTCAGCGCTGACATCTATAGTCACTGCCTTAAAAACAATCAATATTTTAATCGCAATTCGAAACACAAGAATTTATAGTGTACTACTAAAATACCACCGCCCACAAAAATTGTATCGAGCTCAATATTTGAAATTTCCGAACGCCACTCCCAGTAAGCCCTAAATTGATTTCGCTCGAGATATTTTCATATGTTCCCACGAGCATTGTTTATAAAGATACCAAATATAACGGCGACGTAATGTGACGGTTGCAAGCGCAAACTCATCCAACTAAAATTATTTCTTACGACGCATCGAATCTATAAAATTATAATCCGGGTTGAATCCTTTACAATCTTATACAAAGCAAAACCAATCCATCGGTCAAATTGTAACCCGGGTTGATTTCATCTTTCGCATGTTTCCATCGTTTACAGGATTCCATGAACGATTCCACGAACGATGCACAATCGTTCGGTCTCCATGAACGATCGAACGATCGTAAAGTAATACTATTTCCTAAATCTATCTTCCATCTCCCATTTTCAATTTATAATCTTTAATCTTAAATATTCAAACTTTAATCTTCAATTTTCAATATTTAATTTTCAAACTTTAATATTTAGTCTTTAATCTATAATCTTTAATTTTTAATCTTTAATCTTAAATTTTTAATCTTTAATTTTTACTCTTTAATTTTTTACTTTAATCTTCAGTCCTCAATCTTTAATCTTTAGTCTTTAATCTTTAATCATTAATTTTTAATATTTAATCTTTAGTCTTTAATCTTTAATTTTTAATCTTTAATCTTTAATATTTAATCTTTAATTTTAAATCTAAATCTACCATTTTCCACCATCTATCTTCTATTCCCTATCCTTCATCCTCCATCCTTTATCCTCCATACTTCGTTCTCCATCTTCCATCCTTCATCCTCTATCCTCTATCCCCTATCCTCCATCATCCATCCTCCATTTTCCATCCTCCATCCTCCATCCACCATCCTTCATCATCGATCCTCCATCATCGATCCTCCAACATTCGATCCTCCATCATCGATCCTCCATCCTCCATTCTCCAAGCTCCATCCTCCATCCACCATCCTCCATCCTCCATCCTCCATCCTCCATCCTCCTTCCTTCATCATCCATCCTCCATCCTCCATCCTCCATCACCCATCCTCTATCCTCTATCTTCTATCCTCTATCCTCTATCCTTCATCCTCCATCATCGATCCTCCATCATCGATCCTACATCATCGATCCTCAATCCTCCATCATCGATCCTCCATCATCGATCCTCCATCCTCCATTCTCCATCCACCATCATCCATCCTCCATCCTCTATCCTCCATCCTCCATCATCCATCATCCATCCACCATCCACCATCATCCATCCTCCATCATCCATCCTCTATCCAACATCATCCATCCTCCATCATAATCATCTCAAAGATCCGCGAACCTTAAAGATCCAGGAGCCGTGATGATCCGAGAACCGCAAAGATCCGTCAAGATCTGCTGAGCCGTCGAGATCCGCGGTCGTTCGATCGTTCATGGATACCGAACGATCGAACGATGCACGATCGTTCGGTCTCCATGAACGATCGAACGATGCACGATCGTTCGGTCTCCATGAACGATCGAACGATGCACGACCGTTCGGTCTCCATGAACGATCGAATGATGCACGATCGTTCGGTCTCCATGAACGATCGAACGATGCACGATCGTTCGGTCTCCATGAACGATCGAACGATGCACGACCGTTCGGTCTCCATGAACGATCGAACAATGCACGATCGTTCGGTCTCCATGAACGATCGAACGATGCACGACCGTTCGGTCTCCATGAACGATCGAACGATGTACGATCGTTCGGTCTCCATGAAGATGGAGGATGCAGGATGGAGGATGGAGGATGGAGGATGGAGGATGGAGGATAGCGGATAGCGGATAGAGGATAGAGGATAGAGGATGGAGGATGGAGGATGGAGGATGGAGGATGGAGGATGGAGGATGGAGGATGGAGGATGGAGGATGGAGGATGGAGGATGGAGGATGGAGGATGGAGGATGGAGGATGGAGGATGGAGGATGGAGGATGGAGGATGGAGGATGGAGGATGGAGGATGGAGGATGGAGGATGGAGGATGGAGGATGGAGGATGGAGGATGGAGGATGGAGGATGGAGGATGGAGGATGGAGGATGGAGGATGGAGGATGGAGGATGGAGGATGGAGGATGGAGGATGGAGGATGGAGGATGGAGGATGGATGATGGATGATGGATGATGGTGGATGGAGGATCGATGATGGAGGATCGATGATGGAGGATGGAGGATCGATGATGTAGGATCGATGATGGAGGATCGATGATGGAGAATGAAGGATAGAGTATAGAGGATAGAAGATAGAGGATATAGGATAGGGGATGGAGGATGGAGGATGGATGATGAAGGATGGAGGATGGAGGATGGAGGATGGAGGATGGAGGATGGATGATGAAGGATGGAGGATAGAGGATAGAGGATAGAGGATTGAGGATAGAGGATAGAGGATGGTGGATGGAGGATGGAGGTTGGAGAATGGAGGATGAAGATGGAGGATGGAGGATTGTCGATGGAAGATAGAGGATGGATGATCGATGATGTAGGATCGATGATGGAGGATCGACGATGGAGAATCGATGATGGAGGATCGATGATGAAGGATGGAGGATAGAGGATGGAGGATTGAGGATGGAGGATGGAGGATGGAGGATGGAGGATGGAGGATGGAGGATGGAGGATGGAGGATGGAGGATGGAGGATGGAGGATGGAGGATGGAGGATGGAGGATGGAGGATGGAGGATGGAGGATGGAGGATGGAGGATGGAGGATGAAGGATGGAGGATGGAGGATGGGGGATGGAGGATGGAGGATGGATGATGGAGGATGGAGGATGGAGGATAGAGGATTGAGGATAGAGGATAGAGGATGGAGGATGGTGGATGGAGGATGGAGGTTGGAGAATGGAGGATGAAGATGGAGGATGGAGGATGGAGGATTGTCGATGGAAGATAGAGGATGGATGATCGATGATGGAGGATCGATGATGGAGGATCGATGATGGAGGATCGACGATGGAGGATTGATGATGAAGAATGGAGGATGGAGGATGGAGCATGGAGGATAGAAGATAGAAGATAGATGATGGATTTAGATTTGAAATTAAAGATTAAAGATTAAAGAATAAAGACTAAAGATTAAAGATTAAGGACTAAAGATTAAAGATTAAAAATTGAAGAGTAAAAATTAAAGATTAAAAATTAAAGATTAAAGATTAAAAATAAAGATTATAGATTAAAGACTAAAAATTAAAGTTTGAAAATTAAAGATTGAAGATTGAAGATTAAAGTTTGAATATTTAAGATTAAAGATTATAGATGGAAGATAGATTTAGGAAAAAGTATTACTTTACACTAAAATTCTAAAATGAAAATTTACATTTTTGGTATTTTCACTTGTAAGCCAATTTCAATTTGTTTCACTACACGCTCGACCTCAAATTAAAATATATCGCTATCTGAAAATTTGCAGTGCTAAAGGAATTAATACTCCCTTTTCGCGTTTATGTTTGGCTGACACGAGCTACGCTCCAACTACCTTTTGCGCAGCCCTGCGGGGCTGAAAGGATTAAAACTCCCTTTTGTCACGTTCATGTTTGGCTGACGCGCGCTTCGCTCTTGCCATAGAAATATTTTCGTTTAATATTTTATGTGTTTTAAAGAAACTTATTAATTTCTTCTTTGTAACCTTTTCAATTATTATTCCAACGATATATATTAAGGCAATGTGTAAACAATTATTGAGTGTTTACTAAATTTTAGGGAATACACTCTTCGAAAGGTTAAAAATTATGAAGTGTGTAAGAGGCTTTGAGATAAGATCTTTTAATATTTTTAGGCTTTCAATAATTATGACGTCAAATCCGGGGCTAGAGCCAATATTTTTTAAAACTAGTTTCCTATTATTTCACGCATTACCCAGCATTGCTTTAAAATAATCAACTTTGAGTATTTTCATTAAAGCTCATAATTTATTTATAATTTTGTTTTTAAATTAGTTTTCGGTTTTTCAATATTTTATCTGCAGTCCCCTTGTACAGCAGTGTAAAAGATCCACCTGGATCCACCTGGATCTCAATGAAAAAAGCGAGATCCAGTGAACCGGTTCATTGAAAAGATCCGAATTTCCCATCTCTAAATGGGAGCACGAGAGTTGAGGGGATAGCCATTTTCAAAAAAAATTAATTCTTATATTTCAAGAATCGTACCAGATATGAGCTAAGAATTCTTACAGTTAGGCCCAGTTGACTTATAGCAGGGAATAACATTTTGGGGATGCTAGTGATGGGGTGACGGTGGAAGGGGGTGGAACATAAAGGTTCTGATTTTTATTTCTGGAAAACCGCAAAGCATAGAAAGCTAAAATCGACAATATTCAACTATAGAGACATCCTAGAAAAATAAAATTGAGACTGATACCCTAAAGAATAACTAGGAGTCTATTTAGAACGTTATTTTTTAGGTTGTCAGTCGCATAGTAACCTACACTACACCGCAAACCTGAGTCTCATTCAAGCTTGGACTTTGGTATTTACTTAGATGTTTTGCGTTTTGTTGACGGATTTGAATGATTAAACATGAACATGATACACATTATCGCAGGTCGTGTCGTTTTTTTTTGGTCGTACGTTCCAATTTTAAGATTGAACGATCGTTCGGTAAAATTGTGACCCGGGTTGATCCGTTCAGTTTAGTGACCCGTTCATTTTGAACGGATCTTGACTGAACGACCCATCTCTAGTCCAGAGCAAGTAACAGGAAAGTAGCTTGGTGGAACCCAGCACTAACTAAGCTCAGATCTCAAACAAGAAAGCTCTTCAATAGGGCTAAAAAAACTGGTGAGTGGGAATCGTACAACAGGGCTCTTACAGAGTACAACCACGAAATTAGACGTGCGAAGAGAAATTCGTGGAAATTGTTCTGCCAGGGTATAAACGATTTACCCAGCAGCGCAAGAGTACACAAAATATTTTCTAAAGCACACACTAATAAAATGGGCTTATTAGAGAAACCCGATTACCGAAAATGGGAAACAGACGTTAGAACTTTTAGCATAAACTCATTTCCCAGGATCCTCAACCATAGAACCAAGCAATGAAGAACGGTACACTGTTCCAAAGCCGAGCAGACCAACCATATTGGACTGGAAAAACTCAGCCAAGATCTTCACTGCCAACAAGGTTAAATGGTCTATACGTAGTTTTAAGCCATTTAAATCTCCTGGAGCAAACGGGCGTGCTAAACGTCAGACGGAGCTGACGTGACCGAATTCGCTGCGCGCGTAGTGTGGTAATTACACCGGATATAGGCGTTTTTCGATTTCCTTTAGTGAGTAGTTCACCACCAGGTTATACTTCTCCCCTTGCGGGCCCCCTTCGGACTGTAAATCGTGCGTAAACTATTTAAAACCTCTGCGGAAAATTTGTAGGTTAGGGCCCAGATTTTTTCTGTGGCGCTATTTAAGACATTTAGTGAATAAAAAGTGCTTTTATCGGACAAATCAAAGCGAAGTGCTCCCTTGTAATAAGCATTACCCCGTCTCCACTCTACGAACATTCTATCATACATTAATCCATCTCGCGAAAGCCGCACAGAATAAAAGGTAATATCTACTTTCCGCACCTAGACATATAAACAAGACAAAAATTACAGACAAATCCTCCCGGCTACTGGCATGGCTATTATAAATAAGTTTGCCATTCTGGCAAACGCTCCGGACTCTCCCCCCCCCCAACCATATCCCCTAAAACGAAAAGATTGCGTACAGGAAAAAACACGACCACTTCTTCCGGCGAGTTCGCTTCCGTGTACCCAAACACGCTACAAAGTATAATTAAACCAGCTACCCCCTCCCCTAAATACGTAGTTATCCAAACCGTAAAAACATTACAGCAACATAATGTTTTCGTTGTAAAGAGAGGCGTGGATCAGATTTCTACACTATATGAAAAATCTTCTTTCTTGCGAGACGGCAGTCTACTCATTCTCTGTAAGAATGAGACGATTGCGCAGAAATTTATAAACTGCACAAAAATTAACAACATCCCAATCAATTGTAGCCTACATGCCAGACTAAACACGGTCAAGGGTATAGTCTATGCCTCCTCCTTAATCTTTCTCTCCCCAGAGGAAATCAAGGAAGGACTGAAAGACCAGCACATTTGCGAGGTAGTACAACTCAAGAAACCCATAACCAATAAACCCTCTGGACTTCTGATTTTGACTTTCAATTTGTATAATTTACCGAGCCACCTTAATGTCGGGTTTGAAAGGGTAGAAGTTAGGGAGTACTTTCCTAACCCACTTCGCTGCAGGATGTGTCAACGTCTAGGACACACACAAAATTGGTGCAACATTAAGAAAGAAATGTGTTCCTCATGCTTTGAAGCGCTGCCCCATAAACCCACTTGTAAGGCTTTCTGCGTTAATTGCCAAGCTGCCGGCCACGAGCCCGGAAGCAAAAATTGAACTACATTCTTGGAACAAAAAGCCATCCTAAATGTACTCAATTCGAGGCGAAAAAAGCTTATTTTAAAAACCACCCAAACCGCGCATCCCCATCATTCGCACAAACCTTAAAATCTTCTGCAATGCCCCTCTCCGACTCATCTAACAAACCATCAACCGCCCCCACCTCCTGTCCCGTCCCCTCTACTTCCCACTCGCTCCACCCCGCCAACCCACCAACCATCCCATCCATACCGCCCACTAATACTACTAATTGCCAGACCCCTTCAACTAAGATTATTCCCCCAAGCACTTTAACTCTCACCGAAACCCCCGTCTCTCACACTAGCACTCCTACAACTCCAACAGCAACCACCTCCTCTTCCCCCTTTGAATCACACACAGAAATCACTCCCACTACGTCCACTAACTCTAACTCCACCACAAAGCCATTTAATGAAGCTACAACAATTATCAAAACACCTGAAATACAGGAATCAATAAACGCGATTATCCAAGGTTTAACACCTGGATCTCGCTCTTCTTTTGAAAATATAGTAAAACGCAATAAAATCACAAAACTAACTACCATACAATCGTCACCCAGCAGTGACATGGATACCCATGTACTCTCCGACAGCTCGTCAGTGTCGTCTGAGGAAATGCTTTAAATTCCCAGCTGAACACCTCTGCATCCTTCAGTGGAATCTCAGAGGCCTCTACTCCAATCGTCCTCACCTAGAAATCCTTATCGCCCGATACCAACCCCATATCATACTGTTGCAAGAAACGAATATTCTTCCGGGCGAAGAACCTCTCAGGTTCGGAGCCTACTCCTATATTGGTTACAACTCACCTAGAGACACTAGGCATGGCGGTGTTGCTATCCTGGTTCACAGCTCTATAGCCTACGAACAGGTGGACCTGAGTGTCAACATTCTGGCCTGTGCTGTCACGCTTAGATCTGACCCTCCGCTGACTGTGGTGTCGGCATATCTTGAGTGTGGACAAGGGATTTCCAATGCTGACCTGTCCAATCTGTCAGATCAACTTCCCGAGAACACCATTTATGGTGGCGATTTCAACGCTCACAGCCCCCTATGGGGGGGTGAGCGTTGGGATAGCAGGGGGAGGTTGTTGGCGGATTGGATTGACGACGCAGCCCTTGTTCTCCTCAATGATGGCTCGCCCACGCTCTTCTCGGCCAGGTCTACCTTGACGGCCATCGACTTGACACTCGCCCCCTCCAGGCTCGCTCCTTATCTATCGTGGGAACTCCATACTAAACCAGAAGGCAGTGACCACCTGCCGGTCATCGTCAGATCGACTAAAGGCTTGGCTAACTTTAGACCAACCATCAGGTACGTCACCTCACGTGCCGACTGGGAAAAGTACAGAGCGATCATGAATGAAACGGCGGAGAGTTTTCCGGTTTCCGGTAATGTGAATCAGGAGGCAGCTCGCCTTGTCAGGATCTTTCGCACTGCAGCAGCTACCTCTATTCCCATATCTAGCCCAACTCCTCGTACACAACCACGATGGATAAATCAGGACATCTTCAACAATATAAAATTAAAGAACAGAGCTTAGAAAAACTTCTATAGGCACCCGACGGATACCAATCTAGCCACGTACCGTCGACAGGCGGCTTCCACTAAAAAAATGATTAAAGCTGCAAAAAGGGAAAACGGGAACTTTTTTGCTCGCTCCATCGATCCCAGCTCTAATCTAGCCGATGCTTGGAGAAAGGTTAAATCTGTTTTCGGTGGCAGGCCCAGCGGCCTGCTTCCAAACTTAACCACCTTGCTCACTAACTCCATGCACATTGCCGAACACTTAGTTCTATTCTGGACTAACTACTATTCAGACTCGAAATTTTCTCCCGAGCAACTTGCTGACAAAAGATCAGCCACAAGTTATATCACAGTCCATCTGACCCAGACAGAGTACTTGGTCACCCTATCTCCTTTGAGGAACTAAGTTCGGTGCTTAGTTCCTGCAAGGGATCAGCTTCTGGACATGATAGGATCACTTGCGAGACGATCAGGGAGTCCACAAACAGCCTGAAATTCAGGCTGGTGGAACTCTATAATCTGATTCTGGCGCAGGGCTCTTTTCCGCATATGTGGAAGAGGGCTATACAAGTGCCAATCCGAAAGAGGTCCACACATTCAGCCTCGGCTATTACTCCAAAGGATCTTCGTCCTATATCGCTGCTCCCTTGCCTGTCAAGAGTTTTCGAAACGATTTTGGGTAGGAGGCTTGGACTCCTACTGGAGACTGTGCTGACGGACGAGCAGCACGGCTTTAGGCCGGGGAGAGGCACAACCTCTCTCCTGCTCGAACTCGAACACCAGGTCAGAATCACACTTTCCAAAAAACAGGAATGCCGGGCCCTATCCCTTGATCTCGAGAAGGCCTTTGACCGGGTGATCAAAACCGTAGTTACAAGACAACTATCTGCCTGGGGTGTTGATAACCGCTTCATCCAGACGATTGATAGCTTCCTCTCTTCTCGCTCCATAATGGTGCGAGCCAACGGCTTCACTTCGAATCACCTCAACATTGACAACTCTTTACCACAGGGCTCGCAGCTCTCGCCTATACTCTTCAACGTTTACATTCATTCCCTTTCACAGCTCCTATCCGACATTCCTAACATATCCCATTACATCTACGCGGACAATATTATCATTACTTCTTCCCATCCCCACTTTAATGACATTTATAGACGAATACAAACTACTATCGACGTATGGTGCAGAAGTACGGGCGCGAAGCTACCCTTCGAAAAAGGGGAGCTCATAACCTTCTCGCGTAAAAGAGTACCCGCCGTGAGCCTATCCTTACCGGATGAACCACATTTGATACCGCTACCTTCATGCCGAATTTTGGGACTAAAATTTTCTCCCAAACTCAAGTGGAATGAACAAGTGAACCACGTCACCACCTCACTAGCGAAAATCTTAAATCTCGTAAGGGCTCTGGCTTGCAAAAATCTAGGAGCCAGCTCTGCGGCGATAATACACGTCGCCAATGTCTTAATAAAAGGCCACATTTTGTATGGACTCACGATATACGGTAACACGACCAGCACCAACTTGCAAAAACTTCAGGTGGCAGTCAATAAAGTTCTGCGAGCCGCCTTGGGTGCTTTCCGCACGTCTCCGATAGAAGCACTGCTAATTGAAACTGGATGCGACAGCGTTGTATATATGCTCTCCAAAGCACAAATCAACCTAGCAGCTAGAAGCTGCATCAACAGGAGAAGTCCACACCATCAGTCCATCACCAACGTAGACTTGACATCATCAGAGCTGATCGGCAACAAGCAGAGCTCAGCACTTCAGATCGCTCGCGCTACCTTAACACAACTTTGCCCCAACTTACCCACTCCCATACGCAGTTTCCCTTCTGAACCCCTCCCCAGACCCTCCCGCACCATTTCCATCCCACCAAAATACCCAATAAAATCACACACCCCCGCCTCGATATTTAAAACTCTACACGCCAGACACCTGGATAATCTACCAGGAAGAACTAGATACTACACGGATGGATCTAAAACAGACCTGCAAACTTCGGTGGCTTTTGTAGCCGTACTCGCAGACTCCAACAATGTGTCCAGGCAACAAACATTCAAGATGCACCCTGACTCCAGTGTCTTCGAGGCAGAATTGTACGGCATCTTAAAAGCGGCCGAGGCCGCTCAAGAGACCGCCATACCAGCAGCCATCTTTACTGACTCTAAGTCAGCAGTCAGCGCGATACAACACAACAGCGACCGTGAACCTTTTGTCATCCTCACGAGAATGACCATAGCTGCTAACCCTGCAGGTACGGAACTTTTTTGGGTTCCGGGTCACGTAGGCATCCCTGGCAACGATATGGCGGATCGACTCGCAAGCACTAGAATATCATCACACGAAGCCGAAATCGTGCCCCCGTGCATCAGCTTTCCGAGACGTAACGCCAGAATAACGCTCGCCCAGCAACGGGCCACTGCCTGGGCTGCAAACACGACATTCCTAGCAAAACACTGGCGCACCACCCAACCACCGAAATACGATCCGCAGCTTGGAAGAAGAGAAGGTGTCTCGTTGGCTAGGGCCAGACTAGGTCACACAAGACTAACGCACCTACATTACATAATAAAAACACCACAACCGGGGTGCCTGGAATGCCAGAAACCATTGACTATGGAGCATTTATTAACCGAGTGCAGAAAGACGTTGAGGTTTTTCAACTATTCCCTACCTTCCCTAAGCTCCCTCCTCTCCCCCTCCAACCCAGAACCTCTCCTTCAACTTCTCAATCATCACAACTTCCTACACCTTCTCTAGCCAACCACCAGACCTCTCCATATTCCTACCTCCTTAACGCCCAATACCCACCTTACAAGTTTTAGATCCTTTCAATGTACTCGTAGTGCATACTTTCTATATTTGTATATTTTTATTTTTCTTTGCTTCCCTCTCTCTCCATTATTATTCGCTTACAATAAGCTTAAGTTCCTTCCTCTGCTTGGAAGCATTAATGCCTGCTTGTTTATAAATACTATTGCTAATCTTTATATCTACATTCTCTTTTGCTCTAATTGAATTTACATTTGCTTTATCATATTAGAAATAAGAATTTTATTTTGCATTGTTTAATCTTCATTGAAGCATGAATTTATTTACTTTTCTTCATCCTTTTATTTATTAGATTTAAGCACGCATGATTTAGTATTAAGCATGAATTATTTACCTTTAAGCATGAAGTAATCTTGAATTTTAGTAGTTTGAAATACTAAGTTTTAAGCTTGAAATAGCAAATTTGAATTTTTGTCGTCCTTTACATTCCTTTTTTTTGTTTTATTACTTTACACAAATTCATAAATATGTAATACGATGTGCCATATGCCCTTGTAGGCTTGGCCGAACACCAATGGGCTCGCTTATTTATAATAGAGCCACATTAAAAAATAAATAAATATCTACTGGAGAAGACAAAATTTTTCCCGCTTTACTACAAAGAGGAATGGACCATCTTCTACCAACACTGTTATCCGTATTTAGAGCAAGCCACGCATGGAGTTACATACCCTTATCCTGGCGTAACGTTAAGGTGATATACATACCAAAAACGAGGCGCCGCTCAAGCAATAATCCTAAGTCGTATCGTCCTATCAGCTTAAAATCATTTCTCTTAAAAACTATGGAAAAGATTATTGATAGGCATATCAGAGATGGGGCTTTGAAATCTCAACCCTTACACTCCAATCAATATGCATATCAACCAGGGAAGTCTACAACCCACGCCTTACAAAACCTAGTCACGAAAATCGAGAAATCGATTACGGTGCCTTTTCGGCAAAAACTGGGGACTGAGTCCAAAACTAACCTACTGGATGTATACCGTCGTTGCTAGGCCCATTATAACTTACGCGGCATCCGTCTGGTGGAAAAAACAAAGCAGAAAACTATTCAGCTTAAGCTGACTAAATCACAAAGACTGGCATGCCTGGGTATTACTGGGGCGATGCGCACCACTCCCACAGCTGCCTTAGAGGTGCTTCTCAACCTAGCACCTCTACACTTAGAAATACAGAAAGAAGCTAGATTCATCACATACAAACTTTTGAGCTCGGAGGACGAGTCAGGGCGCAAAATAGCTTGCCCAACTCTCTCCGCGGAACTCAACAAGGACCCGATACTAGCGATACCTCTTTCTGATTCAATGGTACCGAAATTTAATTTCACAAAGCCATTCAAAGTTGTCCTACATGAAAGGGAGGATTGGGCCACAAACAAACCCACTCCAAAACCAGGATCCATAATCTGGTACACAGACGGATCTAAAACGGATCAAGGTGTAGGAGCAGGAGTTTATGGAGTGCGCCCAAATGTAAAATTCTACTGCAGCATGCACATAACATCCACTGATTTTCAGGCGGAGACTCATGCTATTGAACTATGTATTAGAGAAAATATCAGACGGGGCTACTAAAACCAACATATATATATATTCTCTCGGAGGAGAGCAAGGCAGCAATAATGGCACTTCAGTCCGTTCAAATCTACTCCAAACTTGTTTGGAATTGCCTCCAATGCCGGACTGAGCTCGGAAATGAGCACAGAGTTAACCTCATTTGGATTTCGGGACACAGCTCCTATGACGGTAATGAAATGGCCGACTTAATGGCTAAGAAAGGTTCAGAAGCTGACTTCATGGGACCATGTCCATTCTGTGGGATACCATTAAGCACAGCCAGAATGAACATCCGAATGTGGCAAAAATCGCAAAGTGCCATTCACTGTGACTTGGCACCGGGCAACAGGCACTCAAAGCTCTTTATACCAAAGCATTCGGAAAAAAGAACATCTGATTATCTAAAATTAAGCAGATATCAGACCCGAACCCTAGTGGGAGCTCTGACTGGACATTGTCACATGAGGAAGCATCTCAATAGGATTGGTCTCTCTGAGACTAAAATTTGCAGAATATGCAATGATGAAGACGAAACACCAGAGCATATCCTCTGTGAATGTGAGGGTTTAACTCGCAAAAGGCTTCGTCACTTCGGTCAGGGTTTCATGGACCCATCGGAATTCCTGACCATTCCTCTTCGCAAAATACTAAGCTTCATTGAAAGCGCAGGGATCGAAGAGGAATCATAATCAAACCGGGGGACGTCACAATAAGCCCAAATGTGGCTACAGTGACAGAGGTAATCTAATCTAACCCCGACCTAAGTGGCAACACAAGCAACCAACGCTACAAATCAACGATTTAGTTCTGATTACCAACGAGAAACTTCCACCAACGAAATGGCCACTGGGACGAGTAGTGGATCTTCATCCAGGAGACGACGGAGAGGTTCGTGTCACCACAATCAAAACTGCCTACACAACGCTAAAACGACCCGTCGTCAAACTATGTCGCCTTTTGCCTACTGACAGCAATACACAACACGGCGAGCGGCCCTCTTCGTTTCGTCATGACGAGGCGGGCGGAAATGTCTGAGAAATATCGGAACCTGCAAGCATTTTGCTGCATTACTCAGTCGAAGACCAACTGTCTATAGAGACATATTCAATAAACTTGTGTTACTAAATTACAAAACGTTTCTGCATTATTATGTTGACTAATTATATCTTCCTAACCGGTACTATATCAACATTCCCATTTAATTATTTTTGTATGACTGGCATCCGAATCAGTGTATGCACCAAACAATAACAAATACATTTCTGTTATCTGCTCAAAAATAATGTTTTTGGCCAAGATTCTTGCTGAAACATTTTAAAACTCAAATTGTAATATAGTGTATACAAGCAGTAAAATAATAAGTTTGGTAATCGGCTGTAAACGCAAAAATGCTATGCCAGCATATTTACAGCTATTACATTATTTGTCGCAATAATGCCTGAATGTTTATTCATATTACTGAGTGAAAAAGTGAGTGCAAGAAGTCAGTAATATCTGGAAAAGTGGCTATGACAGCAAAATATTTGGCATATTAGGGTCTTTCGATAGGGACGTTCAATTTTTAAATGTAAATAAAACAGGTTGTCTGTGAGATATCCACCCAATTCAAATATCCACCCCGGCTTTATTTGGTGGCACGTATTCGAGTGGGTCCAATTTTCGACAACTTTGTCGCATAAATCTGGTTGAATTTGCTGGATGGCGTTCGTTATGTTGACTTAAAGGTTATCAATTGCTTGCGCTTTATACGCATCGACCTGCTATTTAAGATAGCCCCAAAGGAATAAGTCTAAAGGCGTTAAATCGCACGATCACGGTACCCAATTTACTCCACCGCAGCGCGAGATAACGATGCCCTCAAATCGCTCGTGCAGAATGTCCCTCGTGACATGCGCTGTGTGGCACGTAGCGCCGGTCTGTTGGAACCACATGTCGTCAGTATCCATATCATCCAGTTTAGGCCACAAGAGGTTGCTTATCATCGATCGTTTGACGGTTATGGCAATGCCAGTATCGTTTTGGAAGAAGTACGGACCGGTGATTTCGCCAGACCAAAATCCGCACCAAACAGTGACGTTCTCGGGATGCACTTGGTGCTGGTGTATCTCGTGTGGATTGGTATTGTCCCAAATCCTAAAATTTTGGTTGCTCACATATCCATTCGTCAAGGAATGTCGTTAAAAATAACGTAATGCGCGGAACGTTTTTCGAACGGCGATCTGATTTTGAAAATAAAATTTGATGATTTGCACACGTTGTTCAACGCTATAACCTTCCATGGTGATTTGCCTTTCACTACTGAAAAATTCACAATAAATTCGACAGATGTTGCTTTAACAACATGGCCGCTAAAACCTAACAAATTTCGAGCGTTCCATCTGAAACACCCTATATTATAGTCGTAGTAACCATATTTGGAAATTTTAAATTAATATGGTTGTTCTAATCATGCTTATTGTGAGGTAAGAGTGCTTGATGGTAAAAGAAAGTATATTCTTTGAGCTGTGTACAGTACAGAATTGAATCCACCATTTCTACCAATTCCACCATCATGTTTGAAGATATTATAAACATATTATGGTTACCGGTATCATTGAATAAATTACATCATAATAATATAAATAAAATAAAAATGTAAATTAAATCATATTAAGGTCTTTAAATACATGGTTACCATAGTCACAATTTTTCTTTGAGTATAGCGTTCCTAGTTCGACATCCAAGCTAAATATTGTGCACCCTATACCGGCAATTTCCAAGTTTTCGCTATTCTGAATTTACTTCAGAAACGACTTCGACCAACTTTCAAGTTTGCATCGAGGCGACTTAGTTGGATGTTTCTCGGTCATCCATCGCAATTACCATAGTCAAATTAATTTAGCAAATTAAATTCATGAAACGAAAATCCGTTGTGTGTATTTACTATGCCTGTATGTTTTCAGTATGCTACTTTAACTCGCAAATTCACATAAAATTCAAATTTAATAGCTGAAAAACACTTTCGCTTTACAACGAAATCAAGCGCAGTTTATCATTATCCACTTTGCATCAGCACATCGAATTGGTCGGAGTTTAGTCATAAAGTTTATGACTGAGTTATGGAACTCTTGCACCATTTTCCTACAGCCAACGTAGGAAAAAATTCAGAGTATTTTCCATATTATTCGGTTTTAGAAATGCGACATTGTCACTTGATTAGGACTACAAAGTCAATTGTATTATATCATAACAAAGTAATATTGCCAATTTAAAGAGTATAAAAGTTATTATTCTTTATCTTGGTATCGAATAATACGCCGGAGTATTGTATCCAATGAAAGGAAGGAGCTTAGAGCTTTATTTAGTTATTTCAAAGTGTCGATAAGACTATATTCATAATTTCTTTGTCGTCTCTTTCAAGAGGTCGTTAGATTGTTTGGAAGTTTTATTTTATAAACTAAGAATGGAATGAGGGAATGAATAATTAATTGAAGTATATAAGTATCCACTTAGGTTGTTTGATGAACTAAAAGTGGTAGCTTTCGGCGTTATACATTGGTGCTGTATCGGCTATCGGTAAATTGCATGTATTTTGGTTTAGTCATACAATTTTTTAAATTTAGAAGCAACTATTACTAGCTTATTTCAGAATATACTAGGTGTGTTTTTTTCAACTGGATCAAGATCAAGATACATTAAAAACAACAACAAAGAGGATGATCCGGAATCATAATTGACAAATACAGGGTGGGCCATCTAGTGGTTTCTTTTTAAATCATAGGTTATTTTGACACTGAAAGCTGTTTCCCGCTCGAAATCTTGACAGAAAGTCAGTATCATACCTCCGCGGAACGAAATGAGTCGCTTTACGCTTGAACAACGTTGGGAAATATTGAAAACTTATTTCCAAAGTGAGTGCTGTGTAGCCCAAACAGTGCGTTTTTTGAAAAGAAGTTTTGGCCGAAATGAAGCACCCACCGCGCCTGCTGTACGCAGGTTTGTGCAAAAAGTTCGTGGGACTGGCATGCTACTGGACAACACTTATGACCCCCGTCGTCGTACGGTGCGCACAGACGAGAATGTGGCTGCTGTAGCCGAGAGTGTGAGACTCACTCCACGAACATCAACTCGCCGTCGATCTCAACAGCTCAACATATCACGCACTAGCCTGGGCAGAATTCTGCACAAAGATCTCGGATTATTCGTTTACAAGGTCCAATTGACTCAGCAATTGAAGGCGCAAGACCATCCGCTTCATTATCGCTTCGTAATTTGGGCCTTAGAGCAGCTTGAATTGGACAACGATTTTGGGCGAAAAATCATCTTTTCTGACGAGGCGCATTTTCATCTCGACGGCTACGTTAACAAACAAAATTGCCGCATCTGGGGCTCGGAAAACCCGCACGTTATTGTCGAGAAGCCAATGCATCCACAGAGAGTGGCAGTTTGGTGCGGATTGTGGAGTGGTGGCATCATTGGACCATTTTTCTTCGAAAATGAGGCTGGGAACAATGTTTCGGTCAACGGTGAACGTTACAGAGCCATGTTATCCGACTTTTTTTTTACTGAAATTGAAGACATGGATTTGGACGACCTCTGGTTCATGCAGGATGGGGCGCCATGCCACACAGCCCATGCCACAATCGATCTTTTACGCACGGAATTCCCAAATCGTGATATCAGCCGTCTTGGCGATGTCAATTGGCCGTCTCGGAGCTGCGATTTGACCCCTTTGGATTTTTTTTTGTGGGGAACCGTGAAGGACCGATGTTATGCTAACAATCCAGAAACTCGCAAAGTATTCGAAACAAAATTACTCAATCATTTGACTTTGCGGTTTCCAAAAACATAGATCTGTCTTTGGTTAACTGAAACATGGCTTAACCAATGTGATAAATTATATCACCCGAATTACTTTATATACAGAAATGATGGGAAGGAAGGGATTAGAGGAGGTGTAGCCATATGTACAGGGTGCGCCATCTTTTCTGTCGGTATGTAAACATTGAATAACTTTCGACATTTTTCAACAGATTGACTTGATTGGACAAGTTTTGGAAACGTCAAATCGGAAGAATATTGCCGACAGACCGTCCACGTCGCTTGGAATACGGCTAAACAGTCGCTCGAATGGTTGACACTGAACCTGATTTTTGGAAGCAAATTTTGATGACCGACGAGGTCCATTTCACATTCTTTGGCGGCGTTAATAAGCAAAATTGCCGCATTTGGGGAATGGAGAATCAATCCACACGAGATCCATGAAACGCTATTGCATGATCAAAAAGTGAGTGTTTGGGCCGGCGTTTTCCGACAAAACGAGACAGTCGATGGAAAACGATATCGGTGGATGTTAGCTCATTATGTCTGCCCGCAAATGCGTGAAAAAGGTCTGGATGGTTACTGGTTTCAACAAGACGGTGCGCCATGCCACACTGCAAATGAAACAATTCAGTTTTTGCAACGAAAATTCCCTGGACGTCTGATGTCGAAAAGAGGCGACATTGACTGGCCACCGACTTCTCCAGAAGACTCAGACCATTGACGAGCTCAAAACAAACATTCGTGCCGAAATCATCGCTATACCGCCCGAGATGCTCGAAAAAGTAAGCAAAAAGGGGACATTTTGCTGTGGCCAATAGAGGCAGCCACTTGATTAATTTTGTATTCAAAAACTAATCCAAATAAATTCTAATATAAAAATAAAAATACCACACGTATTAAAATCTGTTGTTTTTTTTTCAAAGTTATTCAATGCCTACATACCGATATAAAAGATGGCGCACCCGGTATAAGCAAAGCTAATAACATACTCTTTTAACCGCGTTTAAAACAAATGCTATAGAAACAATCGGACTTCACATTACTGGTATTAATACTACAATTCTGGTTGAATACTGGTTGAATACTGGTTGAATACTTTCACCAATACACCAAGATATCTTCTCAAAAATTTCATATTATTTTTAACGCTAGGGACAGGTTGTGGAACTGTGCAAAAGCGAATAAAGCGGGAAAACATATTATTCGAAATGATGTACAGAAAACAATTTTGCATTCATGCTCCATCGGAACTCACGTATTATACCCCAAAAGGCAGAGACTTTACTTTGGATCTTGTCATTTCTAATGGGGCAGTACATGTATCACAACCCAGCACTACTCACGACTTATCTTCCCCTCACCTCCCAGTGTCATTCACAATTGACCACGATATTAAAATCAAAGTGCCGCACAGCGAATTTCTCTCATACAGTGAAACTAACTGGGTCATGTTTAGCAAAATTTTAAAGAGATCAGTGACTACTAATAACTTGAATCTTACCAACATCACTAACACATCACAAATAGACAGAATGCTACTAGACTTTAACACGAATATATGGAACGCAGTAGAGCTCTATAATCCCAAGAAGATTAGTAACAATTCTCAGGTTCTCAAGATTGACAACGTAACCAGAGATATCATCCAACAAAGGAAATTTCTCAGGGGGCAATGGCAAAGAACTAGAGATCCTCTCATTAAATATCGTGTTAACAGCCTTACCAATAAAATTCAAGACAATCTTAGGAAGCTTAAAAACTCCAATTGGAATTCGATGCTATCGTCATTGGAAAAGAGCTCCCAAAAGATTTGGAAATTAAACAGAATTTTCAAAAAACGGCATGAAAATTGTATACCCCCTCTTTTCGACAACAACAGCAAGTATTTATATACGGACTCTGAAAAGGCTGAATTGATAGCAGATCAGTTCGAAGTAGCTTACCATACTACTGTCGGAATGGGTAACACAGTTGTTGATATGATCGTAAACAGTTGTGCAAAACTTATTCCACAGAACACGGCCTTTCGCTCTAATGACCTTTGTAAGTCTCGTGAAATTATATGTGTACTTAAAAGGTTGAAGACCAAAAAATCACCAGGGATAGACAAGCTTCCAAACATTCTTCTTAAAAACCTGACAAAGAAATCAATCGTCTTATTAAACTTTATTTTCAATTCTTGCCTCAAGCTAGGATATTTGTCCACTACATGGAAACATGTAATTGTCACTCCAATTCCAAAACCGGGAAAAGATGCCAGTTATCCTAACAACTACAGTTGTATTAGCTTGCTCTCTACTCTAAGTAAAGTATTTGAAAAGATCCTATTAAGTCGTATTCAAAAATGTACAGAAAATAACCGAATCATACCCGACTTCCAATTTGGCTTGAGACGAGGGCACTCTACAAATCACCAACTACTCCGAGTAACTGGTTACATAAAAGATTCTCTCCGTGGGAAAAAATCAGTAGGGATGGTATCACTCGACATTGAAGAGGCATTCGACTCTCTATGGCACGAAGGACTGATATACAAGCTGTTAACATTCGCTTTATCAAACTACCTAGTGAGAATAGTCAATTCTTTTCTGTCAGACCGAACCTTTTCGGTGAGAGTTAAGACAACCACCTCAAGCAAGCGGGTGTTCCTCAAGGCTCCTGTTTAAGCCCAGTATTTTTACTGCAGACGTTCCTACCTACCCGAACTGTGAACTGGCAGTTTTCGCGGACGACACTTGTCTCTATAATTACGGAGATGATGCCGATGAAATCAATCATTGGAGCTTTGGAAACATTCCTAGACCGTCTCTACAGATGGAAAATAAAAGTCAACCGCACAAAAACTAAAGCTATATTCTTCAGTAGAAAGAGAAAGCGTGCTAACCTTCCGAATCGTGAAGCCAACTTCGCTGGACAAACTGTTCCTTGGTCCGACACTTTAACCTACCTCGGTCTCACACTCGACAGAAAAATGACATTTGCTAATCACATAGAAAATGCATGCTTCAAAATTTCCAAGTGTATTCATGCGCTCTATCCACTAATAAATAGGAAATCATTTTTAGCAAACAAAATACTCATTTTCAAGGCTATCATGCAGCCTACCTTGACGTACGGTGCTCAGTGCTGCCAAGTATTTTTTGCTTGGTCGAGCACTAAAATAAAAAGTTTTGAGTGTTAATTTCAACTTAAAAGCCCTAAAATTTTATTTGTTCATATCAATCGCAGGAATATTCAAATAACGCGCAAGTGGTAAAACTAATTTTTGTCCGCTGAGACAAAATTTTGAACACCAAATTTAACGCTGAAAGCACTAAATTGGCATCACTGACGGCGATCCAGTATGGGCTAACTGTGCTCTGTCCCACAAAAAAAACTGCAAGTCTCGCAAAATAAGTCGCTAAAGATTATTTTAAATAAACCATATCATTATCCAACGAAGGCATTACACCGCGGCAGTGGAGTGCTCAACGTCCAGGAACTTGCTGCAACCAGGTTCACAAGACTTCTAACGATGTCCCAAACGATAGACAATCCTCTAGTCTCTTCCTTGGCTACACAGTAAAAATTTTTTTCGATCTTTACAATAATTATCACATTAAAATCTGTTACGTAAAGTATGTAAATTTTAAGTTAAGCATTTAAGTAATTGTAAATTTACTTCGACTGTATGAAATATACACAGTAAAAAAAATCCATTGACTTTTACATCTTTTGGATAGTAGGAATATATGCCTAACTTTTTTAAGTAAAATTACATTGGAAAGTAATAGTCAATTTTTTGGTCAGTAAATTTCTATTTGCAATCAAAAAATTTAAATTTGCAATCAGCAAATTTTAACTTCGAAAGCAGCAAATCCACTATATATTCTCTAAAAAAGAGTGTAATTAGCACTCTATATTCTCTAAAAAAAAAAGTGTATAATTTGCACTCTTTAAGATACTTCTAATATTATTTCTTACTTACTTACTTACTCTGAATAACACACTTGGATCTAGGTATGAATTGTGGTTTTGGTGCGTAGGTTTGGCGCGCGTAGCCAATGCGCCACCGAAGGCATTGCGTTTTCATCTCAGTATACAACCAAATCGATGAAATCGACCTACTTTGTGGTTTACTTGAAAAAAAAACGTAATTTTGTGAGACTTTTCAAGTAAATTGTACGGTTCAGTTGAAAACTATATGCATAATTTACTAATACCTGTAATTTCAAGTAAAAGTGCTTGAAATGTGTACTTTTACTTGTAATTTAAAAAATTAAATATACTGGACATTTCAAGTAAAAATTGGATTAAAAAGTAAATTTTTTTAAAACAGTGTACCTCTGAATTGTAATGTTACTATTAAAAAATCTAAAAATATATTGGAACTGGACTGGAATAAATAAATGTTTGATTAAAAACTTTATTACGGACTTTTCATTCTTACGACACCCTATGGACTAACTAAGTTTTAGATTTTAAATTAATAGCAAAAGTGGATTTATAAATCCAATCAATGGAAAATATTACATTACATGCATTTATTTTCAAATATTTTGCTTGTAAATATTACAACCACAATTTGCTATTACATTTTACATTGGAAACGTATTTACAATACGTATGTAATTTTACTAACCGAATTTAATTGGATTAGCCATTAAAATGTAAAATTAAATTCGGTTTTAATTTTACACTTTTTTAATTGGAAACAAATTGCCAACGATAAATGTTGTAAAATTTTTTACTGTGTACCCTGCAAGAAAATTACCGGATAAGTCCGCCGGAACTCCGCCGTAGCATTACATGGTAATCTTTCAGTTAAAACGTATAAGCCGCGGGACAAAATTAACTTATATACTTCGTATCGGTGTACATGTGTATGATTCTCTACCTCTTTTTTTTAATATTGCTGTCTTCTTTACTCTGGGTTAACGATAACCGGTGATTACCGGGTAAAATACGGAAACCGATACCGAAATTCTTGCGGCGCAGAAAAACAACTAGAAGTTTTGTGAAGTCGGATGGCGCGTTCTGCTA
The DNA here is from genome assembly GCA_951812415.1 of Beris morrisii. Taxonomy (NCBI): domain Eukaryota; kingdom Metazoa; phylum Arthropoda; class Insecta; order Diptera; family Stratiomyidae; genus Beris; species Beris morrisii. The sequence continues at coordinate 87,528,358 of OX638310.1, read as the reverse complement.
ATGTTTATTGCATATGAGTACATATGCAATAAACACTAGCAGCACGCGCCATCGCTGCAAGAAAGCGCTACCCGAGTTGCAGGTTGGCCTAATGTTATAATCGCATAGTTTTAAAAAAAGCATATCCCAGGTTGGAAGGTTCAAATTTGAATGGCGCAGGTCGCAGTCGTTGGTCATTCCAAACATGCTTTGCCAGTTGCACGAGTATATAAAGGAGAGTTACATCCACTAGAAGAAATTTCTAACACCAGAAAAATTCTGGTGTCACTGTATTGAATCTTCTGAATGTGTGCTTAACTTTCCGCTAGCGCTTTCTTGCAGGGTAGTTATTCCTATTTACATACATGCATCACATCCTTGTATTATTATTATATCTCACTCCCACAGAGTTAAACAATTTAAAATCTAGATAACTTCAATTCGTTCGTTAAAAATGATTGTTAAATTAATTTGATCATTGATTTAACAAAGCTTCTCGAACAAATTATTTTAAAAATGTTAAATTGTTTTGTTCAACTGAATATACCAGAAACCTGAGATCTAATAGTAATAGAGCAATTGTATATTAATCACAAAATCAGTTTTTAATATTTAGTACAGCAGCTAAAAATGTTACTGAGAATAATAATTGAGTGAACAGTTTTTTTATTTAATTTTTCAAATAATCAATTACGACAAAAACGCCAAGTAATGGAATGGAAACTCTACGCTGACGCTAACCAAGACCATACTCTATGAATAGTGCTTCCTGATATATGGATTGCGATTATTTTAATCTCAACATCTGCACTTTTGCAGTGGCATCTCAGGACTTGGTATGTGCCGAGAGAAGCTTGCCTACTTAGGAAGTCGGGTCAGAGTTACTCTGCTTTGGGTCCCAGGTCACAGCAAGATAGAGGGAAACGAGCGGGCAGACGAATTAGCTAGGCAAGGGTCTGTTCTTTAGGGCTCTCTCGTGGAACCCGTTCAAGTCCCACTAGGTACTATTAAGCGCCAAATATCATCCCACTTTCTTACAATCGCGAACTCCAGATGGAAAGGACTGACCAACTGCGTCATATCTAGGAAGATATGGCCATCATACTGCCGGAGCAGAACAGACGAACTCTTAAGCAGGAGCCGTATAGACGTCTCCAGAGTCACAGCGGTTAGCACGTGTCACTGGCGTGGTCACCCACGCGGCCAGACTGGGTATTCCCTTTAACGTCAATTGCCTCAGTTGCGGGGATGCAAATAAGAGGGACTCTGTTGTCCACCTTCTTTGCGAGTGTCCGGCCCTAGCTAGAGCCAGACTTCGTGCATTAGGCAAACCTTTCTATGATAACCTGGATGAGATCTCGAAAAATATGATTGGAGAACTGATTATCTTTTTGAACAGCTCCGGATGGATATGATAATCCATTCCAGCCCCAGGTCTCTGTAAAACTCTGTACCTACTTCATCAGTCCTAAACGACCAGGTTAAGCGAGTTTTGGTATCAAAACGGCGCTAATGTGCTAATTGGGTCCTGTTTGGATTGACGGGCCACCACGTAAACCAACCAACCAACCAGACTTGATATTGCCCGGTGCAGTAACTTTAGCTATCACATTTTTAACTTTGCTTGTTTATTTTCTGCATAGGAATGATATGGAAAAGAAAAGATACACTTTGGTCTCGGAACGTGAAGTGAGAAATTAAACTAGATGAAATACTGAACTCCGATTTATATTTTAGTTGGGATTATATCAAAAGAATGAGGAGTGCACATACAATTATTGCATGACCTTTTATTTACAGGTAGAAACTATTGTATAGTGGCAACTCGATGGATGGTTAAACGATTTCTTGAGTTATAGTGAGTTCCATAAATTAAGTTGGGACATTTTTACAGAATTTTTTACATGAAGGACTTACGGAATATTTTTCATATTAATACCTTCAGCTGCAACTATTATAAAATCAACGTATACAAAATTTCAAAGTCGTAACTTAAAGCGTTCTAAAGTTATCGTTCAATATTGGTGAACACGTGTTTTAAGAACTTTTGTATGACAGCTGCCCGAAGGAGTTGATGGATCGCGCTAATTAATGAAATCAGTCTTGCTTTTGATATAAAGCTAATTCCTGTAAAATTTTGAATCCCCGCTGTAACTCGTACTAAAGTTATAGTGGATTCTGTAACTTGTATACATTTTTGAAGGACTTTTGTAAGCTGCTACACGAAGGACTCATTCGATTTGCATCATATTCGGAACTTTCGTTTCAAACATTGTAAACTTTAAGTATTCAAAATTTGAAGCTCTTAACTTGAAACATTCGAGCAATAATTGTGAATACGTGTTTTAAGGACTCTTGTATGGGAGGTACCCGAAGAAGTACCATTTTACAGGTGCTGACAAAATTTCAACTTCCTAGGCCAACGGGTTCTTGAGTTATCGTGCAAACGGACGGACGGACGGACGGACATCAAATGGATTTGGGGTTTTTGGCCACAACTAAACACAAAATAATATAACATTTTTTCCCCCGAGGCTCGGTTCTATGCGTTACAAACTTTTCGGGCTGGATTAAACTTATAATACTCTATATGATTTCATCTAGAGTATAAAAATGTTACCCCAATACAAAAAATTATATTTATGGTCTTGTAAAATTCGTTTACCCATGTGGCCGAACGCATAACCAATCGAGCCTTAGAAAACCATGGATTGGTTATGGATTTTAGTCAAAACTGATTTGAAAATCAACTCTTTGTGATTCATTGTACTATGTTAGAGTTCGGTAATATTTATATTTACACTACATACGTAAATCTTCCATTCAGGTACAAAGCTTCAATTTCGTTTTAATTAATGTAAATTTATCTACTCATTGCACACACATGTTATACAATGTCAGGTGTTTGTAGTTATTGTCGTACCACTTTACGTTATCGTTCTTCCTCGTAATATTTCAATTTTCAATTAGATTTTTGAGAGGTTTGTTCCTCCGATATAAGAACACAGTTATTTGTTCTTCTATTAATCTAATTAGAGAATAGATAACTATTACAATATAAACGTGAGTCATCATGATAAGAAATGGCAATAAAAATAATGATGTACGTACTCCTTAACGAAAAAATAATATATCACCTTGACAACATTATTTTGAGAGTTCGAATTGTCGGCGAATTTTATAATTATTGATAGTGTGGAAATACAAACAAAAATTTGGAGGAATTTGATTGTACGCTATTTTATATTTCACATGCCTACCTAAAAACAAAAATAAATAAACGCGCTATTGCTGTTCTCCACTTCCGAAATACATACATACACACGGTCACAAAAGTCTATATTATTCTGAATTTTTTTTAGTACTAACATCTGTTTTGTAACTTTGCATTGCGAATAAAACTTTATTACCCTTCAACTCCTGGGTAATTAGTTGGGGTTGGCACCGAGGAGAACCAAAAAAAATATAATATAAAATATATATGCCTGCTTGCTCCGTGCCTTGAACCTGTACCTCTCGGGTTCAAATCACTCGCCCTAACCACTCGGCTGCAGGCCCAATTAATCTTCTTCGGCAGGGCCGGATTTACTTTTGAAGGGGCCCTGTGCTATTTCACTTTTGGGGGCACCCTAATTTTTTTTCTAATCAGAAAAATATTTGAAAAAAAATGTCTGTGTTTGTATCACATTATTCCGAAAAAAAAATTTTCTTTACCAAAGATATCAGCTTTCTTCCATTGCATGCCAATACCACAACAGCAAAAACTTCGCAAGTTTTTACAGAAACTTTTTGCGAATGTCAGCACCGGATTTCGATTACTTATTGGAAAAAGTAACACCTTTAATAAAACGAAAAGATACCCAGATGCGAAAAGCAATTACACAGTGACGTGGCGTGATAATTCAACAATTTATTTTTATTATTCTACCTACAAATTTACTAAGTATTAAATGAACCTATTCCATTAGCTACTTTTAACATTACTAATATAAAAGCACCCAGCAATCACGAACGGGAACCAGGAGGCTATTTGGAACGTTATTTTTTAGGTTGTCAGTCGCAGTCACCTACATCGTATCTCATCATTAAACGCGATCCGGACTTCTATCAAAAAATTATAAAGTTTCGCCCAGAGTATTGGTAATTTTTTTATTTATTCACGTATTTTTTGGATAGAAGAGTCAATAGAAGTAAAACCGAATTCGATCTCATTAACCCTAAAAGTTTTTCGGAATTCTTGAAAAATGCTTGCATCAGTAGATTTTTCTTCGATTAAATTTAAAGCCTTTAGAAATAAAAGTGAATTGAATATCTCATTAGACCCAATATATGGAAATTCGTGAAAATTTACACAACCACTTTACACCCGCTGAGGGTTTGGATATCGAAAAATTAAAAAAAAAACATTTCTAGGCGCTTACATAAAGAGCACGCATAAATACTCTTCAATACTGTTCTTGTTTATTTTTACGTGACGTTTCGGACTCGACTGAGTCAATGTTTTTACAAACTGTTTTTATATGAAAGCAGGTAGAAAAAAGGTTACAATATTTAAGCAAACGAGTCAATTAAAAACAGAGGAGGAAATTACGTTAGCGGAGTTAATTAAAAGGGGATATTTATGAAATCTAAGCTTAATTGGGGTTTGGGATCGATGATTTTTGAACAGTGTTTTTTCCAAAACGTAGAGCAGGTAGCCAAAGTGAAGAGAGGTTGTATCCAGCGTCTCGGTTGAAGTTTTGTGGGTGTTTGGCTATCTCAATCGCTTCCCTTACGATTCTTTGATGGTAGTGTTTTGTCTTGGCCAATATTTTAACGTTGTTAAAATCGATTGAGTGGTTTTCTACCGCTCCATGTTCCGCAATTGCCGATGAATGGACCTGGTTTTTTTGTGTACAGCGCTGATGTTCACGAATCCTTGTTCTGATGGTCCGTCCCGTTTCTCCTATGTAGACTTTGTTGCAAGACCCGCAAGGAACTTTATAAATACCCTCCATTTCCAATGGGATTTTATGTTAGGTTTCAAAGGATGCCTCGGATCGTAACCACGATCCGTAGAGTAGTCATCCGTATATAACAAAAGCGTGAAAATGTGGAAAAATTCTCTTTCACGGACATTTGTTTTACTCGACCTCTATGCCAATAAAAATCTGAATTTTTTTTCCTTTAATTACTTCAGTAGCATACGTACATACACGTACTAAGTTCCAACTTTCTTCTTCATAAGCCGTTTCCGAGATATAAAAAACCACCTTGCTACCCATATTAAAAAAAATTTTTTAGGATATCTCTTTATTGGCCCTATGTAGTCAGTTTTAGCTTTCTATGGTTTGTGGTTTTTGAAAAATAAAAATCGATGTTATTTTCTTTCCACGCCCTCCCACCATCAGCCCCTTCACCAGTACCTCCAAAAAATTGTCCCTGTTAGAAGTCTACTGAGCCTAACTCCTGTAAAATTTCTAAGATTATTTATATGATACGGTTCTTGAGATATACAAATGAAATTTTATGAAAAATGGCTATATTTTAGCTTTTGATTAATCTCCTATTATCCCTTAAGACAACTACAAAGTTTCAATCTTATGACATCAACCGTTCAGAAGATACGTATTTTAGAATGTTTCAACCCCAGCTTTCAAGCACTTCGAACACATTGCTTTCCCCTCCACTCCCACACTCCTCAACCTTTATCGCCAATTTTTTTGCAAATAGGTCCACTATCATAGTTCTACATAAGTTCCAAGTTTCAGCATCCTAGCATAAGTGGTTCCTGAGATCTAAAAATCAAATTAAATATAATCCAACTATTTACCACAATTCATTTCAAACTTCGATCAGAATTCAATTCCTATCCTACTCTGGTAGTACTTATTTCTTATCAGATCTCTGCTTGCTGAAAGCTTCACCGCTGCAGCCAGGAATGTGTGAAAGCAAATAGCGTATTGCTACGAAAATTTTTTTTTATGACGTCACAGTGGGCGGAATGAAATGAACACTCATAGATGCAACTCACTGATATATAATATATGGATACCTCATCGGCTCATTTCCCTATACGATTTGACATATTGAAATAGCCGACGAAATCGTACCCTCTCGCTCCTTCTTAAAAATTCGAACTTCGAAAAACATGGGCAACAACTTAAATAAAATTAAAAACTTTTCAATTTGAATTATTAGTTCTGACAATTCAAATTGTTCGATTTGATGGTGAGAAGTTGTGTTTTGCGCTCGAAATTCATAACACAACTCACAGTTTACTTCAATTTTTTTATTAATAAATTTCTTGGGAAATAAAAGCTTCAGGAATATTTATAACGGTTGAGCATGTAATACGTTATTTTTGAATTTGGCGCCATACCGATAAGTACATGGTATTATATTCGTACTGCAGTAGCCAATATTACCTGTACAATTTACACAGCTTAGTTGCAATTTTATGAACTCATTTTCTTTCAATACCTTGCATTGTTTATCCAAAAAAGTATTTATCAAATTCAAATTATTTGATAATTTTTCAATTCGAAATTACACCTAAAAATTCGGATTTCATTTTTCATGTTGGCTAATCTGATAGTTCTGTCATTGTTTTCCTTCTCGCCTTAATACATGCATACCGTGCTACTAACTCTTTCCTTCTTAAGATTCAGGTCATCCGTGGCTCAATCCTAATTTGTACCCCGGATAACTTTCGAAGTTTCTCTAAACTTAAAATGAATTGAATTTGTGAAAGAAACATAAAGAAATGTTTCAATCAAAAATTATTTTATTTGCATTACCAATTTTAAATCTAATGAATGTTTAAAATCATCAAAATTTTGTTCAATAGTGCAGAACCTCGGGTTATCATGGACACCTTTTTCGGATATTGACATTTTAAAAACGTCGGCCATGTGAGATAGCAAATCAAGGCCTCCATTTGATATATCTCAGTGATGCAACTTTAAAGTTGCTTCCGTGTGTCTTCTTCTTGGTTTCTTTTCGCTTGCCTTTATTGTGGTGTTGCCAATCAAAAACTTTTAGACTGTGGTTGAAGAAAATGTTTGAAACATGGATTTTTTTCGCAATTTTTTTGCGCGATTTAGAAAACGCATTTTAGATATATTGAAAAATTTGCTGAAAAGCAAAATGTAAAGGAAGCAATGCCTCCCTTGCTTCCATGGACGCCACGCCACTGCAATTACACCGGCTGAGCATTTAACTCTGACTTTGAGGTATTTAGCAACAGGTCAGTCAGTTAATTATTGAAAATAAATAATAAGTAATTTGTGTCTGTGTTTGTAATGGTGATAGTTATAAATCCCTGATGTATTTATTTCGAATACCGTCTAACACAATTTCAACTATAATACCAGAGGTCTGCAGTGCAATTTTTGATGTCTTAAAAAACGAATATTTAAAGGTATGTGAAGACTATATTTTCATGTTTTGTATGCATTACAATTGTTACCATTAATAAAGTGAGAAATGAAATATATTATATGCATTAGAATTATTATGTTACTATAACATCGGTAAGAATTCTGTGTAGCAACTAAGTGAAAAAAATTATGAAGGGAATTTTACATATTTTGCATTTACCTTTAATAGCAGTCTGCTACGAAAATCGTAATGTACGAAAAAGAGGGAAAAGATCAAAAAAAGAATGCGCGAGTTGGATTCGCGAGAACACCATTTTTCTTCAGTCGCGGACAGATTTGTTTTTTCAATCGAATTGGGAAATTTTAGTTTTACTGTCGCGAGGATTTCCACTCGGCGGAAAATATGTCGGCAAAGGAAAAAAAACAAAAGATGCACCGACAACGGCAACAATGGCGACGATGACGGCAATTAAACAAGTAAACGTGCCGAATTCAAAAACCCACGCCGGCTTCCATCACCTTACTGTCCTGCTGCGTCCGGTGTTAGGTTGGCGGCAGTTGCGGGTGCTCCCAAATGTCAGCGAAGTGCTAACTTCTGAACGCACTCGCAACGCCCAGCAGGGAATACAAATCTCAACATAATTTGATTCCATTTTATTGAATATATGAAAATTTGAGGCCCCAGTGAAATTTGTTGGGAGCCCCTTAAAATTTGGGGGCCCTGTGCTGCAGAACTTTTTAGTCCTATGGGAAATCCGGCCCTGTTCTTCGGTTCTACCGTCACCAACTCCACTTGCGCCGGCTACGCTCAGCCGAAGTAAGGGACGTCGGGAGCTACTTTCGACGATATTCTACTCAATGGGCGCCACCTAATCTTTAAGATGGAGGGAGATTAGGAAACCCCCCGTTCCACGAAATAAAACACGTCTCGAATCTCTCGGAACACTTATAATGCAAGAAAGTAATAAATAAAAAATATAAAAAAACGGATACCACTACAGACAGGTCACCACCAATGAGACCCTCTACGATCTACGATTCTCCGTTTGAGCGATAACGACCGCGAACCTAATAAGGGAGGGAAAAAGTACCTGTGTCTCTTCTATAATTACGTTGCGCACCCCGACTCTACCGTTCCTGTCTCATTAGCCGAGCTCTTCCTTCCAGGCATCACCAAAAATTCATTACGTCTTTCCTCCTCAATAGCCAGATTCTTCCTCGTCAGGCTTCTTCTCTCCAGAGTCACTCCGTCCTTCCCAGTGTTCTTTCACTTGCTTCTTTTTTTTTAAAATTTCCAACGGACTTTAACCGTCAACCGTTTCACTCTCCAATCCAACTCCAAAACCGAACAAGAAAAAAAAGAGGCCCGCGCAATCGTCTTCGCTGCTTATATACCCCCGGGTGGCAATGCCTTCGCCAATTTCGTGTTTCGTTTCCGCGCGTTTCATACTACGCGAAACAACAACCGCCATCTTTTGACAGGCTACTAAGTTTGGTTTCAGCGGTCAGTTTATGTGTTTAGTGTTTATTTGTTTATGTTTATCTTTCCCGGAAGTGTACTATAGATCTGTCTTCAACTTCGCCTTGGCAGCTCCGGAATCGATAGTACTCTGCGTTCTTCCGTCGTAGCGAGCGGTTACCACGCAGGTCCTCCTTGGTATGTCTTTAAGGCACCCCATCCGCTACCGGAATTCGCCTACGGTAACTGGACGTGTAGGGGTCCTTAATATCCGCTCTCCTAGCGTAAGAAGGAATCGATCGCAGAACAATGTTCCGGCTTCTGGCTTTATTTTGTCCGACGTGAACGGCAGTGTCGGAAGATGGGTTTTGAACTCGTCGGTCGCTCGCGAATCTCTCTAACCCTTCCTTTCCCTACCAGGTTACGCTTACGACTTGAAACCTGATCCGTTACGCGAGAAGATCGTAGAGGAACCCATTCCCGAATGCAACAGTAGGAGCTGGAACTCTTCTGGAACGGTATCCTATACATTATCAATATCAGTAACAATTTCTGATGATTTCGTTTCAGGCAATGCTTAACAAAATAAATGAACGTATTTAAAAAAATAAATAAATGCGTCTTCAACTACGCCTTATGTGCTCTCCACCTCTGTGGTTCCTCAGCCTCCGCACTCTCGGTAGAACCTGGACCCCATGATGGCGAGTGTGACTCTCCGTTCCTTCATACCACTTGATTCTGACCTGGGGAAGGAAAAGAGGGTGTAGTGAGGGTGATCGCTACTGCTACGAATACACATAACAACTTACTTCTTGTTCTACCTTCAACCGACTCGCATCGCAGGCAGTTTTATTACAACAGGTTATGGGCCTCTTTCTTTTTTTTTTCTGTCGTACTTTGAAAAGTCAATCGCGAAGTTTTTTTTGTTGTAGCAAAAACAAAGAACAACTAGTCGTATTTTGTTGGTGCAAAATAAATTTAAAAAAAAAAATCGAAATCAATAAAAATGTTTAGCTCGAACACAATGCCCCCAATTGAGCGTCTGAAAGGCCGCGAAAACTACGAAACTTGGAAGTTCGCCGTTAAAGCATTGTTCATGCTCGAGGATCTTTGGATTTGTGTGGAATCTCCAAGTAATGATGCTGCAAAGGTTACGGAACGAGCGGAGTTGAACGAGGCAAAGGCATTCTCGAAATTGGTGCTGCTGATCGATCCGATCAATTACGTTCACATCCAAACAGCGGTAACTGCATCGGATATTTGGCAAAAACTCAAAAACGCATTTGAGGATAACGGTTTAACTCGCCGCGTGGGTCTTCTTCGAATTCTGACTACTACAAAGTTAAACGAGTGCAGTACAGTTGATGCTTATGTTACGAAAATTATTTCAACTGCACACAAGCTTCGTAGTATTGGTATGGAAATAAACGACGAGTGGATCGGTACTCTACTTTTATCCGGCTTAACAGAGGAGTATCAACCAATGATCATGGGAATCGAGAGTTCGGGCATACAGATAACTGCAGAAGGAATAAAAGCAAAAATTTTGCAAGATGTTCGTAGTGTTGGAGAAGAAAAAGTTGAAAGTGCTTTGTTCGGGAACAAGAACGCTTCAACGAAAAGAAAAGTTAAGTGCTACGAGTGCAACAAAGTTGGCCATTTCGCGAAACATTGTCCAACAAAGAAAACTAAGAATGACGGTAAAAATTTGGTTAAATGCAACACGGCGTAGAGTTTGTTGTGCTCTTCGTTTTTAGTACACAATAATCGAAAATTCGTAGACTCCGGCTCATCATCTCATATGACGTCGAATCGCGATTATCTGTATAATATGAGAAAATCGGATTGTTCAGAAGTTACTGTGGCCAACAACTCGCTATTAAAAATTGATTGTGCGGGTGACGTGAATCTTCGCTTAATAAATGGAAAGTCCTCGACGGATGTAATCGTGAAAGACGTGCAATATATAACAAATCTGTGTACAAATTTGCTAAGTGTCAGTCAAATGGCAAAGCAGGGCAAATGTGTGATTTTTGACAGCAAGGGCTGCAAAATCCTCAACGAGAAGAAAGAAATCGTTTCAACGGCAACGCTTAACAACAACATGTACGAATTGAATCGTAACGCAAAAACTGTTTTTGTCGCCAAATCAAATCAACTGCAACAGGACTTGTGGCATCGACGCTTAGGTCACATAGGCTTCGAAAATTTGAAGAAGTTGCGTAACGGTGTAGTCGATGGTGTTGATTTTGTTGTGCAAATCAATGCCCCATTTTTTTTTTCCTTAAATTAAGAGGCTCAGAGGCTGTAGCCATATTGGAGCCGTGGAAAAGTTTATTTAAAATAATATTAAAAATGTATATTGTTTGCTTTAGCGAAGTTAAACAGCACTAAAAGAGGTTTGTCGTTATTTTGCATGATAGAGACTGCAATGATGTCCCGCATAAACAGAGGAGGAGTGAAGCCTAAAGTCGCCAGAGATGCAAGAAGTGTAGTTCTAAAGGGGTATTTGGAACATGACCAAAAGACATGATCGACAGTCTCATATTGGTTGCAATCGGCGCACAGTGGGCTTGCATTAATTCCTAGTCGGTTCAAGTTGGTATTGAGGCCATTGTGATTAGCCATGAGTCGGGAGAAAAGAACTACCATTGAGCGGCTATGTTCTTCCAGCAGCCTTTGGAACCATGCATGTATTGAGATCATTAGAATTATGGAGTGACAGTATCTACCCATGTCGTCTTCTTGCCAATGTTTTTGCCACCTATCTAAAAGTCTTTGTTTCGGAGTCGTCATGAAGTCTTCTTGAAGCGGATTCGAGAAGAGCGTCTGTGTGAGAGGTAAAAACGCCCCTTCGCGCGCTAGCTTGTCTACTAGTTCGTTTCCTCGGATACCGCAATGTGCTGGAACCCAGCCCAGTTTTACTTTGTATCCAACACTATCGAGTTGTAAGAGGACCTTCTTGCATTTGAACACGTATGTATGGGAGGGCTTGCCAATGTTGCTTATAGCGAGTATTGTTGACAGACTGTCGGATAATATTAAGTAGTTTCCCGGGGAGTGATAAAGTTGAATATTGCGGCACGCAATATATACAGCGATTGCTTCCGCCGAGAATACTGATGCCGGTTCTGGCAGTTTGAAGCTCATTTGGCAGGACTCATTAAGACTGAAAGCTCCACCTGTCTCCTCTACTGATTTCGAGCCGTCTGTGTAGAAAATTATTGGCTTTTCTTCCAAGGATCCAATGAAAGACGCGAATAGATTGCTCGCTACATAAGGGAGCATGGTCCTAGGGACTCCTTTAACTATTTCGGTCATATCTAAACGGGTTGTAGGTGTGTACTGAACTACTTTCAGGTCGTGCTGAAATCGGTGTGGCATTTGTGATTTTCTAATATTTAGCTCGCATGCTTGCTGATAGACCATACTCAATGTTTCATGTAGAATGGGAATATCCAATACATTCGTTCGAATAAAGAATTTTTCGACCAGTGAATGCAACCGAAAACGAAGTGGGGGTACGCCGGCCAAAACCTCGAGAGATGCGACGTGGGTTGTTTTCATTAAACCGATACACGCCTGAATCGCTCGGCTTTGAATCCTCTCTAGCTTTCTTATGTGAGTTTCAGCAGCGCCAAAAAACCCGATAATACCATATTCCATAACCGATCTTACAGTAGATTTATAGATGGTTAGAATGCATGATGGGTCGGCACCCCACCATGATCCTGAAACTGATTTAATAAAATTTACCCACCGACTACATTTCTTCGTTATATGGTCTATGTGGCGTTTCCAGGTCAACTTGGGGTCAAAGTAAACGCCCAGATATTTGAAAAATGGCGACTTCGCAATTATTATGTTGTTAATACTTACTTGAAAGTTCAGAGTTTTCCGCTTCCAAGTGAAAATCATTAATTCAGTTTTTTTTGTTGAGATCTCTAACCCAAGACCGCTGAAAAACTCTTCGAGTTGCGTGCAAGCTAGTTGAATGCTGATTTGAATAGTGTTTTGATCCTTACCAGAAATGAAAACAACTCCGTCGTCTGCATATTGCAGGAGCGAAATATTAGCGGGAATCGCAAAGTCTATATTCCTGGTGTACAGACAGTACAGCAGGGGTGAAAGAACCGAACCCTGTGCAAGTCCGAGGAAACCTGTTCTGCTATCAATAGTTTTTCCGTTAACTGTAAACATGAAATCCCTCTTATGCATTAGCGTGTACAAGAAACGGGCAACCGAAGTTGAGACTCCAAGATCACTCAGAATTTGATAAAGGACATTGATAAGCACTTTGTCGTATGCCGCTTGGATGTCTAAGAACACTGCTACACATATTTCCTTCTTCGCAAATGTGTTATAAATGGAGGAACTAAGGGAGGCAATGCAATGGTTTGTACTCTTACCTCTACGAAACCCATATTGGGATGGAGAATACTTATTGTTATGCTCTGCCCACCATTCTAGCCGAGTATGAAGCATTTTTTCAAGAGTTTTCCTGACACACGAGAGAAGACAGATCGGTCTGTATGTTTCAATATCAGTAAGAGACTTCTTGGGCTTTGGAATAGGAATAACTCGGCATCTATACCACTCCTCCGGGCAGGTACCTGCTCTGAAAAATTCGTTGAGCAGTGAGAGCAAAACCTCCTTTGCATTAGTCGGCAGTTTTCGCAAGTGTTCATAACGGATATTATCAGGACCCGGGGAAGAGTTATTACAAGCAGCGAGAGCCGATTCGAATTCCTTCATAGAAAAGGACGACCCTAAGAAATCATTGTCAGGCGAACGTATGTTTGCCGTAATTGGGTTCTATGGCGGCATAGTTGGGACAAACTAGGTTTGATGTAAATGAGTCGATCCAGGTGGAGCAGTCTGCAATTGGAATACTGGTGTTAATTCCTCTGTATCTTCTACTCATTGACCATAACGTGGATAAAGAAGACTGGTTGGATAGAGAGTTGCAGAAGTTTTTAAACGATTCTCTCTTTTTATGGGCAAGAAGATGGTTAAGTTCGTTCGCCAGTCTCTGATATGTGATGAATGCGGTGCGGGTGCCACACCTGCGGAACATTCTGAAAGCTTCTAACTTTTCGCGGTATTTCAGATGGCAATCTTGATCCCACCAGTCTTTGGAAGAATGCCTTCGTTGTGCTGAGTGTGTGGTAACTCTACGTCGGGTTTGTGCCTTTTCAGAGGCGTCGGTAATCAGGGACGTGAGACTGCTGTATCTCATCATAGGGGATTCCGAGGAGATGACAGAGGGAAGACCTGCTGTAATTTCCTCGCTATATAACGTCCAGCATATAGACTTTGTGTAGTCTGGAATAAGGAAGGGGAGTTGCGGAGTGTATGCAAATGCGAAAGTCAGGTGGATAGGTAAGTGGTCACTGCCGACAGTATTATCCAAAACTCGCCACGAGGATCTTGACGCCAAATTTGAAGAGACAATGGATAGGTCGGGTGCACTCCGTCTCTGAGGCGTTGAGGGAATTCTAGTTGGCGACCCGTCATTTAATGTCACCAGTTCTGCATCATCGAGAAACGGATCCAGAATTCTTGCCCTCCTGTCTTCAGGCACAGGACCCCACGCAAGGCTGTGTGCATTAAAATCCCCCAATGCTATTATTGGCGTCTGTTCAGGGGGGAATATTGATCTTATGCCAGCTACTGATATCGTCACACCGGGTGAAATATATACGGAGGTGACATACACTGTTCTGTTGTCTAGGAGGAGGCAGCAGCATACACATTCTAACTCCGTAGAAAAATTAACCACTCTGTATTTAATGCCGTGTCTAACTCCAAGCAGGACTCCACCGTATCCGTCCAGCCGATCTTTTCTTTCCAAATGATACCCGGCAATAGCAAGGTGTGTTGATGGCATAAGCCATGTTTCACTTAGTGCGAAGACGTCGATATCATAAATTTCTAGCATATGGCGAAATTGATTTATTTTGGGGACTATACTGCGACAATTCCATTGCAACAAGGACAGAGTGTTCCTTCTATGGGATTTATCCATTTTGGGGAGCTAGCGACGAAAGGAGTGAGATAAAAGGTAAAACCTTCGAACGGATGGTTTCTATAAGTGGGGTAATTATGGAATCAATAAGAATAATCCCTGGTTGTGATAGACCTAGCCTTTCGCATAATTGAATGATGATATCACGGAGTGAATATTCGGACGCAGTTGGCCTGAATCCGGGAGGAATATGCGAAGCCATTTCTTCACTGTTTCGCTTAGCATCTGGGTTTTTTTTACGGTCCGAAGATGGACTGCGACATCGCTTGCGGCTCCCAACACTGCTGGTGCGAGATTGCCGGCTGGTTGATGGGCGCGGGCTTCCGGAGCGTGACGGAATAGGTACGGGGTTCATCTTCTTCGGAAGTGACGGGAAGGCTCTTGGGGTGAGGAGAGGCACCTCTGGTGTTGGTTGTGATGCTGCGGAAAGGGGGGTAGGTTGAGCTAGTGCCAATGCTTGTGCATACGACAATTTTTGGGTAACTTTTCTCATGTTTTGGGCCTTTCTGTTAACTGCTGTGAATTTTTCACAACTCTCCGAACCGGGCGAATAATCAGTACTTCCGCAATGGATGCATTGGTGACACACTCCGTGGTAACATGTTCATCACCGCATTTAGCACAGCGGGGCTTGTTGACGCAAAACTTCTTTGTATGGTTGAAGCACTGGCACCAGTTACAGAACATTGGCTTGCTTTTTTGGATCCTTACCGGGATAAGTAAGCCGCAGTATTCAACGTAGTCAGGCAGGGTTTTTCCGGGAAAGTGAACTCTGACCAGTGGAAACGGAGTACGCTCTCCGACTTCTGCACCTTCCCTGGGCTTGGACAATCGGTGAGCTTCTAAGACTTTTAGGTCTGGGATGTTTACATTTTTAAATTTTCCGCGACCCATGTTAACGATGGGATCATGGTCTTCATCGGTTGGGAATTCGATTACTCCAGCGGTTTCGACCTCTGACGCTGGGACATAAACACGGAATCCTGCAAAATTTTTGTCTACAGGGAGATTGTTTGCCTGCTGGCGGTCACCTAAAACCACTTTGAGCTTTCCCTTGGCGATTTTCGTTGCCGATTTCACCGAGTTGTATTTTTGGTGAATGTAGATAGATACCCGTACAGGTTTTAGGGGCGAATCGATTTCCGGTATGTAAACCACATATGGACCGGAATGATTGACGGGGTATTGCTTCACCCTATGGGGTGATGCCACTGATCCCACCTGCTCCGGCATATCGCCGCTACGACTTTTCACGTGTCTTACACTTGAACCCAACGAGAACAACAACAACAATACAAAAAAAAAATATTTTTAACCGAAAACCGAGAACAATGGGGCACTTAGCTGAACAAAATTTTTGGTTTATGATGCTATTTGTTGCACTAAAGCACTCACTGAGCCACTTTCGCGTAGCCACTTGTTGACCGGTTAAGGTCTCACGGTGCACTGTTCAATGCACCATGTACTATTTGTTTGAAAGGCAAACAGTCTAGAAATCCATTTACTTCAAATGGTAAACGTGCAAGCGATCGTAATCGTACATATTGATTTATGTGGACCAATGAATACAATCTCAAATGGAGGAGCCCGATATTTCCTGATTTTCCTAGATGACTTCAGTCGAAAGGTATTTGTATATTTTTTAAAGGCCAAAACTGAAGTCAGGCAGAAGTTTGTTGATTTCAACTTTTCAAGACGCTAGTAGAAAATCAAACTGGACGGAGAATCAAAACGCTACGTTCAGATAACGGTTCGGAGTATTTAAATCAACAGATGCAAGACTTTCTGCGTGTGAATGGGATAATACATCAAACTACGTCGCCATATACTCCGGAGCAAAATGGTATGTCGGAGAGGATGAATAGGACCATAGTTGAAAAAGCGCGATGCATTCTCTTTGAAGCGAATTTTGAACCGCGCTTCTGGGCAGAAGCAGTTTCGACAGCAGTCTACGTTATTAACCGGTCACCGTGCAGCGGTCTTGTGGAGAAAACACCCGAAGAAGTATGGTCGAACGAAAAACCAAATTTTGAAGCCTTACGTGTTTTCGGATGCAAAGTTATGGTCCACATCCCAAAACAAAAGAGGTCCAAGTTAAATGCGAAGTCCACTGAATGCTTTATGGTTGGGTATAGCGAAACAACGAAAGCATACAGGCTGTATGATTTTTTCCGTGAAAAAGTTATAATGAGCAGGGATGTCGTATTCAGTTTTACTTATTTTTTTGACTATGTACTAGAAAAATTTAATGAATCAGATCAAGATGTCATAAAGGTGTCATTACCGACCGTAGGCGGAGAATTCAGTCTTAATTTAGCTGATAAAATCAACGAAGATGAGCCTGGTCAAAATCCATCAGGGGTCAACAACAATATCGATGAACGTGGTGTTGCGAATTCATCGATTGACTCGAGCAGCGATCCCATTACGGAGTTTTCCAATGAAAACGACTTCTTCGATTCACTGCAAGAATACGAACCATCGCAATTGGTTAAGTGCCAAACGAGGGCGAAGTACGTCGCTCATAACGTTTAGCATTGCAGCCAACAGTTAGTTACAAGAAACATTATGCTAAAATCGCTTCAACTTTCGATGCATATTTGTCAGATGAACCTACTTCAGTGAAAGATGCTTTGTCGAGACCAGACGGAAAGCATTGGAAGGACGCAATGAACAATGAGCTCATTTCATTGCGCGAGAACAACACATGAGAGCATGTTAGATTGCCACAAGGACGAAAACCAATTAATTCTAAGTGGGTTTTCAAGTTAAAGCGAGACGTTAGTGGCAATATTGAACGCTACAAAGCCAGACTCGTAATCAAGGGCTATGCGCAAAAACGGGGAATTGACCACGACGAAACATATTCTCCAGTTGCGCGTTACACTTCAATACGCTTACTATTTGCATTAGCTGTGAAATGTGATCTCGACGTCGACCAGATGGATGCTGTCAGCGCTTTCTTACAAAGCGATCTAAATGAGGATAACTACATGGTTCAGCCAGAAGGTTTTTCAAACGAGACGGAAATGGTGTGTCGTTTAAAAAAATCGTTGTATGGGCTAAGGCAAGCCAGTCGAGTCTGGAACAACAAATTGAATGCAGCACTCATCGAGTTCGGTTTAGAGCAATCTGAAGTCGATCCATGCATTTATCATAAAGTCAACGGAAAATGCATGCTTTTTGTTGCGGTTTACGTTGACGATATTTTGATCTTTACAATTGATCATGATGTAAAGGAGCAAATCAAAGACGAATTGATGAGTAAATTTAAAATGAAAGACAACGGTGACGTTTCATCAGTGCTGGGAATGCGTATCAAACGCAATCGTCGTCTCGGCACAATTTCTATCGATCAGTCGCTCTACATTAGCGATGTTCTTCGTCGCTTCAACATGCAGGACTGCAACTCAGTGTCCACACCAATGGACCACAACCAAAAGTTATCATCCGCTCAGTGTCCAACAGACGAATCAGAACGAGTTGAAATGAGTAACATACCGTACCAAGAAGCAATAGGCAGTATTCTTTTTGCTTCCCAAGTTAGCCGGCCCGACGTTTGTTACGACGTTAATTTCTTGAGCCGTTATGGTAAAAATCCTGGAATTGCTCATTGGATGGCTGTAAAAAGAATTTTTCGATATCTAAAAGGTACTGTAGATGCCAAATTGGTCTTCAATCGAAATGGAAACTCAAGTTTGGTAGGCTACTGTGATGCCGATTGGGGTAGCGACATCGATGGACGTCGTTCTACTACTGGCTACGTTTTCTTGTTCCAAGGTGCGGCAATTTCTTGGAATTCAAGGAAACAAGCAACTGTCGTTTTATCTACAACAGAGGCAGAGTACATGTCGCTTGCTGCGGCATTGCAAGACGCTATATGGCTTAAGCAACTGAATGCAGAACTACTTGGTGCATCTGACAAAGTTACCATCTACTGCGACAACAAGAGTGAATATTGTGAGTTTGTTGTGAATTGTTTTTAGTACTAACATCTGTTTTGTAACTTTGCATTGCGAATAAAACTTACTTCTTGTTCTACCTTCAACCGACTCGCATCGCAGGAAGTTTTATTACAACATACATACACCGCTTAATTATGTTATATAAAGAAAACAACAAAGACTAGATTCAAATCAAAAAAGCTAAAATATGCAATAGTATGAACCAAACAATAAAGTAAAAAAAAATATTCCGTTATTTCTTTAGAAAAACGAAAAAAGGAGCGATGAGCACACCACAAAAAACTACATACAGCAAAATTAATTCAACGAATTGCATCTTCTTAACTCTACATTTCTCCGAAATTTTAAAACTGTTGATTGCATTGCTTTTTTGTATTTCGCTATTTGTTTAGAGTTAGTTTCGATAAGCGCTTGAATTGAAATAATGGAAAAATAAGCTCTAGAACAGAAATTTCGAAGGATATACGCCTTTTAGTTGTTAGATTGCGACAGGAAGGAAAATCTTTGGGCGAACGCGCCGGAATAGTTAAAGTGAGTCGTCACACCGTCCAAAGCATTGTAAAAAAAATTTAACTTAACTGGCAGTATAGAAATTGTGAGAAAAAATCCTAAGATAAATGCACCTGAGCTGGCGAAATATATTCAGAATGACTTCGGTAAAGTCTTACATCCTGAATCCCTGCGAAGAACATTACGATCTGCTGGCTATCATGGACGAATCGCAAGGAAGAAGCCGTTTATATCTACAGTAAATCGGCAAAAGCGACTTGATTTCGCTAAGATGCATTTAAGAAAGGACTTCGAATTTTGGAGAACTGTACTTTTTACGGATGAAAGTCGCTTTAATATGTTTGGTTGCGATGGACCAGGAAAAGTTTGGAGGAAGGCCAACACTGAAATGAAGAAAGAAAATCTCGTTCCTACAGTTAAGCATGGTGGAGGAAACGTTATGGTCTGGGGAGCCATGGCGGTGACAGGGGTAGGAAAGTTACACTTCATTGAAAGAATAATGGACCGAAATCAACATTTGAATATATTGCGGGAAAACAAGACCAGCGGCAGAGTGCTTAAAGCTCGGAATCAACTGGGTATTCCAACAAGACAAAGACCCCAAGCACACCATCATGTATAATGTGTCAAAGCAATTGCATTCATCACCCCAATCGCCGGATATCAACCCGATCGAGAATATTTGGTATGAACTAGAGGGACGCGTACGTAAATATAAAATAACCAACAAGAACTCACTCATGGAGGCTCTACAAACAGCATGGAATGAAATAACGCCATCTATTACTGAAAACCTTATTCTTTCGATGCCACGAAGACTTCAAGTGGTCATCGATGCTAATGGAGGCCCAACTAGATATTAAGTTTAATTTGATTTCTATAAAAAATCTATTTTTCTTTATTTTTTCTCTTGTATGAAGACTTTTGTGGTCGAGTTTTTTCAGTTTTTTTATTTTTCTATGTGAAGGTTTTTGTGAAAATTTGAATTATATTGAATATATTTATTTTCGTATTCAAGAGAATCATATGGCTTATATTTCATGTGGAAAATTATTATCTGTTAGACTATAACCTACAAATCGCAAGTGTATGAAGACTTTTGTGACCGTGTGTATGTATGATGTTGATAAAGGCAGCTATGTTATGCTATCAGCCCATAAAAGTAAGAACCAATTTGCCTCTTCAGACTTAACGAGATATGACGAATTGTGAAAACGGAGGTATACAAAACCTTACATCCAGTTAGGGGTTAAAGGGTTGAATATCTATAAATCTTGAAATTAAATTTTTGACGACATTAGATGCAGAAGTATTAGAAAGTAAGAATCAATTAAAATCAAGAAAACAAATTTAAAAAGTTATTCGATATCAAATCAGACCTGAGAGATATGGCTTAGGGGACCTTAGGGGTCGAATTTCAAAAAATAATGAAAACACTTTCTAATCATTTGTCAGGAATCCGTAGAATAAAATTAATTAAGTACTTCAGAAGAAATAAGACATATGACGAAATCAGTGAAAATATATGCTTTCCATTTCCATTAATCATTTATTATGCCCCCTTCTGTACGTCAATGGATATTTAAAAAATTTTCATCTAAATGACACCAAGTTTCAACTTTCTAGCA
The DNA here is from genome assembly GCA_951812415.1 of Beris morrisii. Lineage (NCBI taxonomy): Eukaryota > Metazoa > Arthropoda > Insecta > Diptera > Stratiomyidae > Beris > Beris morrisii. Next base: position 87,507,428 of record OX638310.1, on the reverse strand, counting down.
TAAGTCGTTCTATAGATATGAAACATACGCTCCACCCCCGACCCATACTACAACTAATAAAAATTATATTTTTACATCATGCCCCTACAGATCAATTTAAATACAAAATTTCAGCTATCCATAATTTTGGGTTGTCAAGATATAAAAATCTGAATCTTTAATTTTTCTCCCTAGGTACGAGCCTTCAAACGATTTTACGTACAGTGCGAACGGCGTTCGGACGAACTGAAATTTAGTTTTGTTTTTTGGTGTTTACTAGTCATGAAACGTAAAAAAAAATTTTGTGGGAAGCACATTTTTTTTTAAAAATCCATCACAATACTGTATTATTGAAATAATAAAGTGAAATTAATGAATGCTTGTTTGTTTGTCCCGTTTGCGTTCCTATACCATTCATCCGATATCCATGAAACCTGGTGATTTGTTGAGCGCACGCCCAAGAATGTTTCTGAATTAGTAAAACCATTTTACAACTGCGTTTTCGTTGTATTAGTTATGCGTTCCTATCGACGTTGGTAAGATTGGAAATTTCCAAACCGGGGGAAATTAAAATAAGATACACAAATTTGTCAAGTGAATTTGTAATAGTCGTCACAAAACATTACTTTCCATGTCAAATCAATTACGCCATTCAAACGGAAAGCGATTGGTCTATCTACACCTCAAGCACGAGCTTCAAAAACAGACATGTAGGTTAGGTTAGGTTACAGTGGCGGACAAAGCCTCACATAGACCCACGAGGGTCCATAGTGATGCCACTATAAAACAGGAGACCCAATGTACCTATAATAACCGCGCTTGCGTTTCGATCTGTACTGAGAGCTCCTCGTTTAATTCAAAGGTCCCTGTTACCGTAGCAAACTTTAGCAGACTCTGCATGCTGTTAAACGAGACTTCTTTAAGATTTGTGAAGGTCGGTGCACCAAGAGCCTTCACCCGTCTCCTAGCAAGAGCTGGGCAGTTGCATAGAAGGTGTTCTAGCGTTTCCCTTTCCCTGCAGTTCCTGCAGAGATCATTAGTAATTAGCCCCATTCTTCCTGTCGAACCAGAGCTTAGGATCTGCATAGCCCGTAGTCCCTGTTGTAGGTAGGCTGATGTTACTGTGCCCGTATGTACATGCTTTGAACTGGTTGGACTCTCAGAGTCTTAGGGCGCATTTGCATGCTACGTACTTTGCGAACAGGTCTATTTGTGGCAGAGAGAGAAGGACGTTAAGCGAGTCTGAAGAGGTGGTACAAAGGGCGCCTGTTATCCCCAGACACGCCTGTCTCTGCACCTTTTCCAACTTTTTCCTGTAAGTTACTTTGTCGAGTGCTGGCCACCATATTAGCAGGCCGTATAATAGGATTGGCCTAACTACAGCCGTGTAGATCCAGTTAGTGATTTTTGGCTCTAAACCCCACCTCCTACCGAACATTCTTTTGCACGCGTAGAAAGCGATGGTTGCTTTAGATACTCGTTCTTCCGTATTAAGCTTCCATGACAGCTTGCTGTCTAGGATTCCTCCTAGACATGTAACGAGAAGCAAGACTGAAAACCGCTACCATTGATAGAATTGAACAAGGAGAAGCAACGGAAGTAACATGAACAGCGGGAGCAACGGGAAGCAAGACTGGAAACCGCTAGCACTTACAAAATTGAACAACTGTTATGCTGTTATGACACTGGCTATTTTTGCGGCTTTAAAGCGGCTAGAAAATCCAAATGGAGAGGGATAGAGACTTTTACATACAATTTAGACATTGGTGTGAGAGAGACAGTCCGAACAGCAAAACTATGAGTAACTGTCAAAAAAAAGCGGCAACAAAGCGCATTCGAGCAGTGTTTCGCAACATTCTAGCAGTTAATCCAAGAAAAATTCACTGGCGGCTAGATTTTTCAGCCACTACAGACTTGTTTTTGGCAGTTAGGCACGTATAAATTATGGAAAGTGCCATGTGATGTTATGAAACGCGCCAGAACCGGTATTTTTCTTAAGAAACCAGTTGTTAATTTCGTTTACTAGATGCCGCTAGCGTCGGAAAGAGCGGTATCTCTTTCTTTTAATGTTGTTCGCCTTGTCGCACGATTGGCTATTATTGTACTTTTTTCTAGCGAAGAAAATAGCCAGTGTCATAACAGCATTAGCAACGGGAGCATCTGAACAATGGAAACAACGGGGCAAACAATAGAAGCAACGACAGAAACGGCAAGCAAGTCTGAAAACCGCTCGCATTGCAACGCATGTCAGTGTATTATTTTTTGTGCTCTAAAACAGAAAACCCATAATGTTGTATAGAGGAAGCCACTACAATAATGCAGATCATAGTTGAAGGTACAGGTACAGTTTTGGATGTACATATATCACCATACAAACGTGAGCGTCGCCGCAGGACGTGGCTAGTATAATATATGGTAAATATATAATAATAATAATATCCTCATTATATTTTAAGCCTTTTGAGATATCGAATTGATTTTCACTTTTGCAGTCTACTTACACGAACGTTTAAAAGGCATTCTTGGGATTTTTCATTATTAAGCCGCCAAGAGGGTGAAGATGGGTTGAATAGGTAAGTTTTCACGAATCATCAATATCTCTTATGGCCGATGAGAAATCGAGTTGGGTTTACTTCTGCAGCGTACTTATGCAAATGCCTACAGTATCATTTACGATATTTCCCCACATGGGTTAAATATTTAAGTGCATAGTAATATATCGGCATCCAGCCCAACCCATCCATTAGTTGCATGATATAGGCACTGTTTTAAAACGATTTTTTTCAAAACGTACGATATGTCCATTACTCATGTAATGCCAGTACTGGCTACTGTTTAGGGTCCATGTGGCCTAGACCAAATCATTGCCGAGCCAATGTCGATTTGATCACACCGGTCCTGCTCTTGGTGAAACTCTGGCCTGATACTGACTGTCGTTTTGGGGCGTCAGTAAAAAAAAGAAAAAAAAGAAAATTTTTTTTTTTCCAACTACGAATTTATTTTCCTATTATTATTTTTTTGAAAAATGCAATTGATTTTACTTACACACCTTGCACACTCTCGGATTCGAACAATGGTCCCGTCACACATTAGTCCGCTACGCACCCAGTTGGCCAATCTGAAACCTTCTCGTAATAGGGTTGAAGCCGAATCAATTGATATGTTGATAAACAAAAAATATTTCTACCAAGATGTGCCCAATATACAGCCGACCGTCGAGCCAATTCCGAAAGAGCTTAGACACCAATAATAAGCCAATTCTTGGCCCGACACTGGTCTGGTGGTTTGTCAGTACCAAAACAATACCGATCGACAAGTAGTGGCGGACATTGCGATGCCAATTCTGGCAGTGTACGCAACACTGGTTGGATTCCGGTATTTCGCACATGGTTAGTTATACTTACATAAGCGGATTAAAAAGTAATTTCTTCAAAATTCAACATATAAAAGAGAAGAAGGGATTTAGTATATTTAAATGAAGTTCTTAGTATCTTTCAAGCAGGATGAGATACGAAATTAGTTCTGCCTTCTACAGGCTCCGGTGAAAAGAAGTTAAGTTTGTTTTCACGAATTCCTCAATATCTCTTTGACCCGATGAAAATTATCAAATTACAAACCTCTAAAAAGCAATTTCTCGATTTTTTGATTTTCAACCCCCAAACAAGAAGTAAAAACGGGTGTATATGTATTCACGAATTCCCCAATATCCTTAAGATACAATAAGACGATTTAGTTTTCAGTTCTACGGGCTTCTAGTAGAGATGACAAAAAATAAATTTTATGTTTTTCCGATATTCAATACTTAGATGAAGGAGGGTACTTTATTTTTTATCACTCGGGACAGATTAAAATTGGTCTTCCTTAAACAAATTCCTAAAAAGCACTCTCTGGATTTTCAATATTCGACCACCAAAGAAGTGAAAAGTGAATTTTCGCAAAATACTCAATACATTGCTATCCCGTAACCTAGGGATAGTCGAAATATAACCGTTTTTATAACATTTCAGGCTAACAATTTTGGTTGACAGCTGTTCATCTTAAAAACAATTTTTTTGTATTATACGGAGAGGAAAATCAATTTACTTGATTTATACATAATACTCTTAACCATTTCATCATTCGGAGAATTCTTTTTTTTATAAAATATAACTACGACCGTTCATTGGTTCTATCATCAATTATTTGTATAACTACCAACAGAAAGTTATTAAATCGGCACCGTTTAACGTCAATGTGCGCGTAGAAATTCTAAAATTTAAGCACTTGTGAGCAGAGCTGCCACCAAGATCGTTTTTAGCGGAGTAGAAAATGAAAAAAAAGTGGAGTAGATTGAAAGATAATGGAGTAGATGATAAAAACCTGAAATAATAACTCCAATATTCATCTTATACATCTATCCATCTTTTTATAAGGTTATGAACAACCATTTTCGACATTTGCAGATGAATGTGGAAAGGTAACGATATTAAATACAAAATTACATAAGGTTACAAAAGCCTTGATCACCTATCTAGACATAGAAAAGATCTTGCTAAAACACTTCAACATTAGAATTGTTGTTTGCAAATACATAATTATTAATTAAATAACAGTCTAAATTCATCATCGAATTTTTGTAATTTATGGTCTTCAACAATAATCCCTTTCAATGTATAGTTCTCACTAAAATGTATTTCTTGTTAATTTTAGTATCTGTAATTAACACAATTTAGAATTTTTTCGAATTTTTTTATAAAGCAAGTAGATATATTTAACGGAGACGACAAATCGCCGTTTTTGCATGAAGCACTTTGAAGCATTTTGAAGCAAAATTTAACTTTTTTGTATGGAGCGTTTGGTGCCAGGTGGCAGTGAAATGCAAATAGTAGACTAGTATTCAAACGTTTGGCGTTTTTTGTGTTCAAGACAGGAGTATAACATAAATGTGAGTAAGATGCTAATAGTAGCATAGTGTTTATCGCCGGTCCATTGCGAGGAATCGTCCGGCTTCAAAACACTCGCTGCTCGTCATCTCCAGTACATATATCTCTTTGGCGATTAAGTTCCGAATTTGTTACCGAAACAACAGCAGGAGTAAAATAATTCTATAATTTGACATAAGAAGCAGTTTTCTCAACAAAATTTTGATTGCTGGGTTGTTAGTACCAAATGTGTGTTGCTGGATCTACCTATCTCTTCATGAATGCATAACTTTTTTCTGTTGCAGAAAATTCGTAGTAAAATGTTGCCAAAACAATCGAACATTGAATCGTTTTACTGTTGAAAGTTTTTCGATTAATTTACGTTAACTAATCGATTATGTCGATTAATCAACATCACTCATATCAATTGATAAAACAGATTTTTTTAAAAAAAATTAATCGATTAATCGAATCGAAATCGAACATCCCTAACCCAAAGTGTGATATGAAAACGTGACAATATTGTCAGTGTTGCTGATTAGAGTGCTCCAAGAAATGTAGTAGAATTCTTTTAGTACGGAGTAGACAGTTTTGAGTTCAAAATTGTAGTAGATCTACTACAATTGTAGTATGGTGGCAGCTCTGCTTGTGAGTTGTGACAGCATGATTTCAGTCAATATATTGACTTCGTCAATGTCGAAACAATTAGATTCGTCAATATACTACCAACTTTTCCGCGCGTCAAGTAAAATCAACACTTTCCGAGTAGATGTATTCAAAAATTTTCGTGTGCGACCGATAGTGAAGTACCTACAGAGCTAGGTTCGAATTGATTAAGACCGCACGTTAGACTGAGAAGCCCATGACCTAGCCGTACGGGTCTAATACTATGCGAAGGTAAAGCATAAAAAATCGCAATCTATTTTCATTAGTTCGCCAGCACAAGCTTGTAGCGTTGTATCTTGGATAGCTAGCCCAAGTTAGTGAGCCGGATAGCTTAGAAAGACCATGTATTTATAATCAGGCTTATGGAGTCATGGGCGCTTTGTAGACACATCGAATTGGACGTTACGAAGAACGCACATAATGAATTTCTAAATGCGATAAATAATTACCTGGGCGATATTACAACATTGTCGAACTGATTTTTCGTTGCGGAACGCTTTCGATTGACGCAGAATGATGATGAGGATGGTGTAATATACCAGTATAACCAATTCCAGTACTTGAATATCACTGAGTTTATCAAGGTCATGACTGATGATTGCATGATGGACTAGATTATGACGTATAATCGTCGCGGTATAGTAGCGATATATTGCGCAAGTGAGTCACATCAGTATCTTGCATTTAAAATTTAGTCAAATGCTTTTATGACACTGAAAATCCAAATGAAGAGAGATAGAGACTTTAACATACAATTTAGTAGAGATGAGACGAATATATTAGTATTCGCTATGATATTACTAATATTTGGATATATTAGATATTAGGAATATGACGATATCAAATATTCGAATATCATGATATTCATTTCCTATCGGCCCCTTCTCATACCATGGATTTACCGATCTATTTATTCTTTATTTACTTGGATCCAAATTGCACTAATTTACCAATCTACTCTTCTTTTCCTTATACAATAAATTTCAAACATTGTTATTTGTATCTTCTAAGCAGACAGTCCTTTCCCTTCCGATAAATGTTGAATTCGTTGTTTAAATCTAACAAAATCTTCCCTTACACATTTACACTTCCCTTATTTAATGTGTAGGTGGTAGGTGCGAAATTGCATAGGTGTACTTTCCCAGACCCTTTCCTTCTAAAGTGCCTGTCTTCTTTCTCTAGAATGCGCTCAATATAATAGTAAATTTTTAGTTTTCTATTCTTTGCGGTTCTCGAAGAATATTGAATCAATTTTTTTCCCTTTTCACATTCTCCCGACATCGCCCCCTACAATCACACCTTCAAAATTGTTTTCCCTTCTAGAAATCTACTGGGCCTAAATCCTGTAAAATTTCTAAGATAATATCTGGTACTGTTCTTGAGATAAAAAAATCTAATTTTTGGAAGGGAATAGCCCCTCTTTATTATGCTTCACCTCCCTCCTCAAAAAGTTTACGGGGAGGAGGGGGAGCATTTTAGATGAAAAATTTTGGTTCCTAGATCTCAGGAATGCTTATGCTAGGAGGCTGAAATTTAAAACTTATGTAGAACTATGATCGTGGATCCAATTGCTTAAAAAATTGTATATATGGGTTGAAGGGTGTGGGAGTGGGGGGTAAAATAATGTGTCCGAAACGCTTGAAAGCTGAGATTAAAACATTCTAAAATCCATATCTCCTGAACGGTTGATGTCAGAAGATTGAAACTTTGTGGTTATCTTAAGTGATAATGGAAGATTAGATAAGGTCTAAAAAAATTATGGGGGGTGGTGGGGTGTCGAGGTGGGGTGTGAAAAATTGTGGATATCAATATCTTCCGAACCAATTACAGCAGGAAGATAAAATTTGGTTTCTGTATATAGGATTACCAGTGGAATCTACTGAACGTAAACTTTTTGAGGAGGGTGGTTAAGCACAAAAGTGAGGGGCTATTCCCTTCAAAAAATTAGATTTTTATACTCTAGATGAAATCATATAGAGTATTATAAGTTTAATCCAGCCCAAAAGTTTGTAACGCATAGAACCAATCCTCGGACGAAAAAAAGTTATATATTATTTTTTGTTTATTTGTGTCCAAAAACCTCAAATCCGCTTGACGTCCGTCCGTCCGTCCGTCCGTCTGTCCGTTAGCACGATAACTCAAGAACGCCTTCACCTAGGATCTTGAAATTTTGAATCTGGATGTTTGGTTGAATTTGTAAGGCTAAGTTCGTTAACGGGCAAAATCGTCCTACTCCTTCGGGTAGCTGCCATACAAAATGTCCTTAAAACACGTGTTTAAGAATATTGGTCGATAACTTCGGAAGGGTTTAAGCTACGACTTTGAAATCTTGTATGTGTTATTTTTCCAATAGTTGGGGCTAAATATATGATTATGAAGAAAATCCTGTCAGTCCTTCGTGTAGCTGCCATACAAATATCCTGTCAAAAGGTATTCACTTAATTTACGAAACTCACTATAACTCAAGTAATCTTTTAGCTACGAATTCGGAATTTTGTACAAATTAGTTTTGAGTGAAAAGGAAGTTCGAGTTTACTAGTCAGCGAAATCCTTTTACTCCTTCTGGTAGCTGCCATACAAAATGTCCTTAAAACACGTGTTTAAGCATATTGGCCGATAACTTCAGAGGGGTTTAAGCTACGACTTTGAAATTTTGTATGTTTTATTTTTCCAATAGTTGGAGCTAAATGTATGATTATGAAGAAAATCCTATTAGTCCTTCGTGTAGCTGCCATTCAAATATCCTGTCAAAACGTCTTCACTTAATTTACGAAACTTACTATAACTCAAGTAATCTTTTAGCAATGAATTGGAAATTTTGTACAAATTAGTTTTGAATAAAAACAAAGTTCGAGTTTACTAATCAGTGAAATCCTATTACTCCTTCTGGTACCTGCCATACAAAATGTCCTTAAGACACGTGTTCAACAATATTTTTCGATAACTTTTGAACGCTTCAAGCTACGCATTTGAAATTTTGTACACGTTCATTTTTAAATGGTTTCAAGGAAAAGGATAAATATGTAAGAAATCGAGTGAGTCCTTCCTGCACCTCCCATGTGAAAGTCCTTCAAAAAGGACATTTTTTTTCGATGACTTACCCAGTTCAAGATATGAAATTAAACACTGAATATTGTCTTTTAGGTTTGAGTAGCAATCTAGTAACAGTCCTTAATAAAGGACATACAACATGCACACACGTTATTCTACTTTATCCCCAACTACAATATGAATCGGAGTTCAGTATTCATCTAGAGTATTATACGATTAGCTTGCAGCTGATCGTGACTGCAGTATGTTTGTAGTTTTGATTTTCATGTATTTTCGGTTTTGTGTTCATAGGTCTATACAGAGTTAAAATTTTTTCAGCAATTAGATATTCTGCAATAAGCTGCTAATAATAGGGTATTTTCGCGATCATATTGACTGTGTTATTCGTGGATGTTATAATCAAAGACCGTTCTTCGTAAAATGCGACTGCTCGGGTCCAGGTCCAAAACCAGAAGGCCGATTCTAGGCTATTTTACAACTGTATCCGAGTGTCTCTTTATTCTAGTACAATAACACTTAACTTAGCTAACTTCATGTATAATGGGGTAGTTTACACTATATTACATTGACATTTAAAATTTAAATACCGTACTGTTTTCTTTAGCTTAACTTCACCAAATATAGTTATAAATCTCTATTCGATGATCATTTCATGAAGATTGTTTTCCAACAAGCACCAGCTCAATATGATACAGTAGATATTAGTAATATTCAAATATTAGTTTAGATATTATAATACCGCGTAATGAATATATTCGTATTAGGTAATATCACCATATATCGGTATGGACCCATCACTATAATTTAGACATTGGTGTGAAAGAGACAGTCCGAACAGCTAAAATATGAGAAACTAACAAAAAAATCCACTACATAGCGTATTCGTGCAGTGTTTCGCAACATTCTAGCAGTTCACCCAAGAAAAATCCACTGCGGACTTTACTTTCCAGCCGTTACACAGCCTTGTTTTTGACAGTTCGTTATGTATAAATTATGGAAAGTCTCATGTTATGTTATGAAATGCGCTAAGACTAGTATTTTTCATAACAAATCAGTTGTTAATTTCGTCTCCTAGATGCCGCTAGCATCAGAAATGAAATTTTTATCGGTCATCTTTTTCTTTCAATATTGGTCCCCATGTCGCACGATTGGATTTCATTGCACTTGAAAAATAGCCACTGTCATAACAGCAAAAATGTTGAAGTATTCTCGGTTCCCCCAAGTGCCAAGGCTTAAATGTTTAATAATCGCTACACATGGCATAGAGTAATCGGCTACAAAAAGTAATATATACGAGTAGCCTCTAGTCTAGTCTAGTGTGAGTGGGTACAAATCTCACGTACGACCAGGGTTGTGAAAACATAAATTCGTATTTATCACCATTTTTAAAATCTTATTAAAAAAAGATATTAGGTGCAAATTAAAGGTAAAATTATAGTTGAAAAATAATTTCGCTTGGTTTTTAAGTAAAACATAATTCGTTTTCATTTACTACTTGATCGCTTTTATCGATGAAAATTACTTTAAAAATACGCTTTCGCGTAGACCGTCGTTTCACTCTCGTAGTAGAAAAACTTATCCCTCGGCTCTGCGGCGTTTATATACTGCATGTGTTGAGTCGAAAAATTTCCAGCATATTCGGTTGTTTGTGTGGAACGCGGCAGAAGTACTTAGAGAACATGCGAGAAGTATATAAAGCTATCTACAATATTGCAAGGTTGTTGTTTTTCTCTGGAAACTTTAATACCAATAATAAGTGAGTTGTTCGGGTTATCAGAGTACTCATGTAACAATAACTTTGGAGGGACTGAAATTTTTGCAACACGTGTATATAACCCACCAATCCAGCAAAAATTATAATTAATAAATTATGCAAAAAATAAAAAAAATCTATGACAATCATCAATATTGGTAAATTTATTGTATCTTGTATGTTATATTTCTACCGATATCCATAACTGCAAAGAAAGTGGTTCATTTAAAGTCCACAAATAATGAACCGATTCTAAATTAATTTTAGTTTGCAAATATCAGATAGATATCGTGTAAACTACTATTTTTCAATATTATGACTGGAGAACCGAGACTTAGTGGCAAGAGGATTTGTGATATGACGTAGTTTGCAAACGTTGTATTTGAGCCGTTAACACTAGCAGATTTTCTTAACCCAAAAGACCACTGAAATTAAGTTTTCATATTTTTTTTATTTCTATTTTATCCTCGTAAATCGGGTCTGTTGTAAACTAGCAAAGTAACACAATTTGCGTTGAAATTTTTGAAATTTGTACCCGCGAATTGAACATTTAAATAGCCCGAATCGCGGGAAATAGCTTAATCTGGCAGCCTTACGCATGACACATTCCGGTTTCGCTTTATACCTTGTCTCCTTGCTTTTCAACAATACCTAGTCCAAACTAACCTGTCAATCTCATTCTCATCGGGGTTTTGGCGACATGCTAACAACATATTCACGAATAAAAACTATGTTAACTTCATCACCGATGCAGCTCAAACCCGATTTTGACTTTCGTAGCTCATTAATTAATTAGTCTGATTCTCTAATAATATACCTTATGCCTAATGCCCGAACATTTTTTTTTTCTACAATACCGTGAAAACTGGATTTATTATATACATACAGGTATACACAAAATTAGTCGTACACCAAGTTAAAAATAACGTTCCAAATGGCCTCCTGGTAATTCCTTAGGTTGTCAGTCGCATAGTAACCTACACCGCATCTCAGCATTAAACACGTTTGGGACTTCTACCCATAAAATAATAAAGTTGAGCCCAGACTGTTGGCAGATTTTTTTATTTATTAACGTATTTTTTTATCAATAGAATATTCCATAGCAGTAAAAGCAAATTCTATCACATAAAACCTAAGAGATTTTCGGAATCAGTGAAAACTTGTACAATACCCCCAGGGTGTTTAATAGAAAAAAAAACTTAAATCCGTTTTTCCCCGACTATGTTTAAAGCTTAACGTTACTAGGCGCATAAACAAATAGCCCGCAGAAGTAAAATTGCTTTGATAGCTCGACATGTCTAAAAGATTTAACGAAATTCGTGAAAATGTGGATTCACGGACATTTTTTTACTCAACCTCTGAACGCCAATAAAAAATTGCTTTAATTACTCTAATATCACATCTACATATACGTACTAAGTTTCAACTTTCTAGCATAAGCCGTTTCTGAGATACAAAAAACCACCCCTCACCCCCGTACCTTGATACCCCTATCAACAATTTTATTTTTCTAGGATGTCACTATAGTGGCTCTATATAATCCTAAATTTTTAGCTTTTTATTCATTACGGTTTTCGAGAAATAAAACTCTGAATGTTTTACACCCACACCCCCAAACATTTTTTCCCTACTAGAGGTTTACCGACCCCAACTCCTGTAAAATTTTCAAGATCATATCTGATACGGTTTCTGAGATTTAAAAATGAAATTTTTTGAGAAATTGCTGTCCCCCCAACTTTCGTACTCCACCTCCCCCCTCAAAAAATTTACTTTCAGTAGACTCCTCTTGTGATCCCATATACAGAAACTAAATTTTATCTTCCTGGTATAATTGGTTCGGAAGATATTGTAATTCAAAGTTTTTCATCAGCCACCGCCACCAACCCCCTTAAAAATTGTTCCCCCTCCCTACTTCCACACCCCTCAACACCTATCGACCATTTTTTTGCAAATGAGTCCACTATCATAGTACTACATTAGTTCTAAGTCTCAACCTCCTAGCATAAGCGGTTCCTGAGATCTAGAAACCAAAATTTTTCGTCTAGAACGCTCCCTTCTCCTCCCCTCTGATACCCCAACCCTCATAAAAAATACTAGTCGGAGAGGTTCACCCAATCTACATACCATAAAAATCTAAAATCATCTAAGTATCTCAACGGGTTAAGGAGCCATGCGCTTTCAAACTATTTTGCGTACGGCGTCTACGGCGGACAGACTGACATTTTTTTTCGCTTTTTTGGGGTTTACTAGTCCTAAAACGTGAAAAATTTCAGATCGATCACTATACAGGGTGTTTGACACTACGTCCGCCACCTTGTAAGGCGTTATTCCTTGATATATTTGGAGAAAAAAATTGTTCTACAGGGTGGGTTAATTTTCAATATCAGTGGAGATGGTTAAGAAAAGTGTTTTTGACCGGTACCCTCACTCACTTAAAACGTTATATCTTGAAAATGAATAATCACAAGACAAAGTGTTATTTAGGGAATCAAATGTAATCAATGTAACAGTCTAAATTGTAACTGCACCCAATCTTGAGATATTTACTCGAATACACAAATTTTTGCTACGTCAACCCTAAAAATTCAGTGATCAATGTAGTTTTTCTCAGAAAACCCCATTATAAAAATGTCATCTTAATTTTATTTTTTTATGAACCATACACAAGAGTACAAAAGCTGCATACATATGTATGAGTTACGATTAACATTTTGGAAGTAATAGGTAAAAATACATATCGCATAAAAATTAAATATTTCAAAAGTCAGTACCATAATCCCAGTGGCGGAGCTGATAGTTTTGGCGCCCGGCGCACTTTCTACGTTTTGGTGCCCCAAATTTTATATTTTGTTTTCGAAAAATGAAGGATAATTTCCAAGATTTAGCATGATATAAATAGAGGAGATGGTGTTAAAGTGACCCCTGCTGTTAATTTGACCCACTAATTATTTCTAATAATTCACAATATCATTTATGGTTTGTGTTACATATCGGGCTTTCTGATGTGTAACAGATAAACACCATAGAACAAAACTGAAATAAATTGCTTATTCATGGGTCATTCCATCAAGAATCGCCAAAGTTGTGACATTACCATCTCCGATTCTTATGAAGATTTTTGTACTTGAAGAACTAGTGAAAAAAATAAGTGAAATTCAATTTTTGTTTCTATTTCATTGTTTTGTTTGTTATATAGTATGTTAAAGTTTTTGCAAAAATGGTGTCCGAGTCCACTTTGAAAATTCATATCTTCGGTAATTTTTACTGGTAATTAACTTGAGATCTCAAGTTAACTTTTTGGTATGTTTTGTAAAACAGTATAACCTACAAAATATAAAAAAAAATCATTAACTTTATTATTTTCGGGCAGAAGTCCAGAATGCGTTTAATTCTGGGACGCGGTTACTATGAGACTGAAAACCTAAAAAAGGTTCGGGAAGCGGTTGGAATGGGGTCGCGCTAGTATACTGAAACGCCGCTGTCACATATAACATATAAATTACATAATTGGGTCATACTCCGTGAAGAGGTCTAAGTCATAGTATAATATCAGTTAATACGCGATTAGGAGGTTTTTCGTGATTAGGTTTTTGGCCATTACATGAAATCGGAAATGTATTTGTAGGCGATCATATAAAAAGTCTGTGGAAGTGAAAACCAGTCTGATATCTCATCAATCCTAAGAAACATATCGAAAGCCTTACGTCCTCTTGGAATTGAATATCTAAAAATACTGAAATCAATTATGTAGGAAGCATTAGGAAGTAAAAATGAATTTGATATCTCATTAGAACTAAGAAATATGTTGGAATTTGTGAAAATATATGCATCCCCCTTGCACCCACTTAGGGGTTGAATATTAAAAAATCCTGAAATTAATTTTTAGATATATATAAAGAAAGCACGAGGAAGTGAAAATCAATCCGATGTCCTATCACTCCTAAGAGATATGACGAAATTAGTGAAAACGTGTTCAACCCGTTTATACACTCTTAGGGGTTGAAAAAGGAAAAAATTTGAAAACGAGTTTTAGGTGATTATTAAACAAGCCCGTGGAAGTAAAAAGTTATTCGATATCTAATCAGTCCGGAGGGATATGGCTGAATTCGTGAAAATGTATACAGCCCCTTTACACAACCGTGGGGTCGAATTTCAAAAAATCCTGAAAACACTTTCTAGATATTTATATGAAGAATCTGTACAATAAAAATGAATTCAATGTTTGGAAAGACCTAATAGATATGACAAAAGCCGTGAAAATATATGCATTCCATTTTCACTGATCATTTTTTTTGCCCCCTTCCGTACGCCAATAGATATTTGAAAATGTTTTTTATCTAAATTACTTTTCTAGATGACTCACATACACATACCAAGCTCTATAGTTAGGAAAAACACCTCCCACCCCCGTACCATACTACCCCTATAAAAAATTATATTTTTCCAACATACTACTACTATAGTTCTATCCAAATACCAAGTTTCAGCTTTATATCATTATAGGTTCTTGAGATATAAACATCGGAACTTTTTCTTCTTTACCCTTCCCCACCCCCACCTTCCTCACCCTCTACACCCTCACCCCCAACAATTTTTTTTCTGCTAGGGGTTATTGCGACCTACTTCTGGTAAAAATTCTAAGCATCTATCATATACTGTTCTTGAGATATGAGACATGATTTTTTAGAAAAATTCTTAGCCCCTCCACTTCCATACTCCACCTCCTCCTAAAAATTTTTTACTTTCAGCAAATTTTATTTGCCAACCTTAATACAGAAACCGAATTTTATTTGTCTAGTGCAATTGGTTCGTGAGATATCGTAATCTAAAATTTTTCGACCCCCACCTCCGTACGCCTCTGCCCTCACTCAAAAATTTGTTTCCAATCTATTCTCCTAGTATACCACAGATGTTCATCAAGTTTTAATTTCGTGACAGTAACCGTTTAGGAGGCTTTCGAGCGTTTCGGACGCATTATTATTCTCCCCACTCCCACATCCCTTCACCCATATCAGCAATATTTTTGCAAATGGGTCAACTATCGATACTCTATATAAATTCAAAGTTTAAGCCTCCTAGCCTAAGCGGTTACTGAGATCTAGAAACCAAAATTTTTCGTCTAAAACCCTCTCTCCACCTCCCCTCTCACACCCCCACCACTCAAAAAGTGGGCACTTGAAGGAGTCTACTCAGTCTACCAACCAAAAAAAATTCAACTTAATAGCTCAAAGAATTTGAAAGCTATAAGCTTTCAAACGTTTTGCGTACGGCGGACGGCGTACAGCGCACAGACGGACTGAAATTTTTTTTTGCTTTTTTGGTGTCTATTAGTAAGGTTGCCAGATAGTTGGCTGGAGAACCCGCCGCGTGAGTTATAGAAATAGCCCAAAACCCGCAAGAAGAATTGTAGCCCGAATGCAGTGCCCAACTTTGCAATTTTACAGCAGCAGTTTAATGTGTTGAATACAGTTGCGACTTCGACCAAGAACTGTGAATTTCTAAGAAACAATGCAATGTTAATATGATATTTGTGTGGATACATAAATTTGTATTTATCACCATTTCAAAACTCTTTTTTGAAGAAAATATTTGGAACAATAATACAATATGAAGCCCTAGGTGTAATAAGGGGTAAACTCATTTTTTAATAGCATGAGAGGGCTTGACTTACTGACTCCTTATTGGATTCGGATGAAATTCAGCTGATGCAGTTAACCCCTTACGATTTAATAATATTCTTAAGAATTTTAATAAAATCATATAAAAAAGAATAAAATAATTTGAATGCAATAAGGGGCCAGAAAAGTAACGTTTTCTCATGTTTTTGGGCATCAACACTTAATAATCTAATTGCTTCATAATCGTCTTCGCTTAAATCACAGAAACTGTCTAAAGAAGATGAAGCCGGCTCGCAATTATCGTCATACGTTTTTGAATTGAAGCGGTTCAACATATTTTTTGAGGGAGTGAAATTTTTGCAAAACGTGTCTGTAACCTGGCAAATTTTGTGATAAAAGATTTTGTGATATATTTCAAGACGCGACGAAAATTCGGGCTTATGCAAGAATATAAGTACCTTTAAGTGTACCCCAAGCCGTAAGAGAGAATCTAGCATTTGAAGTTGCATTCGATTGCGCTGCTAAACACACGCTCCACTACTACATTACTAACAGGAAGAGTTAACGTTTTTAGTGCAAAAAGAGCCAGGTCCTTAAACGGCTGCTCGCCTCTAGCATTCGTAGTATTTAGAACACACGCCCAGAAATGTATTATGTCTACTTTTGACAAATCGCCATTATGTTCAGGATGCAAGCACAACTCGACTAATGGTAGAGTAATGAAGGAAATCCTTTTGATATCAAGGCCAGCGATGCTAATGCATTCTACCAAGGCTGTCGCCAAGTTTTGGCCGGTGCAACTTCAACAATAGCATGAAAGTTCGTAGCCATAGCTTGGCGACTCATGCTATCTTATGCATAGACCCATGAACTTTGTAACGGATACATCTGTTGCCTCGTTAGCAATTATGCCATAATTCTTTTATCAGTTCAATGAGAAGTACTAGCTCAACAACGGCTGAAATTAATTTTGAACATTTCGTTCGGTGTAACCTAATGCTTTCTAATTTTGAACCCTTTCCTACGATTCTTAGTACGCCTAGATGGTGATGGTGATGCATGCATTGCAACATAGACAGCCGGGCGCAAATCTGTAGTCTTCGCGTCCTCATTCACTTCGACGTAACCTGCCCGGAAATAAAAGTGAATACCAAGCTTATTTCAATAACATGCCCTAAAATCGTAATAACAATACAAACCATATTGGGTTAAACTGGATTGTAAGCTACGACTTAGAGCTCTCTCTTTTTCCATGTGCTTCATTGTTTTACCGTGTGTCATTAGGTCACTGTGGTGGGCTCTTAAGTTGCATTTGCATAGTTTGGACCTAGCTTCACCCTTGCCATTATTTACATCTGCTTCACTTGAGGGTTGTAACCAATCTGAGTGAGGACGAACAACGCGATTTAGAAAAAGTTCTTTCAGGAACATTTCAAAAGTGGATACATTGATTTGGTATTTCATATTGGACAATAGTATCATACTATTCACCTATCCATTCATATAAAAGTAAATTCAATTTATTTCATTTCAACTTCGACGTCGATTGTGATAAAATGTTTCTAACAATGCTTGGAAATTACATGAAAGTTCAACTTCGGTAAAAAATTAAAAATCTATTTTCAAGACGATTTACAGGTTAAAAGACGTTATAAAATAACTAATAGTGTTATGTTACATATGCACAGGTAATTCTACTCACTTTTGACATTATTTTCATTTTCCCATATCGGCTTATAATGCTTAAGATACTTTTCCCATTTTTTCAGAAAAATTTCTAAGTAGTAAGTTTTATAAAAAACGGAAACTTTTGAGCACTGTGCACAGTATGCGACACGAAGAACGAATAAATGGAAATCATAACTGTATACGAATTCAATGAATTTCATACATCGCGTTTGTATCGCATTTTTTTAAAGGTTTACAATAATATCGAAGTCGACGGTGAAATTTAAGCATTGCCACATATTTAGTGTACTGACGAAAATAATAATAATAAAAACGACCGATATTTCAGTTTTCTATTACTATTTTTTTCTTGTAAAACGTCTCTGTTGTAAACTAGCGAAATAGTACAATTTGCGTTTGTCGAATAGCCCAAAAAGCTATAAGTAGCGTTTTGAAATTCGAACCCGCGAATTGGAAAATAAAATAGCCCAAATCGCGGGAAATAGCCCAATCTGGCAGCCTTATCGATTAGTCATGAAACGTGGAAAAAAATTTTTTTAGGGTAGCAAATTTTTTTTTTTTAAAATCGATAACAATACTTTATTATTTAAATAATAAAGTAAAATGAGAGAGAAACAAAAAATTGGAATTTAATTATTTTTTTCACTAGTTCTTCATGTACAAAAATTTTCAAAAGAATCGGAGATGGTAAGGTCACAAATTTCGTCATTTTTTGCGATTCTTGATGGAATGGCCCTCATACGCCGATCGCCTTGCTTTCGCAAGATATGCAAAATTAATTCCATCAACATCTGTGATTGTCTTCAAAGGTGCATCTTATAAGAATCAATGGAAGAATATATCAAAAGATCTCACGGAGCAAAACGTAGCCGCAATCTTCAGAACTGGGGATGTGATACAGGATGATGATCATATCAGCTCGGATAGAAGTACTGAAAGTAGTGAAAATGAGGCTTCTTAGACTGAATACATACAATTCGACCAGGGACGTCATTTCAGTCTTACCCAGCAAGATCTTTTTCACTGCATATAAATTCATTTGAGTCGATATTAAGATATGCAGTGTATGGTATGCATGCGCGCACGCACAGTTCAAGGAGTACACACATTTTTTTAACTCCTTTAAAAATAGTCTTTCTTGAAAAAATCAAAAAGTCATGGTTCCCTTCAATTCTGAAATTGACCCCCCCCCCCAAATTACGTCCCTGAATTCGACATCTAATATTAAAACAAATTGTGAAGGATCCTTTCCTAGTGATCAAAGAAGTAAAATATACATTCAATTGTGATTTTTTGAAGCAGAATGAATGTCCTGGAGCTGAAGGCGATAATTATATGCGATTTTTGCCTATAAAATTGATTTTTTAGCTATTTTTCCTATGGTTTTATGCACACATTTAATTTGGCTCTCCGGTGCCATATTACTACTCATTTCAACGATAGTCGTATGCAAAAATTTCTGAAGTTAAATAATTTTAAGTAATTAAGTTTAAAAGTTTTGCTGACATAACGAAACATTTTAAAGTAGCCTTTGAAACGTAATTACTATTAGCACTTATTTTTTTCCACAATAAAACCTAGCAAGAAAAATATCACATTTTCTTTGGTCGTGAAACAGTGCTCCCAACTCGTGAAAATTCTAAATATTTCAATTTTCTCGATAACATTAGAACAACTGTACCCGTATTGCCATTTAATTGTTAGATAACACTTCTTCATTGCATTCGTATAGTGGTGATCACGTCACGAGAGTTTAATTCCCTATTTATAAAAAAAAATACCCAGAGAGAGTTAAAAAACCCATCGGAATTTACATGAAAAAATAATGTACATAGAGAACTGAAGCACTGGCACTTCGCATACGCCTGGGACCTCTGAGAACCCATTTCGTGTTCCTGTGGCGCACTTTTATAAACTGCGCCAGATACCATGAATACTTATGCACTCAGCGGAATACAACGCATGCCGTCGCGCATAAAAACGTTGACAGGTCACTGTACCGTGCGTGTTGGATGTCGAACCGTGGTGCAGATGAAATATTTGCGCCAAAGAGTAAGTCAATAGATTCGCACATGTTTGATCGAACAAAACGATGTACATGTCGGATCGGTGGAGGAAAATGATGTTGGTTATACAAAATCGTTTAGGTATGTACTACGTATTTGGAAGAGGGTGCTACGAACATGTTTTATATTTATATGATAAGATCAAACAGCAATCACATATTTAAGGGAATTAATTTGTATTTGGATAGATAGGTAGGATGCCGTGTTTTAAAATTGCAAAATTTACAAACAGTGAATTTGATAATTGCAGGTTCGTACATGAACGAACAATTGCGTAGGTAGGTGGAACATAAGGTGTGGCGCCCTAAAAATTTGGCGCCCGCCGCAGTTGCTCCATTTGCTCCTATGGAAGCTCCGCCCCTGCATAAAGTGGATCTCGTCTAAGAACCTGTTTAATTTGTCGGTAGTACTGAAGTATTTTTATTGCACATTTATTACTATTTGAAGTTTGTAGGAAAACAATGAAATGTAAGTGAGTTTCAACATAATTGATGCTTTTACCTGGATGTGATAGGTAATACTGGGTGCGGTACTATGCCTTTTTTAATAGGGTGCCTTACAAAATAAAAAGCCTATAAAGGCAAAACTACCTTCATATTTTTATCAGTTTTAGTTACGTTGCTAAAAGAAGGTGTCAGTAGAATTAAAAAAATAATTTCAAAATGCCTGAGTACTCCAATGAAGAATATGCTGACATTGTGTAAATTTATGGAGAGTGTCGCGGAAATGGACGAGCCGCGCGAAGGCTTTACCATCAGAGACATCCTTATCGACGGACACCTGACAGGGGAGTATTTCAAGACGTTTAGAATTAGGGAAACTGACAGCGTTAGAACAAGCAGAGTAAATGCAAATCCTGCGCCTATAATCGCTGTTCAGATTGATGAAAGAATACTGCAAGCAGTGCAAAATGGTCCATCAATCAGTATCCGACGCTTGGCATTGCAGTTTAAAATCTCTACATCGTTGATTTTTGATAAACATTGTTTTTTTCCAAAACGTAGAGCAGGTAGCCAAAGTGAAGAGAGGTTGTATTCAGCGTCTCGGTTGACGTTTTGTGGGTGTTTGGCTATCTCAGTCGCTTCCCTTACGATTCTTTGATGGTAGTGTTTTGTCTTAAATAATAAAAATAATAAAAATTCTTCAGAGATAATTGGAAATCATGTATTGTGATTTCCAGTTTTGAAAACGACGAGTGTTGGTGAGTGATGTAATTACTGAGCATAGGAGTTGATTTCTTCGTGGCATTTGCATCAAAAACTTTGGACAGGGAGGACTGGATAGATATGGGCCTGTAATGATGAATATTGATTTTATCGCTTGAAATACGAATTGAAATAATCTATAGTCTATACTAGACTTTAAGGATAGATTTAAAAAAATCATAATAGGTTGGACCAAAAACTGATGGCAGCTCCACAGAAAGAATGGTGGAATACCATCAGGTCCCATACTTTTAGACGTATCAAGGCAATCGAGAAGCCAGGCGACATCTAATGCCGCGTTTCCACTATCGCCTACATGTGCAATGAACGCGAATGACTAGGCGATAGTGAAAACAGTATATTCGTGCTCAATGCGAATCCCTTTGATGTGGTCAAAAAGCGTCATCGACGCGAATGGTAATGCGAATGTTAGTGGCACTGGTGAGGGCTAACAGGTGTTCCGTTCAGTCCCAGCGGAACGAACGAACGAGTAATGTGATAGGTAATACTGGGTGCGGTATTACCTATCGTATACATAATATGTATGCAAGATTAATTAGAATGTGTATTTTTCGCATTCTAAAAAATGTATAGAGAATCATTGCTTCAACATTCCAGAAAAAAATAAATATGAATAGTATAGTAATGCTTCCATCCATTGAATCGGATGTTTAAGAAATGCATGCTTCAACATTTTTTTTCCCGCTGGAGTAGTGTCTTTGCATAGGCGATAGTGGAAATACTACATTCGTGCTCTTTGCTTTAGTTATGCGTTTCTATTGACTAATGGTAAAGTCGGAAATTTCCAACTGCTGGAAATTGAAACAACCCTCCAAGGTAGACAAATTTTCGACAGCTGACTGTTGTATGACGGTTCGTGTATAATTTTATATCATAATCCGATTGCGATGAAACTTAGGTGGTTTGTTTAATAATTTTTTGCAAAAATTACAAGGACAGGTAATTTATTTTAAATATAAAATATATTAACTATTATTTTTATTGAAAACTAGCCGCGTCCCG
Organism: Beris morrisii; assembly: GCA_951812415.1. NCBI lineage: Eukaryota > Metazoa > Arthropoda > Insecta > Diptera > Stratiomyidae > Beris > Beris morrisii. The sequence continues at coordinate 87,485,477 of OX638310.1, read as the reverse complement.
CGGCTAGGCTTTCATTTATATGGTGCTATGCCAGCGAAACTGCAACGCCAGCGGTTTCCAGTCTTGATTCCTGTTGCTACCACAGCACCGTTGCTCCCATTGGTTCCGTTGCTCGCGCTGTTCAATTATATCAAGCGTGCGCGCTCATACACCGAAAACGCATGAACTGCCGCTAAAGGGTCATTCCATCAAGAATCGCCAAAGTTGTGACCTTCCCATCGCCGATTCTTTTGAAAATAAAAATTACCAGCTCAACTCAGCATCACTAAAACCGAAACTATACCTTCGATATGTTGATGATACCTTCATAATTTGCCAGCATGGAAAAGAGGAATTAGATAAGTTCCTGGACCATTTCAACTCATGCCACAGAAACACGATGCACACAAAAAAAACCAGGTCCACTCATCGGCAATTGCAGAACATGCAGCGGTAGAAAACCACTCAATCGATTTTAACAACGTTAAAATATTGGCAGCGGTAGAAAACCACTCAATCGATTTTAACAACGTTAAAATATTGGCCAAGACAAAACACTGCCATCAAAGAATCGTAAGGGAAGCGACTGAGATAGCCAAGGTAGGTAGGTACGCGTGGCTGCCCGTGAGAACACGGACACACTTAGACCTAAAAGGTCCGTTGTGTAACCACAGGATCATCGAATCCGGTCCTACTCGTCGAACCATTTAGAGCTTGCGATGAAGCGTTGGATTCTCGCGACCTCCATTGAGGCAAGGTCACCGAGACAGTTGAAGAAGTAAGCTCCAAGATGAGCTTTCCTTCTGGCTGATAGAGCTGGACAGGTACAGAGGAGGTGAAGGACTGTCTCCTCCTCCTCCTCATCCAGGCAGCTTCTACAGAAGTCGTTTGAGAAGAGACCGAGTCTTTCAGCATATCGACCTATAAGACAGTGTCTTGGAGCGTTTTAGATCCAGCTCCGGCCAGAACTGTCGCGCAGTGTGACATGTAACACCGTCCGCCCATCTTGAGTTGGTTTTCTCAATTGCGTCCAATCTCAGTAGCAGTTTACATGTAGAGAGAGGCACAGCCAGATTCCGATGTTCCGGCATAATCTGAAGGGTAGTACCGCGTCGAGCGAGTTCGTCAGCCATGTAGTTCCCTGGAATATCCCTGTGACCTGACACCCAGCACAGAAGAATATTGAACTGTTCAGCCATCTCCTTAAGAGATGATCGACATTCTGCGGCGACCTTTAATATTGTCGAGGCCGATTCTAAGGATTTTATTGCCGCTTGGCTGTCTGTGAAAATGGTAATATCCCTAGTAGATATTACATTACACCTCAGCCAGGACAAGGCCTCCTTGATCGCCATAAGCTCCGCCTGAAAGACACTACAGTGGTCCGGAAGGCGGAAGGAGCTGCTAATGTTAAGCATATCAGAGAAAACACCTCCACCTACCCCGCCTTCAGTTTTGGAGCCGTCCGTATATATGTGGGCGGACTCTTCCATCCGTACCGAATCCCTTTCCCATTCTAGACGGGTTGGGATGGCTGTAAGGAAATTTTTCTCAAAATCATAACTGGGAGGGGTGTAGTCGGTGTTTTCAGGAATGTTATTGAAGTGATTCAAGATTGTTGAGGGACCTGCATATATGCCAGTCAATTGTGTAGAGGCCCTAAGTCGAATGGCTGCATTGGCTGCCATTTGCTTGCCAAAAATGTCTAGAGGTGGCAGACTGAATAGCATGTCTAGTGCTGCAGAGCGAGTTGTTCTCAGGGCTCCACTGATGCATATGCATGCTGATCTCTGTACCTTCCCTAGGGTGGTGCAGTTAACTGCTTTGTTTAAGGCCGTCCACCAGACAATAACACCATACATAAGTATCGGTCTGATGACGGACACGTAGAGCCAATGAACTATCCGGGGTTGCATACCCCATTCTTTGCCAATGGCCTTTTTGCGCGAGTAAAGCGCAACTGTTGCTTTCTTCACCCGTTCCTGAATGTTAGATTTCCAGTGAAGTTCCCTGTCCAAAATAAGACCCAAATATTTTGCACTATCGGTGAAAACTAGACTAGTACCATTTCCTGGTGAAGAGGACTAATTCTGTTTTGCGTGGATTCACACCCAACCCGCATTCAGCTGCCCATTTGGAGAGGATAGAGAGAGCATTTTGCAATATCTCAGTCAGCGTGTTGAGGTGCTTTCCCGAGACAGCAATTGCAACATCATCTGCATGGGCAATCACTCTGCAGCCCGCCCCCTTCCAGTCTCAATAGAAGTTTGTTGACCACAAAATTCCAAAGAAGAGGGGAGAGTACACCACCTTGTGGTGTACCTCTGCTGACAAACCTTCGAGAGGAGGACTCGCCCAGCTTTGTGTTCACAATCCTGGATGTTAACATCAAATTGATCAGCGCGTCAAGCGAGGACTCCACCAGGATAGAAAGTGCGTCAGTGATTGCCTCTGGTCTGACGTTGTTGAAAGCTCCCTCGATATCGAGAAAGGCAACCATGGTGTATTCTTTAATACTAAGGCACCCACAAAACATCCACCGAGACGCTGGATATAACCTCTCTTCACTTTGGCTACCTGCTCTACGTTTTGGAAAAAACACTGTTTATCAAAAATCATCGATCCCAAAAATCAATTAAGTTTAGATTTCATAAATATCCCCTTTTAATGAACTCCGCTCCTTTTAATAGTTTTATGACTACCCTTGTTAATGTAATTTCCCCTTTGTTTTTAATTGACTCGTTTGTTGAAAAATTGTAACCTTTTTACTTTATTATTTTAATAATAAAGTATTGTATAAAAATGGAATTTTTTCATGGTAAGCCACCATAGAAGCATATTTGATTAAATGTTGGTTGTTTTCCGGCGTCAGTAGGGTTTCTGGTGTGAAACCCCAACACGAAATCCTCGACTGCTGATTAATCGTTGTCCTAGAGGACATGACGACATGAAGTATTATTGTCGATTTTTAAAAAAAAAAATTTGCTACTCGAAAAATTTTGGTTTCTAGATCTCAGCAACCGCTTATGTTAGGAAGCTGAAACTTGGAATTTATATAGAGCTTCAATAGTGGAACCATTTGCAAAAATATTGTTGATATGGGTAAAGGGGTATGGGAGTGGGGGAAAAAATAATGCGTCCAAAACGCAAAAAAGGCGAGATAGAGACATTCTAAAATCCATATCTCCTAAACGGTTAATGTTACGAAATTAAAACTTAATAATCATCTGTAGGTATACTAGGAGAATAGATCGGACACAAACTTTTGAGAGAGGGCAGTGACGTACGGGGGTGGGGATTGAAAAACTGTAGATTATTATATCTGACGAACAAATTGACTAGAGAAATGAAATTTGGTCTGTGTATAAAGGTTGACAAATAAAATTGACTGAAAGTAAAATTTTTTTAGGGGGTGGTGGAGCATGGAAGAGGAGGGGGTAAGAATTTTTTTAAAAAATCACGTCTTATATCTTAAGAACGGTGTAACATAGATGCTTAAAATGTTTACCAGAAATAGGCCTAATAGACCCCCAGCAGAAAAAAAATTTTCAGGGATGACGGTAGGGTGTAGAGCGTGAGGGTGGGGGAGGGTGAAAAGTAAAAAGTTCCGATTTTGATATCTCGAGAAGATATAATGATATAAAGCTGAAACTTAGTATTTAGATAGAACTATAGTAGTAGCATGTTGGAAAAATATAATTTTGTATAGGGGTAGTATGCTACGGGGGTGGGGGGTGTTTTTCCTAACTATAGAACGGCCTATGCTAGAAAGTTGAAATTTGGTACGTATATGTAAATCAACTAGAAAAGTAATTCTGATTAAAAAAAAATTCAAATATCTATTGGCTTTCGGAAGTGGGAAAAAAAATGATCAGTGAAAATGGAATGCATATATTTTTACGATTTTCGTCATATCTATTAGGTCTTCCCAAATATTGAATTCATTTTTTTTTGTCCGGATTCTTCATATAAATAACTAGAAAGTCTTTTCAGGATTTCTTGAAATTTGACCCCCAAGGTGGTGTAAAGGGGATGTATACATTTTTACGAATTCAGCCGTATCCCTCAGGTCTGATTAGATATGGAATAACTTTTTACTTCCCCGGGCTTATTTAATAATCACCTAAAACCCGTTTTCAGGTTTTTTCCTTTTTCAATCCCTAAGAGGGTAAAAACGGGTTGAGCACTTTTTCACGAATTCCGTCATATCTCTTGGGAGTGATAAGACATCGGGTTGGTTTATACTTCCTCGTGCTTTCTTTATATATATCTAAAAACCCATTTCAGGATTTTTGGATATTCAACCCCAAAGTGGGTGCAAGGGGTTTGCATATGTTTTCACAAATTCTTACATATTTCTAATGAGATATCGAATTCATTTTTACTTCCTAAGGCTTCCTACATAATATTCAAAAAGTTGATTTCAGGATGTTTGTTATTCAACTCCAATAGGACGTATGGCTTTCGACATATTTCTCAGGATTGATAATATATTAGATTGGTTTGTACTTCCACAGACTTTTTATATAATCGCCTACAAACGCATTTCCGATTTCATGTAATGGCCCAAAACCAAATCACGAAAAACCTTCTAATGGCGTAAGAACTGATATTATACTAGGACTAGACCTCGTCCCGGAGTGTGACCCAATTATGTAATTCATATGTTTTATGTGGCAGCGGCGTAAGTATTCTAGCGCGACCCCATTCTAACCGCTTCCCGAACTTTTTTTTAGGTTCTCAGTCACATAGTAAACTACACCGCATCTCAGAATTAAACTCGTTCCGAACTTCTACCCAAAAAATAATAAAGTTGCACCCAGACTGTTGGCAGATTTTTCTACCTGCTTTCATATAAAAACAGTTTGTAAAGATATTGTCGATCAGTTTGATAAAGGACTCAGTCGAGTCCGAAACGTCACGCAAAAATAAACAATAACAGTATTGAACCCGGAAAACTTGTATTTTCAACACTAATTCTTTGAGTACATAAATTTTCAAAAGAATCGGCGATGGTAAGGTCATACTTTTGGCGATTCTAGATGGAATTACCCTTTTTCTATAAAGTAATTGAGAAGCACTGATGTTCTTCGATTTTTTTGACCCCGATCCCATTCAGTTTCAGTTTTTTTTAATTTTAATTACCAGAATTTTGAAAGAGGACTCGGACACAATTTTTGCGAAAACTTTAATATACTATAAATAACAAAAAAAATGAGATAGAAACAAAAAATTTAAATCATAATTTTTTTTCACTAATTCTTCGAGTACATAAATTTTCAAAAGGTCACAAATTTCGTCATTTTTGGCGATTCTTGATGGAATGACCCTAAACTATATGAAATAAACTCATCAAAAATCACCAAATTTTCATCGCAATCGGATGAATGGTATAGGAACACATGCGGGACAAATAAACATCCATAGAGAAAAATTTACTATTTTCTGAGTTCCTAATCTAAATACTAAGCTAATTAAATTTTCGGTATTTTAGTATTAGGTTGCTTCAGATGAAATGTCGTGTTTCTCTATAAAGTGAAGTCAGTTGCGATTTTCAGGTCTCAAACTGCCGACCGGTGGCACAAGTGGTATTGGGTATTGAAGTATAAATACCCCTACTCATGGAGTCATTTCAGTTCTGGACTTCATTGAGATCGGACAGAAAAAAATGGATTCGAGTCAAAAACGGGTAATATAGCCATAGCGCAACGGAGGCAACCGAAAACATCAACAGGGCATTTGGAACTGATTCGGTAAACAAACGAACCATATAGCGATGGTTCGAAAAATTCCGATCAGGAGATATGATCCTTCAAAGTGACCACGTAGTCACCCAGGACCTTCAATCGACAAGGACGAGCTGAATTTATTAGTGGAAACCAAACAAACTGTAAGGAACATTGCAGAGAAATTAAGCGTACACAATTCGACAGTTTGCCGGCACTTGCAACAGCTTGGAAAAATCAAAAAGCTTGATAAGTGGGTTCCGCATAAGCTTAATGAGCAAAACATGACGCGTCGACTGGAAATTTGCAGTTCCCTGCTCTCCCGGGAGAGAAACGATCCGTTTTTGAACAGAATAGTGACATGTGATCAAAAGTGGATACGATGGTTGGATGCTGATGAGATTCCAAAACACATGCCGAAACCAGGCCTCCATCCGAAGAAGATAATGGTGACTGTTTGGTGGTCTGCAGCTGGAGTTATTCACTATTCTTTTTTGAAGCGAACCATTAATGCAGAAAAGTATTGTACCCAACTCGATGAAATGTATCAGAAATTGCGTGTTCAACGGCCTAGATTGGTCAACAGAAATGGAGTTATACTGCTTCATGACAACGCACGGCCTCATGTTTCAAGAACAACAGTCCAAAAATTAAACGAGTTGCTGTATGAGACTCTTCCTCATCCACCATACTCACCACCCCTGTCGTCAACCGACTACCACCTTTTTTAGACATTTGGATCATTTTTTGGCGAACAAACAATTCGTTAATGAAGCAGCCATCAAAAGTGCCTTCGAGCAATTTCTTCGCTCTAGACAGTCGGATTTCTACGAAACTGGCATAAATACACTTGTATCTCGTTGGGAGAAGTGTATTGCATGTGCTGGTTCATATTTTGATTAATAAAATTAAGTTTTATAAAAGTTACAGTTGTTTCAAATTGCACTACCAAAAACGACATTTCATCTGCAGCAACCTAATACATACATAACTCCTTATTAATCAACAAGTGGTAGTTCTGAAATGGACCAAATTAACAAAAAAAATCATTTTATCTCATTTTCATTTCTTTTAGTTTGAGATGAATGAAACTATTATTTTAAAAGCTCCAAATATATTATACCTCTAAAGTAAATTTTTCTTTGACAATCTGCGCTAAATATTTTCCAAAATACTGCCTTTTGTTCTTAAATGCTTAAGTTAAGTCAAGCGTTCTCACATAATTAAACATATATAGCGACATCATAAAATATCTATTTTATTATTAGTATATAAATACGTGTATATGACTATTATACAGAAAATTTACTAATTGAAAAATAGTTAGTCAAATAACGCATACAAGTTCTGTTCAGAAGATAACCGAACATTTTGAATTAAAAAAACACGTGTTTTTGAATTGTTGATATCTAGTTTAGTTTTCGTGATATTGTTCTTTGAGTGCAACGTGTTTAAGTGTTAGTGGCGATTTTTGAAATGTGCGATTTTCTGGAGCAACGATGCAACGTAAAATTTTTCGAGAAACTGGGGAAAACTTTTACAGAAACATTTCAACTTTTGAAACAAGCTTACGGAGATGATGTTCTGGGCCGTACGCAATGTTACGAATGGTTTTCATGATTTAAAATTGGTCGTCAGTCAATTGAATATGATCCTCGACCAGGAAGGCTTTCCACTTTAACTGATGACTCACACGTTCAATGAAAATCAACGATCTGATGCGTGCCAATCGCCGATTGACTGTCAGGGAAATTGCACCTTAAAGGCCATCGCAAAGGAATCTATCCAGAACTGCTTCCCGAAATGAAAACATCTCTTGGAAAAGTGTGGGAGAGGAGTACTTTGCAGGTGACAACGACCAATCAAATATCTTAAGTTATCAATTTTTAAAAGTGTAATTTTACTCTTATTCCTAAAAGATCGTCATTTTTTAGAGTTTGGGAAACGTAATGTTCATTTTCTTTTGACCTTTGCTTCACATTTTAGGATTGATAGTATTCGGGATATACCGTGAAGAGTGATTTTGTCTCGAGAAACAAAGCCAATAACGAACTCTTCGGTCATCTAAGTTGGGTGGTTGGCATACTGAAAAAAAAGAATTGGGATTTGAAACTACAGCCAATGTCTGATCTAATTTAAGAAGCTGTTGATAATGATTGAACTAGACAATCTTACATAACATGTTTATACCAATTCGTTTCCGTCCTTTAGCTCTATCTTGGAATTAACCAGTGTCGTTAGCACTTCTAGTGAACTCAAAGGCACATTAGATAAGACGAATACCTTTATTTATTATGCACTTTCATCACAAATCCTCAGTAGAAAAGAGTCCCAGGAAATGTCACTTAAATTCGCAATACTCACCTGAAAAGAAAAAAAAAGAAAAAGAGATAAGTAGGATATAAGTAAATTTCTCTAATCTACAACAATTAAATGCAATTTGTAAGGTCAACAATTCTAGAAAACAAAATGAAACTATTTTGATATTTATGTTTTGAACTAGAATATATTGTAGATGAAAGCTAGTAACAAATAAATCTTAAGCACCAAAAGTTTGTAACGTAACGGAGGATCTGTAGAAATGTTTTTATATTTATTATAATATGTCAATATATTATACATAGCATTCGAAAAGAAAAAAGCGCTGTACCGTTGCTGTCTATATCATCACGTACGTCGGAACGCACGATAAGTCTAGATCTTCTTGAGTTGGGAAGTTGAAATTTTGCATTCAGTCGGTTAATCGAATTTATAAGATCAAATATTTTTTAGGTTGATGTAAACTAAGCTTGGGATTTTTTGTTTAACATTGGGTTCGATCAATTCAGATTCCCGGCCTCTCGCGAACTAGTTGACTAAAACTCGTAGCTCGCTTTTATATGAAGAAACTGCTATCGTGGTAACGATCCAGCAGGCAAAGTTTGGTTTTACTTTAAAGGGTCCGTAGACAGGAATGCATGCGTGTCCTTCATGCATGCGGATAAGTTTTGGGTCCGCCAACAAAAAAGCCGCATGATGGCAGACCCACACATTCAATATTCAGACCCATACAATCATGGAAGAATGGCACAAAAACGTTGAGAACACATTGGAATGAGGAATGAGATAACAGACAAGCTTCGTACATTCCCATGTGCAAAATGCCGGAGTCCAACCAGAGTTGCGTACACTGCCCTGCATTGCATAGTCCGCCAAGACTCGTCGATCGGTATTGTTTTGGTACTGACAAACCACCAGACCTGTGTCGGGCCAAGAATTGGCTTATTATTGGTGTGTAAGCTCTTTCGGCATTGGCTCGACGGTCGGCTCTGTATTAGTCACATCTTGGTAGAAATATTTTTGTTTCTCACATTTCAACATATCAATTGATTCGGCTTCAACCCTATTACGAGAATGTTTCAGATTGGTCTAGTGGGTAGCGTAGCAAACTAATGTGTGACGGGACAATGGTTCGAATCCGAGAGTGTGCAAGGTGTGTAAATAAAATCAATTGCATTTTTCAAAAAAATAATAAAAAAAATATAATAATATTGTTTAAGTTTTTTGTTGTTTTCCGGCGTCAGTGGAGTTTCTGGTGTGAAACCATAACACGAAATCCCCGACTGTTGATTAATCGCTGTCCCTGAGGGCATGACAGTTGGGAAACCTTCACTGGATAGGCCAGTTTTTTATAAGACTGTGTTGGACTAGGTCCGAAGGAGCTGTTTCGTCATCGGATGGCATAGACTCGTCAGAGGGTGTATTATGCCTAAATCCGAAACACCCTTACAGCTGGTGGTATTGCTGAGGATTATTCTATTTAGCGATATCGAAACCTATTTTATAATCCGCGAATTATATTGGAGCGAAATTTTTGCCATCGCATCCTCATACTAAACGTAGGTGGCACTGAAGATCACTCAATATTTCAACCAATTTGGTGGAATTTTTGGTTGTTCGCTAGGATATATAAAGGTCACCGCTAAGAGCGCCGGATAGAATCCCGCCAACAGCAATTTTATTTTTTTCTGCCAATTTTTATAAGAATGGAATTTTTCATGGTGAGAAACTTCATAAAGCAAAAATTAAAAGGAAACGTAAATTTCAGGTCAATTCAATGGACACACGGACAAAAAGTTGAAATACACAATTTGGCAAACAACAAAGGACTCCTCACTATGCAACTCGGAACTGCAAGAATTGTACGGACATACAACATTTTCCTACACATAGTCAGACTTGACCAGTACAGACGAAATATTGACAAAATAACCGACTCACTTAAGACGTTAGACAATACCAATGAAATGACTAACTCCTTGGAAATAACAAGAACTAAGCTAAAGGAACTAGTCTATAAACTAAAGACATTAACACCAAACCTTAGAAACAAACGCGGATTAATCGACGGTCTAGGAAGTGTGATCAAAGGAATCACAGGAAATATGGATGCTAATGACGCTACTAAACTTAACAAAGAAATTGAAACTATAATGCTTAATAAAAATAACATAAAAACCGAAATTAACCAACAGACCAGACTGAACCACAAAATGATTGAAAGATTTGAAAATATCACAGAACACATTAACTATCAGCAAAAGACATTAGAGAATTACCTTAAACATACCCAAGTCGAATTCAGAAATAAAATTAGAACCGATAACTTAACACTTAGATATATGTATTCAATTTTTAAATCAAATCAACTATAATATAGATTTATTGAACATTCATTTAACAAACATAGCAGAAGCTATAACACTTGTCCGATTGAACATTATATCCAAGCAAATTTTAAGCTTTCCGAATTACACGATATTTTCGAAAAACAATCTAAAAAAACTAAAACAATCGAAAGCATATATGAATTTCTTGGCCTTCAAGCGTATTATAATGATACTAATATAATATTTAACATCCTAATACCCGTTATTCCCAACGAAACCTACACTCTTTTCCATGTTATTCCATTACCTATTAACCACACCCAAACAATAAAAACAAAACCATACGTAATCTTGAACCCCAAAAATGTTCAATATCACGACAATAAGTGTGATAACATCCAAGGAGTGTACTATTGCAAGGACACCATCTACCAAGAAGACACTAAAACATCAAAATGTATCAGGAATCTCATCAACAATATGCCAGCTACCTGCGAATTACACGAGACAAACACCGAATCGCAAATACTACAACCGGAACCAAATTATCTACTTTTGATTAACATACCAGAATCAGTAATGAACACCTCCTGCGAAGTCAACAATCAAAAAATTAAAGGATCAGCCCTAATACATTTCGAAAACTGCCAAATCACAATCAACGACATAATATACGAAGCGAAACAGAACATATTTTGGGACGAAATTAATATATACCCTTCAATATTCAATGAGATTAATGCTACCATTTCTACCCAAAGTTTTCACCTAGAAACCTTCAAATCTTATCAGTTCAACCAGGCAAAATTATCCGCACTGCAGCTTCCATATACTCACCAGAAGGTCTTCTATATGACTATTACAACGTTTTAAATCATTCAACTCGCTGTAGTCATCACCATCATCGCTATTTACATGATGCTTCATCAAAGAACCAATAAATATACCATCCGCAATGATGTCCTACAAATTGATCCAACACCTGGTCCAACCAATGGAACAGCAAGGTCGCAATTCCTATGGCCGACGTCCATCTCTAAGGGGATACGAGTTACATAACGCAACATTAATCCAGTCAGCACATATTTCGCAACATAATATTGTACATTTATTTTCTTGAAGCATTAAACCCTCAACCTAATTTCCCACAGACATTTTTTCCCAGAAGCCAATACCTACCAATGAACTTTCCCACAATCACCTCATATCACATCAGCGAAAATAGTTAATAAAGCACCTTCCCGACCTGAAACCTTGTCCAGTATTTTGTAAAAGTTAGAATCGTAAAACAATAAATATATTGTTTTTTAAATTAAATTTGTTTTTTTTAAAAGATAAAAGAATTGGAATACTTGACTCGCGCGATAGGATACGGAGAGGTATCTCGGTTCGTCGCTCGAATTATAATGTTTAGAAAATGCAGCAAAACGTTTTTTTTGAAGAAACGGAAGGATTACTGTATGGACCAGGCACGGCTGATAAGCATTAGATTCCGGTAAGTTACCAATAATTAATATTTTCCGACCGAAAATTTTGAAGCCCGTTTTCTCGAAATCTTTTTTTTTCGTGATTTTACCAAATTGGCGAGAACGATAAACGCAAACGCAAACAAACTATTTGACCTATCGACCCAAATCGAAGTTCATTCTCTAGAGTATTAAAAACTATCCTAAATGAACTAAAAACATTGATAAAAAAGGCATTTTATACTAGTATTTTTATTGCACGAATAAACAAAAAAAAATAGTGAAAATCGTCAAGCTCGAAAATTAATGTGATTTCACTTTTTTTTCTGGTTTTTATTAGTTCATCGACGATAAAAAAAATATTTCAATTAAAAATAATTTTAATTTGTACGTTTCAGACAAGAATTACGCAAATAATCGTTCCCGCCAATTTCAAATTCCAGCTGCGAGGCGCTTCAATGATCAACTAATAACTCAGCCATTTTGCGACAATTTGACGATAACATTTTTTTTGTACTTTACAAGTGTGCGTTAAAAAACATTCAAAATTTGAAAAAGTTCCGTTGTTTCCTATAAAAATAAAATGGCCAAAAATTAAATTTTTTATGCCTCTAAACCAGGCGACCCCCCTAAATAATTATTATTTATATAATTTTGATGACTTTTCGCCGAGTACGTTCTGCCTGCTGGATTTATATTCTCCAAATACGTCCCGATTCCTATTCACTTCCTCGTTTTTAATAAACGCAAGCACTCCAAAGTAATTAAAAACACTATATAAATTATACGCGCTATCAGAAAAACGTCCATTTTCAAAAATATTAAACAAAACAGAAGTGACACTCGACACTCGTTCTTCTTCTTGCTTGCATAGAATCGAAGTCGCAGTCGCATTTCTGTTCAACACCAACTGCGTAGTCGAACCTAACGCCGAAAGATAGGCAAATCGTAGTCGCAATCGAGGTCCGTGTTGTATTTTATGCTTTAGGGATATACTGCGGCCACACATTCGTCATTCGGCCAGTACCGAACAACTATGCCGAGTAATAGGTGTGTTTTTTCAACTAGATCATGATCAAAATCATTCGTTTTACACTGAAAAAAACAACAAAGAGGATGATCCAGCAGACCAAAACCACCGATAACTACAAGCCCGCCACAAGCTAAGTATGCGCAGTTCGAACAGTTCTCTGCACAACAAGTGAAGTGCTTTGGCGGTTACGGTTACACGAACATTTTAAACATACGTAAACTATTAAAAATTGTATTTTTTAAAAAATAAATGCAAATGACTTTCACAGAAATGTTTTTGCTAATTGATCATGATAAATTTTAGAAGTTTAGTGTGGAGAATCATTGCTATTTAATGAAAAATCGAGTAAAGAAAGAAAAACATTTCATTATTTGCGAATTTCTATTACTAAATTAATAATTAATACTAAACCTCTTTTTAAGAGCGAACATAAAATTGATAATCGATGCTATCCTTTTTCTTGTTTATCGAATGAAAGATTAATTCTTTTCGATAAATTTCTCCAATGGTTAACAGCATGGAGTACATTACCTAATAATAATGATACCTATAATGCAGTGTACTTTAACACACTTTCTTTAGTGTGATTTATTAAATATTCTATTGAAGAACTTCACATTCCATATGACCTTCCCGGAAAGCTGCAAACTGATAACTTGAAACATAGATTTAGCTACCGAATATTTTATTCGCAGCTTGCAGACTCTGAGAAAAAGCTACGAATTCATAACATTTGTAAGCACCACTTTGAGGATTTCAAAGACCTTAAAAAATTAGATTCATCTTACATAAATAATTTCACTATTTTTTATTCAATTTTTAAATTCGACTTTTTACCTAATGCTATTGTTGATCTGTCAGCCAATCCTTGTGCTGCAGATTATGCCTCTCACGTAGTATCCAAATAGTTATATTGTGTATTATATATTTCCCTTATTAGAAGAGAAAAAAATCAGAAACCGATACCAAATATTTTGAATACATGTAGAGAGGAAGCTTATCCGTTCCAACAGATAATGTAAAAATATTATTTTTTCATAGGTCCGCTATATTTCAAGAAATTTTGCGCGATAACAGTTTCAAAGTTTTTTTTTCAGCAAAAAAATCAACACACAATTATGTCATCTAACTATTGAAAGCCTTAAATCTGATACGTATCAGGTAGTAAATTTTTATGGTGACTGTTACTGTGGAATACTTAGCATTTCTATATATGAACAAATTGGTAATCCTCTTGCCAATATATTATTAAATAATTATGTCAAATCTGTAAATACCTCATTCGACACAAAAATATTTAAATTATAAATAACTGCGATGAAATCTTTTTTTTTATTTTATAGTTTACTTTTATTTTACAATTTGAATTAAGTGATATTTTGTTATATTTAATTTATAGTATTATTTATGTCCTTACGAAATGAATTTTACTTCATTAATTTATTGATATTATATGTTATGAATTATTTTATGTTACAGTTTTTTATTACCATTGTTTTCGTTTCTTGTTTCGATAAAGAATTTTAACAAATCTGAGATCTGCGATTTTGCACGCATTTTATAAGTCCGAGAAGCTACATAAATGAAAATATTTATTATACTAAATATTCAAATGTTTACTTTTTATCTGCTTATTTCGAATCAGTGACAATTTTTTAAATATTTCGTTTAATAAATACAAAAACTGTAAACAAATTGTGTGAAATGGCCTGCAATCACAGCGGAATATACATTTCACATCTCGACCGTTGGCATCCTTTGCTTTCAAAGTGTGCGTGCGAGATTCGATAGTACCAGAGGCTTGTAGTTATCGGTAGTTTTGAGCAGACTCATAATAGGATCAAAGTTGGATTAAGTTTTCGCTATTAAAGCTGCTTCTCAATTCAGGTAAATTATCATTAATTTATCGTTTTCACAGTTGGCGCCCTGCGACTGAACTGATAATGACAGTAATAAATTCAATTTGTCGTAGGTATTTGCACCCAGCAGACAAAACATGCTCGACGAAAAGTCGTGCATTTTTTCCGGAAATTTAAGTCCATGAGTAAGATAGAGACATCATGTACAAAGTTATTCAGAAAGCATCTGTATTTCAATGAGTTTTCTGCAAAGTTTCATCGCTACATGCAAGAAAGGCAATCAACATACGTAGACCCAGCAATAGAGATCTCGTAGAATAAACGTCGAAATGGCAACGTATGAGGGTGTAATTGTTTTCGATATCTAGTGACAAAAATAACCTCAAAAAAAACCTCCGTCTCTCGAAACAACTGACGTTGACCGCGTCCCCAAGATATGACCCAATTATAATTCATGTGTTAGGCCCCGTTTCCATTTGATGCATTTCTACGTATCGTATTCTCGTTGCGTATCAGTGGAAACGAAAAACGTATCTTCGTTGCGTATCAAAATATGATACAAAGAAACGCATCGAACCCGATCGGTCATTTGGCGGTTTTTTCCCGAGAAGTCATACAATATGCGGTGGAGCGAAAGCACTGATGAAAAAAAATGTGTAGTGTATATGGTACACTGAAAACTGAAACAACTGGACCCGCGGTTTTAAATGTGGCAGAGGCGTAAGCATTCAATCACACCCCACTTTAACTGCTTCCCGAAATTTAACCGGAAATTAATAAAGTTCTGCCCAGACGCCGCTCCTACAGCGAATAATTCGCACCAGTGTGAACCATCAACTTAGTGTGTTAGATGCAAGGTGTGAATGGATTTATGAGATATGACGGTGTCGGAGTCTAGAGTGGCTTAAACCAGCCTGTAAAGCCAGTAAAAGAATCATTTTCCTTTACTTTCAGAGTGTTCATAGTATGGCCACCAGTAGAAGGAAATGTAAGACGGTTCCCAATACATCTGCAGAAATTTCAAACATTTCCGAGTAAGGTATAATATTAAAATCTGACATCATTATTTTTCTGGTCAAAGTTTGGGAAGCGGTTATAATGGGATCGCGTTATAATGCTTACGATTACCTATCATCTAACATCGATTTGTAAGCTATTATATAAAATCTCTGCAAATCTTATCAAACCTAAAAAGATATAATATAAAATTGTCAAAACGCATGCAACACCCTTACACCCACTTGGAGGTTGAATATCCAAAAAAACGTGAAATCAGATTTAAGATATATAATGAAAGGCCGAGGAAGTAAAAACCAAGTTGATGTCGTTATTAGTCCTAAGAAGTATGACGGAATTCGTAAAAACGTGTTCAACCCTTTTATATCCTCTTAGAGGTTGAAAAGGGAAAAACCTTGAAAACAGGTTTTACGCGACTATAAAACAACCCCGTGGAAGTGAAAAGTTATTCGATATCTAATCAGACCTGAAGGACAGGGCTGAATTCGTGAAAATGTACATAGACTCTTTACACCTCTTAGGGGTTGAATTTTAAAAAATCCTGAACACTTCTAGGGGAAGCAATTGGTAAATATGAAAAATTTACTATTATTGCAGTCGATATCCAGACCTCTTCGAAGGCAGACCTGTTTTCTTTTTTGACTACACAAGTCTGCGGTTGTTGTTTTAGTTTTTGGTAGTGAGCGATCTATTTTCTCTCTTCTATAGTTAACCCGAAAGTTTTGTGTTAGTGCTGGTGTAAGGTGTACCACTTATGAGTGCCGACAATGGCGGGGAAACCCGCTAAAACTACTGGGCCTCTCTGCAACCACCCAAGAAACGCCGAATCCCAACTCCCAGCCTGAACTCCCTCAAAGAGTTCCCATTTAACCCCATAAAAACGGTTAAATCGCACAGTTACAATATACAATGCCCGAAATTCATTCTTATAAAAAATATTGACGCAACAACACCAATTTTTAGCGTCACAAAAGCCTTAGAGGCATTATCCACTGAATTCCTTGACGTATCCTTCGATCGGAGCGGAAACCTATATGTGCTTACCAAAAGCGAAGCCCATGCCGAACGCATAATTAAAGCCAAAACTCTCTCCAACCTATGCAAAATTGAAGTATCACTTCACCCAACACTCAACAGATGCAAAGGAGTTGTTAAATGCTTCGACCTCACGAATATGGCAACAAAAGACATCACTGAGGGCCTAAAGGAACCGAAAGTTGTAGACTGGTTCAAAATAACAAAATTCTGTCCAACAGACAAAACGGTTAAAAATACCCCAGTGCATATTCTCATCTTCAACGCTTTCGAAATCAATATCGGTTTTCTAAAAGTCAAAGTTGAAAAACACGTACCACAACCTATGCTCTGCAAAAACTGCTTTCGCATAGGACACACCGCAAAAAGATGCAACCAAGCCACGACTTGTGAGTTATGCTCAACACCTTCCCACGACCCAACCCCCTGCAAAGCCGTCAAATGCATCAACTGCAACCAAGAGCATAGGTCAAATAACAGACTTTGCCCCAAGTTCCAAAAACAAAAAGCAATTCTGGAAATTTCAACGCTTAACAAACTACCCCACTACAAAGCAATCGAAGTCTACAATGCAAGTAATCCCGTAAGCTCAAACCCTAAACCGGTTCAAGAGGAATTGGGCACCGCTATCGCTTTTAGACTAAAACGCATCTCTGCCCGTGAGCACAATAAAAACGCATTTCTGGTGTCAGCTTCTCTAAACACAAACACTACTCCCCAATCCATACCCACCTCAATAAACAAAAACGAAACCATTGCAAATAACTACACCCATACAAAAACCAATACATCAAATGATAATACCACCCCCAAGCCCCCATACCCACTTTATAACATAACCTCCGAAACCCCAACCTCGGCCCATCAAACTCACACTCACTCCCATAAAACTATCACCAAACAAAACCAACCTAAATCCACCAATTACACTGTTTCCCTCTCCGATGATTCTATGGATGAATAAGTTCAAAATACTTCAATGGAATATAAACGGCTTTAAAACAATCTTGAATACCTTCATACACTCTCCAAATCCATAGAACCCGAACTCAAAAAGCGGTATAGCAATTCTCATAAAGAAAGAAATTGCATGCAGGACAGTGGACCTTAAATCGCTATACCTGGCACTTGCAATTGAAGTTACATCTACAACTAAATTTATAATAATTTGCGTTTACATCCAGCACGAAGATAACCTTACCTCTGAGAGCCTGGCAAAGCTTACAGAACAAACATCCCTACCGTGCATAATTGTACACGACTTTAACGGCTGGAGTACCCTTTGGGGCTCTGTCATCCTAACGCCAAAGGCAAATAAATAGAGAATTGGTTAATAACGTCTGATCTACTGCTTCTAAATGATGGTTCCCCCACCCACTCCTCAACCCATCGGTCACTAACACACCTCGACCTAAGCATCTGCTCATCCCAACTTGCTCCTTTATGGCAATGGGAAATCCTCGACGACCTGTATGGTAGTGATCATTTTCCCATCATAACGTCGCTTTCAAGCGTAAATAAAAAGAAAACATCTCCTTTTCTACCGAAATTCATTCTTAAAAAGGCAAACTGGACCGAGTACTCGAAAAAAGTCGAACGCACATTGGATCATATTCCCATATCCGACAGCATTAATAAAGAAGCAGCATCCATTAAAAAAGCCATTCTAATAGGAGCCAATAATTATATTCCGCACTCCAAATCCCGTCCTGGCAAAACAAGTCGATACACTCCCTGGTGGTATACTGAACTAGCAGATTTAAACAAGGTTAACAAATCGGCCTGGCGCCAGCTCAGGGCAAACCCCACAACTGTTAATCTGATCTCGTACAAGCGAATGAATGCAAAATTCAAACGAGCAATGAAATTAGCTAAAGTTAAATCTTTCGAAAACTTTACGGAATCCATTGGCCCACAGTCTACTCCACAGGAGACATGGAACACCATTGGTCGGCTTGCTGGTAACTTTAAACGATCGCGAATAAATCAGATTATCATTGAGGACAATGATTTAACTGAAGATGTAGATATTAGTAATCCATTTGGAGCGCATTGGTCATCCTATTCAAGGGACGAAAATTACTCTCCTGCATTCAGGGAACATAAGTCCGGTCACATGCTTGAAACCTACACACAATCCAACAACTCGAAAACGATATTAACCTGTTCGAACTCGAATTCGTACTTGATCAAGTTAAGGGCAAGACTCCAGGTCAAGACAAAATACCATACGACATACTTAAAAACCTAACCAAAAATACCAAAGTTCGTTTATGTGCACTGTACAACAAAATCCTGCAAACCGGTATTACACCCCAAATATGGAAAACAGCACTAATAATCCCAATCCCCAAACCGAAAGCCGAAGGATATCGACCCATCTCCCTACTGCCCTGTCTAAGCAAAATTCTCGAGAAAATTGTAGCAGCCAGAATCTCCTGGTTTACCGCACAAGGGAACTTCTTAAACGACGAACAATTTGGATTTCGCCCACACAAAGGCTGCCACGATGCCCATCTTTACATTGACTATCTAGCTAGTCGACAAATTTCTAATCGAAACCACCTTTCTATAATTGCACTCGACTTCGAGAAAGCATTCGACCGCATCGGCCCACACGCCGTCCTCAAGGAATTACAAAACATTGGCATCGGTCCCAAAATACTAAACTGGGTTAAAAACTTTCTATCGAATAGGCAATTCCGAGTCCGAGTAAACAACACGTTTTCCAGAGTTTGGCATATCCAAAATGGGATCCCGCAAGGATCGCCGATCTCAGTAGTCCTATTCCTAGTAGCCTTCAATTCCTTATCCCGAACCATCCTTAACACCAGCCTCTGCAATCACATCGTATATGCCGACGACGTTTACTTGATTCTAAAATCAACCTGCACGGTAAAACTAGCCAACGACCTAAAACACATCTTCGACCTAATCTTGAATTGGGCATCCCTAAACGTTGGGAAACTTTCGCTTAAGAAATGTAAGCACTTAAATGTATGCCGTAAGACCAGTTGCGCACCGTTTAACATCGCAATCGAGAACCAGAACATCGAAAATGTAGACCACATGAACATCCTCGGAGTAGTCTTCAACAAAAGGTACACGTGGAACCACCATATCGACAAATTGAGGACCGACTTGATAAAACGGCAGAACATCATCAAATACCTGTCAAGCAAACATTCTAAGGCCCACACAACCTCCCTGATATCTGCCGTAAAAGCACTCATCCTATCCAAAATCGACTACGGCCTTACTATATTCGGGAAAGCACCAAGGAGCACATTACAAAAATTGAAAGCACCCTACCATGGAGCCGTCCGAGCTGCACTGGGTGCGTTCCGCACCACCCCAGTCGTCAACCTACTTACCGAAGCGAACATCCCCAATCTCCAAACACGCATCAAGTAACTCACAGCAAAAGTAATCACCAAAGTTCTCTTCGATAACAACAAACTACTTACAAAGGAATTCACCAGCTTAAAAAAACGGAAGAGAGAATCCAGAGTCCCTTCAACAATAGAAATAGCGCTGCGATACGTGGAAGAAATGGGTCTTCCCTATCGGATCCCACGCGGAAGCAACCGGCAAGTACGACCCCTAGCAAGCACGAGCATCAAAAACATAAATAAAGGATTAGCAGCATATCCAAAATCAGAAACACCTAATTTTCAGTACCAAATTACCTTCCGAGCCATCGCCGAACGATACAAGGGGCAGGGTTCTCGGTTCCTATTCACCGACGGATCCAAATCAGAGCACCTCACGGGGTACTCCGTAGTAAAAGAAGACCAAATCATCATAGTTGGGAACCTTCTTAACATCTGCTCAAACTTTACAGCAGAAGCAGTAGCTATTCTTGAAGCAATAAAATTCGCCACCAAACAGAAGGGCAAATATTGCATATGCACCGATAGCCTCTCCGTCCTCAACGCGATATCCAACATCAGAACCAAAAATCACCTTGTCCTTGAAATAGGAAGTAAATTAGTTTCGCAACCAAAGAAATTAACACTGATCTGGGTTCCAGGTCACGCCGGAATTAAGGGCAACGAATTTGCCGATCAATGCGCGAAATACGCAGCGGAAGCGCCACCCATTTTCAACAATAGCTTCACGAGCACAGATGCCAAATCAGCTATTAACCGGCACTTCTTCGAAGTGGCAATAAACAGTAGAAGCCCCCCTACAACCAACTTCTATACACAAATTATAAATCCGGATAAAGAAACCTTCACATTCAACACAAATATCCCACGTATATACTCTATAGCCATCACAAGATTAAGACTCAGACACACGAAAATCACCCACCTCCACAAAATCACGAAGCAGCCTCCGCCCAACTGCGAACACTGCAAGGAAACAATTAACCTCCAACAACTGTAACAAATTTCTTGGTAAAATTAACACCATACAGATCCTGAAAAATATAAACGAAACTACTAGCAAAACTTTAATTAACGAAA
Source organism: Beris morrisii (assembly GCA_951812415.1). Classification (NCBI taxonomy): domain Eukaryota; kingdom Metazoa; phylum Arthropoda; class Insecta; order Diptera; family Stratiomyidae; genus Beris; species Beris morrisii. The sequence goes on along the minus strand of OX638310.1, from coordinate 87,464,241 downwards.
TCAAAGCTAACAATTTAATAAGATACTTGTAACATATAACACATGTCAACTCTTAACGTAACTGAAACCTAATCAAATTTTACTTGCTACAAATCTAAGCCGAAGGTCCTAGTCACTAGTGCTTTGAATAATTTCTATATATTTATATATATTTAATTACATTTTAAAATAAAAAAAAAAAAAATTACTATTATTGTGTTTTCTACAAATTTACTGCGTATTAATTGAACCCCTCTCGTTAGGAATCACGAACGGGGACGTGAGAGTAGGTATACTGTATTTTATCAGCATTTTAATTCCCATGCTACCAATATATAATAATTTAGTTTTTAAATAAATAATTGTAAAAATTATATACCTATACGTAAATAAATGAAGCGTATTCGAATATAACTACTATAGCAATAACAACAACAAAAAATTGGAAAAAGAAAGAAAGTAATCATATTCTGCAAATCGAAATTTGAATAATAAAAACAATAACAATACAATAAAAAATTGAAATATTTCAACTATTTACCACACATTCAAATAACATATCAATTCAATTCCAAACTTTGTTCAGAATTCAATTCCTATCCTACTCTGCTAACTCTTATGTCTTATTACACCTCGGACCTCGCATTCTGAGTTTGCTGAAAAACTCAAATATCGCATGCGCATTACAAGACAGCATCATTCTCATGCTCAGTCTACAAGAAAACACAAGCAGAAATTTTGGTGTCTAGCTCTCAGGAACCACTTATTACTTATTATAATATCTTCCGAACCAATTACACCAGGAAGATAAAATTTAGTTTCTGTATATGGGATCGTAAGAGGAATCTACTGACACTAAATTTTTTGAGGGGGGAGGTGGTGGAGCACAAAAGTGGGGGACAGCAATTTTTAAAAAAATTTAATTTTTATATCTCAGAAACCGTATCAGATATGATCTTGAAAATTTTACAGGAGTTGGGGTCGGTAAACCTCTAGTAAGGAACAAAATTTTGGTGGTGTGGGTGTTAGGGGTGATGGTGAAAGGGGGTAGAAAGGAAAACATTCTCATTTTTATTTCTCGAAAAATACAATGAATAGAAAGCTAACAATTTAGGATTATATGTATAGAGCCATTCTAGAAAAATAAAATTTTTGATAGGAGAGGGGAGATTTTTTATATCTTAGAAACGGCTTATTCTAGAAAGTTGAAACGTAGTACGTATATGTAGATGTGCAATTAGAGTAATTAAAGCATAAAAAAAGTTCAGATTTTTATTGGCGTTGAGTAAAAAAAATGTCCGTGAATCCACATTTTCACGAATTTCGTTTAAACTTTTAGTCATGTCGATATCCAACCCCTAAGGGGGTGTAAAGTGGTTGTGTACATATTCACAAATTCTGATATATTTCTAAGGTATATTGAGATTTGGAATTCACTTTTACTTCTATAAGCTTTAAACGCAGTCCTGGAAAAACCTATTTAAGTATTTTTTTTCTATTAAACAACCTGGGGGTATTGTTTAAGATTTCACTGATTCCGAAAATCTCTTAGGTTTAAGGGCTCATATACCCCTGAAATTTTCAAAAAATGGATTTTTTTTTTTGCAGATTTTTATTTTTTATACTTTTAAGAATTAAAAACAAAATTAGAATTTAGAAAATTCCACTCCATTACAAAGTTATAGCAATAAATGTCACCAGACATCGGTTTGGAGCGGCTTCCTGGCTAATTGCCGCGCCACTCTCAACAGCAGCGTTTCGCATTTATTTTGTTCGCAAAAGCCGGGTTTCTTAGAAAACGAGGTCATTTATAGGACCATCTGTGAAAAACACGAAGATACAAGAGGAAGAAGGTGTACAGTACAAAGCTGGAATGGGAGACTAGCCGTAAGTTCAAGTTGTACCTACCAAAAACTTTAAACGCATTTTACTCGATACTATGTTTTTAGACATGGTCGGCACGATAACTCAGTCAATTTTTAATATTTGTCAACTTTTTTTTTTTTATAATTTTGATAACTATTTTCTCTATAGTCTATCGAGAGGTTTTTTTAATTTTTTGCTTGGAAATTTTTTTATAAATTATTAAACGCAATTTTTTTTTAAAAAACTGATTACTAAAGTTCGAAATACTGTAACTTATTTATTTTTGAAAAAAAAAAAATTCCCTCCGTGAGACTATAACTACTACATTATTCTACAAGATCCTTTTTTATTTTTGCAAATTGAATTATTTTTGGTGAAGTTATGATGCCGACCAGGAGGCGCCATGGTTTTTATAAGTAGTCCATTTAAACCCGTAAAACAAAATGTTAATACTAAAAAAAAAAAAATTTTTTTTTTTTTACAGTTAAATAGTTAATAAGATATGTGAACTCAACAATTCAATTTTTTTTCCACCATATAACCTTTATAATAATTTTTCAAATTTACTCGGTTTTCAGCGCGTTCAGGGGTATATGAGCTCTTAATGTGATCGAATTCGCTTTTACTACTATGAATTATTCTATTAATAAAAAAAATACGTAAGTAAATAAGAAAAATCTGCCAACAGTCTGGGCGCAACTTTATTATTTTATGTGTAGAAGTACGAAACGTGTTTAATAATGAGATGCGGTGTAGGTTACTATGCGACTAACAACCTAAGAAATAACCAGAAGGTTATTTGGAACGTTATTTTTTAGGTTGTCAGTCGCATAGTAGCCTACACCACATCTCAGCATTAAACACGTTTTGGACTTCTACCCATAAAATAATAAAGTTGCGCCCAGACTGTTGGCAGATTTTTTTGCTGCCCTTCCGTACGCCAATGGATATTTGAAAATTCTAAATCTAAATTACTTCTCTAATAGATCTACATAAACTCCTTATCAGTGCTGTCGTTTTGTTGTTTTGGACAGTAATGCATTTAAGTGAACAACAGTAGTATTTTACAAAGAATAGTAGTACATACATGACTTTAAGGTTCGGAATCGCATAATAGCATCGAAGAGTTAGTATATATAGGTTCATTCCATTAAAAAACGCCAAAAATAACGAAATTTTTGACCTTACCATCGCCGATTCTTTTAAATTTTGTGTACTGCCGAATCCTGTTTTGAAAGTTCGTATCTCCGATAGTTTTTATCATAGAATAATGATTTTTGACTAATTTTAAAGGGGAAGGTTACGAGAATTTAAAAAAAAATGTTTACAAATCTTTTTCAAGAATAACGGTTTTGTCCTTATTCCGAATGTCTCAAAAAGCCAATTTTTATGTATTTTTGATATATTGTTTTCTTTATGTTATATATATTTTCATTATACTGTTTTTCAAAACATATCAAAAAATCAACTTTAGATCTCAAAGGAGAGAGTAAAAAAATTAACGAACATCAGTGGTCATCAATTATTTCGCATCAAAATTATAATTACTTTGATTACCTGCTCGTAAATGTAATATAATACATTTATTCTAAAAAATTGGATATATTAAATTTCAGCGGAATATTTTATTTGTGTATTTCCCCTTAAAATAAGATATGAAGTTAAAGAGGAGGCAAACGCAATTTTCAAGAAATCTTTAACATACTAAAACTAAGAAAAACAAATAAAGACAAAATTAGATGTAGTCAAGATAATGTGAATAAAATGAAACCAAGGCAATTCACGTTTATGGGGTTGTTATATACGGGGCAATGAATATATTCTCGAATGTGTAATATATGTATGTACATATTTATATTAATTATAATTATTATAAAATAAAAAAAAAATCGATTTCTCCTTTTATATATGTATCTTTACTTATATACGTATCGATTACTTACATCTTTATGCGGTGTATGTAAAATAATTGGTAATTTTGGTTTGGGTTTGTCTTATTATCAAATTAAGAAACATCGCTTAATCTTGGAATTGTTTTTAAAAATTGAAATATCGAATTTCTTTCCGCCACTTTCAATTCCAGTACTGAATATTTCAATTGCTAATCTGTACTAAATTTTCTAACGTTCTTTAGTTACAATTTTTATTTTTTCGTCACTATCACCATCAATTGAATTTAAGTCACAAATAATTTCTAACAATTATTGCACTTGAATTAACGACCGCATTAATAAATTTCAGAAGTTGAGTAGGAGGCATCTTCTTTAATCCATGGCGGTTTTAAAATATTCAATGAAATCATCTTAATTCAGTTGGGATGAAATATCGTGACCTCCCAATAGCGGCTTTAAACATTCGGGGTGGACCTTGTTTCGACTCGTGTTGTACATTTAGAACCACTTATTTGATTTAAAGCTGTTTTAAAGCTAAACAAAATCTGATTCGTTAGCAACCACTGATGGTAAAATTTTTTCTGTAATATAACTTTATAGGTCTAATGGCGTTTTGCTCCATCGTTTGCATCAGTGGCGTCACATTATTTGACATGAACATTATTATAATCTTTTCATCATCGGCTTTCAACTGGTTTATTAGAGGATGAGCTGGAGCGTTCTCCAAAAGGAGGATACCTTTCGGCTCAAAAGAAAATCGTTACTCTCAAAAAATTTTAAACATATAAAAATATGATTTATTTTTAAAGAATATTGATCTTTACCATTCCTTAAATATTGCAGCATTTTTTTTTAATATTATATTTAACAGGACATGCAAAAATTTGGGTTTTTAACTCGACCAATTACAAGTGGTTTTATTTTATTCGTGTCATTTCCATTAGTACAGGCAAGGAATGGTATTCGTGGTTAGTTATTTTTTCCACTGGATACTTTTTTACCTGGAAGAAACTTCCGAAAGAGTTCACTGTCATCTACGATATAAAGCTGCTCTGGAGGCACTTGCATTTCCTCACATTTGTTGTTCACTTCTCTTTGATATTTGAAATTTTAGTTCTCCATCTACGGAGGCTTAACATTTTTTAAGCTTTCATTATCGCAAGTTCCATAAATGTGCTGAACACACATCCTTATCTGTTGCAGTTTTTATACTCTAGATAAAATCATTATACTCTAGATGAAATCATATAGAGTGTTATAAGTTTAATCCAGCCCAAAAGTTTGTGACGCATAGAACCAAGCCTCGGACGAAAAAAAGTTTTATATTATTTTTTGTTTATTTGTGGCCAAAAACCCCAAATCCGCTTGACGTCCGTCCGTCCGTCCATCCGTCTGTCCGTGAACACGATAACTCAAGAACGCCTTCACCTAGGATCTTGAAATTTTGAATCTGGATGTTTGGTTGAATTTGTAAGGCTAAGTTCGTTAACTGGCAATATCGTCCTACTCCTTCTGGTAGCTGCCATACAAAATGTCCTTAAAACACGTGTTCAAGAATATTGGTCGATAACTTTAGAAGGGTTTAAGCTACGACATTGAAATTTTGTTTATGTTATTTTTCCAATAGTTGGAGCTAAATATATGATTATGAAGAAAATCCTGTTAGTCCTTCGTGTAGCTGCCATACAAATATCCTGTCAAAATGTATTCACTCAATTTACGGAACTTACTATAACTCAAGTAATCTTTTAGCTACAAATTCGGAATTATTTACAAGTTAGTTTTGAGTAAATAGAAAGTTCGACTTAACTAGTCAGTGAAATCCTTTTACTCCTTCTGGTAGCTGCCATACAAAATGTCCTTAAAACACGTGTTCAACAATATTTTTCGATAACTTTTGAACGCTTCAACCTACGAATTTGAAATTTTGTACACGTTAATATTTGAATGGTTCCAAGCAAAAGGATAAATATGTAAGAAATCGAGTGAGTCCTTCCTGCACCTCCCATGTGAAAGTCCTTCAAAAAGGAAATTTTTTTTCGATGACTTACCCAGTTCAAGATATTTAATTAAACACTGAATATTGTCTTTTAGTTTTGAGTAGCAATCTAATGGGAGTCCTTCATAAAGAACTTACAACATGCACACACATAATTCTACTTTATCCCCAACTACAATATAAATCGGAGTTCAGTATTCATCTAGAGTAGTATACGATTGGCTTGCAGCCGATCGTGACTGCAGTATGTTTATTTTTAGTTTTGATAGTAGATTTCTCGATACCATATTTATTCGCCAAATCAGTTACGCGAGAGACTTTAGATAATAATTCGAACAAAATATCACATTTTACCTTTAAGGGTAACACGTTCAGTGCAGCCACTCGGTTCTGCGTCCAACGGAAATTTTGACATCTTTAAATGGTATTGTCAAAATTTTCGGGAAAAAGTTTGACCCTTGATTTATTTTTTTTTCGTCATAAAAAAAAGTGGTTTACATTATCGTAGTTTTCACTGTCCATGTTATGAAGTGGTCGATAATAAGAATCTGAAGTCCATGTTATGCGGTGGTTCACGTTAGGCGGAGTTCCCGCGACTACACTGTATAATTTTTTTTCACTAATTCATCAAGTGCACGAAGTTTCTACGGAATTAAGAAAAGTGTAATCACACCTGTGGCCGATTTTTGATGGAATGACCCTAAAATGATTTAAATTTAAAATAAAAAATATTTGGTCTCTCGCAGTCGCAAAACAAAAAGAAGAAAATCGAAATCATTCGCAACCCCGTATACCACGCATTTTTAAATTATAAAATCCTCTTCTAAAGTTTTCGAGAATTCAATTTTTGAGAAAAGAGTAGTACAAAATTGAAAGGAGTAGTACAGTAGTACATGAAGTACAATAGTAGTACAAATACTACTATTGTAGTACAAACGACAGCGCTGCTCCATATACGTTCAATATAATAGGAAAAAAAACCCCACCCCCGTATCATACAACCCCTTGCTACTACTACAGCTATATACATAAATATATTATATATATACACATGTATACCATATTTCAGCTATCCATCAATATGGGTTCTATAGACATAAAAATCGGAGATTTCCCTGTATCACCCTCACCCCCTATACTTAAAACCCCCCGAATTTTTATTTATTATTTTAATATCAAAATATTTTTTTCTTGCTAAGGGTACGCCTATTTTCCATAAAAAAAATTTAAGCATATACAGGGTGTAACTAGTACTGAGGTTCAAACGAAAATGGGAGATAAAGCAACTTGTTCTGAGTAGAAAATCGTTCCACACATACTCCCGTTTTTGCACCGTTAAGGATTTTAAGGACGAAGGATTTTCATCGTACCTGTGATCACTGTTTGATCTCTAACTTCTGCTGTACTTAGCGTAACGTAATAATTCTGGGCTCGTTGGAAAGGACACAAATTCTTCTTTCTAATTGCTGTCAACTGTGTCAATCAGTGTTACACTTTTTGAGAAAAATTAATTTAAATCACACAAAAATAATAAAAAAATTAAAAAAAATACAAAAAAGTCCTGTTTTCTCCAAGAAGGACCTGATTAACCACCAAATTTTATTACATTTTCGGAAAGCCCATAAAATTTCACTATACGTTTGATATCAGAATTTCTTCATAGGTTGAATTATAAAGGAGCGTGACTAACAGTTATCAAGCACGTTCCCTTCAAGTAAATCTGGTTTGACACCTCGTCATTCGCCGAAGGATTATGATTAATAATAGTGAGGACGAAATAAAAGAGTTGAAGTATAGTTTATTACGTTTATTTACTTTATTACGTTTACAAATAATTTTCAACATGCCCGCCGTTGTGGAGCAAGCAAAAGTGGTATCGCCGACGAATGGCATTGGTGCGGTTCACACGCAGTAGTTGGGCTCGTAACTGATCGCATGCTTCGGTGATACGGGAAATGAGCTGTTCTCGTGTATGAATTTCCTCTGTGTAGACGATGCTTTTCAAATACCCCCAGACATAAAAGTCCATGGGAGTTAAGTAGGGAGATCGTGGAGGCCATGCAATGGGACCGCCATCGATCCCGAAAATTCGCGTCGAGCCACCGACGGACATTAGCATTATTAAATTCTTTCAATTCAAGCAAGTAGCGTAGATCAACATGCACATGCACTGATTTTTTAAATATTTAATTTTTATGCGATATGTATTTTTACCTATTACTTCCAAAATGTTAATCGTAACTCATACATATGTATGCAGCTTTTGTAGGTAATAATACGGCTCATAAAAAAATAAAATTAAATTGACATTTTTATAATGGGGTTTTCTGAGAAAAACTACACTGATCACTGAATTTTAAGGGTTCACGTAGCAAAAATTTGTGTTTTCGAGTAAATATCTCAAGATTGGGTACAGTTACAATTTAGACTGTTACATCAAATGAAAGGTAATTCGATTGCCTAAAAAACGAGTTATAACACTTTGCCTTGTGATTATTCGTTTTCAAGATATAACGTTTTAAGTGAGTGAGGGTACCGGTAAAAAACACTTTTCTTAACCACCCTGTATCTCCACTAATATTGAAAATTGACCCACCCTGTAGAACAATTTTTTTCTCCAAATATATCAAGGAATAATCCCTTACAAGGTGGCACACGGAGTGCCAAACACCCTGCATAACTAATTAGTATAAATAACTAATTTAAATTGCTTTATTATAGATTGGACGTCCAAGAACGCTAATCGTTTGGTCTTCACTTCGTATTTTTAGGATAGATAGTATTCTATTATTCCGTATATTCCGCTCCTAACTTTATAACAATGCAACCTTTATACCTAAATCCCTCCATCTCCTCTTTCGTTTTATGCGACAAATCGAACAATTTAATCAGTAACAACAATTACAAAACGGTTTCAACTGAAATTACATACTGAAATTTAAAAATCAATTTGCTTAAATTGAACGAAATTTATAACGAATTCTTTGACAAGGACAGTACGGTTTAAATATTAATTATAAATAAAATCAGTGACTTAAAAGATATATAGGTATAGTTCATTTGATGAAATCAACATAAAAATCACAGAAATCACATAAGCCTAACTATTCCGGTCAATTCTTAGGTAATCAATTTGTTGTCGATTTAAGCAAAAACTTAACATTTTCGTCTTCAATGCCATCAGAGACAACGGATACTATCAATGAGTGATTTTATCATTTTCTCTGCAGTGCTTTTATTAAATTATCTACTAGCAAACGATAGAGCACAAGAGTGCACTTGCACCACCCGCCAGCCATACTCAGTTCGAAAAGCTTGAAACTTTCCCAAGAATTTCTATACATAGACGGGATTCTCGCATTTGTATTATACAGAAGAGCACTGAAGTGAACATGCGTAAGACGGCAAGCAGGAAATGTGGGTATAAAAAGAAAGAATGAAACAAAAACTGAATTTGACACATTTCTTGGCACGAAATTCCACCGAAAGACGTTTACTCTGACGTCACACCCGTAGTCATAATACATAATAAACTTTCTTTCATGTTGTAACTGTAACCTGTAAAATTCACCTGGTGTGGATTTCCTATCTTGTTCCACACCTTCTGCATTCTATGCAGACAAGCTATTCATTATTTGCACCGGTTACGACTGCTTCAAAGCAAACAAATCGATACAATTTTGCCATACATGTTTATATTAGGGAAGTACCATATTTGCGGTTAGGCAATCCATTAAAACCGGTGCCAAATACTGCCTGCCATTCATGTTGGTGAAATATGATACAAATATTGGCTGGCAAATCGCAAATCCTCTCATTATGCAGATGTGGAATATTGCGCACAAAAATGTACTCCAATTGTCGATTATATTCAGGGTCAATATTATAGGATTTTAGTATTTAGTTCGATTTTGATGATTTCAGTCATCAACTTAGCAAAACTTTCTAATAGCTTCAGTTCTTTCTTTAATAAGAATGAATGAAAAGTAGATTGAATTTGTTGAACACAAACATATATAATACATATTAAAATTAGGTTAGGTTAGGTTTAGAGGACCTTCTTCATGAAGAAGAAAGTAGGTCTCCATAAAGGTATCATTGCAAGTTCTTCAAGAAGAATTTCCTCAAGTACCTATATCTGGTACGAGCCAGACTTTCACAACCACACACTAGATGTTCCAGTGTTGGTTCTACATTCTCATCACCACAGCAACACAGATCATCCATAGGTATTCCCAGTCTTTCTCCATATCTTCCAAAAGGACAATGCCCCATATGAGTTGTTCATCAATTCGCGGCAATAAAAACTCGTTGAACATGGCTCTGTATCGCTCACCATTCACAGTAATTTCGACCGAAAATCATGCACTTAGTCGTTGAGGTTCAGGAGAGCGTGAGCGTAGTTTAGACGCGATTGATAGAATATCTGCACCTTGTAAGGGAACGTCTTCAAGTCTTTCGCCTTAGGTTCCTTTCACATTGCACGGCCACGGCACGGTCGCCGTTCGGCCGCCATGTAGCAGCCGTCCGCTCCACTGCCACCCACGGCGACCGGACGGCGAACGAGTACCTAGTTGCCCACGTGACCAAATGTATGCTTTAACATTGGACGGTGTTACATTGCGCCGTGACTGTCACGAATTTGAATTAGATACTGAACCAGTGCTGTCGTTTATACTAGAATAGTAGTATTTGTACTACTATTTTACTTCATGTACTACACTTAAATGCACTACTGTCGAAAATTATAAAATGACAGCACTGGCTCGTTTCACACTGTCCGGTTTTCGCCGTACGGTTTTTTGCCGTACGGTGAAAATTACTTTAGTGGCGCGATGAATAGAATGGTCCCTTTCACATTGCACGGCAGTCCGGCCACCGTGTGACAGCCGTCCGCGCCACTGCAACCGAACGGCGACCGAGTACCTAGTTGCCCACGTGACCGAATGTATGCTTTCACATTGGACAGTGTTACGTCTCAGCGGCAATATTCTCATTGGAACGACGTTGTTTCAGTCTCTTCGAGGCGAGCGGCTAAACGCCTAAGGCTCGTTTCACACTGCACGGTTTTCACCGTACGGCGAGAAACCGTACGGCAAAACTCAAAATGGGCAGTCGTTCACACTGTACGATCTATGCACGGTTTTGTTCCCATCACAAGCTTTTTACGTTCAGTACAGTGCTGCCATTTTGTAATTTTCGACAGTAGTGCATTTAAGTATAGTACATGAAGTACAATAGTAGTACAAATACTACTATACTAGTATAAACGACAGCACTGGTTCAGTATCTAGTTCAAATTCGGAACCGTCACGGAGCAACGTAACACCGTCCAATGTAAAAGCATACATTTGGTCACGTGGGCAACTAGGTACTCGTTCGCAGTCCGGTCGCCGTGGGTTGCAGTGGCGCGGACGGATGCTACACGGCGGCCGAACGGCGACCGTGCCATGGCCGTGCAATGTGAAAGGAACCATACTCTTCTTCGCGCCACTAAAAAATTTCCACCGTACGGCGAGAAACCGTACGGCGCAAACCGTGCAGTGTGAAACGAGCCTAAGGCTCGTTTCACACTGTCCAGTTTTCGCCGACCGTTTTTTTGCCGTACGATATTTTGCCGTATGGTGCAAATTATTTTAGTGGCGCAAAGAAGAGAATGGTTCCTTTCACGGCACGGTCGCCGTCCGGCCACTGTGTGGCAACCGTCCGCACCGCTGCAATTCACGGCGACCGAGTACATAGTTGCCCACGTGACCAAATGTATGCTTTCACATTGGACGGTGTTGCGTCCCGCCATGACGGTCCCAAATTTAAACTAGATACTGAACGTAGAAGCTTGTGATGGGAACAAAACCGTGTATAAACCGTACAGTGTGAACGATTGCCCAATTCGGAGTTTTGCCGTATGGTTTCTTGACGATTTTGCTCAACCTCATTATACTCCACAAAGGTTGGCTTTTGGGGGGTGGCTTTTTGGGGATTTCGTCGAAGGAAAGAAAAAGGGTACTGAATGTTGGAAAGCGAAAGCATGCGGACGTCTCTGAGTTCATGAAAAAAAAAAGTAAATATACCAAACTAGTGAAATTGACTTCGCGAATGCGAAATAGATGTGAAAAACATAAATCACAAAAGTTAAATGACAATTTTATGAACAATCGTCGAAAATCCAAACTCCCGGAATAAAACCCCCTAAGAAGTAGATCAAGAAACAAGCGACAAGGGCCCGAAAAAAGCAGAATTTTTTTGAGTTATAATATTAATTGCTAAAAAACGCACTTTCTATTTTTTTTTTATTTATAAAGAGTTTTGTAAAGATGTGTGCAAGTTTTCCAGGCTTTTAGTTTGTGTGCGAACAATAATTTCAGTATGAACTATTAGTTTGAACATGGAATAAGGGAGCGAAGATGAGGTTCGAGTGAGAAAGAATGAGGGAGGGAATCCTGAAGGATCGTTTGCATCGGGGTGAGGCCAAGCCTCATTTCTCTCATCAAATCACTTTCAGGTACAGTGTGTGGTCCCATGTTTTAGCGGTATGAACGCACGGGAAACTTACGTAAAGCGGTAGTTGAGCGTGCGCTGTAGGGTCATTGCCGGTCAGATAATTTTCTTCTTTTTCGGTTTTTGCATTAATTAATACAGCACTTACAAGAACGATGGTTCGTGTCTTCCATTCCCACTCCCATGTTTTTGAGCAGCCGGCGAAATGTGCTGTCCGTATCCAAAGGGACCCGTTAAGACGACCAGACATCGTCTTACATCGGATAGCGTTTCGTAACAATCTACTCACACAAACAAATTTGACTTACCCCTATAAACCAAAAACACGAAAAATTCATGGGTTCTTATGTACAAACTACTACTATGTTAACTCGTGCGCTTGTGTTTGTGGCGAAAAACGAAGAGTAAATATTTCCCCATCTTCTCCTCAAGAATGTAAACATGCCGACCTTTTCCGCCTTTAGCGAGAGAAAAAAGGACTAAACGACCTACACGACACGTATTATCATCAAGCGCGTACTCGCCGGCAAATGCCATTTCTAACTTAGATGTTGAACTGCGCACAGCGCTTTTGTTTCCAACATGCGAATATGATGCCGGAACCCATAACTCTTACGACTAATGTAATGAAATTCATCTTTCGATTGCATTAGTCGATTGAAAGTTGTCTTTTGGTTGCACTAGTCGACGACCACTGAAATTCTATTCCAATATGACCGAACGCCGTCCATCGGTGCAGTGTCGACCGGTAAGGCAGAATTCGCCTATTAGTCAGGCCTACCTTTCATCGATGATTGGTCAGGTCTACTTCATACTCCCTTCATACATACTCTTCAGCGAGTGCACGTATTGCCATCTCGTTCTTGCTCATTCCAATTTCAAATAGAATGCGCGATAGGAGATCTCTCAAGTCGACGAGTGCGGATGAGATGGTCGGATGCATTTCAATACGAGCAAGAAAGAAATGCGAATACCTCACACGTATTCACAGATAGCAAGTACATAGCAGAACTTGTTCCCAACTGATAATCTTTTTTCAGCGACAAGTTTCGAAACTGTTCGCTGCCTCTTCATCGCCTCTTCATCGATGTTTGGTTTATAGGGACCCTATAAACCAAAAACACGAAAAACTCATGGGTCCTTATGTACAAACTACTACCATGTTATCACGCGCGCTTGTGTTTGTGGCGATATTGAGGGTTAAATCGAAAAGTAAACATTTCCCCAACTTTTTCTCAAGTATGTTAAATATACCGAGCTCTTCCACCTTTAGTGAGTGAAAAAGACTAAAGTATGATCGCCAAATGCTTATACATCCGATCATCTAGTGCGTATCTACTCGACCTGCAAATGCCATAACAAACTTAGACGTTCAACATCAACTGTGCAGTTCGTGAAACTCTACACGAAACTAATCACGGAACAAATAACTCTGCCGGCTAGTGCAATGGAAGTCGTGTTTCGATTGCACTAGTCGACGAACAACAAAATTGCATTCGGCGGCATGACTCGACGCCGAGGATCGATGCAGTTTCGACCGGCAAAGAATAACGGGAAGGTGCCACATGCCACAGAGTTCTTATGCAATTTCATCCCTCCATTATTCGATGAGCGGTAGAACACAATTCATATGTAAATCCTTTCTACCGATCTTCGATGATCGTTCAGGTGGACTTCGTATGCAATTCAGATTCACCTCTCATCGATGACCAGTAGGCTCTACTTCATACTGACTTCAAACTCACTGTTCACTGAGTGCACGTATTGCTATCTCGTTCTTGCTCATTCCAATTTCAAATACAATTCGCGATAGGAGATCTCTTATGTCGACGAGTGCGGATGAGATGGTCGGATGCATTTCAGTATGAGCAAGAAAGAAATGCGAATACCTCATACGTATTCACAGACAGCAAGTACATAGCTGAACTTGTTCCTAACTGATAATCTTTTTTCAGCGACAAGTTTCGAAACTGTTCGCTGCCTCTTCATCACCTCTTCATCGATGTTTGGCTAATAGGCGAAAAACGGAAAGCAAATATTTCCCCAACTTCTCCTCAAGAATGTAAACATGCTAACCTGTTCCGCCTTTAGCGAGAGAAAAAGACTAAACGACCTACACGACACGTAGTATCATCAAGTGCGTACCCGCCAGCAAATGGCATTTCAAACTTAGATGTTGAACTGCGCAGAGTGCTATAGTTTCCTAGGTACATGCGAACATGATGCCGGAACAAATAACTCTGACGTCTAGTGCAATGAAATTCATCTTTCGATTGAAAGCTGTCTTTTGATTGCACTAGTTGTCGACCACTTGAACCATATTTCAATATGACCGGACGCCATCCATCGGTGCAGTGTCGACCGGTAAGGCAGAATTCACCTATAAGTCAGGCCTACCTTTCATCGATGATTGGTCAGGTCTACTTCATACTCCCTTCATACATACTCTTCAGTGAGTGCACGTATTGCTATCTCGTTCTTGCTCATTCCAATTTCAAATACAATGCGCGATAGGAGATCTCCATGTCGACGAGTGCGGATGAGATGGTCGGATGCATTTCAGTACGAGCAAGAAAGAAATGCGAATACCTCACACGTATTCACAGAATACTCAAGTACATAGCTGAACTTGTTCCCAACTGATAATCTTTTTTCAGCGACAAGTTTCGAAACTGTTCGCTGCCTCTTCATCGATGTTTGGTTTACAGGGTAATATCTTCTAACGAGTATGCGTATGGAGGTCAAACGGACATAAGTTTCGCTTTCCTATCTATCTATCAAGTCTACTAAAGCCAAACTTAGCTTTTTGACAGACCTGTATTAATTTTATTAGCATTCGTGTTTTAATTTAAGGCCATAGACTTGTTATACTCTGACATTTTATTTTAACGTTTTAAGACTAAAAGACCTCACAGAGGCAAAACTAAATTTCAGTCCGTCTGCCCGCTGTATACAAACACGTTTGAAGGACCACAAACATTTTGAGCTATAATATTAAGTTCAAATTTTTGTGTTCTGTAGATTGGGTGTAAGCCAATCGTATAATACTCTAGATGAATACTGAACTCCGATTTATATTGTAGTTGCGGATAAAGTACAATTACGTGTGTGCATGTTGTATGTCCTTTATTAAAGACTGCCATGTGATTGCTACTTAAACCTAAAAGACAATATTCAGTGTTTAATTTCATATCTTGAACTGGGTGAGTCACCGAAAAAAATTTTCCTTTTTGAAGGACTTTCACACGGGAGGTGCAGGAAGGACTCACTCGATTTCTTACATATTTATCCTTTTCATTGGAACCATTCAAAAATTAATGTGTACAAAATTTCAAATTCGTAGGTTGAAGCGTTCAAAAGTTACCGGAAAATGTTGCTGAACACGTGTTTTTAGGATTTTTTGTATGGAAGGTACCAGAAGGAGTAAAACGATTTCACTGACTAGTAAACTCGAACTTCGTTTTCACTCAAAACTAATTTGTACAAAATTCCGAATTCGTAGCTAAAAGATTACTTGAGTTATAGTGAGTTCCGTAAATTAAGTGAATACATTTTGATAGGATATTTGTATGGCAGCTACACGAAGGACTAACAGGATTTTCTTCATAATCATACATTTAGCTCTAACTATTGCAAAAATAACCCATACAAAATTTCAAAGACGTAGCTTATTATTATTTATTATTATTTAAAACTGGTAGAGCCTAAAGAAGCCTCACTACTTCTCGAACTACGACCTAAGAGGTCTTTTGTTCCTGGCTCTTAACCACTCCCTAGGCCATATCGATTCCTTTGAGAAAGGAGATGATTTTACTCAGGGGAGTCTTCGACAGGTCTTCACAGGTGAGAGTAAATCCACCGAGAATCCTTCTTGATCTGGCCACTGCATCACAATCACACAGAATGTGTGCCGTGGTTTCAGATGTGATATCACAGAATCGACATGTATCTAGTGATACTTTACCGATGATCTTAAGGTGATAATTAAGGAAATAATGTCCGGAAAAATATCCCATTATGACCCGTGCGTTATACCTGCTTAAGGAAAGGAATTCCGACGCTCTCCTACTTGAGAAGGTCAGGAATTTCTTTGACTGTCTAAGTCCTGAAAGTGAGTTCCAATAATCTTCCACCTGAAGATTTATCCACTTAAAAATACCATCCTTAATGAAGCCTTTACCTACTCCACAGAATGGTTCCGGGCCAATCATTGGTGAGTTGGCTCCCCGCTTAGCTAGCTGGTCAGCCGATTCATTACCCGGAATACCCTCATGTCCTGGCACCCACATCAGGGTTAGACTATTATGATGTGCCAGCTCTTTAAGAAGAGTATGACAGTCCCACACAAGCCTAGAACGGAAACAATAAGATTTCAGCGCTAGCAGTGCCGCTTGGCTGTCAGATAGGATAATAACTGTAGCGCCTTTTGGTTTATTCAGTAGAAGTTTACCTGCGCACAGCTCTATGGCATGTACCTCAGCCTGAAACACAGTGGCGGTTTGTCCCATTGCCGTCCATATTTTACAATTGGGTCCAAATACGCCCGCTCCAGTTCCACTATAGGTTTTAGAGCCGTCCGTGTACCAGACTGAAGCACCTTCCCCAAAATCTGGTAGACCAGATTGCCATGATACACGATCTCCCAGAGTCACCATATATGGTTTCTCAAAATCATATACCTTTGGCATGTTATCGTTTACTGAGTCGGTTAGGTCCTTCTGATTAAATTCCTGTAGAATTTTAAGGTGACCGACAAGGTCTCCTGCCTTGAATTTATTGTACTGCTGTAGCCTTATGGCCTCTCTCAGAGCCTCCTTCTTTATCTCTAAGTGTAATGGGGCCAAGTCTATCATGGCTTCCATTGCAGCAGTGGGACATGATTTAAGTCCCCCTGTAATGCTAAGAACGGCACGCCTCTGAATTTTTTGCAGGGCCTTCTGTGCTGTGATTTGTTCAACCTTTGGCCACCACACCATAGCGGCATATGTGATCATTGGTATTATAATAGACTTGTAGGTCCAGTATACCATATTTGGTCTGAGACCCCAAGTGGTACCACAGAGCCTTCGACACGCCATAAAAGACAATGTTACTCGTGTGGAGATGTTTTTAAGATGTAAATTCCAAGTCAGACACTTGTCCAAGGTAATTCCCAAGTATTTGACATCGGAAGAGAATTCAATTGTAGTTCCTCTCACAATCGGGGGCCTTAAGTTTACCTTCCGTCTTCTAGTGAATGGCACTATAATTGTTTTACTTGGATTTATACTTAATCCCTGTTGGATGCACCAGTGATCTACTATCTCTGGGGCCTCTTGCATGCGGTCCGAAATGACACAGTCATGTTTACCTCTTACAGTGGTCACCAGGTCATCAGCGTATGCTTGAGTCTCAAAACCCTTGATGCTCAGATCCTTAAGGAGATCATCTACAACAATGCACCACAGTAGTGGGGAGAGTACACCTCCCTGAGGGCATCCTTCACCACTCGTACAGTGAGACCTTTACCTCCGATCTGAGCCGAGATTCTACGAGAGTCAAGCATCGCTACTATCCATCTCGTTACCGTTTCTTCTACTCCTATCTTACGAGTAAGTAATTCAATGGATTTGTAGGAAGTGTTGTCAAAAGCACCTTCAACGTCAAGAAAAGAGCATAACGCTATTTCCTTGGCTGTCAACGTCTTCTCAATTTTTTGCACTAAATTGTGAAGAGCGCTAACAGTCGATTTGCCAGCTTGATAAGCGAATTGATATTTGTTGAGCCGGCTGAAAGCAGCAGAGCTCCTTATGTATCTGTCTAATACCTTTTCCATAGATTTAAGTAAGAAAGAGGTGAGACTGATTGGGCGATATGACTTTGCGTGAGTCCAACATCTATTCCCCACTTTTGGAATAAAAGTCACATTTACGTCTCGCCATGCCAGTGGCACGTAAGCGTATTCAAAACTGGCTCTAAATATTTTGACCAGTATGGGAAGAAGCACATCGAGTCCTTGTTGCAGTAATGCATGAAAGATGCCATCATCTCCTGGGGATTTATATGGGAGGAATGACATTACCGCCCATTCTATTGTATTAGGAGTAAAGATTCTGCCAGATAAAGCCCTAGTTCTGTTATTTGGCATAATCCCATAGGGCCTAATTTCATTCGTATGATACCCTATCTTCTCTGAGCCAGGAAAATGTGTTTGCATCAGAACTTGCACAGTTTCCTCGATACTACCGGTGTTACTTCCATCTTGCTTTTGCAAGAGTCCAATACCGTTATTGTGAACTCTAGAGAGTATCTTTTGCATTCTGGCAGCTTCTGGTAGGCTATCAATACCCTCGCAAAAGTTGCGCCAGGTGCGTCTCTTTGAGTCCCTAATTTCTTTATTATATACTGTTAGAGCCCTTTTATACTCAGTCCAATTATTGGACCTTTTAGCTCTATTAAACAGTTTCCTAACTCTTGCACGGAGTTTTTGAAGTTCTCCATTCCACCATGGCACATCTCTTTTGGCCTTGGCCTTCTTGAGTGGAGAACTAGCTTCATAACTATCAAGTATTACTTTTTGTACCGTGGAGGCTACTCTATCAGCTTCCCATTCATTCCTGATAGGGCCATAAAGACTGACATTTGGGAGCAATTCCTCCAGGGTTGCTTTATACATAGACCAATTTGTACATTTTGGAATGCGTCTTTCGACCTCCCACGATTGTCTGACTTTGATGTTAAAGCAGATATGCGCATGGTCTGACATAGATGGTTCGTCGGAGACATGCCAATCGTAGATGTTTTGAGCGGTTAAAGGATCGCTGAGAGTCATATCTAAGACTTCCTCCCTAATAACATTTCTAAAGGTTGGCTTATTTCCTTCATTAATTATCTCTAGATTGGTAGAAGATAAGTAATCAAGTAGCAACTCACCTCTTGTGTTGTTGTCGCTGCTACCCCAGGCCTCATGGTGCGCATTCACGTCACCGCCGACGATGAGCCGCTTGTTGTTACTTGAGCAATAGTTCACTAGATTCTGAACCTCATATGGAGGCACTTCGTCGTTATCTCCGGGAAAATAGGCAGAGGCCACCACCAACTCTTCTGTTCCACCTTCCCCTGTTGGAGTGATGACTATTGCTGCCGCCAGATCTTTAGTTATAAAGTCTGTCAGCGGAATGTATTTTGGTTTTTTACTTATTATTAAAGCAGCCCTTGGGTTATCGCCCTGGCTGATGTAAACCAGTTTTCCTGAGTATGACATGCCTTTAATGTCACCATGTAAAACCCAGGGCTCTTGAATAAGTCCGAGGTCAAGCTGTTCCAACGTAAATCTACGACCGAAAATGCTGCTAGCAGCCTTGGCATGATGTAGATTTCCTTGGATACAGCTGAGGGACGGGGGCCTACTTGGAATCCCGTTCTCCATCACTGTGCTTTGCACTTGTGCTAGATACACGGGCCTTTTCTTCCAGTACCACCCGTTCTAATCTCTCTGCCAGAAGTCCAGGACCACCAGTTGGAGTGATACGAGGTTTGACCTAGCCCGTGGTCTTCACAATTGGCCTGCTTTTACCCTTTGTGTTAACAGCGAGCGTTGGTGTTCTCGTTTGCTCCGCCTGGCCTTTGGAGGCTGAAGCTACCGGCAGGACTGTTTTGGTGGTTATCGACCTCTCACCTCGAGAGGTCGATCCACCGTGTATACTACCGCTTGCTGCGGATGAAGAAGTAGCGGTTTGGGACGTGCCTATAGGTTGCCTTTTACCCAGCGTATGGGCCTTTTTGCCAACCACGTTGGAAATCGCCAGCTTCTTCACACCGCTAGGTAGTGGTGTAAGGATAGTTGCACCTGGGTTGCCCTCTGGTTGACCTTTACCCACTGTCGGGCCTTTTTTATCAACAGGCTTGCCTTGTGGTTGACTTTTACCCACTGTCGGGCCTTTTTTGTCAACCGGCACTCCAGCCTTTACCAACTCCTTATGAAGAGCGCTCCTGGGTCTAAGTTGGACCAACCCGAATAAATAGCAGATCTTGCATCCTGCCTCTTTCAGCTTTTCCACCGAGTGATGGTCGAAGACGTAGCTTAAACCCATCTGAAGTTATCGGCCAATATTTTTGAACACGTGTTTTAAGGACATTTTGTATGGCAGCTACCAGAAGGAGTAAAAGGATTTCGCTGACTAGTAAACTCGAACTTCCTTTTTACTCAAAACTAATTTGTACAAAACTCCTAATTCATAGCTAAAAGATTACTTGAGTTATAGTGAGTTTCGTAAATTAAGTGACTACATTTTGACATGATATTTGTATGGCAGCTACACGAAGGACTAACAGGATTTTCTTCATAATCATATATTTAGCTCCAACTATTGGAAATATAACACATACAAAATTTCAAAGTCGTAGCTTAAACCCTTCTGAAGTTATCGACCAATATTCTTCAACACGTGTTTTAAGGACATTTTGTATGGCAGCTACCCGAAGGAGTAGGACGATTTTGCCCGTTAACGAACTTAGCCGTACAAATTCGACCAAACATCCAGATTCAAAATTTCAAGATCCTAGGTGAAGGCGTTCTTGAGTTATCGTGTTCACGGACAGACGGACGGACGGACGGACGGACAGACGTCAAGCGGATTTGAGGTTTTTGGCCACAAATAAATAAAAAATAAAAAAGCTTTTTTTCGTCCGAGGCTTGGTTCTATGCGTTACAAACTTTTGGACTGGATTAAACTTATAATACTCTATATGATTTCATCTAGACTATAAAAAGCATTTTTTTTAAATCTTATATTATTACTCTACACTCATTTCTGCACATCACACAAAAAACCGTACCTCTCTTGGGTAACGGAAAGTGACTCAAATTTTACTCTGAAGTGGGGGAAGTCGAATATGTCACTGCATGTACTTTTTTGTTTTTTTGGCTCTCCTGAAAAGTAGTGCTTTTTCGACTTTCGGCACACGTTTCTCAGTAACCACACACAGTATCGTATTAATTTTACTTTATTTTTTTTTAATAATAAAGTATTGTGATCGACCTGAAATTTCAAAAAAGTTTGCTATCCTGAAATTTTGTATTTACACGTTTTAGGACGCCCTACGCCGTACGCAAAATCGTTTGAAAGCGCGTAGCTCCCAAACCCGTTGAGATATTAAATTCAAATTTTTATGGTGGGTAGATTGGGTGAACCCCTACGACTGGTATATTTTCGAGGGGTGCGGGTACAAGGGGAGAGGAGAGGGGAGCGTTTTAGACGAAAAATTTTGGTTTCTAGATCTCAGGAACCACTTATGCTAAGAGGCTGAAACTTGGAACCTATATAGTACTATGATAATGGATTCAATTGCAAAAAAATGGTCGATCTTGGTTAAAGGGTGTGGAAGTGGGGGGGAAAACAATAAGTCCTTAACGCATGAAAGACGGGATTGAAACATTCTAAAATCGATATCTCCTGAACTATTGATGTCAGAAGATAACTTTGTCGTTGTCCTTAGGGATACTTCAAGATTAGACAAGGACTAACATTTTTAAGAGGGGTGGTGGGGTGTGGGGGTGGGGGGTGAAAAACGTTGGATTACCATATCTTCCGAACCAATTACACCAGGAAGATAAAATTTTGTTTCTGTATATAGGATCACAAGAGGAGTCTACCGAAACTAAATTTTTTCAGGGGGAGGTGGATCACGAAAGTGGGGGGACAGCAATTTTTCAAAAAATGTAATTTTTATATCTCAGAAACCGTATCAGATATGATCTTGAAAATTTTACAGGAGTTGGGGTCGGTAAACTTCTAATAGGGAAAAAAATGTTGGGGGTGATGGTGAAAGGGGGTAGAAAGGAAAACATTCTGATTTTTATTTCTCGAAAACCATAATCAATAGAAAGCTAACAATTTAGGATTATATAGAGCCACTATGGAGACATCCTAGATTTTTGATAGGAGTGTCAAGGTACGGGGGAGAGGGGTGGTTTTTTATATCTCAGAAACGGCTTATGCTAGAAAGTTGAAACTTAGTACGTATATGTAGATGTACTATTAGAGTAATTAAAGCAAAAAAAAAGTTCAGATTTTTATTGGCGTTCAGAGGTTGAGTAAAAAAAATGTCCGTGAATCCACATTTTCACAAACTTCGTGTCAAGCTATCAAAGCAATTTTACTTCTGCGCGCTATTTATATAAGCGCCTAGTAACGGTCTTCAAAATTTTTAGATATCCAACCCCTTACGGGGTGTAAAGTGGTTGTGTACATATTCACGAATTCTGATATATTTCTAAGGTATATTGAGATTTGGAATTCACTTTTACTTCTATAAGCTTTAAACGTAGTCGGGGAAAAACCGATTTAAGTATTTTTCTCAATTAAACCCCCTGCGGGTATTGTTAAAGTTTTCACTGATTCCGAAAATCTCTTAGGTTTAATGTGATCGAATTCGCTTTTACTACTATGAATTATTCTATTGATAAAAAAATACGTAAGTAAATAAAAAAAATCTGCCAACAGTCTGGGCGCAACTTTATTATTTTATGGGTAGAAGTCCGAAACGTGTTTAATGATGAGATACGGTGTTGGGTACTATGCGACTGACAACCTAAAAAATAACCAGGAGGCTAATTGGAACGTTATTTTTTAGGTTGTCAGTCGCATAGTACCCAACACCGTATCTCATCATTAAACACGTTTCGGACTTGAAAATAATAAAGTTGCGCCCAGACTGTTGGCCGATTTTTTTTTTATGTTTTTGTGGTAACATTGACTAGCTTCATACATGAGCAAATGAGCATATCTCATGAAATACTGTAATTTTTTCAAATATGAAAAAAGAAAAACAGTAAAAAAATGTACATGTACAAACAAAAAAAAGTCCGTCTGTCCGCCGTAGACGCTGTACGCCGTCCGCCGTACGCCGTCCGACGTACGCAAAATCGTTTGAAAGCGCGTAGCTCCCAAACCCGTTGAGATATTAAATTGAAATTTTTATGGTGGGTAGATTGGGTGAACCCCTACGACTGCTATATTTTCGAGGGGTGCGGGTACAAGGGGAGAGGAGAGGGGAGCGTTTTAGACGAAAAATGTTGGTTTCCAGATCTCAGGAACCACTTATGCTAGGAGGCTGAAACTTTGAACTTATGTAGTACTACGATTATGGACTCAATTGCAAAAAAATGGTCGATATTGGTTAAAGGGTGTGGAAGTGGGGGGGGAAAACAATGAGTCTTTAACGCATGAAAGACGGGATTGAAACATTCTAAAATCGATATCTCCTGAACAATTGATGTCAGAAGATTTAAACTTTGTTGTTGTCCTTAGGAATACTTCAAGATTGCTGAGGATTGTTCTATATAGGTGATCTTGAAACCAATTTTTATTATCACGAATTATAAACTAAGTAATCTTCTTGCCTTCGCATCCTAATACTTCAGGTAGGTGGCACTGAAGACCATCTAATATTTCAACCAATTTGCTGGAATTTTTGGTTGTTCGCTAGGATATATAAAGCTCTGTAGCAGCACCATCGCATAGCAGAACTTTTACATGGCAGTACCACAGGACTGCCGCACTGAATACCTTCAGCTTCTGTTTATGAAGGAATGATTTATTCCGTCGTTGAATTTCCATCCGCAAGGAAGTACTTTAAACTGTGTACATTTTTAAATAAATTAAATATTAAAATATAGTGCTTTTATTATACGCTATATTTGGTGACCCCGACGTGATTTGCGTGTCTTAAATTCTAACTGTGTTTTGTGTTGACTATCGAAATAAACAATCGCCGTAACGCATTTGTGACAATTTACGTGTTTGTGAAAGTTTCGGGGATCAAAAATGTCGGAAAACGAAGAAAGCAATCCGACTCAAGCTGAAAATGTCGATACTCCAAAATCGGCGGTCAAAATCAGTCGCTAGAAATACCGGCCTTTGTTTCTTTCACCAACGCTTCGGAGAGTCCGCACGTAAGTGTACGAAGCCGTGCACTTTCCAAAGGCCGTCGGAAAACTAAACGCACCGTCGTCAACTTTAGCGGTCAGCGACGGTGATTGCAAGCAGAACCGCCTACTATTACGGGATCGTCAAAACGGTACTATATTTCTGATTGATACCGGTGCCGATGTTTCGGTTGTACCTCGGATTAAAAGAGACCAACCGATATCATCAATTAAATTATACGCAGCGAATGGTTCAACCATTAACACGTATGGCGAGCGTCTTCTCGTGCTAGATTTTGGACTTCGTCGCCGCTTCAAATGGGTTTTCTGCATTGCCGACGTAGCGCATCCAATTCTGGGTGCAGATTTTTTAAAAGCACATAATCTTCTAGTATATCTCAAGCATCAGAGGCTTATCGACGGCGAGACCAATCTCTCGTCTCTGGCGGATATTTCGAAAGAAATTAACAACACCATCACCGCTTTAGAACCGGACAACCAATTTCATCGACTACTGGCTAATTTCGAAGACTTGACTGGACCTACGATACATGGCAGCACGAAGGCACATTCAATCGAACATTATATCGAGACCAGAGGACAACCGGTGTCCGAACGTGCTCGTCGGCTGCAGCCCGGGAAGTATAAAGAGGCCAAGGCTCAGTTCGAGTTTATGGTAGAACAGGGTATTTGCCGACCTTCGAGCAGTCCTTGGGCTAGTCCGCTCCACTTGGCACCCAAGAAGTCGGGCGAATGGAGACCCTGTGGCGATTATCGCCGTCTAAATGCCGCAACAGTTCCGGATCGATATCCAGTAGCCAACATCAGCGATTTCGCCCATCATCTCCACGGAAAAAAGTTGTTTAGCACCATTGATTTAGTGCGAGCTTATTATCATGTACCCATCGTTGAGGAGGATATCCCCAAGACCGCGGTAATCACACCATTCGGTCTATACGAATTTGTCGTCATGCCGTTCGGTTTGCGAAATGCCGCGCAAACCTTCCAGCGGTTTATTGACATCGTTCTTCGTGGACTCAACTTTACCTTCGGATACCTCGATGACATTTTGGTAGCTTCAACAACAATGGAAGAACATCTCAACCACTTACAACAATTGTTCAGGAGATTAAAAGATTATGGCATAAAAATAAACGTCGCAAAGTGTCATTTCGGTCAAAAAGAAGTGCAGTATCTCGGCTATTTAGTTAATAGCGAAGGTACTAGTCCGCTGCCAGCAAGAGTTCAGGCCATTCAAGATTACAAAAAACCCCAAACAATCTTGGAGTTACGTCGCTATCTAGGTGTTCTGAATTTTTATCGAAAATTTCTGAAGGATGCAGCGAATATTTTGCAGCCACTAAATGCGTATTTGACTGACAGCAAAAGGAATGATAAGCGACAAATCCAATGGACACCTGAAAGTGATAACGCATTCCAGAAAAGTAAGGAGCTTCTGGCCAATGCATCCCTACTGGAACATCCCAAAGATGACGCACTGCTTTCAATTTCGACAGATGCATCAAATATCGCCATGGGAGCAGTTCTGGAGCAGCTACACGAGAACGAGTGGAAACCACTTGGTTTTTTTTCGGAAAAACTAAGTACTGCACAAACCAATTACTCTGCTTACGATCGCGAGTTACTTTCAGTATACACGGCCATCAAGCATTTCCGTGATATGGTGGAAGGCAAGAGATTCATCGTAAGAACAGATCACAAGCCGCTATGTTTTGCGTTTCAGCAGAAATCGTCAAAGGCATCACCACGACAAGCGAGACAGCTAGAATTCGTGTCGCAATTTACAACAGAAATTGTGCACGTTTCCGGGAAACACAACATTGTTGCTGACGCCTTATCTCGCATCGAAACTATTGCAATGCCCGTCCAAATAGATACATCGGAGATCGCTGATGCGCAATTAAATGATGCTGAACTTAAACAGATTCTGTCTTCAAAGAACTCTCTTCAGCAGTTACATTTGAACAACAACAAAATTCTTTTCTGCGATACTACAACAGGAGAAATTCGACCGTACATTCCACAGTCATTACGTCAACGTGCGTTTGAACTGGTACACCGTCTCTCTCATCCAAGTGGGCGAGTTATCAGCAGACTCCTGCGGAAGAGATTCAAATGGTCAAAAGCTTGTATGAACTGCCAACGAGCGAAAATTAATCGACATGTATCGAATATTCCTCTACAATTCGCAGCCCCAGATAAACGATTTGACCACGTGCATATCGATATTGTAGGACCGTTACCGACTACTCAAAGTAATCGCTACGTTCTAACAATGATCGATCGTTTCTCGCGGTGGCCGGAAGCAGTACCTATTCCGGATATATCGGCAGACACCGTAGCCAAAAGTTTCTACACGCACTGGATTTCCAGATTCGGTTCTCCCAAAACGATCACAACCGACCAAGGCAGCCAATTCGAAGCAACAATGTTCCGTGCCTTATTGCAACTTACAGGATGTAAACGCACAAGAACTACAGCTTATCATCCCGCCGCAAATGGTATGATAGAGCGATGGCATTGCTCCCTTAAAGCCGCTCTTATGTGCCATGACAATCATGGAACGAAACTCTACCAACTGTTGTACTGGGATTAAGAACTGCGTATAAGGATGATTTGAAGTGTTCCGCAGCAGAACTCCTTTACGGAACAACTCTTCGCTTACCCGGTGAATTTTTTCTTGATCAAGAAATGGAAAGTGATCCGCACATCTTCGTCGAAAAGTTTCGACGTGACATGGAATCTCTCCGACCAACACCCGTCGCTCATCATAATACCAAGAGCATGTTTGTACATAAAGATTTGTATACCTGCTCTCATGTGTTTCTTCGAGTGGATGCAGTAAAGAAACCACTTCAGCAGCCCTACAGTGGACCGTATGAAGTAATCGCTCGTCCATCGGATAGAGTTTTTACTATCAGGCTGAACAGCAAAGATGTTAACGTTTCGACGGAGCGACTTAAACCGGCGTTTATGTTAAATGAAGAAAACGAAAATTTTCTTTACACTTCAGAACATTCAACTTCCAACGCGCCAACATTAACGCCGCCATCACCGACAGTTTCGCAGTCCGCAAATCAAAGAGGAATTGTGAAAACTTATCCCGGAAATAAAACAAAAAAATCCGTTACATTCACGTAATGTCACTGTGACATTATCGTAACGTCACTCGGAGGGGAGTACTGTAGCAGCACCATCGCATAGCAGAACTTTTACATGGCAGTACCACAGGACTGCCGCACTGAATACCTTCAGCTTCTGTTTATGAAGGAATGATTCATTCCGTCGTTGAATTTCCATCCGCAAGGAAGTACTTTAAACTGTGTACCTTTTTAAATAAATTAAATATTAAAATATAGTGCTTTTATTATACGCTATAGCTCAACACCAAGTGGCGCCATCGAGTCCCGCCCGCAGCAATTTTATTTTTTGTCCCCAATTTTACTTTATTATTTTTTAATAATAAAGTATTGTGATCGACCTGAAATTTCAAAAAAGTTTGCTACCCTGAAATTTTGTATTTACACGTTTTAGGACTAGTAAACACCAAAAAACCAAAAAAAAAAAAAATTTCCGTCTGTCCGCCGTACGCCGTACGCAAAATCGTTTGAAAGCGCGTAGCTCCCAAACCCGTTGAGATATTAAATTGAAATTTTTATGGTGGGTAGATTAGGTGAACCCCTACGACTGCTATATTTTCGAGGGGTGGGGGTACAAGGGGAGAGGCGAGGGGAGCGTTTTAGGCGAAAAATTTTGGTTTCCAGATCTCAGGAACCACTTATGCTAGGAGGCTGAAACTTTGAACTTATGTAGTACTACGATAATGGACTCAATTGCAAAAAAATGGTCGATATTGGTTAAAGGGTGTGGAAGTGGGGGGGAAATCAATGAGTCTTTAACGCATGAAAGACGGGATTGAAACATTCTAAAATCGATATCTCCTGAACAATTGATGTCAGAAGATTTAAACTTTGTTGTTGTCCTTAGGAATACTTCAAGATTAGACAAGGGCTAAAATTTTTAAGAGGGGTGGTGGGGTGTAAGGGTGGGGGGTGAAAAACTTTGGATTACAATATCTTCCGAACCAATTACACCAGGAAGATAAAATTTAGTTCCTGTATATGGGATCACAAGAGGAGTCTACCAAAACTAAATTTCTTCAGGGGGGAGGTGGAGCACGAAAGTGGGGGGGACAGCAATTTTTCAAAAAATTTAATTTTTATATCTCAGAAACCGTATCAGATATGATCTTCAAAATTTTAGAGGAGTTGGGTCGGTAAACTTCTAGTAGGGGAAAAAATGTTGGTGGTGTGGGTATTGGGGGTGATGGTGAAAGGGGTAGAAAGGAAAACATTCTGATTTTTATTTCTGGAAAACCATAATGAATAAAAACCTAACAATTTGGGATTATATAGAGCCACTATGGAGACATCCTAGAAAAACAAAATTTTTGACAGGGGTACCAAGGTACGGGGGAGAGGGGTTGTTTTTTATATCTCAGAAACGGCTTATGCTAGAAAGTTGAAACTTAGTACGTATATGTAGATGTACTATTAGAGTAATTAAAGTAAAAAAAAAAGTTCAGATTTTTAATGGCGTTCAGAGGGTGAGTAAAAAAAAATGTCCGTGAATCCACATTTTCACAAACTTCGTTAAAACTTTTAGACATGTCGAGCTAGCAAAGCAATTTCACTTCTGCGGGCTATATATATGTATAAGCACCTAGATCCGTTCTTCAAATTTTTTTGATATCCAACCCCTAAGGGGTACATATTCACGAATTCTTATATATACCTAAGTCATATTGAGATTTGGAATTCACTTTTACTTCTATAAGCTTTAAACGTAGTCGGGGAAAAATCCGATTTAAGTATTTTTCTCAATTAAACCCCCTGGGGGTATTGTTCAAGTTTTCACTGATTCCGAAAATCTCTTAGGTTTTATGTGATCGAATTCGCTTTTACTACTATGAATTATTCTATTGATAAAAAAAATACGTAAGTAAATAAAAAAATCTGCCAACAGTCTGGGCGCAACTTTATTATTTTATGGGTAGAAGTCCGAAACGTGTTTAATGATGAGATGCTGTGTAGGTTACTATGCGACTGACAACCTAAAAAATAACGTAACCAGGACGCTATTTAGAACGTAATTTTTTTAGGTTGTCAGTCGCATAGTAATCTACACAGCATCTCATCATTAAACACGTTTCGGACTTCTACCCATAAAATAATAAAGTTGCGCCCAGACTGTTGGCAGATTTTTATACTCTACATAGTAGAGTCCAAAAGTTTGTAGCGAACCAAGCCTCGGACGAAAAAAAATATATATTTTTTTTTGTTTATTTGTGGCCAAAAACCTCAAATCCGCTTGACGTCCGTCCGTCCGTCTGTCCGTGAACACGATAACTCAAGAACGCGTTCACCTAGGATCTTGAAATTTTGAATCTGGATGTTTGGTTGAATTTGTAAGGCTAAGTTCGTTAACGGGCAAAATCGTCCTACTCCTTCGGGTAGCTGCCATACAAAATGTCCTTAAAACACGTGTTGAAGAATATTGGTCGATAACTTCAGAAGGGTTTAAGCTACGACTTTGAAATTTTGTATGTGTTATTTTTCCAATAGTTGGAGCTGAACATATGATTATGAAGAAAATTATATTAGTCCTTCGTGTAGCTGCCATACAAATATCCTGTCAAAATGTATTCACTTAATTTACGGAACTCACTATAACTCAAGTAATCTTTTAGCTATGAATTAGGAGTTTTGTACAAATTAGTTTTGAGTAAAAACAAAGTTCGAGTTCACTAATCAGAAAAATCCTTTCACTCCTTCTGGTAGCTGCCATACAAAATGTCCTTAAAAAAAGTGTTCAAGAATATTGGCCGATAACTTCAGAAGGGTTTAAGCTACGTCTTTGAAATTTTGTATGTGTTATTTTTCCAACACTTGCAGCTAAATGTATAATTATGAAAAAAATTATATTAGTCCTTCGTGTAGCTGCCATACAAATATCCTGTCAAAATGTCTTCACTTAATTTACGGAACTCACTATAACTCAAGTAATCTTTTAGCTATGAATTCGGAATTTTGCACAAATTAGTTTTGAGTGAAAACGAAGTTCGAGTTTACTAGTCAGCAAAATCCTTTTACTAATTCTGGTACCTTCCATACAAAAAATCCTTAAGACACGTGTTCCACAATATTTTTCGATAACTTTTGAACGCTTCAAGCTACGAATTTGAAATTTTGTACACGTTCATTTTTAAATGGTTCCAAGGAAAAGGATAAATATGTAAGAAATCGAGTGAGTCCTTCCTGCACCTCCCATGTCCTTCAAAAAGAAAATTTTTTTTCGATGACTTACCCAGTTCAAGATATGAAATTAAACACTGAATATTGTCTTTTAGTTTTGAGTAGCAATCTAATGGCAGTCCTTAATAAAGGACATACAACATGCACACACGTAATTCTACTTTATCCCCAACTACAATATAAATCGGAGTTCAGTATTCATCTAGAGTATTATACGATTGGCTTGCAGCCGATCGTGACTGCAGTATGTTTAATAATGGAATTTTTTCATGGTAAGCTACCATTAGAAGAAAATTTGAAAAAATTTTTGTTGTTCTCCGGCGTCAGTGGAGTGAAACCCCAACACGAAATCCCCGACTGTTTATTAATCGCTGTCCTTCAGGACATAACAGTTGGAAAACCTTCACTGGCCACTAGGTCAGTTTTTATAAGATTGTGTTGGACTAGGTCCGAAGGAGCTGTTTCGTCATCGGATGGCATAGACTCGTCAGAGTTAAGTTTTGTTTTGAGTTTTGTATTTATTTGTCAAGTTTCGTGTTATAATGGCTTGGAATTCAAATATTTCAAAGTTTTATTTTAAGTTTTAGATTTTTTTGTCAAATTTGCCTTTGTCTTGTTTATAGACTGAATTAGTCGTGTAAGCCCCTATTACCGAATTGCTAGATATTGTAGTCCAAGAGCTCGCGACAAAAAATCGCAAGAGTTTTAGGAAAGCTAATATTTTGGTATGTAGTTACATTTAGGGTGTATGTAAATATACTAGAGTCAGCAGGTCTGACGTCGGGACACCTGGCTCTGGTGAGCTGTCAAAGATGTCAAAAAAATCGGAAAATGAAAGAGTTTAGGAAAGCTGAAAATTTGCCAGGACGTAGTTTTTACAATGAAAAACTGAAAAACAGTGGTCAGACACCCCAACAGCGGGATCCCCCAGTCAGCCCCCCCCCCCCCCAAACATGTCAAAAAAATCGGGTCCTCGAAAGAGTTTTAGGAAAGATGAAATTTTGTTCAGTAAATATCTATTATATATAATTTATGAAAATAACAGTCAGACTTCATTTGGTTAGAACGGGGCCAGTCAGCAGGCGCCGAAAGTATAAATGTCATACGAGCGCGATTTCTATTACTATGTGCGCGACAATCAATACAAGTGTCATGAAAGAGTTCTAAGAAAGCTGAAAATTTACCACGGGGTAGTTTTTACAATGAGAAACAAAAATAAATGGTCAGACACCCCAACAGTGGGACCCACCCAGTCAGCACCCCCGCAAAGTTGTCGCAAAAATCGCGTGCTCGTGGTTTCTGCTACTATGTGCGCAACAATCAATACAATTGTCATGAAAGAGTTTTAGCAAAGCTGAAAATTTACCACGGTGTAGTTTTTACAACGAGAAACAAGAAAACAATGGTCAGACACCCCAACAGTGGGACCCACCCAGTCAGCACCCCCGCAAAGTGGTCGCAAAAATCGCGTGCTCGTGGTTTCTGCTACTATGCGCGCAACAATAAGTACAATTGTCATGAAAGAGTTTTAGGAAAGCTGAAAATTTACCACGGGGTAGTTTTTACAATGAGAAACAAAAAAACAATGGTCAGACACCCCAACAGTAGGACCCACCCAGTCAGCAACCCCGCAAAGGTGTCGCAAAAGTCGCGTGTTCTTGGTTTCTGCTACTATTTGTTTGTTTCTCGTTGTAAAAACTACCCCGTGGTAAATTTTCCGCTTTGCTAAAACCCTTTCATGGCAATTGTATTGATTGTTGCGCGCATAGTAACAGAAACCACGAGCACGCGATTTGTGCGACACCTTTGCGGGGGCTGACTGGGTGGGTCCCACTGTTGGGGTCTCTGACAATTGTTTTTTTGTTTCTCGTTGTAAAAACTACCCCGTGGTAAATTTTCAGCTTTGCTAAAACTCTTTCATGGCAATTGTATTGATTGTTGCGCAAATAGTAGCAGAAACCACGAGCACGCGAATTTTGCGACCACTTTGCGGGGGTGCTGACTGGGTGGGTCCCACTGTTGGGGTGTCTGACCATTTTTTTTTTGTTTCTCGTTGTAAAAACTACACCGTGGTAAATTTTCAGCTTTGCTAAAACTCTTTCATGGTAATTGTATTGATTGTTGCGCACATAGTAGCAGAAACCAATAGCACGCGATTTTTGCGACAACTTTGCGGGGGTGCTGACTGGGTGGGTCCCACTGTTGGGGTGTCTGACCATTTTTTTTTGTTTCTCGTTGTAAAAACTACCCCGTCGTAAATTTTCAGCTTTCTCAGAACTCTTTCATGACACTTGTATTGATTGTCGCGCACATAGTAACAGAAATCGCGCTCGTATGACATTTATACTTTCGGCGCCTGCTGACTGGCCCCGTTCTAACCAAATGAAGTCTGACTGTTATTTTCATAAATTATATATAATAGATATTTACAGAACAAAATTTCAGCTTTCCTAAAACTCTTTCGAGGACCCGATTTTTTTGACATGTTTGGGGGGGGGGAGGTTGACTGGGGGGTCCCGCTGTTGGGGTGTCTGACCACTGTTTTTCAATTTTTCATTGTAAAAACTACGTCCTGGCAAATTTTCAGCTTTCCTAAAACTCTCTTATTTTCCGATTTTTTTGAAATCTTTGACAGCTCACCAGAGCCAGGTGTCCCGACGTCAGACCTGCTGACTCTAGTATATTTACATACACCCTAAATGTAACCATATACCAAAATATTAGATTTCCTAAAACTCTTGCGATTTTTTGTCGCGAGCTTTCCGACTATTGGTCAATATCGCTCATCACAATTCAGCAATGAGTTGATAAGTTGATCCACATCGCCTGATGCTATTGTTGCTGTGTATTGTTTCATATATTCGTGACTTCAAAATTGACGAATATTGATGCAAACTGAGCAATTTCAATCGCTCGTGTAAGAGCGCCTTTAGTCAATTGATTTGCTGGATGTGACCGACTCTATCGCGATACCAACACCATAAATATCGCCAACATCTCCACGCATTGCTTTAATTGAAAAAGAACCGGGTCAATCAGTCACAAACCACATACTAGAGAAGGGAAATTCGGATCTTTTCAATGAACCGGTTCACCGGATCGCGCTCTTTTCATTGAACCGGCTCTTTGAGCCTAAAAATGCCTAAAAATCTTAAAAGATTTTATCTCAAAGGCTCTTACACACCTAATTACTTTGAACCTTTCGAAGAGTGTATTCCCTAAAATTTGATAAACACTCAACAAAATTATTGACTTATTGCCTTAATATACAGGGTCCGGCAGTGAAACCTGACGGTTTTTGAAATGGAATAATTCAATGAATATTCAAGATATTTTGTTATAATTTTTTTTATTTAAAAAAGAAAGAATGGAAGTTTAAGATGTATACAAAAAAAAATCGGAAAAGCATTATGAAGCAAAAATAACATTACTCAAATGATGGCCTCCATTTTCTCTGCACTGCTCAAGTTTGTTAGCAAAGTCAGTCATCACTCTTTCCAAGGTTTGGCGCGGGATCGCACGCATTTCCCGCTGAATATTCGCTCGCAGTTCTGCCAAATTTCTAGGCTTATCAAGGTACACTTTTCCCTTGAGGTAACCCAACAGATAAAAATCACACGGGGATAAATCTGGAGAAAAAGTGCTGGCCATGGAATGTCACCTCCGAGTGAGATCAACCTACCGGGAAATGATCTTCTTAGCTGGGCCACAGACGCACGTGAAGTGTGCGCAATCGCTCCATCCTGTTGAAACCAAACCCTCCTAAGAGGGATTTGGCGGTAATGTAACTCAGGGAGGAAGAAGTCAGTGATCATCGTCAGGTAGCGCTCGGAATTAACCGGCACAGTACGGCCGTTTTCCTCAAAATAATAGGGCCCCATCACAGCTGTCTTACAGACTGCAGCCCAGACGGTTACCTTTGGGCTATGAAGGGGCCGCTGATGTAACTGTTGTGGGTTATGTGGGGGCCAATAACGGAAGTTTTGTTTATTAACGAAACCGTTAAGGTGGAAGTGAGGTCATCACAATCATTTCAGGGTCTTCATTCATTATCCCCAACATTGTTTCTGCAAAAGCTAACCCTATTGGGAAATCTTGAAGCTGTAATTCTTAAACTACAGCAATTTTGTACCGGTAAACATTCAAGTCTTCATGAAGTATCCGCTGAACAGACATCCCTAAAGCTTGAGCATGACGAATAGCTGATAGCCGGGGACTCCATTCAAAACCAACTCGTACAGCCTCGATGTTTGCAGGTGATTTTGCCGTCCTGTGGGACCCATCTCTTCCCAGTGTTGTTCCAAGAGCTGTATTGCGAAAGTTCCGAACCCACAAAAGAATAGTGTTCCGAGATGGAATCAGCCCACGAGGAGGAACATTAAAACGTAAACGAAATTGCCGCTGTGTTAGGGTCACAGAATCTTTATTTCTGAAGAACGTCTCGACGACAAAGGTTCGGTGTTCACTGGTCCAATGGTGCATTGTAACTAAACTTCCACATCATGAGAAGGGAACGAGACTGACCCCCACCACCTAAGAGACCCCCACCACCTAAGATCCCCCCACCACCCACTACCCACGTTCAAAAACCGTCAGGTTTCACTGCCGGACCCTGCATATCGTTGGGAAAATAATTGAAAAGGTTGCAAAGAAGAATATTTACGGGGAATAGAAGGTTCAAATTAACCTGTTTCTCTTCGAATCGACGGTCAATATGCGAACTGATCGCTCCATCGGAGCCTCAGAATCTGTCGGTGAAGCGCTAGTTCTCCTACACGACCCATTGTGCGGACAGACTGAATTTTTTTTATGACTTTATCTTTTATTTTGGTGAACTTGTGGTCATGCCATCATCCACGTATTAATTTTTTTTGTCGGTGAAAACAAAAATTGCCTTATAGTGATTGTCAACATAAAGTAAGCGTGCGGCCGGCTCCGGAGCCCCAGTGAGGCGCGTAGTCGGACCAATGTTGAGATTTCGCCGCGATTAAGTTCCTTTTCTGTGGTTTTCTTCACGTATTAGACTTCCAGAGTGATTATTGTAAGGAAAGAAACAAAAAGCGCCACCATCGCATCACGGCTCCTGTAATTTCAGCACCACGAAGTGATTTTAAAATACCGTATAGTTAACGGGGACCCTCCCAATAGCTCGAAATACATTGGCAGGTACCGTAGCCCAGCCTCTATTACCGTTAAGCGAAGCGCAACCGCGTGTGCTCTGGAATTGCAAGTGCAAACCACAAAATTGCGAACGTTTGGCTAATTTGTGCAATTTCAACTATAACTCTTTCTCTATATGCGCGCTCTTCAGGATTTACTCAGGAAATATCTGCGAAATACTACGTTATCGTTTACTTACAAATTCGACCACGTCAGCCCCTATCCGTTTCTGGTACCTTTGTCATCCCAGAATGTGGTGGTTTTCTCTTGGGTTGTTATTAAATTTAGTTTTTTTTGGTATGGAAATTCGAGTGATGTGAACCAGATTCTAGAATTTGCAACGGCTGGATCACGCTTTCCTTTATACAGGACCGGTACCTCTTTGTCCAAATTCAACTTGATGTACCGGTATCCAGCTCCGATGGAATTTCTTTGGTTTCCTCGGCAATCGCAATCATAGGCAGATTCACAACAGCGTGATGGCTGTTAGCAGAGCCCCACGCCGGCATACCGCTATTTAGAGCAATTTTACGTCAATTTACAGGTTAAGTCCCAGCACGTGCCGGACCATTTGGATTCTGTGCGGGCTATGTATCTATATATGTATAGGTGTGCTTTTGACTCTTTCGTGTTCTCTTCCTGTTGGTTTTGTTTGAATTATACAAAACTTTGGGTATCTGTTCAGCAGGTTCTGTTAACTAAAGGCTAGGCAGCAAAAGGGATTTGTCGTCGTCAGAATGGGAATACGCGGGTTAATCTTTTTTTTCTTTTTTTTGGGAAGAAAGGTCTGTAGGAGGGAATAATGTATACCGCCAGGCGCCCTGCGTTTTCTCTGGGCTCCCCAAAGAGGCCGTTAAAACCTCGTATTAGACAACGCCACCCATTCTATGGCCACAATCGCGTCTTTATTCCAGTGTTATACACTAAATGAT
The DNA here is from genome assembly GCA_951812415.1 of Beris morrisii. Taxonomy (NCBI): domain Eukaryota; kingdom Metazoa; phylum Arthropoda; class Insecta; order Diptera; family Stratiomyidae; genus Beris; species Beris morrisii. The sequence continues at coordinate 87,427,672 of OX638310.1, read as the reverse complement.
GTTCAATGGGGCTACATTACATTATACGACGCTTACGTACCAATGAATGCCTGTACTCGATAGGTATTTCTTAGGCCCTATTGGATGAGTTACCCTTTTCCATCTCAAGTGTTATGTGATTGAGAATGGCATCGGCCTCCCCGCCGAAAGTCTATATTCCTGTGCTTTTCCACCTTCATTTCCTTTCTTTTCCCTTTCATTTCTACAGTCTGTTCCTCCTTCCGCCCTTTTTCCTTTACCTACCAGCCTGCTGATGATAGAGTTCGAACTTCTCAATTCGAACTTTCAGCCTAAATCGTGCATAGTTACGTTTTTGTCCATGGTTTTTGTCCATGTCCATGCTAGCCATAGGGCTAGTTGGGACGGACCAAGTCACCCCATTTGTGAATAAAAAATTCCCTAACTTGAACTATTACATAATTAAACTCAAAGCTGGTGCTAAAACTGAGGACTTCCTCAGAACTAGAACCCTTCTGAATCAAGTGGTAAAGATTGAAAAGTTAAATAGAATCGATATTCTGCAGTGTTTTAACTGCCAGCGCACTGGCCATATATCGGCTAATTGTAAGATGATGCACAGACGTGTCAAATGCCTTGACACGCATGAAAGAGGTGAGTGCAGAATTACACCAGATTCAGGTTTAAAGTGGGTTGCGTCCTTTGTAAGGCCACACAGCCAACTTCAGGGGGTGCCCCAGTCTTCAAGACGTAATTAAGAGAAGAAGAGACAGGCTGATCAGGAAACAACCGAACAATGATATGCAACCTAGTAGTCGAGCGTTAAATCAGATGGTGCCAGGCCTTAGCTTCGCCAACCTTTTTAAGAACCAAACTAATCAACCCCTTCTGAAACCTAATAACCCTATCATCCCGGATAACATGAAATTTAATAGGAACATTCTGTCAGTATTGAATGAAGCAGCAAAAGAAGCCTTTGGCTGCAGTTTAATTCGCTCAAAACAAGCTTCGACAACTTCGTGTTGAATTTTAGCGCAGCGGACAATATAACTTAAAAGAGAGAAGTACGTGTAAATTGCATGATAGGAACTTCCTATGGAGCATAATGCACCTAAGAACTTTAAGATTCTGACAATTAACGTTAATTCGTTGGCCAATCATGCGAGAGGCCATGATTTGGCTGACTTAATCTCAAAAAGTAACCCTGATGTGATTCTCATATCAGAAACTAGACTGAAACCGGTTCATAAACTCCACTTTAGGGACTATAAGTTGATTAGAACAGACAGAATACTGCCCGGGGCGGGTACGGCAATTCTTGTGAAAGACAAATTTCAGGCAGTTAAAGTAGAATTTAAAAATATAGTGCCGACAGAGTATACAGCTATTAAAATCACTTAGCAATCTGAAGCTATCTATTTCATATCGATTTATATCAAACCTAACAGCTTGTGCACGTCTGATTTAAGTAACTTCTTCGCTCAAATTCCTACGGGTTATAAAGTAATAATGGGAGGGGATTTTAACGCTAACCATACGAATTGGCTGAATTATAACGGCAATAGGAATGGCTCCTTACTGAATAGTTGGTTTCAAAATGCACGTCTGATTTAAGTAACTTCTTCGCTCAAATTCCTACGGGTTATAAAGTAATAATGAGATGAGATTTTAACGCTAACCATACGAATTAGCTGAATTATAACGGCAATAGGAATGGCTCCTTACTGAATAGTTGGTTTCAAAATAACCTAACTGGCCTGAACGCCAAGCATTTATACTCCTATAATCCGACCAGGGCGAACGCAATCTCATTATCGTTCATTCACTTCTTTATTATATCTAAAGAGTTGGTCCATACCTCACTGCACCCTGCGAACACATGAGTTTGGGTCAAACTACACTGCAGATGAGCTATTGTTGAAGCTGCCTCGCTTTGATCTACTCGACCCAGTTCTGATTTATAACTACTCTAAAGTTGACTGGAAGGAATTCGGGAGATTGACCACCTTGGAATTAGCAATTCATTCGCCTCCAAAGGGGAAAAATTTAAGCAGGGCAGAGATTGACTCGGCCATTTCGAACCTGAAGAAGGCTATCACTAAGGTAATGGAGACGACCATTTCAAAGACAAAAGTTAGCCCCAATAGTATTATTGCACTTGAAGAAACCACACTAGATCTAATTAGGCAAAAGAAAAACCTCAGGCGGAGATGGGTACAATCTGGCAAACAGGATAGTAGATTGCGAGCGCAAATAAAAAGAGCTTCACAAATTAGGAGCAAATCAGTCTAATCTATAGGAAAACGTTTGAGTCTAAATTAAGGGATTTAAGGGCAGATCCGAAATTTTTTAGGAGAACTAAGATATTGGCAGGAACCTTTAGAAAGTCTACGTTTCCAAACCTGGAGAATTGCTCTAGTGATCAGGAAAGCGCTGAGGTTATGCTCCAACAATTCGCTTCAGTTCACAACAGTGTAGGGACTAGTAGAGAAACGCTGCTGGGCAATGAGGTCAACACGTTCGTGAACAATATAAATAATGAAGCAACTGTTCCGATCACAATCTTTTCAAATGAGTTTCCGGCTAACGGAGAGGAAATTGGTTGGTTAAACAATTAAACCCTTATGAAGTTATCGGCCAATATTCTTGAACACGTGTTTTAAGGACATTTTGTATTGCAGCTGCCAGAAGGAGTAAAAGGATTTCGCTGACTAGTAAACTCGAACTTCGTTGTTACACAAAACTAATTTGTACAAAAATTCTGAATTCGTAGCTAAAAGATTACTTGAGTTATAGTGAGTTTCATAAATTAAGTGAAGACGTTTTGACAGGATATTTGTATGGCAGCTACACGAGGGACTAATATGATTTTTTTCATAATCATACATTTAGCTCCAACTATTGGAAAAATAACACATACAAAATTTCAATATCGTAGCTTAAACCCTTCTGAAGTTATCGACCAATATTCTTGAACACGTGTTTTAAGGACATTTTGTATGGCAGCTACCCGAAGGAGTGGGACGATTTTGCCCGTTAACGAACTTAGCCTTAAATATTCAACCAAACATCCAGATTCAAAATTTCAAGATCCTAGGTGAAGGCGTTCTTGAGTTATCGTGTTCACGGTCGGACGTCAAGCGGATTTGAGGTTTTTGGGCACAAATAAACAAAAAATAGTAAATAACTTTTTTTCGTCCGAGGCTTGGTTCTCTGCGTTACAAACTTTTAGGCTGGATTAAACTTATAATACTCTATATGATTTCACCTAGAGTATAAAAATAATGTTGTAATTTTCCTTACTTTTAATTTTTTATTGAAGTACAAATTTTTATGTTTATTTTTTTAATATATGATTACCTGGGCATTTAACATGAATGTCTGATTAGGTTTCTTGATTTTTTTACCTTCAGTTAAATTAATGAAAAATTGGTTCATTGTTCCATACCAATAACTCAAAAGTGATAAAAGTCTTAAAAACATCTTGCAACTTAATAAAGATTGAAAAATTTAGAAATGTACTGTCTTTTTCCCATTGAGCATCTATCCCACATGCTCGATTACACATCGGGGCATCTATTCTAGGCTTCGGGCATCTACCCTTCTTATGACGGGCTTGCAAAATCTGTTATAATATTTAGGATTATTTATATTAATTATAAAAAAAAAAGGTTATTACTCTTTATTATAAACTAAACCAGCTTATGACATTGGTCTTAATAGTTTTGCGAATATAGCACTAAAACGAAAAGTATCTCTCCGTAGTTTCCCCTATTCCTATGTCCGAGTAGGATAAACTTTGTCCTGCTCGAATTTAGGGTCGGCCAGAGCTGCCCGGCCACGAGACACGATGTGAGGCCTGACCATCTTGTGTTAGCCTCTGATATGGCCGTCACGTCGATAGCGTGTTTAATGTTCTCAATGTTAAGAACTTGTTACAAAAAAGAAAAATGTAAAGAAAAAAAACGAAAAGTATTAATTTCATTGAATTCCATTAATAAGTTCGTGTTGTCTTTAAATATTTATATTTATTTTTGGTGTAGTAATGATCTCGCTTGGTTTTTTTGGCTTTCCTGGGGCATTTAATCGCTGTATAAAATAAATAAATAAAAAATCTGTCAATGGTCTGGGCGAAACTTTATTATTTTTCGGGTCAAAATAGAGATTTTTAGCCGATTAAACATTGAAAAAGTCCGTGTAGACTATTCGAATTTCAGTATATTATGTATACTAAAAGCCCATAGAAGCAAAAACGAATTTGTTGCCTTATCAGAATTAAGAGATATGACGACTTGTTAAAACGTATACAAACCCATTACTTCCACTCGGGTTTGAATTTCGAAAAAATTGTGAAACAGGTTTTTAGACGATTCCATAAGAAGCAACTTGATATTTCATGAGACAAGACGGATTTTGAAAAATTTGTGAAAACGTAAGCAAGCCCTTCACACCTAATTGGTTCTGGAAATTCGAAAAATCGTGAATTGGTTGGCCGTAATAATCAATTTTATATCTCATCAGAACTAAGGGATGGCAAAAATTGTGAAAACATATACAAACCCTTGGGGGTTGAATATCGAAAAATTGAGAAATGGGTTTGTAGGCGATTATATAAAAAATCTGTGGAAATGAAAAGCGATCTAATATCTCATCAAACCTAAGAAATATGTCGAAACTTTGAAAAGCATACAACCCCCTTACACCCATTAGGATTGAATATCTAAAATACTGAAATTGATTTTTTGTCTTTTTTATATAGGAAACCTTGGGAAGTAAAAGTGAATTCGATATATCACCAGATATGCAACCTCCTTACACCCACTTGGGGGTTGAATATCCAAAAATCCTGAAAGGAGTTAATAAATAAATATGAAGACAGCACGAGAAAGTAGGAACCAATTCAATTTCTTATCACTTCTAAAAGAAATGACGGAACTCGTGAAAACATGTTCAACCCGTTTATATCCTCTTAGGGGCTGAAAAAGGAAAAAACTTAAAAACAAGTTTTAAGCGATTATTACGCAAGCACGTGAAAGTGAAAAGATATTCGATATCTGATAAGACCTGGGGATATAGTAGAATTCGTGAAAAAGTTTACAACCCCCTTTGCATCCCCTTAGGGGTCGAATTTTAAAAAATCCTGAAAACACTTTCTAGGTATTTATATGAAGAAACCGTAGAATAAAAATGAATTCAATATTTGGGAAGACCTAATAGATATGACGAAAACCGTGAAAATATATGCATTCCATTTTCACTGATCATTTTTTTTGCCCCCCCTCCGAACGCCAATGGATATTTGAATTTTTTTTTTTATCTAAATTAGTTTTCTAGTTTATTTACATAAACATACCGAGTTTCAACTTTGTAGCATAAACCGTTCTAAAGATAGGAAAAACACCCCCCACCCCCGTACCATACTACCCCTATAAAAAATTATATTTTTCCAAGGTGCTACTAATATAGCTCTATCTAAATATCAAGTTTCAGCTTTATATCATTATAGGTTGTCGAGATATTAAAATCGGAACTTTTTCCTTTTCACCCTCCCCCACCCTCTACACCCTTATTTCCAAAATTTTGTTTTCTGCTAGGGGTCTATTAGACCTACTTCTGGTAAAAATTTTAAGCATCTATCTTACACCGTTCTTGAGATATGAGACGTGATTTTTTAGAAAAATTCTTATCCCCTCCACTTTCATGCTCCACCGCCCTTTTCAAAAATTTTACTTTCAGCAAACTTCATTTGTGAACCTTTATACACAAACCAAATTTTATTTGTCTAGTGCAATTGGTTCGTGAGATATCGTAATCTTAAGTTTTTCACCCCCCACCCCCGCACGCCAATGCTCCCACTCAAATTTTTAGATCTATTCTCCTAGTATACCTACAGATATTCATTAAGTTTCAATTATGTGACATTAACCGTTTAGGAGATATGGATTTTAGAAAGTGTTGATCTCACCTTTTTTGCGTTTCGGACGCATTATTTTTCCCCCCACTCCCAAACCCTTTCACGTATAACGGCAATTTTTTTGCAAATGGGTCCACTATCGATGCTCTATATAAATTCAAAATTTCAGCTTCCTAGCATAAGCGGTTGCTGAGATCTAGAAACCAAAATTTTCCGTCTAAAACACTTCCCCCTCCTCCACCCTTACATCCCCACCCCTACAAATTTGGCCACTTTAAGGGGACTGCCCACTCTACCCACGAAAAAAAATTCAACTAAATAGCTCAAAGGGTTTGGGTGCTACGAGCCTTCAAACAATTTTGCGTACACCGGTAGACGTACGGCGTACGGCGGACAGACGGACTGAATTTTTTTTTTGCTTTTTTCGTGTCTACTCGTTATGAAACGTGAAAAAAAAAAATTTGAGGGTAGCAAATTTTTTTTTTTTAAAAATCGATAACAATACTGTATTATTGAAATAATAAAGTAAAAATTAAAACATTTAAGTTAACTTAATAATTAAGAAAAGTAAATGCAAATAACGCTGTTAAATTAGCCGTGGCTAATGTAGTTTTTAAAATAAACAAAAATAATGTATCATATATGTGTATAAGGAAAATATGTAAATTTTTTTATGAGGCCAATAAATCTATCTATCTATCTAATATGCCAGGTATAGCAGCTTATTCATTTCCTAGATTATTAGGCCATTCGCCATTCTAATCACGACGAAAGGAAATTTTAGCGTATATCAAAAAAAATCCTCGACATAGCGATCCCGTGACTGGACTTCCATCCCTCTCCTCAACCACCCATTTATTCAAAATGATTCCAACATGTACGGTGGTTACATACTTTTCGCATGAATAATAGCAGTTTACTTTATATTACGTTCGGGAGATTTTCAATTTAATTTGAAACAGAAAAAAATTTATTCATAACATATTTTTCAAAGACATGAAATTTATGCATATGGGACTTGCCATTAATGTTATTGTTTTTTTATGCCTTTCAAGATCCTGTGTCCAAATTCGCAAATAGCGCACAAGAGTCAACAAAATAGTAGGGTAGATTGGGGCATACCGAAAAGCAGTTGAACATTTTCAACAGTCTGGGCAGAACTTTATTATTTTTCGGTCGAACTTCGGGAAGCGGTAAATTGGGTTGTGATGGAATGATCACGCCCCTTCTACGTATAGCACATGAATTATAAATTGGTTCATACTCCGAGACGCGGTCAAAGTCTAAATGTAATGTCAGTTGTTTCGATATACGCAGGATTTTTCCGTTTTAACGTAAAAAAACAAATATTCACTGCCAGCATGGATTTGTTAAGGGTAGATCAACTGCTTCAAATCGATCACATTTTACTAATTACTGCGTCAATCCTGTAGAGGATGGATTTCAAATTGATGCTATTTACACAGACTTTAAAAAGGCCTTTGACAGAGTTCACTGCGTAATATTAATTGAAAATTTGAATTTGAAATGCCTTGGCTTTCATTCAACCTTTCTGAAATGGATTGCATCATATCTGACTAATAGAAAGCAGTTAGTAAAAATAAGTAATGTTAGTTCAGTATTTTTTAATAAAGCATCAGGAGTACCACAAGGTAGTCATCTGGGTCCATTGCTTTTCGTACTATTTATTAATGACCTTCCGGTACTTTTTAAGCATTCACGGTGTCTCATGTATGCAAATGACAACAAAATTTATGCGAAAATTACTTCACTAGAAGATTGTCGTATGGTTTAGCAAGATGTGGACAATTTTAAGATATGGTGTGATAATAACTCCCTCGAACTGAGTATATCAAAATGTAAAGTTTGTTCAGTCTCTCGATGTTTAGCTCCGATTGTATTTGAGTACATAATTGGGGAATTTGTTTTACCACAGACAAGTGAAGTAAAGGATCTCGGCGTCCCATTCGATTCTATAATCTCGAAAGCCAACTCAATATTGGGATTCATCAAACGCTCCACTTCCGACTTTGAGGATCCTTATACTTGCACATCACTAATCCGACCAATTTTGGAATATTGTGTTGTTCTTTGGGATCCCAATATTCATATCCGTCGCATCGTATAAACTTAATTGGTCCTCTGAGCTACCGCCATACAATGTAAGATGCCAACTACTGGGGCTATTGACATTGAGCTCTCGCCGAAAAATTGTAGGTATTTTATTTTCAGAGATTGTCTTACAGGTAGTATCAATTCTCCTGATTTATTAACGCTTTTTGATTTATTAACGATTTTGAGACCGAGGTTTCTACTCTATCAAGATTCACACCGAACTATTATAATTACGGATCAAATGAACAAATTTACAGCTGACAATATTGATTTTACAGTCAGTAGAATTTCTTTAAAAAACTCTGTTGAAGATTGTTTAGAATGCTAATTTAAGATTATTATTGTTTCATCTCCTTATGTTGTATTAATGTACCCCATGTACGAAAAACAGAACGGCGTCGTTCGTTTTTTATTACTGACGCCCAGTATCGTGCCATAGTTTCACCAAGAGTAGGACCGGTGTGATCAAATCGACATTGGCTCGGCAATGATTTGGTCTAGGCCACATACTGGGCCCGAAACATTAGCCAGTACTGGCAACTCTGGCACCAGTACTAAGCCTGTGCTGTGCCGTTCTGCTTTTCGTACATGGGAATGCGGATCTCTGTGCAAATGGATCTCTCGTTCTCCGCCACTCATGAGAACACGTTGTATCCAAAAAAAAAATAGTTAAAAAAACGGAGTCTAGGTCTCTTAAAAAACCGGTAAGAGGTGGATGCATGTGCATCCCTCTTCTCTACCCCAATGGGGTTATTCATACTCCCACACTGCTCCACCCATATCGACAATTTTTTGCAAACGGCTCCACTACCCAAGCTCTATAAAAATTTAAGGTTTCAGCCTCCTAGCATAAGCGGTTATTATAAGAAATTTACCAGTTAAGTCCGCCGTAGCTTTAACCGTTAATCTTTCAGTCAAAACGTATACACCTCGGGACAAAATTAACTTATATACTTCGTATGGGTGTACATGCGTGTGATTCTCTACCTCTTTCTTTTAATATTGCTGTCTTCTTTACTCCAGGTTAACGATAACCGGTAGTTGACTGGTAAAATACGGAAACCGATACCGAAATTCTTGCGACGCAGAATAACAACTACAAATTTTCGGAAGTCAGATGGCGCGCGCTGTTAGTGTTTATCGTTGTTCGGGTTTGTATGCAGGCTGAAACGCGCTACCTAGAATTCAGCATCCACCCGCATACTTCTATATCGAAGCCGGACCACCGTTCCGTTGCTGTGATGCAGTTGCTTTTCGACATCTCAGTATCGTGCACCAGTTCGTCGTTATTCACCATTGTAAACGATCACAGTTTTCTATAGTATTTAACTCAAGACTCCATCCCAAGACTCATTCTCTTAATTCAAAGCAAGTGTTTAATTTCGCAATTCTCAACATTTGGTCCGTCGAGCCGGATATATTGATTCGGTAATTATCCTCACATGGTTTGCCATATCAATATATGAAAAATTGAATTTAAAGACATTAACTATGCATAACAGTATATTAGTGCGCGTCGGTTTCAGTTTAGAGTGTATACGCGTCAAGCAAGTGTGCGTGATCGCGTTTCAAATTGGCTCTCAACTCGTATTAAATCATAGTCGTGTTCCAGTCGATGTGACTGTTCCTCAGTCGGTATTCGGTATATGCGTCAAACAAGTGTGCGAGATCGAGTGCCAACTTTGTATTACTTATTTTACATTGAACTTGACCAAAGCGATAGGTCGTGCCCCATAGTGAAATTCATTTTTCGACATTTAATCTGCCGGTGTAGTGCATATTACTCTTGTTACGTTACTTTTCTTCCGATCATGACAAGCGAGTCTAGCAACGAACGGCAAAGAAAGAAGGAAGAGATGGATACAACGCTCCTTCCTTAATTATACGAAGCTCGGCACGGCTAATATGACTCGAGGCGCCTGCCAAGCTCGCTTAGAAAACTTAGAAAAGTATTGGTCGGCCTTTCAAAGTACACGTACTGAAATTCTTGACATCGCACAAGAATCTGGAGTCTCTAGATCATACTGACCGACAACGTCTTTCATCGAAAGCAGATTCAACAAAAACAACTGCAAACAAATCAGTGCGGTCTATCAAAGCTCTTTCTACTACTCAGCCGTCGACTGCGAATAACAAATCTTCAGCACCTTCATCAAATAATTGTTCATTCTGCCAACAAAAGCATTACCTTGCATTTTGTGAAACCTTCAGAAACTGTACAGTAAATCAGCGAAAGGACTTTGTAACCATTAATCGCCTTTGTTTTAATTGTATCGGTAGACATTTAGTGAAGGACTGTCGCTAAAATAAAGTTTGTCGTGAGTGTCGTGGACTTCATCACTCACTTCTGCATGACCCTTCAACAACACGCATGACTTGTAATGACAGTCAATCATCAATCCAAGTCTCAGCTCAAGAGTTCGTGCCCAGGCAAACCAGCATTGAAACAGCTTCAACTAACGCTCTTGTTACTCAAACAATAGCAGGCGTTACAACTCCTGTCTTACTTGCTACAGCTGTAATCGAAATCTACGACCAGAATGGAGTTTCAACTCGGGCTCGTGCCCTCGTCGATCCTTGCGCTGAGAGTAATTTTATTTCGGAAAAATTAGCGCAACGTCTTCACTTACCTCGTCGTTCAGCATCTCTACCACTATCTGGAATTGGTGCAACCCCATCAGGAGTCTCTCGTGGAATTGTGAACATCATTATTTCGCCACGTTTGTCATCACACTTTCGGTGCGAAACCTCAGCTCTAGTACTACCATGACTAACAGACTATCTACCACCTCAACGTCGTTATAAACAAAGCTGGTCTTTTTTCAGCGGACTTACATTAGCGGATCCGAACTTCGATTCTGCGGAGACCATCGACATTCTTCTTGGTAGTGAAGTCTACGCATTACTCATAAGACCGGGCTTGCGAACAGGTGAACCTGGTGAACTCATCGCACAGGAAACTGCACTAGGATGGATTCTTACGGGTCCAACAACTCCTACCTCTAACACCAAAATCATTAACGATGAACTTACACCCAGACCCATCATCAGCTTGCCATGTACGCTCACTCAGGAATTATCTCAATTATTGGTACGCTTTTGGGAACAGGAGGAAATCAACGCATCGGCTTCGTCGCTACTTACCGAGGAGGAAAGGGAATGCGAAGAACACTCCTGTCTACTCATTCAAGGGACGAAACAGGACATTATATAGTACGTCTACCTTTCAAATCTGTCGTTAGCGATTTTGGCGACTCACGCACTCCAGCCAAATCTATGCTGCAAAAGATCGAACGCAGATTTTCTCACAATGGTCAACTTTCTCAAGCATATTCCAACTTTTTACGTGAGTATCATACATTGGGTTAGGTTAGGTTAGGTATCAGTGGCGGCTTAAGAACCTCGCATAGACCCTCGAGGGTCCATAGCGATACCACATAAAAAGGAGACCCAATGTGCCTAAGGTAGGTGCGCTTGTGTATCGATCTGTGTTGAGAGTTCCTCGTTCAAATCAAAGGTCCCTGTTGCCGTAGCAAAGTTTAGCAGGCTCTGCATGCTGCTACGCGAGACTTGTCCAAGATTTGCGAAAGACGGTGCACCTAGAGCCTTCACCCGTCTCCTAGCCAGAGCCGGGCAGCTGCACAGGAGGTGTTCTAGTGTTTCCCGTTCCGCGGGAAGTTTGCAGTTCCTGCAAATATCGTTAGTGATTAGCCCCAATCTGTACGCATGCGCCCCAATCAGGCAATGGCCGGTAAGAATACCGACTAAAGTTGCGCATTGCGCCCTTGGTAGTGCTAACAAGAGTTTAGTACTTTTCTCGTTGTGAGTGTTCCACATTTGCTTCGTGGTTCTGGAGGTTGGCGTAGCCTGCCACCTGGCCTCGGACCGGCTTACCATCTTCCTCTCTAGGAAGTTGTAAATAACGTTAAGAGGCGGTGGAACCGAGACCGCGGCTTCCTGCCCAAGGTTTGCACCTATTTTAGCAAGACCGTCGGCGAGTTCATTACCTAAGAAACCACTGTGCCCTGGAACCCAGCAGAGCTCCACTTTCCTATTTGAGCACAGTTTCTGTAAAGCGCGTCGACAGTTGAGTACCGCCTTAGATTTGATAGTACAGGATTTCAGAGCCATTAAGGCTGCTTGGCTATCCGTATAGATACAAACTGCCTTATCCCCTATTCGCGATTTGTGAGCTATATCCGCCGCCTTCTGAATCGCCAGTACCTCCGCTTGGAAAATACTGCAATTATTCGGCAGTCTGTAGCTAGAGTTTGTTGGAAGATCAAAAGAGTGCACGGCTGCGCCCACTCCGTCTTCCATCTTTGAACCGTCCGTATAGATGTTAATCGACCCCGCAGAGTCACCGGTTCTTGCCTCCCAGTATTCCCTGCTTGGTATGTTTATGGCGTACTTCCTGTCGAACCAGAGCTTAGGATCTGCGTAGTCCGTAGCCTCTGCTGGAGGTAGGCTGAAGTTACTGTGCCCATATGGACATGTTTTGAGCTGGTTTGACTCTCTGAGTCTTAGGGCGCATTTGCCTACCACATATTTAGCGAACAGGTCAATTGGTGGCAGAGAAAGGAGTACGTTGAGAGAGTCTGAAGAAGTGGTGCGAAGGGCGCCTGTTATCCCCAGACAAGCCTGTCTCTGTACCTTATCCAACTTTTTCCTGTAAGTTACTTTATCGAGTATTGGCCACCATACTAGCAGACCGTATAATAGGATTGGCCTTACAACAGCCGTGTAGATCCAGTAAGTGATTTTTGGCTCTAGACCCCACCTCCTACCGAACATTCTTTTGCACGCGTAGAAAGCGATGGTTGCTTTAGCCACCCGCTCTTCCGTATTGAGTTTCCATGTCAGCTTGCTGTCCAGGGTTACTCCTAGATATCTGGCATGGCCTTTTAGGGTTAGCTCAGTGTTACCGATCTTGGGCAGCTTAAACTGTTGAGACTTAGTTCTCCTAGTAAAAAGAACCTGCCTGATACCAGTATCACCACGTCATCGGCATAGGCTACACAATCCACCCCCGAGTCGTTAAGTTCCTTCAGTGCCCCATTTAAAGTGAGTATCCACAAAAGTGGTGATAAAACCCCTCCCTGTGGAGTACCTTTATTTGTAATTTTGTGGGAACGAGCACTACCCCATTCCGACGATATAGACCTGCTTCTAAGCAGTGTCACGATCCATTTACTTATAGTACTGTGGACGTTTGCAGAGCCCAGAGCCTCAACAATTGCCTCTGTAGTAACATTGTTGAAAGCCCCTTCTATATCCAAAAAAGTTCCCAATGTGAACTCCTTGTACTCTAGCGATCTTTCGATTTTACCCACAACCTTATGCAAAGCCGTGTCCACCGATTTTCCTTTGATGTACGCGTGTTGGGCCTTTGAAAGATGGTTAGGATCTATGGTGTCCCTGATATAACCATCTAGTATCCTTTCCAATGTCTTGAGAGTAAAGGATGTCAGGCTGATAGGTCTGTAATCCTTCGGATTAACGTGACTACTTTTACCCGCTTTCGGTATAAAAACCACTCGAGCGTTCCTCCATGCCTCGGGCACGTAGTTGAGTTTTAGGCAACCCTTAAAAATCGCCTGGAGCCATGGAATCACTAGACCCTCTACATTTTGTAACATGGCCGGTATAATTCCATCCGGTCCAGGCGACTTGTAGGGGTCGAATGAGCTGATAGCCCACCTTACCCTGCTGGCTGTAAAGAGCCCTGGGATGCTCGCCAAGGGCGAGTTCCTCACTGCTGCATTGTGCATATGGTCAGGATCTCGGCAGCCCGGAAAATGAGCGCTTAAAAGGGCTTCCAGTGTTTCCTTGCTGTCCTTCGTCCAACTACCATCCATCCCTCTCAGCAGAGCGGGCGGGGTTGGATTCTTAGATATAAGCTTCCTGAGTCTAGAGGCTTCTGACGTTTTCTCGATTTGGCTGCAGAAATTTCTCCAGCTGTCACGCTTCGACTTTTTCAGCTCCCTCTTAAAGATTTTTAGCAAGTTTCTGTATTCGGCCCACACTTCCGTTTGATTGGTGCGCTTCGCCAAGTTAAAGAGTTTTTGGACCTTCCGCCGAGACTCTCCCAATTCCTTACTCCACCAAGGAGGTTGGGATTTCCCCGACGGTTTCCTACGAGGGCACGCCTTTTCGAAGGCTTTGTTCAAAGTGTTAGTTAAGAAGTTTGTAGTATATTCCAGCGTGCGTGCATTCCAAATATGTTCAGGCGCCCTACCCTCGAGTCTGTTCCTTACTGTATTTGAAAACAACGCCCAATTTGTTTTTGCCGGATTTCTGTACGTAGAGATATTGGTACTAAGACCCGACGCCACTACGAACCCTATGTACCTGTGGTCCGAGAAAGATGGTCTATCCAAGACCATCCAGCTCTCCATACGACAGCCGTCCGTATCCGTATGCAGCGTCAAATCGAGTACGTTTTCGCTGGTTGGACCCTTGTATGTTGGTGTGTCCCCGCGGTTACCGATTAGTAGGTTAGTATTGAGAATAAAGTGTAATAAGGACTCACCCCTTTCGTTAATATCCCTACTACCCCATATTGTGTGACATACATTGGGTTACATGGAATTAACTGAAATCGCTAGAGAACCCGACACGTGTTTCTACTTACCACATCATGGAGTCTACAAGGAGACCAGCACGACCACTAAACTAAGAGTCGTGTTCAACGGTTCACAACGCACATCAATTGGGACATCCCTAAACGACTATCTGCACATCGGACCGAAACTTCAGCCAGACCTTTCGGACATCTTACTTCGATGGCGCATGTTTTCGGTAGTCTTCTCTACGGATATTGAAAAGATGTTTCGACAAATCGCCGTCCATCAGGACGATCAGAATTATCAGCGGATTCTTTGGCGTTCAACTGAAAACGCAACTATCTCAGAGTTTCGCCTAAGAACGGTCACATATGGACTTGCATCAGCTCCATATCTTGCGTTGCGTACTGTAAAGCAGCTATCGCAAGACGAGAGTCATCGTTATCCTCGCGCAGCCTTGGTTTTGGAGGAGAACACTTACGTGGACGATATTATTCTCTCAGGAGCTGACGACATCGATTCTGCTCTCGCTCTTCAACACGAAATTATCGATCTGCTCACTGCAGGCGGATTTCCACTGAGAAAATGGGTTTCGAACGACGAACGGCTCCTTGCATCTCTTCCGCAAGATTGGATCGAATCATCGCAGTCAAGGACTTGGCACCAGGAGCCTGAATACCATATGCTCGGGCTAATCTGGCAACCTGATGCGGATTCTTTAACATTTCGAGCACGTCTAGCACAACTTAGCGAACCCATTACGAAGAGGACAGTGTTATCAACAATCTCAAAGCTTTTTGATCCCCTGGGTTGGCTAGCCCCAATTACCATAGAGCATAAAATCTTTATGCAGAGACTCTGGACATTAGGCGTTGGATGGGATGATGCGTTACCACAAAATGCGATTACACGGTGGCAAGAGCTCTATGCTAATCTACAAGAAATAGAGAATATTCTTATACCACGCTGGTTGGGATTTTCTCACTGCTTGCAGTTTGTGGAGATGCATGGATTTGCAGATGCATCAATTTCTGCTTATGCTGCAGTTCTCTACTTGCGTGTTTGCACCGCAGACGGAAACATACGCATTACCTTGATAGCTTCAAAAACTAAAGTTGCTCCGTTGAAACAAGTGGCGATACCACGCTTGGAACTTTGTGGCGCGTTTCTGCTAGCAAAACTGGCATCTCAAGTTCGTCAAACGCTCTCACTTCAGTCGACACCATTACATTATGGTCAGACAGCACAACTACACTAGCTTGGATTAAATCAACACCGTCAACCTGGAAAACTTACGTAGCAAACCGAGTAGCTGGTATACAAGGTGCAGCACCTGAAGCTTCCTGGCATCACATCGCTGGCATTGACAATCCTGCCGATTGTGCCACACGTGGATTAACGGCTCGTCAACTCAACAAATTCACATTATGGTGGAGAGGACCGGAGCGGTTATCAAATTCACCTATATCATGGCCAACTTTTGAACCACTTTCTCAACATGAGGAATCCTTGGATAGACGTGTAGTTGTCCTGAAAGCGACAATACACAAACCTCCAGTTTGGGAATTATTCGCTTCATCGGCCTCAAGTTTATCTAAACTATTGAGAGTAACTGCTTGGTGTCAAAGATTAGCTCGTCTCTTTAGATCGCGGAAGGAACAAGAATCTGCGCAATACATCGTTCACACACATATTCTCTCTCCACTAGAGTTGGAAGCTGCCAGAATCTATTGGATAAAAACATTCCAACACGCCTTCTTCTACTCCGAGATGGCACAACTTGCTTCATCCAACCCGTGACAGCTCAAGGGGAGCTCATTACTTTCGCTCAATCCGTTCATAGATGAGAGAGGTCTAATTCGTGTCGGCGGTCGCTTAAAGCATGCTATTCTCGATCCAGATAAGAAGAATCCCATAATTTTGCCGCGAGATGCACCAATCACGAAATTGATTATTGATTCCTGCCATCGAAAGGTATTATATGGTGGTACACAATTGACTCTTGGAACACTCAGGCGTCAATATTGGATTCCACGAGGACGTCAAGCTGTCAAGGCTTGTATTTCGAAATGTGTTCCATGTATCCGATATAGACCCTCCACCTGTTCTCAGCAGATGAGAAGTTTACCGCCTTCAAGGGTGCAACGAAGTCGTTCTTTTCTGCATGGCTGTGTGGATTACGCTGGACCAATTGATCTACGGACCAGTCCTGGACGTGGACACAAGTCTCAAAAGGGCTACATTGCAGTTTTCGCTTGTATGGCTACTCGCGCTGTACACCTCGAGGCAGTCTCTAGCTATTCAACATCATCCTTTTTAGCTGCGTTTCGGAGATTTACATCTCATCGGGGAGTTCCTTGTACCCTAACTAGCGACAATGGTACAAATTTCGTTGGCGCAGATGTTGAGCTACGAAAACTCTTTTCAATTGCACCGAAACAATCAACAATCATCGCAGATGCAGTTGCCAAAGACGGTACTACCTGGCGTTTCAATCCACCTGGTGCGCCACACTTTGGCGGACTGTGGGAGGCCGCAGTTAAATCGACTAAACATCACCTCAAGCGAGTCATCGGTACTGCTACTCTTACATTTGAGGAGATGTCCACCTTTTTGAGTTAAGTCGAAGCATGTTTGAACTCTTGGCCGCTGCAACCCCTATCAGATGATTCATCCGATTTATCACCGCTAAAACCCGCGCACTTTCTTATCGGAGCGCCTCTTACATCAGTGCCTGAACCTTCACTGTTGAATCTAAAAGTCCCCCTGTGCAATAGGTGGCAACTGATTCAAAAGATGAGGGATGATTTCTGGCATCGGTGGGTAACAGAATACTTGCAATCATTACAAACTCTTCCGAAGTGGCGTCATCCTCAACCATCAGTCAAAGTAGGAGATTTGGCGATTCTGAAGAATGAGAATCTCCCTCCTGCGAAATGGGCTCTTTGAAGAGTAACCGAAGTCCATCCAGGTGATAATGGAAAAATTCGGGTCGTTACGGTACGTACTGCTACATCAACTCTTAAACGACCAATTGTTAAGCTGTGTCTACTACCACGCACAGTGACTGATCCTCATGAGGATTCGTCACCATCAACATAGTCATTAGTTTCACATACGTCACGGCGGGCGGAGAAGTCCAATTACGTTATCATTATCGGTCCACAATGAACCGAGGCGGGCAGAAATGTTCGGTTTTGTATGCAGGCTGAAACGCGCTACCTAGAATTCAGCATCCACCCGCATACTTCTATATCGAAGCCGGACCACCGTTCCGTTGCTGTGACGCAGTTGCTTTTCGACGTCTCAGTATCGTGCACCAGTTCGTCGTTATTCACCATTGTAAACGATCACGGTTTTCTATAGTATTTAACTCAAGACAAATTAAACGCATTCTCTTAATTCAAAGCAAGTGTTTAATTTCGCAATTCTCAACAATCGTACATGTACATATTTTACTTTACATGTGTGCGTACTTTCGGGTAGATAGTACGCTAAAGCACTTTTTTGACATTTTTGGCCCCAGTGCGCTTCCAGAAGCGAAAAATTGTCAAAAAATAATTTAAACCTTTCTGAAATTCGGCCAAATAGAATATTGAACAAACACAAGACGCGCAAATGTCAATTCCAGCTAATGTTGTTTTGGCAAAACTAATATTATTAAAATATAATAATATTAATCATTAGAACAAGAATACTAAACTGTTCATCAACTACTATGAACATGAACTGTTGCTATTGGGAATATCGGAATTATGACTCAAACTGCTGGGCAGGTCACTAACAGCAAACCTGATAAGACTAAACCTACGGGTTTTTTTAAGCTCGTTTTAATTTAATGGTATGTATATCAATAGTGTTGCGACGAACTTCGTCAGCGGCGAGCGAAGTTCGTTGTTATGCCGTGTTTCCACTATCGCCTTCATGTGCATTGGACATGTGCAATGAACGCGAATGTCTAGGCGATAGCAGAAACAGTACATTCGTGCTCACTGCGAATCCCTTTAACGTGTGTCAAATACCGGCATCGACGCGAATGTCAATGCAATTGTGAGTGGAACTGGTGGGGGCTAGCAGGTGTTCAGTTCAGTTCCAGCGGAAATACGAGTAATGTATTATTTACTGTATGTAATATTATAATTTATGCAAGATTATTAGAACGTGTCTTTTTCGCATTCTGAGAAATGTATTGAGAATCATTCCTTCAATATTCCAAAAAAAATTAAATATGAATTAGTATGAATAGTATGGTAATGCATGCTTCCACCCATTGAATCGGAATGTTTACGAAATGTATTCTTCAGCATTCTCTTTCCAGCTGGGATAGTGTCTTTGCATAGGCGATAGTGGAAACACTAAATTCAAGTTCAGTGCGGATCCCTTTAATGTGCGTCCAAACACCGCCATCGACGCGAATCAACGCGATTTTCGTCTTGAGTTGCGAACAAACGCGAATGTGCCGTTTCCACATACGCATACGCACTAGTTCGCGGCGTCCAATGCACATGGAAACGCGGCATTAAAATTTTAAAATACTACCCAAAATTGCGGTGACAGCGGCACTGCGAATTTTTCATCGTCACTGGCTTAGACAAATCTCTAAGTTTACCGCTACCGCCGCAGTTTGCCAACAAAATTTTATGTTGCTAATTTTGGCGGTATACTTTTTTTGTAATCTGTCTGTGTCTGAGTAAAATATGAAATTTAAAAATGTCGTTCGACCAAAAAATTAATTGAGATCGTGCGGAAACACGATATTTTATATAACTTTTTCGCTTCAATTGAGTTTCAGCAGTTCGACGGTCACCGCAATTGTGTTTATACATTTTTTATAAATTAATTAATTCAATTAATTTTTTTGACAAGTTTACATGTATGTATAGTTTTCTCGTATCTTATTTCTGGCCGTTCATTGTGGTTATCCACTTATCTCAAGCCATTAAAACATTAATATTAAAGTAATGTCGAACGATTCCAAAAGCTTCAGTAATTCTTGCAGTATTATGTAGGTGAAGGGAGTAGATATAAGCAGAAATATGGTAGGTCTACCATACTTCCTTGATGTCATGTTTAAAACGTCCCATAGGCTCTAAGATGTTATTATTATGAAATCGTCTTATTGTAGTGTCGGACTGGGAAAAGCACTCATCATACGTAGTGTGCTATGAATAAAACATGATTTCTGTAAATATGTTGCAAACGAGCGAACGCATATACACAATGGCTAGTCGGTTCCCATTTCTCGAGTAAAAAGTTAATATCCATAACCTGAGCGCTCGTTACAAACTATAACTAGAATTTGTGCTATCTATAAAACATCTAGTGCCGGTCCAGTCCATCTGCTAAGCTTATTATGAGTTTTATGTCTATTGCCGTGGTTCTACAAATCTTTGCAAATACGATATTACATCATATTACATTCCGATATTATGTTCAGATTAATAACCAGTACATTACCAAGTCAATGATCCTATCCTACACATACACTACCGGTCAAAAGTTTAAGTTCACTTGCTTTATTTTGAAAATCTAAACAATTTAGTCGGCTACTAAGTGGATTCTATAGAGAACGTGCGTCTTGTAAACAAACAAGTGTAAACACACTTCTGTCCGGAGCGTTTCGCGTGCTAGGGCAGATCGAGCTTAAACTCTTCGGTGTCTCGACGCGCTTAGTTTATAGCGCGTACAATCTCTATGTGCTGGAAGATTTCACGGAAAAAATTATATTTTCCGCGGGTTTTTTTGTGATTTCTTTACAAAAAGCTAGGTCATCTAATTTGACATAATTCGAAGAATAAAACTTATTTTTAAAATGTGAAAGCAATTATGTTTCGATCGTTAAGAAATGGGTCGAAAAGCAGAGCTGAGTGTAGAAACACGTGCAGTCATTGTGCCATTACACGAAGAAGGTTATTCAACGCGAAAAATTGCTTCAAAAACCAAAGTTTCTCAAAGTGCAGTCATGAGAGTGTTACACAAAAAGAGCGAAACTGGGTGCAATCAGAATCGTCATCGTTCTGGGAGGCCTAAAGTAACGTCAAAACAAGAGGACCAGTTTATCTGTATCCAAAGCAAGAGAAATCGTACGCGCACAGCTCCCGAAATTTGCGAGCAAGTGAATTCCACGCGGGAAACACCAGTATCTGTTTCAATAGTACAGCGTCGTCTGAGCAATTACGGTTTAAAAGGATGCGTTGCCGCCAAAAAACCGCTACTACGAAAACAAAATAAAGTCAAAAGATTGAATTGGGCAAAAAAACATAAAGATTGGACCATTGAACAATCGTACAAAGTCTTGTTCACGGATGAATCGAAGATCGAAATTTTTGGGGGACGACGTCGACAATATCATCGTCGTTTGGTGGGTGAACGCATGATTGCACAAAACATAATTCCAACCGTCAAGCATAGTGGAGGATCTGTCTTAGACTGGGGATGCTTTGCTGGAGACAAAGTTGGTAATCTTGTGAAAATCGAGGGTATCATGGACAAAAAAATGTACCACAACATTCTCCAACGTGTTGTGAACGGAGGCCTTGGAGTGGTTATTTCGACTTAAAAAAGTCAAAATAATCGAAGGGAAGGTTGGGGTTCGGGAAACTGTGGTCCAATTCCGCCTACGTCCAAATTGGTGGCTGAAATACAAACTGGAGCGACGTCCTTGCTGGCTTCCGGGCTAGCTGCGGCTGTTGGGGGGTACGTTGTTCGTATTTCAGACCATAAAACCCATGGCCTGTACAACAAAAATTTCAGGCCGACTTACCCGGGTGATAAAATTGGGATAAGAGTCCCAATCGGTCATGAGAGACCGAGAAAACTCCCTTCAACTCGACTGGCGCCGATGTTGTGCGCCGTCTAGCCCACCCTACCATAGCCCTACTTGTCCTCAAATGAATCTAAAACGTATGGCCCCTAAAGAGAAGAATGAGGGGGCGGAAGATCTTCAACTGAGAAGATCCATCCTAATGGCCGTCTATTTCACCATTATTTTAAGGAAAACTGAGGACAAAAAAACAATTCATACAAAAATTAAAAAAAAAAAAAAAAGATAATAATAACAAAAAATTACCTTTTTTTTGTTATCGCTGCATAAATAAAATTTTACATCTTTTTAAATTCAATTTTATATTATTTATTGTCTGTCCGAGTCAGTTTCTGTCCTGTTTGAGTCCGGTCATATTTTTTTTTATTTTAATTTAATTCATTTTTAATTTTAACTTTTAAAACTATTTATTTTAAATTTATTTTTACTTCACTTTTAAATAATTTAATCCATTAGTATTATTTGTTGTGTTGCCTTTTATCATTGGTTTTGGTGTATATTTATTTATATTTATTTTGGTGGTCGAAGACTTCTGCGTTCCGGACGGAACAGTGGTCACCGACCAAGGGAGGGGAATAAGCCTACCACCACTACCTTCAGAAAACCTACCACTACCACCACAACTACAACTACCACAACCACCACAACCACTACAACCGATGGCGACAACAGAGGCAAGTGTGAATCTTGGAGTTGATGATATCACTCAACTGATTCGCACTGTGGGAGGAGCGATTTAGACGCCGCAACACTACAAGTCCCATACGGACATGGCGATTGAAATTTAATGGAGACGCTAAGGTGTTGCAAGCTGAAGAACTTATCTATCGCGCCGAGGCTCTTGCGACCAGCGAGCTGAACGCGGATATGAACTTGCGACCAGCGAGCTGAACGCGGATATGGACTTGCTCGCACGCAGCTTTTACATGCTGCTAGACGGCGCACAACAACAGCGCCAGTCGAGTTGAAGGGAGTTTTCTCGGTCTCTGATGACCGATTGGGAATCTTATCCCAATTTTATCACCCGGGTAAGCCGGCGTGAAATTTTTGTTGTACAGGCCATAGGTTTTATGGTCTAAAATACGAACAACGTACCCTCCCACAGCCCCAGCTAGCCCGGAAGCCAGCAAGCACGTCGCTCCAGTTTGTATTTTAGCCAACAATTCGGACGTAGGCGGAATTGGACCCCTGTTTCCCGAACTCCAACCTTCCCTTCGGTTATTTTGACTTTTTTAAGTCGAATTAACCACTCCAAGGCATCCAATCACAGCAAAATGGCGCCCAACGTGGGGCTATCCAAACCAGCGCGTAGTTCACAACGCGTGATGGGACAATATGCGAGAGTCGGAAAAATGCCGCAAAAATTTGTCACATCGAAAGGACTTAAAATTTGTCTGCTAGCGACTCAAAATAACGCTTAAACAGCACCTACAAGTCAAGTGAACAGCTCTTTTGTTACTTTACTTACTTCTAGTGTGGTTCGAATTTGCAGTTGGACATTGTGAAACCTTCATATTGACAGTTTTCTGTTGGCAACCTTTAGGCGCCATCAGAATTCCACATGAAGGGGAAGCCTTTTCTATCGGTGGGTTCGAATTGGGCTTGTTGTGGGTCTTTAAGACCCATCTAACTGATGTATTGTAGGTACCCTTTTGAAAAATTGGGAATCTTATCCCAATGTAGTAGCATATTTTTTTTTTTTAAATTTGAAGTCTTAGGACAATTTTTAAATTTATTTTTTTCATATTAGTATTTTTTTGTTTTGTTTATCCCACTTTTTTATATTTTCTCGATTCCAATTTTCCCAGGAAGTTGAAGAGGCTGGGATTTGCCTTTTAACTCGACCTAGCAGGAGAGAGGATGAGGTTTGGGAGAGGGATAGCGAGAAGATACATCACATTTTTGATTTAAATTTTGGTTTTTTAATGGAATTTTTTGTTTGCTTTGGTTTTTTTTTTTTTGTTATTAGTCTAATTGGCTTTGCTTTTTGATTTCTTTGTAGTGATTTTCTTTAATTTCGAAGATTCGAATTTTCTATTTGGTTATTTATTAAATTTCGCATGATTTTTTTTTGGTTTTCATTTCTTTTATTTTTAATTGCGATATTTATATATATTTATTTTTCTTTTGCTATCATTATTGGTATTGATAGTCGCGTTAATTTGATTCGTCTAGATTTCGAACTCGATTGCTTCGCTACACTTAACCAGATGCTTTGACGTATCATCTTCTTTTCTTTTTTTTGGTATGATTAGTTTTATTTTTAGCTACCTATTTTTTGAAAATACAAGTTTTCCGGGTTCAATACTGTTCTTATTTATTTTGCGTGGCGTTTCGGACTCGACTGAGTCCTTTATCAAACTGTTTGATAAAGGACTCAGTCGAGTCCGAAACGTCACGCAAAATAAATAAGAACAGTATTGAACCCGGAAAACTTGTATTTTCATTTCAACATGTACTGTGAAAACATTCACCAAAACATTACTTATTTTTTTTGAATCCTTAGTTTGAGGAATATTCTTGTAGTTAATATATTTCCCTTGTAACTATTTATTTATTATAGGCGTTTTTCTATTTTGCATGTTAGGTTATTTTTTTTGTATCCTTAGTTAATTATTCCTTTTCTTTTCGTATGGTATTATTAGATGGTGAATTATTTATATAATATTATTATTAAAATTTGTTAATTATTATATCTTTGAATAGTATTTTTTTTAAGTTTATAGTAGTTTTCGTAGTTTAAATTTTTAGATTTAGTTGTTGAATTTATTTTTTTTGTTGGCTTAGTTTAATTTTTCTTAGATTTAGTTGTTATTTTGTTAGTTTAAATTTAGTTGGTTTAGTTTTAGGTTTTTTTTTGGTTTGTTATGCATGTATTATAATTTATTATATTAGTAGTTTTTTTGGTTTTTAATTAGATATATATTGGTTTTTTTGTAGGTTAGTATTTATATTTATACCAATTATATATTACGTTTATTTAGGTTGTTCTTTACACTCATAGATTTAGTAGTTTAGTTTAGTGATTACATAATTGATTTAACCTAATTTTAGTTTTGGCGTATAATTTACTTTCCTTTGTAGTTAATTTTATTAGGCTTATTTTTTTTGTTAGATATTTATTTTGGTTCCCTTATTTTATACACCATGCCACTATCTCGTACGCCGGAAAGGGTTGATGTTCTGTGCACCATTTGCCAGGAGTGGTTGGAGGCAGAATATGAGGTTGTTACCGAATGTGGGCACCGTTTCCACGAGAAATGTTTGGAGAAATGGGTGAGGGAAAAACAGAGCTGTCCCACTTGTCGAAACGTTCCGGACTATTGGTCTTTCTGGGGAGTAGAGGGAGCGATAGCCGCCCCTGGACCGTTGGCAAGAAGCAGGGCTCAGTTAACGATCCCACAGCTTTCAAGAGATGGAGTTCCTCTCCTTAGGGAGCCAAAATTGGATACTCCACACGAGCTGGGCGGCGGTCAAGCCTTCAACGCTCCGGACGGAACAGTGGTCACCGACCAAGGGAGGGGAATAAGCTTACCACCACTACCTTCAGAATACCTACCACTACCACCACAACTACAACTACCACAACCACCACACCCACTAGGTTAGGTTAGGTTGAGAAGGGTGGACTAAAGCAATGTGCCCCACTCCATCACGAGAGATCACTGTGGATCCATTGTGGTCCCCTCGTATAAAAACCGGGCTCTAGACTACTGATTCCAAATATTGCTCTTCCTTATGAAGAGAGTAGTTCTCCATAAAGGAATCATCGCAAGTTCTGATAGATCGGTTAAGGAGAATTTCCCCAAGTACCGATGCCTGGTGCGCGCCAGACTATCACATTCACAGACTAGATGCTCCAGTGTTGGCTCAACATTCTCGTCACCACAGCGACACAGGTCAGCCATGGGTATTCCCAGCCTTTCTCCATGCCTCCCAAAGGGACAGTGTCCCGTTAGGACCCCTATAAGTTGTCTGCAAATGTCCCTGCCCAGAGACAAAATGAAGCTAGAGTTCCTCCTATCAAGTTTCGGCCAGCAGATTCTTGCTTGCCGGCATCCCGAGAGATTCACCCAGGTCCCCTCCATCTGTCTGATCGCTTCAATATCAATCATTCCCTTTACACATTCAATGGGACATAGAACCGACTCGTCGGCCAGCTCCATGCTCATCTCCGACCCCCTTCTGGCGAGCTCGTCTGCCTTTTCATTTCCAGGGAAGTCACTGTGACCAGAAATCCAGCTAATCTTCAGGTTGTTATTCATACCCACCATCTGCAATATTCTTTTTCATTCTCCCACAAGCCTGGATTTAGTAATGTGCGCCTCAACAGCCTTGATGGCAGCTTGGCTGTCAACATAAATAGTTATTGTACCATTCACGCACTGTTTTCGCACAATCAACTCCGCTGCTTTTGTCAGCGCAAAAATCTCGGCCTGAAACACGCTCGAGCTATCCGGTAGCCTCAACGATTCCATAATGTCAAGGTCACAAGAGTACACTCCCGCGCCCGTTCCGCTTTCCGTTTTGGAGCCATCTGTGTAGATAGCAACCGTGTCTGGGGCGATGACTCCAGATCGCCACTCCAGTCTGGTGGGAATATTCACAGCATAGGAATGTCCAAAACTGCAAGACGGTGTCCTGTAGTCGGTGCGCTCCGGCATGGCGGAACACAGGGAAATTGACAAGATCTTAGTGTGGCCCACACTGCCTCCCAACCAATAGCCTGCCTCACGCAGGCGCAAAGCACCCTTTGCTGCTATCGATTTTACCGCTAGTTCCAATGGGATTATGTGGAGCAGTCGGCGTGAAATTTTTGTTGTACAGGCCATAGGTTGTCTGAAATACGAACAACGTATCCTTCCCCAGCCGCAGCTAGCCCGGAAGCCAGCAAGCACGTCGCTCCAGTTTGTATTTCAGCCACCAATTCGGACGTAGGCGGAATTGGACCCCTGTTTCCCGAACTCCAACCTTCCCTTCGGTTATTTTGACTTTTTTAAGTCGAAATAACCACTCCAAGGCATCCAATCACAGCAAAATGGCGCCCAACGTGGGGCTATCCAAACCAGCGCGTAGTTCACAACGCGTGATGGGACAATATGCGAGAGTCGGAAAAATGCCGCAAAAATTTGTCACATCGAAAGGACTTAAAATTTGTCTGCTAGCGACTCAAAATAACGCTTAAACAGCACCTACAAGTCAAGTGAACAGCTCTTTTGTTACTTTACTTACTTCTAGTGTGGTTCGAATTTGCAGTTGGACATTGTGAAACCTTCATATTGACAGTTTTCTGTTGGCAACCTTTAGGCGCCATCAGAATTCCATATGAAGGGGAAGCCTTTTCTATCGGTGGGTTCGAATTGGGCTTGTTGTGGGTTCAGTAGGGTCTTTAAGACCCATCTAACTGATGTATTGTAGGTACCCTTTTGAAAAATTGGGAATCTTATCCCAATGTAGTAGTATATTTTTTTTTTTTTAAATTTGAAGTCTTAGGACAATTTTTAAATTTATTTTTTTCATATTAGTATTTTTTTGTTTTGTTTATCCCACTTTTTTATATTTTCTCGATTCCAATTTTCCCAGGAAGTTGAAGAGGCTGGGATTTGCCTTTTAACTCGACCTAGCAGGAGAGAGGATGAGGTTTGGGAGGTGGATAGCGAGAAGATACATCACATTTTTGATTTAAATTTTGCTTTTTTAATGGAATTTTTTGTTTGCTTTGATTTTTTTTTTTGCTATTAGTCTAAATATTGGCTTTGCTTTTTGATTTTTTTGTAGTGATTTTCTTTAATTTCGAAGATTCGAATTTTCTATTTGGTTATTTATTTAATTTCGCATGATTTTTTTTTGGTTTTCATTTCTTTTATTTTTAATTGCGATATTTATATATATTTATTTTTCTTTTGCTATCATTATTGGTATTGATAGCCGCGTTAATTTGATTCGTCTAGATTTCGAACTCGATTGCTTCGCTACACTTAACCAGATGCTTTGACGTATCATCTTCTTTTCTTTTTTTTGGTACCTATTTTTTGAAAATACAAGTTTTCCGGGTTCAATACTGTTCTTATTTATTTTGGACTCAGTCGAGTCCGAAACGTCACGCAAAATAAATAAGAACAGTATTGAACCCGGAAAACTTGTATTTTCATTTCAACATGTACTGTGAAAACATTCACCAAAACATTACTTATTTTTTTTGAATCCTTAGTTTGAGGAATATTCTTGTAGTTAATATATTTCCCTTGTAACTATTTATTTATTATAGGCGTTTTTCTATTTTGCATGTTAGGTTATTTTTTTTGTATCCTTAGTTAATTATTCCTTTTCTTTTCGTATGGTATTATAAGCTGGTGAATTATTTATATATTATTATTATTAAAATTTGTTAATTATTATATCTTTGAATAGTATTTTTTTTAAGTTTATAGTAGTTTTCGTAGTTTCAATTTTTAGATTTAGTTGTTGAATTTATTTTTTTTGTTGGCTTAGTTTAATTTTTCTTAGATTTAGTTGTTATTTTGTTAGTTTAAATTTAGTTGGTTTAGTTTTAGGTTTATTTTTGGTTTGTTATGCATGTATTATAATTTATTATATTAGTAGTTTTTTTGGTTTTTAATTAGATATATATTGGTTTTTTTGTAGGTTAGTATTTATATTTATACCAATTATATATTACGTTTATTTAGGTTGTTCTTTACACTCATAGATTTAGTAGTTTAGTTTAGTGATTACATAATTGATTTAACCTAATTTTAGTTTTGGTGTATAATTTACTTTCCTTTGTAGTTAATTTTATTAGGCTTATTTTTTTGTTAGATATTTATTTTGGTTCCCTTATTTTATACACCATGCCACTATCTCGTACGCCGGAAAGGGTTGATGTTCTGTGCACCATTTGCCAGGAGTGGTTGGAGGCAGAATATGAGGTTGCATCGTTTCCACGAGAAATGTTTGGAGAAATGGGTGAGGGAAAAACAGAGCTGTCCCACTTGTCGAAACGTTCCGGACTCGTGGTCTTTATGGGGAGTAGAGGGAGCGATAGCCGCCCCTGGACTGTTGGCAAGAAGCAGGGCTCAGTTAACGGTCCCACAGCTTTCAAGAGATGGAGTTCCTCTCCTTAGGGAGCCAAATTTGGATCCTCCACACGAGCTGGGCGGCGGTCAAGCCTTCAACGCTCCGGACGGAACAGTGGTCACCGACCAAGGGAGGGGAATAAGCCTACCACCACTACCTTCAGAATACCTACCACTACCACCACAACTATAACTAGCACAACCACCACACCCACTAACACGATGGCGACAACAGAGGCACGTGTGAATCTTGGAGTTGATGAGAACAATCAACTGATTCGCACTGTGCTGAGGGAGGAGCGATCTCATCAATTCCAAGAGTCGCGCAGTGATCGTTCAAGTACAACGAATCACACCTCCAGAGCTACAAGTGCTGCTCGAGCACCTGAGAGGGCTCAGCCACCACAATATCCGGTCGCTCAGTTCGCTGATCGTAGGAGCACCGGACCAAACTTTAGACGCCGCAACACTACAAGTCCCATACGGACATGGCGATTGAAATTTAATGGAGACGCTACGCTCTTCAGGGAGGTTCGAAGACCACTTTTTCTCCTCCATTTGACCTTCTTTTTGCAAGAGCATGTCCTCTGAAATCAAATCTCCATTGTAACTCCCAAGGAATCATTTAAAAACGGTTGTAAGGGTGCATAGAACGAGGTTTCTCTTTAGAGATGCAAGAACAACTCGCTTTGCTCTTCTTTTCTCCTCCTTTTTTTTGTTGCAATCTGATCTTCAATCGAAGTGCAGTGGAATTATTTAAAAAACATACTGCAGTCACGATCGGCTGCAAGCCAATTGCAAGATACTTTAGATGAAGTACTGAACTCCGATTTATATTGTAGTTGGTTTATTTGATTTGCCCAGCCACCTCAGTCGCCTCCTTGCAACCGCCTGGCACTCACACAAAATGTGGGTGATTGTGGGTTAAGTGTTTAATGCTGATATACGGTGTAGGTTACTATGCGACTGACAACCTAAAAAATAACGTTCCAAATAGCCTCCTGGTTATTGCTTAGGTTGACAGTCGCATAGTAACCTACAACGCATCTCAGACTGTTGGCAGATTTTTATTGTAGCTTTAAATCATTTATTGAAAACTTACTTGTTAAAAAACGCTTTCTAGTTCGTATTTTGAATACAGTACTGTATGAAGCAATACTTTCATAATCCATGCAGCTTAATTAATCAAATCTAAACTTGGAGGTATTCTGCAACCAAAAATAGATGATATGAATACAAATTTTGGCAAACAGTTTCTTCATTTACAACATTTTTCATTAATATCTCAAGATTGAAAATTCGTTCACAGTCTGCCATGTTACACCATTTCCCATCAGTTTGCCAGTCAAGCCTAGTACGGACCTCGATGAAAATTTTCATTCGCTAATTTGCCATATATCTCTCCCATCTCCACAGTGAAAAATTAGTTGTGTAGAATACTGTGGGAAGTAAACAGCTGGGAACAGCTGTTCGTTTGACATTTACCTTTGGCAAAATAAAATTTATTATACGCGTGTTTTCTATGGTAAATAAGTGTCATGGATAAAAATATCGACCACGGTTAATATTATACGCTCATAAAAAATCTTAAGATTCGTTTTGGTTTAAAAAAACACTTTGAAAAAAAAATGACAAATTCAAAATTTTCATACCATGCAAAATTAAATAGCAGCACCTTTAAATCAGTGGCGTGGTGTACATGGAAGCAAGGGAAGCATTGCTTCTTTTACATTTTACTGAAAAATATCTAAAATGCGTTTTCTAAATCGCGCAGAATAATCGCGAAAAAAAGTCATGTTTCAAACATTTTCTTTGCACAGTCTAAATAAAAGTTCGCAAGAAACTACTCGCGAATTGGCAACACCACGCCAAATGCAAGCGAAAGAAACCAAGAAGCAATTTGAAAGTTGCATCTATGAGGGTTCATTTCATTCCGTAGTAAACCCACTGTGACGTCATGAAAAAAAACGTTCATACACTGGACGGTGGAAGCAATAAGATATTTGCTTCACAATTCTTGGCTGCAGCGAGAAGCTTTCAGCAAGCAGAGATCTGATAAGAAATAAGTGCTACCAGACTAGGATAGGAATTGAATTCTGAACGATTTGGAATTGAATTGTGGTAAATAGTTGAATTATATTTAATTTGGTTTTTAGATCTCAAGAACCACTTACGCTGGGAGGCTGAAATTTAAAACTTATGTAGAACTATGATAGTGGACCTATTTGCGAAAAAATTGGCGATAAGGGTTGAGGAGTGTTGGAGTGGGTGGGAAAGCAGTTCGAAGTGCTTGAAAGCTGGGGTTAAAACATTCTAAAAGACGTATGTCCTGAACGGTTGATGTCAGAAGATTGAAATTTTGTAGTTATATTAAGGGATAATAGGAGATTAATCAAAAGCTACAATTTTTGAATCGGGTGAAACTTTGGATTAGAATATCTTCTCCAATTATACTAGGAAGGTAAAATTTGGTTTGTGTAGAATTAGAAGTAGAATTACAAGTGGAACCCATTGAATGTACAAATTTTGAGGTGGGAGGTGGAGCACAAATGTAGGGCGATAGCCATTTTTAAGAAAATTTAATTTTTGATTAAATTATAGTTGTTTTCCGGCGTCAGTAGGGTTTCTGGTGTGAAACCCCAACACGAAATCCCCGACTGTTGATTAATCGCTGTCCTTGAGGACATGACAGTTGGAAAACCTTCACTGGATACGCCAGTTTTATAAGATTGTGTTGGACTAGGTCCGAAGGAGCTGTTTCGTCATCGGAGAGCACAGACTCGTCAGAGGGTGTATCATGCCTACTATCCGAAACACCCTTACAGCTGGTGGAATTGCTGAGCATAATTTCTATATAGCGAACTCGAAATCAAATTTACAGTCCGCGACTTTTAAACTTAGCTAACTTCCCGTCATCGCAACCCTATACTAAAGGCAGGTGGCGCTGAAGATCACCTAATATATCAACCAATTTGGTGGAATTTTTGGTTGTACGCCAGGATATATAGAGCTAAACGCTGAGAGCGCGACATCGAAACCCGCCAACAGGAATTTTATTTTTTCGCTAATTTTAAGAATGGAATTTTTTCATGGTAAGCTACCATAGAAGCAAATTTGATTAAATGTTAGTTGTTTTCCGGCGTCAGTAGGGTTTCTGCTGTGAAACCCCAACACGAAATCCCCGACTGTTGATTAATCGCTGTCCTTGAGGACATGACAGTTGGAAAACCTTCACTGGTTACGCCAGTTTTATAAGATTGTGTTGGACTAGGTACGAAGGAGCTGTTTCGTAATCGGAGGGCATATACTCGTCAGAGGGTGTATCATGCCTACTATCCGAAACACCCTTACAGCTGGTGAAATTGCTGAGCATAATTTCTATATAGCGAACTCGAAATCAAATTTACGATCCGCGACTTTTAAACTTTAGCTAACTCCCGCCATCGCAACCCTATACTAAAGGAGGTGGCGCTGAAGATCACCTAATATTTCAACTAATTTGGTAGAATTTTTGGTTGTACGCCAGGATATATAGAGCTAAACGCTGAGAGCGCGACATCGAAACCCGCCAACAGGAATTTTATTTTTTCGCTAATTTTAAGAATGGAATTTTTTCATGGTAAGCTACCATAGAAGCAAATTTGATTATACAACCCTACTGACGCCGGTAAACAACTAACATTTAATCAAATTTGCTTCTATGGTAGCTTACCATGGAAGCGTTCTACTTTTAAAATACTCCAAACCTTCCAAGTAGATATGTTAAACTGCAATGCCAAGCGTCGGATACTGATCCATGGATCATTTTGCACTGCTTGCAGTATTCTTTCATCAATCTGAACAGCGATTTTAGGCGCTTTGCATTTACTCTCCTTGTTGTAACGCTGCCAGTTTCCCTAATTCTCCTGTAAATGTCTTGAAATACTCTCCTGCTAGGTGTCCGTCGATGAGGATGTCTCTGGTGGTAAAGCATTCGCGCGGCTTGTGCATTTTGGTCACACTCTCCATAAATTAACATCATGTCAGCATATTCTTCATTGGAGTACTCAGGCATTTTGAAATAATTTTTTAAATTCTACTGACACCTTCTTCTCTTAACATCGTAACTAAAACTGATAAAAATGTGAAGGTAGTTTTGCTTTTATAGGCTTTTTATTTTGTAAGACACCCTATTAAATAAGGCATAGTACCGCATCCACTAGTACCTACCACGTCCAGGTAAAAGCATCAATTATGTTGAAACTCACTTACATTTCATTGTTTTCCTTCATACTTTAAATAGTAATAAATGTGCAATAAAAATACTGTAGTACTACCGACAAATTAAACAGGTTTTTAAACGTGGTCCACTTTATGGCACTGACTTTTAAATATTTAATTTTTATGCGATATGTATTTTTACCTATTACTTCCAAAATGTTAATCGTAACTCATACATATGTATGCAGCTTTTGTAGGTAATAATACAGCTCATAAAAAAATAAAATTAAAATTACATTTTTATAATCGGGTTTTCTGAGAAAAACTACATTGATCACTGAATTTTTAGGGTTGACGTAGCAAAAATCTGTGTTATCGAGTAAATATCTCAAGATTGGGTGCAGTTACAATTTAGGCTGTTACATCAAATGAAAGGTAATTCGATTCCCTAAAAAACGAGTTATAACACTTTGCCTTGTGATTATTCGTTTTCAAGATATAAAGTTTTAAGTGAGTGAGGGTACCGGTCAAAAACACTTTTCTTAACCACCCTGTATCTCCACTAATATTGAAAATTGACCCACCCTGTAGAACAACTTTTTTCTCCAAATATATCAAGGAATAACCCCTTACAAGGTGGCACACGGAGTTGCAAACACCCTGTATATGTATATTGGACATTCCGAAATAAATTTTACTTCTGCGTGTTCTTTATGTAAGCGCCTTGAAATGTTTTTTTTCTAATTTTTCGATATCCTTAGGGGGTGTAAGGTGGTTGTGTACGTTTTCACGAATTTCCATATATTGGGTCTAATGAGATATTCAATTCACTTTTATTTCTAAAGGCTTTAAATTTAATCGAAGAAAAATCTGATGAAAGCACTTTTCGATATTAAACCCCTGGGGATTTTCACGAATTCCGAAAAATTTTTGGGGTTAATGAGATCGAATTCGGTTTTACTTCTATTGACTCTTCTATTAAAAAAAATACGTAAATAAGTAAAAAAACAAGCCAATCGTATAGTACTCTAGATGAATACTGAACTCCGATTTATATTGTAGTTGGGGATAAAGTAGAATTACGTGTGTGCATGTTGTATGTCCTTTATAAGGACTGCCATTAGATTGCTACTCAAAACTAAAAGACAATATTCAGTGTTTAATTTCATGTCTTGAACTGGGCACGCATCGAAAAAAATGTCCTTTTTGAAGGACTTTCACATGGGAGGTGCAGGAAGGACTCACTTGATTCCTTACATATTTATCCTTTTCCTTGGAACCATTTAAAAATGAACGTGTACAAAATTTGAAATTCGTAGCTTCAAGCGTTCAAAAGTTATCGAAAAATATTGTTGAACACGTGTCTTAAGGACATTTTGTATGGCAGCTACCAGAAGGAGTAAAAGGATTTCGCTGATTAGTAAACTCGAACTTCGTTTTTATTCAAAACTAATTTGTACAAAATTTTGAATTCATAGCTAAAAGATTACTTGATTTATAGTAAGTTCCGTAAATTAAGTGAAGACGTTTTGACAGGATATTTGTATGGCAGCTACACGAAGGACTAATAGGATTTTCATCATAATCATACATTTAGCTCCAACTATTGGAAAAATACTACGTACAAAATTTCAAAGACGTAGCTTACACCCTTCTGAAGTTATCGGCCAATATGCTTAAAGACGTGTTTTAAGGACATTTTGTATGGCAGCTACCAGAAGAAGTAAAAGGATTTCGCTGACTAGTAAAGTCGAACTTTCTTTTTACTCAAAACTAATTTGTACAAAATTTTCAATTCATAGCTAAAAGATTACTTGAGTTATAGTAAGTTCCGTAAATTAAGTGAAGACGCTTTGACAGGATATTTGTATGGCAGCTACACGAAGGACTAATAGGATTTTCTTCATAATCATATATTTAGCTTCAACTATTGGAAAAATAACACATACAAAATTTCAATGTCGTAGCTTAAACCCTACTGGAGTTATCGACCAATATTCTTGAACACGTGTTTTAAGGACATTTTGTATGGCAGCTACCCGAAGGAGTAGGACGATTTTGCCCGTTAACGAACTTAGCCTTACAAATCCAACCAAACATCCAGATTCAAAATTTCAAGATCCTAGGTGAAGGCGTTCTTGAGTTATCGTGATCACGGACAGACGGACGGACGGACGGACGGACGTCAGGCGGATTTGAGGTTTTTGGACACAAATAAACAAAAAATAATATATAACTTTTTTTCGTTCGCGGCTTGGTTCTATGCGTTACAAACTTTTGGGCTGGATTAAACTTATAATACTCTATATGATTTCATCTAGAGTATACAAATCTGCCAATACTCTGGACGAAACTTTATAAGAAGTCCGTTTAATGATAAGCTGCGGTGAAGGTGACTCCGACTGACAACCGAATGAAAATTTTCATTCGAACTCCGTACCACAAAATAGAAAGCCAACGCGAAAATCGAGCAATGAAAATTTTCATCGCTTTTACTTTATTATTTTAATAATAAAGTATTGTCATCGATTTTTAAAAAAAAAAAATTTGCTACCCTGAAAATTTTTTTTTATACGTTTCATGACTAATAAGCACCAAAAAAGCAAAAAAAATGTTCAGTCCGTCTGTGCGCCGTCCGCCGACCGCCGTCCGCCGTACGCAAAACGTTTGAGGGCTTATAACTCCTAAACCCTATAAGCTATTGAATTGAAATTTTTTTTATTAATAGACTGGGTACGTCCCTTGAAGTGACCTCTTTTTGCGGGTGGGAGTATGAGGGGGGAGGTGGGGAAAGCGTTTTAGACGAAAAATTTTGGTTTCTAGATCTTAGCAACCGCTTATGTTAGGAAGCTGAAACTTGAAATTTATATAGAGCTTCAATAGTGGAACCATTTGCAAAAATATTGTTGATATGGGTGAAGGGGTGTGGGAGTGGGGGGAAAAATAATGCGTCCAAAACGCAAAAAAGGCGAGATAGAGACATTCTAAAATCCATATCTCCTAAACGGTTAATGTTACGAAATTAAAACTTAATAATCATCTGTAGGTATACTAGGACAATAGATCGGAAATAAATTTTTGAGAGGGGGCAGTGACGTACGGGGGTGGGGGTTGAAAAACTTTAGATTACGATATCTCACGAACAAATTGCACTAGAGAAATAAAATTTGGTCTGTGTATAAAAGTTGACAAATAAAGTTTGCTGAAAGTAAAATTTTTTTAGGGGGTGGTGGACCATGGAAGTGGAGGGGGTAAGAATTTTTTTAAAAAATCACGTCTTATATCTCAAGAACAGTGTAAGACAGATGCTTAAAATTTTTACCAGAAGTAGGCCTAATAGACCCCCAGCAGAGAAAAAAATGTCAGGGATGAGAGTGTAGGGGGTGAGGGTGGGGGAGGGTCAAAAGGAAAAAGTTCCGATTTTTATATCTCGAGAACCTATGATGATATTAAGCTGAAACTTAGTATTTAGATAGAACTATGGTTACTACCAACATGCTACTGCATGTTGGAAAAATATAATTTTGTATAGGGGTAGTATGGTACGGGGGTGGGGGGTGTTGTCCTTAACTATAGAACGGCTTATGCTAGAAAGTTGAAATTTGAAACATATAAGTAAATCAACTAGAAAAGTAATTCTGATTAAAAAAAAATTCAAATATCTATTGGCGTTCGGAAGTAGGCAAACAAAATTATCATTGAAAATGGAATGCATATATTTTCACGATTTTCGTCATATCTATTAGGTCTTTCCAAATATTGAATTCATTTTTTTTGTACGGATTTTTCATATAAATACCTAGAAAGTGTTTTCAGGATTTTTTGAAATTCGACCCCCAAGGTGGTGTAAAGGGGATGTATACATTTTCAAGAATTCAGCCGTATCCCTCAGGTCTGATTAGATATCGAATAACTTTTCACTTCCACGGGCTTATTTAATAATCACCTAAAACCCGTTTTCAGGTTTTTTCCTTTTTCAACCCCTAAGAGGGTAAAAACGGGTTGAACACGTTTTCACGAATTCCGTCATATCTCTTAGGAGTGATAAGACATCGGATTGGTTTTTACTTCCTCTAGCTTTCTTTATTGATATCTAAAAACTCATTTCAGGATTTTTGGATATTCAACCCAAAAGTGGGTGCAAGGGGGTTGCAATATGTTTTCACAAATTCTTACATATTTCTAAGTTCTAATGAGATATCGAATTCATTTTTACTTCCCAAGGCTTCCTACATAATCGTCAAAAAGTTGATTTCAGGATGTTTGTTATTCAACTCCAATAGGACGTATGGCTTTCGACATATTTCTCAGGATTGATGAGATATTAGATTGGTTTGTACTTCCACAGACTTTTTATATAATCGCCTACAAACGCATTTCCGATTTCATGTAAAGGCCCAAAACGAAATCACGAAAAACCTTCTAATGGCGTAACAACTGATATAGACCTCGTCCCGGAGTATGATCCAATTACGTAATTCATATGTTATATGTGTCAGCGGCGTAAGTATTCTAGCGCGACCCCATTCTAACCGCTTCCCGAACATTTTTTTAGGTTTTCAGTCACATAGTAAACTACACCGCATCTCAGAATTAAACTCGTTCCGAACTTCTACCCAAAAAATAATAAAGTTGCGCCCAAACTGTTGGCAGATGTTTTACATGCATTTGATATGGGAATGAAAATTTTCATCGAGGTCCGTACTAGGCTTAAGAAGGAATGCTTTACATTTCGGTCGATTCGCTTACATCATAGGCACCAATCTTCTAAATAGCACTGGATATGAAGCCCCTGGCTTCTTGTCTACCTTACATCCGACCACTCATTACAAACCTCAAGAAAATTACAAAACTTTCTTCCGAGGAAATTGAAAAGAACTGAATGATGAAAGACAAGACATTCATTGCAGTAGTCGGGGATAATCTTGTCGATTTATCCAACAATCCACTAGTCCGGATCCGTTTTCAAGCGGAAATAATTGGCTAAAGATTTGCGCATAGGCAAAAGGCTTTATAGAAGTTTCCAGTTCCGTAACCTATCTGAGCAAAGTATAAGAAGTCGCGGAGTTTGTAGCTAACTGTTGGTTAGACTTCACGCGCTCCAATGATTCTTCAAACGGTCGACGACGGTCGACGGCCAACAACCCAAAGAGGCTGGTATACATGCAAGACATCGGCGAAGAAACGAAATGGCACCAACCTGAATTAAGCCACGGAACAATTCACTCGCTGTTATTCCAAGCATTATTGCTTATTATTTATATGAAGATTGTTTTCTTTAGCTCCAGATTATGATCACATCGCACAACACACACTCAAATCTGGCGTAAAGTATGACTTGAAAGAAAAAATTGTTCTGATGTAATTTACCGAGATAGCTGGTAACGACAAAAAGCTATCAAATGTATTATTATAACACGCTGGCTCGAGGTATGCTAAGATCAAACAAAGTTGATTTCAATTTTGATCGAGGAATAAAATAGAGAGTTTATTTAAAGCTTGAAAATTGTGCCCAATTGGAGGGTGATAGCTGCCATCAGGCTGGGAGCAGCTTTATATTTTTTGGGTGTAATCAGCTAGGAATGGGAGCAATTGTAGATGGCTGCCAGCAGGCTGGGGGCAGCCTTATATTTTAGCAGTTCCATCCGTATCGAGCTAACAAACAATTCCATGTACGTTCACACCACACAAGTACACCACCCACTCAACTAGTCAATAAACATTAAACTTGTTCGTGTAGGGTAGACCAGGTAGAAATGCATCATTTTTCATTAATTACTCCATATCTCCGTAGAAAAAAGAGAAACTTGATTAATTTTACTTTATTATTTTTTAATAATAAAGTATTGTGATCGACCTGAAATTTTGTATACTAGTATACTAGTTAACCCCAAAAAAGAAAAAAAAATGTCTGTTTGTCCGCCGTAGACGCCGTCCGCAAAACTGTTTGAAGGTGCGTAGTTCGCAAACCCCTTGAGATATTAATTTCAAATTTTTATGGAAGGTAGAATGGGTGAACCCCGACGGGTGGTTTCTTTTGGAAGGGGGAGAGGAAGGGGAGCGTTTTAGATGAAAAATTTTGGTTTCTAGATCTCAGGAACCGCTTATATTTACTAGGAGGCTGAAAGTTGGAACTTATGTACTATGATAGTGGACCCATTTGCCATAAAATGGTCGATAGGGGTCGAGGGGTGTGCGAGTGAAGGGATGGGGGGGGGGGGGGGAAACAATGCATCCAAGACGTTTGAAAGATGGGATTGAACCATTCTAAAATTCATACCTCCTGAACGATTGATGTCAGACGGCTGAAACTTTGTAGTTGTCTTAAGAGATATTAGGAGATTAGAAAATGGTTAGAATTTTAAGGGGAGGGGGTGAGGGGTGGTGAGGGGGTGGGTGATGAAAAACTTTTAATTACAATATCTTCCGACTCAATTGTGCCAGGAAGATAAAATTTAGTTTCTGTATATAGAATTACCAGTGGAGTCTACTGAATGTAACATTTTTGAGGGGGGAGGTTAAGCGCGGAAATGGAGGGGACAGTCATTTTTCAATAAATTTAATTTGTATGTCTCAAAAACTGTATCAGATATGATATTGAAAAATTTACAGGAGT
Organism: Beris morrisii; assembly: GCA_951812415.1. Taxonomy (NCBI): domain Eukaryota; kingdom Metazoa; phylum Arthropoda; class Insecta; order Diptera; family Stratiomyidae; genus Beris; species Beris morrisii. The sequence continues at coordinate 87,388,404 of OX638310.1, read as the reverse complement.
TAGGACCAGTAGTTTCCTTTGCATTTTTCTTTTTCTCCGGATAACTGTTCGGAATTACTCGGTATTTTAACGATTACTGATCGTCATCGTATGGATAGGAAAGAGAAAGAGAATACCGTCTCTGCTTTGTAGATTTAACTTACGGGCGAGCACCAATGGCGAGTGGTGCATTTCTACCACTGGTGCAGGGCTACCCATTCTATCCACACCGTACGCAATATACTTTTTATAATAAACTCAATTTTTATTTAAGCCTAACTACATATTGGTTAACTTATTTTATGGCAGTCACGATTTTAAATATAGCAAAAGTTAATAAAGAGATAATTTCAACTACAATGTTTTAAAAAAATTTAATTTTCAATCCAATTTTTACTTCAAATTTCCAGTATATTTCATTTTTTCAAGTAAAAGTACTCATTTCAAGCACTTTTACACAAAATTATTGGGATTAGTAAATTATTCATGTACTTTTCAACTGAACCGTTCAATTTACATGAAAAGTCTCACAAAATTACGCAAAATTTCAGGTAAAAACATACTGCAGTCACGATCGGCTGCAAGCCAATCGTATAATACTCTAGATGAATACTGAACTCCGATTTATATTGTAGTTGGGGATAAAGTAGAATTACGTGTGTGCATGTTGTATGTCCTTTATTAAGGACTGCTATTAGATTGTTACTCAAAACTAAAAGACAATATTCAGTGTTTAACTTCATACCTTGAACTGGGTAAGTCATCGAAAAAAAATGTCCTTTTTAAAGGACTTTCACATGGGAGGTGCAGGAAGGACTCACTCGATTTCTTACATATTTATCCTTTTCCTTGGAACCATTCAAAAATTAACGAGTACAAAATTTCAAATTCGTAGCTTGAAGCGTTCAAAAGTTATCGGAAAATATTGTTGAACACCTGTTTTAAGGATATGTTGTATGGCAGCTACCAGAAGGAGTAAAAGGATTTCGCTGATTCGTAAACTCGAACTTCCTTTTCACTCAAAACTAACTTGTACGAAATTCCGAATTCGTAGCTAAAAGATTACTTGAGTTATAGTGAGTTTCGTAAATTAAGTGAATACATTTTGACAGGATATTTGTATGGCAGCTACACGAAGGATTAACAGGATTTTCTTCATAATCATATACTTAGTTCCAACTATTGGAAAAATAACACGTACAAAATTTCAAAGTCGTAGCTTAAACCCTTCTGAAGTTATCGACCAATATTCTTGAACACGTGTTTTAAGGACATTTTGTATGGCAGCTACCAGAAGGAGTAAAAGGATTTCGCTGATTAGTAAACTCGAACTTCCTTTTCACTCAAAACTAATTTGTGCAAAATTCCGAATTCGTAGCTAAAAGATTACTTGAGTTATAGTGAGTTTCGTAAATTAAGTGAATACATTTTGACAGGATATTTGTATGACAGCTACACGAAGGACTAACAGGATTTTCTTCATAATCATATATTTAGTTCCAACTATTGGAAAAATAACACATACAAAATTTCAATGTCGTAGCTTAAACCCTTCTGAAGTTATTGACCGATATTCTTGAAGACGTGTTTTAAGGACATTTTGTATGGCAGCTACCCGAAGGAGTAGGACGATTTGGCCCGTTAACGAACTTAGCCTTACAAATTCAACCAAACATCCAGATTCAAAATTTCAAGGTCCTAGGTGAAGGCGTTCTTGAGTTATCGTGCTAACGGACAGACGGACGGACGGACGGACGGACGGACGGACGGACGGACGGACGGACGGACGGACGGACGGACGGACGGACGGACGGACGGACGGACGGACGGACGTCAGGCGGATTTGAGGTTTTTGGCCACAAATAAACAAAAAATAATATATAACTTTTTTTCGTCCGAGGCTTGGTTCTATGCGTTACAAACTTTTGGGCTGGATTAAACTTATAATACTCTATATGATTTCATCTAGAGTATAATTAACTATACATATGAATTGAAAATTACGTTCATTTTCATGTAAACCACGAAGTTGGACGTTTCGTTCGATTTTGTTTTCTACTGAAACGAAAATGAAACGCTTTTGGTTGCGCAGTGGCTACGCGCGCCAAGCCTACGCAGCAAAACCAGAATTAATCGCGGGTTCCATTCTTATCTACAGCCAAGTGTTTTATTAAGAGTAAGTAAGTAAGAAATAATATTATAATAGAATATTAAACGTATCTTGAAGAGTGCTAACTTTACACTTTCTTTAGAGTGTAAATTCAAGAGAATATCCAGTGAATTTGCTGCTTTAAATTTACTGATTACAAATTGAAATTTACTGACCGAAAATTGCAAATTACATTCAAATTGACTATTACATCCCAATGTAAATTTATACCCTGTACAGACTATGCGTTTTAAACGCGTTTAAGTAGGCAAAATGAATGTGTTAATAAAGTAGTGTTCAGACTAGGCAACTCCCTTTATTTTGATACATGACAGCTTGACGTGATTTGTTTTGACAATTATGATATTCATCTGTGTTTCATTAGCAAATTTAGGCTTTCTAAATTATTTGAAACAAAAGTGTATGGCAGTAATAAAAAGTGAATTTATTAGTTAATGCAGTCGTTGCACATGCACAAAATTGAGTTTCTGCAGCATTAAATAGTTTCTTTCAAAGTTTACTTCGATTTCCGCGAGAGTCGCAGTACATGTTTTCTGTTAAACGCGTTGTAGGAACGTGTTTTCTTAAATGTAAACGGGAAGTGATTCCAAAGCGTTTAACTCGATTTAAACGCGTTAATCTCGTAGTCTGAACCACTGAGCTATATGTATAAATGGAGACCCTATCGGCTCATTTCTCTATACGATATGACAGATTGAAATAGCCGATGAAATTGTACTCTCTCGCTCCTTCTTAAAATTTCGAAATTCGAACAACATGGGCAACAACTTAAATAAAATTAAAAACTTTTCAATTTGAATTATCAGTTCTGACAATTCAAATTGTTCGCTTTGATGGTCAGAAGTTGCGTTTTGCGTTCGAAATTCATAACACAACTCACAGCTTACTTCAATTTTTTTTATTAATAAATTTCTTGGGAAATAACAGTTCCAGGAATATTTATAATGGTTGAGCATGTACTTAATACGTTATTTTTGAATTTGGCGCCATACCGATAAGTACATGGTATTATATTCGTACTGCAGTAGCCAATATTACCTGTCAAATTTGCACAGCTTAGTTGCAATTTTATGAACTCATTTTCTTTAAATACCTTGCAGTATTTATCAAATTGAAATTATTTGGTAATTTTTCAATTCGAAATTACACCTAAAAATTCGGCCAGCCGTTTAGATAACCCGACCTATTAAATCGCTAACTTGAGGTGAATAATACAATTTTATACCCAGAGAAATTAACCAGTGATTAAAGTTAATACCCCGGATAAGTTAACAGCTGGTTAAGGCAAAAATAACCCGAGGTGAATAATACGGCCCATAATGTGGACAATTTCTAGCGGTGTTGTAATATTACTACACAGTCAGTAAATTTATGAATTAAATGTGTAAAAACAAACAGTTTTAAAACTTACTCTCAATTTTGTAAAATTTAATGAAAATTCGTAAATTTACTACATTAATGCGGAACATTTTACTGCTTTAAGGATAGTAATTTTCACAAAATTTTTTACTGTGTGGATATCCAATTTTTGGGACATGTATGTACTATGGTACAGAAGTACCCGACCTAACAAAGAAGCCACAAATAATTTGAGGAAAAATATCTTCATTTCTTTTTGATCGATACACTTTTCCCAGCGATGTTGGATATCTTCGATACCCTCTTTATTGTGAGAAATGTTGAGCTCCTCAAAATAACCGTCAGCCGCAGACTCCAACTCTTCTCTGTTGGCAAATTTTTTACCACCGAGTCATTTTCTTAAGTTTGAAAAGAGAAAATAATCCGAGGGGATAAAATCTGGCGAATAGAGTGAACTTTAACTCATTGATTTTGACCAACGTGATAATGGATATGTGAACGGGTGCATTGTCTTGATGAAACAACACTTTCTTTTTCGTCAAACGCGGCATTTTTCCTTGATTTCATCACTCAAACGCTGCAATAAGTTCGTATAACACTCGCCGTTAATTGTTATACTCTTTTGAAGATAATCAATGAAAATTAGCCCACTAGTATCCCAAAAAAATGACGTCATAGCCTTTCCTGCAGATGAGACTGCCTTCGCCTTCCTTGGAGCTGATTCTCCCCTGTTAGTTCATTGTTTAGACTGTTTCTTCGTTTCAGGTGTGAAGTGATGGACACATGTATCATCCATGGTTATGAATCAACGCAAAAACACCGCTTTATCGCTGTGAAACATCGCCAAACACTCGATTGAAACATCCTGAAGACGCTGATTTGTTCCATTGTAAGCAAAGGCGCACAACTTTCTCATGTCCGAATTTTCAGTAAATATGCGTTGTACGGCACATTTTGAAAAACCTACCAACCTACCATGTCTGATAGCTACTACTTCTAGGATACTACCCTAATACTGGATATCCAGAATTGGGAACAGTTCAATATCCTAACATATTTACACAAAATTTCACTATTTCTTGTAATTGCTACAAAATGTTAAAAATATGTTTCGGAATATGTAGTTACGTCAAAATAATATATATCAATACATATCGTTTTTAAGAGCAGTTTGAAGGGAACTAATTTAAAAACTTATTGCGCGCCAGAATTCTTCGCGATTTTTCAAAAACAACTGACAGTAAATATGGAATTGATGTCATCAGATAAGTGACTAACTTCATTTGATATTTCAGTTCCCGCCACTAAATTTAGATGGGGTCATTAAGATCCCATTTTAACACGGTGTCCAGTGGCGAACGTATCCAATATTTGGTGCGCCAGCCCTACGTGTGCAACTACTCAAAAAAAATATTTGAAGAAATTGTGGCAGTTGTAAAGAGTATATCCTATGCATTTCCACGGAATCTTATAGCTTCAGAACGAAATAAGTGTTAAGAAAAATTCCTTATTAATTACCAGGCGTGAAAGTTGGTCAACGGGAAGTGTAGCAAAAATTTAAAGGAAAACTTGTTTTTTTTGGAAATTTCCGGTCGATCATAACACTTTATTTATTATTAAAATAATACCTTTAAAAATTTCCAAATTACAATATAAAGGTGCCCGAATTTCCTGTAACTGTAACCACAATATCTGCAATGAAATTCATACAAAATTTTAAACTATTTCGTTGCCAAAGTAGCGATGAACTGGTGAGTTCTTCCGGTGGACCCTGACATATACATAAGTTAACTGTTTACTGACCACCAGGTACATAAAGCATAAGCGATAATGCTGAAAGTAATGGAGTAATTATTTTCTCCGGCATGTTGGATGATATCGTCAGGTATGTACATTATATATTGTCTGCCTTGAATAGCTTGTGTCAAAGGGTCATACATGAACACATATGCATGCACTCAACTTTAGAGAACATGTGCCGTGTTAAACACCTGGAAGATATGGAATATATAAAGATTTCTTCTTTGGTGGAAAGAATCATGCACGTTCCTTTCTTACGTAGGCATGGTGAATATAAAGGACGGAAGTTGCTCAATGGAGTTTACTTTTTTTGTTAGATCATAAACAATGGTCCGGCATAATCATCCACCTCGTTCTCTGTTTACTCAGACAGTACAGTAAACTTCCTTTAGAACGCCCTTCCTGGCACTTGTGTCATGTTTTTATGAATGCACTGTGCTTAAGGTATCAAGTCTTGATGATTAAGTTATATACATAGAAACCGAATACATGTGTGTAATAATATGTATCCTTTCCCCCTTTCCTCGTTTTCAATTGTTATATTTCGATCGAAAAGTCCTTCCCATTTTAACAAACAGTATTCAGTTTGAAATTAGTGGGATCACTCTGATCTGTGAGATTGTTAAGAAAGAAAATTGAAGCTTATAAAAGCAATTTGTAAGGTTAAGTTTGTTGAATATTTGCCGATAATTTCAAAATTTTTTTATTTCCTTCAAGACGGAAATGCGTGCGTTAATCGCCATATAAAATTTTCAAATTTACGAGTATTAATCACATGAACGAACAATATTAAGCACAACAATAATATTGAAAATACCAGTGATGAAGCTAGTACTCTTGCATCTTTGGCAGCGTATTTTTTTACGTAGAAAGAAAAGTTACAAAATTCGGATTGAGAAAAAGAGAAAAAAACCACATAAATATATTCTTATAAAATATTAACTTTCAGTAAACCAAGAGTGAATTGCATATAATAATAATGCACAATAAGGAAGACTATTGCAAGCATTGTATGAGCCGTAAATGTATAGGACGATATTTTCACCTGCGTTACAGGAAATAGTAAATTTATCTAAATAAAAATTATTTTTTCAGATATTGCGTGACATTTATAATAGTATGATATTCGGTGGTAATAAAGTAATATGGCAAATTCAGCTTCATTTCTACAATTTTATTTGTTGCACTTGTATTTTACTTTATTATTTTAATAATAAAGTATTGTTATCGATTTTTGAAAAACGTTTCATGACTAATAGGCACAAAAAAAGAAGAAACAACTTTCACTCCGTCTCTACGCGGCCGCGTGAGGGCTTATAGCTCTCAAACCCTTTGAGCTATTAAGTTGTTTTTTTTTTTATTGGTAGACTGAGTAGACCCCTTGAAGTGGCCACCTTTTGAGTGGTGCGGGTGTAACGGGGGAGGCGAGGGAAGTGTTTTAGAGGATACATTTTTGTTTCTAGATCTCAGCAACCGCTTACGCTATGAGGCTGAAACTTGGAATTTATATAGAGCTTCGATAGTGGGCCCATTTGCAAAAGAATTGTTGAAATGGGTGGAGAGGTGTGGGAGTGGGGGTAATAATAATGCGACCGAAACGCTAAAAAGCTGAGATGGAGACATTCTAAAATCCATATCTTTTAAACAGTTAAAGCCACTACATCGAAACTTCATATTTATCTGTAGGTATACTAGGAGAAAAGATGAGAAATAAAATTTTGAGGAGGGTGATTGGTGTGCGGGGTGAAAAACTTTAGATTACGATATCTCACGAAATAATTGCGCTAGAAAAATAAAATTCTGTATGTGTATACAAGTCAACAAACGAAGTTTGATTAAAGTAAAAATTTTAAACGAGGCGGTGGTGGTAGTAGTAGGGAATAAGAATTTTTAAAAAAATCAAGGCTCATATCGTAAGAATAGTTTAAGATAGATGATTAGAATTATTAGGAGAGGTAAGCCTGATAGACCCATAGTAGGAAAAAATTTTTTGAAGATCTGGGTGTAGGGAGTGAGGATGTGGGAGGATGAAAATGAAAAAGTTTCGATTTTTATATCTCGAGAACATATAATCATGGAAAGCTGGAACTTGGTATTTAGATAGAGCTATATGAGCCGCTTGTTATATAGGGGAAACTACGGAGAGATGCCCCACTTTTCGTTTCAGTACAATATTCGCAAAACTATTAAGACCAATGTCATAAGCTTTATACAACAGCTGATTTAATTCATAATAAAGAGTAATAACCGTTTTTTTATAATTAATATAAATAATCCTAAATATTATAACATATTTTACAAGCCTCTCATAAGAAGGATAGATGCCTAAACCCTGGGATAGATGCCCCGATGCGTAATCGAGCATATGGGATAGATGCCCTATGGAAAAGGGCAGTACATTTCTAAATTATTCAATCTTTATTAAGCTGCGAGATGTTTTTAAGACTTTTATCACTTTTGAGTTATAGGTATGGCACAATGAACCAATTTTTCATCAATTTTACTGAAGATAAAAAAAATCAAGAATCCTAATCAGACATTCATGTTAAATGCCCAGGTAATCATATATTAAATAAATAAACATAAAAATTTGTACTTCAATAAAAAATTAAAAGTAAGGAAAATTTGTAATACAGTAGGCACAACATTATTTTTCCAACTTAGAACTAATGCACCTAAGATGGCCGCATTTAAGGGTTATGCCCCAAAGGGCAACTATCCTCTCGGAAAACGAGGCAACTATTCTTTTCGTAGAGGATAGATGCCTGCTCAATTTTAAAAGTATAAAACAACATATTCAGCATAAAACTCGCTTTACACTTTCATTTCTATCCCAGTGGGGCATCTATCCTGAGTTTGCCCTAATATAGTTTTTTATGGGGGTAGTATGGTACGGGGGTGGGGGGTGTTTTTCTTATCTATAGAACGGCATATACAAAAAAGTTGAAACTTGGTGACTATACTTAGATCTATCAGAAAAGTAATTTATATAAAAAATATTTAGAAATATACATTGGTGTACGGAAGGGGGCTAAAAGAGTGATCAGTGAAAATGAAAAGTATATATTTTTACGAATTTCGTCATATCTCTTAGGCCTTTCAAAATTATGAATTGATGTTCATTCCACGGATTTCTCACATCAGTACCTAGAAAGTGTTTTCAGTGTTTTTTGAAATTCGACTCCTAAGGGGGTGTAAAAGGGTTGACAACATTTTAACGAATTTGGCCGTAGCACTCAGGTCTGATTAGATATCGAATAACTTTTCACTTCCAGGGGCTAGTGTTATAATCGACTAAAACCCATTTTCAGGTTTTTTGGTATAAACGGGTTGAACTCGTTTTCATGAATTCCGTCACATCTCTTTGGAGTGATACGACATCAAATTGGTTTTCACTTCCTCGGGCTTTCTTTATATTTATCTAAAAACTCCGTTGAACTCGTTTTCATGAATTCCGTCATATCTCTTTGGAGCGATAATACATCAAATTGGCTTTCACTTCCTCGGGCTTTCTTTATATTTATCTAAAAACTCAGTTCTGGGTTTTTGGATATTAAACCCAAAAGTGGGTGCAAGGGGGCTGCATATATTTTCACAACTTCCTACATATTTCTTAATTGTGATGCCATATAGAATTCATTTTTACTTCCTAAGGCTTTCTACATAATCGCCAAAAAGTTGATTTCAGGATTTTTAGATATTCAACTCCAATACGTAAGGCTTTCGACATATTTCCTAGGATTGATGAGATATTAGATTGGTTTTACTTCCACAGACTTTTTATGTAATCATCTACAAACGCATTTCCGATTTCATGTAATGGCCCAAAACCAAATCACGAAAAACTTCCTAATCACGTAACAATTGATATTATACTACGACTTAGAGCTCGTCCCGGCGTATGACACAATTATGTAATTCATATGTTATATGTGGCAGCGGCGTAAGTGTTATAGCGCGACCCCATTCTTACCGCTTCCCGAACTTTTTTTTAGGTTTTCAGTCACACAGTAACATACACCGCATCTGAGAATTATACGCGTTTCGAACTTCAACCCAAAAAGTTGTAACGAGCCGCCTTGGCAGTACAGGAAAAACACCACCTTTAGCGACGCAGGCGCTACCAAAAGACCCTAGCGGAAAGAAAATAAACTCAGCCGAAAAAGCAAGACGATCACTCGCTCTCTTTCGTTAGCCAGTCGCTGAGGAGAACAGACGTGATTTCAGCACCGACCACAGTTCGGACCAAAAAAAAAAGGTGTTTTTTTTTCAAGTGCGCGACAAGAAGTAAAAGTGTGTGTTCGTTGCAGCATAATCCGAAACCAACAAAAAGGAGAGTTTTTGCATTACCGAAGGAAAGGCTAGTTGATTATTCTTCGTTTTTTTTGGCGACTCCATTGTACCCGATCGAGTCCTACGTGATAACGGGGAACCGTTATCCATAACTTACCGCGTGGCGAGCCCTCCGCACCGGCCTCAACTAGCTACCGTTCTTTTGTTTCTTCTTTTCCTTCTCCTTATGGATCGCGAGGGTTTTCTCCCCGTCCGATTCCGAATGACTCGGAAGAAAAATTAGAAAAAAAAAGAGTACAACGCCAAGAACAGAACGGTGGTAATCGCCACGAGATCATTTATGTGCAAAAAAAAAAAAAAATCACAAGGTAACGCCAACCCTTGTAATACGCGTGGTTGTGTTTTCACGGTTAGCCGTCTAAATAAAAAGTGAACGATACGAAAGATTTTCTCTTCGCATTTACGTTTGTCGTGTCGGTCGGTCGGTCCTGCCGTCGTCGTTATGGTTTTTACGAGAATCGGTCCGTAATTTGGCCGGAAACGTGAAAGCAAAAAGTAACAAAAACCATCGAACGAAAAACTGAAAGTGCGCGGATTGGGGTGACGTCGGCCTTCTCTCTTGTCCCGTCCACAAATTTGTTGCCATCCGCTGAGGCTGTCGTTTCGTTTCCGATGAAATCAGCGGACGTTAGGGAAATTCTGTCGAAACGATCGGAAAACTCAAACGGCACCTCTGTTCAAGAGTCGCGCACCGGTGGCCAGGAGCCTGTACAAATCGAGGGGAATACACTCAAGACAGAAATGTCTTAATAATCCAGTCGAAAGGATGGGTTTCGGACCTGTGATTAGGCATTAGGGAAAGTGATCAAACAAATCAACGAGACCTTCAAGGAGTATCACTTCGTTAAATATTTGACATCGCGGTTCAGGTTGCAAGTGACGACATCGAGCCGGGATGGTACAGCATGTCATTACGGACGCCGCGGTGTGTGATTTATTTGGATTCGGTTCGGTTCAGCAACCGCCCGTTGGAACTACACTTCATTGGGCTCCGCATTTGCCTTACATTCAGTTTGCTTTTACACAAGACCCAATGACTACACCTCGGCCCGCGGATAGCCGAAACGGAATGCTGGATCCTTCGCTTGCAGGTCGCATGCCATACCTCTCGCGAACCTTCTCAACGCTTGCCGAACATGCCTGGCTCGGCAGTCCAACAGACGCTGCAGATTGGAGTTCACTCCTTCAACCACTACCAAAAGATGTTCATTCTAGCCCGGGTACGACGCAGAACGTATCAGCAACTCCCCGCAAACTTCCAACTCCTTATCTATAGCGCCCGCCTGTTTCAACTATGTCGACTCATCCAACGATAATCTGATTACGAATCGGAAATAATGGCTACGACTATCGACACCTGACCAGCAGCAAAACGTACCCAGCATCGACACCAAGCAATCAACCGCCTTTTAGGACTTCGAGAAGTTAACATTCAACAGAAGAGTAATGGACCGCACATTAAATATTCACGTGGTAAGTTCAGACCGATACTGAATCAAAGTAATAGCCGTTCTGGACTCCAGATAAACTAAATAATTTTTGACGAATTTTATTTTTTATTGTGAACTATCTCTTCCTTCTTAAACATATTCAATGTTGTACTTTATTGAAGGGACGATATAATTCTAATGTTGAAAAAAATAGAAATAAAAAAAAATAAAAAAAAGAAAACACAAAAAAAGAAACAATTTAATCTTTTCAAGTTTGAGAGGTTGTCTCACCAGGATGACATTTCTGGATTAATTTCACTTAAAAGCAGTTTGTCTACGTGCGATGTAAAATAATCGGTCATCAACTTAATCCCGTTTAAAATTGATAACCTTGCCATTTGTTTCGTTCACTTACGCATTCGATATTTCTTCTGTTGGGGTTGACTTTAGGTGGGTTAGTGCGAACCGTAACAACAACTTGTACGGTAAAATTTTCGGTATTATGGTCTAGAAATATTGCAAATTTTTCTCCACATTTCGACAGTCGATCATTATAATGTCTTTCAGTTGCGGTCAACTAGGTATTAAACGCAATTTTTCAATTATATAACGACGAGCGGCGACAAACACACATCAGCCTATAGGGCTCATATATTCCGATCGGCCCAAGTCCAATGCGACTGCCAAACGATTTCCTTTCTGGAAAATCATTAGCACTGACATGGCCTTGGTCCGGCCGCAATAGCATTGCCTTAGCATCTTGGCACGACTGGGCCACAAACACTTCTGTCATCAGACGGATTGTTTCTATGATTGACTAAATGTTATCGCCACTTGGTGGCTCATCAGGTCTGGTCGCCCGTCGGGTGATCTCCTCTGGATGTTCCTTCCATAACACCTATCATCCTTTACCCTCATGTCCTCCACCCATTATTTGGTATCTGGCCCCCGTACCCTACAATCCTTCTCAGCCCGCTGACAATTAGAATGGGACGTCTCCAACTCATTCGTCAGCCCAAACGAGCATAAATATCGTGTTCACGGACCGAATCGACAACTTCACCCGATCCGACGAGCTAGCACGTGCTTTTATGCTAGATGCTCAGTCGTTTCAATGGCCGTCCGTGAGACATATGTCGTCTAATGACGACTAGTCAACGAAAACCTCGGGAAGTTATTCTCCATTTTGGTGAAGAGATGACGATTTCTTCCGACAGATGGAGGATGACTTTCAGTCTGCCAGGCTACGTTCAAAATTTCGGCAATGACGATTGCCAACTGAACGTTCTAGCGGAATAATTCGTTACAAAGTTATAACCTTGCGCCCAGACTGTTCGCAGATTTTACTTTATTATTTTTTAATAATAAAGTATTGTGATCGACCTGAAATTTCAAAAAAGTTTGCTACCCTGAAATTTTGTATTTACACGTTTTAGGACTAGTAAACACCAAAAAAGCAAAAAAAAAAAATTTCCGTCTGTCCGCCGTAGACGCCACCTATTTATATAAGCGCCTAGTAACGATCTTCAAAATTTTTCGATATCCAACCCCTAACGGGGTGTAAAGTGGTTGTGTACATATTTACGAATTCTGATATATTTCTAAGGTATATTGAGATTTGGAATTCACTTTTACTTCTATAAGCTTTAAACGTAATCGGGGAAAAACCGATTTAAGTATTTTTCTCAATTAAACCCCCTGGGGGTGTTGTTCAAGTTTTCACTGATTCCGAAAATCTTTTAGGTTTAATGTGATCGAATTCGCTTTTACTACTATGAATTATTATATTGATAAAAAAATACGTAAATAAATAAAAAAAATCTGCCAACAGTCTGGGAGCAACTTTATTATTTTATGAGTAGAAGTCCGAAAAGTGTTTAATGATGAGATGCGGTGTAGGTTACTATGCGACTGACAACCTAAGAAATAACCAGGGGGCTAGTTGGAACGTTATTTTTTAGGTTGTCAGTCGCATAGTAAACTACACCGCATCTCATCATTAAACACGTTTCGGACTTCTACCCATAAAATAATAAAGTTGCGCCCAGACTGTTGACAGATTTTTATACTCTAGATGAAATCATATAGAGTATTATAAGTTTAATCCAGCCCAAAAGTTTGTAACGCATAGAACCAAGCCTCGGACGAAAAAAAGTTATATATTATTTTTTGTTTATTTGTGTCCAAAAACCTCAAATCCGCTTGACGTCCGTCCGTCCGTCTGTCCGTTAGCACGATAACTCAAGAACGCCTTCACCTAGGATCTTGAAATTTTGAATCTGGATGTTTGGTTGAATTTGTAAGGCTCAGTTCGGGCAAAATCGTCTTACTCCTTCGGGTAGCTGCCATACAAAATGTCCTTAAAACATGTGTTCAAGAATATAGGTCGATAACTTCAGAAGGGTTTAAGCTACGACTTTGAAATTTTGTATGTGCTATTTTTCCAATAGTTGGAGCCAAATGTATGATTATAAAGAAAATCCTGTTAGCCATACAAATATCCTGTCAAAATGTATTCACCTAATTTATGAAACTCACTATACTGAAGTAATCTTTTAGCTACGAATTCGAAATTTTGTACAAACTAGTTTTGAGTAAAAAGGAAGTTCGAGTTTACTAGTCAGCGAAATCCTTTTACTCCTTCTGGTAGCTGCCATACAAAATGTCCTTAAAACACGTGTTTATGAATATTGGCCGATAACTTCAGAAGGGTTTAAGCTACGACCTTGAAATTTTGTATGTGTTATTTTTCCAATAGTTGGAGCTAAATGTATGATTATGAAGAAAATCCTATTAGTCCTTCATGTAGCTGCCATACAAATATCCTGTCAAAACGTCTTCACTTAATTTACGGAACTTACTATAACTCAAGTAATCTTTTAGCTATGAATTGGAAATTTTGTACAAATTAGTTTTGAGTAAAAACAAAGTTTGAGTTTACTAATCAGAGAAATCCTTTTACTCCTTCTGGTAGGTGCCATACAAAATGTCCTTAAGACACGTGTTCCACAATATTTTTCGATAACTTTTGAACGCTTCAAGCTACGAATTTGAAATTTTGTACACTTTCATTTTTAAATGGTTCCAAGGAAAAGGATAAATATGTAAAAAATCGAGTGAGTCCTTCCTGCACCTCCCATGTGAAAGTCCTTCAAAAAGGACATTTTTTTTCGATGACTTATCCAGTTCAAGATATGAAATTAAACACTGAATATTGTCTTTTAGGTTTGAGTAGCAATCTAATGGCAGTCCTTAATAAAGGACATACAACATGCACACACGTAGTTCTACTTTATCCCCAACTACAATATAAATCGGAGTTCAGTATTCATCTAGAGTATTATACGATTGGCTTGCAGCCGATCGTGACTGCAGTATGTTTCAAACTATTGTTCGTCCGTGACCCGTATAACTCGCGGGTACCGTCGGACCCAGGTAATCGTTGGTGTCCTTAATTGTTGTTAAGAACCCATGTAGCAAAACGTTATCCGACGGCGATCATGTAACTACCTTTTAAACTCCTATCCTTAATTTAACTAACTCCATTACACAATAAAAAGCTAATCCCTTCGTCCAACCGTTTTTCTCGTACTTGACTAACAAATTCCTCTGATTCCATTTTAGCTAAAAGTGATAAAAAGAAGCAACTCGGCGATAAGTTTTTTTTTCTTCAGAAATCCCCTTTAATATACTAACGACTTCCTGCTTTCTTCTCAGGTCGGTTCTGTTACGGATATACACCGTAACAGCTTCTCGACAGGTGTTTTCGGAGAATAGTATTCATACTCATGTTATTAGCACAATAAATCAGGGATGCCACATTTTCAAAACATCGCTAAAGGAATTAAGCCAGCTACGTTTGACGAGCAGAGGAATATGCATAAGTAACCACTTTGTTTTCAATGAGAAGGAATGTCCAAAGAAATTCCTACACTCATCCTTCTAGTTACGTCAGCCCAGCTGGCCCCCCCCACTTCATCCAAACTTAATGAAAAAATTACAGAATTATGCGCTATTTATGCGCTCTCCAAAACACCAAGAAAAAATGTTTGCGCTCCTTTCGTTTAGTAAGGATAAATCATTTAAAGGTGGGGGGGCTGAGTAGACGGCAAGCTAACCCCCCACCCCTAAAATATGAAATAATTGAAAAAATAAATACACAGGAATTATGCGCTATTTATGCGCTCTCAGAATTCATTACAACTGATTTTTGCGCTATGTCCTTTCAAGGACCTCCCATACAACTAGCAGGTCGAGATTCTCCAAAAGCAAAAACTCCTTACATTATATTATTTTATTACCTTACAAATTATTATTTAAAATTTTTTTTTTATCGATGTCATGTTTCTATTTTGATAGTTTTACTTTATTACAGTGGATGCCGCTTATTGTAATCACTTTGGGACCGGCCATAATCAATAACATTAACCGGATGATAACAATAGCCGAAGGGGAAAATTTCTCTCATTTATTTTCCTACGCTTGAATATAGATTGCTCGAAGCATCTAATATTATTTTTTTTATTCATTAAGTGTTATTTACAACTCTAGCTTCAATGTTTCACAAAGTTACAGAGAATATGAAATACTGTTTCCTCTTCCTCCTCATCCAGGCAGCTTCTACAGAAAGTCGTTTGAAAAGAATCGCCGTCTTTTAGCATGCCGGCTTATAAGACAGTGTCTGGTCAGGACACTTACTGTGGTGCTGATTCTCTCCCTTTTTAGCAAATTCAGCCTTTTACAGCGTTTTAGATCCAGCTTCGGTCATATCTGTCAGCTCAGCGCGCCGCTTCTATTAAACTGTCTCGAAAACTTACTCGAAGTTGAGCTCTTTCTGTTGAACGAGATCAGCAGCAATAGTTTTCAGAAGCTACGAAAAGACTGAAATTTCTCATAGAAATCTATGATATTGTTGCGAGCTAGGGGTTCGCCGGGATTTCAAGTAAAACACAATTCGGTTAAAATAAAAATAAGTGATAGTTTATTTATCCGCACTTTAATTCACAGAATTATAATCGCACAATAATTCGCACTGTATGGCAGTACCGCCCGCTTATACCATATATCGCTTGACTCGTTCACTTTCGTTCTCTCTCAACACGGTCGCGTATACTCGCTGGCTGTCGCAGTTGGGGTAATCAAAATTACTGTCCCTCCGCTGAACGCTTCACCTGCTTATATACTAGGCGGTTGCAGTCTTGAATGTTCACCGGTGTACTTGAACGTTCGTTCAGTTGTGGAATCTTCTCGAAAGCTTCAGAGCCTTCGATTTTGACCTTCGTTCAGTGGTTTATGTACAGGGTTCTAGTACATTGGAGAGCATTCGATAAGAAGAGAGATACAATCGTGTTGTTTCGGCTTATCTTCAGCTAGGTTTCTGATTGGGCTATTTTGCAACTAGGTATTCGGTTGTTGTTGTTTTCATTATGTGAAACGATCGAGTTGCACGGTTGCGCGGTTGCCAGGTTTACATGTAACATTACTCCCTCCTTAGTTCCTGTTCGTCCCGAACGGAGTCGATCCCCTCGTCAGGGGCGCCATAGTACTTCGTTAGTCTACCGAGGTGTACCACTTTCATTTTAGTACGAGGTTTTTGATGCAACTGAATACGGTACACAACATCAAATAACCGGTTGATGATTTGGTAAGGTCCCTCCCAATTGCGCTGTAGCTTCGGTGACCTGCCCTTCTGTCGTTTGGGATTGTATAGCCAAACTAAATCGCCCTCTTGGAATCCTGATGAATTCGCCCGTTGATCATACCTCGTCTTCATCCGATCAGTCGCCAAATTAATTTTATCTCTGACCAGGTTGTAAATTGTGTGTTGTCGATTGCGAAGATCCGATACGTAATCTTTTGGATGTGTCGGTTGGTCTGGTGGCACTCCAAACATTAATTCCGCGGGGACTCGAATGTTCTTTCCGAAGATGACTCGGGAGGGAGTTTCTCCTGTTGTTGCGTGTACCGATGTTCTGTAGGCCATTAAAAATAGATGAATGTGTTGATCCCAGTCCTGTTGCCTTTCGCTGACGAGTTTGGATAGGTTCGAATTCAGTGTTCTATTGAAACGTTCCACCATTCCATCGGACTGTGGATGTAGTGGAGTTGTCCTCGTTTTGTTTATTCCCAGCATTTGACACACGTGTTTGAATGTTTGAGATTCAAAGTTGCGACCTTGATCAGAGTGTAGTTCACGTGGAACTCCAAATCTGCTCACCCAGTTGGTAACAATTTGTTCTGCGACGGTAACTGCTTCTTGATTTGGAATTGCGTAAGCTTCGGGCCACTTGCTGAAATAATCAATGACCACAAGAATGTAGCGATTACCATTTTTTGATTCCGGAAATGGTCCAGCGATATCCACAGCAATTCTCTCGAATGGAGCTCCCACGTTGTATTGTTGCATTTCTCCCTTTGATCTGCGCTGCGGGCCTTTACTCGATGCACAGGTAGTACACTTACGGCACCAATTTTCGACGTCATCTCGGAGATGGATCCAATAGAACCTCTCTCGTATCTTTGCCAAAGTTCTATTTATACCTAAATGTCCACCGGAAGTACCTTCGTGATACTCCTTCAGAATTTCCTCGACTTTAGAATGCGGGACGATGATTTGCATGAGATGCGATGTTCCGTCAGCGGTTTCCCATTTCCGTTTTAATATCCCACCGTCTAGGTGGAGGGAGTTCCATTGTGCCCAATAACTCTTTAAAGTTTCGCTGAATTGTGAGATGTCTTTCCACTCAGGCCGCTCCATTTTGTCCTTCCATGCCATGATCGGTGAAATATCTGGATCTTTTCGTTGGGCATCTTCCAGTTCTTGCTGATTCCATCCATCCTTTGGTTCGGTCGTTATTCGCTGAATGGTTTCTCCGACTTCTTTTTCTTCTACGCGATGACAATGCTTGCAGTTTGGTGGACAAGGACGACGTGAGAGCGCGTCGGCATTACCGTGAATTCTCCCTCTTCGGTGAACAATTTCAAAATCGTAGGATTCAAGCCTTTCTATCCATCTTGCTACTTGGCCCTCGGGATTCTTGAACTGAAGTAGCCATTTAAGCGATGCGTGATCCGTTCGAAGAAGGAACTTTTGGCCATAGAGATATTTGTGGAAATGTTTTGTAGCTTCTACAATGGCCAATAGCTCTCGGCGAGTTACGCAATAGTTCCTTTCTGATTTTGAGAGTACTCGGCTGTAATATGATAGCACTCTCTCTTGCCCGTCGATCTCCTGTGATAGTACTGCTCCGATACCGACATTGCTGGCATCAGTGTCTATGATGAAACCATGACCTGGTTTTGGATACGCCAGAACTGGAGAGTCGCAAAGCTGATCTTTTATTTTCTCGAATGCTTCCTGGCACTGTTGATTCCAAGTAAATGTCTTTCCCTTTTCTGTTAGCTGATGAAGACATTTTGCCGTGTTGGCAAAGTCTTTTACGAATCGACGGTAATATGTCGCTAATCCTAGGAAGCTACGCAGCTGGTGTTTATCACTCGGAGTAGGCCAATTTTTCACTGCCAGTATCTTCACTGGATCCGTCTTTACACCATCGGCTGAAACGATGTGACCCAAGTACTTTACTTCCGCACTAAACAAAGTGCACTTCTTTGGACTCAGCTTTAATTTTGCCGCTCGCAGTCGCTGGAAGACTTCCTGTAGATTTTTCAGATGTTCCTCGAAGGTCTTGCCGATAACGATCACATCATCCAGGTAAACGAGACAAGTTTTCCAACTAAGGCCACGCAAAACAAATTCCATTAGTCTTTCGAATGTAGCTGGAGCATTGCACAGGCCAAACGGCATCACGATGAATTACCACAGTCCGCTGCCGACAGAGAATGCTGTTTTCTCTCTATCATTTTCGTCTATTTCCACTTGCCAGTAACCACTTTTCAGGTCCAACGTTGAGAACCATTTAGCATCTGTCAGGGTGTCGATGATATCGTCGATTCTAGGTAGTGGATAGCTATCCTTTTTCGTAACATCATTTAGTTGTCGGTAGTCCACACAAAAACGGGTGCTGCCATCCTTTTTCTTAACCAGCACTACTGGCGATATCCACGGACTCTTTGATTCTTCGATGATTCCCTGATGCTCCATTGTTTTGACCATTGAATTGACTTCTCCTTGTTTCGCTAATGGTACTCTTCTTGGAGGTTGACGTATCGGTGTAGCACTTCCGGTATCTATACGATGCTTCACTAGGTTTGTTCTGCCATAGTCCTCATCACCAGTGGAGAAGACGTCGCTGAATCTTTCGATCAGATCTACTGCTTGCTTGTGTTGTACTCCTCTAAGGTTGCTTGACTGAAGAACTGCTGATGTTACACTATTCTTCCTCCTTGAGTTATTTTTGGAGGCTACGTCATGATGCTCTTCTGTGTCTATACTCGTCACCGCTGAGATTGGTTCGCAGCTGCCAATTACATCTCCTTTCTTTACGCTGGTAATGCTGTCCGAAACGTTGAGCACTCTTATTGGTACAATCATCCTCTCATTTCTTTTTACTAGCGTTTTTCCCAATATTAGACTTCGTAATGCCGGTGTCGTTTCTGGTTCGATGAGGTAGAATCGGTGGTCCCCGGGATCACCATCGAGCTCTGCCCAAAGAACGTTCTCTGATGACTTTGGTATATCCGCATCTTCGCACAATATAACTCGCAGCTTGGTTGTGTTGGAGGATGTTATTTCCATTGGGATTTCGATATTCCGCCACTTCATTATTCGTTGTCCTAGGTCCAGCTGGATACCGTGTGGTTTCAGAAAATCCATTCCGAGAATACACTCATCGGTAATATCAGCTACCACGAATACATGCGAGAATGTCAAATCTCCAAGCTGGATGTCACGTGATATTTCCCCATGGACTGTAGTAGTTTCTCCTGTTGCTGTGCGAAGTGCGTACTTTTTGGTGTTGTGAAGCCAAGTACGGTCTACGAGGTCAGATCTTAGCACTGATCGTGTTGCGCCTGTATCTATTGTTATTATGCAGTTTAATTTGTCGACTCGACCACTCATGCATAAGTCGTTTTCACCACGATGTAGTCGAGAAACTGCGATGATGGTTCCGGGGGCGTCGATTCCACCAGCCAACTTCTGCCCCATGAAGTTGGCTTTTACTCGTTTCCCGGACTGTTATTAGGCGAAGCGTTCTCTCGTGATGGTTCGCCTCGTTCTCCCTTTTGTTTAGCAGCGCAGCCGGAACAATAGTTGGTAGCTTTTCTTGGTTTTCGGCAGTCGCGTCTTAAGTGTCCTGCCTGTCCGCAATTCCAACATCGGGGAGCACCGGATCCTTCGCTCCGCTTGGTGAACTCGGCCCTCTGACATACACACTCTTCTGTTATTTCTCGAATTCGGTAATTATTTCGCGAGCTTTGCTTGGCAGCTTCAAACGTAAGCCCATATACTAAGACTTCGCCAATCGGTTTCTTTCCTGCCAATTTTAACGCCTGCTGCAGCTCTCTGTCCTGTACAGCATTGTTAAATGCGAAAACAGCTGTATCGTTGCGTTGCTCGGTTTGCGCATTGGGAAGCGACAATAATGTAAGTCGTTCTATATCGCGTGCCAGCTCTTGAAGTGTTTCACCATTCTTTTGAGTTCGGTTGTAGAGTTGTGTTTTGTATATCTCTCGCATATGGTCACTGCCGTAATGAAGATCCAATGTCTGTACCAATGTCGAAAAATCTTGCTGTTGCTCCTGAGGAATCGTTTGAAGAACCTCTGCTGGTGGACCTCTTAGCGCCAATATAAGAGCCGTTCCTCGTTCCAAATCATTCCAATGATTATTTCTCGCGGCAGTCTCAAATTGGGTCTTGTAGATGGCCCACGGTGTTTGTCCATCGAAGATTGGAGCTTT
The DNA here is from genome assembly GCA_951812415.1 of Beris morrisii. NCBI lineage: Eukaryota > Metazoa > Arthropoda > Insecta > Diptera > Stratiomyidae > Beris > Beris morrisii. The sequence continues at coordinate 87,367,452 of OX638310.1, read as the reverse complement.
GAGATCTTTGTGCGTAACGTGTTCTGTTTTGATGACTCCAGTCGCTTTCACGTTTTCAAAGTCCCTTTTTAGGCGTTCAACTTCTTCCACAATCTCAGATGTCTTTACCGTAATTTGTTCTTCGAAGGTTCGAAGCTTCTTCTCTACATTTTCTTCGATTGTCCTACCAATGGTGTCCATCGACTGGCTCAGATCTTTAATTTTATTATTTAAATCTTCTTTTAGTTCTTTCGTCTGTTCGCTTTGCTGTTCCAATTTTTGGTTGAGGTCTATTGATAGTTGATTGTGTTGTTGAGTTTGGTGGTCCAGTTTCTGATTAATGTCCGTTGAACTTTGGTCTATTTTCTGATTAATGTCCTTCGACGTCTGGTTGAGATCTGCTGAGAGGTCTGCTGAGAGCTGCCTTTCTTGGTTCATCATTTGCTGAATTAACTGCGTCAGAGAATCTGGTGTACCAGAGCACTCCTCACCACTTCCTGCGCGAGCTTCTTCGATTGGGAACTCGAAACTGTTTGCGTCCTTACCTTCAGCTTCAAGCACTTCGATCATTCGGCTGACAAGTTCGGACTTGTTCCCAGTTGTTGATAATTCGCGTCTACCGAGCTCTTCCTTCAGCTCCATTAGTTTTAAGTCTTTTAAATAACGCGGCATTTTTACTATCGATTTTTCGTCCGTTACAAATTTTCCCGAAACAAATTCACTCAAATTCTCTTTTTGTCCGTACGAGAATTTTCCACTCCACTAATTCAATTACCGCTCACTAGAGCACTCTAGATTGTTCGATTTCACAAAATTCTCCCTGTCCGTTCGAGAATTTTAACTTCACTTCACAGCGCACAAAATTCTCACTTTGTCCGTTCGAGAATTTTAATTTCACTTTTTCCACTCGCGATTTCAACCCGAATTAATCCTTGAAATCCCACTTCTGACACCAATTGTTGCGAGCTAGGGGTTCGCCGGGATTTCAAGTAAAACACAATTCGGTTAAAATAAAAATAAGTGATAGTTTATTTATCCGCACTTTAATTCACAGAATTATAATCGCACAATAATTCGCACTGTATGGCAGTACCGCCCGCTTATACCATATATCGCTTGACTCGTTCACTTTCGTTCTCTCTCAACACGGTCGCGTATACTCGCTGGCTGTCGCAGTTGGGGCAATCAAAATTACTGTCCCTCCGCTGAACGCTTCACCTGCTTATATACTAGGCGGTTGCAGTCTTGAATGTTCACCGGTGTACTTGAACGTTCGTTCAGTTGTGGAATCTTCTCGAAAGCTTCAGAGCCTTTGATTTTGACCTTCGTTCAGTGGTTTATGTACAGGGTTCTAGTACATTGGAGAGCATTCGATAAGAAGAGAGATACAATCGTGTTGTTTCGGCTTATCTTCAGCTAGGTTTCTGATTGGGCTATTTTGCAAATAGGTATTCGGTTGTTGTTGTTTTCATTATGTGAAACGATCGAGTTGCACGGTTGCGCGGTTGCCAGGTTTACATGTAACAATATGTATCGCCTTGTGTTTACATAAATGTTAAATCAAGAGCAATCATCTTTAATTTTGAGATTGTTTTTATTTTGCCTTTTTGATCACATTCACATGAAGAAAAAAGAGGAGTGATTAAGAATACAGTCACAAAACTTGTTATGTTGTATGGAAATCTGGCAAGAATGATAAAATAAAGCGAATTTTTATTCCAATAAGCGATGAATTTCGTTTGCGGAAAATGGGACTAACTTGTTTTGATAACAAAATGCGGCTTATAACATTATCCGCGATTACTATAAGCGGCATCTACTGTATTTTAATAATAAAGTATTGTTATCGATTTTAAAAAAAAAAAAATTTGCTACCCTGAAAGTTTTTTTTTCCACGTTTCATGACTAATAGACATCAAAAAAGCAAAAAAAAATTTCAGTCCGTCTGTGCGCCGTACGCCGTCCGCCGTACGCAAAACGTTTGAAAGCTTATAACTCCCAAACTCTTTGAGCTATTGAGTTGACTTTTTTTTTGTTGGTAGACCGAGCAGACCCCTTCAAGTGGCCACCTTTTGATTGGTGGGAGTGTTAGGGGGGAGGTGGGGGAGGTGGGGGAAGTGTTTTAGACGAAAAATTTTGGTTTCTAGATCTCAGTAACCGCATAGGCTCGGAAGCTGAAACTTGGAATTTATATAGAACATCGATAGTGGACCCATTTGCAAAAAAAAATTATAATATGGGTAAAGGAGTGTGGGAGTGGGGGGAATAATAATGCGTACGAAGCGCTCGAAAGCCGAGATCGAGACATTCTAAAATCCATATCTCCTAATCGGTTAATGTCACGAAATTAAAACTTAATGAACATCTGTGGGTATACTAGGAGAATAGATCCGAAACAAATTTCTGAGCGGGGGCAGTGACGTACGGGGGTGGGGGCTGAAAAACTTTAGATTACGATATCTCACGAACCAATTGCACTAGAAAAATAAAATTTGGTTTCTGTACAAATGTTGACAAATAAAGCTTGCTGAAAGTAAAATTTTTTAAGCGGACGGTGGAGCATGGAAGTGGAGAGGGTAAGCATTTTTGTAAAAAATCACGTCTCATATCTCAAGAACAATGTAAGATAGATGCTTGAAATTTTTACCAGAAGTAGGCCTAATAGACCCCCAGCAGAAAAAAAATGTTGAAGGTGAGGGTGTAGAGGGTGAGGCTGGGGAAGGGTGAAAAGGAAAAAGTTCCGATTCTTATATCTCGAGAACCTATAACAATATAAAGCTGAAACTTAGTATTTAGATAGAACTGTAGTAGTAGTATGTTGGAAAAATATAATTTTTTATAAGGGTGGTATGGTACGGGGGTGGGGGTGTTTTTCCTAACTATAGAACGGCTTATGCTAGAAAATTGAAATTTGGTACGTATATGTAAATCAACTAGAAAAGTAATTTTGATTAAAAAAAAAATCAAATATCCATTGGCGTTCGGAAGTGGGGCAAAAAAAATGATCAGTGAAAATGGAATGCATATATTTTCACGATTTTCGTCATATCTATTAGGTCTTTCCAAATATTGGATTAATTTTTTTTTCTACGGGTTTTTCATATAAATACCTAGAAAGTGTTTTCAGGATTTTTTAAAATTGGAACCCCAAGGTGGTGTAAAGGGGATTATACATTTTCACGAATTCAGCCGTATCCCTCAGGTCTGATTAGATATCGAATAACTTTTCACTTCCAGGGGCTTATTTAATAATCACCTAAAACTTGTTTTCAAGGTTTTTCCTTTTTCAACCCCTAAGAGTGTAAAAACGGGTTGAACACGTTTTCACGAATTCCGTCATATCTCTTAGGAGTGATAAGACATCCGATTGGTTTTCACTTCCTGGGGTTTTTTTTATATATATCTAAAAACTCCTTTCAGGATTTTTGGATATTCAAGCCCAAAGTGGGTGCAAGGGGGTTGCATATGTTTTCACAAATTCTTACATATTTCTAGTTCTAATGAGATATCGAATTCATTTTTACTTCCTAAGGCTTCTTACATAATCGTCAAAACGTTGATTTCAGGATGTTTGTTATTCAACTCCAATAGGACGTAAGGCTTTCGACATATTTCTCAGGATTGATGAGATATTAGATTGGTTTGTACTTCCACAGACTTTTTATATAATCGTCTTCAAACGCATTTCCGATTTCATGTAATGGCCCGAAACCAAATCACGAAAAGCCTTCTAATGGCGTAAACAACTGATATTATACTAGGACTACATCTCGTCCCGGTGTATGACCCAATTATGTAATTCATATGTTATATGAGGCAGCGGCGTAAGTATTCTAGCGCGACCCTATTTTAACCGCTTCCCGAACTTTTTTTTGGGTTTTCAGTCACATAGTAACCTACACCGCATCTCAAAATTAAACTCGTTCCGAACTTCTACCGAAAAAATAATAAAGTTGCGCCCAGACTGTTGGCAGATTTTTTTTTCTGATATTGGTGTATGGTTAATGAATTATATATGTAAAATCTTGAAATACAATGGTAGTTTTTTGGTTCTGATGTCAATATAAATGAATTATACTTGTAAAATCTTGAATTACAATCATTTTTTATCTAATTGAATTGATTTGATTTTTACTGATTATTTTTATTTTAAGTAACTTAGTCTTTAAGTAGTTTTTTAGTATTAATAATGAATTATGAAATAGGAAATAAACTCATCACTCCTAATACAAGGTGATTCACCTTAAAAGGAGGAGTAGTGTATGAAACATGTATAGTGATAATAATTAAACTTATATTAGAATTACACTGGAAAAAAACCAAAACTTTTATTTAATATACAATCATTTTGAGATTAGAAGAACGCGAGCAATTCCAAATATAAAGCAATCGATTTCGAATATTAATAGCATAACAAATATTTTGGACCCAGCATTACAACTCTTTATACTACGCCACTTGGTTTCGAACGACTGAGAATAAAACGAACTTGTTGGAGCTTACGGTGGTAAAATGCAAGGGGAATGATTTACGATAGAGAACCGATTGCACTTTTACATCCGTCAAGCTGAGAGCAAATTTGCTAGTTTTTAGGTACCAGCAAAAGAGAAACGAAAAGAAATTCATGATAAAGATACAAATCCCATAGAGCTAGCCATAGGAGAATTAGTTTTATTAAAAGCAGGCGCGTAAGAAATCCGACCCACCGTACAAAGGTCCATATATAGTAAAAGATATTGATGGCCTTAACGTTGAATTGCAAATAAATGATAAGACAAAAACCATACATAAGAATAGACTAAAGAAATACTGTAAGTAACATAAGAAATAAAATACACAAAAGTAATAAAATAAATATATCCAATATCATTAACAAAAACCTTATAATTAGTAAACACATATGCATAAATAACAGCAATAAAACTTAGGATAATGTAATGATAAATAATTCACATAATAACAAAAAAATGTTTTCAAAATACACATAACATAAATTGTTTTTTCTTGTAGGGGTGGAAGGTGTAGTGGACCTGTAAGACACACATTCTAGTGCGCTGAATCAGCCAGCCAATTGCAGACTAGAATGTATGTCAACTCCATTTTTAAATGAAGACACCAATTCCATAAACACGCCCACAATTAAAACTGTAAAGAGAAAACATAACGCAACTCACAACCCGAATTATAAATTTTTTTGATTTGGCTGTTTTATTTGATCAAGTTCTGTGTGAATTTAGCTACATAGACTGCACTTAGCAAAAACGGGATCATAATGTTTTCATCTTATTATGGGTCATTTCATCAAGAATCGCCAAAGTTGTGACCTTACCATCTCCGATTCTTTTGAAAATGTTTGTACTTGAAACAAAAAATTGAATTTCAATTATTTTTTTCACTAGTTCTTAAAGTATAAAGCATAAAGTATAAAGTATAAAAGTATAAATTTTCAAAAGAATCGGAGATGGTAAGGTCACAAATTTCGTCATTCTTGACGGATGGAATGACCCTATTACCTACGCAATATGTTGTCTTGTAGTCTTTTTATCATAGTGCGTTTACACTCACCCTTGAGGCTCGTCTCTACTCCCATCAGGCCATTGCAAACCGGGTTTCGTCGGCTGTGCTCTTTGCTGTGTTGAAAGCAATCTACACTCAACATGCCTTTGCGGCGCAACTTGCCTATAAGTGCGAAACGACAGAAATACGATGAGCTGCGAATTATGGGGTACCACAGTTCATTGCATGTGTGTACACATATGGAAACGTGCGCCGGAGAAAAAGTTGAAGAATGTTAGACTCTTGCGACTGCACGAGCCATCTGATTGGTTGATTTTATGGTGGGGATACAGTCGCGACTCAAACGTTGAGTGTATGGTAAATCCACCATCATGGTTCTGTTCTGTGCTTTGCATTGCACCGTAGAACTACAGTAAATGCTAATTACAGTCCACATTGCAGAGGAGTAAAAAAATCGGAGAACGGTTAAAGTATGTATGTTTAGAAAATTCGGAATTGGTCTTGCCCCCTGTATCCGCCAATGGATTCCACACAATCACTTTCGAAACACTACCACTTTTAATTTCTGCGGTATTGTGCCGGAAAATTTAACTTTTAAGATCGCGGCCGCGAAACAACACAACTTGACAATTCGAAATGTCAATGATATACTAAAATGTAAATGTGTGCGTGATAAAATTTCGATTTTCAATAATAATATTCTATGACTTTCTGATTTTTATTTCGAAATTTAATAATTTTCCAGTAAATAGTAAGTTCACCTACTTCCGTGAGGATGTTTAAAATTAAAAACCGTGAGAACTGCAAAAAAAGTTTAAATTTACTGGTTTCAAGTGAAACACGCAATGTCCGTACTCAAGATAATGGATGTTTGTGTTAGTTCGTATACAGTGACTCTAGTTGTGATGACATATGAATGTACAACTTGTGTGGTATATTCATATGGTCAACTCGAGGTACGATTTGGTTGAGTCATAAATTTAGCCAGCACGTTATGACTGTAATATTATCCAAGGCAATAACTCGGATAATTTATTGGGTCACAAGTTTTTGATGACACTTTGTGGTTCCCATGCATAGAACTATTATCCAGGTCAGTGCATGACCGAAGGAGAGGGTTCGATAACAGAGTTCTGTTATCGAACTGTTAATGTTAAGAAATTTAGAATATAAGCGAAAACTTAGAAGAAATACACACAGTCTGATTTTTGAAACGTAACTCTGCACGACTTTTTATTAATCACTAATGGTACTGAGATAGGCTTAGTTGCATCCTCGTACCATTAGCCATCGATAAAGAACAACACTTATAAAAAATAAAAGAAGATCATAAAGAAGAAATATAGAACCATCACATGGCGATCCTGCGATCCCTTGTTTAACAACATTAGATCCCTTGTTTAACAACATTAGACTCTGATCAATCTCCATAATAGAAGTAGCAGGTGCCTTGTGTGTTACGTGATAAAAGTGTTCTAAAAAATGGTTTAAAAAGTGTTTTAATAAAATAATATACTAAATTTATGTGTGTTCATTAATGTATTTATAAACCAAATAACGGATAATTTTCTAGTACTGATTTTTTTTTAAAAAGAATAATAAAAAATAACTGAAAATATATGTATAAAAGTGCTCGATATTAAGTAATAGAAAACTTCAGCCAGTTCGGAAAAATTGCTCTTGGTTATAGATTAAGTAGCCTCTAAATGTCTTATTGATTAATATACATCGGAATTATATCCCGTGTCACGATGTTCGTTTACGCTAATCTCTGAAACCACTTAACCGATTTTAGTGAAATTTTGAGAATATATGCATATGGTTGGTTCGCACTTGGTCGATAGGAATTTAGAATCCGATCCTCCCATCCCTTCCACTACCTCCCATACAAACTGCATGAAATGCACTTTTCGTGTGCAAATTTTGTAATTGGAAAAGTTGCCTGAAGTTTTAATTTAATTTAAAAATGACATTTCAATTAATACATAGATGGAGAAAGCGTTGGTGTACTATAGTCAGTAGCGTGTTGGTCTTCAATGCGAAAGTCGTGAGTTTGAATCCCGCAATTCAGAAATGATATTTTAGTTAATAGATTGAGGTAGTAGATTGAGGTTGTAAATTGTAGATGAAGAAGGTAAATGGAACTGGTAGATTGTAGATGAAGATGATAAATTTGTAGATGGTAGATGGAGATAGGGATGTAGATGGTAGATTGCAGATGAGATTGTAGTAGAGATTGTAGATGGTAGATGGAGATAGTAAATGAAGATGAAAGATTGTAGATGATAGATTGTAAGTGGTTTATGGAGATGAGGATGATAGATGGAGGTAAAAAGAGATCGTAGGGATAGAGATGGTGGAGATGGAGATGGTAAAAAGAGTAGATGGAGATATAGATATAGATAGAGATCGTAGATGAAGATGGTAGATGCTTTTCGCATGGTCAATTGTATGTCGCCTGTTTCCGTGTCGACAAACTATCAGCTTCAGAAATATTTTCTTTCTCATTTTACTTTATTATTTTTTAATAATAAAGTATTGTGATCGACCTGAAATTTCAAAAAAGTTTGCTACCCTGCAAAAATGTCCGTCCGACGCCGTACGCCGTACGCAAAATCATTTGAGGCGCGTAGCTCCCAAACCCGTTGAGATATTAAACTGAAATTTTTATGGTGGATAGATTGGGTGAACCCCTACGACTAGTATATTTTCGATGGGTGGGGGTACAAGGGGTGATGAGGGGGGAGCGTCCCCCTCATCACCCCGGGGGAGAGGGGTGGTTTTTTATATCTCAGAAACTGTTTATGCTAGAAATTTAGTACGTATAGGTATATGTAGATGTGCTATTAGAGTCATTAAAGCAAAAAAAAAGTTCTGATTTTTATTGGCGTTCAGAGGTTGAGTAAAAAAAAAAATTCATGAATCCACATTTTCACGAATTTCGTTAAAACTTTTAGACATGTCAAGCTATCAAAGCAATTTTACTTCTGCGGGCTATCTATATAAGCGCCTGGTAACGATCTTCAAAATTTTTCGATATCCAACCCCGAAGGGGGTGTAAAGTGGTTGTGTACATATTCACGAATTCTGATATATTTCTAAGGTATATTGAGATTTGGAATTCACTTTGACTTCTATAAGCTTTAACCGTAGTCGGGGAAAACCGATTTAAGTATTTTTCTCAATTAAAACCCCCGGGGGTTATGGTTCAAGTTTTCACTGATTTCGAAAATCTCTTAGGTTTAATGTGATCGAATTCGCTTTTACTACTATGAATTATTCTATTGATAAAAAAATACGTAACTAAATAAAAAAAATCTGCCAACAGTGGGCGCAACTTTATTATTTTATGGGTAGAAGTCCGAAACCTTAAAATGATTTATCCTTACTAAACGAAAGGAGCGCAAACATTTTTTCTTGGTGTTTTGGAGAGCGCATATATAGCGCATAATTCTATAATTTTTTCATTAAGTTTGGATGAAGTGGGGTGGGGGCCAGCTGGGCGGACGTCTTCTAGTTCTAGCTTCTAGTGAGGAGATCACATTCTTTAACCTAGCATCGAGTCAATGCAGCAATAAATGATTACCTATTCTATAATTGAATGTAAGTAACCACGCTAGGGCATCTTCCTTAACAGGCGCGAACGCAACCCCCCCCCCCCCCCCCGAAATTATTTAATTAAAAAATCACAAGGAGGCGCGAACGCAGGGCGAGGTTTTGGGGGCTGAAACCCCAAAGGCCCCCTCCCCGAAATGAAAAATGAAAAAATAAAAAAAATACGCGGCTCGTAAATTCTTTTACATGTTACTTGCTTTAGCTGAGTTAAGTTGTAGTTTTCATACGAATTTCAATTCAACTCATAATTTTATGAAAAATGGATATTTAAACTTTGTGAAACATGTTGCGGCAAATACAGCAGTTAGGCTATCGAGCTGTGCCCTATTCATGGATGGTTATATTCTCGGCAAATTTCTGGGAAGTCCGGCCTATATTAGCACAGACTACTTGATCACAGGGATAGATTTTGTCACAACGAAATTGTGTATCCAAGCAAAGTGGACTAGGAGAACAATAAATTAATACGCGAGGGGGAAATCACCGTATATACGGATGGATCGAAAATTAAATGCGGCATGTTCTTTAAGCAGCTGAGTGCAGAGAAGTCGTTCAAGCGGCCAGATGTAAGCAGGGTTTTCCAAGCGGAGATTCTTGCTGTGTTGCAGGTAGTAAACATCCTGTAAATGGGGGAGATATGAAATCAGGAAAGTTCTGCAGTGATTTTGAGTGTTTTTAAGGGGAATAAGTGCCCACGGGGTTCTGAAGGAATTACTATGGTGCCTAGTGAGCGTGGCGGTTCTTCGCGCTGCGCCCCTTCCTGAACTGAACTAATAAAAACTAACTCGCTATGGGAATGGCGCTTGCACTTGCCTCCTTGTATTTGACCAACGCTAAAAGTTTAGAAAAATTACATTTTGTAGACCAAATGTTGCATCTATTTTTGTCATTCACTGTAAAATTATTATTCACATCTTTCATGGCTCGACTTTAATTCTTAGTAATGACACTAAAATGAAACTCAAATCAAGCTATAGATATACAGTTGCTCACAAAATTATTTGGTCACTCGGGAATCCGAGCTAACTTCGTCATTTTAAGACACTAAAATGCAATATATGAAAAAAGTGAACACTAGGATTTGATGTCGGGATATTGTTAATAAACAGACAATATGTTTTATAATTTTAAGTAGTTGAAATAAATTTATTAAGTTAAAAAGAAAATAAAAGGTCAAAAATTCATCTCACAAAATTATTTGGTCACTTTTATTGTCTACTGTTTTTAATCGCCCGTTATGATTTTTCGGGTTAATTTCGGATGATGTAATACTTAAATGAGTTGTCTGAAAAAGTTATGTCAATCTGTAAACAGTTCTGACATTCAATTTTATCAAAATGGGTCGCGGTAAAGAATTTGAAAATGATTTACGGAAAACAATAATAAGTTTAGCCTTAAAAGGAAAATCTTATCGCGAAATTGCAGGAATTGTTAATAAACCGTATTCCACCGTTCAGTATAATGTAAAAAAATTTCAAAACGAAGGAACTTGGATTAATAAGGACGGTCGTGGACGAAAAAAAATACTAAACGATAGTGATGAACGAAATATTGTGAAGGAAATTCGGAAAAATCCAAAGTTAAGTGTACCTAAACTCAACCAGAAAATCCGGGAAACTACATGGCGACAAGTGGCTGATGAAACGGTGCGCAGAATTCTTCGCCGACAAGGATATAATGGAAGAGTCGCTAGAAAAAAACCATACATATCAGCTGCAAATCGAATCAAACGAGTGGAATTCGCTAAAAAATATTTAGAGAAGGATAATTCATTCTGGGAGAGTGTTATTTGGAGTGACGAATCCAAATTCAATATTGTCAGCGCAGATGGAATTCAAAAAGTGTGGAGAAAACCAAAAAACCAAATACTTCGCTGAATAAAGAAAACTTAGTCCCAACAGTGAGACATGGTGGAGGTTCCGTAATGATATGGGCCTGTATGGCGGCAAACGGCGTGGGACACCTGCATTTTATTGATGGAATAATGAATAAATGGGTGTATTTAGACATATTAAAAAAAAATATTAAAGATAGTGCTATTAAAGTGGGGATGCCACGTATCTGGAAATTTCAGCAAGATAATGACCCAAAGCATATGGCTTTTGTAGTCAAAAGTTGGCTTCTGAACAACGTACCTCAACAACTCAAAACGCCTCCACAGTCTCCGGACCTAAATCCTATTGAGTACCTGTGGGCAATTTTGAAAAAAAGGTTCAGGATCATAACATAACAAGTAAAAATCAGCTGAAAACTATTATAAAAAAGGAGTGGGACGAAATATCTGTTTCAACCACTGCTAATTTAGTAAAAAATATGCAGAATAGACTAAAAGCTGTTATTAAAGCCAAAGGATACCCCACCAAGTATTAAATAGGTTTAGTTAAGAAGAATTAAATGTATTAAAACTAATATGAACTAGTGACCAAATAATTTTGTGAGATGAATTTTCGACCTTTTATTTTCTTTTTAACTTAATAAATGTATTTCAACTACTTAAAATTATAAAACATATTGTCTGTTTATTAACAATATCCCGACATCAAATCCTAGTTTTCCCTTTTTTCATATATTGCATTTTAGTGTCTTAAAATGACGAATTTAGCTCGGATTCCCAAGTGACCAAATAATTTTGTGAGCAACTGTACATAGATAATTAACCCTTTTTCGGAATTGACCAAGGCCGCGCACTGAAGAAGAATCAGATCAGGCACGACACAGCAGACTACAGTGTATTTCCAAATCGAACGACCAAGCGTGTGTTTTACAAGATTTTTCGTTACGACTTTCGAATAGTTAAATTGTTAGTTTTTCTTGCCGTATTTTTTTTATATACTCGTAAATATAAATATTCGGCTGGATTGTAAGTGACAAGCATACATTGTACATGTAAGTGAAGTCCTTATTTATACTTTCAAGTATGACATAAATTATTGTATTTTACAATTGTTATTATCAAATATATTTTTTTATCTTTGATGTAATTTTTTTGAAACATAATTTTTCCGTCATATTTTTGAATTTCAATGCTATTGTATATACATACATGTTATTGTGATCAATTAGTCATCTCTCAGGTATTGGTCTAAGCTATTTTTCTTGAATTTTGTTGTGTTTAAAACTATTGTTGTATTCAGTTAGCTTTTCATATGCTTCATGACAGTACCAAATAAAAAAAAAAAAAAAAGCCCGAGAGCGAGCACTAGGCAAGCCCTTCTACGGGGACCTGATGGAGATTTCGGGGAAGAGGATTGGAGAGTTATTACTTTTCCTGAACAGCGCAGGGTGGCTATAGCGATCCAATTCAATCAACCTTTCTCACATTCATCTTCTGTATTCCCCAGTATCAACAACCCTTAACAGCCGAGTTTAACACGAGTTTGTGGTTTCAAAACGGCCTCTGAGCTAATTGAGCCCTGTCTGGGTGACAGGGCTGCCACTTAAACCAACTAACCAACCAAATAAAAAAATCTGCCAACAGTCTGGGCGCAACTTTATTATTTTATGGGTAGAAGTTCGAAACGTGTTTAATGATGAGATGCGGTGTGGGTTACTATGCGACTGACAACCTATAAAATAACGTTCCAAATAGGCTCCTGGTTATTTCTTAGGTTGTCAGTCGCATAGTAACCTACACCGCATCTCATCATTAAACACGTTTCGGACTTCTACCCATAAAATAATAAAGTTGCGCCCAGACTGTTGGCAGATTTTTTTTATTTACTTACGTATTTTTTTATCAATAGAATAATTCATAGTAGTAAAAGCGAATTCGATCACATTAAACCTAATAATATGTTCAGACTACGAGATTAACGCGTTTAAATCGAGTTAAATGCGCTGAAAACACTTCCCGGACGCGTTTACGAAAACACGTAGCTACTACGCGTTTAACCGAAAACATGTACTGCGACCCTCGCGGAAATCTAAGTAAACTTTGGAAGAAACTATTTAATGTTGCAGAAACTCAATTTTGTGCTTGTGCAACGACTGCATTAGCTAATAAATTACCTTTTCATTACTGCAATACAAACTTATTGGTTTTAAACAATTTAGAAAGCATAAATTTGCTAATGAAACACAGCTGAATATCTACTTGTCAAAACAAATCACATCAAGCCATCATGTATCAAAATAAAACGAGTTGCCTAGTCTGAACACTACTTTTTTAACATGTTAAATTTACCTACTTAAATGCGTTTAAAATGCATAGTCTGTACAGGGTATAAGAGATTTTCGGAATCAGTGAAAACTTGAACAATACCCCCAGGGGGTTTAATTGAGAAAAATACTTAAATCGGTTTTTCCCCGACTACGTTTAAAGCTTATAGAAGTAAAAGTGAATTCCAAATCACAATATACCTCAGAAATATATCAGAATTCGTGAATATGTACACAACCACTTTACACCCCTTCGGGGTTGGATATCGAAAAATTTTGAAGATGGTTACTAGGCGCTTATATAAATAGCCCACAGAAGTAAAATTGCTTTGATAGCTCGACATGTCTAAGACTTTTAACGAAGTTTGTGAAAATATGGATTCACGGAAATTTTTTTACTCAACCTCTGAATGCCAATAAAAATCTGAACTTTTTTTTTGTTTTAATTACTCTAATAATAAATCTTCCTATACGTACTAAGTTTCAACTTTCTAGCATAAGCCGTTTCTGAGATATAAAAAACCACCTCTCTCCCTCGTACCTTGATACCCCTATCAAAAATTTTATTTTTCTAGGATGTCTCCATAGTGGCTCTATATAATCCTAGAAAGCATACATTTGCTAATGAAACACAGCTGAATATCTACTTGTCAAAATAAATCACATGAAGCTATCGTGTATCAAAATAAAACGAGTTGCCTAGTCTGAACACAACTTTTTTAACATGTTAAATTTACCTACTTAAATGCGTTTAAAATGCATAGTCTGTACAGGGTATAAGTACGAGTATTTGATTTTCAAATTTTATATAAGTTAAACATTACAAACGCATTCACCAAACTTATAAATCCTTTTTATAATAATTATTCTACATAATCATATAATTTTTCTGTATTATTCGCTAAGATGCTAAACTATTCTCTTCCATATATTTACTTCTCATCCGACCCAAATTTGTATAGTCTATGTATATAAATTTTCTTCGAAATAAATCCTTACACAAAGTATGCCACTTTTTGTTCAATTTTCCAACAACAGTCCGTTGTGTTGTAGAAAAATCAAGTCACGTCAAAAGAGACCATCATGCACGCCAGTTGTGCAGGCTCATCAAGTTTAATGATTTTATAACCAATATTTCCCATTTATTAACGCGAAGATGTGAGTGTAGCAATCTGTTTTATTAACTAGATACGCAGTTGATGAGTGTATCCAAATTTGTTAGCAATTAGATACTAATGGACAAAGAATTAAAGATTTGCGAACATTACCGATATATTTACAGAACAAGTTTAAACAATATATTGGACATTTTATTACGTTAATGTAATGCTAATAATAATTTCATAAAATTCTAGACTGACCAATATATGTAGTAGGACAGTTACCTATAAGTTCGGTGGTCCAGGTTGGGAGAAGTACGCTAGCAACGGATCTCGGTTAAAAATCAATGCCAATCTACGATTTAGGCAATCATACCGTTCATACTGATTAAGGACGAGACATACTTCAAACTTACATAATTACTTGTTGCCCAATTCAAATCCCACTATCTCAGCATAATTTTCTACGCGCCACTAGCATCTTCAAATAACTATAGGTACACTTACCGGTCTCGCACGTAATATACTGTTACAAGATATCGTTTTATTCAAAATACTCACCTGAAAAGAAAAAGAGAAAAGTTTTATAAAATCTATGCAATGCATTGAAATTTCAACTTTAATTTTTAAACAAACTTTAAGGAAGGATCAAATATTAGGCTGTTGCAGCTGAAATGTCGTCAGGCCTTCATCCGAAGAAGATAATGGTGACTGTTTGGTGGCCTGCAGCTGGAGTTATTCACTATTCCTTTTTGCAGCGTAGTAAAACCATTAATGCAGAGAAATATTGTACCCAACTCGATGAAATGCATCAGAAATTGCGTGTTCAACGGCCTAGATTGGTCAACAGAGATGGAGTTACACTGCTTCATGACAACGCACGGCCTCATGTTTCAAGAACAACAGTCCAAAAATTAAACGAGTTGCTGTATGAGACTCTTCCTCATCCACCATACTCATCAGACCTTTCGCCAACCGGCTCCCACTTTTTTAAACATTTGGATAATTTTTTGGCGAACAAACAATTCAATAATGAAGCAGCCATCCAAAATGGCTTCGAGGAATTTCTTCGATCTAGAAATTGAAAGTCGGACTTCTACGAAACTGGCATAAATGCACTTGTATCTCGTTGGGAGAAGTGTATTGCATGTCCTGGTGCCTATTTTGATTAATAAAATTAAGTTTTATAAAAGTTGCAGTTGTTTGAAATTGCACTACCAAAAACGACATTTCATCTGCAACAACCTGAGAGAGATAGCTTCCATTACGATTTTTGAAGAAAAACTGGCCGCTCCAAAATATGCCAAAAGTGGTAATATCGGAATGGAACAAAACAACAAAACAAACTGGACTATACTAGAATCACCAAGGAAGACATGTCAGAACCTACTGCGAAACGCACAGCAAAACAAAAAACCCTTAAGGACAGTCAAGAAGTGAGCGACAGATAAGAAGTGAGCGACAGATAAAGCAAGAAACTAAGAATCGTGTACGTAGGTTGCTACTTAAGTTTTGAGATAGACAAATAAAAACAAATATTTATAGTCAAAAATGGCTTTATTGTTTTTCAAAATATTCTCCATGAAGATCAACACACTTTTGAATTTTTTCAACATTTCTTTGCACCAATCGACACGAGCTTTTTTTTGAGCGATTGTCAAATTATGCGGTATCCAACGCGAACAAATCTTTTTAACAGCCAAATGTTCATGCAATATTCAATGTATGCGAGTGGAACTAATACCCAGGAATGCCTCAATCTCACGGTATATCACATGACGATCTTGCAATATCAGTTCACGCACAGCATCGATGTTTTCTGGCACAACTGCCGATTTTGGACGACCTTCACGAAATTCGTCCTGTAGTGAAGTGCGACCACGATTGAATTCAGAAAACCAGCGAAACACGGTGGCTCGAGATGGTTCTTCATCACCAAAAGTCGAAGCGAGTTGATCGGTACACTGCTGTTGGTTTAATCTACGTCGAAAGTCATAGAAAATCATCGCACGAAAGTGTTCACGATTTAATTCCATTTTTCGACCAAGATGAAAGTTTCAAGTATCTGTAAACAACACAAATAGCACTCGTATGATAACACGTTCTGAGTACGTTCACCACTAAAAATGTCAAACTTTACAACGCCAATGTCAGTGTTGCCATATCTTAAAACTTAAGTAGCAACCTACGTATTGTGCAGGAGTACGGTTTTTATTTTATTCTAACACTCGGGATCATACAGGAACTGAAAAGAAGAAATATTTATAAAACAATTCGGACACATACTGAAATATGTCGCATATTAAACTTGGAACTATAAAGGTGCACGTTGCAGCTTATAAATCTACATATATGCACATACGTATCAAACATATCGATTTTTTTTAAACATTTCAAAAAAGGTCTAAAAGAAAGTTTGAACAACTTGATTCGACTTGATTGCCGATGATTTTTCAATTGATTTAAACTGGCCTTAAGTTCATACGCGTCCGTTCACATTCAAGGACAAATTGTAATACATCTAAGTTTCTTACAGCCTCCGTAATCTTAGATAAACAATTCTTTTTTATTCATAAAATTTCCAAACAATAAAACTTTCACTAATGAAATCTGTCTTTTACATACGGAACCCTATACAAAACCGCAATTACATCATTCATTCATTCAATTGACCGATTTTTATTAATTTTAAAAATTTTAATATTTGGAAATTTATTTATAAAAGCGGTGGTGGTGCAAGTGGTGTGATACGCTGCTCTACTTGGTGGAAGCGTCTCATCAACAGCACCAATTCCGATCAATCAGTCCGGGTCAAATCGAGTGACTTGTGTCTAATTAGGGAATCATCTAAACGATCAGAGCTCCCGTCTAAAATTTCCCGATATTTATGTCGACATGGTTAACAGCTTGTTACGTAGTTAGGTACCAGTTTCCTTCGTTTTTCATACAACGTATAGATTTTCATCTTTACTTAGTCTTACACCTGTGAGACATATAACGCTGCTGGTTCAATACATTTGACGTAACTGTGTAGCGTAGCTAATTAGGAGAAACAAATTAGAGGTGAAGAAGAAGAAAAAATTAAGATAGCTACCTGAGACTTGTGATATTTCTTCAGATATGGAGAAGAAATAACACAGCTCATTCGCTATAATGAACATGCCGACTTAATATTTGAGCTACTATTGTAGCGGATTTCGAAAAATGTTAACATTAGAAAATTTTCAAAGATGGTTTCTTCACGTACATCTTAAAGTGTTGTGCTGCTTTAAAGTGCTGCTTTGATTATTGCTTCCTCAATATCATTTCTTTTGAATATAAATTTATGTAATTCAATGAAGACGAAGTCTATACACGGTGTGCACATGCAATTTAAGGGTATTCGTTATTTACGAATAACACCCATTGATTTATGTTGTATTTACTTGGAAATGGAGGTCAAAGTTATAATTTAATGCAAATCTGACACACATAATATCTTTAGATACATTCAAATATTTTGCTTTAATTCGTTTTTTGTATATCCGCGAGACGAACATGAACAGGCAAATATTATTTTAACGGAGTGCGATTTTTTCGTGTTGATTAGTGCGGAATTTTAAATGAGGGCAAAAATAGAACAGAAAGTATAGAACTTTGAACCACAAATAAAAACTCTTTTTGAAATTAAAAAACCATCATCTCAACAACCTAGCCTCTATATTCGATCGACTACGATCACGAAACCTTAAACTAAATCCAGAGAAATGCAAATTTTCCCACTTACATACTTAGGGCACCAAATATCAGCTGAAGGCATTAAACCAGACAGCTCCAAACATGAAACAATAAAAAATTATCCCCAACCAAAAAATTCAGACGAGGTCAGGCGATTCGTAGCATTCTGCAATTATTATCGACGCTTCGTGCCAAATTTCGCAGAACTCGCCCTACCACTTAATCAACTATTACGAAAAAACACGAAATTTGAGTGGTCAGAAGAGTGCAACCATGCTTTCGAAAAGTTTAAATCAATATTAATTTCACCAACAATACTAAAATACCCCGATTTCACTAAGCAATTCGTTATTTCGACCGATGCTTCAAATGCCGCTTGTGGAGCAATACTATACCAAAATTATATGGGAACCGAACTCCCCATAGCTTTCGCAAGTAAAACACTCACAAAAGGTGAACGAAACAAATCTACAATAGAAAAAGAATTGACTGCTATCCACTGGGCCATTACTTATTTTAGACCGTACGTATACGGAAGAAGATTCGTGGTAAAAACGGATCACAGGCCACTAGTCTACCTATTCGGAATGAAGAATCCATCATCGAAACTAACCAGAATGCGGCTCGATCTAGAGGAATTTAACTTCGAAATACAATACGTTAAGGGAAAAACAAACGTAGGACCCGACGCACTATCAAGAATTGAAATAGACATCGAAGATTTAAAAAGCATTAATATACTCCAAGTAAAAACAAGAGCAATGGAAAAGAAAAAACATACTGCAGTCACGATCGGCTGCAAGCCAATCGTATAATACTCTAGATGAATACTGAACTCCGATTTATATTGTAGTTGGGGATAAAGTAGAATTACGTGTGTGCATGTTGTATGTCCTTTATTAAGGACTACCATTAGATTGCTACTCAAAACTAAAACACAATATTCAGTGTTTAATTTCATATCTTGAACTGGGTAAGTCATCGAAAAAAAATGTCCTTTTTGAAGGACTTTCACAGGAAGGACTCACTCGATTTCTTACATATTTATCCTTTTCCTTGGAACCATTTAAAAATGAAAGTGTACAAAATTTCAAATTCGTAGCTTGAAGCATTCAAAAGTTATCGAAAAATATTGTTGAACACGTGTCTCAAGGACATTTTGTATGGCAGCTACCAGAAGGAGTAAAAGAATTTCGCTGATTAGTAAACCCGAACTTCGTTTTTACTCAAAACTAGTTTGTACTAAATTTCCAATTCATAGCTAAAAGACTGCTTGAGTTATAGTGAGTTCCGTAAATGAAGTGAAGACGTTTTGACAGGATATTTGTATGGCAGCTACACGAAGGACTAACAGGATTTTCTTCATAATCATATATTTAGCTCCAACTATTAGAAAAATAACACATACAAAATTTCAAAGCATTAGCTTAAACCCTTCTGAAGTTATCGGCCAATATTCTTGAACACGTGTTTTAAGGACATTTTGTATTGCAGCTACCAGAAGGAGTAAACGGATTTCGCTGACTAGTAAAGTCGAACTTTCTTTTTACTCAAAACTAATTTGTACAAAATTCCGAATTCGTAGCTAAAAGATTACTTGAGTTATAGTGAGTTTCGTAAATTAAGTGAAGACATTTTGACAGGATATTTGTATGGCAGCTACACGAATGACTAACAGGATTTTCTTCATATTCATATATTTAGCTCCAACTATTGGAAAAATAACACATACAAAATTTCAATGCTGTAGCTTAAACCCTTCTGAACCAATATTCTTGAACACGTGTTTTAAGGACATTTTGTATGGCAGCTACCCGAAGGAGTAAGACGATTTTGCCCGTTAACGAACTTAGCCTTACAAATTCAACCAAACATCCAGATTCAAAATTTCAAGATCCTAGGTGAAGCGGTTCTTGAGTTATCGTGTTCACGGACAGACGGACGGACGGACGTAAAGCGGATTTGAGGTTTTTGGCCACAAATAAACAAAAAATAATATATAACTTTTTTTCGTCCGAGGCTTGGTTCTATGCGTTACAAACTTTTGGGCTGGATTAAACTTATAATACTCTATATGATTTCATCTAGAGTATAATAATAATATAGACCAAAATGATGACATCGCAAAACAGCCGAATGAAACTCCAACAGAACAGACTGATCAACTGTATGTTTCGGAAGTATTATCACCATCGGAAGTAACGCAATTACCGGAACTATCGTTTACAATCACCCAAGATCCTAAAGGATATATAAACGTAGAAACAGAAGTATGCAATAAAAACAAATCATGGATAAAGCGGATAATAAGAATAAAAAATACCCAATCTATCGAACCGGCACTAGAGCAGGAACTCATAGAAGTGGACATAATAAAAATGAATAATAATTTTCAGACCAAGACTCTGAAACTTTCGGCCGAAAGTCAAATATTCAAAATAATAAATCAAACCGCATTCAAGGAGTTAGCTAACAAGATACTTAAAAATACATGCATACAAATATACAAACCACAAATAGTAATACAGGACAACACGAAAATAGACGAAATAATAAAAAACTTTCATTCAATACCAACGGGTGGTCATCTAGGACAACATCGAATGTATAAGAAACTAAAGGAAATATACAAATGGGAAAAAATGAAAAAAACAATTTCATATTATGTAAAAAACTGTTAACTATGTAAAAAGAACAAATACCAAAAGAAAAATAAAGAATTGACAGAAATCACAACTACTCCCGTTAAAGTATTCGACATCGTATCCATAGACACTGTAGAACCTTTCACCAAAAGTAACAAAGGCAACCGATAAGCAGTCACCATCCAATGCGATTTAAGCAAATACGTAGTAATAACCCCCATAAAAGATAAATAAGCAAACACTGTCGCAAGAGCGTTACCCTATAAACCAAAAACACGAAAAATTCATGGGTCCTTATGTACAAACTACTACCATGTTAGCACGCGCGCTTGTGTTCGTGGCGATATTGAGGGTTCAATCGAAAAGTAAACATTTCCCCAACTTTTCCTCAAGTATGTTCAACATGCCGACCTCTTCCACCTTTAGTGAGTGAAAAAGACTAAAGTATGATCGCCGAATGCTTATACATCCGATCATCAAGTGCGTATCTACTCGACCTGCAAATGCCATAACAAACTTAGACGTTCAACATCAACTGTGCAGTTCTGATCACGGAACAAATAACTCTGCCGGCTAGTGCAATGGAAGTCGTGTTTCGATTGCACTAGTCGACGAACAACAAAATTGCATTCGGCGGCATGACCCGACGCCAAGGATCGATACAGTGTCTACCAGCAAAGAATAACGGGAAGGTGCCACATACCACAGAGTTCTTATGCAATTTCATCCCTCCATTATTCGATGAGCGGTAGAACACAATTCATATGTAAATCCTTTCTACCGATCCTCGATGATCGTTCAAGTGGACTTCGCATGTAATTCAGATTCACCACTCATCGATGACCAGTAGGCTCTACTTCATACTGACTTCAAACTCACTGTTCACTGAGTGCACGTATTGCTATCTCGTTCTTGCTCATTCCAATTTCAAATACAATGCGCGATAGGAGATCTCTCATGTCGACGAGTGCGGATGAGATGGTACCTCACACGTATTCACAGATAGCAAGTACATAGTTGAACTTGTTCCCAACTGATAATCTTTTTTCAGCGACAAGTTTCGAAACTGTTCGCTGCCTCTTCATCGCCTCTTCATCGATGTTTGGTTTGTAGGGTAGTAGACGCATTTATACTAACTTACGGACCAATGAACAAATTAAAATCCGACCTGGGAACTGAATACAAAAATCAAATTCTAGCGGAAGTATGCAACACATTGCGAATAAACCAATTATTCGCAACAGCAGCCCATCCAGAAACGATAGGCTCAATGGAAAGGAACCACAAGTGCCTAAACGAATACCTGCGTAGTTTCGTAAATGACAACAGAGATGATTGGGACGACTGGCTTCAGTACTATCCCTGCAAGAAAGCGCAACCGAAAGTACAAACACATGCATTAACTCCAACACCCTGACATCAAAATTGTTTAATTGTATGCGATACATTTAAACTTTGGAGTACATGGCCCGTTTTTAGTCTTATGTGACATTAAATTTTCGCGTAAATTAGTCGAGCGGACCTATCCCGCAACGCCGTAACCTCTGCTGGTACTACTATCATTTCTGTTCTACTGCACTTCGGTACCTGACGTTTTTGGATATTGCTAAACTTCTGCTTTATTTCTTATTTTATACTTATCATTGTTTTTTTTAGGTTTTTCTTATTGAAAAAAGATTATTTTCTTCTACACCTTAATCAGCCCGACCGGGTACCAGGGTACCTGGGAAGGAAAATTAAGACGCATTAGTTAAACTATAGGGTACAATTACCCTGTAATTTACCCGGTAAAGCATACTGGCTTCGCTTCCAAATTTCCATGCATTCATGTAGTTAATTTATAGGGTACCATTACCCTGTAATTTACCCGTTAAATCGTACTAGCCTCGCTTTGTAATTTGCACTATGCGATTGGGTTAATTTACCGGCTAGCTACCGGGTACCATTAACTAGGAGTGAAAGAGATGGAGATAGAGGTAGCGAATCACACGTATGCACACCGATATGAAATATATAAGTTAATTTTTGTCCCGAGGCCTATACGTTTTAACTGAAAGATTACCGGGTAATGCTAGCGCGGAGCTCCGGCGGAGTTACCCGGTAATTTTCTTGCAGGGATACCTTCTGTTATAATACAACTCCAAATTCCGTACACGGATATACACCATTCGAACTAGTCTCCGCAAAGAAAGTCAATCTACCATCAGAACTATATATATCTAACCCAGACCCGGTATATAATCATGACCTGTACAGCAAAGAACTAAAGTTCAGATTACAAAAGTCCATAGGCAGAGCAAAGCATTTTCTAGAAGCATCAAAATTTAAAACAAAATCACACGAGGATATTAATGCCAAACCTCTATCGATTAACGTAGGCGATAAAGTGTTGTTATCAATAGAGAATAGAAAAAATTAGATCCACTTTACCATACACTGTAGTTTCGGTTGATAATGTTAACTGTACAATAAAAGACAATGACAACAATATGCAAAAATACACAAAAATAGGTTACGAAAAATAAGCTAGTTCATATAAATAAACCTGTAAAGATAAATACAAAACTACAGAATAAAATTAATTATAATATATCAGATAAATAAGCTTTCAATATTAATACATATACAAAATTATAACTACCGAATAAAATTAATTATAATAACATTGTACAAATAAGCTTTAAATACTGAAATAAATACAAATCCATATATACAAAACTACTGAATAAAATTAATTATTATATTTTATATAAATAAGCTGTAAATATTGATACAAATACAAAATTATAAAACCATTGAAAAAATACTAATGAATAAGATTGATTATAACACATTATAAGTCCTTAATATAAAGACAAAATCGTACCGATGTAAAGCAACCAATGAAACTTACGTTCCATTTTTTTAGGGGTAAGGTGTGGTAAAATAATACAAAAGTTCCATCCGAACACCACACTCCCCTTCAATGCTTATTGTTCCACACAACACAACACTCGAATGAAGATACCATTTAAATAAAGCTATTTGTTTCAATTTCATATTTGTAAAACATTTTGTGCTTTATATTTTTCCATATACTTCTAAACACTTTGATGAAGCCTATAAAGTACAATAAATTAAGAATATTATATATATAAAAATTAATTAATAAACATCTTAACTTAAAATTATTATATATAATCACTTTCATTAATCACCCTGTAAGAATCATCATCGAGCTGTTATTATTATAGATTTGGTAAATTTTCCAAAACATATTAGTTAATTTATTTAATGAATTATTAATTGATTTTTCTTATACAGGGTGTTTGGCACTCCGTCCGCCACCTTGTAAGGGTTATTCCTTGATATATTTGAAGAAAAAAATTGTTCTACAGGATGGGTCAATTTTCAAAATCAGTGGAGATACAGGGTGGTTAAGAAAAGTGTTTTTGACCGGTACCCTTACTCACTTAAAACGTTATATCTTGAAAACAAATAATCACAAGGCAAAGTGTTATAACTCGTTTTTTAGTAACAGTCTAAATTGTAACTGCACCCAATCTAGAGATATTTACTCGAAAACATAAATTTTTGCTACGTCAACCCCAAAAATTCAGTGATCAATGTAGTTTCTCTCAGAAAACACCATTATAAAAATGTCATTTTAATTTAATTTTTTTATGAACCATATTACCTACAAAAGCTGCATACATATGTATGAGTTACGATTAACATTTTGGAAGTAATAGGTAAAAATACATATCGCATAAAAATTAAATATTTCACAAGTCAGTGCCATGAAGGGGACCTCGTCTAAGAACCTGTTTAATTTGTCGGTAGTACTGAAGTATTTTTATTGCACATTTATTACTATTTAAAGTATGTAGGAAAACAATGAAATGTAAGTGAGTTTCAACATAATTGATGCTTTTACCTTAATACTGGGTGCGGCACTATGAATTTTGTGATCGACCTGAAATTTCAAAAAAGTTTGCTACCCTGAAATTTTGTATTTACACGTTTTAGGACTAGTAGACCCCAAAAAAGCAAAAAAAAAAAAAATGTCCGTCTGTACGCCGTACGCCGTCCGCCGTACACCGTACGCAAAATCGTTTGAAGGCGCGTAACTCCCAAACCCGTTGAGATATTAAATTGAATGGTGGGTAGATTGGGTGAACCCCTACCACTGGTATATTTTTGAGGGGTGGGGTTACAAGGGGAGAGGAGAGGGGAGCGTTTTAGACGACAAATTTTGGTTTCTAGATCTCAGGAACCACTTATGCTAGGAAGCTGAAACTTGGAACTTATGTAGTACTATGATAATGGACTCAATTGCAAAAAATTGGTCGATATTGATTAAGGGGTGTGAAAGTGGGGGGGAAAACAATGAGTCTTTAACGCATGAAAGCCGGGATTGAAACATTCTAAAATCGATATCTCCTGAACCATTGATGTCAGAAGATTGAAACTTTGTTGTTGTCCTTAGGGATACTTCAAGATTAGACAAGGGCTAAAATTTTTAAGAGAGGTGGTGGGGTGTGGGGGTGGGGGGTGAAAAACTTCGGATTACAATATCTTCCGAACCAATTACACCAGGAAAATAAAATTTAGTTTCTGTATATGGGATCACAAGAGGAGTCTACCAAAACTAAATTTTTTGAGGGGGGAGGTGGAGCACGAAAGTGGGGGGATAGCAATTTCTCAAAAAATGTCATTTTTATATCTCAGAAACCGTATCAGATATGATCTTGAAAATTTTACAGGAGTTGGGGACGGTAAACTTCTAGTAGGAAAAAAAAATTTGGTGATGTGGGTGTTGGGGTGATGGTGAAAGGGGGTAGAAAGGAAAACATTCTGATTTTTATTTCTCGAAAACCATAATGAATAGAAAGCTAAAAATTTAGGATTATATAGAGCCACTATGCAGACATCCTAGAAAAATAAAATTTTTCATAGGGGTATCAAGGTACGGGGGAGAGGGGTGGTTTTTTTTTATCTCAGAAACGGCTTACGCTAGAAAGTTGAAACTTAGTACGTATATGTAGATGTACTATTAGAGTAATTAAAGCAAAAAAAAAGTTCAGATTTTTATTGGCGTTCAGAGGTTGAGTAAAAAAAATGTCCGTGAATCCACATTTTCACAAATTTCGTTAAAACTTTTAGACATGTCGAGCTATCAAAGCAATTTTACTTCTGCGGGCTATTTATATAAGTGCCTACTAACGATCTCCAAAATTGTTCGATATCCAACCCCTAAGGGGGTGTAAAGTGGTTGTGTACATATTCACGAATTCTGATATATTTCTAAGGTATATTGAGATTTGGAGTTCACGTTTACTTCTATAAGGGAAAAACCCGATTTAAGTATTTTTACGTATTAAACCCCCTGGGGGTATTGTTCAAGATTTCACTGATTCCGAAAATCTCTTAGGTTTAATGTGATCGAATTCGCTTTTACTACTTTGAATTATTCTATTGATAAAAAAATACGTAAATAAATAAAAAAAATCGGCCAACAGTCTGGGCGCAACTTTATTATTTTATGGGTAGAAGTCCGAAACGTGTTTGATGATGAGATACGGTGTTGGGTACTATGCGACTGGCAACCTAAAAAATAACCAGGAAGCTATTTGGAACGTTATTTTTTAGGTTGCCAGTCGCATAGTACCCAACACCGTATCTCATCATCAAACACGTTTCGGACTTCTACCCATAAAATAATAAAGTTGCGCCCAGACTGTTGGCCGATTTTTTTAATAGGGTGCCTTACAAAATAAAAAGCCTATAAAAACAAAACCACCTTCATATTTTTATCAGTTTTAGTTACGTTGTTAAAAGAAGAAGGTGTCAGTAGAATTAAAACAATAATTTCAAAATGCCTGAGTACTCCAATGAAGAATATGCTGACATTGTGTTAATTTATGGAGAGTGTCGCTGAAATGGACGAGCCGTGCGAAGGCTTTACCATCAGAGACATCCTCATCGAGTATTTTAAGACGTTAACAGGAGAATTACGGAAACTGGCAGCGTTAGAACAAGCAGAGTAAATGCAAATCCTGCGCCGATAATCGCTGTTCAGATTGATGAAAGAATACTGCAAGCAGTTCAAAATGATCCATCGATCAGTATCCGACGCTTGGCATTGCAGTTTAACATCTCTACTTGGAAAGTTTGGAGTATTTTAAAAGTAGAACGCTTCCATGCCTACCATCACACACCAGTACAGGAGCTGCTACCCATTGATTTCCCCAAACGGATGGAGTTTTGCAACTGGTTCCTTGACACGACAAATAGATGACGATAATTTTTCAACAATATTCTGTGGACGGATGAGTCCCAATTTACCAGAGACGGTATCACAAACTTCCACAACCTACATACGTGGGCTCAGAGAAATCCACACACAAGAAGAGCGGCATCATTTCAGCATATATTTAGCGTCAATTTATGGGCAGGTGTGATTGGTGACGATTTCCTTGGACCTATTAGGCTTCCGCCTGCTCTAAATAGCTCCAATTACTTACATTTTTTATCAAATGATCTACAGGACTTGTTGGATGATATTCCACTGGTACGATTGGCTTCCATGTTTTATCAATATGATGGTGCTCCTGCTCATTACGGCCGACAGATCACAGATTGGTTAAACTCCAATTATAGCAATCGCTGGATCGGTAGAAATGGACCGATACACTGGCCTGCAAGATCTCCTGATCTTACTATTATGGATTTCTTTGTATGTGGACGGATGAAGGACCTTGTCTACGCAACGGCTGTAGTAATATTGGAAGATCTAAATACCAGGATCGATGCGGAAGCAATAGAAGTAAGGCAGCAGTTGAGGAATATGAATACCAAGAGAACACTCGCCAAACGAGCTTTAGCGTGCATTCAAAATGAAGGTGGCCATTTTGAACATTTATTATAATAAAAAAAATTTAAATAAAACATAAAAACCATTATTAAATTCTTTCAGTTCAAGCAAGTAGTGTAGATCAACATGCACATGCACTGACTTTTTAAATATTTAAATTTTATGCGATATGTATTTTTACCTATTACTTCCAAAATGTTAATCGTAACTCATACATATGTATGCAGCTTTTGTAGGTAATAATATGTTTCATAAAAAAATAAAATTAAAATGACATTTTTATAATGGGGTTTTCTAAGAAAAACTACATTGATCACTGAATTTTTAGGGTTGATGTAGTAAAAATCTGTGTGTTCGAGTAAATCTCAAGATTGGGTACAGTTACAATTTAGAATGTTACATCAAATGAAAGGTAATTCGATTCCCTAAAAAACGAGTTATAACACTTTGCCTTGTGATTATTCGTTTTCGAGATATAAAGTTTTAAGTGAGTGAGGGTACCGGTCAAAAACACTTTTCTTAACCACCCTGTATCTCCACTGTTATTGAAAATTGACCCACCCTGTAGAACAATTTTTTTCTCCAAATATATCAAGGAATAACCCCTTACAAGGTGGCGGACGGAGTGCCAAACACCCTGTATATTACAAGAATCATAAAATACTTTCGTTAGAAAAAAATAATGGATTTAGTTGTTTTTCCTACAATTCCTAGTTAATTCTTGTTAAGATTAGAAAACTCGTATAATGGTTTAGGTTGATTAATCCAAATATATAGATAACTCATACAGTGAATATAGACAATTCTACAAAATAAGTAGATATTTTAAATAGTTTATTATTTAATGTTTACATAGCAAAGTAGTCACGTTTGCTAAACAATTGAAGGGCACAGGGGAAAAAACGTTTTAGTTCAATTTTTCCAACTCTTATAATGAGATAGAAAAAATAAAAAAAATATAACTGGTTTAAAATATATTTATTAATGTAAACATACTCGTATAAAAATTATTATTTATTTCCTAATTTTGAATGAATAAAAATTAAAAAATTGCGTGGACATATATGGTTTTTCCCCGGTTTTCATCAAGTCTCGTCTTCAGAAATCGGCATGTTATCGACGTATTCTTCCTCTCTTTCATTAGATTAGATTAGATTGAAAATAGGGGTTGGTATGGTTAACCTCTATCACTGCAGATACAGTTGGGCTTATTGTGACGTCTCCCCGGATTGACTATGATTCCTCTTCAATCCCTGCGCTTTCAATGAAGCTTAGTATTTTGCGAAGTGGAATGGTCAGGAATTCCGATGGGTCCATGAAACCCTGACCGAATTGACAAATTCTTTTGTGAGCTAAACCCTCAAATTCACAGAGGATATACTTTGGTGTTGCGTCTTCGTCATTGCATATTCTGCAAATTTTAGTCTCAGAGAGACCAATCCTATTGTGATGCTTCCTCATGTGACAATGTCCAGTCAGAGCTCCCACTAGGGTTCGGGTCTGATATCTGCTTAATTTTAGATAATCAGATGTTCTTTTTTCCGAATGCTTTGGTATAAAGAGCTTTGAGTGCCTGTTGCCCGGTGCCAAGTCACAGTGAATGGCACTTTGCGATTTTTGCCACATTCGGATGTTCATTCTGGCTGTGCTTAATGGTATCCCACAGAATGGACATGGTCCCATGAAGTCAGCTTCTGAACCTTTCTTAGCCATTAAGTCGGCCATTTCATTACCGTCATAGGAGCTGTGTCCCGAAATCCAAATGAGGTTAACTCTGTGCTCATTTCCGAGCTCAGTCCGGCATTGGAGGCAATTCCAAACAAGTTTGGAGTAGATTTGAACGGACTGAAGTGCCATTATTGCTGCCTTGCTCTCCTCCGAGAGAATATATATATATGTTGGTTTTAGTAGCCCCGTCTGATATTTTCTCTAATACATAGTTCAATAGCATGAGTCTCCGCCTGAAAATCAGTGGATGTTATGTGCATGCTGCAGTAGAATTTTACATTTGGGCGCACTCCATAAACTCCTGCTCCTACACCTTGATCTGTTTTGGATCCGTCTGTGTACCAGATTATGGATCCTGATTTTGGAGTAGGTTTGTTTGTGGCCCAATCCTCCCTTTCAGGTAGCATAATTTTGAATGGCCTTGTGAAATTAAATTTCGGTACCATTGAATCAGAAAGATCCTCGCTTTCATAGTTGTTCTCATCTGATTTTAAGTTCTAATAAAAATTTTTGGACTCTTCGTTTATTAAAAACTTTGTCAAAGATTGTAAATCATTGTATTTTGCCTTTTTTATAGGCAACTGGCCGGCATAAGAACGTTTCTAAGGAGGCGTTGCGCTACTGGTTTTGCGCTTCCTTATTTTTAGTCGGGTTTTCAATGGGAGAAAAAACATAACTCCCATAATATGACTGTTTGTGGTATACGATGTAAGGTTCAGTTTTCGTTATCTTGAGCACTCTTATTGGTCTTGTTTGAAAGTGGCATGTTTTTCGGTAAGAACCCGACAAATACACCGTCCAATTCTGAGAGAGTACGTCTTTTCCACAGTCAATAACAACAAAAGGAGAAGTGTTTTTTCTGCTGTTTCGTAGGACATTCCGCCAATCTTCGGGAGTCTCGGTGTATGCCTTTTGGTCTACAATCCCTATGTTTCG
The DNA here is from genome assembly GCA_951812415.1 of Beris morrisii. Classification (NCBI taxonomy): domain Eukaryota; kingdom Metazoa; phylum Arthropoda; class Insecta; order Diptera; family Stratiomyidae; genus Beris; species Beris morrisii. The sequence continues at coordinate 87,337,201 of OX638310.1, read as the reverse complement.
ATCACATTTCAGGTAGGAATGACCTCTGATTGGAAAAATCATTTTTACACAGTCAAATCTATCTTTAGTTACTACCAGATAATGCAGGAACCTTATTACAGTGTAATTTTTATTTCGCCCTGCATAAGAATCGCAGAACAATATTAGCTGTGTTACTTTGACCCCTCCCGAACTTTAACCCGAAAATAATAAAGTTTCGCCCAGCCCATTGGCAGATTTTTTCTCTATGATTTAGACTATTTATTTCACTAAATTTTCTAATCATTTCTTTCAGTGTGCTTAGCGGATTCACTGATATATTCTATACGGACGGCTCAATGGCAGAAGACGGGTCGGGAGCTGCAAGTACATTTGACTGATGACCTCAGGTACTCTTTCGCCCTAGTAAAACATTCTTCGGTATTTCAAGCTGAAGTATATACGAACCTTGAGGCAGTAGAATGGATTATAGAGGGAAAATGGAGAGGCAGGCGGATCTGCATTCAGGCCGCTTTACAATCCCTAGATAGTCCAATCGTCTTTCCGAAGATGGTACGTGAGTGTACAGAACGATTGAATTCTGTAAAGCAGATTCAATGACTTAAAGCTCATATGGGTTCCAGGCCACCAGGGTATAAATGGTAATGAAATAGCTGATGCATTAGCAAAGGCTGGATCGGAGTCAGCCATGGTCGGACCAGAATCAGCTTTCGGTATGCCTGCTGCCTCTGTTAGTGCTGCCATTACTGAGTGGGTGAGTAAATCACACATTGAGAGATGGCGGCTTCTTCCGGGAATGCGGCTGACCAGAAACCTTGTTGAAAGACGAAGTGGACGAACCGCTGCTTTTCTTCTCAAATTGAGCAGAAAAGAATGTGGTAGTATGGTTGGTGTCCTCACAGGGCATAACTCTTGTGGCCTACATTCGATTCGAGTGCAATGGGTCATGATGGCCTGGCTGCTCAAGATGCGCTGCTTCTCTGCGTGTCTTCCCCCATACCAAACAAGAACAATAGTATTTTGTGATTGACATCAGTTTTGTATGCCTCAACGAGTACCTATGAGGGCAATGACTACGAAATTATAATTGGCTGAACTAAGTAGAAAAGGCACACAAAAATAGTATGATATAAACAGCGAAAAAATTTGGTGTATGCAGGAATTACCACAAAACAATGGTTTTAAATTTCCATTTTCCATTTGTTGGTGACCAGTTGTCACCATCGATTCGGAGAAAATGAAGAATTATGTATAAAAGTTCTATAAATCAGAATACTGTGAAATTAGTTTGATCTAGGTGCATTTCTCCTGCCGACACTTTTTCGAAAACGCGATTATAGATTAGACAAAGTGTAGTTCAATATATTATCCTTGAGATCCAAAATTTGATGAATTTTGTTGTTAAGGCCGCAAAACCCATAATAAAACCGCACAAATACACTATTTATGATCTAAATCCAGCTTTCAGTCATAAATCCGGATTAAAATTGTTTTATTCTTTGAAAAGTTTATACGCAATAAAATTCGATCTCAATTAAATTCAAAATAAACATTGAATGTATTTCAGATTCAACTCTTAAAATAAACTTCATATCATTTTGATATAACGCTTGTTTTTTTTTGTAGAAGATCTAAAATTAATCAAGAATAGAGAAAATTGAATCTTTTATTTGAAATTGAAAATTATATAAGTGAAGATGAGAAATGAAAATAACAATTCAAATAATACCTTCCCAATGTACAATGAACTTTGTTCGGTTAAGGCTTTCACAAAAGCATATTGTTACTGGCAGATTTATTTATTTATTTCCGGAAATATCAGTACAGATACTCTTAGGTCATTACTTCTTTCCTAGTCTTTAAAACTGAATGTAATTTTGAAGGTATTATTGTGCGATCGTATGACAATGCTATTTCTTAAGTTTATTACTGATACCTAAGTCAAATTTATTCTAGATGTACATAATGGATAAGAAACCGGCTGAAAATTTTACTATGTGTTTGTTTGGATGTATGTATGTATGTTTGTATGTATTTGAAAAAGATGCAAGGCTTGTGTCTGGATACCGAGTACCGAGTAACGTTGTTCACTGTAAAATTCCATATAAAAAAAATGAATATTTCGCTCACTTTTCGCGACGAAATATTTCGTTCGTTTTTCAGTACTGTATTCATGGGCGGAATGGACATTTGCAGTAGTCACTAATGATGGCGCTTGGTTTCGGTAAAGTTTTGTTTCCAAGTATACGGTACCCTTGTATTACAAGCGAAATATTTGACAGTTCGAAATTTCCAACCGTTCGCTGTCAGTTCAATTCGTTTGTGCTCGGAAAATTTTGTGTGTGTTATATTTTGTTGTGATGTGTGTCGAAATTATAATTTCTGGCCAATATTTAAAAATTCTTTTCGATTTTGCGCGCTTTTCTAGGCGTCTAGTAGCGAACTGCAGATTTCATTTCACTCTACTTCGAAGCAGGGACGTCATTTCAGTTTTTTCTAGGGGAGGGGGGGGTGGCAAGATGTTATGTTTGTATATATTTTTATATATAAATATACGTATGTTATACATAATCTATAAAAATATTTAATTCAGGGGGGGGGGGGGCAAATGCCCCCCCCCCCGGCCATCCACAAATGACGTCCCTGCTTCGAAGGTACCTTTTCGTTCGATTTCGTTTCGCCGAACACAGTACTATACTGTACAAGGGCTTTCTCAAAGTTGTAGTGTCATCTGTGGGAATTGGTGCGGAGATCAACTAATGCAGTTGGTATTACTGGGTCTCCATACTAATTCTCCACAAAAATTAGTTCGCTGAGAGTTTTTTTTTCGGGTCTGACAGCTAGCGTGTAGGAGTTGAAGATTTTGGAGCGCACGGGCGAAAGAAATTATAAAATAGAAAAGAAAAAGGAAGAAAAGTTTTTGGCGCGCACGAAAAAACGGAAGAAAAGTTGGTTTTGGAGGGACGGAAAATTTGAAAGAAAATATCGAATAATCGTAGGAAAGAAATAAGCCCGGAAATTATCAAGTGCGCAACATTCAGTTTCTCGTGTCGTGTTGATGCTTGTCGATGACCTCGATTTAGGCGGTAGAAAATTTTGGTAGAAAAAAAATTCGCTACAATTGGCTTGGTTGTTTTGGCTCCTCCGTCGTAAAAAGAACCCAAAAACATACTGCAATCACGATCGGCTGCAAGCCAATCATATAATACTCTAGATGAATACCGAACTCTGATTTATATTGTAGTTGGGGATAAAGCAGAATTACGTGTGTGCATGTTGTACGCGTATGTCCTTTATTAAGGACTCCCCTTTGATTGGTACTCAAAACAAAAAGACAATATTCAGTGTTTAATTTCATATCTTGAACTGGGTGAGTCACCGAAAAAAAATTGTCCTTTCCGAAGGAACGTCACATGGTAGATGCAGGAAGGACTCACTTGATTTCTTACATATTTATACTTTTGCTTGGAACCATTCAAAAATTAATGTGTACAACATTTCCAATTCATAGCTTGAAGCGTTCAAAAGTTATCGAAAAATATTGTTGAACACGTGTCTTAAGGATTTTTTGTATGGAAGGTGAAGGATTAAAAGGATTTTGCTGACTAGTAAACTCGAACTTCGTTTTCACTCAAAACGAATTGGAACCAAATTCCGAATTCATAGGTAAACGATTATTTCATTTATAGTGAGTTCCGTAAATTAAGTGAAGACATTTCGCGGGAGGCCGGAGCCCGACTTGGGCTGTCGCGCAATTTATGAATGATGAATTTTGATAGGATATTTGTATGGCAGCTACACGAAGGACTAATAGGATTTTTTTCATAATCATACATTTAGCTCCAAGTATTGGAAAATTAACACATACAAATTTTCAAAGCCGTAACTTAAACCCTTCTGAAGCTATCGACCAATATTCTTGAACACGTATTTTAAGGACATTTTGTATGGCAGCTACCCGAAGGAGTAGGACGATTTTACCCGTTAACGAACTTAGCCTTACAAATTCAACCAAACATCCAGATTAAAAATTTCAAGATCCTAGGTGAAGGCGTTCTTCAGTTATCGTGCTAACGGACAGACAGACTGACTGACGGGCGGACGGACGGACGTCAAGCGGATTTGAGGTTTTTGGCCACAAATAAACAAAAAATAATATATAACTTTTTCCCTCCGCACTGAGAGAAATAATTAGTTGGCATGAGTTTGCATCAATAACATTTTTGTTGCAGCAATCGAAGTTCATTTAAGGTAATAAGAATTTGCTTGAAGCAATAGGTGTTCGGTTGTACTAAAACATACCGCAGTCACGATCGGCTGCAAGCCAATCGTATAATACTCTAGATGAATACTTAACTCCGATTTATATTGTAGTTGGGTATAAAGTAGAATTACGTGTGTGCATGTTGTATGTCCTTTATTAAGGACTGCTATTAGATTGCTACTCAAAACTAAAAGACAATATTCAGTGTTTAATTTCATATCTTGAACTGGGTAAGACATCGAAAAAAATGTCCTTTTTAAAGGATTTTCACATGGGAGGAGCAGGAAGGACTCACTCGATTTCTTACATATTTATCCTTTTCCTTGGAACCATTCAAAAATAAACGTGTACAAAATTTCAAATTCGTAGCTTGAAGCGTTCAAAAGTTATTGGAAAATATTGACGAACACGTATCTTAAGGATATTTTGTATGGCAGCTACCAGAAGGAGTAAAAGGATTTCGCTGATTAGTAAACTCGAACTTCCTTTTCACTCAAAACTAACTTGTACAAAATTCCGAATTCGTAGCTAAAAGATTACTTGAGTTATAGTGAGTTTCGTAAATTAAGTGAATACATTTTGACAGGATATTTGTATGACAGCTACCCGAAGGACTAACAGGATTTTCTTCATAATCATATATTTAGCTCCACCTATTGGAAAAATAACACATACAAAATTTCAATGACGTAGCTTAAACCCTTCTGAAGCTATCGACCAATATTCTTGAAGACGTGTTTTAAGGACATTTTGTATGGCAGCTACCAGAAGGAGTAAAAGGATTTCGCTGATTAGTAAACTCCGAATTTGTTTTCACTCAAAACTGACTTGTACAAAATTTCGAATTCGTAGCTAAAAGATTACTTGAGTTATAGTGAGCTTCGTAAATTAAGTGAATACATTTTGACAGGATATTTGTATGGCAGCTACACGAAGGACTAATAGGATTTTCTTCATAATCATATATTCAGCTTCAACTATTGGAAAAATAGCACGTACAAAATTTCAATGTCGTAGCTTAAACCCTTCTAAAGTTATCGACCAATATTCTTGAACACGTGTTTTAAGGACATTTTGTATGGCAGCTACCAGAAGGAGTAAAAGGATTTCGCTGATTAGTAAACTCCGACTTTGTTTTCACTCAAAACTGACTTGTACAAAATTTCGAATTCGTTGCTAAAAGATTACTTGAGTTATAGTGAGCTTCGTAAATTAAGTGAATACCTTTTGACAGGATATTTGTATGGCAGCTACACGAAGGACTAACAGGATTTTCTTCATAATCATATATTTAGCCCCAACTATTGGAAAAATAACACATACAAGATTTCAAAGTCGTAGCTTAAACCCTTCCGAAGTTATCGACCAATATTCTTGAACACGTGTTTTAAGGACATTTTGTATGGCAGCTACCCGAAGGAGTAGGACGATTTTGCCCGTTAACGAACTTAGCCTTACAAATTCAACCAAACATCCAGATTCAAAATTTCATGATCCTAGGTGAAGGCGTTCTTGAGTTATCGTGCTAACGGACAGACGGACGGACGGACGGACGGACGGACGGACGTCAGGCGGATTTGAGGTTTTTGGCCACAAATAAACAAAAAATAATATATAACTTTTTTTCGTCCGAGGCTTGGTTCTATGCGTTACAAACTTTTGGGCTGGGTTAAACTTATAATACTCTATATGATTTCATCTAGAGTATAAAAATATTCCTTCAAGGGAATAAAAAACGCGATACACACAATAGAATCATTCTGTTAATACAATCAAATTAATTCGTTTGTGCGATTCTGTTGAGACAAACGAACAAAAAAATTTCTAGCAACTCAATTTTGATTGTTGCAATAGAATGTTGACCGTCACAAACGATTTACGGCATCTTTCAGTTGTGATAACCAAATGTGTGTTCAGTCAACCAAATGTATGTTGCGGTAACTTAGTTAATACGTTGGTTGTAGTCCAGTGGTAGTATACTAGATTTGAAAACGTTGCTACCGGGGTTCAATTTCCACTCAATGCGTAATTTATTTATGCATTTTTTTTTCAGCTGCTATTGGTTTCGGAATATAATATTGTTACGTGTAAGCCCGGCAACCGCGCAACCGTGCACTCGATCGTTACACATATGAAAACAACAACAAACAAATACCTAGTTGCAAAATAACCCAATCAGAAACCTAGCTGAAGATAAGGCGAAACAATCTCTCTTCTTATCGAATGCTCTCCAATATACTAGAATCCTCTGCACAAACCACTGAACGAAGATCGAAATCGAAGGCTCTGAAGCTTTCGAGAAGATTCCAGAACTGAACGAACGTTCAAGCACATCCTAGACTGCAACCGGGTAGTATATAAGCAGGTGAAGCATTCAGCAAAGACAGTAATTCTGATTACGGCGACTGTGACAGACAGCGGGTACACGCGACCGTGTTGAGAGAGAACGAAAGTGAACGTGTCAAGCGATATATGGTATAAGCGGGCGGTACTGCCATACAGTGCGAATTATTGTGCGATTATAATTCTGTGAATTTAAAGTGCGATTAATAAATAATCACTTATTTTTATTTTAACCGAATTGTGTTTTACTTGAAATCCCGGCGAACCCCTAGCTCGCAACAATTGGTGTCAGAAGTGGGATTTCAAGGATTAATTCCGGTTTGAATCGCGAGTGGAAAAAGTGAAATTAAAATTCTCGAACGAACAAAGTGAGAATTTTGGTGCGCGAATAAAGTTTTCAAACTGTGAAGTGAAAATTCTCGAACGGACAGTGAGAATTTTGTGAAATCGAATATTTTCGAGTGCTCTAGTGAGCGGTATCTTGAATTAGTGAAGTGGAAAGTTCTCATACGGACAAAAAGAGAATTTGAGTCGCGGAAAATCTCTAACGGACAAATAATCGATAGTGAAAATGCCGCGTTATTTAAAAGACTTAAAACTAATGGAGCTGAAAGAAGAGCTCGGTAGACGCGAATTATCTACAGTAGGGAACAAGTCTGAACTTGTCAGCCGAATGATCGAGGTACTGGAGGCTGAGGGTAAAGACGCAAACAGTGTCGAGTTCCCAATCGAAGAAGCTCGTGCAGGAAGTGGTGAGGAGTGTTCTCAGACATTAGACTCTCTAAGGCAATTAATGCAAATAATGAACCAACAAAGCCAGAAAATGGACCAACAAAGCCAGAAAATGGACCAACAAAGCCAGCAAATGGACCAACAAAGCCAGAAAATAGACCAACAATCAACGGACCTCAACCAGACGTCGAAGGACCTCAATCAGAAACTGGACCACCAAAGTCAACTGTCAGCAGACCTTAACAAGAAGTTGGATCAGACATCAACTGACCTTAACGAGAAGCTAGACCAGACTTCGAAGGACCTCAACCAAAAATTGGAGCTGCAAAATAATAAAATAGACACCATGGGTAAGACCATCGAAGAAAATGTAGAGAAGAAACTTCAGACTTTCAAAGAACAAATTACGGAAAAGACATCAGAGATTGTGGAAGAAGTTGAACGCCTTAAAAGGGATTTTGATAACGTGAAAGCGACTGGAGTCATCAAGACAGAACACGTTACACACAAAGATCTCAAAGCCCCAATCTTCGATGAACAAACACCGTGGGCTATCTACAAGACCCAATTTGAGGCTGCCGCGAGAAATAATCATTGGAATGATTTGGAACGAGGAACGGCTTTGATATTGGCGCTAAGAGGTCCACCAGCAGAAGTTCTTCAAACAATTCCTCAAGAGCAGCAACAAGATTTTTCGACGTTAGTGCAGACATTGGATCTTTATTACGGCAGTGACCACATGCGAGAGATCTACAAAATGCAACTCCACAACCGAAGACAAAAGGATGGCGAGACATTGCAAGAGCTAGCGCTCGATATAGAACGACTTACGTTGCTTGCATTCCCTAATGTGCAAGGCGAACAACGCAGTGATTTGGCTGTCTTCACATTTAATAATGCCGTACAGGATGAAGAACTACAGTTGTCATTCAAATTGGCAGGAAAGAAAACGATTGGCGAAGCGTTAGTATATGGGCTTACGTTCGAAGCTGCCAAGCAAAGCTCGTGGAGTAACTACCGAGTCCGAAAAATAACAGAAAAGTGTGTATGCGAGAGAGCAGAGTACACCAAGCGGAGCGTAGGATCTGGTGTCCCCCGATGTTGGAATTGCGGAAAGACGGGACACTTAAGTCGGGATTGCAGACCAGCGGAATACACTGGAAGAGCGATACCCCACCATTGCCGCAGTGAGGGCACGGGTCAATGTTACGTGAGTCGGAGATTGGAACACGCTAGGCCCAGCGTTCTCCGATGTTGGCATTGCGGACAGGACGGCCATTTACGGCGTGATTGTTGGCATCTAAGAAGAAACAGGAATAATTACGATGAGCACACTTCGAAACAACCACTATGCAATAGCTGCAATGAGCGGGAAAGAACTGTTGACACCGATTGGTGGTGGAAAGGAACCGAAAAACAAGGCAAACGTCGCGGAGCGATGCGATGTTGGAACTGTGGACTAGAAGGACACTTAAGGTTTGATTGTCGGAAGCCGAAGAGAACGCCGAATTATTGTTCGGATTGTACTGCCGAACAAAGGAGTACCAGAGGCGCAAAGCTACAGAGTCAATTAGAAGAGACGCAAATTGGCTGGCGAAATCAACATCAGCATATTGTGATGCAGAATAGTCAACAAGACAAAGAGGTCGTGGGGAACTTGCGACGATTAAAAGTTTGTGATCGACAGCAGGCAAAACATTACCAAACTCGGGACAAAATCTGTTCAACAACAAATCACCAGAATGTAGAGCATTGTCAACGAGCGAAATCCTCCAGCTACAGAGATGGCGATCTAGTATTGTTGTACAGCACTCGAAGACAGAGGAAAACATCGTCAAAACATCAGTGCAACGGTAAAGGAAGGCATCGAGTCAGCACGCAACTAAAGGAGGGAGTACCACGGACCAAAATGAAAAATGACGTCACTGACGAGGGAGCTACTCTGTTCGGGACGAACAGAAACTAAGGAGGGAGTAATGTTACGTGTAAGCCCGGCAACCGCGCAACCGTGCACTCGATCGTTACACATATGAAAACAACAACAACCAAATACCTAGTTGCAAAATAACCCAATCAGAAACCTAGCTGAAGATAAGGCGAAACAATCTCTCTTCTTATCGAATGCTCTCCAATATACTAGAATCCTCTGCACAAACCACTGAACGAAGATCGAAATCGAAGGCTCTGAAGCTTTCGAGAAGATTCCAGAACTGAACGAACGTTCAAGCACATCCTAGACTGCAACCGGGTAGTATATAAGCAGGTGAAGCATTCAGCAAAGACAGTAATTCTGATTACGGCGACTGTGACAGACAGCGGGTACACGCGACCGTGTTGAGAGAGAACGAAAGTGAACGTGTCAAGCGATATATGGTATAAGCGGGCGGTACTGCCATACAGTGCGAATTATTGTGCGATTATAATTCTGTGAATTTAAAGTGTGATTAATAAATAATCACTTATTTTTATTTTAACCGAATTGTGTTTTACTTGAAATCCCGGCGAACCCCTAGCTCGCAACAATATTAATATAAATCGTGAACAGTGCGGAATGTTTAATAGGGGTCACTTGTAAAGGATTTAAACCTGAGAAAATGAGTTCTGTTTACATTCTTTTCAGATTCACAAACACCATCAGAGCTACCAGACAGTAGTTGATTTGCTATAGGCAGCTTTGCTGTTCTGGTAGATCGTATCACAGCCAAAAGTGTTGAAAAATTATTATGTTATATCATTAACACCTGCTAGTGCACTGCCGTACCCGGCCCGATTACTGATCTCCCTTCCCATCCCTAAAACTGAATAAGTTCGGTATCCCCTTTCTTCTCCACAATTCGTTCCAACTCTTCTCTCCTTCGCACCAAGATACACGGAAAAATATTTGATATTGGGATCAGTTTGTTCTTAAAAATTTTCCAAAAAAAACCATCAGCCGTAGGCGCCGTGCCATTGTGTAGTGGGATAACAGCGGACCCATCTAGCAGTCTATGTGCTAGCGATCTCTGCCAATAGGTACCTACCTAACCTAACTTAGTTAATCCACATTAGACAGTTAAGTTGCATATAGGGAAATGAAAATGAAAGATCTTCGGTGGCGCAGTGGTTAGCGCGCCAATCCAAAAACTTTCAACACCGGGTTCGATTCCTACCTACAGCGCCATGAGTTTTATTCAGTCAGTAAGTAAGAAATAATATTTGAAATAGGAAAATAGTGTCAAGAGTTTTCCTATCTCCACCCTAGGTAGCAAATAACTCTTTTTCTTAGTGTTTACCAACAACCCGCGCATTTGTGGCAATCGAAATTTTAAGAAATTCGGTTGGCTAGACAAATAATGTTGTTGTCGGAAAATATATTCGATACCAATAAACGAAAATTCGGTTCGGCCAACCCAGAAATTCGGTTCCAACAATGGGATAGGAACTTTTCCTGCAACCGTTGTAATTCGTTTGGCATATATTTCTATTACAGCAATGAATCCGTTCTCTCTGCGAGGCTTGGTTCTATGCGTTACAAACTTTTGGGCTGGATTAAACTTATAATACTCTATATGATTTCATCTAGAGTATAAAAATAAATAGCTGCCCGTTGTCTTTGAAAAAAATTGGTCCCCGCGTATTATGGTGCCAAAAATCAGTGTAATGGAAGCAGACAATCCAAAGTCCGAAAAAAACCTGTCGCCATAGTATCCCACAAAAGTACTCAGCCACCAAAATTTTTAAAAATAAAAAAATTAAGTAAATGAAATAAGTAAAATTAAACGAAGGCAAAGGGAAACAACAACAAGAAAACAATAAAAATAAAAAAAAAATTAAAATTTAAAATAAATTAAATAAAAATAAAATCAAATTTAAATATAACAGACAACGAAAGGACAGAAACCGACTCCGACAGACATGAAAATTAATAAAAAAAAATGATTTAAAAGAATGATGAAATAACATAAAATGTAAATTAAAAAGAAAAAAAAAATTATTCATGCAGCTGATAACAGAGCAAAATTTTTATTTTTGGTTTTTTTCTTTGTTTTTTTTTTTGGCTTATATTTTTGTTTGATATTGTTTGTTTTTCTTGCTTTCCTTTCTAATTTTTTTTCTGCTAAAGATAAAATGGTAAAATAAAACACCATTAGGATGAATCTTTTCGCTTAGAGACCTTCCGCCCCTCATCTCTCTCTCTAGGGGCCATACCCTTTTTAAATTCTTTTGAGGACAAGTATGACTGAGGTAGGGTGGGCTAGACGGCGTACAGTGGGGCATTTGTACGATCTAGCTGGCCAAAATTATTTACATTGTCGATTCGTCTGAAAATAAGGTATTATAAGTTATTATGAAGTAATAACATTATTGAAACAAATTTATTGAAAAAAAATTTGTTTTACATAATAAATATATGCATAATTTCTTTTGGTGCATTTTTTCAGAGTACATTTTTAACTGAAATTACTAGTTTTCCGAGTAAAATACTGTTTATTTTCATAATAAATATAATATATTGTACATAATTAATTAATTTTTTTTATATCAAAACAATAAAAATTATTCTGAAGATAGCGGTTTCTCGTCCGATGATTCTTCAGTTTCATCCGTATCTTCAATTTCATCAGCTGTGCTTGAAGTAGATCCATAGTCGCCAGTTAACAACATTTCCAAGGTTATTGATGAAAATGGTTTACTTTTTTTCGTGGGAGCTGGCCTCATGCTTGTTATAAGGGAGTCCGAGGTAAGCAAAAGTCTGTTTATTACATCCTTGTTGCATGCGAAAGTGTTTATTGCGCGCCTCAGCTGCTTCTTCCGACAGTTGGCCGATTGGTAACAAAGCATTTTCGATCACTGTCGGCCCATGTATTTAAATCTTATGCATGGTTGGAATCATGGGATACCATGGGTATAAATTCACATACAACATTGCAGTGTCCATAGCGTAGGTTGCGAATTTCGAAGTATTAGCCTTGTGTCCAGAGGATATGACTTCGAGGATTATTTTAAATCTTTGTATCAAACTAACATCGACTTCAGTTATTTCAGCTGATAACTCCGGATCCGCAATTTCGGCTGGTATTTCCATCATTGGTATTGCCAAATCCTTTCTTGGGAATATCAACAATGAGGCCTAATCTTTCTCGAAAATTTGTCTGCTGTGCTTTCACATATTCACAGCAGTTTTGTCATCTTCAGATTTAATTTGCCACTTCTTTACATCTAATTTATATGACAAGTGCAATAAGGTTTCGAATAACCGTATTCTGACATGTAATATCGAAAGACCAAATTTCAGTACTGATGGAGTAACTTCTTTTTGTAGAGACAGCTGGTTAAAACCTTTCGAAGTCGCACCGCAAATATAGCATCTCATCGAAGATGTTGTATTCGTAGCAGCATTACATACTTTACCGTCAACCATAGTGAATGTTAGTAGGTGCTTTACTGTGAGCGTTCTGTTTCCTTCATTTATTGACTTTTTAAAATTGTCAATTTGATCCTGTATGTATTTAATTTTCCTATTAACAATTTCCGTAGATTCTTTTGTAAAACCTATTCTAATCGGACGACAGTATCGAGGAGAAGACGGTGTAGGATTTTGCCATTAGTTATTTATTTTACAGTTCAATTGTAGCGGCACAATGGAACTTTGGAAAACGTTACTGTCAGAGTCCGAATTATTTTCGAATCTTTGTTTATATAGGGTCTGTTGTGATCCATCGCATCCCCACTTTGTTATCAGCTGCATTGATTGAGCTTCATCTTCGTTCAAGGAACTTACTACTTCACTGAGGTATTCAATTAATCTTGCACTTGTATGATCCAACAAATCTTGCAGATTAACTTCTGCATAAGTAGTTGATACTTGGTATGATTCTGGCCTAGGGTAACAATCTTTCTTGAGTTTTTGCAAAATTTTGTAACAAGGGTAAGCACCATTTCTTATTATTTCATATGGGTTTCTGCTCAAATCTGCTTCAACGAATATTGCAAGGGCATGTACAGGGTGCAGTGGCTTGTATTTTTTTCCAAGCTGCTGCGGTAGGCTTTCTTGTACTTAGCTGCCTGAGTTGGACTCCACGTAATATCCTGTAAGATTTTTAATGTATCCCTCTTTCCGGAAGATCGTAGTTTCATCCGGGCAGCAAACGTCAATTCATCCGTGCTCATCTTTTCACGCACTGTTTTCGTTTTTCTTCGTTTTGTTCGATCGCTTGATTCCTTGAAGATTTTAGCTGGTCGTCCTGCCTGAGAAGTGCTCTTGGGTATTTCGAAGGTTCCTTTGAGCCAATTTTCGTTTTTCTTCCTAAATATACTATCCACCCTGCTTGCAGCTACCCATTTACTTTTGAACTCCGTCTTTAAACTCTGTTCATTCTTCTTAAATACACCCAGCAAATTCTCCGCTAAACTCGCAAGTTGACATATAGGTAATTTTCCAAAAATTCCAACTTTTTGTTCAAGTCGCGGTATTTGCTTGCTTCCATCACTCCGTATAAATAATTCCTTGCCAGTAGTGTAACTCCAGATGATCCTACAAGGAACGAGAAAAAAATTGTAGCATAACTAAAATTGAAAGTACGAATATTTCAAATTTCCGTTATCAACATAAACTGTTATAAAATCTGAATATGCAGATATTTGCATAAAATTTTTGTAACTCCTTAAGAATGAATGTTTGACCTTCATATTGTCAAACGGAGGTAACTTAATCAATTTTCAAAATGTACCTTTTCCAAAAAATAGATCTCAAATTTTACCAAAATTTAAAACTATCTAGTTCAAAAACTATATATCCTTGAAAAACCATAAATTATAAAAATCAAATGCATACCTGCTACTTCAATATCCATTATTCAAAACTTCCTAATTTTCCTTTAAAATCACGAAAAACTTATGTGAGCACAGTTAGTTTTAAAGAGTTTTTTCTGTAACAACTGATCTTTTACGAATGGCTACTTTGAACTGAGCCCGCGGCTTTTATAGTTAATAGAGGTAAAAAAAACCCTTCCTGAAACTCCCTAATTGGTTAAGACAATTAAGACATAAAATGCTGGTTAACAATTACATGTTTGAAAACCCGACAGCTAGATTAGGAAAATGCCCCACTGTGCGGCGCACAGCAACAGCGCCAGTCAAGTTGAAGGGAGTTTTCTCGGTCTCTCATGACCGATTTGGAATCTTATCCCAATTTTATCACCCGGGTAAGTCGGCGTGAAATGTTTGTTGTACAGGCCATGGGTTTTATGGTCTGAGATGCAAACAACGTACCCCCACAGCCGCAGCTAGCCCCGAAGCCAGCAAGCACGTCGCTCCAGTTTGTATTTCAACCATCAATAAGGACATAGGCGAAATTGGACCCCTGCTTCACGATCCCCAACCTTTCCTTCGGTTATTTTGACTTTTTTAAGGCAAAATAACCACTCCAAGGCCTCCGTTCACAACAAAGTTCATGCACACATCCAAAACGATATGAAGTATATTACGATTTTTCCCGGTGGAAAACCGTTATACCGACCCCTACAATAAAGGGGCGAACGGGCCTTGTCCGGCTCAACCCAGAGACGGGTCGTGGGCGCCAGTGATCCGATTTAAGGCTACCGTTCTCCTTCTTTAGACCGAATCACGAGTCTAGGAAGGTTACCGACTTCTACTGAGCTAAGACCTGTAGTGGAAGAATTCCTGCAAAACGTCACAAGAAATCGTTACACAGTTGATAAGATCAAAAAAACTAGTAATTAAAATATTAACTAACAAATATTTATTGATAATAACGAAAGCCCTATCTACGCCCTCGGATATTTAAAAATGGGATAAACCCTGTCTACGTTTTGGTCTACTTATCTAGGACGTCTCTGATGATCGCCGATCTCCTGCCGCAGACATAACACCAATTAACTTCTCTGCGTCTCTGCTTCGATAGTCAACCGAATAACTCCCGCGTTCACTAATGTAACGTAATTTTGCACCACTTTTTAAACTCTTTTGTGAAAACCCTTTCGGTTCGATTGTACACTATTTTGTCGATCCGGTTCACGTCCGATCTCTACTACTTGCATCACTTTTTTTCAAATTCTTTGTTAAAACCCTTTCGGTTCGATTGTACGCTCTTTTGTCGTTCCGGTTCACGTCCGATCTCTACTCCACTCTCGATCCAAAAGCCTCGATCACACCGTCCCTTCTGTCCGCGAAAACTTCTAACCGCTAATCCCGCGGGATTATTCCAATCCAGTCAATGACCGATCCGCGCAGTATTTCGCGCATCCTAACATTATCCCGTGACTTCCATTTACCCGATTCACGAACCACCGGTCATTCGCAATCACTGCACCCTATTGGCATATCGCGAACATCACAATCGCAGTAAATGTCAGTTTAGTTATTGTTGATCTTGTTTACATGTCACTCGCGGTGGATTTTGATCGATATTGTTTATTATTGTTTTATACGTCACTCGCGTTTGTCGTGATACCAAGTCGTGCGGAAGGTTCTTTCTTTTGACCCAAAGATCCCAGTTTAAAGGCGCGCCGTAACACTCGCGACACTTTGATCGCTCCCGGACACTCGCGTCGTCGTTTTGGTCACCGTCGACCAATAATTTTTAGTGCTTAACCTATCCTAACTACCTAATTACTAATCCCTAAACCTATCCTAATTCATACACAATCCTATCCTTACCCGTCAACCAGTCTTTCCTCCACCACAGAGTCGAAGTTCGGTCGTTAATTTCGAATATGCTTTCTTTATTTTTAGATATGCACCACAAGTTGGGAGAGGCCCAGAGGGAAATGCATCCGCAAGGAGTTCCTCGATGACCAAATCGGTGAGTTAACTCGATAATATACTTAGATTACCGGAAACTAACATTCCTCTTCTCTTCTTTGCAGGATACTCGTATGGCGGACCATAACATTCCTCCCCTACTTAAAGAGAATTTCCTAAATTCTCTAGCCTCCTTCGAGGAAAAAAAAAAACAACATAAACAAAAAGAATCGAACGTCGATTACATCATAGAAGTATGATTGCGTTTATACGCCGACGACAGCCTCTACTGGGTAAGATTTCTCCTTATTTTTTTTGGTTATTACCAATTCATTTCAAATTATATTTCTAATATTACACCCTTCACGCATATATTCTTATTTCCTAATCTTAACAATTCATTTCAACTTATATCACTATTACTCCCTTAACGCATCTTTTCCTTATTTCCTAATCTTATCAATTCATTCCAACTTATATTACTATTACTCCATTACCGCATCTTTCCCTTATTTCCTAATCTTATCAATTCATTTGTGAATCCACTAATATCTTATCCCCTACACCTATTCCTGGAACTGACAACAAAACTTGAGTAACAACAAAAACGAAAATCAGTCCTCCCGGCCAGTATACGCCTTAAGGTCCTTGGCGTGCCATACGCCACCCGGTTTCCCATCGGCATCTCCCAGCCTGTAAGTCCAGGGCGACACTTTCTCTACAACCTCGAACGGCCCTATGTATTTCGGTGCTAAGTTTGCCGAAAAGAACTTGGATGCGTCCGACAATACATGGTTCGTACGCCACACCAAATCTTTTGGGTAAAAATCCTGGTCTCGTCTACGTAAGTCATACCTACTCTTTGCTACGTCCGTGGCGTGTTTAAAACGATTTATGACGTCTTCCCTCACCTGATTCAGGGCTAAAGCGCGTTTCTGGGGTTCGGCATCGACGACACTGTCTTCTCCCTCCGGTTGTTCTACATTTTCCCCACAAGTGGACATATTTTTCCCGAAGTTTACGAAGTATGGAGTACATTTCATCACCTCGTGCGTCGAAGTCCGCAATGCACAAGCAATTTTCGCCAAATTATCGGCCCACTTCCTATGATTCTCCGAGACATAGGCTCTGAGCATCGTCTTTATGGATTGGTTAATCCGTTCCGCCGGGTTTGCTTGAGGGTGATAAAACGCGGTGTACTTAATCGTGGTCCCGTAGGATTCCACCATTCGTTTGAACTCTTTCGCCCTAAACTGAACACCGTTGTCGCATACAATCCATTTTGGAACGCCGAATAAGAGAAATACACTGTCCTCTAACACTTTCTTAACAGCCGTACCCGTGGCTGCCCTGAGAGGAAATAATAAAGGAAACTTCGAGAAGTAGTCGACGACCGTCAAAATATACGTATACCCTTGCGAAGAACGTGGAAGTGGCCCGACCAAGTCTACGCAAACCATTTCCCACGGTTGTTTCGCCTCCCCATTCCGTGAAACCATCAAACCGACGGGCAACCGTCGTTCTGGTTTGATTGCCTGGCAAATCGAACAAGACTTTACGTATTTCCGAATATCTGCTTGCATTTTGGGCCAATAATAACACCTAGCAACTCGAGCTATTGTTTTTTTTGCACCCAAGTGACCAGCTTTCGGGTCATCGTGTTGTTCTTGCAGTATCCTCACTCGCTCTCCTTTCGGTATAACTCGCTTCCAAGCATCAGCAGAATCCAAGTCTGGATATGCGGTAGGAACATGTTTCCACAACGTTGTGCCATTTATTCTCCACTCCGAATACTTTGCTGGTTGCTTTTGTACCGTCTCCAACATTCTTCCGAACCAACGATCCGTCGGGCCCTCCGCCTGCACTACCTCCACTAGAGGCACAGACCGGGATAAGGCATCAGGCACAACGTGATCCTTCCCCTTCCTATGTATGATCTCGAAATCATACTGTTGGAGACGTATTGCCCACCTCGCCAATCGCCCAGTCGGATCTTTGACATTGTTCAGCCAAACGAGAGAATAATGATCTGTCACCACACTAAACTTAGTTCCCTCCACGTAGGGTCTCAACTTTTCGATGGCCCAAAGGACCGCCAAACACTCCTTCTCAGTAGTTGAGAACTTACGTTCGGAGCTAGTTAGCGAACGACTTAAGTAGCATATCACTTTTTCTCCGTCCGGCTGTAATTGTGTCAGCACACCACCTAACCCGAAATTCGAGGCGTCGGTCTGAATTACGAACGGCAGGTCATAATTCGGACAGGTCAAGATTGGTGCCGTGGCGAGTTTCACTTTCGCTTGCGCGAACGCGCGCTCGCACTCCTCATCCCAAACGAACTTCTTGTTCTTCTTAAGTAAAGAAGTTAAAGGTGAGACCAGGGTGGCAAAGTCCGGAATAAATCTCCGATACCACGACACCATCCCAAGAAACTGGCGCACTTCCTTCACGTTCGTAGGAGCCTGAAACGTCATCAGACACTCCACCTTCTCCGGATCAACGTGCAACCCACTATCATCCACGACGTACCCCAAGTACCGCAGTTCATCCCTGCAGAACTCGCATTTCTCCCTCGAAACTCTTAGTCCTACCGCAATTAGTCTTCGAAACACCTCTTGGAGCACTTCCATGTGTTTCTCGAACGTCTGCGTTACCACAATTATATCGTCTAAATATACGAATACAAAGGGCTCCATATCCGCTCCGAGCACCTTATCTATTAGTCTTTGCCAGGTCGCCGGGGCATTTTGCAGCCCAAAAGGCATTCGGGTAAACTCAAATAAACCTCGTCTCGGTACCGTGAAAGCGGTATATTGACGAGAGGATTCTGCCATAGGCACCTGCCAGTACGCTGACTTAATGTCCAACGAGGAAAGGTACTTTGCATCCCTTAACTTGTCAAGTGTGGCCGTCACGTAGGGGATTGGATACGCGTCCCTCTCTGAAGCCTTGTTGACCTTCCTGAAGTCTACACAGAATCTAAATTTCCCGTCCTTCTTTTTCACTAGCAAAATAGGGGATGACCATGCGCTTTTAGATGGTTGCACTATTCCGCCAGCCAACATCTCATCTAGTTCCCGGTCAATATCCCTCTGCACTATGGGGTTTACCGGATAGTACCTCTGCTTAATCGGAGGAGAATTGATGATAATAATATGCTCTACCTCCGAAGTGCGACCGAGACCATCACCCATCCGTTCGAATTCAGACTCTATAATCGCTTCCAACTCTTTCGTTTGGTTGTAATCCAATTTAGATCGTGGTTGAAGAAAATCGATGGCGGCCAAATGAAATTCATCCGCCAAATCGCAATTATCCTTCCGTAAATCAACCACTAACCCAAATTGGACCCAAAAATCTGCCCCGAGAATTAGTACATGTGGTAGTTTGGACACAACCAAACACTCTACCCACCGCATCCGACTTTTCACCGAGATCGGAACCCACACGGTTCCATCAACCCCGCACTTATTGTCATCGGCCAGTTTTACTTCCGTCGCGTTAGAATTACGCAACTCCACCCCCAACTTCTGTAAACTCTCCCAACCATACTTCCCTACAATGGTCCTCGATGCCCCTGAATCCAATAGACCCACGAACTCCACATCGAAGATGGACACTGTTAAGTGTGGCCGGGGATCTCCTTTTACCGAAGTCAAAGCGAAATTCACCGGGACAACAGATGCGGTATCTTCATTCGTGTTCATTTTACCGCCGTCTAATGAACACGACTCTCGTTTCCCGACTCTACCCGCGCAGCTCTGGTCGTCGCTGCCATCTCAGAGGCTCTGCTCCCACTTGATGTTCCCGGGTTGCAGACAGAACAGTCCTTCCTAAAAACCCCAGGTTTTCCACACCCAAAACAACGACGGCCCTGTTTACATTCGCGAGATGTGTGTCCCGCTTCCTTACAGTTGTAACACATAATTTTCTTAGGTTGTGTTGCCATATCGTTACCCTCACTCCACTTCTTTTCGGGTTTCGGCTCATCCTTAAAATCAACATACGCCAGATCAGGCTCAAGTAGTTGGTTTGAACGACGTCCCGGTGGGGGCACGAAAGATTCTACCGAAATTCTGGTTGCTTCCAGCGACCTACCCAGCTTCACTAATTCTCCTATCGATTCAATATTTACTAAGCCTAATTGACTTTGGTAGAACGGAGTAATGTTCCGTCTCAATATTTTCAACTTCTGACCTTCTGTACATGTAGTCGACAGACGATTAAACAGACTGTCTAACACCGCTACATAGACTCCTATCGACTCATCCCTCCCTTGTGTTCTACGCTTAATCTCTTCCATAAGCCTATCGTCATAGTCGGGAGGTAAAAATTCTGCGCGCAATTCCTCCACCAACTCATCCCAATTTTTGCACTTAGCTTTATTTGATCTCAGCCAAATAAGTCCTTTGCCCTCAAATAAATCCACGGCTGAGCGAAATAAAATAGCCTTGGACACCCCGCGGGCCGTTCTAAGCTCCTCTACTCTTTCTAGAAAAGCACATAATGAGTTTTTCTCCCCACTAAACTTTAACCCCCATTTCGCTACTGCTAGAAGCGTTTCTTTCCCCGACGACGAGCGATTTTCTTCTATAATTTCGTCCTCCGACGATAACTCGCCCGATTTTGCGTACAAGTTATCCAGTTCTATTAATAACTTTATCTTTAAACTCCCCCTAATTGTCTCTTCTTCTTTTGATACTGGTTTACACCGCTCCAGACGTCGTAAAGCCCACTCGATTTTTGACAATATTTTGGCATAGTCGGACGACTTACTAGTGCCTGAAAAAATTTCAAGAAGCTCAGAAATCTCTTTAAGTTTCAGTTTGAGAGCTTCCTGGTCCTCCCCAAATTCAAACGGATATTCCATAATAATGAATGAAGTATCCGTAGAGGCCTCTGTGCGCAACGCCGCACGCAATGCTTTCCTCATATTCTCTACTTTATCTGGCTGAATACCCCGAATAGCCAGTTCGTACACTAGCTCGTCTTGGCCTAGCCGATCTACCTTCACTTTAGACATTCTCCTGCCCGAGAAGAGAAAAGGAATAATAAAAAAAACAATTATTACCTGTACTAATGAACACAAACGAAATATTTTCCTTTTTAACACCAAATTATACCCCAACGAAGTAACTCAACCAAAAAAAAAAGACCCTAATTCAAAAAAAAACAAAAAAAAACAGAATTTCCGCGTTTGTACCCTTCTTGCGAATGCAATTTTCCCTTTTCACTGGCCCTTAACGGAAAATAACCAAAAATAGCCACAAAAACGTTGGGCGCCAATTATTACGATTTTTCCCGGTGGAAAACCGTTATACCGACCCCTACAATAAAGGGGCGAACGGGCCTTGTCCGGCTCAACCCAGAGACGGGTCGTGGGCGCCAGTGATCCGATTTAAGGCTACCGTTCTCCTTCTTTAGACCGAATCACGAGTCTAGGAAGGTTACCGACTTCTACTGAGCTAAGACCTGTAGTGGAAGAATTCCTGCAAAACGTCACAAGAAATCGTTACACAGTTGATAAGATCAAAAAAACTAGTAATTAAAATATTAACTAACAAATATTTATTGATAATAACGAAAGCCCTATCTACGCCCTCGGATATTTAAAAATGGGATAAACCCTGTCTACGTTTTGGTCTACTTATCTAGGACGTCTCTGATGATCGCCGATCTCCTGCCGCAGACATAACACCAATTAACTTCTCTGCGTCTCTGCTTCGATAGTCAACCGAATAACTCCCGCGTTCACTAATGTAACGTAATTTTGCACCACTTTTTAAACTCTTTTGTGAAAACCCTTTCGGTTCGATTGTACACTATTTTGTCGATCCGGTTCACGTCCGATCTCTACTACTTGCATCACTTTTTTTCAAATTCTTTGTTAAAACCCTTTCGGTTCGATTGTACGCTCTTTTGTCGTTCCGGTTCACGTCCGATCTCTACTCCACTCTCGATCCAAAAGCCTCGATCACACCGTCCCTTCTGTCCGCGAAAACTTCTAACCGCTAATCCCGCGGGATTATTCCAATCCAGTCAATGACCGATCCGCGCAGTATTTCGCGCATCCTAACATTATCCCGTGACTTCCATTTACCCGATTCACGAACCACCGGTCATTCGCAATCACTGCACCCTATTGGCATATCGCGAACATCACAATCGCAGTAAATGTCAGTTTAGTTATTGTTGATCTTGTTTACATGTCACTCGCGGTGGATTTTGATCGATATTGTTTATTATTGTTTTATACGTCACTC
Source organism: Beris morrisii (assembly GCA_951812415.1). Classification (NCBI taxonomy): domain Eukaryota; kingdom Metazoa; phylum Arthropoda; class Insecta; order Diptera; family Stratiomyidae; genus Beris; species Beris morrisii. The sequence continues at coordinate 87,314,878 of OX638310.1, read as the reverse complement.
GCGTTTGTCGTGATACCAAGTCGTGCGGAAGGTTCTTTCTTTTGACCCAAAGATCCCAGTTTAAAGGCGCGCCGTAACACTCGCGACACTTTGATCGCTCCCGGACACTCGCGTCGTCGTTTTGGTCACCGTCGACCAATAATTTTTAGTGCTTAACCTATCCTAACTACCTAATTACTAATCCCTAAACCTATCCTAATTCATACACAATCCTATCCTTACCCGTCAACCAGTCTTTCCTCCACCACAGAGTCGAAGTTCGGTCGTTAATTTCGAATATGCTTTCTTTATTTTTAGATATGCACCACAAGTTGGGAGAGGCCCAGAGGGAAATGCATCCGCAAGGAGTTCCTCGATGACCAAATCGGTGAGTTAACTCGATAATATACTTAGATTACCGGAAACTAACATTCCTCTTCTCTTCTTTGCAGGATACTCGTATGGCGGACCATAACAAGTAATTCCACACAATAAAAAAAACCTATTTGTAAGTCATATTAAAATTTTTCATTGTTTTGTGCTATCTTACTTTTTGTTCTTATTATCATTATATACTTATTACGAAGGTAATTTACTATTGTTTACAAATTAAATAGTTGTTGAATTCCGTTGAATAGTTTAAATCCCACGTCATGTACATACTTTTATTGGGGACCCCAACATAAACACAAGACCTTAATAAAAACGAAAAAAATCTACACTAGATAATAAAATACATTTTTTTAAAATGCATGAACGATGCGTGAATGGATCTGTTTTATTTCTATCTAACGGTCATATGATACTGCCAATAGTAAATAGCTGTATTTTCAAATGTAGGTAAAATCAAAATATGTATATTACACAGTAGCCTCGCGTTTATATTGCTTTAATAATGAGACATACATTGCGTGAATAGAATTTGGATAATAGAGTTTTTGGTAACGATATATGGCGCATATTTAAAAATTGCGTGAAGAAAGTTTTTTTTAGTCGGAATAATAATGAATATAACGCAACATAGGTTTTCTTCATAATACATTTTTGTTGTGAGAAAGAAGCGCTATCTAAGATATAATTTAGCTTACATGTCACGAAATACAATAAAGCATTGTTTCGATCCAATTTCTTCTCCTTTTTTGCTAACTACTTTTAGTGTTGTGTTTAGTTGTTTGCCAGATAAGATGTGTTATATTGCATTTCACTTATTACGTAAAAAACCATACCTTTATACAGACTTTATGAACATAAAGTCTATGTACTGCCCAATTACGAAAAGTAGAACGGCACAGCACAGGCTTAGTACTGGTGCCAGAGTTGTCAGTACTGGCTAATGTTTCGGGCCCAGTATGTGGCCTAGACCAAATCATTGCCGAGCCAATGTCGATTTGATCACACCGGTCCTACTCTTGGTGAAACTCTGGCCCGATACTGGGCCTCAGTAAAGAAAAGAAACAAAAATAAAATTAAAATTATTAATTTTTTTTTTATATAATTTTTTTTTTTTTTTAAACTACGAATTTATTTTGCTATTATTTTTTTTTTGAAAAATGCGAATTGATTTTACTTACACACCTTGCACACTCTCGGATTCGAACCATGGTCCCGTCACACAAGAGTCCGCTACGCTACCCACTACACCAATCTGACACATTCTCGTAATAGGGTTGAAACCTAATCTATTGACGGGCTTAGAACCAGAGGGGTACAAGTGACAATTTCGCAAAAATTAAGTTAATAGCAAGAAATGTCTCTTTAAGGCAGGCGTCCACTAGAGGCGGGCCGCATCGCAACGGTGCGGCGAGCAATTTTTTTTCTACATACTTCGTTCCGTTGCGAGTGTCGTTCAGTGGACGCACTTCCATAACAATGTATGGCAGGCGGATTTTTGCGATGCGGCCCGTCCGCCCTAGTGGACGCCTGCCTTTAGAGTGTCTGCTGTCTATTACCGGTGGCGCACAGGTGCAAGAGTAGCTTAAGGCTGCTATATGTTAGGAAATAAATCCAATACTAAACGGAAAAGCACCAATGATACGAGCCAAAGGGGTACAAGTACGACTAGCAAATCAAAATACTCTCCGTTTTTACATTTCAAACAGATGAGCCGACCGGGTACGAGTCGGACTACGAGTAACCGTACTTAGTTTCATTATTCAGCCCTTGTGTTCAATATATTAGTTAGATTTTTTTGCGTAGTTTTTATACTCTAGATGAAATCATATAGAGTATTATAAGTTTAATCCAGCCCAAAAGTTTGTAACGCATAGAACCAAGCTTCGGACAAAAAAAAGTTATATATTATTTTTTGTTTATTTGTGGCCAAAAACCTCAAATCCGCCTGACGTCCGTCCGTCCGTCCGTCCGTCCGTCCGTCCGTCCGTCTGTCCGTGAACACGATAACTCAAGAACGCCTTCACCTAGGATCTTGAAATTTTGAATCTGGGTGTTTGGTTGAATTTGTAAGGCTAAGTTCGTTAACGGGCAAAATCGTCCTACTCCTTCGGGTAGCTGCCATACAAAATGTCCTTAAAACACGTGTTCAAGAATATTGACTAATAACTTCGGAACGCCTAAAGTTACGACTTTGAAATTTTGTACGTGTTACTTTTTCAATAGTTGCAACCAAAAATATGATTATGAAGAAAATCCTATTAGTCCTTCGTGTAGCTGCCATACAAATATCCTGTCAAAATGTATTCACTTAATTTACGAAACTCACTATAACTTAAGTAATCTTTTAGCTACGAATTCAGAATTTTGTACAAGTTAGTTGTAAGTGAAAAGGAAGTTCAAATTTACTGTTCAGCGAAATCCTTTTACTCCTTCTGGTAGCTGCCATACAAAATGTCCTTAAAACACGTGTTCAAGAATATTGGCCGATAACTTCAGAAGGGTTTAAGCTACGTCTTTGAAATTTTGTATGTGGTATTTTTCCAATAGTTGGATATAAATGTATGAATATGAAGAAAATCCTATTAGTCCTTCGTGTAGCTGCCATACAAATATCCTGTCTAAACGTCTTCACTTAATTTACGGAACTTACTATAACTCAAGTAATCTTTAAGCTATGAATTGGAAATTTTGTAGAAATTAGTTTTGAGTAAAAACTAAGTTTGAGTTTACTAATCAGCGAAATCCTTTTACTCATTCTGGTACCTGCCATACAAAATGTCCTTAGACACGTGTCCAACAATATTTTTCGATAACTTTTGAACGCTTCAAGCTACGAATTTGAAGTTTTGTACACGTTCATTTTTAAATGGCTCCAAGGAAAAGGATAAATATGTAAGAAATCCAGTGAGTCCTTCCTGAACCTCCCATCTAAAAGTTCTTCAAAAAGGAAATTTTTTTTCGATGACTTACCCAGTTCAAGATATGAAATTAAACACTGAATATTGTCTTTTAGTTTTGAGTAGCAATATAATAGCAGTCCTTAATAAAGGACATACAACATGCACACACGTAATTCTACTTTATCCCCAACTACAATATAAATCGGAGTTCAGTATTCATCTAGAGTATTATACGATTGGCTTGCAGCCGATCGTGACTGCAGTATGTTTTATTAATAAAGACTGAATAAATTATTAGGTAACTAACATACTGTGTTACAAAAGTTGTCTTTCCTTGAAACCTTAAAGAACACTTCATCATCTCGTTATATTGCGGCAAGGAAGTGCTTGTAGTGACAAAAATTCTGCCATCAGTCTGGGCACAACTTTATTATTTTCCAAGTTTCAGCCTCCTAGCGTAAGCGGTTCCTTGGATCTAGAAACCAAAATGTTTCATCTAAAACGCACACCTCCTCCCCCTACCCCTCACACCTCAACCCCCTAAAAAAGATACCACTTGCAGGGGTTTACTAAATATACCCACCATACAAATTTCAACTTAATATCTCAACGGGTGAGCAACGCACCTTCAAACGGTTTTGCGGACGGCAGACAGACATTTTGTTTTTTTGAGTTTACTAGTCCTAAAACGTGAAAATAAATTTTTTTTTTAAATTTTAGGTCGATCACACTAATTACTTTATTATTAAAAAATAATAATGTAAAAATGTTCCAAGTATATACACGAACGAAGTTTAATCTTTACTGCATAATTGGTACGCGAGATATCAGAATCCAAAGTTTTTTACGAGGCAAGACTTTTTCTTAGAAAACGTCTCCCCCCCCCCTCCCCCTAACACTCTTCCCCAAGGGTACCACTCGTAGGAGTTCACCCAATCTACCTATAAAATATCAAAAATAATAAAGTAAAATACATGGAAATACGTCAAAGTTCAGTGCCAGAGGGGTACAAGTGCAATGTTTCCCGAGTTCAGACCACGTTAAACAGTATATCTCGGGAAATTATATATATTTCTTTTTGGCGCCACTGTGGGATTTAGAATACTAAGTCCCTAAGAGGAAAACCGATCAACCCGGTCGGTAGGTCTTAGCCATAATTATTGACACTTAAAAGACTTTGATATGATTTTACTCGAAACTACTTGAATTGCACTTGTACCCCTCTGGTTTTAAGCCCGTCAATTGATATGTTGAGAAACAAAAAATATTTCTACCAAGATGTAGCCGTCGAGCCAATGCCGAAAGAGCTTAGACACCAATAATAAATTAATTCTAGGCCCGACATATGCCCAGCAACTCGGACCAAAGTCGGCTCAGATCAAGTGGGAGTTCTGATCACCAGGATTGGCCCGACACTGTTTTGGTGGTTTGTCAGTACCAAAGCAATACCGATCGACAAGTCTTGGCGGACAATGCAATGCCAATTCTGGGCAGTGTACGGGACTCTGGTTGGACTCCGGCATTTCGCACATGGGTGGAGCGATAATTTTCATCTGAGTAATAAAAAAGCAAATAAAAATTGATAAACTTCCAATGTACAATATTAGAACTGCTGTAATATCCGATTAGGTGAAAATCATACTGTGTTTACGGTATCGTTTTCGATGTGGAGATCACGCAAGTTTACCTCTGCATGATCGTCAGAGATTTTCAAATACGAGGAACTCCGCATTATGTTTACGAGTATCTCTTAACTAAAAAATCTAAAGATTATTTTTTTTTGGAGAGCTTCAAAACGGGTGAACAGATTTTTATTAAATATGCACAAAACCGAATTTGAAAAAACTTGGCACAGGGTTTTTGCTAGTTAAAACAGCGATATATGATATATGACGATATCATCATTGCTTTCATTTTCAATATAAAAAATTTGCCAACAGTCTGGGGCAACTTTATTCTTTATGGGTAGAAGTCCAGAACTCGTTTTATGATAAGATGCGGTGTAGGGTACAATGCAACTGATGACCTGAGAAAAAGCGTTCCAAATAGCCTTCTGATTATTCTTTGGGCTGTCAGTCGGACATTAGGCGACCAATTTTTAGGCGACTATATAGAAAGCACGCAAAAGTAAAACACAATTCGATATCTCATCAGATGTAAGTAATGTGTGTGTAATGAGTTCGTAAAACGTACACAATCATACTCATACTTTGGCCGCAAAATTTAGCTTTTTCTAGTTGATATTTTACGTGGCAATCTAATAAGTTACTTATGCCGAAGCATTCGGAAAACACAACGTCGGAATATCTAAAATTAAGCAAACATCTGACCCGAACCCTAGTAAGATCTCTGACTGGTCATATTGTTACATGAGGACGCATCTCCATAGGATTAGTTTCTCTTAGAGCAAAATAGAATTTGCGATGATGAAGACGAAACCACATTCCCTGTGAATGCGAGGGACTTGCTCATAAAAGACTTCATCACCTCGGTCAGGGTTTCATGAAATCATCGGAATTCCTGGCTATTTCTCTTCGAAAAACACTAAGCTTCATTGAAAGCACAGGGATCGAAGAGGAACCATAGATAATCCAGAGGGACGTCGCAATAGGCCCAATTGAGGCTTCAATGACAGAGGTGACCAAACCAACACCAACACGAAAATCTAATATAATAATGTATGAGGGATGCAGGCGCGTAGCGTGAATCTTCGTAGGGCTAGCGCAACGATACGATCGCTAAATTTTGCGAAATTTTTTGATTACTTCCTGGAATTTAGCAATCGAAATTTTATTTCTGAACGAAAATTACGAGTTTATGGTAATAGAATTCATAGAATTTGATGATCGTGTTATTGCGCTAACCCTACGAAGTTTCACGCTACGCGCCTGGAGGGATGTCAGAAAGGTTGAAACTAGAAAACTGTTTTTCGATCACGCAAAGACTATTTCTGTCGAAATAAAAATATAACGCGTGGTTTCTGTAGGTGAGGGCAACCAGGCAACAATCCTGTGCATAATAATCTTTCCGCTCAGTACCTTCTTGTTATTGGTTTTTAATCTTACTCCAGTAGAAGGAATTTAAAAAACGGAGGAAAGTAATATGTTTGTATTAAAGAGTCACAGCTTACCATAATTATCCGTTGCTGCGGCACATCCTTTTTACGTATATTATCACTTCGAAAGTGTATTTAGCCTTGTTTTTTGTTGTAAAAATTTAGTGAAGTGAAGAACAATTTTAAATTTCAAAATATCATTTATTTATTGGCTTTGGGTTTGTATTAAAAGCCGTGCACCGCCGTAATCTTTATTAAGGAGAGCATATCGTTTTTGGAGTAAAAAAATTGTTTTTTTAAATTTTTATTTTAGACTCAATTCTGGGTAAAACTGATTAAACTGAAAAGTATTTTTTTACGTTTGATCCATTTTCTCGAAATAACCAGGAGGCTATTTGGAACGTTATTTTTTAGGTTGTCAGTCGCATAGTACCCAACACCGCATCTCATCATTACACACGTTTCGGACTTCTACCCATAAAATAATAAAGTTGCGCCCAGACTTTTGGCAGATTTTTTTATTTATTTACGTATTTTTTTTATCAATAGAATATTCTGAAGAAGTAAAAGCGAATACGATCACATTAAACCTAAGAGATTTTTGGAATCAGTGAAAACTTGAACAATACCCCCAGGGGGTTTAATAGGGAAAAATACTTAAATCGGTTTTCCCCGACTATGTTTAAAGCTCCAAATCTCAATATACCTTAGGAATATATAAGAATTCGTGAATATGAACACAACCACTTTACACCACCTTAGAGGTTGGATAACGAAAAATTTTGAAGAACGTTACTAGGCGCTTATATAAATAGCCCGTAGAAGTAAAATTGCTTTGATAGCTCGACATGTCTAAAAGTTTCAACGAAATTCGTGGAAATGCACATCTACATATACGTACTCAGTTTCAACTTTCTAGCATAAGCCGTTTCTGAGATATACAAAACCACCCGTCACCAGTGCTGTCGTTTTGTTAAATTGTACAGTAGTGCATTTAGGTGAAAAATTGTAGTATTTTACAAAGAATAGTAGTACATGACTTTTTGGTTTTGGAATAGCAAAATAACATCGAAAATTTGGTACATATAGGGTCATTCCATCAAGAATTGACAAAATAAAGAAATTTGTGACCCTACCATCGCCGATTCTTTTGCAATTCGAAGAATTAGTAACAAAAAATTATATTCAATTCAATTAAATTTTTTTAATATATGAATTTTGTTATTAATTATAGTATGTTAAAGATTTTGCGAAAATGATGTTCGAATCCCTTTTGAAAACACAAATCTCCGTTAATTTTTATCATAGAATAATAAATTAGGCTTATTTTAAAGTCAAGTTTGCGATAAATTTTTTTCAAGGATCTCGCTTTTTGTATATATTCTTTGAATAAAGAATAATACTATTCACTCATTTTTATACGCACTATAAGAGTTTGAAATTCGTCTCCAAAGTGAGTAATGACTGTGCGGGACTGTTTTAGTTTTTTCGCTATCCTGAAAAGTACCATTTTTTGTTGATGTTCATTTTTATCTAGTCCTATAGAAATATTAAGTTATTTTTTTTCTTTTTTTTTTTTAAAAAAATACTAGTTTTCCGGGTAAAATACTGTTTATTTTAATTTTTGTGAGACATCTCGGACTTGACAGAGTCCTTTATTAAACTTACCTTGCGGCTTAATACCAAAATTTCGAAAAATATTGAACATATAAAAAAATGGTTTATTTTCAAAAAATTTTCTTCAGGTTACCTTTCCTTAAATATTACAGCATACATTTTTTTGGTTTTTTTGGAAACACAGTGAATTTTTAACCCATTCCCGCGGGATGTTGCATACACGCAACATTTGGTTTAGATATTTTAAATGTAATTCCTAATGCATATTTCAACACAGTTTTATTTTATTATTTTTTATTGTGATTGACATGCATTTTCCAAAAATTGTCTACCCTGAAATATTGTATTTACACGTTTTAGGAATAGTATACCAGACAAAATCATAAAAAAAAATTCCGTCTCTACAGCGTAAGCAAAAGCGTTCGAAGGCGCGTAGCTTACAAGCCCGTTGAGATATTAAGTTTACATTTTTATGGTGGTCACGTTCGCTGAACCCCTACGAGTATCTATCGGGGATCTTTCGGGTGGGTGTGGTGTGATGGGTCAAGTGGTAGGAGGGTGTTTTATACGAAAAATTTTGGTTTCTTAATCTCAGGAACCGCTTAGAACTATGACAGTGAACCAATTTTCCAAAAAAAATTGTCTATATGCGTTGAGGAGTGTAGGGAAAACAATGCGTACGAAACGCTCGAAAGCTGGAATTGGAACATTCTAAAATCTATATCTCCTGAACGGTTGATGTCAAAAAGTAGAAACTTTGTAATTGTTTTAAGGAATATTAGGAGATTCGACAAGGGCTACAATTTTCCGAACTAATTGTACCAGGAAGATAAAATTTGGAACATAGTCTATTGGTGAACCAAATAACACAATTATAAAAAAAAAATGTTTTCAACCGCTAAAAAAACCGGTTTCAAAAGGTTACAGCCGGCGAATTACAAGTGACTTCATTTTATGTATCCCAATACAGGCTAGAAATGGTAACCGTGGTTAGTTATTTTTTTGTACTAGGTGTTGTTTTATCTGGAATAAGCTTCAAAAAGAGCTCACTTTCATCTGCGTTTTGTTTACTAATTCATCAGGTACCTACACGAAGTTTCAACGGAATTAAGAAAGAAAAGTAAGGTCACATCTGTAGCCGATCATTGATTGAATGGACCCTAAAATGATTTGAATTTAAAATTTAAAATTAGGGCTCTCGCTTTCTCAGAACACAGCAAGAACATCGAAATCATTCGCAACACCAGATGTCATGCATTTTTATGTAAATTGTAAAACCTTCCTCTAATGTTTTCTAGAATTTAATATTCGAAGGAAGAGTAGTATAAAATTGAAAGGAGTAGTACAGTAGTATATGAAGTTCAATGGTAGTACAAATACTACTATAGTAGTACAAACGACAGCGCTGCCCCTCACCCCTGTACCTTGCTACCCCTATGAAAAATTTTATTTTTCTAGGATGTCTCTATAGTGGCTCTATATAATCTTAAATTTTTAGCTTTCAATTCATTACGGTTTTTGAGAAATAAAAATCTTTCTACCCCTTTTCACCATCACCCCTACACCCCCACCACTCAAGTTTTTTTCCCTACTAGAGGTCTACCGCTCCCAAATCCTGTAAAATTTTCAAGATCATATCTGATACCATAGAGAAAGCAGATACGGTTTCTGAGATATAAAAATGTAATTTTTTGAGAGATTGCTATCCCCCCACTTTCGTGCCCCACCACCCTCCTCAAAAAATTTAATTTAATTTTTTCATTAGACTCCTCTTGTGATCCCATATACAGAAATTTTTTCTTCCTGGTGTAATTGGTTCGGAAGATATTGTAATCCAAAGTTTTTCACTCCCCAACCCCACACCCCAGCACCCCCCTTAAAAATTTTAGCCCTTGTCTAATCTTCAAGTATCCCTAAAGGCAACCACAAAGTTTCAATCTTCTAACATCAATCGTTCAGGAGATATAGATTTTAGAATGTTTCAATCCCGGCTTTCAAGCGTTTTGCACTCATTGTTTGGGAGCTACGCTCCTTCAAACGATTTTGCGTGCGGCGGACGGCGTATAGGGCGGACAGACGGACACTTTTTTTTTTTGCTTTTTTGGTGTTTACTAGTCCTAAAACGTGTAAATACAAAATTTCAGGGTAGCAAATTTTTTTGAAATTTCAGGTCGATCACAATACTTTATTATTAAAAAATAATAAAGTAAAAAATCGGGTCCGATAGTCGAATTTTAATATCGAGATATCGCTTTAAAAAATATCGGCCGATATTATCGATATATCGTTCAAAAAATATCGTTATTTCGATATATCGATATTTTTTCAACATCCCTACTATATGGAGCCACTATAGAGGCATCCTACAAAAATGTAATAATAAAAATTGCTAAGAGTAGCAAGATACGGCGGTAGAGGATGGTTTTTTATATCTCAGAAACGGCTTATGCTAGAAAGTTGAGACTTAGTATGTATATGTAGAAGTTCAGGAAATTCGTCACGACCTTATGCGTTGGAGTTCTCCCGGCTATGCCGAGAGTCCAACTTTAATAAGGTTGTGACGCGACGGCAGTATTCGGTCACATCGGCGTCATCACTTTGCAGTTGTGTTGCGAGTCGCCTGCCAGTCGGCGAACGACTGGCTGCCACTTCGATTCTTCGTCCTTATATAGGAATCGAAATGACAGTCAGAGTCCTAGGATCTGTGATCCAAAATGTGAAGTGGTTTTTGGGCTGAGTGGTTGGCCGCAAAACATCTCCCCATGGAAGTACTATATCTCTATATATAAAAATGAATGTTTGTCTGTCTGTTTGTCTGTTTGTCCTGTATAGGCTCCTAAACCACTCATCCAATTGCGATGAAACTTTGGTGATTTGTTGAGGATACTCCCTCGACGGTTTCTGCGTTAACAAAATTATTTAACAGTTGGTGGTTCGCGAGTTATTTCAACATTTGAGTGTTTATACTCTAGATGAAATCATATAGAGTATTATAAGTTTAATCCAGCCCAAAAGTTTGTAACGCATAGAACCAAGCCTCGGACGAAAAAAAGTTATATATTATTTTTTGTTTATTTGTGGCCAAAAACCTCAAATCCGCCTGACGTCCGTCCGTCCGTCCGTCCGTCTGTCCGTTAGCACGATAACTCAAGAACGCCTTCACCTAGGATCATGAAATTTTGAATCTGGATGTTTGGTTGAATTTGTAAGGCTAAGTTCGTTAACGGGTAAAATCGTCCTACTCCTTCGGGTAGCTGCCATACAAAATGTCCTTAAAACACGTGTTCAAGAATATTGGTCGATAACTTTAGAAGGGTTTAACCTACGTCTTTGAAATTTTGTATGTATTATTTTTCCAATAGTTGGAGCTAAATGTATGATTATGAAGAAAATCCTGTTAGTCCTTCGTGTAGCTGCCATACAAATATCCTGTCAAAATGTATTCACTTAATTTACAAAACTCAGAATAACTCAAGTAATCTTTTAGCTACGAATTCGGAATTTTGTACAAGTTGGTTTTGAGTGAAAAAGAAGTCGGAGTTTACTAATCAGCGAAATCCTTTTACTCCTTCTGGTAGCTGCCATATAAAATGTCCTTAAAACATGTGGTCAAGAATATTGGTCGATACCTTTAGAAGGGTTTAAGCTATGACATTGAAATTTTGTATGTGTTATTTTTCCAATAGTTGGAGCTAAATATATGATTATGAAGGAAATCCTGTTAGTCCTTCGTGTAGCTGCCATACAAATATCCTGTCAAAATGTATTCACTTAATTTACGAAACTCACTATAACTCAAGTAATCTTTTAGCTACGAATTCGGAATTTTGTACAAGTTAGTTTTGAGTAAAAACAAAGTCGAAGTTTACTAATTAGCGAAATCCTTTTACTCCTTCTGGTAGCTGCCATACAAAATGTCCTTAAAACACGTCTTGAAGAATATTGGTCGATAACTTTAGAAGGGTTTAAGCTACGACATCGAAATTTTGTATGTGTTATTTTTCCAATAGTTGGAGCTAAATATATAATTATGAAGGAAATCCTGTTAGTCCTTCGTGTAGCTGCCATACAAATATCCTGTCAAAATGTATTCACTTAATTTACGAAACTCACAATAACTCAAGTAATCTTTTCAGTACGAATTCGGAATTTTGTACAAGTTAGTTTTGAGCGAAAAGGAAGTTCGAGTTTACTAATGAGTGAAATCCTTTTACTCCTTCTGGTAGCTGCCATACAAAATATCCTTAAAACACGTGTTCAACAATATTTTCCGATAACTTTTGAACGCTTCAAGCTACGAATTTGAAATTTTGTACACATGAATTTTTGAATGGTTCCAAGGAAAAGGACAAATATGTAAGAAATCGAATGAGTCCTTCCTGCACCTCCCATGTGAAAGTCCTTCAAAAAGGACATTTTTTCGATGACTTACCCAGTTCAAGGTATGAAATTAAGCACTGAATATTGTCTTTTAGTTTTGAGTAGCAATCTAATGGCAGTCCTTAATAAAGGACATACAACATGCACACACGTAATTCTACTTTACCCCCAACTACAATATAAATCGGAGTTCAGTATTCATCTAGAGTATTATACGATTGGCTTGCAGCCGATCGTGACTGCAGTATGTTTTTCATATGATTTAGCGGCAGTTCGTTTTTGGTGTATTAGTTATGCCTATTCCTATTACTAAATGGTAAAGTTGGACGATGGATGTTGGATAGGGGATAGTGGAGGATGGTGGATAGAGGATGGAAGATGAATGATGGTGGATGATGGATGGAGGATGGTGGATAGAGGACGGAGGATAGCGAATGGAAGATGGAGGATGGTGGATGGAGGACGGTGGATAGAGGATGGTGGATAGAGGATGGAGGATGGGGGATTGGGGATGGTGGATGGTGGATGGAGGATGGTGGATAGAGGATGGAGGATGGAAGATGGTGGATGGAAGATGGTGGGTAGAGGATGGAGGATGGTGGATGGAGGATGGAGGATGGCGGATGGGGGATGGAGTATGGTGGATAGAGGATGGAGTAACGGGAGCAACGGCGCGACGGGAGAAATGGTGGATGGAGGATGGTGGATGGAGGATGGTGGATAGAGGATGGAGGATGGAAGATGGAAGATGGAAGATGGTGGATGGAGGATGGTGGATAAAGGACGAAGGATGGGGGATGGGGGATGGTGGATAGCGGATGGGAGATGGAGGATGGTGGATGGAGGATGAAGGATGGTGGATGGAGGATGGTGGGTAGAGGATGGAGGATGGTGGATGGGGGATGGAGTATGGTGGATAGAGGATGGAGTAACGGGAGCAACGGCGCGACGGGAGAAATGGGGGATGGCGGATGGGGGATGGTGGATAGGGGATGGTGGATGGAGGATGGTGGATGGGGGATGGTGGATAGAGGATGGAGGATGGAAGATGGTGGATAGAGGACGGAGGATGATGGATGGGGGATGGTTGATAGCGGATGGAAGATGGAGGATGGTGGATGGAGGATGGTGGATAGAGGATGGTGGATAGAGGATGGAGGATGGTGGATGGAGGGTGGGGGATGGTGGATGGAGTAACGGGAGAAATGGGAGCAATGGGAGTAACGGGAGAAAATGGGAATAACGATAGTAACAGGAGTATCGGTAGAAACAGTACCAATGGATCAACGGGAGCAACGGGATCAACGGGAGTAACAGGAGCGATGGATCAACGTGAGCGAAGCGAGCGTAGCCGCGATACGCGGCTTGTGAGTAATAAAAACAAAAAAAAGTTCAAAGTTGTATTGCCGTACAGGGGTGAATTAAAAAAAATATCCGCGAAAAGGTTTTTTTTTAACATTTTCATTAATTTAGTTTTTTCTTTTAGACATGTCGAGTTATCAAATTAATTTTACTTTTGTGGGATCTTTATATGTATAAGCACCTAGAGGAACGGTGTAAAGTGGTTTTGTACATTTTCACGAATTCCGATATACAGGGTGTCCGGTACTCCATGGACAACTTTGTAAGGGGTTATTCCTTGATATATTTTGAGACAAAAATTGTTCCAAAGGGTGGGCCAATTTTCAATATCCGTGGAGATACAGGGTGGTCAAGAAAAGTGTTTCGGGCCTGTACCCTCACTGACTTAAAACGTTATATCTTGAAAACTAATAATCAGAAATCAAAGTGTTAAAGCTTGTTTTTTAGGGAATCGAATTACATTTCATTTAACACCTCAAATTGTAACTGCACCCGATTTTGAGATATTTACTTCAAAACATAAATTTTTGCTACTTCAACCCTAAAATTCCGTGATCAATGTAGTTTTTCTCAGAAAACCCCATTATAAAAATGCCAATTTAATTTAATTTTTTTACGTACCATATTAGGTGTGTTTTTTTGAATCAGATCAATTTTTTTGTACTAAATTTGATAAAAATTAAAGGCAACGAAATTACGTGAATGGGAATCATATAAGTGTAACTATACTTACTTTAGATAACTGTAAATATTCGACCTCCATTCGAATCGTGTACTTCCGGAGGCTCGATTTGAATGACGAAAGTGATATATCCCTCTCGTCGAAATAAAGACTACTTACATATATAGCCTTGGAGTTTTGTTTTGAATTAAAGCTCCAGGTTCTATATGTAAAAACCCGTACTAGCTATAAATAGATGGCGATGTGGTCAGAGGAAATCTTAAGTTTAAAGTCTTAAAGTTTATTACTATAGTAAAATATATTTCAAACAAACAAATTTAAAATTTGAATTTGTGTCTGATAAAACTGTTAATTTCCTATATTGGTACTGCGCAAAAAATTACTACATGAATTCTGGACTGAAATCAATTTAAGTACGTCGACGTGCAACAAATAGAAATGAACAGTTCAGCCCAATAAAATTTTTAGAGCTGAAAATTGCAACATAAGTAGTAGAGACTAAAACACTCTGTCATTGTTAAGGAGTATTATGTATGTCGTTCAAATAGAACAAGCCAAACGATACTACACCAAAATATCTAAATACAATCTACCAATTTCAATTATAATATACAAAATTGAACATTATGAATATTTATAACGGTTTTGATTTGCGAATGAAACGGTCAAAGCACAGCTAACACCAAAATTTCACTTTCCGAGTTCGAAAACAGTACACTCCATCTTCTTCTAATACTATCGATCTGATTGCATTTAACTTTGTCCGGCACAAGAAGGAAATTAAATTACCCAAATGTGTCCCTCAACTTTCGAAGTTTAAAAATACAGCAAAATACAGTGGTCAAGGCAGATTTTAGTTAAAAACACTATGTATTACTCCGTTAACACTACTAACAGATCTTAATTAAAACACTATTGCTCCGTTAACACTTCCTTCATTACGAACTATTATTACTTTTTACTTGAAGACACAACACCCAACTGGTTTGTCGACGAAGATGACAATTCTCCCAGCCGATATCTGCCAGCATGCTTTGGGCCATTTCATGAAATCGGAAATGCATTTGTAGGCGATAATACAAAAAGTCTGTGGAAGTGAAAACCAATCTGATATCTTATCATTCGCAAGAAATATGTCGAAAGCCTTACGTCCTATTGGAGTTGAATATCTAAAAACACTAAAATCAACTTTTGACGTTTATGTAGGAAGCCTTAGGAAGTAAAAATGAATTTGATATCTCATGAGAACTAAGAAATATGTAGGAATTTGTGAAAACATATGCAACCCCCTTGTACCCACTTAGGGGTTGAATATTAAAAAAATCCTGAAATGAGTTTTTAGATATATGTAAAGAAAGCCCGAGGAAGTAAAAACCAATCCGATGTCTTATGACTCCTAAGAGATATGACGAAATTCGTGAAAAAGTGTTCATCCCGTTTATACACTCTTAGGGGTTGAAAAAGGAAAAAATTTGAAAACGTGTTTTAGGTGATTATTAAACAAGCCCGTAGAAGTAAAAATATATTCGATATCTAATCAGACCGGAGAGATACCGCTGAATTCGTGAAATATATACAACCCCTTTACACCATCATGGGGGTCGAATTTCAAAAAATGCTGAAAACACTTTCTCGGAATTTATATGAAGATTACGTGGAATAAACATAAATTCAATATTTGAAAAGACCTAATAGATATGACAAAAATCGTGAAAATATATGCATTCCATTTTCACTGATCATTTTTTTTGCCCCCCTTCTGTACGCCAATGGATATTTGATTTTTTTTTAATCAAAACTACTTTCCTAGTTGACTTACATATACGTATTGAGTTTCAACTTTCTAGCATAAGCCGTTCTATAGTTAGGAAAAACAACCCCCACCCCCGTACCATACTATCCCTATAAAAAATTATATTTTTCCAACATGCTACTACTATAGTTCTATCTAAATACCACGTTTCAGCTTGATGTCATTTTAGGTTCTCGAGATATAAGATTCGGAACATTTTTTTTTTCACCCTCCCCCAGCCTCACACTCTACACCCTCACCCTCAAAATGTTTTTTCCTGCTAGGGGTCTATTGGGCCTATTTCTGCTAAAAATTCTAAGCATCTATCATACATTGTTCTTGAGATATGAGACGTGATTTTTTAGAAAAATTCTTATCCCCTCCACTTCCATACTCCACCTCCCCGTTAAAAATTTTTACTTTCAGCAAACTTTATTTGTCAACCTTAATACAGAAACCGAATTTCGTTTTTCTAGTGCAATTGGTTCGTGAGATATCGTAATCTAAAGTTTTTCACCCCCCCACCTACGTACGCCACTGCCCCCGCTCAAAAATTTGTTTCCTATCTATTCTCCTAGTATACCTACAGATGTTCATTAAGTTTTAATGTCGTAACATTAACCGATTAGGAGATATGGATTTTAGAATTTCTCAATCTCGGCTTTTGAGCGTTTCGGACGCATTATTATTTTCCCCACTCCCACACCCCTTTACCTATAGCATAATTTTTTTTGCAAATGGGTCCACTATCGATGCTCTATATAAATTCCAAGTTTCAGCTTCCTAGCCTAAGTGGTTATTGAGATCTAGAAACCAAAATTTTCCGTCTAAAACGCTTCCCCCACCTCCCCCCTCACACCCCCGCCACTCAAAAGGTGGCCACTTGAAGGGGTCTGATCAGTCTACCAACAAAAAAAAATTCAACTTAATAGCTCAAAGAGTTTGAGAGTTATAAGCTTTCAAACGTTTTGCGTACGGCGCACAGACGGACTGAAATTTTTTTTGCTTAAAAAATCTTAATGACACACAATACTTTTTTTTTTAGATGAAATGACCTTTCAATTCAATTCGCCTGCTACACAGACAATCTCTATATATAAAAATGAATGTTTGTCTGCCTGTTTGTCTGTTTGTCCTGTATAGGCTCCTAAACCACTCATCCAATTGCGATGAAACTTTGGGAATTTGTTGAGGGTACGCCCTCGATGGTTTCTGCGTTAACAAAATTATTTACCAGTTGGTGTTTCGCGAGTTATTTCAACATTTGAGTGTTTTTCATATGATTTAGCGGCAGTTCGTTTTTGGTGTATTAGTTATGCCTATTCCTATTACTAAATGGTATAAGAGGATAGTGGATGGATGATGGAATATGGAGGATGGAAGATGCAGGATGGTGGATAGAGGATGGAGGATGGGGGGATTGGGGATGGTGGATGGAGGATGGTGGATATAGGATGGAGGATGGAAGATGGAGGATGGTGGATGGTGGGTAGAGGATGGAGAATGGTGGATGGGGGATGGAGGATGGTGGATGGGGGATGGAGTATGGTGGATAGAGGATGGAGTAACGGGAGCAACGGCGCGACGGGAGAAATGGGGGATGGTGGATAGGGAATGGTGGATGGAGGATAGTGGATGGATGATGGTGGATAGAGGATGGAGGATGGAAGATGGAGGATGATGGATGGAGGATGGTGGATAGAGGATGGAGGATGGGGGATGGTGGATAGCGGATGGAAGATGGAGGATGGAGGACGGTGGATAGAGGATGGTGGATAGAGGATGGAGGATTATGGATGGAGGATGGTGGATGGAGGATGGTGGGTAGAGGATGGAGGATGGTGGATGGGGGATGGAGCATGGTGGATAGAGGATTGAGTAACGGGAGCAACGGCGCGACGGGAGAAATGTGGGATGGGGGATGGTGGATAGGGGATGGTAGATGGAGGATGATGGATGGAGTAACGGGAGCAACGGGAGAATTGGGAGCAACCGGAGTAACGGGAGCAACGATAGTAACAGGAGTATCGGGAGAAACAGGACCAATGGATCAACGTGAGCATCGGGATCAACGGGAGTAACAGGAGCGATGGAACAACGTGAGCGAAGCGAGCGTAGCCGCGGTACGCGGCTAGTAACTTATAAAATACATTAAAATGTCTTAATTTCAATCGTGTATAACGAATGTCTTAGTTAAATTGTAATTTCGTAAGCACACGCACTCACACGCAATTTTTTTTCTTAATT
Source organism: Beris morrisii (assembly GCA_951812415.1). NCBI lineage: Eukaryota > Metazoa > Arthropoda > Insecta > Diptera > Stratiomyidae > Beris > Beris morrisii. The sequence continues at coordinate 87,296,471 of OX638310.1, read as the reverse complement.
ATATACAGGTATACAATAAACCTAGCCGTAACTCTTTTTTATTTTATGAAAATAAACGCAAAATATTTGTAACTCATATACTGCAATTCAGGGCCGGATTTACTTTTGAAGGGGCCCTGTGCTATTTCACTTTTGGGGGCCCCCTAATTTTTTTTCTAATCAAAAAAATATTTGAAAAAAAACTGTGTTTGTATCACATAATTCCGAAAAAAAAATTTTCTTTACCAAAGATATCAGCTTTCTTCCATTGCATTCCAATACCACAACAGCAAAAACTTCGCAAGTTTTTACAAAAACTTTTTGCGAATGTCAGCACCGGATTTCGATTACTTATTGGAAAAAGTAACACCTTTAATAAAACAAAGAGATACCCAGATGCGAAAAGCAATTACACAGTGACGTGGCGTGATAATTCAACAATTTATTATTATTATTCTACCTACAAATTTACCAAGTATTAAATGAACCTATTCCATTAGCTACTTTTAACATTACTAATATAAAAGCACCCAGCAATCACGAACGGGAACCAGGAGGCTATTTGGAACGTTATGAAATGAAAATACAAGTTTTCCGGGCTCTATACTGTTCTTGTTTATTTTTGCGTGACATTTCGGACTCGACTGAGTCCTTTATCAAACTGATCGACAATATTTTTACAAATTGTTTTTATATGAAAACAGGTAGAAAAAAGGTTACAATATTTAAACAAACGAGTCAATTAAAAACAGAGGAGGAAATTACGTTAACAAGTCATAAAACTATTAAAAGGAGCGGAGTTAATTAAAAGGGGATATTTATGAAATCTAAGCTGGTTTTTGGGATCGATGATTTTTGAACAGTGTTTTTTCCAAAACGTAGAACAGTAGCCAAAGTGAAGAGAGGTTGTATCCAGCGTCTCGGTTGAAGTTTTGTGGGTGTTTGGCTATCTCAATCGCTTCCCTATGCTAGTAGCATACGTACATACACGTACTAAGTTCCAACTTTCTTCTTCATAAGCCGTTTCTGAGATATAAAAAACCACCTTGCTACCCATATCAAAAAATTTTTTTATGATATCTCTTTATTGGCCCTATGTAGTCAATTTTAGCTTTCTATGGTTTGTGGTTTTTGAAAAATAAAAATCGATGTTATTTTCTTTCCACGCTCTCCCACCATCAGCCCCTTCACCAATACCTCCAAAAAATTTTCCCTGTTAGAAGTCTACTGAGCCTAACTCCTGTAAAATTTCTAAGATTATTTATATGATACCGTTCTTGAGATATACAAATGAAATTTTATGAAAAATGGCTATATTTTAGCTTTTGATTAATCTCCTATTATCCCTTAATACAACTACAAAGTTTCAATCTTCTGACATCAACCGTTCAGAAGATACGTATTTTAGAATGTTTCAACCCAGCTTTCAAGCACTTCGAAAACATTGCTTTCCCCTCCACTCCCACACTCCTCAACCTTTATCGCCAATTTTTTTGCAAATAGGTCCACTATCATAGTTCTACATAAGTTCCAAGTTTCAGCATTCTAGCATAAGTGGTTCCTGAGATCTAAAAATCAAATTAAATATAATTCAACTATTTACCACAATTCATTTCAAACTTCGATCAGAATTCAATTCCTATCCTACTCTGGTAGCACTTATTTCTTATCAGATCTCTGCTTGCTGAAAGCTTCACCGCTGCAGCCAGGAATGTGTGGAAGCAAATAGCGTATTGCTTCCACCGTGCCATGTACGAACTTTTTTTTTATGACGTCACAGTGGGCGGAATGAAATGAACGCTCATAGATGCAACTTTAAAGTTGCTTCCATGTGTCTTCTTCTTGGTTGCTTTTCGCTTGCCTTTATCGTGGTGTTGCCAATCGGCTGTTTGCGACATTCGCGTGTAGTTTCTTGCGAACTTTTAGACTGTAGTTAAAGAAAATGTTTGAAACATGAATTTTTTAGCGCCATTTAGAAACCGCATTTTAGATATATTTTTCAGCAAAATGTTAAGGAAGCAATGCCTCCCTTGCTTCCATGGACGCCACGCCACTGCAATTACACCGGGTGAGCATTTAACTCTGACTTTGAGGTATTTAGCAACAGGTCAGTCAGTTAATTATTGAAAATAAATATAATAAGTAATTTGTGTCTGTGTTTGTTAAGGTGATAGTTATAAATCCCTGATGTATTTATTTCGAATACCGTCTAACACAATTTCAACTATAATACCAGAGGTCTGCAGTGCAATTTTTGATGTCTTAAAAAACGAATATTTAAAGGTATGTGAAGACTATATTTTCATGTTTTGTATGCATTACAATTGTTACCATTAATAAAGTGAGAAATGAAATATATTATATGCATTAGAATTATTATGCTACTATAGCATCGGTAAGAATTCTGTGTAGCAACTAAGTGAAAAACATACTGCAGTCACGATCGGCTGCAAGCCAATCGTATAATACTCTAGATGAATACTGAACTCCGATTTATATTGTAGTTGGGGATAAAGTAGAATTACGTGTGTGCATGTTGTATCTCCTTTATTAAGGACTCCCATTTGATTGCTACTCAAACCTAAATGACAATATTTAGTGTTTAATTTCATATCTTGAACTGGGTAAGTCATCGAAAAAAAATATCCTTTTTGAAGGACTTTCACATGGGAGGTGCAGGAAGGACTCACTCGATTTCTTATATATTTATCCTCTTCCTTGGAACCATTTAAAAATGAACGTGTACAAAATTTCAAATTCGTAGCTTGAAGCGTTCAAAAGTTATCGAAAAATATTGTTGAACACGTGTCTTAAGGACATTTTGTATGGCAGCTACCAGAAGGAGTAAACGGATTTCGCTGATTAGTAAACCCGAACTTTGTTTTTACTCAAAACTAATTTGTACAAAATTTCCAATTCATAGCTAAAAGATTACTTGAGTTATAGTGAGTTCCGTAAATTAAGTGAATACATTTTAACAGGATATTTGTATGGCAGCTACACGAAGGACTAACAGGATTTTCTTCATAATCATATATTTAGGTCCAACTATTGGGAAAATAACACATACAAAATTTCAAAGTCGTAGCTTAAACCCTTCTGAAGTTATCGACCAATATTCTTGAACACGTGTTTTAAGGACATTTTGTATGGGAGCTACCAGAAGGAGTAAAAGGATTTCGCTGACTAGTAAACTCGAACTTCCTTTTCACTCAAAACTAATTTGAACAGAATTCTGAATTCGTAGCTAAAAGATTACTTGAGTTATAGTGAGTTTCGTAAATTAAGTGAATACATTTTAACAGGATATTTGTATGGCAGCTACACGAAGGACTAACAGGATTTTCTTCATAATCATATATTTAGCTCCAACTGTTGGGGAAATAACACATACAAAATTTCAAAGTCGTAGCTTATTAGCTATTCAACTAAACATCCAGATTCAAAATTTCAAGATCCTAGATGAAGGCGTTCTTGAGTTATCGTGTTCACGGACAGACGGACGGACGGACGGCAAGCGGATTTGAGGTTTTTGGCCACAAATAAGCAAAAAATAATATATAACTTTTTTTCGAGTTGGATTCGCGAGAACACCATTTTTCTTCAGTCGCGGACAGATTTATTTTTTCAATCGAATTGGGAAATTTTAGTTTTACTGTCGCGAGGATTTCCACTCGGCGGAAAATATGTCGGCAAAGGAAAAAAAACAAAAGATGCACCGACAACGGCAACAATGGCGACGACTACGGCAATTAAACAATTAAACGTGCCGAATTCAAAAACGCACGCCGACTTCTATCACCTTACTGTCCTGTTGCGTCCGGTGTTAGGTTGGCGGCAGTTGCGGGTGCTCCGAAATGTCAGCGAAGTGCTGACTTCTGAACGCACTCGCAACGCCCAACAGGGAATACAAATCTTGCCCAGCGGCAATTCAACATAATTTGATTCCATTTTATTGAATATATGAAAATTTGAGGCCCCAGTGAAATTTGTTGGGGGCCCTTAAAATTTGGGGGCCCTGTGCTGCAGAACTTTTTAGTCCTATGGGAAATCCGGCCCTGCTGCAATTAACATTTTCACTAGTTGAAATCAATTCTTAGTAACAAGAAATTAGTGCACATTTAGAATTCGAAAATAATGGTAGAAGTTTTGAGAAGACGAGTTACCTTCATAGGAATGTTTTCTTCAAGTGATTTGCCCCGCTCGATGTGTTTACGGTATGTGCGTAATTCAAGTGTCTTATTTTTTAATTTATACACAAGGCCTTTGACATAGTTTAAAAAATATATTCTAGGTAAATTACCAACGGCAGTAAATAGAAACAAGAAATTATCACAAACCTAATGACTCATATCACTAAATTACGAGGTTACGTATAATTACGTTACTAAAGTGCGTCTATAAAATTGCACAAACAATCGTATGAAGTTTGGGCCGCGCACGATTGTGCGATCGTCCACGCTGGTAATAAGTATTTATTTCTTTTCTTACAGTTAACATTTTATTTGAGAATAATAACGCCGAATTGAATGGCAGGAAGCCTAAGCTACTTTCCATTCACTGTATTGTTTGGTATTTTTGTTTTGATTGAAACTTAGAAAAACAGAAATAAAATTTCTTGAGGATTTAATTAAGCACGCGATCAACGATCGTGCCGGTCGGTAGTAATGACCGTTTATACCCAGTCGGAAACTTTTAAGTTACATCGGATATGGAAATTAGTTTTTGTACGATGATTAGTTAACTTCGATTTGACATTTTAATCCGATTGACCACATGAAGATATTATCAGAGATAAAACTGATCTTCGTCATATATGGAAGAAAAATGTTAATAAAGACAGAAAGAATAATTTACGACAAAGTCTTTACTTAAAAGACAACCACTGTGGGTGGATTGTTCTGAGACGGATAGACATTTCTCGATACAGTCTATGCTGCTGCAGAGCGAAAGCAAATCAACTCTACGAGTACCTAAGCCCTAACTTGAAACATAATTCTGCAAAATAAAATTGGATGAGGATCAGCGTTGTTTCCCTACTACAATTGCATGTAAAAATTGTTACTACGTAAACGTCGCCAAGAATAGAAAGCTGAAAGTTGACATCAGGTCCTACGCATGTCTAGAGTGCTCTAAAAATATAATATTTTGATAAGTTTGGTAACATACGAGGTATTTTATCTATATTTGGAGCAGCTTTGCTAGAAAGTTGTAACGAGGTATGTATATGTCGATGAGAAAGGTAAATTAAGCAAAAATAATTAAGATTTGCATTGCCATATGGAGCTGGGGTAAAAGAAATAGTGAGACAAAAAGGGGGCGTATAATAATCGTAAGTTTGATAGATATCTAATTATTTGTCCTTCAACAGAAGACACTGACGGAATACCTCAAAAAACCAAAGCTTAATGCAAGAGGGAGACAACCAATGAAAACGATATCGACAACCCGGAAAAATAAGAAATAGTTCAACTGGAACAACCTGAAAACTCTGAAGTTCAAAGATCTAAACGACAGCGAAAAGCGCCTGATTGTCTATAATATAAACATTTATTAAACCATTTTAGGCTCAGTCGCGCAAGTGATTTAGTCAAGTGCAGAAGTGTCCAAACTAGTTCGTTCTACCTAAAGAGTATTCAAACCTAGCAGTCAAGTTCACAGTAATAGTAGCTAAAAACAGTGTCTTCACCTACACTTCCGATAAAGAGGTGCCGGGAGTCCTCCCCGGCTGAGATGTTTATTCGGGACAGACTTAAGCTACCCCGCAATGAAAAAACAACAGCACCGAACTACCACAATCGGTTTCGTTCCCTGGCTATCCCAGATCCGGAGCCGAACAACGAGATGCGCACCGACGAGGAACAACCAACGGTGTCAACACCAACACCACTGAAAAAGGTAAAACTTCCACCCATAACCTTCACGGAATTAAAGCACGAATCAATCGATGCAATTATGAAAGAACTCACAATTAAATACAATTTTAAAAATATGTCAATTGGTATTGGCGTTCTCCTGTATACAATTGCCGAATACGAAAAGCTGAACGAGTACCTAATCGCTAAAAAGGTAAAATTTTTAACCCATCAAAGAGCCGATATAAGGCCTATAAAAATAGTACTTTCCGGTCTACACGAAATACCACCAGAAAAATTATTATCCTACTTAAATAAAACGCACAATTTGAAATGTGTCGACATCAAAACATTTAATGTAAGCAACAACAACACTTCACATAGCCGTTCATCTAACTATTTGTTGTACTTCGAACGAGGCACCAAGTTGAGTGACCTCCGTGCACATAAAACAATCATGAACACTATCGTGACCTGGAACTATTATTCGCGGAAGAAAATCGGTCCTACACAGTGTCGCAATTGCCAAATGTATGGGCACGGATCGTCTCATTGCCACTTGCCGGAGAAATGCATGATTTGCAGCAAGGCGCACAATCATGCGCAATGTCCTCTAAAAGAAGATCAAACAAGTTTGATTAAGTGCGCTGGATGCGGCCTCTCTCACCTATCAAATGATTTAAGCTGCAAGAAGCGTTTAGACTACATTGCGATCAAGGCAAAACTTTCACCGCAAATCAAAAAACAGGGTAAGGCTGCTGGCTTATCACTTGCCAATAACAACAAAAATTTTCCTGCTTTACCATCTCGTTCGACTGGAAATTTTTCGGCTCAAAATCATCGCATGTATCAACCACTTTTCTCTAGCATTGCTAGAAACGTTCCGAATGTTATCGACACCGCAACGCCCAGTTCAGACTCAAACCAGGACCTTTTATCACCTCAGGAGTTAATGCAAATGTCTGGAGAACTGATCAAAAACCTTGCACAATGCAAAACGAAGCAAGATCAATACAACGTATTAGTTAATCTAGCAATTAAATTCCTTTATGGCTAATGCCAAAATCAATTGTATTAATGCTGTACTTTGGAACTCGCAAAGTATTCGAAATAAAATTGCGGAATCTTTTGACTTTGCGGTTTCCAAAAACATTGATTTATTTCTGTTAACTGAAACATGGCTTAACCAATGTGACAAATTATATCACCCGAATTACTTTATATATAGAAATGATAGGAAGGAAGGGATTGGAGGAGGTGTAGCCATATGTATAAGCAAAGCTATTAAACATACTCTATTACCCGCGTTTAAAACAAATGTTATAGAAACAATTGGACTTCACATTACTAGTATAAATACTACAATTCTGGTTGCATACTTTCCTGGCACCAAACTATCTTCTCAAAAACTGCAGTTTTTTAAAAGCGATCTTGAACTACTTACAGACCTAAAACAAAAGTACATTTTATGCGGAGATTTTAACGCTAGGCACAGGTTGTGGAACTGTGCAAAAGCGAATAAAGCGGGAAAAATATTATTTGAAATGATGTATAGAAAACAATTTTGCATTCATGCTCCATCGGAACCCACGTATTATCCCCCAATAGGCAGAGACTCTACATTGGATCTTGTCATTTCTAATGGTGCAGTACAAGTATCACAACCCATCACTACCCACGACCTATCTTCTCCTCACCTCCCAGTGTCCTTCACAATTGACCACGATATTGAAATCAAAGTGCCGTACAACGAATTTCTCTCATACAGTGAAACTGACTGGGTCATGTTTAAAAAATTTTTAAACAGATCCATGACTACTGATAACTTGAACCTTAGTAACATCACTAATATATCACAAATAGACGGAATGCTGCTTGACTTCAACACCAATATATGGAACGCAGTAGAGCTCTATACCCCCAAGAAGGCTAGTAATAACTCTCAGGTTCTTAAGATTGACAACGTGACCAGAGATATCATCCAACAAAGGAACACTCTCAGGCGGCAATGGCAAAGAACTAGAGATCCAGGCATAAAATCTCGTGTTAACAGCCTAACCAATAAAATTCAAAGCAATATTAGGAAGCTTAAAAACTCCAATTGGAATTCGATGCTTTCGTCATTGGATAAGGGCTCCCAAAAGATTTGGAAGCTAAATCGAATTTTCAAAAAACGGCGTGAAATTTGTATACCCCCCCTTTTCGACAACAACAGCAAGTATTTATACACGGACTCTGAAAAGGCTGAATTGATAGCAGATCAGTTCGAAGCAGCTTACCATACTACTGTCGGAATGGGTAACACTGTTGTTGATATGATAGTAAACAGTTGTGTAAAACTTATCCCACAGAATGCAAACTTATGCCCTAATGACCTTTGTAAACCTCGAGAAATTATATGTGTACTTAAAAGGTTGAAGACCAAAAAATCACCAGGGATAGATAAACTTCCAAACATTATTCTTAAAAATCTGACAAAGAAATCGATCGTCGTTTTAAACTTTATTTTCAATTCTTGCCTCAAGCTAGGATATTTTCCGACTACATGGAAACATGCAATTGTCACCCTAATTCCAAAACCGGGAAAAGATGCCAGTCATCCTAACAACTACAGGCCTATAAGCTTGCTCTCTACACTAAGTAAAGTCTTTGAAAAGATCCTATTAAGTCGTATTCAAGAATGTACAGAAAATAACCGAATCATACCCGACTTCCAATTTGGCTTGAGACGAGGGCACTCTACAAACCACCAACTACTCAGAGTAACCGGTTACGTAAAAGATTCTCTCCGTCGGAAAAAATCAGTAGGGATGGTATCACTCGACATTGAAAAGGCATTCGACTCTGTATGGCACGAAGGACTGATATACAAGCTGTTAACATTCGCTTTTCCAAACTATCTAGTAACAATAATCAATTCTTTTCTGTCGGACCGAACCTTTTCGGTAAGAGTGAAGACAACTACCTCAAGCACTCGAACTATCACTGCGGGTGTTCCTCAAGGCTCCTGTTTAAGCCCGACACTGTACAGTATTTTTACTGCAGACGTTCCTACCCACCCGAACTGTGAACTGGCAGTTTTTGCGGACGACACTTGTCTCTATACTTACGGAGATGATGCGGATGATATAATTGGAGCTTTGGAAACATTCCTAGACCGTCTCTATCAGTTCTACTACAGATGGAAAATAAAAGTTAACCGCACAAAAACTAAAGCCATATTTTTCAGTAGAAAGAGAAAGCGCGCTAACCTTCCGAGTCGTGAAATCAACTTCGCTGGACAAACTGTTCCTTGGTCCGACACTTTAACCTACCTCGGTCTTACGCTAGACAGAAAAATGACATTTGCTCATCACATAGAAAATGCATGCTTCAAAATTTCCAAGTGTATTCATGCGCTCTACCCACTCATAAACAGGAAATCATCTCTATCATTAGCAAACAAAATACTTATTTTCAAGGCTATCATGCAGCCCACGTTGACGTACGGTGCTCTTGTCTGGGCTAGCTGTGCTCTGTCCCACAAAAAGAAACTGCAAGTCTCGCAAAATAAGTCGCTAAAGATCATTTCAAATAAACCATACTATTATTCAACGAAAGCATTACACCGCGACAGTGGAGTGCTCAACGTCCAGGAACTTGCTGCAACCAGGTTAACAAGACTTCTAACGAAGACCCAAACGGTAGACAATCCTCTAGTCTCTTCCTTGGCTAGGTACTAGTACAAATAGTTTTGTGTAATTTATTATCTTAATCTATTTTTAGTTTTTGTTTAGTTTTTAAGTAGTGTTTAAGTTAGTCATTAAGGTTCTTTCAAGCAAGGTTTTTTGTTAACAAAATTTTTCCTTGAACATTTTACTGTGTCAGATTAACGTAAGTTTTTGCAAATAGAATGCAAAATTTTCAATTGCAGCTGTAAAGATTAAGATCTAATCACTGAATTATTTTTACTTGTTATTATACAACCCAATGAATTTAAATAAATCTATCTATCTATCTAAACCATTTTAGGGGTTGAAAATGGAAAAATCTTGAGAACGGTTTTAGGCGATTTTATAACAAGCCCGCAGAAGTTAAAAGTTATTCGATATCTAATCAGACCTGCGGGACATGGCTAAATTCGTGAAAATGTATTCAAACCCGTAGGGGTCGATTTAAAAAAAAACACTTTCTAGGCATTTATATTAAGAGTTCGTAGAATAAAAATCAATTCAATAGTTCAGAAGACCCAAGAGATATGACGAAATTCGTGAAAATATATGCATTCCATTTTCAATGATAATTTTTTTTGCCCCTCTTCCGTAACGGAATGGATATTTACAATTTTGTTCACCTAAATTACTTTTACTTTTTACGTTTCAAGTTTCTATCAAAAGCCGTTCCATAGATAGGAAAAACACCTCCCGCCACCGAATAAAAACATTTTCAACATGCCACTATTATAGCTCTATCTAAATACCAAGTTTCAACTATCCATTATTATGGGATATCGAGTTGAAAAAATTCGGAACTTTTCCTGTTCACCCTCCGCGACTCTCACCCCCAACACCCTACATTTTTTTTCCATGCTACGGATCTTTTAGACCTACCCCTCGTAAAAATTCTAAAGATAGATATCTTAAACTGTTCTTCAGATAAGAGCCATGATTTTTAAGAATAAATCCCTCCATTTCTACGCCCCATCACCCACTTGAAAAAAAATGATCTTCATCAAACCGCATTTGACGACCGTTATACACAAACCGAATGTCATTTTACTTTATTATTTTTTAATAATAAAGTATTGTGATCGACCTGAAATTTCAAAAAAGTTTGCTACCCCGAAATTTTGTATTTACACGTTTTAGGACTAGTAAACCCCAAAAAAGCAAAAAAAAAAAAATGTCCGTCTGTCCGCCGTAGACGCCGTACGCCGTACGCAAAATCGTTTGAAGGCGCGTAGCTCCCAAACCCGTTGAGATATTAAATTGAAATTTTTATGGTGGGTAGATTGGGTGAACCGCTACGCCTGGTAGCGGGGGTACAAGGGGAGAGGAGAGGGGAGCGTTTTAGACGAAAAATTTTGGTTTCTAGATCTCAGGAACCACTTACGCTAGGAGGCTGAAACTTGGAACTTATGTAGTACTATGATAATGTACTCATTTGCAAAAAAATGGTCGATATTGGTTAAGGGGTGTGGAAGTGGAGGGGGAAACAATGAGTCTTTAACGCACGAAAGACGGGATTGAAACATTCTAAAATCGATATCTCCTGAACCATTGATGTCAGAAGATTGAAACTTTTTTGTTGTCCTTAGGGATACTTCAAAATAAGACAAGGGCTAAAATTTTTAAGAGGGGTGGTGGGGTGTGGGGGTGGGGGGTGAAAAACTTTGGATTACAATATCTTCCGAACCAATTATACCAGGAAGATAAAATTTAGTTTCTGTATATGGGATCACAAGAGGAGTCTACCGAAACTAAATTTTTTGAGGGGGGAGATGGAGCACGAAAGTGGGGGAAAAGCAATTTTTCAAAAAATTTAATTTTTATATCTCAGAAACCGTATCAGATATGATCTTGAAAATTTTACAGAAGTTGGGGTCGGTAAACTTCTAGTCGGGAAAAAAATTTTGGTGGTGTGGGTGTTGGGGGTGATGGTGAAAGGGGGTAGAAAGGAAAACATTCTGATTTTTATTTCTCGAAAACCATAATGAATAGAAAGCTAACAATTTAGGATTATATGGAGCCACTATGGAGACATCCTAGAAAAATAAAATTGTTGATATGGGTATCAAGCTACGGGGGAGAGGGGTGGTTTTTTATATCTCAGAAACGCCTTATGCTAGAAAGTTGAAACTTAGTACGTATATGTAGATGTACTATTAGAGTAATTAAAGCAAAAAAAAAGTTCAGATTTTTATTGGCGTTCAGAGGTTGAGTAAAAAAAATGTCCGTGAATTCACATTTTTACGAATTTCGTTAAAACTTTTAGATATGTCGAGCTATCAGAGCAATTTTACTTCTGCGGGCTATTTATATAAACGCCTGGTAACGATCTTCAAAATTTTTCGATATCCAACCCCTGAGTGGGTTGTAAAGTGGTTGTGTACATATTCACGAATTCTGATATATTTCTAAGGTATATTGAGATTTTGAATTCACTTTTACTTCTATAAGCTTTAAACGTAGTCGGGGAAAAACCGAATTAAGTATTTTTCTCAATTAAAACCCCTGGGGGTATTGTTCAAGTTTTCACTGATTCCGAAAATCTTTTAGGTTTAATGTGATCGAATTCGCTTTTACTACTATGAATTATTCTATTGATAAAAAAAATACGTAAATAAATAAAAAAAATATGCCAACAGTCTGGGCGCAACTTTATTATTTTATGGGTAGAAGTCCGAAACGTGTTTAATGATGAGATGCGGTGTAGGTTACTATGCGACTGACAACCTAAAAAATAACCAGGAGGCTATTTGGAACGTTATTTTTTAGGTTATCAGTCGCATAGTAACCTACACCGCATCTCATCATTAAACACGTTTCGGACTTCTACCCATAAAATAATAAAGTTGCGCCCAGACTGTTGGCAGATTTTTTTAGTTGGTCCGCGAGATATCGTAATCTAAAGTTTTTCACCCCCACTTTTTTCTGCACGCCATTGATTTCCCTCAAAATTTTGTATCCAGTCTATTCTCCTAGTACATTAACAGTTTTTAGTCTAAGTCCAAGTCAATGCGTATATCTACATATACATATTTTGACATAACCCAAACTCCGGATTATAAAATTGGAGCCATTTGACGACAACTAAGCAAAATTGCAACTGTAACTGCTAATTCGAGCAGTGGCTTATGAAGATGCATACTCGCACCAAATTAAAAATCTCACACAACCGGTTTCCTCTCTTCTTTGTGTAACATGTAAATATTGTTGATCTGTCTGGTTGATGTAGATTGCACCATTAATACTCCACCAGCGGTGGTGATAGTTTGATACGAGTACCAATTACCTGTTACTATCGGCCGACTGGTTTGAGTAATATGCGCATAGATATCGACTAAATAGTTCAGTCGGGCAGATAGTAGTGTGCGAAGCTCGACGGGATTAAAAAGTAGCACAACTGTTTAGTCTCCCGTCTGGGCTAGCCTTAATTGTGCCTAGTATCTACATTTATATCCTAATAATTTTGGATTATGGAATGGTTAGGTGGATTTAGATAACATGTATTATTATTTCTTAATATATTACAATTCACAAAAACACTACCACTAAATAAAAACATATTGAATTTGTTCTATAGTTCTTTTAGGTCTTTAGTTATTACATTTCTTATTACTTTAAATTTTTGTAAAACGTTTTTAGTTTATTATTTTAATAATACAGTATTTATTTATTTTTTTTTAAATAATATTTTAATAATCTTTACAAAAATTTATGCAATACTTACTAAAAAAAATAGTCTGCTACAAAATTTGCAAACAATTTACAAAATTTTTTTATTAAGAAGCAGAAGATGTGGAGGGTTGAATTAAAAGCACAATGGCAATACACCCTATGTGCGAAATGCCGGAGTCCACCCAGAGTTCCGTACACTGCCCAGAATTGGCATTGCATTGTCCGCCAAGACTTGTCGATCGGTATTGTTTTGGTACTGACAAACTACCAGACCAGTGTCGGGCGAATCCTGGTGATCAGTACTCCCACTTGATCAGAGCCGACTTTGGTTCGAGTTGCTGGGTCTATGTCGGGCCTAGAATTGGCTTATTATTGGTGTCTAAGCTCTTTCGGCATTGGCTCGACGGTCGGCTCTGTATTGGGCACATCTTGGTAGAAATATTTTTTGTTTCTCAACATATCAATTTATTAGGTTTCAACCCTATCACGAGAATGTGTCAGATTGGTCTAGTGCGTAGCGTAGCGGACTAATGTGTGACGGGACCATGGTTCGAATCCGAGAGTGTGCAAGGTGTGTAAGTAAAATCAATTCGCATTTTTCAAAAAAATAATAACAAAATAAATTCGTAGTAAAAAAAAAAATAATAATGATTTTATTTTTGTTTCTTTTCTTTACTGAGACCCAGTATCGGGCCAGAGTTTCACCAAGAGTAGGACCGGTGCACCGGTGAACATTAATTAGACACTCAACTTGTTATGATAAAAAAAAGGAATGACAATAAAATTTCATATCAATAAGCGCCGTCTAATTAGCGCCACATAGAAAGAAATACAGTAAATCAGACGATCCAAAAAACAAGTGCCTTATCGATGTCTCAGATTTAATACAATTTTTCAAAAAATACTCGTTTCATTGGTGAAAACATCAATGAAGTTATTCTATAGTAGTCCTAAAAACAAGGCTAACACACCTTTCGGCGCCAATTTCTAAAAAAAAGACAACCTAAAACACTCGATAACGCGCCGAAAAAAGGACCTTCGGTAGAGCTATCCAACAAACGAATTGACAAGAAAGCAGGGCGGCACTGTGTCGGCTTTCTGTAAAGCCTTAGACTAAAATATAATTGCTCAGGTATTATACTTACGCTACAAGACCGCCAAGAAAGGCAACCGGGCCGCCACCAATCAGCCGTATCTTTCTGTGACACGAATCAAACAGTGAAGTTCGTGTCGTTGTGGTTTGTGTATTGGCTGTAGTTCCTGATCGATTCGTTGCACTTTCATTTGGTGATCTGTCATTTAAAGCAGCTGCTGTATGATGTGTTGCATTTGATGTGGGCGATGATGTTGGACCATGACCCACAATATGCGTGGGTGATCGCAACATCTTCTTACACAGAAGCAAAAATACTTCCACTATTTTGCCGTTTTTTCCTTCCAACGTGAAAAGATGTGCACGGGCAAACACGATTTATTGGAATGGGAGGTCAGTTAGGTGAATGGAGAAGGGAAGACAGGACATATAGGAAGGAAGACGTTGCGATTATTTTAAATAGTTTTTTATACATTCAAATTACATTAATAAATTTTTTTGGTAAGTAAATTAGATATCACGTTATTTAGGGTTTATGTACTAGGTACGATTTAAATAAATAAAAGCACTGTAACAGTTTAAGAAATTGACAAGATTCCTGTTTTGTAGGGAAGAGAAAAAAAATATGTTAGAAATTTGGTTCCGATAATTTTATCGAGACTCTCGTGTGAAAAATTTTCCTTTACTTCTTTGCTGTTCGGCGAATAAAAATACATCAACAACATTTTCTTAACGGTGAGTAGCTCATAAACGAATATTTGACTTGTTTTTGGAGTTATTGTGCCGTAAAAAATTGAGCACTATTTCAGCGGTATAATGAACATTTGAAGGGTAGCAGAGTTTATTCATCAATTTGAATCCACGAAAACGCGTGCCTGGACCTATCCCAATATACTGAGAGACTTCAAAGTAGGGATGTTAATATCGAAAAAAAATATCGATAATTCGATATTGAAAAAAATATCAATATCGGCTGATGATATATCGAAGAAAAATATCGATATATCGAATATTTTTTCCAATGAAAATAAATTCATATCTCCCTTCCCGCATCAAATTTAACTTTAAGGGGAGCATATCACAAAGGCTTTTCAGTGTAAATTTCATGACCCATTTTCTCAGAAACCACTCGAATGAAATTTTGGACAATTATTACTGCAATATATTACTGCAAAACGAGCAAATAGAGCGAAGTAAAATTTTATTATTTTTGCGAAGATTGTATATATTGCACATCTAATTTTGAAGAACAGAAAGCGTCAAGTCAGTCTCATATTACATTATTAAATAAATAAACATTTATATTTCCTTCTACTCTATCTGACAGTAGAGGTGTCATGAATGGTTCATCAGAAAATGGATCAAATGTAAAAAAAAAATTTTCAGGAGAGGCACTTCTTGATCTCGTGGAGTCTTACAGTTTAAACAGTTTTACCCAGAATTGAGTCGAAAATGAGAATTTAAAAAAAAATTGTTTACCCTAAAAGCGACATGCTCTCCTTAAGATTGCGGCGGTGTGCGGCTTTTAAAACGAAATTTAAAATTGTTCTTCACTTCACTAAATTTTCGCAACAAAAAAGAAGGCTAAATGCACTTTCGAAGTGATAATAAAAATATACGAAAAAAGGATGTGACGCAGCAACGGATAGTTATGGTACATATTACTTTCTTCCTGGGTTTTTAAATTCATTCTACCTGAAAGAGCAAGATTAAAAACCAATAACAACAAGGTACTGAGCGGATAGATCCCTGTGCACAGGATAGTTGCCTGGTTAGCCCCACCTACAGAAACGACGTGTCTTGCATCTTTTTGTTTCGACAGAAATAGACTTTCCGTGATCGAAAAACAGTTTTCTAGTTTCAACCTTTCTGACATCCCTCATGTACATTATTATATTAGATTTTCGTGTAGGGGTTGGTTTGGTCACCTCTGTCATTGAAACCTGAATTGGGCCTATTGCGACGTTCCTCTGGAATATCTATGGTTCCTCTTCGATCCCTGCGCTTTCAATGAAACTTAGTGTTTTTCGAAGAGGAATAGCCAGGAATTCCGATGATTTCATGAAACCCTAAGCGATGTGATGAAGTCCTTTATGAGCAAGTCCCTCACATTCACAGAGAATGTGCTCTGGTATTTCGTCTTCATCATCGCAAATTCTGCATATTTTACTCTCAGAGAGGCTAATCCTATGAAGATGCTTTTTCGTGTGACAATGTCCAGTCAGAGCTCCCATAGCTAAATTTGCGGCCAAAGCATGAGTAGGTACATATACACAAGAATTAGCAGAATTGAAAAATGCCGTTCGAGCTCTAAAATATACTTAAGAAAATATTTCGGGTCCGATAGTGGGATTTCAATATCGATATATCGATATATCGCTTTAAAAAATATCGGCCGATATATCGTTTAAAAAATATCGCAATTTCGATATATCGATATTTTTTTAACATTCCTACTTCAAAGTCAACGAGTCGATCACAAACGGAGTGAATTTCGCAGCACAGTTTTTATATATTTTTCGCAGCTACTTTTTGTTCAATGAACGTACAACTCGAGTATCGCCATGAATATAATAATCCAACGTCCTGTGTGGTTCAGTTCTTGTAAGACCCCGGCATGGTTCTTAAACAAGAAGCGAATCTGCACAGTAAAAAAAATCCATTGAATTTTACATCTTTTGGATAGTAGGCAAATATGCTTCACCTTTTCAAGTAAATTTACATTGGGATGTAATAGTCAATTTGAATGTAATTTCAGTTTTCGGTCAGTAAATTTCAATTTGCAATCAGTAAATTTAAACTTCGAAAGCAGAAAATTCACTGGATATTCTCTTGAATTTACACTCTAAAAAAGTGTATAATTAGCACTCTTTAAGATACACTTATTTCTTCTTCTAATATTATCTCTTACTTACTTACTCTTAATTAAACACTTGGCTGTAGGTAAGAATCGAACCCGCGAAAATTTCTGGTTTTGCTGCGTAGGTTTGGCGCGCGTATCCACTGCGCCTCCGAAAGCGTTTCATTTTCATTTCCGTAGAAAAGAAAATCGTACGAAGCGTCCAACTTCGTGGTTTACATGAAAAATAACGTAATTTTCAATTCATATATAAATATAGTTAATTTTACACGAAATGTTGCATAATTTTGTGAGACTTTTCATGTAAATTGAACGGTTCAGTTGAAAAGTACATGAATAATTTACTAATACTAGTAATTTAATGTAAAAGTGCTTGAAATAAATACTTTTACTTGACAAAATAAAATATACTGGAAATTTCAAGTAAAAATTGGATTGAAAATTCAATTTTTTTGAAACAGTGTGGGCAAAATATAAAAAAACGCCAGTACTTATTCAACCTTTAGAATTCTCCCTGAACGATTAGAATTCTCCCTGAACGATCCACACAAAATTTCTGGTAAGTTTATGAATCACCTTACATGTGGTACAACCGTCTAACAACATGGATTTATCGAAAGATTCGAACGCTTGAAGTTTTGTGCGAAGAGATTTATACTGAGTCTTCCAGAAACAAACTCAAAAATAATAAATTACAAGAACTATATTTCGTACTGGAATGCACTATGCATCATACCAGACAGATTGCTGCTTTTGGTTGTGTCTCATGTGTAATGTGTAACATACACACAAGACCGAATGTAGCGAAAAACTCACCGGAGAGCAGCTGATTGATCGAAAGCGAAACCACTGAAAGAGAAGAGCTATTACTTTTTAAAGAACTAAGTTGTGTCTTCGCTGTATGTGTTGCTTAAGGACACGGAGGCGTCCGAAACGAGAAAATTGGTTGGTTGTCTGTCTCTCTTTTCATCGTGTTCGTACAGTTCACTCTGTTAGCCTTCGTTCTATCTTCATTAGTTTTAATGTTTTCTATTGAGTTTTCCAATTGAACTACAATTCATCAAAATTACTGAGTTACTACACTTACTCACTTCAATGAAGTGATCTTTTAGAGTAGTTCACTCGTGAACGGCCCATCTCTAGTCCGGACCCATTTGCATACATCGGATTTTTCACACAGGTCAGTCCTCAGTCCTGTCTCCAATCGAGTCCAAACTCTTATGAGCGAGCAGACAAACATCAGCAGCATAGACTAGGGATGTTAAAAAAATTTCGATATATCGAAATTGCGATATTTTTTGAACGATATATCAATAATATCGGCCGATATTGTAAAAAGCGATATATCGATATTGAAATCCGACTATCGGACTCGATATTTTTTTTAAGTATAGCATATTTTAGAAATCGAACGGGTTTTTGCATATCTGATTATTTATGAGGGATGCCAGAAACGTGGAAAGTTGAACAAAAATTTTCGATCATGGAAACCATATCTGTCGAAACTAGGTTCAAGGCACGTGATATATACGGGCACATGCACGCAAATCTTCACTTTAGGCGCCAATACAAATATATGTACAACGAGGCAACCAGGCAACTATCAGAAATACCTGATTGTCTCTGCCTCATCGTTGTCATCCGAAAGAGTTGCGTCGGCAATAAGAATGGTGGTGCCAAATAATCGCAGTCGGCTTACTGGAGAGCATATTAAGGAGCGAGTATTCTTAACAACTGTCCCAGAAAAGTACTGGTTCTCATAAGCTTACATTTTAAAAATATGTCAATATATAATATTTCATTAATAAATAATTAAAATCAAGTTTGCTCTTAATACTTTTTTCGATTTTGCCCCTTTTATCCTTATTTCTTAAAAATAATATATTTAAAAAATAACAGTATTTCTATCCGGAAACTTTATTTCGATCAAAAAAGGCATTATTTTGATTTCATAAGTCAACAGAGAAGAATTTTCCGCTTTTCACCAACATTTCCAATAGTTCAATCAAAAAACTTTCAGATATTGAAATTGCAATGATAAAATTGAAATTGAATTTCAGACTCTAAAAATAGCTAAATTTGGCAACTGTGACCGAAGGCAACGAAATCAAATGTCATTTATTTATTAGCTTTCGGTTTGCGCGTGCGCCGTATTTTTTTATTAATGTTAATTTTGATGCAGCATTGGAGTTTATTGTTCATTGGAAAAAATATTCGATATATCGATATTTTTCTCCGATATATCGTCAGCCGATATTGATATTTTTTTCAATATCGATATATCGATATTTTTTTCCGATATTAACATCCCTAGCATAGACGAGATGACTCAGACCATTAAAGAATTCCATCGACGAAGTTTTTTCAATATTTCCTAGTACCTACGTCTTTTAGGGTGTTATAAATTATTATAATATACATCTTTGTCTTCTACCGGTGGATACACTGGAGCTCAATGACAGTTCTATTTTTTTCAGACGGCACAGCTGGAATTCTCATAGGGTTCCTTAGTTATGACTGATTTTATTCGGAATGCCTCTCCTTTGTAAAGCATTCTATGTCGAAAGTAGTTTTAAATAGGAAATGTAACCGTGATTGTAATGTGAACTGTTCGAAGATTATCAGTAAAGGCCGTGACACGATAAAAGCAGAAGCAGCGGCAGAGCAGAATTTTTTTTAGAAAGCACAGCGGCAGAAGCAGCGACGAAAGCAGTGCTGCTTTTTTGTTCCAAATTCTAAAATTCTGCTATTGCTTCAGTACTACCAACATAAAACCCTCAAGAATTGGGAATGTTGTCAACAATGGAAATGTTAAAGTTGTCAAAATTGTTTCCATATACTCGTATTTACCATGGATGTAGTAGTATAACAGGATCGGCGATAGCCCAGTCGGAATTTGTAATCAATGAGTAAGGAATGAGTTTGTAAGGCCTTACTAAAGTAATTCAGAGTGTAATTGCTGTAAAATATTCTCGAACGCTCTCTCTATACAATTATGGCCAACGTCCTTGGCTTCAGTTACTATTTACGGAAGTAATGGTTTACAAGCTAGTAAGTAATAAGAGGGAAAAATCCGAGACGTTACAGTTTTGTCCAACGGTGTAGGCTTTAGTATCTACTTACGAAAGTAATGGTTTAGAAGCGAGTAAGTTATGAGAAGGTACAATCTGAGACCTTATAGTTTTGCCAAATGCTCTTGGCCTTAGTAACAATTTACGAAAGTAAGTCTTAGAAGAGGATAAGTAAAGGGATGATGCAATCATTAACGTTTCGTTTTAATTTTATATCAAGGTGCCCATAATGTTGCGAAGTGCTGTTCATTTGTAATAAATTCCAATAAGGGTTATTTATACAAAACGAAGTAAACAATTAGTTTCGATAGAGTTTTCTCTTATCTTTATGGATCTTATTTTTGTTAATTTTTTATTTTGTTTATTGAATGAATTCTGATGTAATATTTAAGTGTTTCAATTTATTTTTTATTGAATAAATGGTTTTTTACTGTTAAAACAATTTCGATTTTTCATATTGTTGTTATTTACAACTCAACAAAGTAAAGGATAGTTTAAATTGGAGACGAACACAATACTTTATAAGTATATAAAGGGTTTTCCAATAGGGACTTGACAACTTTGAATTCAATTTGTGAACGCACCCTTTCACTAATCATCGAACTGTCACTGTCAATTTATTCAGTAAACTTAACATTTTTATCATGGTAAAGTACACGAAGGAACAACGTCTGCAAATTATAAAAATTTACTACAGAAATTCGGAGTCGGTGACCGCTACTTTAAGAGCGTTAACTCCGATTTTCGGTCGTAATTCTCGCCCTAGTAGACAGGCAGTAACAAGTTTAGTGCAAAAATTTGAGTCTACATATTCGTTGTGTGATGTTGCCGTGCCAGTGAGACAACGGGTTGGTCGAAGTGTCGAAAACATCGCTGCCGTTGAAACGTCCGTAGCAAATGATCCAAATCAGTCAATTCCACGGCGTTCTCAAGTGTTGGGCATCGCCCAGACCACGTTATGGCGAATTTTGCGTAAGGATCTTGGTTTACACCCATACAAGATCAAGCTGACTCAAGAATTGAAGCCGATGGACCATTTGAAGCGACGTACGTTCTCCGATTGGGCTCTGGAAAAGATGCGCCAAGATGATCAATTTCATCGCAAAATCATCTTCAGTGACGAAGCTCATTTTTGGCTCAGTGGGTTCGTCAATAAGCAAAATATGCGTTATTGGTCCGGTGAAAATCCACATGTGCTTCATGAAAGACCACTTCATCCACAAAAAATAACTGTTTGGTGCGGTTTGCATGCTGGCGGCGTCATAGGGCCATATTTTTTCGTCGACGATAATGATCGTCACGTTACTGTGAATGGTAATCGTTATCGCGCCATGATTACCGATTATTTTTGGCCCGAATTGGAAGATATGGACTTGGACAACATGTGGTTTCAACAGGACGGTGCCACAAGCCACACAGCACACGTTACAATCGATTTATTGAAGAGTAAGTTTGATGAGCGTGTTATCTCAAGAAATGGACCAGTCGATTGGCCGCCTCGTTCGTGCGATTTAACGCCTCTGGACTTTTTTCTTTGGGGCCACGTCAAGTCGTTGGTCTATGCCAACAAGCCGACGACGTTGGAAGAGCTCAGAGCCAACATTGAACACGAAATAGCAGCCATTTCGGCCGAAATGTGTGGCCGAGTCATCGAAAATTGGGTCCAACGAATCGACCGCTGCAAACGTGCCCGCGGTGGCCATATGAACGAAGTCGAGTTCTATTCATAAATGTTTTGATTGTACTTCAACCCGATAATAAAGTTTTTGAAATATCTCAAATGGTTTGCATTTTATTTTGAAAAAAAGTTGTCAAGTCCTTATTGGAAAACCCTTTACAACAATATAAGTCTTTTCTTGTCTTGTGCTTTAAAGCGTTTACACCCTAGGGCCTATGCGGGTTAAAGTTAAAGATCTGTGTAGCGAATGTAAATCCATACCAACTATCGCAGTAGGTACAGAGTACATAATGCACAAGTCATCTCACTTCGTTTACAGCATCATTGTATTTTGCAGCATCATTTAATGTACATAATGAATTATATTAACAAACTAGTTTTAACGATAGAATTAGGTTAGTCGTAAGGTACTTAGAATAAAAACTTTCCTTTTTAAAACAGACACTGTCCGAGGTGGACGTGTTCTCATTTGATACCTCTAACTCCCAATTCCTATCCTCGTGGTGCCTACTCACCTAAGTAGGCTGTATACACAATATTGTGGTTATTGATAGTTCAATCTCCACAATCTGTTATCGAAAGAGTATTGGGTACAAGTTGCTAGTACGGAATAAATTCAGTACACATTACTGATCTGACTATTACAAGACCTTACTTTTCATACATTTAAAGTATTTACTACTCACTATTGATATAATGCCTTACTTTTCATGTAATTTGTATGTTGCTACCACTCTCTAATGAAACAAGGCCTTACATGTAATATGCTTTCTAACTATTTACAACTCTTCAACGAAATAAGGCTTTTCTTGTCGTGTGCTTTGTAAGCAATGAAGAATTTGCTTCCAAGTTTCCCTCACGAGTAGTACAGGAAATTATTGTATGCATCGCAGAAGCTTACGCATGGCCGCTGGGGAACTTTTGCTTCCTTTCCTCTTTGCTTGTGTTTTCTTGTGGACTGAGAATGATACTGTTTTGCAATGCGCAAGCGATATTTGAGTTTTTGAGAAAACTCGGAATGCGAGGTGTGATAAGACATAAGAGTTACCAGAGCAGGATAGAAATAGAATTCTGAACAAAGTTTGAAATTGAATTGATATATTATTTGAATGTGTGGTAAATAGTTGAAATATTTTAATTTTTTACATACATATACATATATTTATTGAATTGTTAAGTACAGTGGATGCCGCTTATTGTAATCACTTTGGGACCGGCCATAATCAATAACATTAACCGGATGATAACAATAGCCGAAGGGGAAAATTTTTCTCATTTATTTTCCTACGCTTGAATATAGATTGCTCGAAGCATCTAATATTATTTTTTTTATTCATTAAGTGTTATTTACAACTCTAGCTTCAATGTTTCACAAAGTTACAGAGAATATGAAATACTGTTTCCTCTTCCTCCTCATCCAGGCAGTTTCTACAGAAAGTCGTTTGAAAAGAATCACCGTCTTTTAGCATTCCGGATTATAAGACAGTGTCTGGTCAGGACACTTACTGTGGTACTGATTCTCTCCCTTTTTAGCAAATTCAGCCTTGTACAGCGTTTTAGATCCAGCTTCGGTCATGTCTGTCAGCTCAGCGCGCCACTTCTATTAAACTGTCTCGAAAACTTACTAGAAGTTGAGCTCATTCTGTTGAACGAGATCAGCATCAATAGTTTTCAGAAGCTACGAAAAGACTGAAATTTCTCATAGTAATCTATGATATGTATCGCCTTGTGTTTACATAAATGTTAAATCAAGAGCAATCATCTTTAATTTTGAGATTGTTTTTATTTTGCCTTTTTGATCACATTCACATGAAGAAAAAAGAGGAGTGATTAAGAATACAGTCACAAAACTTGTTATGTTGTATGGAAATCTGGCCCGAATGATAACATAAAGCGAATTTTTATTCCAATAAGCGATGAATTTCGTTTGCGGAAAATGGGACTAACTTGTTTTGATAACAAAATGCGGCTTATAACATTATCCGCGATTACTATAAGCGGCATCTACTGTATTACAAAGCTTAGCGGCTGTTTAGAATGATTTCAAGTGATTAGACTCAGTGGCGTGGCGTCCATGGAAGCAAGGGAAGCATTGCTTCCCTTATATTTTGCTGAAAAATATTGTATCTAAAATGCGTTTTCTAAATCACGCAGAAAAATCGTGAAAAAAATTCACGTTTCAAACATTTTCTTTGACACAGTCTAAATAAAAGTTCGCAAGAAACTACACGCGAATATCGCACACAGCCGATTTGGCAACACCACGAAAAAGACAAGCGATAAGAAACCAAGAAGAAGACACATGGAAGCAATTTGAAAGTTGCATCTATGAGCGTTTATTTCATTCCGTAGTAAGCCCACTGTGACGTCATGAAAAAAAATTTTCGTATACGCCACGGTAGATGCAATAAAATATTTGCTTCCACACATTCCTGGCTGCGGCGGTGAAGCTATCAGCAAGCACAGATCTGATAAGAAATAAGTGCTACCAGAGTAGGATAGGAATTGAATTTTGATCGAAGTTTGGAATTGATTTGTGGCAAGTAGTTGAATTATATTTAATTCGGTTTTTAGATCTCAGGAACCACTTACGCTAGGAGACTGAAACTTGGAACTTATGTAGAACTATGATAGTGGACCTATTTGAAGGAAAATTGGTGATAAGGGTTTAGGAGTGTGGGAGTGGAGGGGAAAGCAATGTGTTCGAAGTGCTTGAAAGCTGGGGTTGAAACATTCTAAAATACGTATCTTCTGAACGGTTGATGTCAGAAGATTGAAACTTTGTAGTTGTCTTAAGAGATAATAGGAGATTAATCAAAAGCTAAAATTTTTGAATCGGGTGGTGGTGTGTAGGGGTTGGGGTAAAAACTTTGGATTAGAATATCTTCCGAACCAATTATACCAGAAAGGTAAAATTTGGTTTGTGTATATAGGATTACAAGTGGAGCCCATTACAATTTTTGAGGTGGGAGGTGGAGCACAAAAGTGGGGCGATAGCCATTTTTAATAAAATTTCATTTGTATATCTCAAGAACCGTACCACATATGATCTTAGAAATTTTACAGGAGTTAGGCACAGTAGGCTTCTAACAGGGAACAAATTTTGGAGGTACTGGTGAAGGGGTGGAAAGAAAATAATATCGATTTTTATTTTTCAAGAACCACAAAACATAGAAAGCTAAACATTGACTACATAAAGCCAATAAAGAGGTTTTTTAAATCTCAGAAATGGCTTATGGAGAAGAAAGTTGGAACTTAGTACGTATATGTACGTATGCTACTCAAGAAATTAAAGGAAAAACAATTCAGTTTTTTATTGGCATAGAGGTTGAGTATAACAAATGTCCGTGAAAAGGGATTTTTCCACATTTTCACGATATCGTTATATATATTGGACATGCCGAAGTAGATTTTATTTCTACGGGTTCTTTATGTAAGCGCCTAGAAATGTTTTTTTTCCAATTTTTCGATATCCAACCCCTTAGTGGGTGTAAAGTGCTTATGTACATTTTCGCAAATTTCCAAATATTGGGTTTAATGAGATATTTAATTCACTTTTATTTCTAAAGGCTTTAAATTTAATCGAAGAAAACACTGATGCAAGCAATTTTTGATGTTAAACCACTGGGGGTTTTCACAAATTCCGAAAAACTTTTATGGTTAATGAGATCGAATTCGGTTTTACTTCTATTGACTCTTCTATTCAGAACATACTGCAGTCACGATCGGCTGCAAGCCAATCGTATAATACTCTAGATGAATACTGAACTTCGATTTATATTGTAGTTGGGATAAAGTAGAATTACGTGTGTGCATGTTGTATGTCCTTTATTAAGGACTGCCATTAGATTGCTACTCAAAACTAAAAGACAATATTCAGTGTTTAATTTCATATCTTGAACTGGGTAAGTCATCGAAAAAAAAAGTCCTTTTTGAAGGACTTTCACATGGGAGGTGCAGGAAGGACTCACTCGATTTCTTACATATTTATCCTTTTTCTTGGAACCATTTTAAAATGAATGTATAGAAAATTTCAAATTCGTAGCTTGAAGCGTTCAAAAGTTATCGAAAAATATTGTTGAACACGTGTCTTAAGGACATTTTGTATGGCAGCTACCAGAAGGAGTAAAAGGATTTCGCTGATTAGTAAACCTAATCTTCGTTTTTACTCAAAACTAATTTAAACAAAATTTCCAATTCATAGCTAAAAGATTACTTGAGTTACAGTAAGTTCCGTAAATTAAGTGAAGACGTTTTGACAGGATATTTGTATGGCAGCTACACAAAGGACTAATAGGATTTTTTTCATAATCATACATTTCGCTCCAACTATTGAAAAAATAACACATACAAAATTTCAAAAACGTAGCTTAAACCCATGTGAAGTTATCAGCCAATATTCTTGAACACGTGTTTTAAGGACATTTTGTATGGCAGCTACCAGAAGGAGTAAGAGGATTTCGCTGACTAGTAGAGTCGAACTATCTTTTCACTCAAAACTAATTTGTACAGAATTCCGAATTCGTAGCTAAAAGATTACTTGAGTTATAGTGAGTTTCGTAAATTAAGTGAATACATTTTGACAGGATATTTGTATGGCAGCTACACGAAGGCCTTGCAGGATTTTCTTCATAATCATATATTTAGCTCCAACTATTGGAAAAATAACACATACAAAATTTCAAAGTCGTAGCTTAAACCCTTCTGAAGTTATCGACCTATATTCTTGAACACTTGTTTTAAGGACATTTTGTATGGCAGCTACCCGAAGGAGTAGGACGATTTTGCCCGTTAACGAACTTAGCCTTACAAATTCAACCAAACATCCAGATTTAAAATTTTAAGATCCTAGGTCAAGGCGTTCTTGAGTTATCGTGTTCACGGACAGACGGACGGACGGACTGACGGACGGACGGACGGACGGACGGACGGACGGACGTCAAGCGGATTTGAGGTTTTTGGCCACAAATAAACAAAAAATAATATATATCTTATTTTCGTCCGTGGCTTGGTTCTATGCGTTACAAACTTTTGGGCTGGATTAAACTTATAATACTCTATATGATTTCATCTAGAGTATAAAAATACGTAAATAAATAAAAAAAAAATTTGCTTATACTCTGAGCGAAACTTCATAATTTTTTTTTATAGAAGTCCGGAACGCGTTTAATGATGAGATGCGGTGTAGGTGACTGCGACTGACAACCTTAAAAAATAAAGTCCCAAATGGCCTCCTGGTTCCCGTTCGTGATTGCTGGGTGCTTTTATATTAGTAATGATAAAAGTAGCTAATTTTGGAGGTTCAATTAATACGCAGTAAATTTGTAGGTAGAATAATAATAATAAATTATTGATATTAACCAATTGCTTCCCCTTGTTGAATTATCACGCCACGCCACTGATTAGACTAGAACTGTTTGTAC
The DNA here is from genome assembly GCA_951812415.1 of Beris morrisii. Classification (NCBI taxonomy): domain Eukaryota; kingdom Metazoa; phylum Arthropoda; class Insecta; order Diptera; family Stratiomyidae; genus Beris; species Beris morrisii. The sequence continues at coordinate 87,269,133 of OX638310.1, read as the reverse complement.
AACTTCAGTGTTGAGTAAAATTTGTTTAGTTTACATATACTTCATAGAACTAGTTAAATTTCTTTTTAGGGAAAAAATCTCAAAAACCTAATAATTCAAGCCTTAAACCTAACTTAAGCTCTATTGTATTGTTATTGTTTTTATTATTCAAATTTCGATTTGTAGAATATGATTACTTTGTTTATTTGTGAATGTATATTTATTTTTGCAATTTATTGTTGTTGTTGTTATTGCTATAGCACATGTGCGAAGTGCCGGAGTCCAATCAGAGTTGCGTACACTGCCCAGAATTGGCATCGCATTGTCCGCTAAGACTTGTCGATCATTATTGTTTTGGTACTGACAAACCACCAGACCAGTGTCGGGCCAATCCTGGTGATCAGTACTCCTACTTGATCTGAGCCGACTTTGGTCCGAGTTGCTGGGCGTATGTCGGGCCTAGAATTGGCTTATTATTGGTGTCTAAGCTCTTTCGGCATTGGTTCGACGGTCGGCTCTGTATTGGGCACATCTTGGTAGAAATATTTTTTGTTTCTCAACATTAATTTTGATTCGGCTTCAACCCTATTACGAGAATGTTTCAGATTGACCTAATGGGTAGCGTAGCGGACTAATGTGTGACGGGACCATGGTTCGAATCCGAGAGTGTGCAAGGTGTAAGTAAAATCAAATGGCATTTTTAAAAAAAAAAATGGTATGATAATTTACAGGAAAATAAATTCGTAGTTAGAAGAAAAAACAAAACAAAAGGAAAAAAAATTTTATTTTGGTTTTTTTTACTGACTTGCAGTCAGTATCGGGCCAGAGTTTCACCAAGAGTAGGACCAGTGTGATCAAATCGATATTGGCTCGGCAATGATTTGGTTTAGACCACATACTGGACCCGAAACATTAGCCAGTACTGGCAACTCTGGCACCAGCACTAAGCCTATGCTGTGCCGTTCTGCTTTTCGTACATGGGAGTAAGTATATTCGAATACGCTTGATTTATATACGTATAGGGTCATTCCATCAAGAATCGCCAAAGTTGTAACCTTACCATCTCCGATTCCTTTGAAAATTTTTGCACTTGAAGAACTAGTGAAAAAAATAATTGAAATTCAATTTTTTGTTTCTATCTCATTTTTTTTGTTAGTTTTAGGGCCGTATTATTCACTTCGGATTATTTATGGTATAACCTCTGGTTAATTCCAGTTTTCCCAGAGATTTGGTATTATTCACCTCCGGTTATCGTTGGTTTTGTAATCAGGGAAAAATGTAGCCGGTGGAAAAGTTGCGGTTTACTACGATACCCAGGGATTTAACCGGTGCTTTGACAAATTTTGTATTATTCGCGATTGAAGTCATGGGAAAGAGCTCATTTGTGGGATTATTGGAGTGATTCTGACGAAGAGGATGACTCGAGCGTCGCCAATACAAAATGGCACAACGAATCGACATCGACATATGCGACGACAAAGACTGTTTCTGCCGGTTCCGAATTGCAAAGCCAAATGAATTTTTTTCATTTTATCGTTCTCCACCTTCACTCCTTCCACCATCTCCCCACAATTTTCTGCTAGGGGTGTATCAGGTCTAGCTCTCGTATGAATTCTAAGATTCTATCTTACACAGGTTCTGAGATATGAGATGTGATTTTTTATAAAAATTCTTATCCCTTTGATGGTCCACCACCTCCCCCAAAAAATTATATTCAGCGATCTCCTCCATCCATTCTTAAACATAACCCAAATTTCCTTTTTTCTGGTGTAATTGGTTCGTGAGACATCTCAAAATAAAGTTGTTCACCACCCACCCATGCCACTGACCACTCTCAAAAATTTATTTTCAGTCTATTCACCAAGTACCAAGTCTACAAGCAACCACTAAGTTTAAATTTTGTGACTGGATATGGACTTTGTGACTGGATATGGATTTTAGAATGTTTCGATCTCAGCTTTCGAGCGTTTCGGCCGCATTGTACCCAAATAAGTACAATATCATAGATCTATGTAAGTTCTAAATTTTAATAAAATACAACCATGAGTTGTATCAACTCTACTAAGAGCCAGAAGCTTCAACGTTCATCAAGCTACGTAAACTGCAGTGGGCTGGCGATTAAATCGCTAACCTGAGGTGAATAATACCATTTTATACCCAGAGAAATTAACCAGTGATTAAAGTTAAAGTCCCGGATAAGTTACCAGCTGGTAAAAGGCGAAAAAACCCCGAGGTGAATAATACGGCCCATAGTATGTTAAATTTTTCGCAAAAATAGTGTCCGAGTCCTCTCTGAAAATTCATATCTCTGGTAATTTTTATCCTAGAATAATAAAATAGGGCTTATTTTAAAGGGGAAGGTTGTCGCAATATAACAAAAATACGAATAAAAATTATCCTCGAATTTTTTTTTTCAAGGATAACGATTTTGTCATTTAACCTTGAATATCTCAAAATGAATATCTTTAATTTTTTTAATTTTTCTACATATTATATACAGGGTGTAACTAGTACTGAGGTTCAAACGAAAATGGGAGATAGAGGAACTTGTTCTGAGTAGAAAATCGTTCTACACATACTCCCGTTTTTGCACCGTTAAGGAGATAGCTCGATTTTAAGGACGAAGGATTTTCATCGTACCTGTGGTCACTGTTTGATCTCTAACTTCTGCTGTACTTAGCGTAACGTAATAATTCTGGGCTCGTTGGAAAGGGCACAAATTCTTCTTTCTAATTGCTATCAACTGTGTCAATCAGTGTTATACTTTTTGAGAAAAATTTATTTAAATAACACAAAAATAATAAAAAATTAAGAAAAAATACAAAAAAGTCCTGTTTTCTCCAAGAAGAACCTGATTAACCACCAAATTTTATTACATTTTCGGAAAGCCCATAAAATTTCACTATACGTTTGATAACAGAAGTTCTTCATAGGTTGAATTGTAAAGGAGCGGGGCTAAAAGTTATCAAGCACGTTCCCTTGAAGTAAATCTGGTTTGACACCCATCATTCGCCGAAGGAGTATGATTAATAATAGTGAGGACGAAATAAATACATGTGGTTGATGCCTAAACGATGGCCGATGAGCCGGGTGCTTACCGTGGGGTCCCTAGCCGCGATGCGCAGTATGCGCTCCTCCGTGGCCACAGGTACCGAGTGTCGCCGTCCTGGATGTTGTGTCTCCCGCCACGGTAGCAGTGTACCTCGTTCACGAAGGTTCCGATGAATGCTGATGAATGACTTACTATATCAAGCCGATAATGAAGGTGCCGAGATCTGTCCGGATACCGTTCCCGGTAAACTCTTTCGGCTCGCCTAGCATTCCCGTCGCACAACCCATACACGAAGTACATGTCTGCCATTTCTTCCGTTGTAAAAGACCTCCTATTGCTTGCCATGTTGCTCGTAATGATGTCTATGACATTCTGTTTGCTGCTGCTTCCTCCCGATGCTTTTATCGCAGAAAAATCTACGTAGGACGAAGTCATTCCTGTTCCTTAAGGGAGCAGGTAAACTCCACGCCTTACTTAAAGGGATATTACTTAATTAACTTAAATGGATGTTAGTTAATTTACTTAAATGGACGCTATCTAATTAGTTGTCATATTTTTACTTACCTGTAACATAATTTCCACACATAAAAGCAATACGTGTGTTGTTAACATGGTTGCTCATTACTGCATCTGTTTTGCGGTAAATTCTATGTTTAGCAGTATTTCCAACATGTGCAGGGAACTCACTTGTTGTTGCAAATATGAAAAAATTCTGTTATCAAACGTATAGTGAAATTTTATGGGCTTTCCGAAAATGTAATAAAATTTGGTGGTTAATCAGGTTCTTCTTGGAGAAAACAGAACTTTTTTGTATTTTTTCTTAATTTTTTATTATTTTTGTGTTATTTAAATGAATTTTTCTCAAAAAGTATAACACTGATTGACACAGTTGATAACAATTAGAAAGAAGAATTTGTGTCCTTTCCAACGAGCCCAGAATTATTACGTTACGCTAAGTACAGCAGAAGTTAGAGATCAAACAGTGATCACAGGTACGATGAAAATCCTTCGTCCTTAAAATCGAGCTATCTCCTTAACGGTGCAAAAACGGGAGTATGTGTAGAACGATTTTCTACTCAGGACAAGTTCCTCTATCTCCCATTTTCGTTTGAGCCTCAGTACTAGTTACACCCTGTATAATACTGTTTTCCAAAACATATCAAAAAATCTGCCAACAGTCTGTGCGCAACTTCATTATTTTATGGGTAGAAGTCCGAAACGTGTTTAATGATGAGATGCGGTGTAGGTTACCATGCGACTGACAACCTAAAAAATAACGTTCCAAATAGCCTCCTGGTTATTCCTTAGGTTGTCAGTCGCATGGTAACCTACACCGCATCTAAGCATTAAACACGTTTCGGACTTCTACCCATAAAATAATAAAGTTGCGCCCAGACTGTTGGCAGACTTTTTATATTTATTGACGTATTTTTTTTATCAATAGAATATTTCATAGAAGTAATAGCGAACTCGATCACATTAAACCTAAGAGATTTTCGGAATCAGTGAATAGCGAAAAATACTTAAATCGTTTTTTTCCCCCGACTATGCCGCTAAGCTTATAGAAGTAAAAGCGAATTCCAAATCCCAATATACCTTAGAAATATATCAGAATTCGTGAATATGTACACAACCACTTTACATCCCCTTAGGGGTTGGATATCGAAAAATTTGAAAAACGTTTCTAGGCACTTATATATAATAAATAGTCCGCAGAAGTAAAATTGCTTTGATAGCTCGACATGTCTCAAAAGTTTTAACGAAATTCGTGAAAATGTGGATTCACGGACATTTTTTTACTCAACCTCTGAACGCCAATACAAATCTGAACTTTTTTTTTGCTTTAATTACTCCAATAGCTCATCTACAAATACGTACTCAGTTTCAACTTTCTAGCATAAGCCGTTTCTGAGATATAAAAAACCACCCCTCACCCCCGTACCTTGCTACCCTATAAACAATTTTATTTTTCTAGGATGTCTCTATAGTGGCTCAATGCCATTAGCTTTCTATTCATTACGGTTTTCGAGAAATAAAAATCAGAATTTTTTTCCTTTCTACCCCTTTTCACCATCACCCATACACCACACAGAAATAACCAGGAGGATATTTGGAACGCTATTTTTTAGGTTGTCAGTCGCATAGTAACTACACCGCATCTCATCATTAAACACGTTTTGGACTTCTACCCATAAAATAATAATGTTGCGCCCAGACTGTTGGCAGATCGGCCAATCCTGGTGATCCCACTTGATCTGAGCCGACTTTAGTCCGAGTTGCTGGGCGTATGTCGGGCCTAGAATTGGCTTGTTATTGGTGTCTAAGCTCTTTCGGCATAGGCTCGACGGTCGGCTCTGTATTGGGCACATCTTGGTAGAAATATTTTTTGTTTCTCAACATCAATTTTGGTTCGGCTTCAACCCTATTACGAGAATGTTTCAGATTGGTCTAGTGGGTAGCGTAGCGGACTAATGTGTGACGGGATCATGGTTCGAATCCGAGAGTGTGCAAGGTGTAAGTAAAATCAATTCGCATTTTTCAAAAAAAAAAAAATTATAATTTACAGGAAAATAAATTCGTAGTTGGAAGAAAAAAATAATTTTTTTATTTTCCTTTTTTTTTTACTGACGCCCCAAAACTTGCAGTCAGTATCGGGCCAGAGTTTCACCAAGAGTTGGACCAGTGTGATCAAATCGACATTGGCTCGGCAATGATTTGATCTAGACCGCATACTCGACCCGAAACATTAGCCAGTACTGGCAACTCTGGCATCAGTACTAAGCCTGTGCTGTGCCGTTTTGCTTTCGTACATGGGAAGGTGGGTGATAGAGCTGAGCTACCATTTAAAACGAAGACAGGGAAGACAGGGCCGACTTAAGCCAATGCAACAAAATCACCAAATTATTTGTCATGATCCAATCACTGCGCAACAATCTAAATTATTAAATTCAAATATTTGTCAATTAATGCTAATCTAAAATCTTGAAAAAAACGTCTATCTAACTGCACAGTGTCAAATCTTTTTTGATTTGATCACATAGCGCAAAGTTTCTGCATGCACCGTTGTATTGATTAGATCACTGTAACTCGTGCCTAATCAATACTGTAACTCGAGACCTAATCAATATAGCTAACTACTCTTCATTGAATTAATATTTCAAGCCGTGGTTAGTTTTAAGTTCCGTGCAAGGAGTTGGCTCAACAGTCCTTGAAAAAACAACAATATTGCTGAGCTTCAAGAAAAGCCGAACAGACGAACTACGATGCACTGAAAATGCCTGGAGCATCAAAGAGGCCAGGGCAGCAGCTATACAAAAACACGAGTTCTTAGTTCACTCTACTAATTTGAAATTGTGCCCAAAAGAACACTCCCAAATTGAATTACTCTTGAAAAAAATTAAAAACCATTAAAATATTGTGACAAAGAAAGAAAAAATTACATAAATTGGCACACACTCTTAAGACGTCAACTAATAGGATGCTGCAATGCTCAAAATTTATACTGACCAACAACAAGCCCGAAATAAAATCAAAAGTAGTCGAAATTTACGATGACTTGTTTTTATATAGCCTGTTGCTGCTTTCAATTTGTCAATCAGATTTTTGAAAAGTCCGACAGAAAATACTGGTCTGGGCATTTATCATGGAGACACAGTGTTCCAAGTAATCCGGTTCGTAGACTTTCAGTTTCACGATCTTCGAACATAGGCAATGGAATAGCAAATCAGGAATACTAATAATAAATGTGCCTCTCGTTATTATTGTTCCGATTTTTTATCATAACCATAATCAATTTTAAGTGGATAAAAATTGACCTGCGGTCAAAATTAACGTTTGCTGCCTTATAAATTTAGTTTTTTAACATATACGGTTTCATAGGTGAAGTAATTAAAGAAAACACTTTGGCCTTTATTGTTTTTTTTATTAATTCTTTTTTGAAGAATGAAATAAAATAAACAATATAACAAATCCAGCACTTCGCTACAAGTGAAAGTAGCTTCTGAAGATTGAAATAGGTCATGTTGGAAGTCATCATGTTCGATGTCCGGCTATATGATCCGATTAATCAATCGGAGTGATGTTCTTGGCGACACTTCATATCAGAAGGTACAACTGATCGATCACATAGTTGGACGGATTGAAAATCAACTTGGATAACAATTTCTTACAAATCGATAGCAATAAAAGTGTGAGGTGCAAATACTAATTTCCACAACCTCAGTCAGTCAGCAACCGCGAATCATAAAGCAGCTTGCAATTTTACATCGGAACAACTCACACTAATTGAAACGAAAGGACACTTTCCCTTTTAGAAAGATAAAGAACTGAGGCCGATGAAACGGGCTTGTTCATGAAAAAGATGCGGACTGGTCCTGAGCAAATACCGCATATTATTATACTACAGATATAAATGCTAAAGTTCTTTATGGGAAGCCCCCTAGTCTTCGAAGACTAAGGTCATCCGTTCGAATCCCATCTACGCATGGGCTTATCAGTCGTGATGTAAGTAAATAAAACACTATATTTGAAGACAACGGCGTACAAAAGAATTAGTTGAGTAGGGGTTTTTCGTCATTATACGTTTTCACCGAATTTTAAGTGTTACTGAAGGTTTTCTATATAAAATTTAATGTAGAGAAAAACCCTTTTTTTGAAAAGTTAATTTTGTTCCTAGAAAAGCTAAGATGTAAGATGCAACTATCAACATTCATCAGTGGTTCTTTATAGAAAACATTGAAATAAAACCTAACGCAGTCACGATACCGCTGACAATAATTTTTATGCGATATGTATTTTTACCTGTTACTTCCAAAATGTTAATCGTAACTCATACATATGTATGCAGCTTTTGTAGGTAATAATACGGCTCATAAAAAAATAAAATTAAAATGACATTTTCATAATGGGGTTTTCTGAGAAAAACTACATTGATCACTGAATTTTTAGGGTTGACGAAAAATCTGTGTTTTCGAGTAAATATCTCAAGATTGGGTGCAGTTACAATTTAGACTGTTACATCAAATGAAAGGTAATTCGATTGCCTAAAAAACGAGTTATAACAATTTGCCTTGTGATTATTCGTTTTCAAAATTTAACGTTTTAAGTGAGTGAGGGTACCGGTCAAAAACACTTTTCTTAACCACCCTGTATCTCCACTAATATTGAAAATTGATCCACCCTGTAGAACAATTTTTTTCTCCAAATATATCAAGGAATAACCCCTTACAAGGTGGCACACGGAGTGCCAAACACCCTGTATAACTACACTACACACACTACAACTACAATGGATATATAATTAAAGATAAAGAACCATCCCCATTTTCACCACAATTTTTTTTATTTACTGACGTAATTGGTTCGTGAAATACCACAAGTTAAAGTTTTTCGCCCTATACCCCTGCACGTTACTGACCCCATTAAAATTTAATTTCCGATATGTTCTCCTACCTACAAACCATCATGAAGTTTCAACTTATCAAAAGATATGGATTGTAGAATGGCTCGATTCCAGCTTTCGAGCGTTTCGGACGGATTGTTGTTCTCTTCACTCCCATACCCCCCCCCTCCCCACACAAGTCCATATTTTTTACAAATCCCTTCACTATCACAGATCTATCCAAGTTTCAACTTCCATCGTGCGGTGACAGATATGTAAAGATCAACATTTTTCGCTCCTCTACTTCTTTTTCACATCCAACCCTCCAAAAAGTTCCCACTTGAAGGAGTCCACGCAAACTACCCAAAAACTTGAATTTGAAAGGTTAAAAAGTTCGTGAGATACCAGCTTTTAAACGAGTTTTCTTACGCCGAACTGATATTTTTTTGCAGTTTTGAGGTCTACTATTCCTAAAACGTAAAAATACAAAATATCAGGGTAGCATTTTTTTTTAAACTCGATCACAATGCTGTAGGTATTATTGAAATAATAACGTAATCCTCTTTGAGTAGCTTTTTCAAAATGAATGTATTATCACATGGAACCTATTAAGCTAGTATTACACTGTTTGATCATGTAGTCAAATTGCAGTAATAAGCAATGCGAAATAGCGAATTCCAATTATTCTCGCAATATACGCTCGGTCAAATTCGCTATTTCGCATTGCTTATTACTGCAATTTGACCACTTGATCAAACAGTGTAATACCAGCTTTATAACTCAGAAGCGTATTGCGCTAGGAAGAATACATCGGTCGGCATAATTATTGCAACTTGCAAAATTTTGAAATTAAAAAATCTTCGTTCCATTTAATTTTGATTTAAATATTAGTCCCATTCTAAATACGGTAAAATAAGGAGAAAATATGGAATTCCACTTTAATCAATAATTGAAGTACGACAAAAATATTGTAACATCAAGTGTTGTATACATTTCTCGTGTACACAATTTCGCCAAAAATTGTTTAAATAACAATTTTGTTACAAAATAAGACGAATAATAGTTAATTTCTAAGTTGTACGCATATATCTCATGTCTGTTAACGTGTTTTATACAATAGGGCAAATAAAACTGAGAAAAAAATTTCGGGCGATGAACGAATATTTCTATGCAGTCATACTTGGAACTAAAAATAAAATCGTCGCGATTTAAGTTCTTTTCATCACAAACGCCAAATCGCCATTGGATGCTATGTACTGTATGGTGTATGATAATTATGAAGTTATGTGTCAGAACACGCGAAATGCCGACACGATATTCGCTGTGAATAGCGTCGTACACATTAAAACGAATTATGCGACCTACGTATTAATCTAATCAACAGTAATACATTGATTCAAATTATGTATTTTTTAATTTTAATTCGAACACAAAATATTGCATCAAAATTGTATGTTTGATAATGCTGCAGTCAGGGGAAGGAAATGACTGACGAATGCGGATGTATTAACCTTAGAAACAGGTGATACGTGGTAATACTAGTGGTCATAGTATAACATTATTAATGCCACATTTATTGATAACTGGGGAAGGGATGCATGCAGACTTGAACTTGTACATATCACAAGCTATAAAATTAACTTACCTCATGTGAAATGTCAAATTTCTACCTCTATCCTAATCAGACCACTGCAGAATAACCGAAAAAAAATGTATACGAAAATTCCCCTTAATTCAATCAAATTGAGCGCTAAATTTGAGAATTGGAATCTCAATAATATTAGTTAATCCTCTACCATTCTGGCGAATTCAAGTGTGGTCTAAAACTTCATACGTCTATCATGACTCAATCATATTGAAGTCTGGACTTAATTGTGATCTTTGCATCAGATTAATGGAAATCTTAAGGCCACGTCTAATTTACCAATAATGGAACCAACACGACTCCAGATGACTTGCACAATATTTCCGGAGAACAAAGTCTTTTGTATTGCAAGTGGATAGTGTGATCAAGTCCAGGTTATAATCCATCTTGAAACTCAATTGATTTTAAACTAGAGGCAGCAAAAACAAAAACGAACAACACGTAATCGTTAGGACAAACTATACACTTAGACTAATTTCCAAAGACAAAATGTGATTGATTTGCTTAGACTTGAAGACTATATGAATTTGTCTGTGGCTTCAACTATTCTTTTTTTTGATATGGAAAGTGCAAGTTGTTCTTTACGTCAGCTGTTTGTTTCGCAATTGTTTGGACGTTATTTATATAGTACAAGAGCCGACCGTCGAATCACTCACGTTATCGAGTTCAAAAAAAATAAATGTTTATCTATCTATGTACTAAAGGAACGAAAAACGTACGATGTGCCAAAGCCTGCCCTGCCTCTATTAGGAAAATTAGAGTAACTTTCGGTACGATTTTCAGGCGATTACTTACGTCATAATCATAAAATTTTGGCCAATGACTTTTAACAGAAATGTTTGGAAAATGCCACCCGCCAATCTGAAGAGACCTGTTCTTCACCGACTACTTACGTCATCGACTTCGAGAAAAATACCATTGCTAAATGATAGCCGAAAGCACCCTCTAGACCAGTAATCTTCAACCCGCGGCCCGCCGCGTATACATATTTCAGCAGCCCGCCAAACGATTTAGTTTCAATAATTCATATTTGATGGTATTTCGTTAGCCACAACAGTGTTATGTTGATGTACCGATGATAAAAAGAACAAAGAGTTTAGAAGATTGCACCATTTTGTTGATTTTTAAATGTTATCATACTTCACTTACAAACAACGATATAAAAAGGTGTTCAGTTGGCCACTAAACGTAGGCCGTAGTAGGGAATTTTCAAAGCGGCGAAGCAAGTGTGGCAACCCTGTCACTCAAGGTCAGTAAACTGAGACTGCTTTCCGCGTTGCACTGATAATCACTAATCAGTATCACCTGATCTCTCCTAGCGAGTGAACGCTCGTTTATGTTTTGTGAATAATGGCTATGAGTAGTAAGAAACGGAAAATTGCCGATGAGTACCGAGTGTTTCAAGAAAAGTGGACTAACCTGTACTGTTTCGTAAATATAAAAAAAAAACAGTTTGTTTAATTTGTAATAAATCTGTCTCCGTTATGAAAGAGTACAATTTAAAGCAGCATTATGACGCCAAGCACGCCTCCAAGATGGACTCAATCCAAGGACAATTTCGAATAGATAAGGTGCGAGATTTAAAGAAAAAATTATAAAATCAACAATCCTCGTTTACTTGGCAAAACGCTGAAAGTGAATTAAGTGTTAAAGTTAGTTACATCATTTCTGAACAAATTGCTAAGAAATCAAAGCCATTTACGGATGGTGAGTTTGTAAAGCAGTGCATGGAATCGGCAGCTGAAATTCTATGCCCGAACAAAAGCATTTGATTTCAAAGGTTAGCTTATCTGGAGTTACTGTGGCCAGAAGAATCGAAGAATTAGCTCAGGACATTGAAAACACATTAAAGACCGTGCTTCAAAGTTTGCTTTTTATTCAGTGGCACTTGATAAGAGCACTGATATTACAGACACAGCTCAGTTAGCTATTTTTATCAGAGGAATCGAGCAACACTTCTCCATTACCGAAGAAATGGCCGCTCTATTTCCAATGAAAGGAACTACTAAAGGAAGTGATATTTACAAGTCTTTGACTTTAACTTTAAATCGACTTGGACTAAAGCTGAACAATGTGTCTGGTGTTGTTACTGATGGTGCCCCAGCAATGACAAAACATGAAGGTGCTGTGGATCAGATCAGAAAAGACGCCTGCGAAAATAAACAATTCATGCAATACCATTTCATTATCCACCAAGAAAGTTTGTATGCAAAAAGTGTCTGATTCAAGGATGTGATCAAAGATATGACTAAAATCTTGAATTTTATCAGATCACAAGGATTGAACCATAGGGAATTCCAGACTTTCCTTAGTCAGATGGATGCAGAATATGGTGATGTAGTATATTACAGAGACCCATGTACGAAAAGTAGAACGGCACAGCACAGGCTTAGTACTTGTGCCAGAGTTGCCAGTACTGGCTAATGTTTCGGGCCCAGTATATGGCCTAGACCAAATCATTGTCGAGCCAATGTCGATTTGATCACACCGGTCCTACTCTTGGTGAAACTCTGGCCCGATACTGGGCAACAGTAAAGAAAAGAAACAAAAATAAAATTAAAATTATTAAGTTTTTTTTTTTTAAACTACGAATTTATTTTGCTATTATTTTTTTTTTAAAAATGCGAATTGATTTTATTTACACACCTTGCACACTCTCGGATTCGAACCATGGTCCCGTCACACATTAGTCTGCTACGCTACCCACTAGACCAATCTGACACATTCTCGTAATAGGGTTGAAACCGAATCAATTGATATGTCGAGAAACAAAAAATTTTTCTACCAAGATGTGCCCAATACAGAGCCGACCGTCGAGCCAATGCCAAAAGAGCTTAGACACCAATAATAAGCCAATTCTAGGCCCGACATAGTGTAGAGGATACATGTATAATATCCTTTAAATTAACTTTGTTGATATTTGACGAATTTCCAAAGTTTGATATTTATTTAATGATTTCACAAATATTAATTATTTATTTAATAACTTTAACATAGTTAGATATTACATATTAATTTCACAATATTAATTATTTATTTAATAACTTTATCATAGTCAGATATTATATATTGATTTGACAATATTAATTATTTTTAGTTTAATAACTTTAACATAGTTAGATATTACATATTAATCGATTTCACCATATTAATTAATTTTATTTATCAATTTTTATAATGTTAAATAATTTGCAACCATATTCGGTAAGGAGTTTGAAAAGACTTAAAAAAAATATTTGAAAAATTTAATTTTTTATAAAATATGCCAACTTCGATTTAATTTCAATAATATGTATGAAGTTGGCAATCGTTCAAAACTTTAGTGAAATAACTCAGTTAAATAGGATTATTTAAATGTGATGTGACGTACCACCACAATAGGACCAGCAAGTCGGACCAAAGTCCTGGTGTAATTGGTTCGGAAGATATTGTAATCCAAAGTTTTTCACAACCCTCCCCCACACCCCACCACCCCTCTTAAAAATGTTAGCCCTTGTCTAATCTTGAAGTATCCCTAAGGACAACAATAAAGTTTCAATCTTCTGACATCAATTGTTCAGGAGATATCGATTTTAGAATGTTTCAATCCCGTCTTTCATGCGTTAAAGACCCATTGTTTTCCCCCCCACTTCGACACCCCTTAACCAATATTGACAATTTTTTTGCAATTGAGTCCATTATCATAGTACTACATAAGTTCCAAGTTTCAGCCTCCGAGGTATAAGTGGTTCCTGAGATCTAGACACCAAAATTTTTCGTCTAAAACGCTTCCCCCTCATCCTCCCTTACACCCCATCCCCCCAAAAGATATCAGTCGTAGGAGTTTACCCAATCTACCCACCATACAAATTTCAACTTAATACCTCAACGGGTTTGCGAGCTACGCGCCTTCAAACGATTTTGCGTACGGCGGACAGCGTACGGCGTCTACGGACATTTTTTTTTTTTTGCTTTTTGATGTTTACTAGTCCTAAAACGTGTAAATACAAAATTTCAGGGTAGCAAATTTTTTTGAAATTTCAGTCGATCACAATACTTTATTTATAAAAAATAATAAAGTAAAAAGGAAGATAACGAAAAAAGGGATAAGGTAAGTGAAATATTTTTTAATTTACTAAGTACCTATTACAGTAAAAGTTTTGTAATTGGGATTGGTCGTGGTTTCTTACCCAATTACAGAGCTATGCACAATGAACAGACGACAGTCAACACTAAGTACGGTATTTCGCAGAACTTACGTTGCGCAGTAAGGGTTTTTTCTGACTACTTCCCTATAAAAATATGTTATTATTAAAATCATAAAGTAAAAGTTATTCCATTTTTGGTCAACTTAAAAATTACCTTAAAGTTAAATTCATAAGATATTATTTAATGTCACAATGCTTAAAATAACGCAATTAACATTATAAAATATTTAATTCTTCTCATCATTAATGTTCAAACATAATCCTTCCAACTTTGCATTTCTGCTCTGTTTCTTGCCCTTTTCATGCGTGATATATATATATATATATTCTACTTGGCATCTCATAACAAACATGTGTTTTGAAGGAAAGCGGGGATTTTATAAGATTATAAACTTTTAAAAATCCATAGCGAAAGATATCGAAAAATTAAATATTTTGGTGACATTTCGTAATATAAAAATAATATTGGTAAATTTACAATAACTTTCTTTTAAACAGAAAAATGAATTTTTACGCATCGGAGGGCAGGATGCATACCACTTCATAAAAAAATTTAAATAAGTTGCTAATAGATGAAGTTGCAGTGAATTTTTCATAGTCCGGAAAAAGCAAAAAAAAAACAGCATGAGAAATTTTGCAATTGTTCAGGCTTTCAAAAGTAAGAAACTTTTTGTTATAATTTATCTCATTTCGTTCTTTTATTTTATTTCATTAAAGGTGCTTGCTTGAATAAAGTGCCAATAGCAACCGGGAGAGCCATTGAAAGGATTATTATTCGCCATTTTCAATATGCCCAAGAGCGAATTAAGTCAAAAAATAAAACAGTCAAGAAATTTTTTTTTCAATTTCTTTTTATATTAAATTTTTTTTTGATAACTAAACGAATAATGTTCTTTCTTTTAATATAATAAAATTATGTTTATTTACAAGTGTGGTGTTTAATATATTTTTTGTGTTCACCTTTTCCTTATATTTGTACTTGGAACATTCCTAACAAATTTTAAATTTTTTTAGCCCAGAAGTGTTCCAGATTTATTGTGCGGTAAAAGTTGGGAAGAGTCTGAAGTTTCAATGTCTAATTTATATGAACATTGATTGATGAATATTTTTTGCTTGCTTTATTATTGGAATAATAATGTATTAGGTTGCTGCAGATGAAATGTCGTTTTCTCTATGAAGTGAAGTCAGTTGCGATTTTCATGTCTCAAACTGCCGCCAAGTGGCACAAGTGGTATTGGGTATTAAAGTATGAATACCCCTACACTTGCTCATGGAATCATTTCAGTTTTGGACTTCATGGTGATCAAATAGAAAAAAAAAGAAAAAAACATGGATTCAAGTTAAAAACGGGTAGTTTTCCTTTATGAATTTAAACTGGGCCACAGCGCAACGGAGGCAACCGAAAACATCAACAGCATCAGCATTTGGAACTGATACGGTAAACAAACGAACCACACAGCGATGGTTCGAAAAATTCCGTCGATCGACAACGATGAGCACAATTTATTAGTGGAATCTGACTCACGCCACACTGTAAGGGACATTGCAGAGAAATTGGGCGTACACAATTCGACAGTTTTCCGGCACTTGCAACAGCTTGGAAAAATCGAAAAGCTTGATAAGTGGGTTCCGCATGAGCTTACTGAGCAAAACATGACTCGTCGACTAGAAATTTACAGTTCCCTGCTCTTCCGGAAGAGAAACGATCCGTTTTTGAACAGGATAGTGACATATGATGAAAAGTGGATCCTGTACGACAATTGTCGCCGATTGGGACAATGGCTAGATGCTAATGAGACCCCAAAACACATGCCGAAACCAGGCCTTCATCCGAAGAAGATAATGGTGACTGTTTGGTGATCTGCAGCTGGAGTTATTCACTATTCCTTTTTGAAGCGTGGTGAAACCATTAATGCAGAGAAGTATTGTGCCCAACTCGATGAAATGCACCAGAAATTGCGTGTTCAACGGCCTAGATTGGTCAATAGAGATGGAGTTATACTGCTTCATGACAACGCACGGCCTCATGTTTCAAGAACAACGGTCCAAAAATTAAACGAGTTGCAGTATGAGACTCTTCCTCATCCACCATACTCACCAGACCTTTCACCAACCGACTACCACTTTTTTAAACATTTCGTAGTGCGTGGATGCTCTTGTGATCTACCAGCAACGTTCAAACCTACATAAACCGCTAGTGCCTCATGCTTTCCATTCTTAGTGCCTAGCCGATTACAGTTCCATCGTTCAGTGACAAGTTTTAAAATAAAAAATCATTAATTAAAGCAGTGATTAAAGACCATGAGTGCGGATACCGGCGGGGGGACCCGCCAAAACTATTATGCTATACTTCAGAATCAAAAACCTCCGAAGAAATACAAATTATCAATTACCAATTTAAATAATTTAACTGAATTTCCTTTCCCATCAAAAACAAGAAAACCAAACCCTCTACCATTTGTTTATACTGAAAAAAATCCTCCTGCCCAAAATTCTTAATTATTAAATATAAAGATACCTCAAAACCATTAAAATCACTCAATATTTTCCTCGTTTCCACAGCTCTTGAGTTGATTTCTAAAGAATTCCTCAATATCTCATTCGACAGGCTCGGAAATATTGTCGTGTTGACCAAAAACGAGTCTCATGCGGCACATGTCCTAAAGTCAAAAAAATTATCCGATCTGTGCGACATCGAAGTGTCCCTCCACCCGACCCTCAATATCTGCAAAGGTATAATTAGATGCCATGAACTTGCAAACATGACAAAACAGGAAATAATTAAGGGACTAGAAGCACAAGTGGTTGACTGCTACAAAATAACGTGATTCAACCCTGAAACAAAAACAACGGTAAACACACCAGTCCATATAATAACCTTCGCCCGATATGAAATCCCGAAAGAGATAAATATTGGCTTCCTCAAAGCGAAAGTTGAAACATGCGAGGGCGGTCCGATAAGTACTTAGCCTACAAAAGAAAAACGAAAATTTTGGAAAAGTGTCGATTTATTTTTCAACATAGTCTCCTTTTAGCTCGATACACTTGACCCAGCGATGCTCCAACTTCTTTAACCCGTCTGAAAAATACGTTTTCTCGAGGTCTGCAAAGTAGGTCTCCGTGGCGGCGATGACCTTCTCATTCGACTCAAATTTCTGCCCGGCGAGTGACTTTTTCAAGTTTGGAAACAAAAAGAAGTCGCATGGGGCCAAATCTGGAGAATACGGTGGATGGGGCAGCAGTTCGTAGCCCAATTCGACTAATTTGGCGGAGGTGTGAGCCGGTGCGTTGTCATGGTGGAAGAGCACTTTTTTCTTCGCCAAATGGGGCCGTTTTTTCTGCAATTCGGCGTCGAATCGGCCCAAAAATTCGGCATAGTAGAGCCCTGTGACCGTTTTGCCCTTCTCCAGGTAGTCGATGTAGATCACACCTTGTGAATCCCAGAAAACGGTGGCCATCACCTTTCCGGCCGATAGGACAGTCTTCGCCTTCTTCGGAGCACGTTCGCCGGATGAAGTCCACTGTTTCGGCTGTTCCTTGGTCTCTGGTGTGTACCAGTGGATCCATGTTTCGTCGACGGTCACGAAACGACGCTGAAACTCCTTCGGATTGCGCTTAAACAGCCTCAAACACTGCTCTGAAGTGGTCTCACGGTTGCGCTTGTTGTCCGGAGTGAGCAAACGCGGCACCCATCGCGCCGACAGCTTTTTCATGCCCAAAATTTCATGCAGGATATGACCCACGCATTTTTTTTGAGATGCCTACTGTCTCAGGTATCTCGGGCACCTTCAATCGGCGGTCTGCCAATACGAGATCGTGGATTTTTGTCACGTTATCTTCCGTGGTAGCCGTTTTCGGGGCACCTGGGCGTGGCTCATTAAAAACCGACGTGCGACCACGTTGAAACTCGTTAAACCAATTTTTGACGGTCGCCATCGAAGGAGAAGAGTCACCGTACACAGCATCCAAGCGCTTTTTGATTTCGCTGCGCGATTTCCCTTCCAAAAACAAGAATCGAATCACCGACCGATATTGCTCTTTTTCCATTTTTTCTAAAATTCGCGGACACGCCCGCTTCCACACGCGGTCAAAACAAAACTACGAGTCCGATTCGGCTGAAATTTTGACAGTAGCCGTCTACGAGAATGTACTACATGATAGTAAATTTCTCTTGCGATAGTGGCGCCATCGGGTGGTGAGGCTAAGTACTTGTCGGACCGCCCTCGTATATTCCACAACCGATGCGTTGAAAAAATTGCCTCCGCCTGGGTCATACCAAAAAGAGATGCCCCCATGCCTCATGCGACGTTTGCTCAAACCCGATCCACAACCCAACCCCATGCCCAACAGTCAAATGCATTAACTGCAGCGGCCCACACAGATCCATAAATAAAAATTGTCCCTACTTTAACAAACAAAACATATAATTGAAATATCAACCATAAACAAAATAACATTCCACAAAGCAACGGAGATTTACAACACACAAAAAAAACTCAATACGAACATAGAAACCATTACAGAAACTTTAGAAGACGCGATTCTCACACGAAAAAGCAGGACCCCCCAAACAAACCAGCACACAATCAAAAACCAGGAACACTCTGTTACACACAAGACACAAACAACAGAAAATGAACTACTGGATACACTTTCACATGCAACCACAGAAGGTACAAATAATGAAAGTACAGAACCAAACAATCAACTTCAACAAATATAAAAATACAAGCCCCCAAAATAACTCCGAAACAAAACGACCAAACTATTCACAATGAAACGAATCAATTACGTCAAATACAACAATACATAAACAAAAATATCTCTATGAATCTCCAACTTTTCTCGCAAATAGGCTGTAACTCATCTTATGACGAGATGGATACTGATTTCGCGAAAAACTCATACGAAGTTTCTGCCTTTTCGAACGAAGTAAAGAAAAGCCTACTTCAACTTCTTAAAAAAAAAAAATAGAAAAAAGATTTAAGAAACCAACCTACAAATACATATCTACAAGCAGAATACATAACAGAAAAACAAATCAAATATCCATATTAAGTTCTTCCCCAATATTGCCTTAGAATCATCCAATGGAATATGAAAGGATATTATAATAATCGCTGCGATCTAGAATTACTTATAAAACAATTCGATCCTGATATTATAGTACTTCAGGAGACCCACTGTCCACATGGCCACACTCCGAGAGTCCCAAAACAATATCAAGCCCACTTCAAAAACCACTCATCAATAACTTCTAGCAAAAACAGCATTGCAATCCTTATTAAATCAAGCATCAAAAATATTATACTGAATCATTCATCAAACAACCTCCACCTAGGTCTTTAAATAAATTTCTTCATAAATTTACAAATCCACAATCTCTATATCCGTCCACAAGAGCTATTCACGTCATCCTAACTGCAGTCGATAACACAATCTTCATCTCTACCTTCTTTAATTCTTGGAGATCTAAATAGCTGGAGTACCCTATGGGGCTCAGAAACCTCAAACAAAAGGGGTCAAGAAATAGAGGACTTCCTCCTAACAACCGACTGCGTAGTTCTCAACGACGGTTCTCCAACCCATTTTTCGACACACAACTCGTTTACACACATTGACGTCACCACACTGCAACTGCAATATCCTAGACGATTTACATGGTAGCGACCACTTCCCAATTATCATTGATATCTCCAATGATAAAAACTTTCAACAACAATTCAGCTCCCTGAAAAACACCCTTTCCACTTCCCACCAAACACCAACAAACCCATCAACACCGGCAAAGAAAATTGAGACTCCAATCACCCTAATTGAATTAAATACGGTCCTCCACTCGCTAAAAGGTACAACACCAAGTTACGATCGAATAAACTACGATATGATAAAACACCTGCCAGAAAATGCAAAAGTTAGACTCTGTGAGCTGTGCAACACTATTTTCCAATCAGGAAAAATCCCTACCACTTGGAAAAATGCAACCATTATCCCAATAAAGAAACCCAACAATAAAGTTGATGAAACCAATGGATACCGACCAATATCATTGCTACCGTGCATATCAAAAATATTAGACAAGATTATCTCAAATCGCCTGTCCTGGCTTGCTAGAACCAAAAACCTCTTTACTGATGAACAAACAGCTTTCCAACGAAATAAGAGCACCTTAGATTAATTTTATTAATCGACCACTACCTTACAAATTGTATATCCCACCGGGGTCACGCCTCAATTTTATCTACAGACTTTGAAAAAGCCTTCGACCGAATAGGTTTACACACTATAGTAGAAGAGCTCCTTTTATGGAATATTGGTCCAAAAATACTGAACTACATTAAAGAGTTTATGTCAGGCCGAAAATTTCGCGTTAGTCTCAATGGACATTTCACTTCTCTATTTCCGCTACAACGGCATATCTACCATTTTGTTTCTAATCGCATTCAACCAACTAAGTAAACTGATCAAAGAACATACATTCTTCAAACATAGCCTCTACGCGGACGATCTAATAATATTCTTCAAAGTTCCAAACAACAACTCCTACCTTGATAAAATATCTGCACTCTTCTCAGACATATTTGAATGGACCAATAAAACCGGTGCAAAAATATCAGAAACAAAATGCCGGAAAACAAACTGCAGCCCCCAACCTATCTCAATAAACAATATCACCATCAGCAGCACAAACAAGCTGAAAATTTTGGGTTTAACTTTTAATACCAGACTCAATTGGAAAGATCATATTAATACCCTAATCGCCTCACTTCAAAAGCGTATATCCCTATTAAAATGCATCGCATTCAACAGAAGTGAAGCCAACCCCAAGACATTATTAGACATTGCAAAATATCTAATCATGTCTAAGATTGACTATGGTCTCCCGAACTATGGGAACGATAACCAAAATCCAAAACCCCTACCACTCCTGTGTACGGTTCCTTCCGCACTACTCCTATTCCCAACCTTCTAGCAGAAGCAGGCATCCCCACTCTTGAAGACAGAATCCTAATCAGTTTCTCAAAAGTAGCATTCAAGCAAGTATATCAACACTCCCCCCTTCGCTCGACCTTCATTACCCTACATAAAAGGAAAACTGAAAGCCGCATTCCGTCAGCACTAACTAAATCACTCTCCCACACAGAACACTACAACTTCCCGATACCCCAACCTTTCAATCATAAACCCACAAATCACCCATGGAACATCGCCACCTCTAACATCAAGCTCAACCTTTCCGCCTTCCCGAAAGATTCCACCCACACCAACAACTATTCCTAGAGATCCTGAATCCCCTAACGACATCAGGCTGGACACCGATATATACAGACGCCTCCAAAACACGAAATGGAACAGCTTACGCATGCATCCTCGCTGACAACACCCTTATAGAAAACAAACTCCTGCACGATTATACATCAATCTTTACCGCAGAAGCCATTGCTATACTAGTAGCAGCATGTTACAGTAAAGAATCTAGAGGAAAATATTGCATTTGTTCCGATAGTCTATCCGTCATAAAGGCACTAAACTCTCCATGGAACTCAACCCCCATAATTAACGAAATAAAAAATATTCTGATTTCACAAATTAATAATCATTTGGACCCCTGGTCACTGCGGAATCCCAGGAAATACACTGGCCGATGAGAGAGCCCGAGATACATTAGAACTACCATCATTAAAAAACCCTATCGCACTGCAATCCGACTATAACCGCCAAATCTTTGAATTTTATCGGAACAAGCATATGTCAGCATGGTTGAATAGACAAAACAACTACTCCCAATTAATAAATCCCTCATCGCAACAAACAACATTTTCCCCTGAACTAGCTAGGCTCGAATACAAAGTTATCACCAGACCAAGATTAGGACATACTAAATTTACACACGAACACCTGCTCAACGGGAAACCCTCTCCCATTTGAACAACCTGCCAAGCCCCCCAAACCATTATCCACATACTAGATGAATGTACCCAATACCAACTTTCTACAACTGGAACGACAACTAACCGTCACCTCTCACAATACTTAAGAAATCCTACGAACATCGCTAATCTTAAAATTATCTTGTCCTTCTTAAAAACAAACAAACTACAATCTATATAAAAATATTATCCTGTCCCCATATACGCATACAAAAAAATACAGACACAAAATAAAAGCCGAAGGCCTCAGCAGCCAGCGCTAACCAGTTAACTGTGTAAGCCCGCTTATAAAGTTAGCTTCGAAATAATAACAGTAATAATAATTTAAACATTTGGATCATTTTTTGACGACCAAACAATTCGATAATGAAGCAGCCATCAAAAGTGCCTTCGAGGACTTTCTTCGCTCTAGAAAGTCGGACTTCTACGAAACTGGCATAAATGCACTTTTAGCTCGTTGGGAGAAGTGTATTGCATCTGCTGGTGCCTATTTTGGTTAATAAAATTAAGTTTTATAAAATTTACAGTTGTTTGAAATTGCACTATCAAAAACGACATTTCATTTGCAGCAACCTAATACACAAACACATTTTTTATGGACTCAAGTGTAACTTTTTTGACCGAGGGCATAATTCTGTATCATGTTCACATTCGTCTCATTAGTGAATCCGGACTGAAGTTAGTAACTGACTCCAGATTGAATTACAAATTTGAATTCACAGTGATTGCTCTTACCGGGCATGGTTTGGCTTCATTAACTGATTTCAGAAACCGGTCAAAGGTCTCTTACGTAAGCGGATCCGAAATGGATCGTATTTGAAGTCATTCTGAAGGTTCAGTTTAAAATTCAATGTGAATTCACTCTGAATTGTGGTCAGGTGTTCTCTCCTAGGACTGGATCTCAGCTGATTGAATCACGTGATCTTACCGATCTTGTTGCTTGATAGCGCCAAAAATCGTACGGCTCAAATTCGATGAACCGAAAAAAGTACACAAAATGAACATAAATTTATATTGGTTTTGTTTGTGTAGGGAAGTTTGTTTGCTCCATTCCCGGAGCAAAGCGATTAAATATCGAATAATAACAATCGTGTTATAGCGTCTGAGCTATAATAGCCTAAAATACCATCCACTATATTTGTCTCAATAAACCCCAATACCGCAACAACCATAACCATATTCGAATAATCGCGGTTCGCGGTTATTCGTCCATAACTTCAGTATGAGGGAATAACACTGACAGTGATATAATATTTTCACTAGTTCTTTACTCCGAAAACTAGTCTGACTAGTTCGAGTTTCACTGTTTTATACGATTCAAGTTTATACTAGACTGGAGAGCCTCATTGTCATTGAAGATACGAAATAAAGTTGGCCCAGTTACTTAAAAGTTGTTTGTTGTCCGAGAGCAGTTTACGTAAAAAAAGAAAGAAATTAACACAAGTAATCGCAATAATCATGTTTGAAACCTAAATGTATCAAGTTCACAATCACGTGATTTTAAGAAGAAATTATTAAGTAATTGTATAATTTCAATGAGGGTTTCTTATTAGTATAGTATGTCATTGAAATGACATCCAATCCGAGTAACGCTTAAAAAGAGAGGTCTGGTACTTGATGCATAGAGCAATTATTGAATAATCAGAAAATACTTAAGTAGAAGCATTGAAAGGACTTCACGAATACAAATTAAAGAATTAAAAACACGGAAGGTAATTCAAATTACAGCTACGTACATTCTAATTAATTGTTATTAATGACATCAAGATTAGTTCTGAAAGGCAATGACGCACTCAAGTGGCTTTGGTATCCGAATGTGATCATGCTTGTCTATCATCCCAGAAGTCGTGGGTTCAAATCACACTCATTACATGATCCTACGCATTTTCTTACACCCAATATATTTCATTTATCGAAAATTTCCATTCCCAATTATATTTTCATAAATCCGTCAGCTCACCCTGATTGGACATAACACATTACTCAATAAGTTCGTAGGATGACATATAGGTGGCGCCACTATTGATAAATCCTTATGATTTTTAGGAAGTACCAACCTTCAAACGATAAGTGTTAAAATTTTATAACAATCTGGCATTTAGTTCATTTAGTTACAGTGGTTTTAGTGACGCTACTTTTGTAATTTTCAAAACAATGGAAAAATCTGAATTTCGTGTATTGATAAAGCATTGCTTTTTAATGTGAAAAAATACCGTGCAAACAAAGCAGTGGCTTGACAAGTGTTCTTCGGACTCTGCTCCATCGAGACAAATGGTAGAGAAGTGGTTTGCTGATTTTAAACGCGGCCGTATAAGCACCGATGATGTTGAACGCTCCGGTCGCTCAAATTCAGCAGTTGTTCCAGAAAACATAAAAAAAATCCACAAATTGGTTTTGGCCGATCGTAAATTCATGTTGCATGAGATAACTGATACCTTAAAGATATCAGAAGGCATTGTATTCACCATTTTGCATGAACATTTAAGCTTTGTTGGAAATGGGTACCGCGTTTGCTCACAGTCAAAGTTATAAACAAATTCGATTCAAACCAAAAAAAAGTTGCCTATTCCTCTAATATTTCAATAATTTCAATAAATATACATATCAAGAAAAATAGCTTAATTAAAAAACAATTAATTTGCATTTGACAGTCGAAAACTTTAATTAATTTTTCCATAAAAAGTGACCAAGATTATAATGTTTAGCATTGATAGGTTGGGGTTCAATTACAAATTTGTGCGCATAATATACATTATTAATAGGTATGTCGACAATGAACCTAAAATGTGGTACCTTCATAATATAGAAACGTTTTAAAGCAGAAGTCTCTATGGGCTAGTACATGGGTTAGTACAACCTGGTGGTTATCAGAACTTTTTATGAACTGCATCACACGCACCCAAACAATATTTTCTTTTCTGTAACCCCTGCAGATCATAGAACTAAAAGTCAAGACACAATTTTCTTCACAAAATTAAAGACAGGTTTCATTTCATCGCACAGTCCTTTTAACTGATTACCTTTGTTACATATAACCTTGTTCTGTCTAATAATTGACACATTAAACTATGAAAATAAACTTTATTATTTTTCGGGTCAAAGTTCGGGAAGCGGTTAAAATGTGGTCGCGCTAGAATGCTTACGCCACTGAGTTACGTAATTGGGTCATAGGCGCTGTACGCATTGCACACGACCGAACGAATTTTCCGATAGGACTTTTCATTTTTCGGCTTGTTCTCAAATCTTCAGTTATTGAAAAATTGGTTGAAATCGTTAATTATAACATTTTCAAGAATATCATAAAAGAAAATCTCTAGGGAATTGTAGTTTTAATTGATAAGAATAAGAAAAAAGAATCCGTCGTACGACTAAAAATATTCGTATGTCGGACGGACATTTGTACACTGAAAGAAAAACTATGTTTATTCCAAGGTTGCATTGACTATATTAAAGTTCTTCAAACTATTGTAAAACAGATATGTTTCCAATGATCATGGATATGGTGCTCCTTGCCATAGCATATAATTCGTAAAAACATAGTATGGTTGCATTAAACATATATCCGTACTGAGATTTAATATTGTTGTACCAATCATTCTCGTTACATGATGTAAAAGTATATTATAATCACGACAACAATATTCTATGATCAGTGGAACCATGAAATTTGATAAAATAATTCCCACAACCATACCAGATATGGTGTGTGCAATCATGTAAGGTAAGATATTAGATATGATTGTCGCAATCATACTATAATTGACATAACTTTGAACGATCAGTGTAACTATAGCATTTGATTAGAGATGGTCAGTACAATCATGTTAGTTGACATATTATGATTGCCGTAACCATACTGTGATTGTGATAAGCATGAATATGATCAGTGCGACATTCGAATTTGTTAAAATATGGTGAGTACAATCATGTAAGTTCATATTTGGGTCATTCCATCAAGAACCGCCAAAGTTATGACCTTACCATCTCCGATTCTTTTGAAAATTTTTGTACTTTAAAAACTAGCGAAAAAATAAATGAAATTCCATTTTTGTTTCTATCTCATTTTTTACTTTATTATTTTAATAATAAAGTATTGTTATCGGTTTTTAAAAAAAAAAAATTTTCTACCCTGAAAATTTTTTTTTCCACGTTTCATGACTAATAGACACCAAAAAAGCAAAAAAAAATTTCAGTCCGTCTGTGCGCCGTACACGCCGTACGCCGTCCGCCGTACGCTAAACGTTAGAAAGCTTATAGCTCTCAAACTCTTTGAGCTATTAAGTTGATAGACTGAGCAGACCCCTTCTAGTGGCCACCTTTTGAGTGATGGGGGTTTGAGGGGGGAGGTGGGGGAAGCGTTTTGGACGGAAAATTTTGGTTTCTAGATCTCAGTAATCGCATAGGCTAGGAGGCTGAAACTTGGAATTGATATAAAGCAGCAATAGTGGACCCATTTGCAAAAAAAGGGAGGATATGGGTGAAGGGGTGTGGGAGTGGGGGGAATAATAATGCGTCCGAAACGCTCGAAAGCCGAGATCGAGACATTCTAAAATCCATATCTCCTAATTGGTTAATGTCACGAAATTAAAACTTAATGAACATCTGTGGGCATACTAGGAGAATAGATCGGAAACAAATTTTTGAGTGGGGGAAGTGGCGTACGGAGGTGGGGGGTGAAAAACTTTAGATTACGATATCTCACGAACCAATTACACTAGAAAAATAAAATTTGGTTTCTGTATTAAGGTTGACAAATAAAGTTTGCTGAAAGTAAAATTTTTTAAGGGGGCGGTGGAGTATGGAAGTGGAGCGGATAAGAATTTTTCTAAAAAATCACGTCTAATATCTCAAGAACGATGTATGATAGATGCTTAGAATTTTTACCGGAAGTAGGCCAAAGAAACACCTAGCAGCAAAAAAAATTTTAGAGGTGTTTGGGTAGGGGGTGAGTGTGGGGGAGGGTGAAAAGGAAAAAGTTTCGATTTTTATATCTCGAGAACCTATAAAGATAAAAAGCTAAAACTTGGTATTTGGATAGAACTATAGTAGCAGCATGTTGAAAAATACAATATTTTATAGGGGTAGTATGGTACGGGGGTGGGGGGTGTTTTTCCTAACTATAGAACGGCTTATGCTAGAAAGTTGAAACTCGGTATGTATATGTAAGTCAACTAGGAAAGTCATTTAGATTGAAAAAAAATTCAAATATCCATTGGCATACAGAGGGGGAGCGAAAAAAATGATCAGCGAAAATGGAATGCATACATTTTCACGATTTTCATCATATCTATTAGGTCTTTCCAATTATTGAATTCATTTTAATGCTACGGATTTTTCATATAAATACCTAGAAAGTGTTTTCAGGATTTTTTGAAATTCGACCCCCACGATGGCGTAAAGGGGTTATATACATTTTCACGAACTCAGCCATATCCCTCAGGTCTGATTAGATATCGAATAACTTTTTACTTCCACGGACTTGTTTAATAATCACCTAAAGCTTGTTTTGAAATGTTTCCCTTTTTCAACCCCTAAGAGGGTATAAACGGGTTGAACACGTTTTCACGAATTCCGTCATATCTCTTAGGAGTGATAATACATCGGATTGGTTTTCACTTCCTCGGGCTTTCTTTATATATATCTAAAAACCCATTTCAGGATTTTTGAATATTCAACCCCAAAGTGGGTTCAAGGGGGTTGCATATATTTTCACAAATTCCTACATATTTCTTAGTTCTAATGAGATATTGAATTCATTTTTACTTCTTACGGCTTCCTATATAATCGTCAAAAAGTTGATTTCAGGATTTTTAGATATTCAAGATATTCTTAGGATTGATGAGATATTAGATTGGCTTTAACTTCTACAGACTATTTATATAATCGCCTACAAACGCATTTCCGATTTCATGTAATGGCCCAAAACCAAATCACGTAATAACTACGTAGTATTATACAACTGCTTAGACTGCGTCCCGGAGTATGACCCAATTATGTATTTCATATTTTATATGTGCCAGTGGCGTAAGTATTCTATCGCGACCCCATTCTACCCATTTTTTTAGGTTTTCAGTCAAATAGTAACCTACACCGCATCAATCTTAAACGCGTTCCAAACTTCTACCCGAAAAATAATAAAGTTGCGCCCAGACTGTTGGCAGATTTTTTGTTAGTTATAGTATGTTAAAGTTTTCGCAAAAATGGTGTCCGAGTCCTCTTTCAAAATTCATATCTCTGGTAATTTTTATAATTTCATTATATATTTCTAGGAACCATGTCACATGATGTTTGTGATTGGCGTAACCGTTCTAATAAATAAGAAGGTTGCGTGAATCACATACCTAGGTTTCCACAACCATAATTTTGTTTGAGCCAAACATAAAATGTTTCCTAAAAACATAACTATGTTAGAGAATTTTTATGATTGGTGTAATCGTTCTAATAAAAAACATGGTTGCGCTAATCACACAACTAGGTTTTCACAACCATAATTTTGTTTGAGCCAAACATAACATGTTTTCTAAAAACTTAACTATGTTTCATGTAACCATGTCACAGGATTTCTATGATTGGCGTAACCCTTCTATTAAAAAAGAAGGTTGCGTGAATCACACACCTAGGTTTCTACAACCATAATTTTGTTTGAGACAAACATTGTATGTTTCCTAAAAACAAACACCATAGTTCTAGTAACTAAGTTGTAAAATTTTTTCTATAGACCTATAGTTATTACAAACATACATTCAGTTAGTACAACTGTGTTACATGTTGTAACATGGTTGTGACAACTATAACCTCAATCATAGTAAGGTTCTCCCAAAATATGGTCGCCATAATCATATTTTTCTTTGAGTGTAGTTTTAATTGATATAATAAGAAAATTTTAGGTTCAGAAAATCAGAAAATCCTAAAATCGGTTTGCTTAAACTAAAGACAATTTGATATCTCATCAAACCTAAGAGATAATTGTGGAAACGTATGCAACCTTCTTACACCAACTTTGGGGTTGAATATCCAAAAATCCTAAAAGGCCGTTTTAGAAAAATATGAAGAAAGGCCAAGCAAGTAAAAACCAATTGGAAGTCTTATCACTCCTAAGAGATGTGACAGAATTCGGGAAAACGTGTTCAACACTTTTATACCATCTAAAATGTCGAAAAGGAAAAAATGTTGAAAACGGGTCTTCGGCGATTATTAAACAAATCTGGACCTGAGGGATATGACTCAATACAACCTCTTTACCCCACCATAGGTGTCGAAGTTAAAAAAATCTGAAAACTCTTTCTTGGCATTTATGTGAAGAATGCTTAGAGTAAAAAATAATATTTAAAAAGATCTAAGAGATATGATGAAAATTGTGAAAATACATGCATTCCGTTTTCACTGATCACTTTGTTCGCCCCTTTTCCATACGCCAATAGATATTTCAATTTTTTTTTATCGAAATTACTTTTCTAGTAGATAAAGCATAAGCCACTCTATAGATAGGAAAAACACACCCATCTCGTACCATACTACCCCTATAAAAAATTATATTTTTACAACATGCTACTACTAAGCTTTATCTAATTACCTGGTTTCAGCCTTCCATCATTATAGGTTCTCGATATATAAAAATCGGAACTTTTTCCGTTTCACCCTTCCCACCCTCACCATCCCAACCACAAATTTTTATTCTGCTAGGTGTCTATTATGCTTACTTCCCGTAAAAACTCTAAGCATCTATCTTAAACTGTTTTTGTTTATTTAAAAAAATTCTTATCTTCTCCACTTCCATGCTCCACCGTGCCCTTCAAAAATTTTACTTGCAGCAAACTTCATTGGTTAATCTTTATACACAAACCGAATTTTATTTTTCTAGCGCAATTGATTCGTGAGATATCGTAATCCAAAATTTTCCGTCTAAAACGCTCCCCCCTCACACTCACAAACTACTTCACACTTCAAGGGGCCTATCCAGTCTACTCATAAAAAAAATTTTAATTTTTCAAAGGGTTTCCGAGCTACGAGCATTCAAACGATTTTGTGTACGGCGGACAGACGAACTGACATTTTTTTTACTTCTTAGCAAATTTTACTTTATTATTTTTTAATAATAAAGTATTGTGATCGACCTGAAATTTCAAAAAAGTTTGCTACCCTGAAATTTTGTATTAACACGTTTTAGGACTAGTAAACCCCAAAAAAAAAAATGTCCGTCTGTACGCCGTACGCCGTCCGCCGTACGCCGTACGCAAAATCGTTTGAAGGCGCGTAGCTCCCAAACCCGTTGAAATATTAAATTGAAATTTTTATGGTGGGTAGATTGGGTGAACCCCTACCACTGGTATATTTTTGAGGGGTGGGGTTACAAGGGGAGAGGAGAGGGGAGCGTTTTAGACGAAAAATTTTGGTTTCTAGATCTCAGGAACCACTTATGCTAGGAAGCTGAAACTTGGAACTTATGTAGTACTATGATAATGGACTCAATTGCAAAAAAATGGTCGATAATAGTTAAGGGGTGTGGAAGTGGGGGGGGGGGGAAACAATGAGTCTTTAACGCATGAAAGCCGGGATTGAAACATTCTAAAATCGATATCTCCTGAACCATTGATGTCAGAAGATTGAAACTTTGTTGTTGTCCTTAGGGATACTTCAAGATTAGACAAGGGCTAAAATTTTTAAGAGAGGTGGTGGGGTGTGGGGGTGGGGGGTGAAAAACTTCGGATTACAATATCTTCCGAACCAATTACACCAGGAAGATAAAATTTAGTTTCTGTATATGGGATCACAAGAGGAGTCTACCAAAACTAAATTTTTTGAGGGGGGAGGTGGAGCACGAAAGTGGGGGGATAGCAATTTCTCAAAAAATGTCATTTTTATATCTCAGAAACCGTATCAGATATGATCTTGAAAATTTTACAGGAGTTGGGGACGGTAAACTTCTAGTAGGAAAAAAAAATTTGGTGATGTGGGTGTTGGGGGTGATGGTGAAAGGGAGTAGAAAGGAAAACATTCTGATTTTTATTTCTCGAAAACCATAATGAAGAGAAAGCTAAAAATTTAGGATTATATAGAGCCACTATGCAGACATCCTAGAAAAATAAAATTTTTCATAGGGGTATCAAGGTACGGGGGAGAGGGGTGGTTTTTTATATCTCAGAAACGGCTTATGCTAGAAAGTTGAAACTTAGTACGTATATGTAGATGTACTATTAAAGTAATTAAAGCAAAAAAAAAGTTCAGATTTTTATTGGCGTTCAGAGGTTGAGTAAAAAAAATGTCCGTGAATCCACATTTTCACAAATTTCGTTAAAACTTTTAGACATGTCGAGCTATCAAAGCAATTTTACTTCTGCGGGCTATTTATATAAGCGCCTACTAACGATCTCCAAAATTGTTCGATATCCAACCCCTAAGGGGGTGTAAAGTGGTTGTGTACATATTCACGAATTCTGATATATTCCTAAGGTATATTGAGATTTGGAGTTCACGTTTACTTCTATAAGGGAAAAACCCGATTTAAGAATTTTTGCGTATTAAACCCCCTGGGGGTATTGTTCAAGATTTCACTAATTCCGAAAATCTCTTAGGTTTAATGTGATCGAATTCGCTTTTACTACTTTCAATTATTCTATTGATAAAAACATACGTAAATAAATAAAAAAATCGGCCAACAGTCTGGGCGCAACTTTATTATTTTATGGGTAGAAGTCCGAAACGTGTTTGATGATGAGATACGGTGTTGGGTACTATGCGACTGGCAACCTAAAAAATAACCAGGAAGCTATTTGGAACGTTATTTTTTAGGTTGCCAGTCGCATAGTACCCAACACCGTATCTCATCATCAAACACGTTTCGGACTTCTACCCATAAAATAATAAAGTTGCGCCCAGACTGTTGGCCGATTTTTATACTCTAGATGAAATCATATAGAGTATTAGGTGTGTTTTTTGCTCATTTATCCAGATCAGAGTAGTGATTAAAATTTACATTGAGAAAACCAAGAATATTGCTGTTTTTGTTATTTTTTATTGCTTTTCCCTGTAGATAGTAGGCTAGAATATAGATTTTAACCAGAATAGCTGACCCAGTAAGCTCACTGGGGCAGCTATTCGAAAAAAATTCTCTAATCTAGCCTACTATCTATGGAAAAAGTTATAAAAATTATAAAAACAGCAATGTTGTTGTTATTTTGTATATAAATTTTCTAACTTACTCTGTTCTGGATAAGTGCGCGAAAAAACACACCTATTATAAATTTAATCCAGCCCGAAAAGTTTGTAACGCATAGAACCGAGCCTCGGACGAAAAAAAGTTTTATATTATTTTGTGATCAGTTGTGGCCAAACCCCTCAAATCCGTTTGCTGTCCGTCTGTCCGTCCGTCTGTCCGTCCATCCGTTTGCATGATAACTCAAGAACGCGTTAGCCTAGGAAGTTGAAAATTTGTCACCACCTGTAAAATGGAAAAAGTAAGACTAAGTCCGTTAATCGGCTATATCCTTCCACTCCTTCGAGTACCTCCCATACAAAAGTCCTTAAAACATGTATTCACAATTATTGCTCGAATGCTTCAAGTTAGAAATTTGAAATTTTGCGTGCTTAAAGTTTACAATGTTTGAAGCGAAAGTTCCGAATATGATACAAATCGAATGAGTCCTTCGAGTAGCAGCCTACAGAAGTCCTTCAAAAATTTATGCAAGTTACAGAATCCACTATAACTCTAGTACGAGTTAAAGCAGGGATTCAAAATTTTACAGGAATTGGTTTTATATCAAAAGCAAGACTGAGTATATTAATTAGCGCCATCCGTCAACTCCTTCGGGTAGCTGTTATACAAAAGTCCTTAAAACACGTGTTCACTAATATCGAACGATAACTTTAGAACGCTTTAAGTTACCACTTTGAAATTTTGTATGAGTTGATTTTATAATAGTCACAGCTGACAGTATTATTATGAAAAATATCCCATAAGTCCTTCATGTAGTTGACATACAAAAATTCTGTAAAAATGTCCTAACTTAATTTATGGAACTGACTATAACTCAAAAAATCGCTTAAATATCCATCGAGTAGCCACTATACAATAGTTTCTACCTGTAAATAAAAGGTAATGCAATAATTGTATGTGCACTCCTCATTCTTTTGATATATTCCCAACTAAAATATAAATCGGAGTTCAGTATTTCATCTAGAGTATCATACGATTGGCTTGCAGCCGATCGTGACTGCGTTATGTTTTTTTTTTAAATCGACCACAATACTATATTATTCTAATAAAGTAAAACGTTCAACAGAGAAAAAAACCAAACACTCCCATTTTTAGAATGACCTTTAAGTTTGATCGGTATGAAAATCTGTTCTGATATGCAACACCTCAAGGCTCAAGCCCTTAAGGTTACGATAAACAACAAGATATTGTTAAATTAGCTGATTTCTTCAGTCGAAATATTAGTCCTGACTCCGCATGTTAAGCAAGCATATGTGGGACAGAGGGCGAAAGGTAAGGACAGGAGGAGGTTATATAACCGGAAAGAAAAACTTCTCAGGCCTATCTACCGGCCCGATAAAATTACGTCAACAACGAACTAGCGAGTCGGTGAAAGGAAAATTCTCCACACGTGTGCGACTTTGTAAAAAGCAGCTAAGAAAAATTTCTTAAAAGGAAAATTACATCACTCTCGTAGCGACGACGAATAGGAATATAAATACAGCCGCTGACGATGCAGGAGTTGTTGATGATTCGGTCGGCGCCTTTAATCCACGTTTGGCCTTTGACAACACCATGCGAACCAGATATAGCTATTCTGCTCCTTCAAGACACTGGTTCACTTTCTTTTAGCACAATTTTATTTCGCTTTATTTTCCAATGATTTTTCACATATTTTTCCACTTGACGGTTGGATTTATTTTATTTTTTTTATATATATTTTAGGCACATTCAAAAATTGGCGAAATAATTTTTTTTAGGAACAAATTAACAGCGTAGAGAATTTCATAGAGAAGTCGTCGGATAAGACACTAGATATTTAGAGCACACTAAAATAATTTTATTATTTTTGTACATTCGCGAATGAAATTTTTTCTCCCTGAGGATTCGCAAATTTCAGCGCCTTTAAGAACACTAACTATACAGAAACCGCAACTTACAATAATTGAGGCCGGAAAGGACGAAGAAACAATTAAAAACCAAAAGGAAAACTTAGGAAAAAAAAATTAAAAAAAAAATTTTTTTGTTCGCGTAAATCACGACACGGTCACGAATCGTGCGATTTACTCGCAACAAAAGCTAAATATGAACTGAACGTGATGCGAGAAGATGAAGCTTTCGGTGCTGGCAGTCAAGCAAGCAGCACAGCACCGCATCATTAGAACCGGAATGGAGGTGGTTGGTCCGCGTGCAACATGCTGCCGCAACATTCAGAAAACCTATACATCAAATATATCAAAACTTTCGGTCGTCTTTGGCGAATTCTAATAGTGCACACAAGACACAATTCACAATAAGGTTGAGTTGAGACGCGCTTATGAGTTGTAATGTAACTAATCCAAAACAAGTTTAAAACTGGCTGGTTGCTGGCTGCCGCTGTTGTTACCGCTCTACAACAATGCGAACATTCGCATTTACGATGTGAATTTTTAGCGGGCTATTTTCAAATACCCAAAGAGGATAGAATTCTGTACACGCTTCGTAATATAAGGGATCAGTGTTCCTTAAAGGTCCAGCTCACATTTGAAATACTTAAGGGTCAATGAATTTCGAGCATATGTGAAACAGGTTGTAATGCACAACGGGAGAGGGTTCTGAGAGGAAGAGAATGTGCAATGATAATGACCCTACAGAACAGATACAATACTTGAAGAGGAAGACACACTATAATGAATTTCTAGGTAAATTAAGGTTTGTGCGGCGGACTAGGGTGGTCTCACAGGTTTATAGCGATAACATTTTGTACAACCAACCCAGCACCCTGGACACCCAAAACGTGTTCTTTGAGAATCGACTGGTGTGAGGATCTGAATTTGAAAAGATTTCGTAAATAAAGAATAATCTTACTTTAGATTCGATTTTAGTTTACTATATTTTAATAATACATATAGGATTGTGAGTGACATGTTATTTAAAAATAAATTTGCTACCCTGAAAATTTTTATTTTCGCGTTCGCACTGGAGTGGAGGGCAGAACAATGCGTCCAAAACGCTCAGAAGCTGCAATCAAAACATTCAAAAATGCTTATCTTCTGCATTGTAGCAGAGTAATAATAAAACTGAGATTTCTACGAATTAGTATTCAATACAGTTTTAAGTATTAGTGTAAGTTGGCACCCACAAAGTATTTATTTAAATAAATTTCTATTAAAGCCATTAATTTAAATGTATTTAAATACCATTAATACGAGTTGAATAGACCACATAGTATGGGCACCGAATTCTATTTGAACTTTCAAATTATACTATGAAATAGAAATACAATCTAATCTAAGGTTGAGATGTTTTGACTACGACAAATACGACATCAAGAAAAGAGGAGTCCCACAAAAAACTTTTTCAAATAAAACTTCTAAAAAATACCAGTCGTTTGTGTCTTGCATTTTACTCAACTCAACTGATTAAAGTGGAATAGACGCACTTTAATAGACACAGGTGTAATCTTTTTGCCCAGGTCAGGGCAAATAGAAAACAGTCTCTTCATAAGTATTTGAGTTGCAGGTTATAAAAAGCGGTACTTTCACTGTCCTAGCGGCAGTGGAAGAAGTTGGAAAAATATCTCTATAAATCCATTGAATAAAAACCTTTAGAATGGCCTCAAACTAGGAGAATTTTCCCACAAATACTTTCTTCAAATTTATATATTTTTTTAATTACATAGTACATACAAAAAGCTATTTTTCTAGAAAATTTGTGGTTATAGGGTCAAAAAACCGGTCTTAACGATGTCCTAAAAGCAATCAAAAAGTAGGTAGGCAAGAAGAATGGATAGAATAGAAATTGTTTAAGGGAAAAGACCTACACGCCTACACCTCAAGGCTGTTTTCTTAGACAACAAAAAAAAAGTAATTCTGGGGAAATCCTGAAACTAACATTACTAGTACTGATCCCAGTAAATAAAAATTCGCTACGTTTTCGGTATAATTTCAACATATTCAAGTTCTAAAAGCTTAAAAGCTTAGCCAGAGGTCGTCGGTTAGAATCACACTTATGACATGGTCCTGAGTTTTTTATGTACCAAGTTTACCTTACTTTCAATAACAATATCCATTATTGCTACATAAACCTGCCAAATTCGGAGCCAGTTACAATGCGAATATTGGACAAATAGTGTTCGGTAGCTGGAAATTCTCCAGTTTTTAAGTAAATAAATCAATGATTACATATCACGATCTTCCAAAAACAAACAACAAAAAGACCGTGGGACACGCTTGTTTTGATGATTAAAAACCATCGCCAAATACTTTTCGGCACATTGCCATTATAATCCCTTAGTTAACTTATCACTCTACGCCACTGTTTTTGGTTACAGTAATCATGGTATGCTATTGCAATATACATACCATCTTATTTTTTAGATAATCATCAAAAACCAAAGATGTAGGGGACATTCTTTGTTTTTTATCGGTACCATAGCTCGGTAGCATGACTCCACTGTAACTAAAAGTAACTTTTCGTAGGAAAAACAATTTAACATCATAATGAACATTCTTGCAGTACAGTTTACAGAAGATCGAACTTTACATACTCTACGTAACCGTTATAAAGTACATTTTAAAAGATTATAAGTGTCATTAACTTTTGAAAGAAATAAGTAATAATTCAGAGTAGATGCTTATTAAACGCATGGGTTTATTAAAAAAAATATGAAATCAAATGGAACACAACTAGACCACATTGAATCATGAGTCCTCCAGGATATGGTTAGGTTAGATTATGGTGGCAGCCATCCAAACTACGGATAGACTCACTTAGACCATTCAGTTGGTCTACTACATCCGTGACCTAATGAAGTCCTATGTAGGGAGCTATCGTAGTATTACTACAGGGGAATAGCTAGTCGAACCAGCCACATATGTGAATAAATTTGGCTAGTTCATCAATTCGTGTTTCAGCTTTGTCCCCGAAACTGGAGAAGAAGTAGCTGCCCATGGCTCTGAACCTACAGCTGGCTAGCTGGAGACACCCACAAAGTAGATGCCTAACGCTCTCTTCTTAGGACGTATTCGAATAGTTTGCTTCGTCTACGTCTAGTTATAACCGTTTGTGACGTCAGACTTAGCAAAGCTGTGTCTCAATTCCTTTTCGGTTCGTGTCTTGACTACTTTTATGACAACTGAGCTATCAGACAATCATAGCAAACTTCGTAAAAACGCACATATCCTGTAACGTTTTTCGATACGTCGTAAACAAATTTAAGTTTTTCTACTTTATTTTTTTTTTATTTTTAATTTATGAAGTGTCAAATAAGCAGCTGAGCCATTTTG
Source organism: Beris morrisii (assembly GCA_951812415.1). Lineage (NCBI taxonomy): Eukaryota > Metazoa > Arthropoda > Insecta > Diptera > Stratiomyidae > Beris > Beris morrisii. Next base: position 87,231,500 of record OX638310.1, on the reverse strand, counting down.
ACGGTATAGCAATGCTATGTGTGACGTCAACATAGACGTAGACGAAGCAAACTATTCGTATACGTCCTAAGAAGAGAGCGTTAGGCATCTACTTTGTGTGTGTCCCCAGCTAGCCAGCGTAGATGGTTGTCATATCCAGGATATGACAACACAATTTTCTCATTATACTCGTATGTGCGTTTTGACCTGCTACTTTGGCGTTAAGAGTCATAAACTGTATTTCTTTACTACGGACTGACATTAAGCTGATCTTTTTGGTTATCCTAAACAAAACAAAACCACACGGTCAAAAATATTAGACTAAAATTCAATAAATTTATATTGTATATACATATATTCCAACGCTGTATTAAAACACAATTGGAAAGAATGATTGAAATTAATTGTAATTCAGCGCAACGATTTAAATGTAATATTTTTGTATTAGTTCATGTATTCTTACAGGAATTAGATTTAAAATACAATACCTATTGTATATGGAATATTCTTCTGTATTGAAATGTAGCCTTCTTATAAAAATTCAATACAGATTTCTATTGCATAATTTGGCAATTTAAATACTAATTTCAATTGTTGAAATATATGAATTTACGTAGAGTAAATAAAATAAGTACTTATTTTTTTTAATTTATTAAACAAAACATCCATTACTTTTTAAATTGTTTCAGTACATATAAAGTGTTATTAATATAATACATTTCAAAAGCATCTTTAAATTTAAGACTTTCATAATTAAGGTAACAGTATAATCCGAAATGTCAATTTCAAAGCAATTATGTATATATTTCATTGAATTTTTTTGTAATACATTTTTTCAATTTAAAATGACCATTATTTTGATTAATTATATACTAATTTTTTTAAAAGTTGCAACATTTGCGTCATCATATTGCGTTTGCATATTGGCTTATCACTTTGGGTAGGATTTCTTTGTCAATTTCATTGCCTAGATTGCGAAAAACTTTAAAGGGATTCACAAATTCCTCTTCACAGCTCAAAAATACTAGAGAATTCAAATTATAATTTAACTTCTAATAGAAAATTATAGAATATTACTCGAATAAGCAATTTCCTCCGCACTTAGCAATAATCCGGCTGAGGATGATCGCACACAATCCGATTTTTTTATTTCCACGAATTTCATTTCATTTCCGTCATTGAACTTCACTTTTACTAGAGTACCCTTTTACTAGATTCAATTATTATATTTAATTCTAATAATACAATATTAAATGTACTGTCGCACTCGGGGCAACTTGCGATCTCAACATAAACGAAAAACAAAAGACATTTAGCTGCACGATTTTCTTTTTTTTTCCCCAGAAATGCGTAATACTTCATATTGCAACATCATATTTAATACAAATTATATTAAGTTTTAATCCGTGTTGTATTAATATTTTTTTTAATTATGGCATGTAATTGAAAATTATCCCGTGGTGAATTGCAAAAGAGGCTCAATTTTTCACTAGTATTGAAGTTATATTCAAAACTATTCCAAAATTTCTAACCGTGCATATAGATAGATAGATATTAAATACACCATAAAAAAATCACATAAAGAAACATTTTTTACTTCAATTTCCTGAAACCATCACCTTTTTAGCACTATCATTTTCTTTTTCCGAAAATCACGATTTTAATAATTAATAAAAATTTATTTAAAAAATGCCTTAAAAATTCTAGGACTTCACATTTTCAGATCCTTACTCGATCTTGACCTTTAGAATCCAATGGCTTTCGTCTTACATATTTTTAAGTTCGATCATAACGCAATTAACTAACCTATTGATGCTCACTTTAATTACGTAAACATTTTTTTTTGTCATCATCTTAAGGTCTCGTACGATCATTGATCATTTTAGCACCGGAATTACCGACCAGTTATTTAGGTGGGTGTATGACACAATAGATGATCATGACAACGAACGGCAGGTGTTTAATTCAAATAGCAGCATGTTCCCGAAAAGAGGGTGCCATATGTCTCTCATATCAAGGAATGTTACCAGCAACAAATCAGTCTGAACGACTTTAATTCCAATTTAAATATCATCGCGATTATTTGCTACCAGTTCTACCTGGTCGCAGGTATTTCAAATTCCCGTTGTGATGTTGCTGTATCCGTCCACATGGGCGATCATTACTCTCTTTCTCTCTCTATCTCTCTTTCGGTCTTAAGAAAATCTGTGCCTTGGATAAGAGTTTCGCGCAGTGCTTAAACTGGTTTTATGTTGTTGACGTGTATGACGTGTTTAAGAAGTGGTGTTTTCCCTTTGGCTTTTTTTTTCTTCTGATAAAAAATTAAGCAAACAGCTCGAGAAAAAGATAGACTACGGTTGGATATTCGGAGAGGAGAGATGCGGTCTCGTCTGCTCAAGATCCGGCGTCTGGAAGTTTTTGTGAAGTTTAATTACCGTACAAATTACTTTACATATCGCGCAGGTTAAGTTCCTTCGAATTGAAAAGATGAATGTGAGTTTAGTACAGGTAAAATTGGATGGTATGTAAGATAGGAGGTCTCATCTATTACTACAGCCATTTGATTTTCGAGCATAGCTGTAGTTATGTCTTTCTGTAGCATTGTTTTTATTAAATTTAAATTTTCTTAATTTATTTTGTGCTCCATATTTGTCGACAAGAAACCGAAAAGATCGTCGTAAAAATAGCGCTAACTTTTAACACTTCTTTTACGTCAGTAACACCTCGTTGCCCGTCTCATTTTGATACGGCCCATTTATACACACAAACCTACAGCTAGAGGTGGTCGACATACTTTCTGGTGAATCTTTTAGATCTCATTCATATGCATGAGACCGTTGGACTCCTACTGTTCTCATATAAAATTGATTACAATGCAAAACGGTTGATCCAGAATGGCTGTGATGGATTTTCTTCGCTTCCAGAGGTTATTTTTTACTTTATATTTTTAACTGAGCTAGTTTTCTACCAAAGATTATGATTGAGAAGGCAATAAGTGGATTTGACTTGAGGTAGGAAAAAATATAGAACAATTTTCAAATTTGAATCGCATAATTATGTGAAAAAGATGTCATACTTTAGAAATTTGAACTAGAGGCTTAAGAGTTATTGATGGACTTAAAAAAATCTCAATAACCAAGATTTTAGTGACAATGTTTTGATCTTGTACTAACTGTTTGCAGCCCAGAAATATAATTAACATTATCTGCAAGTCCTGGTTCCACCAATGTATGTCATCATTCAAATGTTGTAATGATACACAAAGATGTTGTTAAATTAGAATTAAAGTGTCGCCATCATAAAAGTTTAAGGTCAAGATTTTATACTGCAGATGAAATCAGAGAGTAGATCCAGCCCAACGTTTGTAAAGTACAGAACCGAGCTTCGGACGAAAAGAAATTATTTTGTTATTATTTAGTTATAGCCAAAACCCGAAATTCGCTTGTTGTCCGTCTGACCGAACGCACGATATCTTAAGAACGCCTTGACCTACGATGTTGAAATTTAGAATCTGGATATTTGATCGAATTCGTACCGCTAAATTTGTTAACGGACAACATAGTAGATGCCATACAAAAGTCTTTAAGACACGTGATCAAGAATATTAGCTGATTTAATTTTGTAAAACTTAGTTTTGAGTGAAAATGAAGTTCGAGTTAATTAGTCAGCGAAAATTCTCTTTTTCTGCGTGTGCTCTAATACTAAAAAGTCCTCGAAGCACGTGTTTAAGAATATTGGCCGATACGTTGCACAATTTATTCACGCTAATGCTATTATGACACTGGTTATTTTTGAGGCTTCGAAGCGGCTAGGAAATCCAAATGAGGGAAGATAGAGACTTTAACATACAATTTAGACATTGGTGTGAGAGAGACAATCCGAACAGCTAAAATATAAGAAACTGTCAAAAAAAAAACAGCAACATAGCGCATTCGAGCAGCAATTGAAGCCAAGAAAAATCCACTGGGGGCTAGAATTTCCAGCCGCTACACGCTTTTTTTGACAGTTCGTTATGTATAAATTATGGAAAGTGTCACGTTATGCAGTAAAACGCGCTAGAACCGGTATTTTTTATATTGAATCAGTTGTTAATTTCGTTTACTAGATGCCGCTGGCGCCGGAAAGATGATTTATATCGGTAATCTCTTTCTTTTAATGTTGTGCGCCTTGTCGCACGATCAGTTTTTCCTGCGCTTGTTTCAAGCTTGAAAAATAACCAGTGTCATAACAGCATAATTCTGGAAAGGGCGGATTTTCTACTCCCGCCGACTATGCGATTCCCATGCACGGCACATGCTTTCATTGTAAACGATCGAAAACTGCTTTATCGATATACTTTAGAGACGGGTTTCCCGGGTGTTTGAGAACTTCTTTGATGGCGAATATTGTCCAAAATTGTTACAATGCAAATGTGAAAGATGGACCATCTTAAATTTCTCTTTATTTAATGCCAATTACTTTCTGAAAAAAGTTTAAAAACGCGACTATTTCAATGCGGATTTCAACTGTCAAATTTTCTAGAAAGTGAATCGTTTACGCGTTTTCAATAATTTAAAATTGGGGAAATCGCTGTTCACTTTTGCGCCGGCGGGTTGCAGAATAAGGGTGATTATTTCAATAGTTCACAATCACTTCACAATCAATTCAACTCTCAAGCAAGCAAGTCGACTCTCTAAACTCGTCCCAAATTTTTTGCAATCATTTTTTCGCATTCTTCTTCCTGGTTTTTGGTATACGCGAACACACCAAGTGATTAAAACAATAAACAATATACAATTAACTCTAATCAAGCGGTCCAGTGTTTTTAGTGATTTCGTGATATTAGTTTCCCGCTCCCAATTACATTATCAAGGAAGGCCTAATTCTAAATATATTTCGGTGAACTATGGCTGAGTGCTGTGTGCCTGTTGTTCCGATGTATTCGGTAAGACACCGCTAATTTGCTGTTCCGGTTTTTGCGGAAAAATTTTCCACTCTAAATGTGTCGGTCTCTCTGGTGTCGTTGGTGATGCGGTTATAAATACCGGCAGCGGCATTTATTGGTTCTGCGCCTTATGTAGAACTTCGTCTTCGTCAGCGTATGTTGCGAAGTTACTTAAAGTGCGTTCTACTATGCATACGCTACATACAGAACTTCGTTCGCTTCAATTGAAGTTTGATGTTGCCTTAGATGACATCAACAAGGTGTGTATTCCTTTAGCGAATGAAACGAATACCCCTGATTCTGATGCCTCAGTCATCATGATCTCAACGGTTCCGGTTATCACTACTCCGAAATCGGATAACATTAACAATACCCAACGTGACCTAGATCAACAAAGCACTGTTAATAAGCTTCCCGTTAACTGTCGTGGAACTGACAGTCAATGCTCTTCAAACGCAGCCATCTTACGTAAACCTAGTGCACTCTCTACTAGAAGTGCAAACTCGATGGAGCGGTGTAAATCGGCTTCATTGAATGATCTACATTCTGATCCCGTTTGTATGCCGTATGAACCTTGCAGCTCTCATACAATTCAGCCTATTTCTGATGTCGTCACAGCTGATCGTTATACTGTTGAACTTACTACATCGCAAGTTGCCAATGGTTCTCCCGTTGAAGTGTCGCTTGAACCTTGCAGTTCTCGGACGATTCAGCCTGTCTATGATGTCGTCTCAGCTGATCGACTTACTGTTGAACTAACTACATCGCAAGTTGCCAATGGTTCTTCAACTCGTCTAACTGCGGCCAGGCTTCCTCGCTGGATTTATGTATCTCGATGTGAAGTGAATACTACGCCTGATATGATTCTCAACCACATCAAAAGTAACTTCAAGGATGTCTCGGCAACGGATCTACCATGCTATCAGCTTACAAAGTCTGGTGATGAGCTTTCGAAGTTTTCTTTTGTTTCCTTCAAAATTCATGTGCCTCATAACATATTTGCTGCTGCTAGTAAGCCTTCTCTATGGCCTAAGGGTCTGATAGTGAAGGAATTTCTACCCAGACCGCGAAGGAATTTTCGTTCTATGGGAGCCAAGAATCTTCTGACGTAATTGGCATTTCGTCTTCCTCGCCTTGCAGACCTCGAGCATCGAATATCGCGGTTCCTACTTCTAACTTACTTTCAATCTTTTATCAGAATGTTAGAGGACTGAAAACTAAGACAATTTCATTTAAAAATTCTGTTTTATCGAACTTCTTTGACATAATCTGTATTTCTGAGACTTGGCTGAATGAGTCAATATTAAACTCTGAACTTTTTCCGAGTTCTTTTAATGTCTTTAGACGTGATCGTGATCTTCTGTCCACTAACAAGCTTGATGGAGGAGGTGTTCTTATAGCGGTTCGCAATAGCATGTTATGGGATCTTTGCATTGACTTCAATTGCTCCTTTGAATGCATTGCTGTCAAGGTGAAATGTTCTAAATCTATATTATACATATTCGCTTATTATGTTCCTTGTAATACCACTCTTGCTCTTCTCTCTACACTTTTAGAAGAATTATCCCTATTTATTAATCAATGTGATCCTTCTGCTAAATTCCTTATCTGTGGTGACTTCAATATGCCTTACTTAAATTGGGATAATTCTATTCCTACTTCTTTGAACTGTTACTCTCAGCAACTCTTCTGTATTCAATCCTTTATGGAATTTTGTGCTCTAAAGCAACATAATGTTGTCTTAAACCAAAACAATAGAATTATCGACCTAATATTTTCCAATTCCAGTTCTGAAGATGTTGTTCTTACATTATCTCTTCCTGGGCTAGTGTCACCTGATACCAACCATCCTCCGATAGAGATTGAATTAAATCTTAAGCCTCTAAAAAACCCCGCATTAAATCACTCCTGTAAGCGCAACTTCTTCAACTGTAATTATGATTTATTTTCTTCTGTTCTTGCTGGAGTAAACTGGCAGTCACTTCATGCTTCATCGGTGAACATTGCCCTCGATGAATTTTATTCCACTGTTAATTCGGTAATAGTCGAACATGTCCCATTCTCAATCACCCAGCGCCGGTCCCATCCTCAATGGTTTAACACTTCTATCATTAAACTTTTGAAAGATATAGATCAGGCAAGACGTCTTTATAAGAAATTCCCTACTCTGATTAATGAAGCTCAGTACACTGATCTCCGTAAAGTTGTTAAGAGAGAAACTAAGAAAGCCTTTAGACTGTATGTATGTAGCCTGAATGCATCACTCGCTTTGGGCAATGACAAACCTTTCTGGAGTTATGTCAATTCCTCAAGGAAGACTACTACCATTCCATCATTCATAACTTACCAAAGTGATACTGCTTCTACTCCCCGATCTATAGCAAATCTATTTTCCTTATATTTTAGCTCCGTGTATTCTTCTGCTGCTTCTCAGTCAATGCAGGATATCGATGATATGGACTGTGCCTCAATACCTGTTTTCACTCCTACGGAGGTTCTCGCTGTAATTAATTCCCTTGATTGTCATGGTGGCGCTGGTCCCGATAACATTCCCAATGTATTTGTTAAGAGGTTGGGCCATATTCTGGCGGAACCACTTGCTACATTATTTAACATGTCACTGAATCAAAGAATATTTCCTGCATTATGGAAGATCTCCCATGTTTTACCTATATTTAAGAAGGGTGACAAGCACAACGTTGAAAACTTCCGCCCGATTTCTATTCTGTCATGTTTCTCTAAAATATTTGAAAAACTACTGCATGAAGTCATCTTTCTACAAGTCTGCAGCTCTGTTTCTCCTAATCAGCACGGATTTTTCAAGGGTCGTTCCACTGAGACGAATTTAGTCTCTTTTACAAATTCAGTATCAAGGACCCTTGAAAACCGACTTGATCTTCACACGGTGTATACTGACTTCTCGAAAGCTTTTGATAGAGTTGACCACTATACACTTGTTCACAAATTGAAGTCTTTTCGTCTAAGTAGTTCTCTATTAGGCTGGATCTCATCCTATCTTAATAGTCGTAAGCAAATGGTTATCTTCCAAGAATGCCTATCGCCTCCTTATCTTGCGACATCCGGTGTTCCTCAAGGTTCAACCTTGGGTCCACTGCTTTTCATTTTATTCGTGAATGATCTTCTCTCTGAATTTCATTCTGATTATTTAATGTATGCTGACGATCTGAAGTTATTTAGACCAGTAAAATCTTCGGCTGACTGTCTCATTCTTCAAAATGACCTCAATAAATTATCGTCCTGGTGCTCCGCAAATAAGCTATCCCTTAATAAGCTAAAATGTTTCAAGATGTGTTATACAAATAAATCCTCTTATCTTCAATTTAATTACCACATTGATGACTCCCTTCTCCTTGAAGTCTTCAACTTCAAGGATTTAGGTGTTATATTTGACACTCGATTAAAATTTGATGTACATATTATAGAAATCGCCAAGCGTGCTTACAGGTTATGTGGTTTTATTTTGAGAGCTGCATATCCGTTCTGTAACTTGGCTCTTTACATTAACTTGTATAATAGTCTTGTCAAATGTCACCTTGAATACTGTTCAGTTGTGTGGAACCACAGACAATATAATAACCAGATGACGAATGCAATGTTAGAAATATGTACCCATTTTCAAAAATTAGCTGGCGTACCAGTGCCAGCTAAAAAGCTTCATGTATTGTGGTTTAAATCTAGAATAAAACTTTCATCCTTGTACATAGATCAAAATGAAATATGAATGATATAGAAAACGCTTCACCTGAAAGCGCATCGAGAAAACAAAAAAAGATTAATAAGAAACGCACATACATATACATATATGTACATAGACGGTATCATCCAAACATAATGGCATTATGCATTGTACGTGATTTTCACTAAGATATTTTCAAACGGAATTAGATTTTAATGATTCTACACGAAGAGGTATCCCTGTTTTTGAAATGTTTTTGTTTTAAGAGGGTCGTCCTATGTGCCGGGTCTGAAAACAATTTTTTTTTAACTAAATTACTTTCAAATTATTCCTAGAATATGTAAGTAAAAGGATTTTTCCGAATTCGAAGTCGGTCCACCACCGATCTTTAAATGCGTTTTTCTCAAAACTGCATTTTTTAAATTGGCTGCCACGATTCAGAAAAAACTACTGAACCGATTGCGATGAAATTTTAATAACATGTTCAGCGGATCTCTAGCCACAACTGGTAACAAAATCTTAGCGATGAGAAATGGGTTTCACAATCTCTATATTTTCGAAATGCAGCACTATATCTATTTATGCGAGATGTATTGGGATTTCGAATGCCCCATCCAAGTTCTATCCATAAATGGTCAATTATAAAGAGTTTATTACCTGGATATAATGAAAACATTTTGGCACAAATAAAAATCCAAGTTGATAAATTAGATAATAAAAGTAAGGAAGTTGTTCTTGTTTTTGATGAAATGGCAATTCAAGAAAACTTAACATATAATATTGTACACGATCGAATTGATGGTTTTGTCGATTAAGGAAATGGCTACCGAAAAAATGAGAAAGCGAAGCATGTATGTGTCTTCATGATTCGTGCTATATGTAGCAAATTTAAGCAAGTTTTGGGTTACGCAGTATGTGGTACTTCTATTCCTTCCGAAACTCTGAAATATTATATTTACCAAAGTATAAATATTTGTTCTAATTTAAATGTAAAGTTAATAACTTGCGATCAGGGTTCTACAAATAGATCTCTTTACAAAAAGTTAGATATTACAATCGACAAAAATTATTTTGAATATAATGAGAAGTAAATATATTGTTCATTTGATGTGCCGCATCTTTTTAAATCAATAAGAAATAATATGTTACACAAGGACTTACAAACAGAAGATGGTATTGTTAGTATGGATGTTGTAAGAGAAGTGTATAGTATGGAAAAAAATATTGTGACAAAATTGTGTCCCAAATTAATATATATGCACATTAACCCCAAAAACTTCAAAAAAATGAGCGTCCGATTTGTACAGGTTTTAAGTCACTCTGTATCTGCTGCTGTTCAAACTCTAGCAGCTCTTAACAAGTTTTCAGAAAAGGTGTCTCATAAAGCAATCCCCACGGCAGTCTTCATTGAGAAAATGAATAAACTTTTCGATATATTAAATGGCCGACCCCCTCTTACTCGAAATTCGGAAGCATTTGAATTTTTATATAATATGAAATCATATATTTCTCAAATAAAAATAATGAATTCTACTTCTACTACCTACTGTTTAAAAGGTCTTATTTTAACAATTGGTTCCATATTATCTGTATCTGTTGACTTATTTGAAAGATATGATCTATTTTATTTCTATTCTTTATTAATTAAGATACTTTGGAAAACTTTTTCTCCCATATACGTGCACGTAATGCAAATAAAAGAAACCCAAGTGTTTATGAGTTCAGCGCGTTAATTGCAAAATTCCTGTCTATAAAACTTATATTTTCTTCGAAATACGCGAATTGCGAAAAATATGACGACAAGATTTTAGACATCGACTAGTCATCAATTCTTCAGGATCCTAACTCTGGCAATCAAAGTTCTCAAGATACTATAATCAATGGCTATGAAGATACTGAAATGGAGGAAGAAACTCTGAACGAAGTTGACGATGTGGATCACCAAGTACTTTTGGAAGAGAAAATAGAAATACCAATTGACAATATATCTTCTAGATATTTGCAAATTACAAATTGATGTTTTTAAAGGTTTCTTTAGTAACGTGTGTGAAGTTGGCCCCACTTGTTTAACAATTTGAAAAAAATTTTAGAGTTCTGTTTGCCCCCCAAATAGTTCTATAGTTCTAGACCATTCTCGGAAATAGTTCCGTTGATTAAAGCAGTAAAATATCGTAAGAAAGTTGGGGGGGCCAACTTCACAAATGTGAAATTTTAAAGCGCTATAACTTCTTTCCCTTAAGCGTTAGAGAAAATGTTCATAAGGTGTTATCGATAGAACTCTTTGGGGGGCAAACGGAACTCCAACTTAAAACATACTGCAGTCACGATCGGCTGCAAGCCAATCGTATAATACTCTAGATGAATACTGAACTCCGATTTATATTGTAGTTGGGGATAAAGTAGAGATACGTGTGTGCATGTTGTGTGTCCTTTATTAAGAACTGCTATTAGATTGCTACTTATTCAGTGTTTAACTTCATACCTTAAACTGGGTAAGTCATCGAAAAAAATGTCCTTTTTAAAGGACTTTCACATGGGAGGTGCAGGAAGGACTCACTCGATTTCTTACATATTTATCCTTTTCCTTGGAACCATTCAAAAATAAACGTGTATAAAATTTCAAATTCGTAGCTTGAAGCGTTCAAAAGTTATCGGAAAATATTGTTGAACACGTGTCTTAAGGATATTTTGTATGGCAGCTACCAGAAGGAGTAAAAGGATTTTGCTGACTAGTAAACTTGAACTTTGTTTTCACTCAAAACTAATTTGTACAAAATTCCGAGTTCATAGCTAAAAGATTGCTTGAGTTATAGCGAGTTCCGTAAATTAAGTGAAGACATTTTGACAGAATATTTGTATGGCAGCTACACGAAGGACTAATAGGATTTTTTTTATAATCATACATTTAGCTCCAACTATTGGAAAAATAAAACATACAAAATTTCAAAGACGTTGCTTAAACCCTTCTGAAGTTATCGGAAAATATTGTTGAACACCTGTTTTAAGGATATTTTGTATGGCAGCTACCAGAAGGAGTAAAAGGATTTCGCTGATTAGTAAACTCGAACTTCCTTTTCACTCAAAACTAACTTGTACAAAATTCCGAATTCATAGCTAAAAGATTACTTGAGTTATTGTGAGTTTCGTAAATTAAGTGAATACATTTTGACAGGATATTTGTATGGCAGCTACACGAAGGACCAACAGGATTTTCTTCATAATCATATATTTAGCTCTAACTATTGGAAAAATAACACATACAAAATTTCAATGACGTAGCTTAAACCCTTCTGAAGTTATCGACCAATATTCTTGAAGACGTGTTTTAAGGACATTTTGTACGGCAGCTACCAGAAGGAGTAAAAGGATTTCACTGATTAGTAAACTCCGACTTCCTTTTCACTCAAAACTAACTAGTACAAAATTTCGAATTCGTAGCTAAAAGATTACTTGAGTTATTGTGAGTTTTGTAAATTAAGTGAATACATTTTGACAGGATATTTGTATGGCAGCTACACGAAGGACTAAAAGGATTTTCTTCATAATCATACATTTAGCTCCAACTATTGGAAAAATAACACATACAAAATTTCACAGTCGTAGCTTAAACCCTTCTGAAGTTATCGACCAATATTCTTGAACACGTGTTTTAAGGACATTTTGTATGGCAGCTACCCGAAGGAGTAGGACGATTTTGCCCGTTAACGAACTTAGCCTTACAAATTCAACCAAACATCCAGATTCAAAATTTCAAGATCCTAGGTGAAGGCGTTCTTGAGTTATCGTGTTCACGGACAGACGGACGGACGGACGGACGGACGGACGGACGGACGGACGGACGGACGGACGGACGTCAGGCGGATTTGAGGTTTTTGGCCACAAATAAACAAAAAATAACATATAACTTTTTTTCGTCCGAGGCTTGGTTCTATGCGTTACAAACTTTTGGGCTGGATTAAACTTATAATACTCTATATGATTTCATCTAGAGTATAAAAACCCCAACTCTTACGGGGAAAAAGTTTTTTTTCACTGACTCGAAAAATTTGTAATTTCAAAGCGCTATAACTTCTTTCCATTTGGCGTTAGAGAAAATGTTCATAAGGTATTATCGATAGAACTCTTTGGGGGGCAAACGGAACTCTAACTTAAAATACCCCAACCCTTAGGGGGAAAAATTTTTTTTTACTGACTCGAAAAATTTGTAATTTCAATGCGCTATAACTTCTTTCCCTTAAACGTTAGAGAAAATGTTCATAAGGTATTATCGATAGAACTCTTTGGGGGGCAAACGGAACTCCAACTTAAAACACCCCAACCATTAGGGGAAAAAGTTTTTTTTCACTGACTCCAAAAATTTGTAATTTCAAAGCGATATAACTTCTTTACCTTTAGTTTCAGAGAAAAAGTTCATAAGGTGTTATCGATAGAACTCTTTGGGGGGCAAACGGAACTCTAACTTAAAACACCCCAACCCTTAGGGGGAAAAAGTTTTTTTTCACTGACTCCAAAAATTTGTAATTTCAATGCGCTATAACTTCTTTCCCTTAAACGTTAGAGAAAATGTTAATAAGGTATTATCGATAGAACTCTTTGGGGGGCAAACGGAACTCCAACTTAAAACACCCCAACCCTTACGGGGAAAAAGTTTTTTTCACTGACTCGAAAAATTTGTAATTTCAATGCGCTATAACTTCTTTCCTTTAGGTTTTAGAGAAAAAGTTCATAAGGTGTTATTGATAGAATTCTTTAGGGGGCACACGGAACTCTAACTTAAAACACCCCAACACTTACGTGAAGCCGGTTTGGCCGTAAGATATTGTGTTGTGCCATTTATGTTTCAACAGCAATCATATAAATAAATAAATTGTTCTCACTGAGTAGTAGTACTGCAGTACTGCACGTGACCTTTTTATACTCTAGATGAAATCATATAGAGTATTATAAGTTTAATCCAGCCCAAAAGTTTGTAACGCATAGAACCAAGCCTCGGACGAAAAAAAGTTATATGTTATTTTTTGTTTATTTGTGGCCAAAAACCTCAAATCCGCCTGACGTCCGTCCGTCCGTCCGTCCGTCCGTCCGTCCGTCCGTCTGTCCGTGAACACGATAACTCAAGAACGCCTTCACCTAGGATCTTGAAATTTTGAATCTGGATGTTTGGTTGAATTTGTAAGGCTAAGTTCGTTAACGGGCAAAATCGTCCTACTCCTTCGGGTAGCTGCCATACAAAATGTCCTTAAAACACGTGTTCAAGAATATTGGTCGATAACTTCAGAAGGGTTTAAGCTACGACTGTGAAATTTTGTATGTGTTATTTTTCCAATAGTTGGAGCTAAATGTATGATTATGAAGAAAATCCTGTTGGTCCTTCGTGTAGCTGCCATACAAATATCCTGTCAAAATGTATTCACTTAATTTACGAAACTCACAATAACTCAAGTAATCTTTTAGCTATGAATTCGGAATTTTGTACAAGTTAGTTTTGAGTGAAAAGGAAGTTCGAGTTTACTAATCAGCGAAATCCTTTTACTCCTTCTGGTAGCTGCCATACAAAATATCCTTAAAACAGGTGTTCAACAATATTTTCCGATAACTTCAGAAGGGTTTAAGCAACGTCTTTGAAATTTTGTATGTTTTATTTTTCCAATAGTTGGAGCTAAATGTATGATTATAAAAAAAATCCTATTAGTCCTTCGTGTAGCTGCCATACAAATATTCTGTCAAAATGTCTTCACTTAATTTACGGAACTCGCTATAACTCAAGCAATCTTTTAGCTATGAACTCGGAATTTTGTACAAATTAGTTTTGAGTGAAAACAAAGTTCAAGTTTACTAGTCAGCAAAATCCTTTTACTCCTTCTGGTAGCTGCCATACAAAATATCCTTAAGACACGTGTTCAACAATATTTTCCGATAACTTTTGAACGCTTCAAGCTACGAATTTGAAATTTTATACACGTTTATTTTTGAATGGTTCCAAGGAAAAGGATAAATATGTAAGAAATCGAGTGAGTCCTTCCTGCACCTCCCATGTGAAAGTCCTTTAAAAAGGACATTTTTTTCGATGACTTACCCAGTTTAAGGTATGAAGTTAAACACTGAATAAGTAGCAATCTAATAGCAGTTCTTAATAAAGGACACACAACATGCACACACGTATCTCTACTTTATCCCCAACTACAATATAAATCGGAGTTCAGTATTCATCTAGAGTATTATACGATTGGCTTGCAGCCGATCGTGACTGCAGTATGTTTTTCTCAGAAAACCGATCGATATTTTCAGAGTTCTGGGTTGCTTAAAGATTAACAGGCGCGTAGCATGAAACTTCGTAGGGCTAGCACAATCACACGATCATCAAATTCTATGAATTCTATAACCAAAAACATGTAATTTTCATTCGGAACTAAAATTTTGATTGCTAAATTCCATGAAGTAATCAAAAAATTCCGCGAAATTTAGCGATCGTACATATAGCGGTAAATGTACAGGGTGCGCCATCTTGTATATCGGTATGTAAACATTGAATAACTTTGAAAAAAAAATAAACTGATTTTACTTTATTATTTTCTAATAATACAGTATTGTGATCGATTTTAAAAAAAAAAAATGTTCTACCCTGAAAATTTTTTTTTCACGTTTCATGACTAGTAGACACGAAAAAAGCAAAAAAAATGTCATCGTTTGAAGGCTCGTAGCTCCCAAACGGTTTTAGATATTAAATAGAATTTGTTTTTATGAATAGACTGGGTAGGCCCCTTGAAATGACCAAATTCTGAGGGGTGAGGGGGGAGGAGGGGGAAACGTTTTAGACGGAAAATTTTGGTTTTTAGATCTCAGCAACCGCTTACGCTAGGAAGCTGAAACTTGGAAATTAAATAGAGCTTCGATAGTGGACCCATTTGCATAAAAATTGTCAATATGGGTGAAGGGGTGTGGGAGTGGGGGAAAAAATAATGCGTCCGAAACGCAAAAAAGCCGAGATCGACACATTCTAAAATCTATATCTCCTAAACGGTTAACGTCACAAAATTAAAACTTAAAGAATATCTGTAGGTATACTAGGAGAATAGATCGGAATCAAATTTTTGAGTGGGGGCAGTGGCGTACGGAATGGAGGAGATTACGATATCTCACGAACCAATTGCACTAGAGAAATAAAATTTGGTTTGTGTATAAAGGTTGACAAATTAAGTTTGATGAAATTATGATGTTTTAAGGGGGAAGTGGAGCATGCAAGTGGAGCAAGAATTTTTTTAAAAAGTCGCGTCTTATATCTCAAGAACGGTGTAAGAGAGATGATTAAAATTTGTACCAGAAGTAGGTATAATAGACCTCCAGCAAAGGATAAGGGATAAGGGTGTAAAGGGTGAGGGTGGGGAGGGTGAAAATTGAAAAGTTCCGATTTTTATATCTCGAAAACCTATAGTGATATAAAGCTGAAACTTGGTATTTAGATAGAGCTATGGTAGTAGCATGTTGGAAAAATATAATTTTTTAAGAGGGGTAGTATGGTACGGGGGTGTTTTTCCTATCTATAGAACGGCTTATGCTACAAAATTGAAACTCGGTATGAATAGGTTATAGGTAATAGGTAATTTAGATTAAAAAAAAATTGAAATATCTATTGGCGTTCGGAAGGGGGGCAAAAAAAATTATCTGTGAAAATGGAATGCATATATTTTCACGGTTTTCGTCATATCTATTAGGTCTTTTCAAATATTAAATTAATTTTTATTCCACGGATTCTTCATATAATTACCTAAAAAGAGTTTTCAGGATGGGTTATATATTTTTTCACGAATACTGCCATATCGCTCAGGTCTGATCAGATATCTAATTTCTTTTCACTTTCACGGGCTTGCGTAGTAATCGCTTCATTTTATATTTTTTCCTTTTTCAGCCCCTAAGAGGGTATAAAAGGGTTGAACAAGTTTTCACGAATTCCGTCATATCTTTTAGAAGTGATAAGAAAATGAATTGGTTTTTACTTTCTAGTGTTGTCTTCATATTTATCTATTAACTTCTTTCAGGATTTTTGGATATTCAACCCCCAAGCTGGTATAAGGTATCTTTTCACAGATTCCTACATATTGCTTAGATCTGATGATATATCGAATTCATTTTTACTTCCTAAGGTTTCCTATGTAACCGCCAAAAAGTCAATTTCAGTATTTTTATATATTCAATCCTACGGCGTGTATGGGGGTCTTATGCTTTTCAAAGCTTCGACATATTTCTTAGGTTTGATTAGATATTAGATCGCTTTTCACTTCCACAGACTTTTTATATAATCGCCCACAAACCCATTTCATTTTTTGGATATTCAACCATATGTTTTCACAAATTTTACCATCCCTTAGTTCTGATGAGATATAAAATTGGTTATTATGGCATTTGATGTAATGACCTAAAAACCAATTTCGCGATTTTCCGAATTTCAAAAACCAAGGTGTGAAAGGTTTGCTTACATTTTCACAAATTTTACAAGATCCCTCGTGTTTCATGAGATATCAAGTTGCTTCTTATGAAATCGTCTAAAAACCTGTTTCACAATTATTTCGAAATTCAAACCCCAAGTGGAAGTAATGGCTTTACATACGTTTTAACAATTCGTCATATCTCTTAATTCTGATAAGGCAGCAATTCGCTTATACTTCTATGGGCTCTTAGTGTACATAATATACCGAAATTCATATATCTACACGGGCTTTTCCAATGTTTAATCGGCTAAAAATCTCTATTTTAAATATTTTTTTTAAGAACAAAACTAACTTTCCAAGAAACCTCATAATTTCGAAACAACTTTTACCCGAAAATAATAAAGTTTCGCCCAGACCATTGGCAGATTTTTTGAATACAAAATCAATGAAGTGGCTGCCTCTATTGGCCACAGCCACAGCAAAATGTTCCCTTTTTGCTTCGTTTTCCATTACTTTTTCGAGCATCTCGGGCGGTATAGCGATGATTTCGGCACGAATGTTTGCTTTCGTTTTGTCGGAAACAAATGGCCAAATGATGGATTTGGCGCAAACGCCGGCCCAAACAGTCACTTTTTGATCATGCAATGGCGTTTCATGGATCTCGTGTGGATTCATCGTTCTCCAAATGCTACAATTTTGCTTATTAACGCTGCCAAAGAGTGTGAAATGGGCCTAACATTTTCTCTAACACTTAAGGAAAAGAAGTTATAGCGCATTGAAATTACAAATTTTTCGAGTCAGTGAAAAAAAACTTTTTTCCCCTAAGGGTTGGGATGTTTTAAGTTAGAGTTCAGTTTGCCCCCCAAAGAGTTCTGTCGATAACACCTTATGAACATTTTCTCTAACGCTTAAGGGAAAGAAGTTATAGCACTTTGAAATTTCACATTTGTGAAGTTTATCAACGGAACTATTTCCGAGAATGGTCTAGAACTATAGAACTATTTGGGGGGCAAACAGAACTCTAAAATTTTCTTCAAATTGTTCAACAAGTGGGGCCAACTTCACACACGTTCTTTAATACCCAACCTGAAGTAGATAAGATTAAATCAGTAATTGTGGATAAGTGTATCGAAGTCACAAACCAAAAATTTCCCATTTGGTTCAATGAAAACGACTGCTATTAGCATCGCATTCAGTGTTTGAACTTCATGATACTAGTCCTTATTAGAAAGCATTGCAAATGGGAAGGTGAGCAACTAAATTTGAGGAAAACGGATACTAACCGAATTCAAAAACTAAGGCAGCTAACTCACAAATAAAATATACCAACAGCGTTACCACATTTTTAGTTTTGTAGCAAATATGTTACTTTTACATCAAGATTTCTTGATTTGCTACTTATGCTCATGAACATTTCAAACTCTCTAATTTTGCTACTATTTATTTTATTAGTTCAACTTTTTAACTATTTCCATAAGGAAATCAATTTTTCTTAAATGATCTCGCGGCAACACTGCATACCAATCGTACAACACTCGATCTGAAATAAATTGACGTAGTTTAGGGGTATGTATCCATGTACATGTTAATGTACATAACAGGCACGTAGCCTGAATTTTAGTAGAGTAGCGCAGCAATACGATCATGAAATTTAACCAATTATAGAACCATAAAAACATAGTTTCATTCATTCATAAAATTTTACGTAACAAATTCGTGGATGTTTTCAAATGATTCGGTAAAATTTGACGATCGTATTGTATTGCAAGGTACGTGCCTGTACCTAATATACAATATGGTTAATACATAATTCGAATATCGAGCTTACAATTTTTAGCTTGCAGGGTTCGTGCATTAGATAAAATCCTATTGCAAATGCTTTTATGCTGTTATGACACTGGCTATTTTTCTCGCTAGAAAAAAGTACAATAATAGCCAATCGTGCGACAAGGCGAACAACATTAAAAGAAAGAGATACGGCTCTTTCCGACGCTAGCGGCATCTAGTAAACGAAATTAACAACTGGTTTGTTAAGAAAAATACCGGTTCTGGCGCGTTTCATAACATCACATGGCACTATCAATAATTTATACGTACCGAACTGTCAAAAAGAAGTCTGTAGCGGCTGGAAAATCTAGCCGCCAGTGGATTTTTCTTGGATGAACTGCTAGAATGTTGCGCAACACTGATCGAATGCGCTTTGTTGCAGCTTTTTTTTGACAGTTTTGGATTGTTTTTTGACAGTTACTCATAGTTTTGCTGTTCGGACTGTCTCTCTCACACCAATGTCTAAATTGTATGTAAAAGTCTCTATCCCTCTCCATTTGGATTTTCTAGCCGCTTTAAAGCCGCAAAAATAGCCAGTGTCATAACAGCATTACTTCGTCATCTTCAATGTAGAGGGACGACAAATTTGGACATGGCACACGTTTTCCTATGTCGATTCGACATCTGGTATTGTCTGTGGTGGAACCCATACTATATTTATCTCATAACCGCATTGGAATTGGTGCAGAGACGTTTCACTAGATCTCTCTATCGTAGACTCAATTTTGTAGAAGCCCCGTATGACATGAGGTTGCACCTGCTTGGTCTTTCACCTCTTAAGGACAGAAGATCTTATTTAGACATGTTGTTTTTGTATAAAATCATATTTGTTTTCAACTCCAATCTCTATGCTGAGTTTAGATTTAGAGATAATAATCTCCGTTCCAGAACAAAATACCTTCATTGTACCATACGCGTCACTAAATTCATATTTTAATTCCCCGTTTCTTCGTTTGCCTCGCGCGTATAACCATGATTGTCTTAGTTTTCATACTCATTCTTTGCGCTCCTTTAAAATTTACTTAAAAACTATATTTTTAATTTATTAAATTTTGCTATCCTCTATTACTTTGTATTCGTATATTCATTTAATCTTTCATTATTTACATTCATTTTCATTCTCATTTTGTTTGTTCTCGGCTAAATGTGTTATTGGAGTATTTCTATTCTGTACATTTTCGTTTTCAAATAAATAAATAAATAAATAGTTGGAGGAGGCAGGAGAATTAGTTAATAGAGTGAAATTTCGTCACTTCTTCGAATTGCTCTCATACTAAGCCGTTAAAAACTGTGTCCACGCGACTTGGTCGATAACTTAAAAACGCAAGCTAGGAATTAAGACATTACATTTTACACAATACCAAATAAAGTGATATATATACTGGAAATCCTGCAGCACCCATGTGATTGTCCTTCAAAAACGAAAAAATTACTTTCAGTGATTTATTTTCAGTTCCAGATACGAAATTTAAAACGGAAGATATTATCGTTCTCTCTTTCGAGTTGCAACCAAACGAGAATCCTTTCCAAATTGCAAACTACTTGCGCACTTCGCTTTATCTCCAACTACAATAGAAATCGAAATTCAGAGTTTCATCTAGAGTATCATACGATTTGGTTGCTGCTGACTGTGGCCTGTTTTATTCCCAACATTGAAAAAAATTTAAGGAGAAAGAAGTTTTCGATCGCTCATATCAAGTCTGAAATTTCAGCACACTTTAAGCGAATGAGAAATAATATTTTTACGACGGAATAGAAAAATGTATTCGTACAAAAGGGGAATATATTGAAAAAGAAAAACAATTACCTCTATCATAGAAAAGGCGGATTTTTTATTTCCGACGACTATGCATATTTTTCCTAAACAATTTTCACTTCATCCAAAATTACTTATTCTATCAACATGTTTCACGGGAATCCGTTTCCAGAACGAGAGCTTTTCATTTTACTCAAAAGCTTTCGTGTATTCATGAACAACATAATGAAAAAAAAGGCAGAAAGAACGTCTATCGTATTCAAGATTTTCTAATTTTCTCAATTTTCACGTTGTTGTAGATTGTAGTCTCTTCCACAATGCGAAAAACTTAAGACATATATTGGGAAGATGCAAAAAAGAATGACCGTGAAAAAGATGTAATAAAATCGAAAAGAAAAGCTTTTCCATCAAGCAACGCAAAAGCGAAAACGGGGGAGTGAGTAAGTGTAGAAAAAAGTTACTTACCCCACTAAATGAAAATCGAGGGGGAAAAGAGAGAGGTGGAATCGATTTTCGAGCGACAATGCGCCACTTGAAAACAGCTGATATGACGTTCTTCCTTGTTCGCGCTCTATGTACAGTTTGTGGGGCGGAACATATCCCTTTGCCGCTGTCGCGTGTGGTGACCACGAAGACCTAATACCACAGTCTGACGAAGTTTATATTCCGAATGCTATGCAGAAATCGTGATAGTGGTAGTGCTGCAGTAGATTGGGTTTGAGTGGACGTTAGGTAAAACCATGCGGCGATACAGGTGGCAAGGATTTTTTTTCTTTCTGTTATTTTCCGGAAAACCAGAGAATATATTGGCAACTCCAACGTGGCACAGATGCAGTGGCGGTCATAGGGGGGGCCATGGGGGCCATGGCCCCCCCCCCCCTAACAAATTCGTAACCCGTGATTACTTTATCCCGTCTGCTTTAAAGAAAAATTATATGAGACTATAAGATTAATAGATACACTTAATAAAGTATAATGCAATTAAATCGGATTCCACCTTATGTCTTTCTTTAATCCTTCTTTTGTCTTTGTCTCCTGATTAAAAAGAAGACTGTGTCTAATTAAAAATATTTCAATCGAAAAGTAATAAAATTTCGAATATAAATATATATATAATCAATCGGTGGGTTGTGATGTATTCTGTTAAGGAAGTAGCTTTTACTGTTTGAAACTAATTTTGAAAAATTTGGATTTGGATTATGCTTGGACAAGTGTCATTATGTGCGTCCTAATCCTAGATTAAAACGTAAGTTGTGGTAAATGCAGCGAAACACAATATTATTGCTGTCCAGGTCGTTTTGAGTGGATTTTGAACTATGTTTTCAAAAAACCTATTCACCAGAGCAGATATAAAACTTATTCAAATTTATCGGTAATCCAGTAATCTTAATAGTTTTGTCGAAATTCCTAGAGAGAAATCAGCTATAAGAACTTAATTATGAATATTTACAGTAACTAACGTAAATAAGTTTTTAGTTTCATGGCGATAATATATGGGGAATACGTGCCTCAAGAACCTTAAAGAAACCAAAATTGTATAAGATTCCGGAAACTCCCAAAATATCGACATAGGGCCCAGTATAGTATCATTCTGTGGGTGATTGGAACTTTAAATATTTATAGGTGGTGTACCATCGAAAATGCCATCTAGTGCCTAAATTCAGAAATTGAAGTTTTTCTTAAAAAATAAATTTTTGAGCATAACTTTGGAACGGTAAACGATACGAAGTCTTTTAGAGTGCTCAATGTTATGAAAAAAAGGAGTCCTTCAGCAAGGACGAAAAAGATGATGTTTTACATTTAATCACTAATCCGTCAAAGTTTTTGATTTCGTACTTGATGAAGGACTTTCTAAACCGTTTCCTCTTTCTATAATATAATATTGAGCATTAGAAATCAGATCATTTTGCCGTCGATACTAACTCCGTATTATTAACCATTATAAAAATACGGTCGAAACCGATTGAATATGAAAAACTTCACTTTCTCATTACGACCACTAGATGGTATTTCCGATGGTACATAACCTATATATTTAAAACTACAACCATCCATAGCATAATATTATTTGGCCGTTTTGTCAATACATCGGGACCCATTTTTCGGAATCTAAATTTTTTTTTCTGATCGGGGTGAAATTTAAAACATATATTTTTTACACTAATTAGAATCATTATAAGAGGTACCGCGAAAAAAATCTTTGGGAAAAAAATCCTCAATACAAATAATAGTCACTGAATAGCCCTCAAATTATCTGTCACCACAACTACTTGTATAAAATATTACAAAATTTCAAATTGCATGATAATGCAAGCTTTCGACTCTTGTTCATTAAATTTAAATTTCCTCGTTTCCTCTTACAAAATAAATTAAAAATGTTATCATAGGAGTCGTTGTTAAACAAATGTCTTCAGAGCGTTGTAAACGCTTTTGGAGATTTCAAAATCTACTTGCCAAAATCTTGCGATGTAAATCAGGTATAAAATACTGCTTATGAAGTTATTATAATTGAAAATAGTTTAAGAGAATTTCCGAGTTTGGTTTTTTAAATTTTTGAATTAAGAGAGTAGGTTAGGTTAGGTTATGGTGGCAGTCATCTAAACTATAGATCGACTCAATAAGCAGACTCAGTGAATATGTATATATACCTAATAAATAACATTGACATAAAATATTTCTTTCGTAGATTTTAAGTATTGTAGGATAACTTAATAATTGGGGTGATCACTTCTTCGTCGGGCCTGAAGTCTTTAGATTATGAGATATAGGGTTCGGATTTTAATGCCCAATATTGAGTTTCATCAAATATGTATGATAGTAAAACCAATAAGAATTAAATACACTACTTTTCTAGTGGTTTCAAAAAACAGCTAATTTACATCCAAAGATTTCAAACTGGATTTGGCGAAATCACGAAATTTTCTCATACATGTAAGAGATCTTGAAGTCTGTTCGGGCTTCTAAATTTTGACGAAATCGAGATCGACATCGACTTCTACTGAAATCGAAAATTATGTTCACCAAGCTTTGAAATCAATTAATTTTATTTTCTAGCTCCTACCCGTGCTATTTAATTTTCCATTGCTTAAGGACTTACAATCATACAACACAGGTTCAAATTTTTGATATCATACAATCAGTTGATAAATTGAGCGATGTTAAAGAAATCTCTTCAGAGCAATGTTAATACTTTTTAATATTCTGAAATTCCTTCATCCACACAGCGTTAACGGGTAGCTACCTCACATATTTTCTCTACAGAATCTACTGAACTTCAATGCCCCCCCCCCCCCTTGAACAAGCAATATGACCGCCACTGCACAGATGGGTGAAGTTAAGAATTCCATTAAAGTAAGCGGCTGTGGTTAGGGCAATGCAACTATGTTGGGAAACTGGTTTGCCAGCAATCGATGTGATCGTATTCCAAAAAATTAAAAAAAAAACAAAAAATTAACATAATCATTGACAATCTCTATTGACATATGAGGCAGAAAAATGTAAAGGAGAACATTCTAATTAACATATGGTATGGTATGGTATATGGGGTTGTGATGCCATCATCCTCCTTCACTTAGACGTTAGTGTTCGTCCATTGTGCTCCCCGTTTGAGTGTGATTACTCCTGGAACCTAAAACCATTTAGTAAATTTTATAAAGCTTGCTATGTTACATAGCTTCCCCTTATCGATATTACCAAGATCATCGAGGATATATACGCCGAGGTTCCGTCTTCTCGTTTCCGATAGGCCCGGGCACTCGCACAGAACATGGAAGATTGACTCTTCCACTTCTGGGTCACCGCAGCTACGACAGAGATCATTTGCCTCGGCACCCAGTCGTCTAGCGTGTCTACCGTGATCATATTCAGGACAAAGAGTTCTTGATATTGAGCATGTAGTTAGGTTTGACCATCATCCAGTGTTGCCAAGTATTTTTCTTGGTTGAGCACTAAAATATGGTAATTTGAGCGTTAATTCCAGCTTAAGAGCACTAAAAATATTTTTTTTTTATTTATCGCTTCTGATCTAATGATCAAGTAATATGTATTTTGAACTTGGGACCTGCATTTAAGTAGAGTTTTTTATTGGTAAAAAAATAACTTTGCACACATAAACAAAATTTAGTCAAGTGTATTAAATTATATGTAACCGCGGCTACGCTCACATTTGTTTGGTGCTATACTATCGTTACTCCCGTTGCTTCCGTTGCTCCCATTGATCCCGTTGCTCCCATTTCTCCCGTTGCTTTCGTTGCTCCGCTGCTCCCGTTGCTCCCGTTACTCCCATTTCCCCCGTTACTTCTGTTGCCCCCGTAACTCCCGTTACTCCGTTGCTCCGTTGCTCTCGTTACTCCATCCTCTATTCTCCATCCTCTATCTACCATCCCTCATCCTCCATCTTCTATCCATCATCCATTATCCACCATCCACAATCCTCCATCCTCCATCCACTATCCTTTATCCATCCAACATCCATCGTCCAACTTTACCATTTAGTAATAGGAACGCATAACTAATACACCGAAAACAAACAAACTGCCGCTAAACTATATGAAATACTTGTACACTCAAATGTTGAAATAACTCGCGTGCCACCAATTGTAAAATGATTTTGTAAACGCAGAAACCTTCGCGGGCGTGCGCTCAACATATCAACAAAGTTTGATCGCAATCGGATGCATGGTTTAGGAAGGCATACGGGACAAACAAACAAACAATTAGAGCTAAAATCGGGAAAAAATTGGAAAAATGTCGAAAAAACAATTGTTTCTGATTCGATCGGTACCAAATTTCACAGGAACCATCCCGGGACTATTCTCCATGTTCCCTGAAAATTTGATGAAAATCGGTTGAGCGGTTTAGGAGTTTATAGGGAACATACGCACATACATACATCCTCTTTTATATATATGGATTTTTAATAGAGTAACAAAAAAGGAATAACAGAAATATGTTCATTTTGAAAATATAAAAGTAAGTACATAAAAAAATATGTTCAGATCATTTTTAAAGTTGAAGCAGACTTTATTTCGATTTTGAATTGCGGATTATATTGTATCAATAAAAAAATAACAAGTTTCCCTTTCCATATATGAAACTGTTCTTGTTATTTTCAAAGGCAACTGAAAACGATTTTTGCACACAGTGTTGTCATTTTGGTTTTTTACCCTTACCCTTTTTACCGGTACTGAAATATTCAAATCTCTAGCTGAACATGTGTAGTACTGAGCAGAGATACCGCTTCAGCATTACGAGTTCGGTATTGCATAGATATCATATTAATGATGAAATTTTAATAAATTTTCTTAATGTTTTCTATAGCATTTTTAATATTGGTTATTTTTCTTTTCTATTTATTGAAGCAATATAACACATATAACAAAAAAATATTGTTACATGTAAACCTGGCAACCTGGCAACCGCGCAACTCGATCTATTACGAACCGTAGCAACCGAATACCTAGTTGCAAAATAACCCAATCAGAAACGTAGTATATAAGGAGAAACAACACGACTATATTTCCCCTCTAATCGAATGCGATCGAATGTATTGGAACAGCCTAGAAGATCACATGGAATGCTCTCAAGCTTTCCAGCATATTCTACACACACCACCGAACGAAGATTCAAGAACAGTCTCGACCACAGACAAATGGTATAAAATCAGATAAAGCTTTCAGCGAGGGACAGAGTAATTTTGATTACGTCGACTGTGACAGCCAGCGTGTATACGCGACCGTGTTGGTAGAGAGCGAAAGTGATCGAGTCAAGCGATATAAATAAGCAGGCAGTGCTGCCATACAGTGCGAATTATTGTGCGAATATAATTCTGTGAATTAAAGTGCGGATTAATAAATTATCACTTATTTTTATTTTAACCGAATTGTGTTTTACTTGAAATCCCGGCGAACCCCTAGCTCGCAACAATTGGTGTCAGAAGTGGGATTTCAAGGATTAATTCGGGTTGAAATTGCGAGTAGAAAAAGTGAATTTAAAATTCTCGCACGGACAAAGTGAGAATTTTGGTGCGCGAACAAAGTTTTCAAACTGTGAAGTAAAGTGAAAATTCTCGAACGGACAGTGAGAATTTTGTGAAATCGAATATTCTCGAGTGCTCTAGTGAGCGGTAACTTTAATTAGTGAAGTGGAAAGTTCTCGTACGGACAAAAAGAGAATCTGAGTGAATTTGTATCGCAGAAAATCTTTAACGGACAATAAATCGATAGTGAAAATGCCGCGTTACTTAAAAGATTTAAAACTAATGGAGCTAAAGGAAGAGCTCGGTAGACGCGAATTATCTACAACAGGGAACAAGACTGAACTTGTCAGCCGAATGATCGAAGTGCTTGAGGCTGAAGGCAAGGACGCAAATAGTTTCGAGTTCCCAATCGAAGAAGCTCGTGCAGCAAGTAGTGATGAGTGCTCTGATACATCAGACTCTCTGAAGCAGTTAATGCAGCAAATGATGAACCAACAAAGACAGCTCTCAGCAGACCTCGCAGCAGATCTCAGCCAGAAAATGGACCAAACTTCAACAGACATTAATCAGAAGTTAGACCAGACTTCGAAGGACCTCAACCAAAAATTGGAACAGCAAAGCGAACAGACGAAAGAGCTAAAAGAAGATCTAAATAATAAAATTATAGATCTGAGCCAGTCGATGGACACAATGGGTAAAGCAATAGAAGAAAATGTAGAGAAGAAGCTTCGAACCTTCGAAGAACAAATTACGGTAAATACATCTGAGATTGCGGAAGAAGTTGAACGCCTAAAAAGGGACTTTGATAACGTGAAAGCAACTGGGGTCATCAAAACAGAACACGTTACACACAAAGATCTTAAAGCTCCGATCTTCGATGGACAAGCACCGTGGGCTATCTATAAGACCCAATTTGAGGCGGCTGCGAGAAATAACCATTGGAATGATTTGGAACGAGGAACGGCTTTGATATTGGCGCTAAGAGGTCCACCAGCAGAGGTTCTTCAAACAATTCCTCAAGAGCAACAGCAAGACTTTTCGACATTGGTACAGACATTGGATCAGAACGTTCAGTCGAATGTGATTGTCGGGTTCACCCCAAGCACCGACTACGTATCTTTACTGCAGCCAACTCACATGGACACGGCTGCTCTATCTGTATGCTGCGTACATGAGAGTTTTCTAAAAGCTCCCCATACATTTCACGCATGTGTATGCGTGAAAACTAGCAAAAGCTCATATGAATTTTTATAAAATTTTCAAGTCAGACGCAAAAATCTGGATTTCGAATTATTACCGCTAGACGGTAGTACAGGCGTCTGCGTGAAAACTGGCAAAGCTCAAATGAATTTAATTTCTTATTAGGTGTGTTATTTTCAACTGGATTGAAAAAAAACGATCTTTACGAATCTTTGCGGTTCGCGGATCTCGACGGCTCAGCAGATCTTTACGGATCTTTGTGGTTTTCAGATCTTCACGGCAGATCTTGCGGTTCGCGGATCATCACGGCTCGTGGATCTTAAAGGTTTGCGAATTTTTGAGATGATGTAGATAGAAGATGGAAAATGGATGGTGGAGGATGGAGGATAGAAGATGAAAAATGGAAGATGGAGGATGGAGGATTCAGGATAGAGGATTCATGATGGAAGATTCAGGATTGAGGATGGACGATGGACGATGGATGAAAGACGATGATGTAGGATGGACAATGGAGGATGGACGATGGACAATGGACGATGGTGGATGGATGATGGACGATGAAGGATGGAGGATGGAGGATAGAAGATAGAGGATGGAGGATAGAGAATGGAGGATGGAGGATGGAGGATGGAAGATGGAGAATGGAGGATGGAGGATGGAGGATGGAGGATGGAGGATGGAGGATGGAGGATGGAGGATGGAGGATGGAGGATGGAGGATGGAGGATGGAGGATTGAGGATGGAGGATGGAGGATGGAGGATGGAGGATGGAGGATGGAGGATGGAGGATGGAGGATGGAGGATGGAGGATGGAGGATGGAGGATGGAGGATGGCAGATGGATGATGATGGAGGATGGAGGATGGAGGATGGAGGATAGAGGATAGAGGATAGAGGATAGAGGATAGAGGATAGAGGATAGAGGATAGAGGATAGAGGATAGAGGATAGAGGATAGAGGATAGAGGATAGAGGATAGATTATAGAGGATAGAGGATAGAGGATGGAGGATAGAGGATAGAGGATAGAGGATGGAGGATGGAGGATGGAGGATGGAGGATGGAGGATGGAGGATGGCGGATGGAGGATGGAGGATGGAGGATGAAGGATGGAGGATGGAGGATGGAGGATGGAGGATGGAGGATGGAGGATGGAGGATGGAGGATGGAGGATGGCAGATGGATGATGGAGGATGGAGGATGGAGGATAGAGGATTGAGGATGGAAGATGAAGAACGAAGTATAGAGGATAAAGGAAGGAAGATGCAGAACGAAGTATGGAGGATAAAGGATGGAGGATGAAGAATAGAGGATATAAGATAGAGGGTGTAGAATGGTGGATTTAGATTAAAGATTAAAGGTTAAAGATTAAAGATGATTAAAGATAATACATAAAAGATAAAGGATCAAGGATCAAGGATCAAGGATCAAGGATCAAGGATCAAGGATTAAGGATTAAGGATTAAGGATCAAGGATCAAGGATCAAGGATCAAGGATCAAGGATCAAGGATCAAGGATTAAGGATCAAGGATCAAGGATCAAGGATTAAGGATCATCAAGGATCAAGGATCAAGGATCAAGAATCAAGAATCAAGGATCAAGGATCAAGGATCAAGGATCAAGGATCAAGGATCAAGAATCAAGGATCAAGGATCAAGGATCAAGGACCAAGGATAAAGGATAAAGGATAAAGGATAAAGGACATTAAACATTAAGCACTAAACATTAAACATTAAAGATTAAAAATGAAAGATTAAAGATTAAAGATTAACCCCGCAGTACTACGTAAAAGGTAGTTGGAGCGTAGCGCGCGTCAGCCAAATATGAACGCGAAGGGGAGTTTTAATCCCTTTAACCCTGAAAATTTTTAGATAACGATATCTATTAATTTCAGATCGAGCGGGGAAAGAAACAAATTGATATTGGCTTTAAAGTTGAAATACTACAAATTAAAAATGTAAATTTTCATTTTGGAGTTTTAGTGTCCAGTAATACTTTTTCCTAAATCTATAGCAACAAAAAGAAATGATATATATATAAAAAAAACATTTTAAAAATGTAAAAAGAAGGTGTCGGGTTCAACAAAAAGGGATGATATTCACAGAGTCGGTTTTCTTTTTATTAATATTTCCACTTACACTTGTATACAAATTTGTGATATTCATTTTTCCAAGAAACCCGACAATCGCTCGGAAAAATATCCCCCCCCCCCCAAATTTTCCAGATTAAAAGCAACCAAAAAGTAAACTTTGCACATCATCTTTATGCCACGACGAGCGATTGTCGAGTTTCTTGGAAAAATGAATATCACAAATTTGTATGCAAGCGTAAGTGGAAATATTAATAAAAAGAAAACCGACTCTGTGAATATCATCCCTTTTTGTTGAACCCGACACCTTCTTTTTACATTTTTAAAATGTTTTTTTTATATTCTTAATTACGGCAGTGACCACATGCGTGAGATCTACAGAACACAGCTCTACAATCGAACCCAAAAGAATGGTGAAACACTTCAAGAGCTGGCGCGCGATATTGAACGACTTACACTATTATCGCTTCCCAATGCGCAAACAGAGCAGCGCAACGATACAGCTGTTTTCGCATTTAACAATGTTGTACAGGATAGAGAGCTGCAGCAGGCGTTAAAATTAGCCGGAAAGAAAACGATTGGCGAAGCCTTAGTATATGGGCTTACGTTCGAAGCTGCCAAGCAAAGCTCGAGAAATAACTACCGAGTTCGAGAAATAACAGAAGAGTGTGTATGTCAGAGGGCCGAGTTCACCAAGCGGAGCGAAGGATCCGGTGCTCCCCGATGTTGGAATTGCGGACAGGCAGGACACTTAAGACGCGACTGCCGAAAACCAAGAAAAGCTACAAACTATTGTTCCGGCTGCGCTGCCAAACAAACGGGAGAACGAGGCGAACCGTCACGAGAGCACGCTTCGCCTAATGAGAGTGCGGGAAACGAGTAAAAGCCAACTTCATGGGGCAGAAGTTGGCTGGTGGAATCGACGCCTCCGAAACCATAATCGCAGTTTCTCGACTACATCGTGGTGAAAACGATATATGCATGAGTGGTCGAGTCGGAAAATTAAACTGCATAATGACAATTGACACTGGCGCATCACGATCAGTGCTAAGATCTGATCTCGTAGACCGTACTTGGCTTCACAACACCAAGAAGTACGCACTTCGCACAGCTACAGGAGAAACTACTACAGTTCATGGAGAAATAGCTCGTGACATACAGCTTGGAGATTTGACATTCTCGCATGTATTCGTGGTAGCTGATATTACCGATGAGTGTATTCTTGGAATGGATTTTCTGAAACCACACGGTATCCAGCTGGACTTAAGACAACGAATAATGAAGTGGCGGAATATCGAAATCCCAATGGAAATAACATCCCCCAATACAACCAAGCTGCGAGTTATATTGTGCGAAGATGCGGATATACCAAAGTCATCGGAAAATGTTATTTGGGCAGAGCTCGATGGTGATCCCGGGAACCACCGATTCTACCTCATCGAACCAGAAACGACACCGGCATTGCGAAGTCTAATATTGGGAAAAACGCTAGTAAAAAGAAATGAGAAGATGATTGTACTAATAAGAGTGCTCAACGTTTCGGACAGCATTACCAGCGTAAAGAAAGGAGATGTAATTGGCAGCTACGAACCAATCTCGGCGGTGACGAGTATAGACATTGAAGAGCATCATGACGTAGCCTCTAAAAATAATTCAAGGAGGAAGAATAGTGTAACATCAGCAGTTCTTCAGTCAAGCAACCTTAGAGGAGCACAACACAAGCAAGCAGTGGATTTGATCGAAAGATTCAGCGACGTCTTCTCCACCGATGATGAGGACTATGGCAGAACAAACCTAGTGAAGCATCGTATAGACACCGGAAGTGCTACACCGATACGTCAACCCCCAAGAAGAGTACCATTAGCGAAACAAGGAGAAGTCAATTCAATGGTCAAAACAATGGTCAAAACAATGGAGCATCAGGGAATCATCGAAGAATCAAAGAGTCCGTGGATATCGCCAGTGGTGCTGGTTAAGAAAAAGGATGGCAGCACCCGTTTTTGTGTGGACTACCGACAACTAAATGATGTTACGAAAAAGGATAGCTATCCACTACCTAGAATCGACGATATCATCGACACCCTGACAGATGCTAAATGGTTCTCAACGCTGGACCTGAAACGTGGGTACTGGCAAGTGGAAATAGACGAAAATGATAGAGAGAAAACAGCATTCTCTGTCGGCAGCGGACTGTGGCAATTCATCGTGATGCCGTTTGGCCTGTGCAATGCTCCAGCTACATTCGAAAGACTAATGGAATTTGTTTTGCGTGGCCTTAGTTGGAAAACTTGTCTCGTTTACCTGGATGATGTGATCGTTATCGGCAAGACCTTCGAGGAACATCTGAAAAATCTACAGGAAGTCTTCCAGCGACTGCGAGCGGCAAAATTAAAGCTGAGTCGGAAAAAGTGCACCTTTTTTAGTGCAGAAGTAAAGTACTTGGGTCACATCGTTTCAGCTGATGGTGTAAAGACGGATCCGGAGAAAATACTGGCGGTGAAAAATTGGCCTACTCCGAGTGATAAACACCAGCTGCGTAGCTTCCTAGGATTAGCGACATATTACCGTCGATTCGTAAAAGACTTTGCCAACACGGCAAAATGTCTTCATCAGCTAACAGAAAAGGGAAAGACATTTACTTGGAATCAACAGTGCCAGGAAGCATTCGAGAAAATAAAAGATCAGCTTTGCGACTCTCCAGTTCTGGCGTATCCAAAACCAGGTCATAGTTTCATCATAGACACTGATGCCAGCAATGTCGGTATCGGAGCAGTACTATCACAGGAGATCGACGGGCAAGAGAGAGTGCTATCATACTACAGCCGAGTACTCTCAAAATCAGAAAGGAACTATTGCGTAACTCGCCGAGAGCTATTAGCCATTGTAGAAGCTACAAAACATTTTCACAAATATCTCTATGGCCAAAAGTTCCTTCTTCGAACGGATCACGCATCGCTTAAATGGCTACTTCAGTTCAAGAATCCCGAGGGCCAAGTAGCAAGATGGATAGAAAGGCTTGAATCCTACGATTTTGAAATTGTTCACCGAAGAGGGAGAATTCACGGTAATGCCGACAAGCTCTCACGTCGTCCTTGTCCACCAAACTGCAAGCATTGTCACCGCGTAGAAGAAAAAGAAGTCGGAGAAACCATTCAGCGAATAACGACCGAACCAGAGGATGAATGGAATCAGCAAGAACTGGAAGATGCCCAACGAAAAGATCCGGATATTTCACCGATCATGGCATGGAAGGACAAAATGGAGCGGCCTGAGTGGAAAGACATCTCACAATTCAGCGAAATCTTAAAGAATTATTGGGCACAATGGAACTCCCTCCAGCTAGATGGTGGGTTATTAAAACGGAAATGGGAAACCGCTGACGGAGCATCGCATCTCATGCAAACCATTGTCCCGCATTCTAAAGTCGAGGAAATTCTGAAGGAGTATAGTAGTTCACAAAGGTACTTCCGGTGGACATTTAGGTGTAAATAGAACCTTGGCAAAGATACGAGAGAGGTTCTATTGGATCCATCTCCGAGATGATGTCGAAAATTGGTGCCGTAAGTGTATTACCTGTGCATCGAGTAAAGGCCCGCAACGCAGATCAAAGGGAGAAATGCAACAATACAACGTAGGAGCTCCATTCGAGAGAATTGCTGTGGATATTGCTGGACCATTTCCGGAATCGGAAAATGGTAATCGCTACATTCTTGTGGTCATTGATTATTTCAGCAAGTGGCCCGAAGCTTACGCAATTCCAAATCAAGAAGCAGTTACCGTCGCAGAACAAATTGTTACCAACTGGGTGAGCAGATTTGGAGTTTCACGTGAACTACACTCCGATCAAGGGCGCAACTTTGAATCTCAAACATTCAAACACGTGTGTCAAATGCTGGGAATAAACAAAACGAGGACAACTCCACTACATCCACAGTCCGATGGAATGGTGGAACGTTTCAATAGAACACTGAATTCGAACCTATCCAAACTCGTCAGCGAAAGGCAACAGGACTGGGATCAACACATTCCTCTATTTTTAATGGCCTACAGAACATCGGTACACGCAACAACAGGAGAAACTCCCTCCCGAGTCATCTTCGGAAAGAACATTCGAGTCCCCGCGGAATTAATGTTTGGAGTGCCACCAGACCAACCGACCCATCCAAAAGATTACGTATCAGATCATCGATATCGACAACACACAATTTACAACCTGGTCAGAGATAAAATGAATTTGGCGACCGATCGGATGAAGACGAGGTATGATCAACGGGCGAATTCATCTGGATTCCAAGAGGGCGATTTAGTTTGGCTATACAATCCCAAACGACAGAAGGGCAGGTCACCGAAACTACAGCGCAATTGGGAGGGACCTTACCAAATCATCAACCGGTTAAATGATGTTGTGTACCGTATTCATTTGCATCAAAAACCTCGTACTAAAATGAAAGTGGTACACCTCGATAGACTAACGAAGTACCATGGCGCCCATGACGAGGGGATCGACTCTGTTCAGGACGAACAGGAACTAAGGATGGAGTAATATTACATGTAAACCTGGCAACCTGGCAACCGCGCAACTCGATCTATTACGAATAAGGGAAACAGTAGCAACCGAATACCTAGTTGCAAAATAACCCAATCAGAAACGTAGTATATAAGGAGAAACAACACGACTATATTTCCCCTCTAATCGAATGCGATCGAATGTATTGGAACAGCCTAGAAGATCACATGGAATGCTCTCAAGCTTTCCAGCATATTCTACACACACCACCGAACGAAGATTCAAGAACAGTCTCGACCACAGACAAATGGTATAAAATCAGATAAAACTTTCAGCGAGGGACAGAGTAATTTTGATTACGTCGACTGTGACAGCCAGCGTGTATACGCGGCCGTGTTGGTAGAGAGCGAAAGTGATCGAGTCAAGCGATATAAATAAGCAGGCAGTGCTGCCATACAGTGCGAATTATTGTGCGAATATAATTATGTGAATTAAAGTGCGGATTAATAAATTATCACTTATTTTTATTTTAACCGAATTGTGTTTTACTTGAAATCCCGGCGAACCCCTAGCTCGCAACAATATAATAGGTGCATGTGTAAATAAATACATTATATCTACTAGGCTTTTAATCAAGGATTGTATCTTCATGAAGCTGCTATCCAGCTCTTTACATGTTACTAGGCAATAGTACATATAAGATTTCAATCTTTGTCATTTTAGGTATTGTTACAGTAATTTTATGAAATTAGCTCCGTTTTTAAATATGTAATAATTAATATGTTGAATTAAATTGCAAGGTTGTAATAAATAAATTATAATCAATAAAAATGCTGCAATTCCAGTTTAACGATAGCACTGATTCCTCACTCCACTTTGTGGGAATTCGTTGAATTCCGTTGGATATTAATTACTGGGGGCGAGTGATTCGTGGTAAATTGATGTCCATGAGCGTAATTTTTCAAAAGAAGGAGAAAGGTGAAAAATTGAGATACAACATGAAACAGAAACAGAAGCACAACAGTTTGTTTGTAGTGAAAGTGATATGTTATTGCTACAGACTGTCAATGGCATCAATGTTTTTGGCGGGAATATTCAAATAGCGTTAAAAAAGCGTTAAATATTTTTGTAAAGCACCAATTAACGCGCAAGCGGTAAAACTAATTTTTGTCCGCTGAAAAGAAATTTTGAGCACCAAATTTAACGCTGAAAGCACTAAATTGGCATCACTGCCATCATCCATTGCCTGCCCACTCACTGCAAGCATAGTGAGTCGATAGACTGATTTATGGATCCGATGAGAATAGCAATGTGCTGGTCTTCCACTTGTGAGCTTAGGCTGGAGCGTGCTCGAGCGAGTTCATCAGCTTGCTCACTCCCCTGGATTCCACAGTGGCCTGGCACCCAGCAGAGGGTAATTTCGTGCCGTGTGCCGCAGGAACATCATTTGTGGGGGGGCATTTGCCCCCCCTCCCCCTGAATTATGTAATTTTATATATTATTTATAACATATGTGTATATATATACGTAACATCCTGCCCCCCACCTAGAAAAAACTGAAATGACGTCCCTGGTGTGCCGATAGTGTTAATAATGCCACGACATCATCTAACTAGTTTTGATCGTATTGTGTTCGAGCTAAGGGCCTTATTGGCTGCTTGGCTGTCAATGCAAATAGTGATGTCTTCTGTTGCATACACCTTTGCTTCAATAATTTTGCAAGCCTGAAGTATGTATTTCAAAGATTTCCGCTTGAAATACACTGGCATGGTTCGGTAGCCCGTAGGCCTCGTGAATCTCGAGTTCCTGTGAGAATACCCCCGCACCTGTGCCAGAAATCATTTTCGAACCGTCGATGAAAATCATTGCGGTTCTATTGTTCTTCATTCCAGTAGTCCCTGTATGAGATTTTAATAGAAAACTCCCAACCGAAACCTATTTCTGGCGTAATGAAGTCCGTTTCCCTATCGATATCACACTCCAAGCAGTCATTGAGTATGGTACTGTGACCAGCAGGTAACCTATCTCTTTGAGTCTAAGAGCACCTTTTGCAGCTATGCTTTTGATGTTAGAAGGATAATTTCCAGTGCCGCCGTGGAAGTGATTCTGAGGGCGCTACACTGAAAGAAAAGTCATACTTCATATTGATGAACGCCTTTCTTCAAATTTAATGTAACGTGCATCATGTTTCAGCATTCTTTGATAAAACTATTCGTCAAAATGACGAAATTACAATCATCTAATTGTTCGTGTTGAAATTTGTAAAAGGTTTTCTAATTGATGAACAAATTCATCATCTGATGAACATTACATAGAAGATTTTATTCTGCTTAAATTACGTGCCAGTGAGAACATAATAAAATATAGGAAAATATTCATCAATTGATGTAAATAATCGTTGACTTGATTATAATCATTCATCACTTTTGACGGACCTTCATCATTTCACCAGAAAATGAATTTTCGAACTGAAATTCTAGGAACACCATCACTTTGTTTTAGCGAAGTATTTTGTCAGAATCAGAATCATTTCAGTTGTGACTTTCGTTTGTGTCGTTCGCTGTTCGAAATTTGTTCTTTCTTTCTTTTTAAAAGTTGAAAATTTACATTAAATTAAGTGAATAATTTATTCGGTAAAAATGCATTGCTTTGTTTGTAAAGAAGTTTTGGGGATATAGATATCCAACACCTGAAAAAATTTCACGCACCTCATCAGATAGTGTTAAAGTTCAATGTTGTAGAAGTGCATTATTTGGCACTGCCAGTTGTTCCACTAATTTTAGCAATGAGATCTCACATTTTCAAGAAAATACTGAGGAACAGATTGTTGTTGAAAACAATAATGTGGACGAATCCATTGAAAATTTGTTGGAAAATTCTTTAAAATTTTTACTTTCCCTCCATGCAAATAATAATTTAGGTAGGCCTGATACACCCCTAGCTCAAAACTAGAGAAAGTGGGTGTAATGGGTGAGGGTGGAGAACAGTGAAAAGGAAAAAATTCCATTGGATTTGTAAATTGGAATCGGCAGAAACAGTCTTTTTCGTCCCATATGTCGATGTATTATAAATTCGTTGTGCTATTTTGTATTGGCGACGCTCCAGTCGTCTTCTTCGTCAGAATCACTCCAATTATCCCAAAAAAGAGATCTTGCCATAACTTCAATCGTGAATAATACGAAATTTGTCAAATCGCCGGTTAAATCCCTGGGTATAGTAGTAAACCGGACTTTTTCCACCGGTTTCATTTTTCCCTGGGTAACTTTAATCACTGATTACAAAACCAGCGAATCACCGGTTAAAAACCATAACCGGAGGTGAATAATACCAAATCTCTGGGAAAACTGGAATTAACCAGAGGTAATAAATAACGCGAAGTGAATAATACGGCCCTTAGTATACAAAGAAAATATTTCAAATTGGTAGTGTTACCCCTTTCTCATCAATTTAAGAAATTTTTTGAAAGACACAATTTAATTTCTGAGGTTCTTCAACATGTTGAATTTTTGAAAGGAAGTGGACGTTTCGAAAATTTTAATTCAAGGAGATTTATGGAAAAAAAAGTGTGAACTTTATCCTGACAAATTACTTCTTCCCTATTTTATTTACTTAGACGATTTCGAAATAAATAATGCATTAGGATCGCATTCTGGATCTCATTCAATTTGCAATTTTTATATTTCATTTCTATGTTTACCTAAAGGTAAAACCAAATTAGAAAATATATTTCTAGCTGCTCTGATTAAATCTGAAGATCTTAAGAAACATGGGAATGAAAAATGCTTAAATAATTTAGTAAATGAGCTGATTATCTTAGAAAGAGAAGGAATTGATATAAAAAGCGCAAATAAAGTCTATCATGTTCTTTTCGTTGTAGGTCTTGTTTTGGGTGATAATTTAGTTCTGAATTCCATTCTTAACTTTAACATAAAATTTAATGGGGTATTTTGTAGATTTTGTAGAGCTAAGAAAGATTCATATAAAATAATGAGCAGGGAAACATCATGCTTGATGAGAATCTATGAAAATTACGCATCAGATGTTGTCAAACAAGATGTTCCGGAACAGGTATTACAAGCTTTTGCGTTTTTAATAGAATTCCTTCTTTTCATTTTGTCGATAATCTTGCTGTTGACACAATGCATGATCTTTTAGAGGGTGTTTGTCACTATGACTTCTGTCAAATAATTTTAAACTTAACAAAAAAAAAGAAATACCTTACACTCGAAATGTTAAATAAGAGAAAACAAACTCATGAGTACGGTGAAATCGAAATTGGTAACATATCTCCTGAAATTACACTAGCACACTTAAATAAAAAACATTTAAAAATGTCAGCTAGAGAAATGTTAACCTTCGTCACAAATTTTCTCATTCCTTTAGAAGATGAAGTGTGGACTTTCCTTTTGGGCTTGGTTGAAATAATTGATTTGATTTTGACATTTGACATCAGCGATAACTTAATATCAACTTTGACAAATTCAATAGAAACACATAACAAACAATACACTTCTTTATTTAACGACAATCTGAAACCAAAGTTTCATAATCTTATTAATTACCCAACGGTGCTAAAAAATTGTGGACCGCTTAGAAAGTTTTGGTGTTTTCCATACAAAATATACACTCATGCGATAGCTTCAGTTAAACATTTGTTTAACTGTAGCGAAAAAATTTCAGTTAAATTTTGCTAATTTTTTACAAAATGTTTTAAAAAGTACTTGGGAATATTCTGTATCAGGAAAATATGAAATATGATGCAATTATGCTGATTTAATTAGTTCAAAACTTAATAGACCAAAAGAAGCGTTAATGTTTTATAGTCAAGTAGAATTTAATGGTATAAAAATAAAAAAGATTATTACATTGGTAATTTTTCAAATGATTATAAAATATATGTTATTATAAATTTTGTTTTAGATGTTAACAACATATTAATATTTTGTCAAGAACTTTGCAAAGTGGCATACTGTTCACATTATTTAGCTTTTGAAGTAGATCATACAGTTGACGGAGAATATTTTTTGCTTGCCTTTGATTCAATAATTCCACCAGTCCACCACTTAACATTATTAAAACTGCCAAAGGGAAATTTATGTTAAGGCTAAAAGAATACAATTCTATATATCAATAATGGAGAAACGAACTTATAACGCTGACAACACATTATCTCCGAAAAGTAACACAACATATAATTAACTAATAACACCGGATGGCATTAACAGCCTTCAGCAAGATAACATTCTGCATGACAACAGTCTTCAATATCCTAGAAATCAAATTATTGCTGAATCTATTACAAATACAATACCATCTTCAGCAGACTGTGACATCAAGTCTTTGTTGGAAAACTGGGGCTTGGAGCATTTGTACAGTCATTTCATCGGTGTGTTTAATGCAATATTAAAAATCACATAAAAATATTATTTGAAAATCGGTTAGAAAATTGGAGAGAGGAGTTACATATTCCAATGAATACATCACTGTGTAATTTTTCAAAGAACGGCACTTATTCGACCTCTGTATCAATGCAAGATAGTGAAGAAAAATCCAACAGATCATCACCATATACTTTAAGATGTCTCGCTCCAGAAACCAATCAATTCAGTGCAGTCACTCTGAGTTCTATATTAGAAAACAATTCTAAAGGAACGATGCTCCAGAACTTCTACAATTCCTATTCTAAATTTGACGAAGAGCAGCGCAATTTGTTAATTAGTATAATTGCTAATTATTTTGATAGTAATAATTTGCATCTCTCGTTGGCTATATCACATCGACAAGAAAAAGAAATTGTACAGCGTTTTCCAAATGAAAAAAATGAATACTACAGAATTGGGAAGAGGGGTAAAATATATATCAAATACTCAAATTTAAAGAGAATTTAAAGGGTTTCGTCAAAAATTGTACCAACAATGAAAATAAGAACAAAGATCAACAAGGAAGGCTAGCATATATTGGTGCGTATCAAAGTATTGTAAAAAGTAGAGAAATATTTAATATCTTTTATCTTAGAGTTCCAGAAAAAAACATAGAAGCGACAGTTCGAAGCCTGAAATTCGACAATTTGTCGAGCGAGGAATTGGTATTGTGCTCATTACACAAATATTTAAACTGTGGCCTCAGTACCAAAAATCGAACGGGTACCGATTGGTAAGATACACAAAAGATGATGTGTACATATAAATATCTAAAATTTTTTTTTAAATTTAATTTACAGATTGACAAGGATTTTCAAGTACTTTTTGAGGATCATGGAGGGATACTCGTCGATTGGGAGATTAAAATTAAAAAAATTTATACATTTTTAAAAGAATTTAATCACGTAAAAGACGGCACAATAAGCTCTGTTTTTAACTCAATCACCGAAACCGAGATTGAACTAGGTATGTTTAAATTATAGAAACCCTAATGATTACTTTAATTACATTACATAACATTAACATTCTTTACTTGTTAGGATCTACCACATTAATTTTTAAAACTTTTTGGCCTCTACATGGTTATCTGTCGCCAACATCGAAAGCGATCAGAATAGATAATACTGGCAAGAAGCAGGTAACAAGACATACCATGAAAGATTCCCAGGAAAATCAATGCAACAATTGGAGTACCACTTGGATCACCTAAAATCTCGCCAAGAAAATATTCAACTATTCATTTTGGCACAGGTGATAAATATTTATCAAATTTTGAGAGCTTTTGGGTGTATTTAGATGGTACAAAGTTACCATTTGCAAATTTTTTACGTTGCATTGATATATGTTTTAAGGCATTTCATTTTTTTTAATTTGCAATATCCTCAAGCCTGTGAACAATTTTGGGTATTTGTTGAACTATATTTTTATAACATTAGAAGAGAGAAAAATATCAAAAAATCACTAAAAATATGCGTAATTTTGGAAGACTTAAAACAAATTACCTAGAATGAAAAGATTATTTTTTATATATTTTATTATAAACGCTAATACTGTATTAATTATTAATGAACAAAAATGAATTAAATAATGTTATGGAAATAAATATTGTAATCCTTATCTAAAATTTAATTTTTTTATTGTACCTCTATAATAGCCTTATCTAAACAATTTTCAGTTTTTTATTGTAAGCGGTTCCTGATACATAGCAACCAACATTTTTCGTCCAAAACATCTTCCCACCTCCCTGCTCACACCCTTTCCTAAGGAGCCGACCCAAGAAGACCAACATAAAAGTATGAACTCAATAGCTCAAACGGTTTGCGAGCAGCGAACCTTCAAATGAGTTTGCGGACGGCGGATCAATGAAGATTAAACGTGCATTTTTTTTAATTCTGACCAATATTTTCAAACAAAACTTTTAAAAAGTAAAGATTTTAATCTACTCAATAGTATAATACAAGTTTCATCGATTGTTTACACGGTTATCAAGTTTCAGGTGGTATAGTAATTTCTTTTCAATTTGCTGAAGAAATAATGAAGAAAAAATCATAGAGCGATGCACGCGTTAATCGATGTAAAATCGTTAATGTGAAGAAAAAAATCATACTGTAATGAAATTTTTTATCGAAATTTGTTTGTAGTTCTTCGTCAGTATGAAAAAACATTCATCAAACGATGCAAGTGTTCATCAATGTTCAGTTGTAGTTATTCGTTATTATGACGAAAAATCCATCAAATGATAAAAGTATTTATCGATATTTAGTTATAGCTATTCGTCAGTATGAAGACAAATACAACAAATAACGTTCATATTCATCAAAATTATGTAACATCATTGTTCATTAATATGAAGAAAAAATTATCAGTGGACGAACATGTTCATCATTTGATGAATATGATTTCATCAAATAGATGCTCGCGTTCATTGGACCAAAATTGACGAAAGTTTTCATTGGTTCAGTGAAAAAATTCATTACTATGATGTGCCAATTTCGTTCAGTGTAGTGACCCCAATGCATGCTAAGCGCTGTACTTTTGTCAGCTTGCTTAAATACGTGGACTTTCTAGTCGCCTCCCACCACACTATCGCGCCATAGCTTAAGATTGGTGTACTACTACTTTTGGTTGGAGACATCACCTGTTTCCAAACATCTTTCCACATGCGTGTTCTGTTCAATACCAATTGCATAGTCGAACCTCACGCCGAAAGATAGGCCAATCGTAGTCGCAGTCGAGGTCCGTGTTGTGTGTACTTAAAGAAAAAAAAATAAATTGAACATCACGAGCTCCAAACATAAGCTGTAAACGAAGAAAGCGAAAAAACTACGAAAAAAGCCGAAAAAAGGAAAAACTATTAAATATGATGAGGTCTCAAATTTCGTCATTTGGCGATCTTGATGCAATGATCCATTACAAAAAAAGAAATTTTTTTTTTTTCACTACGCGACATCTTTTTGATTTTACGAGCTACGAGATGAAACGGACTGTTTGAAGGCTGATCGAACTCTTACAACACAAGAAAACAAATTTTATATTTATGTTTAGAAAACTAAAAGGAAAACAACTATCTAACCAGATAATTTGAGTATTTCTCATTATTTAGATTTATCATTCCAAAAATTAAAGCAAACCGCAGTCACGATCGGCTGTAAGCCAATCGTATGATACTGTAGATGAAAGTCTCCAAAAGTAAAATTTTCCTTTTACATCTTTTACATGGGGGCTGCAGGAAGCACTTACACGTTTTCCAGTATATTTATCACTTTTAGTGGAACCATTTAAAAATTGATAGGTACAACATTTCAAACTCCTAGCTTCAACCGTTCAAAAGCCATCGACCAACATTCACCAACAAATATTTTAAGGTCTTTTGTATTAGAGCTACTTGAAAAGGTGAGGGGATTTCACTCAATAGTAGAACTAATCCTACCTTTTAGCTGAAAACTAATTCCAATAAAATTTAGACATTCACCTCTACGATTTCTTGAGTTACAGTGGGTTTCGAAATTTGAGGGCACATATTTTCCAAGAATCATTGTATGGCAAGTAAACAATTTTACTTTATTATTTTTTAATAATAAAGTATTGTGATCGACCTGAAATTTCAAAAAAATTTGCTACCCTGAAATTTTGTATTTTCACGTTTTAGGACTAGTAAGCCCCAAAAAAGCAAAAAAAAAAAAAATGTCCGTCTGTCCGCCGTAGACGCCGTCTGCCGTACGCAAAATCGTTTGAAGGCGCGTAGCTCCCAAACCCGTTGAGATATTAGATTGAAATTTTTATGGTGGGTAGATTGGGTGAACCCCTACGACTGGTATATTTTCGAGGGGTGGGGGTGTGGGGAGATGTTTTACGGCCAAACAACTCAGGCCGAAAAAACTCCTCACAAATTGGATCACAGATCCAAGGACGCTGGCTGACATTTCGATTCCTATATAAGGACGGGAAATCGAAGTGGCAGCCAGTCGTTCGCCGACTGGCGGGCGACTCACAACACACTGCAAAGTGATGACGCCTATAGTCGTCACTG
This sequence comes from Beris morrisii, assembly GCA_951812415.1. Taxonomy (NCBI): domain Eukaryota; kingdom Metazoa; phylum Arthropoda; class Insecta; order Diptera; family Stratiomyidae; genus Beris; species Beris morrisii. The sequence goes on along the minus strand of OX638310.1, from coordinate 87,187,670 downwards.
CAGTTACGCACATACACAGCTGCGCTAAAACAGCGGTAGCAACCAGCCATACACGGCGGTTACACCTTCCGCTGCAGCTCACACACCACAGGTGTGAAGACGTCGACACCGAACTATGCCGACGCAGCAACCGCTACGACACAGCAGTGAACCGCATGACTCTGCGGTCAGCCGTCACCGGCACACTTGGCACGAGCCAGCGATGATGACGGCGCGGCTCGACGGCAGCGACTAATGCCATCGCCCTAAAGACGACGGCTGCGACTTGAGCCGTCGCAGCAAAGACGTCGGCAGCAACATTGCCGACGCAGCGACCACCACACCCCCAGACACGCGACGGCACCGAATACTGCCGTCGCCCACGACCTTACCAAAGTTGGACTATCATGCCGAGAGTTCTCCCGGCTATGCCAGCCGGGAGAACTCCAACGCATAAGGTCGTGACGAATGTCCTTTACAGGGGTACAAGGGGAGCGTTTTAGATGAACAATTTTGGTTTCCAGATCTCAGGAACCACTTATGCTAGGAGGCTGAAACTTGGAACTTATGTAGAACTATGATAGTGGACTCATTTGCATTATTATATTTGCAAAAAATTATCGATAAGGGTTGAGGAGTGTGGAAGTGGGGGGGAAAACAATGAGTCTTTAACGCATGAAAGACGGGATTGAAACATTCTAAAATCGATATCTCCTGAACAATTGATGTCAGAAGATTGAAACTTTATTGTTGTCCTTAGGGATACTTCAAGATTAGACAAGAGCTAACATTTTTAAGAGGGGTGATGGGGTGTGGGGTGAAAAACTTTAAGTTACAATATCTTCCGAACCAATTACACCAGGAAGATAAAATTTAGTTTCTGTATATGGGATCACAAGAGGAGTCTACCGAATGGATCACGAAAGTGGGGGGACAGCAATTTTTCAAAAAGTGTAATTTTTATATCTCAGAAACCGTATCAGATATGATCTTCAAAATTTTACAGGAGTTGGGGTCGGTAAACTTCTAGTTGGGAAAAAAATTTTGGTGGTGTGGGTGTTGGGGGTGATGGTGAAAGGGGGTAGAAAGGAAAACATTCTGATTTTTATTTCTCGAAAACCATAATGAATAGAAAGCTAACAATTTAGGATTATATAGAGCCACTATGGAGACATCCTAGAAAAAAATTTTTGATAGGGTATCAAGGTACGGAGGAGAGGGGTGGTTTTTTATTTCTCAGAAACGGCTTATGCAAGAAAGTTGAAACTTAGTACGTATATGTAGATGTACTATTAGAGTAATTAAAGCAAAAAAAAGTTCAGATTTTTATTGGCGTTCAGAGGTTGAGTAAAAAAAATATCCGTGAATCCACATTTTCACAAACTTCGTTGAAACTTTTAGACATGTCGAGCTATCAAAGCAATTTTACTTCTGCGGGCTATTAATATAAGCGCCTAGTAACGATCTTCAAAATTTTTTGATATCCAACCCCTAAGGGGGTGTAAAGTGGTTGTGTACATATTCACGAATTCTGATATATTTCTAAAGTATATTGAGATTTGGAATTCACTTTTACTTCTATAAGCTTTAAACGTAGTCGGGGAAAACCCGATTTAAGTATTTTTCTCAATTAAGCCCCCTGGGGGTATTGTTTAAGTTTTCACTGATTCCGAAAATCTCTTAGGTTTAATGTGATCGAATTCGCTTTTACTACTATGAATTATTCTATTGATACGTCAATAAATAAAAAAAATCTGCCAACAGTCTGGGCGCAACTTTATTATTTTATGGGTAGAAGTCCGAAACGTGTTTAATGATGAGATGCGGTGTAGGTTACTATGCGACTGAAAACCTAAGAAATAACCAGAAGGCTATTTGGAACGTTATTTTTTAGGTTGTCAGTCGCATAGAAACCTACACCGCATCTCATCATTAAACACGATTCGGACTTCTACCCATAAAATAATAAAGTTGCGCCCAGACTGTTGGCAGATTTTTTCTATGCCACCATTGAAATATCAGATAGGGAAAAATTACAAATTTTTAAATTCCTACAGGTATCGGCTAATGCTTGAACACGTATTTGAAGCACTTTTTGTATGGTAGCTACCTGAAGGAATGAAGGGATTTCGCGGACCAATAAAGTAGAACTTCATTTTCACTCAAAACTAATTTGAGTAAAATTTCGACTTCATGTCTAAACGATTTCTTGAGCTATAGTGAGTTCGGTCAATTCAGTTAGGACATTTTTACAGGATTTTTTTATGGAAGCTACAGGAAAGGCTCATGGTATAACTGTCATATTCATATCCTTAGCTGGGACTATTGTAAAACATATACAAAATTTCGAAAGATAGCTCAAAGCGTTCTGAAGTTATTGTTCAATATTGATTAACACATGTTTCAAGGACATTTGTATGACAGCTACCCGAAGCAGTTTACAGATGTTAGTAATTATTAAAGTCAGCTTTGCTTTTGACATAAAACAAAAACCTTTAAAATGTTTACTTCCTGCTTTAACGCGTTATTAAGTTATAGTGGATTTTGTAACATGTATAAGTTTTTGAAGGACTTCTGTAGGCTTCATTCGATTTGCATTACACTCGAAATTTAAGCTTCAAACATCGGAAATCTCATATGTTCTAAATTTCAAATTCCTAACTGAAAGCATTCAGCCAATAATCATAAAAACGTCTTTTAAGGACTTTTGTATGGGAGGTACCCAAAAGAGTAGAAAAAAAACGAAACGATTTTGGCCACAACTGATCATAAAATAATAAATTACTTTTTTTTATCCGTTTCTCGGTTCTATGCGCTACAAGCTTTTCGAACTGGATTAAACTTATAATACTCTATGATTTCATCTAAACTATAAAAACAACAAAACAATCACTTGATATGACGCGATCTTCCGGATGGTATTTTACATTTTCTGATGACTAAGTGAATATCGTGTCCATGAACCATGCGAAATGAATGCGCGATGAATACTTGCCCACCAAACATTTTAACTCGTATGCAACTTGTCGGCGGCTTATATGTAGTAGGCAATAGTGATGTGCAATGCAATTGCATTTCAGTATCGAATAATTACTGAATACTTCAAATTAGTATTCGATATTTGGTATTCGATACTTTTTCAATTACTTTCTACTAGGCTTCTGTACCTACTTGTAAACTGATGACGTTTTTTTTTTAGCTCATCACATTCTATCAGACGATCTTTTTTTTCAAGCTCATCACATTGTACGAGAAGACTTTTTTTTATTTTTCATCATTGTACCCCAATGTACTACTTCCACCGAACTCTAAGTAAAGTAAAGTGAAGTAGTGTTCTCAAAAATCGTCCCGCTTCCTGCTCCGGGTCTCCACTCATCATGTCTTCGGCGTCATGGGGCTTGCTATGAGTGCAATATGGTGAGTTCTGACGCATTTGGGCTGTATTTACGTGTTTACACGCTCGGCGCTGCATTTCCCGACGCGAATGAGAAAGGAACTTTCGTATGCAATTTTTGAGAAATAGGGTTATCTGACGGACGCGGACGGTGTTCGCAATTCTCAAATATATGTTAAAACGAAATTATTTTCAAAACGTGCCACCACAATACCTCTATATTCCAAGTTTCAGCTTTCTACTATTATCGGCTCTCAAGATATTATTTTTTCACCCTCAAACACAAATGTTTGTCCTTCCTGTTTTTGAGACATGAGACGTGATTTTTTTTTCTTTTAAATTCTTATTCTCCCGCCCACTCTCATGATTCACCGCACCGAGAAAATTTTTATATACGGTGAACTTTTCTTGTCCAACTATATACAATTAGTAAGCTTTGTTTTTCAGCTAAGTTACGCATGACATACACGCTCCTCCGTCAAAATTATATGTCACCCTACATCTTCCATCTTCAATCCTCCTTCCCCCATATTCCATCGGCTATCTCCTATTCTTCATCCTGCATCCTCCTTCCTACATCCTCCTTCTTCCATCCTCCATTCTCGATGCTCCATCCTCCTTCATCCATCCTCCATCCTCTATCATCCATCATCCATCATCCATCATCCATCATCCATTCTCCATTCTCCATTCTCCATCATCCATCCTCCATCCTCAATCCCTCATCCGCCATCATCCATAATCCATTCTCCATCATCTATCCTCCATCTCCCATCATCCATCCTCCATACTCCATCATCCTCCATCGGCCATCATCCATAATCCATCCTCCATCACGTCTCATGTCTCAAAAACAGGAAGGACAAAAATTTGTGGATGAGGGTGAAAAGGGGAAAAAAATAATATCTTGAGAGCCGGTAATGGTAGAAAGCTGAAACTTGGAATGTAGAGGTATTGTGGTGGCACGTTTTGAAAATAATTTATTTTTAACATATATTTGAGAATTACGAACACAGTCCGCGTCCGTCAGACAACCCTATTTCTTAAAAACGACGCCGAAGACACGAAGAGTCGAGACCAAGAGCAGGAAGCGCGACGATTGAAAAATGTTGTGAAAACAACACTACTTTACGCGCCGTGCGAGTTCGTTGGAAGTAGTGAAAAACAAAATTAAAAAAGGTCGTCTGATGATGATCTAAAAAACAAAACGTCATCAGTTTACAAGTAGAAAAGGTCGCCTGATACAATGTGATCAGCTAAAAAAAAAAGGTCATACAAAACGAGAATGAATTACTGGAGTCAATATCGAATACTATTCAAAAGTAGTATTCGATACTAGTAATTGTTTCAAGTATCGAATAATTACTTTTTGCATACAACTAGTAGGCGGCAAGCAAAACCCTTGCGACAACTGCAAAGCCTCTGTGGGTATTCAGTTCAAAAAAACACAACGCTTTATCTCTGAGGTTGTTACGAATTTGTTTTCGGCCGCTTGGGCAGCCTCCATTTCGCTTCCAGAATAATGGGCCCCTTTGGACCTAGACAGCATATTTCGCCGACTGCTCAGGAGCCGAGGGGGGGTTGAAAAAAATGTGTCCAAAAGGGGCACCATCCTTGTTGATGCTGTCAAAAGAAGAAAAAAACCTATAAGGAAAAGAATGAGGAAGAAAACCAAGGGGAACAAAAAAACATAGCCGCACCACTACCGTCGCGCCTCATTTACACATCTAGAACCGCGGCCCGAGAGAGAGAGGAAGAGAGGAGAGATCGGAAATACCAAAGCCATCCCTGCCTGATGGAGCCCCAGGGCTCCCCTTCTAAGGAGATCTACTCTATTATGCCACCAAAATTATATGAGCGAACGAAGAAACAAAAAAAAGTAAGAAAATTATGCAACACGCTGTCGTCTTTGCTTCTCCACTAGACAGGAACCTGTACAAAACGCTACTTGGAATAAAAATTATAAGTTATACATGCAAGAGAAAAAAAAATCATGTATAGTTCGTCAATTAATATATAATTCAATAATTCAAGAAAAAAAAATATGATTAAGGTATTTAGTAATTTATATGGATTTTATTAAAGTGATCGTGTTGGTTGATCGTTGAACGCTGCATCGCTGGGGCCCTTTGCATCCATTTTTTCGGCGGTTACATGCATGTTTAACAAAGAAAATTTTTACCTGCAGGGTTTTTTTCTCCTTCGTACTGAGTTCAGCCGAGATTTTGCTATTCGGTTGAACCACACAAAAGTTTTATTGTTTTAGTTTTATAGTTTTTCACTTCAGCCACTGTGCGAATAGTTATATAGCTTTAGTTTTAAAATTGTTCACTTGAGTCACTTGCGAATGTAGTTCAAATTGTTTCTATCACTCAGGAAATCAAATTGTTTTAGGGGTTTCACTTTTTCAGTTTTAATATTTTTCCGGGAAATTATGTCAAAGTACACTTTTCGATCGTTCTTGAGTTTTTATCCACCCACTTCAGCCGTCACACCCAGCGAAAAACAGAAATTTTCATCTCACGATCGCCGTCAAAAAAACGGTTTTTCATGACGAATGCGATGTGTCATTTACGCGGGAAGCGATGTTCTCTTCGTTTTCTCCTCGTACCCCCAGATGCCGCCAGTAGAGTATCCAAGATCCGAATCCAAATTTTCGCTCGATGGTTTTTACTATTATTATGGTTATCATTATTTTTACATTCTAACTTATTTTTTTTTTTTTTTTTTTCATGTGCACTGGAATACAAAGGTAACATGCCTTGTGGAGCGGTCGCGTCAAAAAAACCCCAGAGCCAATATTATATCGAAACGATCACTGTATGACTACACCACAACACATTTTGAGTTTGAGACCATTTGCATGAGAAAGAAATGAACATCTATATAAAAAAAATTTAGCCGGGCTGCATTCGTAACAATCGTGGGGACGACCCAGACCCAGGAGAGACGTCTCATAAAATTAGCCGGGCTTCGTATATAAAACCAACTGAAAGGGATGGTTGTCTAATAATTAGGTCTTAATATCCTTACTGTGGTATATGCCAATAATGTTTCCGGTTCCATCCTCAAGTTGATAGGAAACATTTCCTATCTTTTCTTTTATCTTGGCTTCAATAAATTTCGGAGCAAACTTAGCTGCAAAGCGATTGACGGCACTACTTTGTACAAAGTTTCTTACATATACTGTTTGCCCTGGTACAAAGGATTTGGGTGTACTACGCAGGTTGTAGGTATGCGCACTCTTTTTGGAAGCTAATTCTAGATTTTGGCATATTTTGTCCTGTAACATTCGGATACGTTCGATATGGGGCGTTATGGATATATCCCCCCCTCCTAAAGAGTTTAAAGCTTGGAGGAGCTCATAATCTGATCCATGGCGTATTGCGTGATAGCCAAACATCAAGAAATGCGGTGAGTAGCCAGTCGAAGCGTGTACCACATTTCGAAGTGCTGACGATGTCTCGCTGAGATGATCATCCCAATTTCGGTGATCAGAACCCACATACGAGCGTATGGCCGATAAGATGGTTCGGTTGACCCTTTCGGAGGCATTAGCCTGTGGTGCATAGAAAGGAGAAAGTGTGTGCTTTACACCAAAATTATCCAAGAGCGTTTTAAACGCTCTGGCAGTAAACTGTCCGCCATTGTCTGAGTGGATATATTCGGGAACACCGTAGGTTAGAAATACTTCATTTTCCAGAAACTTAATGACACGATCTGATGTGGCGCTCGGCATTGATTTCAACCAAACGAATTTCGTGAATTTGTCCAGCACAACAAAAATGAACTTGTTTCCGCCAATTGACCGAGGATACGGACCCAAGAAATCAATGTACAAACGTTGCATGGGACGAACGACTTCAACTCTTTCACCCATTGGGGGACGCATGGTATGGTTCGCGGGCTTGCTTTGTTTACAAACTACACAGGATGCAACATAATGAGCAACGTCCTGTCGTAGCTTCGGCCAATAGTAGTACCTCTGTAAAAGTTCCACCGTCTTTTGTACCCCGCAATGAGATGAAATTGGGTCATCATGCGCCTTCGAAATCAGTTCTTCAGTTGCTGAATGTGGCACCCACAGTTTATGCATTGGGATGTCAGTGTTTGCCACGGTTTTGGGGTTAGTGCAGATAAAAATTTTCCCATCCAAAACACTGAGATTCGAATAGCGGTTCGGGGACTCTGATATTCGAGAGACTAAATCAGTGTACGACGCGTCATCGAAAGCTGTCATTGGTACGGCTTCATCAACATGGAACGGAAAATCTTCCTCCAGCTCTAATTCGCTACAAAACACTCGCGAAAGTGCATCCGGAACAACATTTAGCGTGCCTTTCCTATGCTCAATTTGGAATTTGAAACCCTGCAGTTTTAAACTCCATCGTGCTAAGCGCCCAGACAAATCCTGTTGCTGCATGAGCCACTTTAAGCTTACATGATCCGTAATTATCGTGAACTCAAGTCCTTCGACGTAGGCCCGAAACCTCTTCACGCTCTGGACAGCAGCCAAACACTCTAGCTCTGTCACACTGTAGTTACGTTGTGCAGCGTTGAGTTTTGCAGACATGAAGGCTATCGGATGTTCTTCACCTAAGTCCGTCTTTTGGAACAGGACGCTCCCGATGCCTGTGGCACTTGCATCGCATTGAATGAAGAATGGTCTTGAAAAGTCCGGATTTATCAATACCGGCGCGGTTGTGAGGAGTTCCTTCGTCGCCTTAAAGGCCTGATCTGCAGAGCCATTCCACATGAATGCTTTCTTTCCCTTGAGTAGGTCAGTTAGCGGTGAAGTGACTGAGGCAAAATTTGGTATAAATCTCCTGTACCAGCCGGCCATACCCAAGAATCTGCGCACTTCCCGTGTGCTTTTGGGGATCGGGTACGCCGTAATACCAGAGATTTTTTCCGGGTCAGTCTTAAGTATGCCGTCACTAACAACATACCCTAAGTATTTTATTTCCTTCATGAGGAATTTGCTTTTCTCCACATTTATTGTGAGATTGGCAGTTCGCAAGAGTTGAGCAACATGATGAAGAAGATCAAAGTGTTCTTCCAATGTGCTGGAGGTGATGAGCAAGTCATCCAAGTAAACGAATACCTTGTCGTGAAGCTGATAGGGAATGACTTTATGCATTAGACGGCACATTGTTTGTGGCGCGTTGCACAACCCAAAAGGCATGACCGTAAATTGGTAGAGCGGTCGCCCAGGTACCGTAAACGCAGTTTTATCGCGCGAAGATGGACTCAATGGTATTTGCCAAAAAGCATCCTTTAAGTCCAGACTCGAGATGAATTTAGTAGCTTGCAAACGCGAGAGAAGACCGTCAATTAACGGAAGGGGGTAAGCGTCCTTACACGTAACCTCATTGATCCGCCGAGCGTCCAAACACAACCTAACTTTTCCATTGGCCTTGCTCTTCAACGTTACTGGAGAACACCAAGAGCTTGAACTCTCCTCGATTACGCCTAGCTCTAGCATCCGGTCTAGTTCATCGTAGAATTGCTTTTGAACGACCGGGGATACGGAGTAATGACGCTGCTTAACCGGTGCTGCGGAACCCACATCAATTTCATGTGAAACTAGAGAGGTTTTCCCTAAACCCATGCGATTGAATGATGGAAACGAATCTGCGACCTCTCTTAGTTTTACTCTGTCTTCTTCACTCAAATTATGTTGTACGGAATTTGTAGGAGGTGGTTGCCAAACTATTTCTTCAACCTGCGTTGGAGCCAATCCAAAAAGATCCCAGAAATCAATGCCCAGGTATAAAGGGTTTTTCAGGGATGGAGCAACTAGAAATCGCATCATTCGACTCTTTCCTGCGAATGTAACCAAAACACGAACATAACCCAATACTTCGCACTTTTGACCGCATGCCGTAGATAAGTGTGAATGCAGAGAATGAACCGGTAGTGAGAGATCTGTGATGAGTTTGGACCCTTCGGCCCCGAGTACGCTCGAACCCTTTTATAAATATCTCGGCATACGGACGGTTGTCGCCATTTATTTGGAAGATTGATGACACATCGGCTTGTTTTAATTGCCGACGAATTTTCCAGTAACGGAGGGAACGTGATAAGCGTGAGCGTTTACGATTTGGTGGACTAGTCTGACATACCTGAGTTTTAAGTTTAGTTGGAATTGAGATCTTTCCTATATTGTGGATTTGGGTGGCGGATCCATATTGGTAGTCTGGTTCTGATAGGGACTCTTTGTAGATTGGATGCGACTCGTCCCAGTTTGATTCGCACTCCTCTGACCGTTTTCCGACTTCCGTTTACATGTTGCGCAGTTTGGTTTTACAACGTTTGGTGTACCGCATCCGAAGCAAAACGTATGTGTGATTTCCTTTGCACAATCGGAAAATACGTGTCCAATATCTTTACAATTCCAACAGATTGCCATTCCTCTCCCTGAACCGGGTTCCCGTTGTACTACACCTTTAGACCTTTGCGCTGTGCTTACGTGAGCGTCAACTTGGATTTCACTGACATGTTTTCGACCAGAGCAATTCGAGTCACCATCATACCCAATCCTCTTCCAAGTATCTTCAATGGTGACGCACCTTCTCTTCAACTGCATTACAGTTTCAAAGTCGATCCCAGCTAAATGTGCCTGTAATCCTGGACGCATATTGCGCCACAGGATTTGTTGCAGCTGCTGATCTGACAAAGGTGAACACAGCTGAAGAGCAAGGTTATCAATTGCATCCGCGAAATCCCGAAATGGTTCCTTAGCTTTCTGAAAGCGACCGTCTATTAACCTACGGACATCTAAATCTGTGTTTTGTGTGTCAAAGCGCTCTCGTAATGAATGGCAAAATTCAGGCCATATAATATCAGGCATAGTTTCCCGCAGAGTCCAATACCACTCAGCAGCTGGACCTCTCAATAGAACAAAAATCTCCGAAACCAATTCCAATTCGGAAATCCCATTTGATCTGCCCAATGTCTCAACCCTGAAAAGAAACCTATTGACATTCATGCTCGTGCTAGACCCATCAAAAGTAACACCCCACTTTGACATCGGAATAAAACGCTTTTGACCATGTGCTGCAAAGTTCGTATTGCGCGAAACAGGAATAAAATCCTGACGAGTGCTTGAAAAAGGCCAAGCAGGTGCTTGATAATTTAGCGGTGCCTGTTCGCGTTCCTGTACTTGTGCTGGAGAAATGTCATTGTGAGCCTTCAGTCCTCTTTCCGGAGCATCACACTCGCCGATACTGTTTGGAGCTTCTACTCCAGGAGCCCCTCCTTGGAATTTAAGAAATGTAGCCCCTGCATCCGGAGAAGAGGTGGTACTAAAATTTATCTCTGAAAGCTTTCGATAAAAAGTTTCCAGGGCTACCTCATCAGGCTTAGCTAAAAGATCCTCAATCACCGAATTTAGCTCTTTGATTTTTCCTAAATGTTCCCGACCCGTAGCTTGAATCGACCCCGAAGAGCATTTCACTAACCGCGTTAAACGACCAGTATAGTGTTTGAGACGAGAAAGACACTTATCCAAATCATCAGATTTTCCCATCTTACACTCTTTTAAAATACTGGAAATGTCGTCTAAGCCCTCTTGACAATTTTCGAGTTCCCTTGGTAGATCTCGGAGAATGATTTCCGGCAAATTGGAGCTTGGTCTCAAGACCGGTCTTTCCTTTTCCAACTTCAGCTGCGACTCAAGACTTTCCAACTGGCCCAGACCCGTCCCACTAATGCCACGAATGATGCATTCCATCTGGAACTCATCGGGTTCCAAATGGTCCACGGTGAAATTCATTGTATTGAATGCAAATATATAGTAATAACCAAAAAAAAATAAAGAAAAATAAAAAACAATGTGCGAAATAAAGATGCACAAAAAATATAATATACGAAATCCTAAAATCCTTGAATTGCGTACATGTGAATAGTCAATAACCAAGTGTGTTGTATAATCGTAAAGAAATCAAAGGGGGTCCTGGGATCCACCAGACTTCGGAATGCAACCTACTCTCTCTCTCTCTCTTTGTATAAAAGAAATTCGGGAAAACCCCAAATAAACAATTCGCTCCCAACCGATGACTGCGGTAGATGGTACGACGTGCTATAGCTGACCATACTAAATTATTTTAGAATTACAAAAAAAAAATTCGGGAAGCTCATCGATGTGATTTCTGTTTCGACAAACGAAATTATTCGTGAAGCTGCACAACAATTGCTGCAACTGACGGGACCGCCCGGATTAAATTCCGCGAGAAATCAAATCGAGTCTTAGTTCGCGACATTGAATAGTGGTTTTGTACTTACACAGGTATTCGATAGGTCATACGAAACCGACGCAAATGCGGATAACCTGTGCGCACACCCGTAAACAATGTGATTTTAGCAGGGGTTAGATAAAAACAAGTATATTCGGCTTCAAAGTAGCTCGGCACTTAAGGTGTACTTGTATTCCCTAATTGAAGAAAGGAACGCGCGAAAATAATTGAAAATGCTCAACCATAACTCCAAACAATTACAATAACTTTTTACAAGGAATAGAAAAAAAATCTACAGGAAAAAAATAATGAACACGCACATTTATGTACGACGTTACTCATTATGAATCGTAAAATTATTCTTAATTGAACTCTAAAGTGTTGTTGTACCACCTAGCAAACGAGGCACTGCATATTGTATGCAAAATTCCAGTCACAACAAAGGCAATCAGCTGTGAGAAGGTTGAAGGTATTGAATTGCATATTTCTAGGATATTGCGATTTGTATTAATTGTTCAGCCATGTACTAAGTTACCTAAGCAGTAGCTTCAAGTCAACTCATGGCAACCATCACGCGGGTGAACCTGGATCGAATCCTCAAATGGACCGATTTTTTTATTTAAGAATTTTCGGAAATATGCAATGACATCGCTGGATAGGCAGGCGCTATACAAAAATATCCAAAGTAGAAAGCAAATCCGGTTGCAACAACACCAAGAATTTTAACGAAAAAAAATTTAATGAAGTTAAGCGAAGTCATTCGCCTCTCAGCTAGAACGGAAAATTTCCTAAGCCTGTATTTGATATTGCTTGATATGAAACTGGATCCGTATAATTAGAACGGGATTAGGGATATTACAATTAAAAGAAAGACATGAAATTGATTTTAATTGTATAGGTAGGAAATTGGAAATTTTTAAGGCAATAGAAATGTAGACGTGTACACACACACACGTTTGGGCGCCACTGTTACGAATTTGTTTTCGGCCGCTTGGGCAGCCTCCATTTCGCTTCCAGAATAATGGGCCCCTTTGGACCTAGACAGCATATTTCGCCGACTGCTCAGGAGCCGAGGGGGGGGGGGGTTGAAAAAAATGTGTCCAAAAGGGGCACCATCCTTGTTGATGCTGTCAAAAGAAGAAAAAAACCTATAAGGAAAAGAATGAGGAAGAAAACCAAGGGGAACAAAAAAAACATAGCCGCACCACTACCGTCGCGCCTCATTTACACATCTAGAACCGCGGCCCGAGAGAGAGAGGAAGAGAGGAGAGATCGGAAATACCAAAGCCATCCCTGCCTGATGGAGCCCCAGGGCTCCCCTTCTAAGGAGATCTACTCCATTATGCCACCAAAATTATATGAGCGAACGAAGAAACAAAAAAAAGTAAGAAAATTATGCAACACGCTGTCGTCTTTGCTTCTCCACTAGACAGGAACCTGTACAAAACGCTACTTGGAATAAAAATTATAAGTTATACATGCAAGAGAAAAAAAAATCATGTATAGTTCGTCAATTAATATATAATTCAATAATTCAAGAAAAAAAATTATGATTAAGGTATTTAGTAATTTATATGGATTTTATTAAAGTGATCGGGTTGGTTGATCGTTGAACGCTGCATCGCTGGGGCCCTTTGCATCCATTTTTTCGGCGGTTACATGCATGTTTAACAAAGAAAATTTTTACCTGCAGGGTTTTTTTTCTCCTTCGTACTGAGTTCAGCCGAGATTTTGCTATTCGGTTGAACCACACAAAAGTTTTATTGTTTTAGTTTTATAGTTTTTCACTTCAGCCACTGTGCGAATAGTTATATAGCTTTAGTTTTAAAATTGTTCACTTGAGTCACTTGCGAATGTAGTTCAAATTGTTTCTATCACTCAGGAAATCAAATTGTTTTAGGGGTTTCACTTTTTCAGTTTTAATATTTTTCCGGGAAATTATGTCAAAGTACACTTTTCGATCGTTCTTGAGTTTTTATCCACCCACTTCAGCCGTCACACCCAGCGAAAAACAGAAATTTTCATCTCACGATCGCCGTCAAAAAAACGGTTTTTCATGACGAATGCGATGTGTCATTTACGCGGGAAGCGATGTTCTCTTCGTTTTCTCCTCGTACCCCCAGATGCCGCCAGTAGAGTATCCAAGATCCGAATCCAAATTTTCGCTCGATGGTTTTTACTATTATTATGGTTATCATTATTTTTACATTCTAACTTATTTTTTTTTTTTTTTTTTTCATGTGCACTGGAATACAAAGGTAACATGCCTTGTGGAGCGGTCGCGTCAAAAAAACCCCAGAGCCAATATTATATCGAAACGATCACTGTATGACTACACCACAACACATTTTGAGTTTGAGACCATTTGCATGAGAAAGAAATGAACATCTATATAAAAAAAATTTAGCCGGGCTGCATTCGTAACAAGGTTAGATTAAGACTGTCATTTATTTCATAAAAAAGGGAAATTCACAATATGGGGGTTAGGGGAAATTAGTGTAGAAATCGACGTGGTACAGTAACGGACGAAAGTCATTCTTCGTTCAACATGCCGGCCTCTGTTGGGCTGACGCAATCGGGCCAACTGTCATCTCCATTGGCGGAGAGTGGAGCGATGCTGCGAATGTCCCGTATGTACTCCCTTCCAACAGAACGAATAGTGACGACTAGAGTGATACCGTCCTTACCGGGATGTAACCTGAGCCGCGATTCTGGCGACATGCGAATTGCGAAAATTCCGCATATTTCCCTTCATTTTCGAAACAGGGGAAATTTGTCGGTTTCATGAGGCAAGGCTGTTGGCAAATATTTTCGTGACTTTACTAGGTATTCAAATTGAAAATCGCATATGTGAATTGAGGAAACTGTTTGTTTTTCGTTTCGTGTTTGTTGTAAATATTAGGTCTGTTCTTTTTGACTGATTGATTGGTTGCAGGGTGTTGGAATGGGGGGAAGGACAATGCGTCCGAATTGCTGGAAAGCTGAGATTGAAACATTCTAAAATTCATATCTCCTGAACGGTTGATGTCAGACGGTTGAAACTTTGTGGCTATTTTATGGGATACTAGGAGCCTAGACAAGGACTAAAATTTTGAAGGAGGGGAATGTGGGGGTGGAGTAAAAAACTTTGGATTACAATATCTTCCGAACCAATTATACCAGGAAGATAAAATTTGATTTTTGGAGATATGATTACAAGTCGAGTCTATTGAAAGTAAAATTTTTGAGGGGGGAGGTGGAGCGCTAAAGTGGGGGGACAACCATTTTTAAAACAAATTTATTTTTATATCTCCAGAACCGTGCCATAAATGGCCTTACAAATTTTACAGGAGGAAAGGCCGAGACACATTAAAAGCAGAAAGCAGCGGCAGAAGCAGAATTGGTTTAGAAAGCACAGGATCATATGGCGCCTGTTTAAATGAAAGCACAGACGAAAACCGTGCTGCTTTTTTGTTCAAAATTCTAAAATCCTGCCTCTGCTTCAGCACTGCAAACGTAAATCCCTTAAGAATTGCGAATGTTGACAGCAATGGAAATGTTAAATGTGTCAAAATTGTTTCCATACACTCGTATTTAATGATCATTTTAAGCGAAAAGCTCTGAAAAATCAACGGAAACAAAATATTTTCGTCCGCTCAAACGAGATACTAAAATACTTGTGACTGTTGACAGTTAGCATGGACACATTATTCCGTGCCTCTACCTTCGGTGGTAGTTAGCATGGACACATTCTTCTCTGCTTCTGCTTTTATTTAAATTCATAAAGTAGAGCAAAAAGCACCACTGGCGACGCTGCTGTTTCTGCTTTTAATGTGTCGCGGCCTTTAGGCCCAGTAGACCTCTAGCGGAGAAACAGTCGTTTTTACTGACTTTTTCTGTCAACGACAAATGTCAAAACTTTAGTGGGGCACGTTCAAAATACAAATGAAGCCATTTTCGAAATGGGGTATGTTCGAATATCAATCTTGACACATTCGAAATTAGCGAAAAATTCGCAAGGAAAATTTGCGAATTGTCGTCAGAATCGCGGCCCTGGTCACTAGTCCATAACGCCAGTGCTGGGGTGGCGCATTATCATCCTTCACTAGCACTACTTGGTGTAGCTTGATGTCCGGCGTTCGTAGGTGCCATTTTGCTCGCTTCTACAGTGTGTGCAGATATTCGCTTGACCAGCGAGTCCAAAAATGGTCGAGGGCTGCTTGAACGCGGCGCCAACGGGTTAGGTAGCTGATGTTTCCATCGGTGGTGAGCGACCTTTCTGGAAGCGCCTTCATTGATGCACCGATTATGAAATGGCCTAGTGTGAGGGCATATACTGCATCCGTAGTGTCCGCAGCCGGGCGATGGGCCTAGAATTCAGGGCGGCCTCAATTTGGGTGAGAAGAGTGTTCCATTCGTCGTGTGTCATCGGTGTAGACGGCAAACACCTTTTCAGGTGGAACTTCGCTGACTTCACGGCGGCTTCCCATAATCCGCCTTGATGTGGAGCTCGCGGTGGGATGAATGTCCACTCGATTGG
Organism: Beris morrisii; assembly: GCA_951812415.1. NCBI lineage: Eukaryota > Metazoa > Arthropoda > Insecta > Diptera > Stratiomyidae > Beris > Beris morrisii. Next base: position 87,171,541 of record OX638310.1, on the reverse strand, counting down.
AGCGAGTTCGTTTCGTATGCTGTCGCTGGCCTTTCCAGAGCTTCATAAAGGTGGGCCAGTTCTGATTTTGCACCAACAAATGCTTTCATGTTGTCACTATGTAGTTTCTGGCAACACCCACGTCGTGCAATAAAGGTTGCTCTCCTTTTTGAGCTCCTTCCCGCTTTCAATGTTTTTGATGTCTGCGGCGAAAACAGTTCGCTGGACATAGCGAATGATATAGTTGTACCCAATAAAATATTGTGCTCAAAACCAGTATTAATAAAAAAATTCATATTATTTTTTCACCTGTTTTAATTTTTTTTATAAAAGTGTCCGAATATTGAGTTGACTATCTGTATGTTAGAATCGTGTACAATTTTTTGAGAAGACTACTTTGCACAAAGCTTTCGCTACCTTAGAAATTGTGTCAATACGCATTATACAATCAAAAACATACTGCAGTCACAATCGGCTGCGAGCCAATCGTATGATACTCAAGATGAAATACTTAGCTCCGATTTATTTTGTAGTTGGATATAGAGTAGATTAAGGAGTACGCATGTAGTTTGTAATTTATTATCGACTCTCATTTGGGTGCTACTGGAAAGTAAAAGACAATACATTAAGTGTTCAATTTAATATCCGTAATTAGGAAATCATTGAAAATAAAATGTTCCTTTCCAAGGACTTCCACATGGGAGGTGCAGGAAGGACTCACTTAATTTCTATCATATTTATCCTTTAGCTGAAACCATTTAAAAATTAATGTGTACAAAATTTCAAATTAATATTTTCCTAGGAAAATATTCTTGAATACTTACTTTATGACTTTTTGTATGAGATGTACCCGAAGGAGTAGAAGGATTTCGCTGACAAGTAAGCTCGAACTTTGTTTTCACTCAATTTCTTAAGTTTTAGCGAGTTCCGTAAATTAAGTAAAGACATTTGTACAGAAGTTTTGTGTGGAAGCTACATTAAGGACTCATGGGAATTTTTTTCATCTTCATACCTTGAAGCCTAGCACTAACTAGAAGCGAAAACGAAATTTTCTGTCAAATCACATACAAAATCCATTAACATGTTTCTCTCGAACGAAAAATTTGTATGGAAAATTTCGGTTCGCTTTAACTGCAACTATTATAAAATCAACGTATGCAAAATTTCAAAGTCGTCGCTTAAAGCGTTCTGAAGTTATTGTTTAATAATGGTAAACACGTGACTTTTGTATGAAGAATGTTACTATTTATTGAAGTCAGTCATGGTTTTGGCTTCAAACAATTATAATTCCAGCAAAATTTTTAGAGAGCCAAAAAACAAAAAAGTACATGCAGTGACATATTCGACTTCCCGCACTTCAGAGTAAAATTTGAATCACTTCCCGATACCCGAGAAAGATACGGTTTTTTGTGTGATGTGCAGAAATGAGTGTAGAATAATAATATAAAATAAAAAAAAAATAATATAAAATAAAAAAAAAATCGATTTTTTTTTCATATTTTTTGCACCGACCCCCTTAACGGGTTCTTAAGTTATAGTGGATTCAGTAATTTGCATACATTTTTGAAGGACTTTAGTAGGCTGCTACACGAAGGACTCGTTCGATTTCCATTATATACGGAATTTTCACTTCAAACATTGAAAAGTTTATGCGTGTAAAATTTCAAGTTCCTAACCTGAAGCATTCGACCAATAAATCCTGAAAACGTGTTTTAAGGGCTCTTGTATGTAAGGTACCCGAAGGACTGGAAGGATATAGCCCATTAAAGAGCTTAGCCTTACTTTTTCCATTTTACATGTTGTGACAAAGTATCAACTTTCTAGGTCAACGCGTTCTTGAGTTATCGTGCAAACATAACGTCCGGACGGACGGATGGACAGACGGACATCAAACGGATTTGGGTTTTTTGGCCATAACTGAATACAAAATAATATACAACTTTTTTTCGTCCGAAGCTCGGTTCTACGCGTTACTAACTTTTCGGGCTCGATTCAACCTACAATACTCTATGATTTCATCTAGAGTATAATTAGCGCGTATAGCCATAGCAATGGTTATTATGACTAACAGTTTTTCCGTGTAGTGGAAAAACCGCAAATGTGACTAAAACGGTCATAAGGAAATATTTAAGTGGTTGGGAAAGATGAAACACAGAAGATGAAACTTATTATTATTATTATTTCTTTTCGTTTTAAATTGCGTTTTTATTTTTGGCATAGAAACGCTAAAGTTGACAGAGGTATTGGCTGTTTACTCTCATTGCAAGTCACCTTCGATTCTATCATAATTTGCGTTTTTTTATGAGTTCATTAAGACCCGTTCCTACGATGTTCAGTTAAGTTCTAACTAAAACTTTAACTGACAGATTTTCATACAAAACTTCCAGTTAAAGTTCCGGTTAGAGTTTAACTGAAGATCGTAATAATGGCCCTAAGCCGACGCTATTTTTATGGTTATAATTGTCATGCCATTTAGGTCGTATTCGAATACCTTGCTTCGTCTACGTCTATGTTGACGTCACAGCATAGCATTGCTATTATAACAGTTTATAAAAAGCTTAGCTAAACCGTCGAAATGGCTCAGCTGATGCTTATTTGACACTTCATAAATCAAAAATTAAATTAAATTCTATAGAAAAATTTGAGTTTTTTTACTTTTGCTAAGATTGACTGATAGCTCAGCTGTCGTAAAAGTAGTCAAGACTCGAACCGAAAAGGAATTGAGACACAGCTATGCTATGTCTGACGTCATTAACTGACTAGACGTAGACGTAGACGAAGCAAAGTATTCGAATACGACCTTAATATCATTTCTAGGTCAGTTCAAGTGAAAGCAAAACCTCGAAAATTCAATTATTAGCTGTTTTAGCAGTCGATGCGATAACGTAATGTTGAGGTCGATTGATTATTAGTTGATGATTCTGTAGTTTAGTTGTACGGTAATTAGTTAAAAATGCTACTAACGTGCCATATAGGCACAAGTTATAAGTATACCTTCTTGATGATCCAAGATGACCGATTTCTTAGTTGAAGGAACTACATCAAGTCGATCAATAATTTGATAAGTAACGTACGAGTACATCAGTACCATTTGATCTTTGTTCCTTGAGAATTTCCGATAATTTAGAACTACTAAGGTTTGAAGAAAGGTATTTTATCAAAACATTTCAAGTACGAATTGAAGGCGTAATTGCTAAAACTGCTTTCAATATTTTATTCAACAACATTAAATTCTTGGGCTTTGTCTTTTCTATGGATTTGTTTCAGAACCGTTTTTACACCACAGGTGTCCATTCATGCATCGATAGATGCTTTACCGTACGGAACTTCAGGCCGGAAATCAAGGGTTTACCAGTTTAAGTGGTTAGAGTTCGGGACAGGGAAACATTCTGATTTGTATAGCTCAAGAACCACTACTGCAGAGAGTTTAGTTTTTATATTGATTGGCTATTATAGGAACAATAAAAAAATTTTTTTTTAAAGGGGTAGTTTAGGTACGATGACGGTGGATATTTACCTATCCCAGAAATTGCTAATGAAACAAAGTTACAACTGAGAAACCACAAAGAAAAGAATATATTGGAACAGAAAAGTTGATTTTACAGTACCCTGCAGAGCTAGGTACAAAAAACTTGATCAGGACTACAAAATATTAACTTCTAATATCCTCAGTAAGTACGCTGGGAGCGGAAGTATATATGTATATTGTGACAAAACCATTAAACATAAGATGTTTTATCCCAAGAAAGCAACCCAGACTTTAATTACGAAACCAACCCAGACCATAATTTAGGGCCGGGTGTAGTCCAGTGGTAGTGTACTAGGTCTTGAAAACATTGCTTCGGCGATGTCGTGGATTCAATTCCCACTAAACGCATAAATTATTTATAAGAATTTTTCAGTTGCTATTGGCTTCGAAACATTAATATAAAAAGTGAACAGTGCGGAATGTTTAATAGGGTCACTACCCATGTGCGAAATGCCGGAGTCCAACCAGAGTTCCGTACACTGCCCAGAATTGTCATTGCATTGTCCGCCAATATTTGTCGATCGGTATTGTTTTGGTACTAACAAACCACCAGACCAGTGTGGGGCCAATCCTGGTGATCAGTACTCCCACTTAATCTGAGCCGACTTTGGTCCGAGTTGCTGGGCCTATGTCGGGCCTAGAATTGGCTTATTATTGGTGTCTAAGCTTTTTTGGCATTGGCTCGACGGTCGGCTCTATATTGGACACATTTTGGTAGAAATATTTTTTGTTTCTCAACAGATCAATTGATTAGGTTTCAACCCTATTACGAGAATGTGTCAGATTGGTCTAGTGGGTAGCGTAGCGGACTAATGTGTGACGGGACCATGGTTCGAATCCGAGAGTGTGCAAGGTGTGTAAGTAAAATTAATTCGCAATTTTCAAACAAATAATAATAGCAAAATAAATTCGTAGTAAGTAAAAAAAAAAATAATAATAATTTTATTTTTGTTTCTTTTCTTTACTGAGGCCCAGTATCGGGCCAGAGTTTCACCAAGAGTAGGACCGGTGTGATCAAATCGACATTGGCTCGGCAATGATTTGGTCTAGGCCACATACTGGGCCCGAAACATTAGCCAGTACTGGCAACTCTGGCACCAGTACTAAGCCTGTGCTGTGCCGTTCTGCTTTTCGTACATGGGTACTGAAGGATTTAACAGATGAGTTCTGTTTACATTCTTATCAGATTCACAAACATCATCAGAGCTACCAGACAGTAATTGATTTGTTATAGGCAACATTGCTGTTCTGGTAGATCATATCGCAGCCAAACTGCACTAAAAATTAGTAACACCTACTAGTACACAGCCATTCCCGGTTCGATTTCTGACCTCCCATAACCAAGCTGACTGAACTGTGCACTACTGTGTATTAAAGGCTAACCACCTAAGTCCAGTTCGGTATCCATAAAAAACATACTGCAGTCACGATCGGCTGCAAGCCAATCGTATAATACTCTAGATGAGTACGCCGATTTATATTGTAGTTGGGGATAAAGTAGAATTGCGTGTGTGCATGTTGTATGTCCTTTATTAAGGACTGCCATTAGATTGCTACTCAAAACTAAAAGACAATATTCAGTGTTTAATTTCATATCTTAAACTGGGTAAGTTATCGAAAAAAATGTCCTTTTCGAAGGACTTTCACATGGGAGGTGCAGGAAGGACTCACTCGATTTCATACATATTTATCCTTTTCCTTGGAACCATTTAAAAATGAACGTGTACAAAATTTCAAATTCGTAGCTTGAAGCGTTCAAAAGTTATTGAAAAATATTGTTGAACACGTGTCTTAACACTAAACCTACCGAAACTACATGTATACCTATTCCTACCACAGCGGGTCAAGTGACCCGTCTTTAAAATGTTATATATATATTATACTATGTATAGTGAAAAATGTAGCACAAATTGGTACATGAATTAAGCAATTTTTCCAAATAACGATTCAAAAATATTTATTTATTAAATTTAAAAATATGATAATGTTATTTAGAAAAAATTCTGACAAAAAGTTTAAAATGGGTCATTTGACCCGTCGTGGTAGGTTTAGTGTTAAGGACATTTTGTATGGCAGCTACCAGAAGGAGTAAAAGGATTTCGCTGATTATTAAACTCGAACTTCGTTTTTACTCAAAAACAATTTGTACAAAATTTCCAATTCATAGTTAAAAGATTATTTGAGTTATAGTAAGTTCCGTAAATTAAGTGAAGACGTTTTGACAGGATATTTGTATGGCAGCTACACGAAGGACTAATAGGATTTTCTTCATAATCAGCTCATTCAGCTCCAACTATTGGAAAAATAACACATACAAAATTTTAAAGACGTAGCTTAAACCCTTCTGAAGTTATCGGCCAATATTCTTAAACACGTGTTTTAAGGACATTTTGTATGGCAGCTACCAGAAGGAGTAAAAGGATTTCGCTAACTAGTAAAGTCGAACTTTCTTTTCACTCAAAACTAATTTGTACAAAATTCCGAATTCGTAGCTGAAAGATTACTTGAGTTATAGTGAGTTTCGTAAATTAAGTGAATACATTTTGACAGGATATTTTTATGGCAGCTACACGAAGGACTAATAGGATTTTCTTCATAATCATACATTTAGCTCTAACTATTGAAAAAGTAAAAAAAGTATGAAGCATAAAGTATAAAATTTCAAAGTTGTAGCTTCAGGCGTTCCAAAGTTATTGGTCAATATTCTTGAACACGCGTTTTAAGGACATTTTGTATGGCAGCTACCCGAAGGAGTAGGACGATTTTGCCCGTTAACGAACTTAGCCTTACAAATTCAACCAAACATCCAGATTCAAAATTTCAAGATCCTAGGTGAAGCGTTCTTGAGTTATCGTGTTCACGGACAGACGGACGGACGGTCGGACGGACGGACGGACGGACGGACGTCAAGCGGATTTGAGGTTTTTGGCCACAAATAAACAAAAAATAATATATAACTTTTCTTCGTCCGAGGCTTGGTTCTATGCGTTACAAACTTTTGGGCTGGATTAAACTTATAATACTCTATATGATTTCATCTAGAGTATAAAAACGTGGTCTATTTTTTTTAGTTTTTTTCGTGATCTTTTCTCTCCAATTTTTCCTTATGGATTTTCTAGGTTGAATTAGTAAGGAATAAGTATTGTCATTTTACTCTGGATTTTTTTTTGGTTTTTCATTATTTGCTATTTATGTTTATATACTTGGTTTAAAATTTGCGATTATGGGTGATTATTGAAAGCGATTTAATAAAATCTTTATATTTTATTGATTTTAATCAAATTGTGTTTTACTTGAAATCACGGTGAACCCCTAACTCGCAATAATACTATACTATAAATAACCAAAAATTTGACACAAAAAAATTTTTTTAATTGTATCATTTTTATCATACTAATTCTTCGAGTAGACAAAGTTTCAAGTATCGACAATGGTTCTTAGTGGAAATAAAAATATATAAAAATTAATATTTTTTTTTATTTTTAAGTATACCTAAGTGTTTTTAAATACCAAAAGTTAAGTCATAAATTTTGAGTCCTTTAGAGATGAACTGCACTTACCTGAAAAAATAGAATATTTGGTTAAATTAATTAAAATAATAATAATTGAAAAGTATTTACGACAATTTTTAAATTCAATAGTTTTTGTTTATGGGAGATAGAGGTCTTAAAAGTGGTATATGTATAAATATATTATATTTAAAAAATCAGGCTCATCTGAGACATGAACGAACTTTTCTGCCGTATTTTTTCTGACGTGTAAAGTTTGTTTTTCTTCATTCTACATTTTTTAGTTATCCGCCATTTTGTTTTTTTTAAGCTAGGTCAGAGCCCTCTGAACTATAGCCGCGCAACTGAATTGAACATCTAAAAACAGAGTCATAACAAACATGACAGCTCCATACAAATCGCAACAATTTTGTATGGGGGTGCATGACTTGGATGATAAAAACCAAGTTTTCTATTAAAGTGCAAGCTTTTATTAGGCAAAGCAAAGTTAAAAAGTTTATACACATATTTAGAAATGAGAATTAGACTAGTTTTCTCATCTGGAATTGAGTTTTCATAGAAAAAATTAGGATGATAAAAATATCGCAATTTTCAGCAATGTCGGCATTCCGCCATTTAAAAACTGTGCAGTTAAATTGCTTATTTTTTTAAAGACAATTGTTGTTATATGAAACACATTGCATGTAGCTATGATTCTGAATATTTGTTATTCAGTATCAACTCTAGAAAGTTCGTTAATTCCAAAGTTTTGTATTAAAACAGCGGCCTTTGGGATAATAAAATATTGTTACGAATCCGTTCCATAAAAGATTCTCCAATGAACTGGTATATTTTCGCGTTTCGATCCGGGACGTCACACATCAGCTAAAAACTGAGGCATTTCTCACGACGAACTGTCATATGTGCGCGGCTTGAGTTGAAGTCGGCGTTGGCTAGGTATGTTAGTATATTTATAAGTAATCCACAAACTTGGATCCATCATTTTAAAATTTGAAAGAAAATACTTTAAAAGTTCTATGTTAATATTTTTAAACAATTCTAGGTATGTATTGTGAAATAAATTGAAATATGCGTCATGAACAAAGCATCAGAGTTTAATACAATTGCGTCAACTATTGAACCATTGTTGGTTAAGACATCATAATATTAAGCACTCTAATCGGACATTAAGTGTCATAGGCTTAAATTGAAGTACAAATTAAACTAATAAAAGCAACACCCATATATATTTCGATTGTGTTTATGATTAATTTTCAAACATTCAGTAAAACACTTTAAGGACAGGTATCAGTCGAAAAAATGCCTCAATTTTAGTTTTTTTTTGGATTTTAAATAAATATGTATGGAAAAAACTATTGGCGGCTTTTATTGAGGTACAAATGAAGAATAATTGTGAATTTTTCATAAAAAAATATTACAAAATGGCGGCTCCAGCTCCCATGACGTAAGGCCGCGATCAGCGTGAGTTGATGCACGCGATACCTTCTACAGCCTTGTCAACTGATCTGAAACCAAAAATCCAAAAATTTTATGAAACTAGAGTAAATTTGCGGGGCCCTAAAGTTTTCCAATTTTGAAAAACGCCCTGAGACTAAAATGGCAGCTTTTTGAAGAAAAACACCACTTTTTCACTCTTTTTTTGGCTTAATAACTCAAATAAAAAAATGTGCAATAAAAAAAAAAAGCTGGACGTTAGGGCCCCCAAATTTAATTTACTTTCTTTTAAGCTTTTATTCATTAAAGTCGGTTCATTCGTTGAAGCTGTAGAACGTACCGCGCTCCGGAAAAAGGTTTCGAGAAAAACGCGTTTAAAGTTTGACGTTATAAAAAATCGTATTTCAGTGTTTGTTCCACCGTTCCACAAATCTGTCTGTAACTCGTGAAATACATTCGATATCGAAATATCCTTTTGTCCACGTATTCTCAATAACTTAAGGATAAAAATTTATAAAAAAAAATTCATTTTTTCATCGTCATGAACTGATACCTGGCCTTAATCAAGCAGCTTCAACGGTCGCAATCTACAAACTGAAATGCGTTCAAAATGCTCAAGGTAAGAAACAAAATTAATAGGTATGACTCTTCTTTCGCGACTACAACAATATTGGTTCGAGGCAGTATTGTTATCATAACACATCAAATAATGAAGTAGGTTTTTATAAATTAAAAGACTTTTGATGCAGTAACAGCTTTCCGCTCCAATATTTCCAAGGAGAAGATGTATGATTCAGCTTTCTAAGGTCAGAAACTGAAAGTTGGCAGCAGTTGACAGTTGTATGTATACATGGGAGGTCAAAAAGTTCTGGGCATTGGGTAGGAATTAACCATAAATACTAGTTTATATAATACCATAGTGTAAATACTACTTTTGAGACGGAACCTGACATTATCAAGTCAAAGTCGAAGAAAATTTAGAATATTTAGAAAATTGAGTTTTGTGCCATTATTATGTACATACAAAGGTGATCTAAAACATTTAAAATTATCCAAGAAGAAATTTCAACGGTTTTCAATAGTTGCTGCCCTGCCCCATTGATTACACAATTTAATTGATCGTTTTTGTTCTACAAACCATTGGGATCTTCGTTAATATTTTTTTGAACGAATTTGGGACGTCTCATCTGAGTTTTGTCTCGAAGCTACTCCTCCTTTTTCCCGGAGAAGGATTGGTAGCTTAAACCCGAAAACTTTGAAGGTATGAAGTATGTATGATTATTGGAAATAGGATTTTCGATATTGTTAAAAATGAGGTAGTAGATGTAAGGTCAAGCGCAGGACCACATCATGGATGGGATTCGAACCAACCGTCGAGCAATTAATAAGACTAAACAGCTCTATTTGACTGTCAAATTCAAATTCAAATAGTTTATTGGCAATATATCTAGTACAATAGTTATATAGAGTATTAAACATTAAATGTGGGCTAACACTACATCAGCATTAGCTGATCTACCAGTGTTTGCTAAACAATTTTCGCTTGCTACTATTAGGTTAACAATAAATTCTCTTTTTTTTTTTTTACATAATACAGTTGTTTGGGCCTGGAAAGCCAAGAAAACCAGGCTCTGTCTTTATAACGATGAATAAATAAATAGAAACAACACACGCGTATAAATACATTACTGCGTATTGCCCAATTAGGCTTCGGCTTCTTTTTATAAAATTTTTTTATTAATAAATGTGAGTCGAGCTTGTGAAGGGAAAAGTGGAAAGTCATTCAACTAGTAATTTAAAAATCCAGAATACAAAATAAAACAGAAATAAAAAATAAATCTTTCTCTTTCTTGTACTTAACCTATCCTATGCTCCACAGTCCCTTCGCTCTTCGGTAGTTACTTTAGCTTTTGCTATAATCATCTTAATATAGTAATTACAAGTTAATTTACTTTAAAATAAGGCAATAGAGAGTTCTATCTCTTTATTGTTACATCATATTTTACCAGAAGGGTGTGCTTGAGGTGGTAATTTAACTGTTAGAGCAGAGTCCACCGTATTCCTAAAATACGGAGGTCTGCCCGGCAACTTGGGATTAGCGCCCTTCTGACAGTTGTACAAGGTACAAAGTTACTTAGCATAGTTTATTTAAATGTTTATTTTTTTAAATGTTTTAAATGTTTATTTATTTGAATAATAGGTTACATTGTTTAATTGGCTTAAGGAATCAGTCTAAATTTCCTGGCAGTTCATGGGGCCCAATCTCAAAGATAAGCCTATTTAAGTCATTGCAATTGAATCTTCTGTTATAAAAAGTTAACCGGTTTTCGTTGTCTGTTATTAATTTTTTTGTATGTAGAAAGTAGAGAAAAGACGGAGGGAAGTTTTTATATCTAAACTTTTGGGAAGGTTGGCCATAGGTAAGGTTGAGAAAATCAGGACTGATCAGTCTACTTAGGTCAGAGACATTGCTAAACTCGAGTTTTTTAAAGTTTTTTATAAAATTACCAACTAGGAAGTTGTCAATTGTTCTAAATTTCTTGAATTTCCCATATAACTTTTTCTTTGAGATTCTCCTAAAGACTTCTGGATCACTTCTTAACCTAGTAAAAGCTTCTTTCTGGGGCAGAGATTTGTAAAGTATTTTTCGCTCAAAAACCCTAAGGCGGTTCATCTGAGCGGAGGAGGCCGAGCACCAGCCCGGAAAGCCATAGGTTAGTATGGGCCTAATGAGCTGCTTATAACTGAAGTGTTTAAGGTCCGTTTTGAAGGTAATTTTTTTGAAGAGATTATTTAGTAGGTTGAAGGCTATTCTGGCTTTATTTATAATCGCATCAATATGCTTGATGCATTTACCTTTTTTGTTCAGTATTATACCTAAGTACTTTATTTCGTTAAGCACTTTAATTTCCCTACCACCTAGGTAGATTTTGACATTAGAGTTTATTTTGAAGGCCTTGTGCTTGCCACTTAGGAAACCTTCATAAGTTCTAAAGAGTATTGCCGAGCATTTATCATAGTTGAATTGGAGTTTCCATTTATTGCAGAAGCTATGTATATTTCTTAGGTGGGAGTTTAGAATTTGGATGGAGTTTTGTACGTCCCTGTCTGATCTTAAAAGGATTATATCATCTGCAAAAAGTAGTGTATTAATTCCCGTCGCATTTCCACAAGGAATGTCGTTTATGTACAGATTGAAGAGCATTGGTCCATGGATTGAACCTTGGGGAACACCAGCTCTGATCTCTGAGGAATTAGATGTAGCATTATTAATTTTGACCGACATTTCCCTGTTGGATAAGAAGCTATGGAGAGTTTTAACTAAGTGAAGGGGGAAGTAAGCCTTTAGAAGCTTATAGATTAGTCCATTCGACCATACGGTGTCGAAGGCTTTCCTAAGGTCAAGTGAGCAAGCCAAGGTTGGGGCTTTAGCTCTATTTCCTTCATATATCTTTTCCATTAGCAGAGTGATGGCTTGCCCTGTAGATTTTTGTCTGACAAAACCAAATTGCGTTTTTAAGAGAATGTCTCTATCTTCGCAGAGTTCGTTCAGAGAAAGGCTAATAATTGACTCAAAGAGTTTACCCATGCAGTCCAAGAGGGATATAGGTCTGAAGAGTTGGTTGAGGCATCCCCAACTTTTGGGACGGGTACCACAATGGCTTTTTTCCAGGCTTGAGGAAAGTAGCATAGGTTCAGAGCGTTATTAAAGATTATAGCCAGGTGGTTGTCGGATTGGGGGGAAGTTTTTTTATTAGATAGTTGGAGATTCCATCAGGGCCTGCTGTTTTTTTTTAATTTTTTCTTTTAATGATTGATCTAATCCACTCAGCATTGGTAAAGATTCTTTGTTCATCAGTAGTACTTTCGAAGATTCCGTTTGCCGGAAACTCATTTGAAAAATTGATTAGGGGATCGGAAGGGGAAGTTACTAGTTGGTTGATTCTATTGTTCACTACAGATTCGGTAATTGAACAGCAGTTCGGTGCGGGGTTGTTGTGTACTGCTGCGAAGTAATGCAGCAGCTGCTCAGCACTATCGCTATTACTAGTGCAGTTTTCAAGCAGTGGAAGGGGTGGTTTTTTATAAGTCCCCGCCAGGGCTTTTATGGTTTTGAAGAAATTTGGTCTTGCCCTGAGGTCTTTGAGCTTAGTCTCAAAGGAGCTCTTATACTTGATACTTATTTGTTCTTTTATTATCTGGGTTAACCTTTTAATTTGTGACAGTAGTCTGTTGTCCTGCCTACCTGTGATGAACCATCCTCTACGAAGGTTTTTCTTTTTTTTGATAAGCACCACAGTAGTACATTCATCAAGTGTTAGGATGCTGTTTGGGATAACTTTGGGGGGAAGCATGGTTCAAGTCATCAGAAATGATGAAGAAGTCAATAAAGGAGAAAGAAGCTGAGTTTAGTCTCGTGGGATTATAGGTAAACAGATGCTTGGCGTTAAGAATGGCTAAGTTTAAGTTCAGCCATCTGCTAAGGAATATGCCATTTCTGTTATTATTGTAGTTCAACCAGTCTGTATGTTTGGCGTTGAAATCGCCTCCAATTACGATCTTATCCCCCTGCTGAATTTGGGCGAAAAGACTATCAAGATCAGATGTCGAGAGATTGTCAGGTTTTACGTAGATAGCGACAAAGAAGTAGGTGATGTTGTCTCTGATCAACTTAATAGCAGTGTACTCAGTTGCAGTGATGTCTCTGAATTGAACTTTGATTGCATTATATTTTGCTTTGATTAGGATAGCTGTCCCCCCTCCAGGAGACCCCCTATCAGATCTGAAGAGCTTATAGTTCCTATAATTAATATTATGGTAGGATTTGAGTCTTGTTTCCGAGATAAGTACCACGTCAGGGTTATTTTCAGAGGTTAGATTTGCCAGATCATGTCTTCGAGCATGATTAGCCAACGAGTTAACATTGACTGCCAGAAGTTTGAAGTTCCTGAGAGAGTCAAGTTCTGTAGGAAGTTTCTAATATAAAGTTGATCAGCGCGCTCTTTTTTTGGCTTAAGTCCTTGGAGCTGTTGTAGCTTAGCATAAATGAATCTATTAACTTATTTAAGTCTACGTAGCTGCACCCAAAAGTCTCATTGGCTGCCTTATCGAGCAGCTCAGTGAGTCCGAACTTGTGGGGAGAGGGAGTACTTGATGTACCCGGCCTGGGAGCAGGCAGAGAAGAGTTCTTACTCAGAACCTGAGCAAAACTTAAACCAGGCATTAGGTGGCTAGAGAATTGTTTATTTGCCTGGAAGGAAGCTTTGTTGGCAATTTTTTTTGCAGTGTTGTTTTTCTTTTTTGTAAGAACATCTTGAATAGCTGGGCAGCCTCTAAAGTTGGCCGTGTGGCCATACTCATTGCAGAGCACACATGCTACTTGGGTCCCGGGGCCAGGGACTAGAGGGCACTCTCCTCTAGGGTGTTCTTTTAGGCATTTCACACACCTGTGTGCCATGCGACAGTTAGCAGAAACATGTTGGCAGTTGAAGCACTGTATTAGATCGGTTCTGTTGAGCCTTTCTATGACAACTCTTTGGTTTAATAGAGTTTTGATTTTTAGAAAGTCATCAATCTTTGCTTTTGGTTTAATCTGCAGGATAAAGTAGTTCAGTTGAGGAAATTTTTTACTAACGAACGGAAGGATCTTTACAATGCCTATGAGGCCTCTGAGGGTAAGTTCTTCAAAGATATCATCTGAGTCGATACCTGGGGCCAACCTTTTAATAATCAAATTGGACATTTTGTCTTCCTTGAGGGTGTGGGAGAAAAAGTTAATTTTACCTTTGTTATTTTCTAGTATTCTAATGACAACCTCGTGGTCCTCCTTGTTGTTGCGTAGACAGGTTGCTTTTCGGTAAGTTGGGCAGCCCGGCTGCGCGATTAATTTTAATATTATTAGAGTTCTTTTTGGGGGCTTTATCTTTGAGTGAAGGTGAAGGTGAAATCAAAGGAAGGCCAATCAGCATTATCAGTCTTGTTAGCAAAATTAAAACCTATAGTATCTTTTTTAACAAAATTGGTTTTATACTTATGAGCTAGGTTAAGGCAAGTACCTGTGTCTTCATTGCTGGTTTTTTGGTCTTGTGTTACGGACCGCAAATCCAAGGTAGAGCTGCACATAGATGCGTCATCATCCTCCTCCATAGAGGCGGCAAGAGGAGAGTATTTGTTACCGGAGGTGATAAGTTGTTGGGTGAGTTTGCTTCCAACCGGCTTAGCCTGCTTACATTTCTTTCTTTTGGCACTATTCGCGGGTGCCGACTTTTGCATAAGTAGGACACTTTGTTTGTCGTACTCGTCCTTCAGGTGAGCGAACTCAAGAGCCAGGGCATTAAGCCTGGACACGAGGTCGGACTTCTGTAGTTCTAATTTATTAATGGCTTCAGCTTGCGTTTGTTGAGGTAACAGGTGCTGACCAATAGTGGGCGAGTCCAGCGAGCACTCGTATATAATTTGAGGAACTGGGACCACATGTTCCGATAACTGTTGTTGTTGTTGTTGAATTTGGTGCTGCGCTAGGTCCGCAGTTTCAAGAAAAGCAGGATTATTTTCCACAGCGTTTATATATGGGTGGCTAGCTGGTGAATTAGATGTGCTTGCATCTTCATCATGACTGCTAGCTCCGTATTGCTCGTTGATCAGGGATTTTTGCTCTGCCGAGAGGAGATTTGCAACGCTGCAAAGTTGATCCATTGGCGAATCGGAAATATAATTAAAATTTACTAGTTTAGCATAATCGGCACTGAGAATAAAGTTTTTTACCCGAGATGGGTCGTCCGCGGAGGATTCACTCGCCCGTAGGGCACCCTCATCTTCTCCGATAGTTCTTGGTTGAGGTTCAATTTTACTGAGGATAGCTTAGTAAGGCGCAACACATGGAAGGCCCACGCGGAGCTGAGATCCCTTGAGCGCACACCGTATAACGGTTTAGAAGTCTTAATGCTGTTGAACCACAAGGGATTCATTAAATTTTTTACGATTCGTAATTAATATGTTGAATTAACACTTCACAATGTAAACTTGAAAAGTCAAGATGGCGACCGCGTCGATTGCTTTTTGTACTTTTTGTATCACAGAACTTTTAATTTTAGTCACTGTCAAAGAGACGTCTGCTCAGTTGCGCTGCTCAGAGTCAACCTTCCCTATTTGACTGTAATTTTGACACTTTATAAAGGGTTTTCCAATAGGGACTTGACAACTTTGAATTCAATTTGTGAACGCACCCTTTCACTAATCATCGAACTGTCACTGTCAATTTATTCAGTAAACTTAACATTTTTATCATGGTAAAGTACACGAAGGAACAACGTCTGCAAATTATAAAAATTTACTACAGAAATTCGGAGTCGGTGACCGCTACTTTAAGAGCGTTAACTCCGATTTTCGGTCGTAATTCTCGCCCTAGTAGACAGGCAGTAACAAGTTTAGTGCAAAAATTTGAGTCTACATATTCGTTGTGTGATGTTGCCGTGCCAGTGAGACAACGGGTTGGTCGAAGTGTCGAAAATATCGCTGCCGTTGAAACGTCCGTAGCAAATGATCCAAATCAGTCAATTCCACGGCGTTCTCAAGTGTTGGGCATCGCCCAGACCACGTTATGGTGAATTTTGCGTAAGGATCTTGGTTTACACCCATACAAGATCAAGCTGACTCAAGAATTGAAGCCGATGGACCATTTGAAGCGACGTACGTTCTCCGATTGGGCTCTGGAAAAGATGCGCCAAGATGATCAATTTCATCGCAAAATCATCTTCAGTGACGAAGCTCATTTTTGGCTCAGTGGGTTCGTCAATAAGCAAAATATGCGTTATTGGTCCGGTGAAAATCCACATGTGCTTCATGAAAGACCACTTCATCCACAAAAAATAACTGTTTGGTGCGGTTTGCATGCTGGCGGCGTCATAGGGCCATATTTTTTCGTCGACGATAATGATCGTCACGTTACTGTGAATGGTAATCGTTATCGCGCCATGATTACCGATTATTTTTGGCCCGAATTGGAAGATATGGACTTGGACAACATGTGGTTTCAACAGGACGGTGCCACAAGCCACACAGCACACGTTACAATCGATTTATTGAAGAGTAAGTTTGATGAGCGTGTTATCTCAAGAAATGGACCAGTCGATTGGCCGCCTCGTTCGTGCGATTTAACGCCTCTGGACTTTTTTCTTTGGGGCCACGTCAAGTCGTTGGTCTATGCCAACAAGCCGACGACGTTGGAAGAGCTCAGAGCCAACATTGAACACGAAATAGCAGCCATTTCGGCCGAAATGTGTGGCCGAGTCATCGAAAATTGGGTCCAACGAATCGACCGCTGCAAACGTGCCCGCGGTGGCCATATGAACGAAGTCGAGTTCCATTCATAAATGTTTTGATTGTACTTCAACCCGATAATAAAGTTTTTGAAATATCTCAAATGGTTTGCATTTTATTTTGAAAAAAAGTTGTCAAGTCCTTATTGGAAAACCCTTTATAAGCATTTGGATTCATGTTTCAAGCAGAGCAGATCCCTATAAAAATACAAATCAACTGACACTTCGAATTAATCGATTCTCTTCTTTACTACGCAATAAATTCATTATTAAACTTCGTACTTTCATTGAAGAACTGGGTGAATTGATGTAGTCTATCAAAAGAAACAAAATACAAAAACATCACCCATAACGTTCAGCTTCATTATAAATAATAATAAAAGACGATGTGATGAAATTTTTTTTTTACCCACCTATGCACTGACTTATTAGCTTCTTCTAATCAATCGTGCTATGCTAAAGCCCACTGCTATTTCATTTCAACTGTAAATTAAACATTTCATCCTCGATACCGTTCTAGATATGGCTAATTCATAAAGTACATTCTCATACGTCACTTCGAACTGTCAATACGTCAGAATGGAATTTGGTATCTGTTACACTAGCTACTGACAGTTGATTGAATGGAATCTTCTAGTTTATATCTTAGCTAGCGTGGAGTTTGCGCTTTTTTTTAGGTAAAATATTGGAAAAACTTTTCCAATTCAGTAACGAGAATCTTAAGACACGTTTGAGAAGTACATGGCGAGAAATTGATTTCTTCCGGTAAAAAAGGAGTAGAAGAAAGAAAATCATTCTCGAGGCATTTTCGAACGGAAATACACTTTTCGTGACCTTGTTATAGTCACGCGTCAGTTGTGCTGATGGATAATTTGTTACCATTCCGTGAGCATCCACCTGTCAGGCATTCGTATTTCTGCTAACCTAATTTCGCGTGGAGTTCAGCGAATTGAATTGCACAAACACGCAAACTTCAGACAGACCATAAAAACATTGCAGCAATACGAAATTCCGAATTCTAATAACAGACAGTAGCGTTCTGTGTTGCGCAGGACATGCAATTTTCCTTCAGCTATTGGTTGTGGTCTTGTCCTGAATTTGGCCTACCGTCAGCCAGCTCTTTACTGCAGTGAAACTACCAGATCATCGATTTTTCCAAGGTATAAGGTATATAAATATGGCTTCTGTGTGACGGTTTTACTTATTTTGTAATTTTAGTTTATAGGTTATCGATCATTGGAATTGACTAATTGTCGACTTTATTTGTTTCTATGAAATAAAATTAATGTATTTTATGTAAGGCACAGGCAGCGCGACCAGGGACAGGGTTGATTTTGATAACGATGATATTTAAATTATGTAAATCGAAGCAGTCATGTTGTAATTTATGTAAAGAGAGGGGTAGTTTCAGATATTAGGATTTTTTTTGTTGCAGTGGCCTAGTTGAGGCTGGTAAATTTTGACAAACGCTATTCGAAGAGGCTTTGATGACATTTATAGTACGGAAACAAAAATAGTACGCAAACGGACTAACTACACTTAGTCGAATCTGTGACTAGGTTAGTTGCAGATTCGACAACCATGAGCTTGCTCGCCGGAAACCGATTCATTATAAATATAAATAATTCAGAAAATTACGCCTTTGGAACCGCATACATGAAGGAAAGGCTACACATTTTTATACATCAAAACACAAAAAGCTGGAATTTCGGTATGCACTCATGCCAAAGGTTAAGTCCGTAGGCGCTTCAGATATAATCGAAAAAAAGCTGATTTAAGCAATAATCGATATTAAACCCCCTGAGAGTGTAAGTCAGGAATTCTGATAAATCTTTTAGGTTTAATGAGATTGAATTAACTTTCACTACTATGGGCTTTATAAGTAATGATCTAAAAATTAATTTCAGGATTTTACGATATCCTACCTCTAACAGGGTGCAAAATAATTGTGTACGTTTTTACGAATTCCGACACAACACTTAAGTCGGATGAGACATCGTCCAAAAATCTGTTTCAGAATTTTGGATATTCAACCCAAAAAGGACTATGTTGATATTTTATCTCCTACGTTTCTATTGAAATTTAAAAAAAAAATACGTAAATACTCGTACATAAAAAAAATCTGCCAACAGTCTCGGCGCAACTTTATTATTTTTAGGGTAGAAGTCCGTTAAGCGTTTAATGCTGATATACGGTGTATGTTACTATTTGACTCACAACCTAAAGAATAACCAGGAGGGTATTTGGAACGTTATTTTTTAGATTATCAGTTGCAGTAACTTACACCGCTTCTTAGCATTAAACGCGTCACGGACTTCTACCAAAAAAGTAATAAGGTTCCACTCACACTCAGAGAAAAGGTATGGTAGTATTAAAAATGCGCCCTAATTAATAAGACAATGTGAAATTAACTATATAAAATTGTTATATCATAAGCAAAATTATCAAAATAACTAAAAAATAGTTAATACAATGCCTTATACAGGGTGGGCCATCTAGTGGTTTCTTTTTAAATCATAGGTTATTTTGACACTGAAAGCTGTTTCCCGCTCGAAATCTTGACAGAAAGTCAGTATCATACCTCCACTTGACGTCCGCTTGACGTCCGTCCGTCTGTCCGTGAACACGATAACTCAAGAACGCCTTCACCTAGGATCTTGAAATTTTGAATCTGGATGTTTGGTTGAATTTGTAAGGCTAAGTTCGTTGACGGGCAAAATCGTCCTACTCCTTCGGGTAGCTGCCATACAAAATGTCCTTAAAACACGTGTTTAAGAATATTGGCCGATAATTTCAGAAGGGTTTAAGCTACGGCTTTGAAATTTTGTATGTGTTATTTTTTCAATAGTTGCAGCTAAATGTAAGATTATGAAGAAAATCCTATTAGTCCTTCGTGTAGCTGCCATACAAATATCCTGTCAAAATGTATTCACTTAATTTACGAAACTCACTATAACTGAAGTAATCTTTCACCTACGAATTCGGAATTTTTTTCAAATTAGTTTTGAGTGAAAAGGTAGTTAGAGTTTACTAGTCAGCGAAATCCTTTTAACCCATCTGGTAGCTGCCGTACAAAATGTCCTTAAAACACGTGTTTAAGAATATTGGCCGATAACTTCAGAAGGGTTTAAGCTACGTCTTTGAAATTTTGTATGTGTTATTTTTTCAACAATATTTATGAAGAAAATTCTATTAGTCCTTCGTGTAGCTGCCATACCAATATCCTGTCAAAACGTCTTCACTTAATTTACGGAACTTACTATAACTCAAGTAATCTTTTAGCTATGAATTGGAAATTTTGTACAAATTAGTTTTGAGTAAAAACGAAGTTTGAGTTTACCAATCAGCGAAATCCTTTTACTCCTTCTGGTAGCTGCCATACAAAATGTTCTTAAGACACGTGTTCAACAATATTTATACTCTAGATGAAATCATATAGAGTATTATAAGTTTAATCCAGCCCAAAAGTTTGTAACGCATAGAACCAAGCCTCGGACGAAAAAAAGTTATATATTATTTTTTGTTTATTTGTGGCCAAAAACCTCAAATCCGCTTGACGTCCGTCCGTCCGTCTGTCCGTGAACACGATAACTCAAGAACGCCTTCACCTAGGATATTGAAATTTTGAATCTGGATGTTTGGTTGAATTTGTAAGGCTAAGTTCGTTTACGGGCAAAATCGTCCTACTCCTTCGGGTAGCTGCCATACAAAATGTCCTTAAAACACGTGTTCAAGAATATTGGTCGATAACTTCAGAAGGGTTTAAGCTACGACTTTCAAATTTTGTATGTGTTATTTTTCCAATAGTTGGAGCTAAATATATGATTATGAAGAAAATCCCGTTAGTCCTTCGTGTAGCTGCCATACAAATATCCTGTCAAAAGGTATGCACTTAATTTACGAAACTCACTATAACTCAAGTAATCTTTTAGCTACGAATTCGGAATTTTGTACAAATTAGTTTTGAGTGAAAAGAAAGTTCGACTTTACTAGTCAGCGAAATCCTTTTACTCCTTCTGATAGCTGCCATACAAAATGTCCTTAAAACACGTGTTCAAGAATATTGGTCGATAACTTCAGAAGGGTTTAAGCTACGACATTGAAATTTTTTATGTGTTATTTTTCAAATAGTTAAAGCTAAATATATGATAATGAAGAAAATCCTGTTAGTCCTTCGTGTAGCTGCCATACAAATATCCTGTTAAAATGTCTTCACTTAATTTACGGAACTCACTATAACTCAAGTAATTGTTTAGCTATGAATTCCGAATTTTGTACAAATTAGTTTTGAGTGAAAACGAAGTTCGAGTTTACTATTCAGCAAAATCCTTTTACTCCTTCTGGTAGCTGCCATACAAAATGTCCTTAAGACACGTGTTCAACAATATTTTTCGATAACTTATGAACGCTTCAAGCTACGAATTTGAAATTTTGTACATGGTTCCAAGGAAAAGGATAAATATGTAAGAAATCGAGTCCTTTCTGCACCTCTCATGTGAAAGTCCTTCAAAAAGGATTTTTTTTTCGATGACTTAACCAGTTCAAGATAAGAAATTAAACACTGAATATTGTCTTTTAGTTTTGAGTAGCAATCTAATGGCAGTCCTTAAGAAAGGACATACAACATGCACACACGTAATTCTACTTTATCCCCAACTACAATATAAATCGGAGTTCAGTATTCATCTAGAGTATTATACGATTGGCTTGCAGCCGATCGTGACTGCAGTATGTTTTGAAAAGAAGTTTTGACCGAAATGAAGCACCCACCGCGCCTGCTGTACGCAAGTTTGTGCAAAAAGTTCGTGAGACTGGCATGCTAGTGGGCAACACTCATGGCCCCCGTCGTCGTACGGTGCGCACAGACGAGAATGTGGCTGCTGTAGCCGAGAGTGTGAGACTCACTCCACGAACATCAACTCGCCGTCGATCTCAACAGCTCAACATTTCACGCACTAGCCTGAGGAGAATTCTGCACAAAGATCTCGGATTATTCGCTTACAAGGTCTAATTGACTCAGCAATTAAAGGCGCACGACCATCCGCTTCGTTATCGCTTCGCAATTTGGGCCTAAGAGCAGCTTGAATTGGACAACGATTTTGGGCGAAAAATCGTCTTTTCTGAGGAGGCGCATTTTCATCTCGGCGGCTACGTTAACAAACAAAATTGCCGCATCTGGGGCTCGGAATAACCCGCACGTTATTGTCGAGAAGCCAATGCATCCACAGAGAGTGACAGTTTGGTGCGGATTGTAGAGTGGTGGCATCATTGGACCATTTTTCTTCGAAAATGAGGCTGGGAACAACGTTTCGGTCAACGGTGAACGTTACAGAGCCATGTTATCCGACTTTTTTTTTACTGAATTTAAAGACATGGATTTGGACGACCTCTGGTTCATGCAGGATGGCGCGCCATGCCACACAGCCCATGCCACAATCGATCTTTTACGCACCAAATTCCCAAATCGTGTTATCAGCCGTCTTGGCGATGTCAATTGGCCGCCTCGGAGCTGCGATTTGACCCCTTTGGATTTTTTTTTGTGGAGAACCGTGAAGGACCGATGTTATGCCAATAATCCAGAAACGATTCAAGCACTTAAGGCCAATATCATCCAAGCAATCCGTGAGCTACAGCCCGAAACCATCAACAAGGTCTTGGAAAATTGGAGTGACAGAATGCGCTACTGCGCAGCCAGCCGAGGCAGCCACTTGAACGAAGTTGTGTTCCATCATTAATGGGAATGTTTACTCTTACTAATAAAGTCATAATACATGGAAAAAAATTTAATTTTGTTCATTTTATTGCATTTTTAAAAAGAAACTTGTATCTGGCGTACAAGAAACCATTTTATTTAATTTTGTTTTTAGGATACAGAAATTTTATCGTGCTCCAATCGTTACATGCCATCTTACCGCCATTAGCAAGGGTTTTCTATAAGAGAAAAACCGATGGCATAAAATTAAATTGGAAGCCTAGCATCAAAGATTCGCAAGAGTCAATGTTGCAATTATGCTCAACATCAGAATATGTTCGGGAATTATTGCAGGCAAAGCGTGACAGGTATGGAGAACTAGGAATTACTTTGCAACCGTTTATACTTGCGATAGGAGAATCGTACATTACCGCAAAAGAGTTTATTGTCGTTTATGACAATCTCTTTTATAAATTTAACTCTTTAATTGAGGCGATAGATATATGTTTCAAATTATTTCAAGTTTTTAATTTAAAATATCCAACAGAATCTCATACTGCATGGAGCTTCATACAACAATATTTTTTTAGAATTACCACTAATTTCGATTTAAAAATTCCTTCACTTTCTGCTTTTCTATCTGAAATACAACATGTTTAAGTGTTTTTTATGTAAGTTAGGCATTAACTCTGTAGACAATTTGTGTAACCATTTAAAGTTTAGCCATTCTCTTAAATCATACAGTACCTTTATTTGCAAACAAAATAACTGCCCTCAATCTTTTTCTACCGTATATGCTTATAAAAAACATTTAAGAGCTAAGCATTTAGGTGAACAATAAAGAAGACATTGATCAATTTATTAATGCAGAAAGAAATGAAGTTGTAATTAGTACACCAGCCATTAATATTTCTGCTCTGCAAGAACAAGTTCCTATAGACGATCATTTTGCTTCACAAATCAGCAATTTAAAAAAATTTGCTTTATACTTGTTGCTACTAATTTATATAGCAACTATTCGCTATCTCGGAAACATTTTAATGAAATAATATTAGATGTATCGAAAAATATAGTTACGCCTTTTGTGGAATTAATGACTACAATGATATGTGAAAGAGAAAATGATTGCTATCTTAAAAAAGTACTTTCAATAATTGCTGTTCCATTCGTTGATATCAATACAGAATACAAGTTCTTGAAGGAAATAAAAGAACGAAATCTTCACGTACCCCCACAAAATTTTTCTGTATATAAGTACGGTAAATGAAGTTTTTAGCGGTAGCATATCTTATCTGTATCGGAAAATATATCAGCTAATATAATGCATGATCTTTTTGAAGGTGTATGCAAACACAATATGGCGCATATTATACTTTACTATATAAAATCAAATATATTTTCACTGTCCACATTAAATGATAGGAAACAACATTTCAATTATGGTGAAATAGAAATAGGTAATATTTCCGGCCCTTTATCTATAGAGTATTTGAAAAATAATAACATTCGAATGTCAGCCAGAGAAATGATGTGTTTTGTTCAACTGTTTCCTTTAATTATTGGGGATATTATTGATGAAAACGACAGAATTTGGATTTTTTTTTTAAATTTCTTAAACTTGTAGACTTTATTTTCAAGAACAATTTTGTTACAAGGGATTTGACATATTTGAAGGAATTAATAGCTGAACACAATAATTAATATATTTTATTATTTAATGATACCCTAAAACCAAAGCACCATTTATAAATGATGATACATTATCCAACCATTATTGAAAGATCAGGTCCCCTGAAACATATATGGTCCTTCAGATTCGAAGCCAAGCATAAAGAATTAAAATCGTATGCAAAAGTAATAAATTCGAGAAAAAATATTTGTCTGTCAATTGCTATAAAGTCACAAATAATTGCAGCTAGAAAAATTCTAAAAACTAAGGGTCTTAAGACTGATTTAGAAATACTGAAACTTCAACCGATAGATTCTATAAGAAATGAACCATTCTATGAAAAAATTTCTATTACATTTAATACTGAACAAGTTGTAGCTTCACAAATTGCGTACAAAGGTAAGATCTTCAAAGAAGGTTATTTTTTACATAAATTAACAGAAAAAGAAATAAACTTTTATAAAATAATAAAAATTTTAGTTAATTTGGACTCTGAAATATTTCTAATTTTACAACAAGTTTCAGTTAATTATATTAAGCACTTTCCTCTTATTTGATAAAAAACATATATGAAAGCTTTGTAGTTTTTAATATTGATAGATTTAATTTTCCACCAATTAATGCACAGAAAACTTTAAACGGAAAATCTTATTTTCGAATAAAAAATTTTTGAATGTGTCTAAGCATGCGAAGCAGCTAATTTGATATGTACAAATTAAAAACCTATGAAAATATTTTTATTTCTTTATATGCATGTACATATACTCAAATTTTTTGAATAATGTCTTATATTATTAATAAATAAAATAAAATGGATTTATTTATCTAAAAACTGTCTTTTTATTTAAATCTTTAATAGCAAGGTATGAATTCACTAAATAATCATTTAGATTATTTTACCAAGGTATCAAAGCCGTAACCAGGAGTGATCGACAGGGTTCGGACCTCCCCCCCCCCCCAAATTCCCAAAGTATTCAAAGTACTGAAAATCAAGCTACTTTTTTTTTGTCAATTGTATTGAGAAACACCCTATATAATAATAAGAAATCTATATTATGTGGGTCAGTTTTCAATATACGCGGCGATAACGATGGTAAAGAAAAGT
The DNA here is from genome assembly GCA_951812415.1 of Beris morrisii. NCBI lineage: Eukaryota > Metazoa > Arthropoda > Insecta > Diptera > Stratiomyidae > Beris > Beris morrisii. Next base: position 87,146,306 of record OX638310.1, on the reverse strand, counting down.
TTTTCGGACATTTCAAATATCAATTGGCGTACGGAAGGTGGACAAAACAAATGATAAAAGAAAATGGAATGCATATATTTTCACGAACTTCGTCATATCTCAGAGGTCTTTTTAAATATTGAATTAATGTCTATTCTACGGATTCCTCACATAAATGCCTAGAAAGCATTTTAAAGATTTTTTGAAATTCGACCCCTAAGGGGGTGTAAAGGGGTTGTAACATTTTCACGAATTCTGCTATATCCCTCAGGTCTGATTAGATATCTAATATCTTTTCACTTTTACGCGCATGCGTAATAATCGCATATAACTTGTTTTTAAGTAATTGCCTTTTTCAACGAGTTTCTAAGAGTGTATAAAAGGGTTGAACACGTTTTCACGAATTCCGTCATATCTTTTAGAAGTGTAAAGAAATTGAATTCGTTTTTACTTTCTCGTGCTGTCTTCATATTTATCTATTAACTCCTTTCAGAATTTTTGGATATTCAACCTCCAAGTGGGTGTAAGGAGGTTGCATATGTTTTCACAAATTCCTACATATTGCTTATATCTGATGAGATATCGAATTAATTTTTATTTCCTTAGGCTTCCTATATAATCGCCAAAAAGTCAATTTCAGTAATTTTAGATATTCAATCCTAAGGGGGTTGTATACTTATCACAGTTTCGACATATTTCTTAGTTTTGATGAGATATTAGATCGCTTTTCACTTCCAAAGACTTTTTATATAATCGCCTACAAACCCATTTCTCCATTTTTGGATGTTCAACCCCAAAGGGTTTGCATATGTTTTCACAATTTTTGCCATCCATTAGTTCTGATGAGATATAAAATTTCACGATTTTCCGAATTTCAAAAACCAAGGGGGTGTGAAAGGTTTGCTTACGATTTCACAAAATTTTTAAAATCCCTAGTGTCTCATGAGATAACAAATTGCTTCTTATGAAATGAACTGAAAACATGTTTCACAATTTTTTCGAACTTCAACCCCCAAGTGGATGTAATGGGTTTGTATTAATTTTAACAATTCGTCACATCTCTTAAGGGGGCAGTCTACTTTGGACGCCCCAAAAAAGGGCTATTTTTAGGAATTTTTTTAGAGTTTCCAAGAGTAACTATCGATGCCATTCTTTTTGGGTTTAATGAATATACTCTAAAACTAGCTAAAAACATTTTTTTTTATTTACTTTTTACATTTTTTGTTGTTGAAAATACTCGTTAAACGTAACTGTGTCAAAAATACATAGGTGGCTGACGGGATTGATTTTGTTCAGCAGATTCATCTGACACAAAAAAATGAAAAAGTTGTAGATTCAGTATAACTGTGATTCTGTATGGAACTAGAAGATTTAATATTCTTGCATAAATAACAAAATGGCGGACTTTTTCGGAAAAAAACCAAAAAATTGTACTTTTTCCACTAGTTTTTGCATCAAAGTTAATAGTAAAAATAAAGATGTTCACTTGGTTCTAGTTCCAGACGAAATTATATATGTTCAGACTTCACTGAACATGGCCATACTGGCCACTATTGAGCACGTCGGCTGTAAAACACGGGCGGCTGATTTTTTACGACACCGTCTGTCGAGGCTCGGAAAAGGACATAATAAAAGCTCCACGGGCCTATATAAGCCATGACGGAGCACGATCGCGCCAGCTATCATTTAAATCTTACTCCAAAACACACGCCGCTTCGACGTAAGGACACAGGGGTAAGTGCTCGTAGCTCAGCAATCAGAAGATCCATTTCGTACTTGTTGCTTTCTTGTGTAATTCTCAAAAGATTCAACGGAGAGTTTTGCCGGAAAGCAACAAATTTCCTGTTTGCTTTTTTTTTTCTTTCTTTTTAAAAACTGACACAGTCTACTTCAGACTCCCCCGTGAATTCGGATTCTGTGAAATGTTCCGAAATCGTTCCACCTTGTCGGTGTCGGATGCCGATTTCTGAGCCGATTTCGTCTCGAAGTCGTATCGGAAACTATATGAGGGGGTTGCTAGATGTCGGAACGAAATGTAGTTACGAACTCGTTCTGAGTTTTCGGAAAGATTTCGGTACGAAATTTCGTACAGACTTCGGTACGAAATGTCGTTCAGATTTCGGTACGAAATGTCGGGAAGATTTCGATACGAAATGTCGGAAAGATTTCGATTCGAAATGTCGGGACAATTTCGAGCTTAGCCCGAGTAACGAATTATTACAATTACAGAATTATAACAGTTTCATAAGTTCAATAAAAAAATAATTAAAACAGAAACAGAATTTACGGAAAATAAATATAATATATATATGGTATAAATTTACTTAGATTAAAAACAATTCTTTCAAAAACAAAATAAATAACAAAAACCATTCCAATCATTAATAAAAAAAAAATTATTCTTAAAACATTTTATTTATTAGATATGTATCCTTCCTATTATACGCATGCCGAAATCTTCCTCTTCTTTGATTTGTTTACCTTATCCTTGGCTTTGCGTAAAATTTTTTTTATATTCCAACTAACCCCGTCCCTTGTTTCCCTTTCGAAGATTTTTAAACAGGACTCTGTAAAATAAATATTTTAAATACAGTCTTCTAAGGATACAAAGCTCAACTTACCTCTAACTATCTCGATAATTTTAAAATCCTTCACGCCAATATTCATATTCGCCGAGGTCCACGCAAAACCCGTAGTCAATTCGTCAGATCCGAAAATCATGTTGAGGTTTTCACTGACGAACCTGACTGCATCCTTGGCCGTGCGCTTCATGTGCAGAAGAAATGTAATATATATTAAGTTATAGAGTTCCTATTTAATAACAGCAATTAAGTATCGCTTACCAATTTTTCTTTAACGTTCGCATCATTTTTATACTCTAGATGAAATCATATAGAGTATTAAAGTTTAATCCAGCCCAAAAGTTTGTAACGCATAGAACCAAGCCTCGGACGAAAAAAAGTTATATATTATTTTTTGTTTATTTGTGGCCAAAAACCTCAAATCCGCCTGACGTCCGTCCGTCCGTCCGTCCGTCCGTCCGTCCGTCCGTCCGTCCGTCCGTCCGTCCGTCCGTCCGTCCGTCTGTCCGTTAGCACGATAACTCAAGAACGCCTTCACCTAAGATCTTGATATTGTGAATCTGGATGTTTGGTTGAATTTGTAAGGCTAAGTTCGTTAACGGGCAAAATCGTCCTACTCCTTCGGGTAGCTGCCATACAAAATGTCCTTAAAACACATGTTTAAGAATATTGGCAGATAACTTCAGAAGGGTTTAAGCTACGTCTTTCAAATTTTGTATGTGTTATTTTTCCAATAGTTGGAGCTAAATATATGATTATGAAGAAAATCCTATTAGTCCTTCGTGTAGCTGCCATACAAATACCCTGTCAAATAATTTACGGAACTTTATATAACTCAAGTAATCTTTTAGCTATGAATTGGAAATTTTGTATAAATCAGTTTTGAATAAAAATGAAGTTCGAGTTTACTAATCAGCGAAATCCGTTTACTCCTTCTGGTAGCTGCAATACAAAATGTCCTTAAGACACGTGTTCAACAATATTTTTCGATAACTTTTGAACGCTTCAAGCTACGAATTTGAAATTTTGTACACGTTCATTTTTGAATGGTTCCAAGGAAAAGGATAAATATGTAAGAAATCGAGTGAGTCCTTCCTGCACCTCCCATGTGAAAGTCCTTCAAAAAGGACAATTTTTTTCGATGACTTACCCAGTTCAAGATATGAAATTAAACACTGAATATTGTGTTTTAGTTTGGAGTAGCAATCTAATGGTAGTCCTTAATAAAGGACATACAACATGCACACACGTAATTCTACTTTATCCCCAACTACAATATAAATCGGAGTTCAGTATTCATCTAGTTTAATTTATTTTCGAACTCCAGTATGGCGTCATTTGAAGTGAACGGAAATGAGGGCAAGTTATCAGTCTCGAAAATAATGTTTTCCTTTTTCATCATTTCGACTGTTCTTCGCAACAATCCGAACTCGTCCTACGCTCTTCTCCGCGTTGATTACTCGTAAGACATTCTTCTATTGTTACACTCAGTATTTTAAGTTTATGTTTAAAGGTTTTTAGTACAATACAGTGGATGCCGCTTATTGTAATCGCGGATAATGTTATAAGCCGCATTTTCTTATCAAAACAGTTGGGTTCCATTTTCCACAAACAGAATTCATCGCTTATTTTTTTCTTCGTTTATTGTTATCACCCGGTTAATGTTATTGTTTTGGCGATGATTACAATAGGCGGCAACTACAACTGTATATCAAATGTCCGAAAGCAGTCAAGTGTTAAAATAATACCTAAAACACCTAGTATTTTGGGTGTTTGAGAAGATTAGTCGTAAACAGGGGTGTACGATACAAAATTAAAATAAGAAGGGAATGAAAAAAATTAATATTCATATTTACTTACGGTTTTGAAATTTCACTTATTTAATTTAATTGTTGATAATTCACCTTATTGTAACTTACGCGGCACACGTCCGATCACTTTCAATTTCCTGAAAAAACAATAGAAAAATATGTGCACGCACGGTGCAGAATGTCATGAACTTGGCACATTCAGATTTCTATCCGAAATCTTTCAGACATTTCGGATCCTTTGTGGCGTAACGCATTCGATACAAAATGTGCATCCGAATTCGTACCGATATCATCATTCGATGTCGTACCCATCATAATTCCGATTTCTAATCGAAATCCTTCAGACTAGTCGGATTTTTAATACCGTTTCGAATTCGGTACGAAATAGGCATCCGAATTCTTTCCGACTATTCGGACATCAGACAATTCTACACTATTGGCTTGCTGGGAAGCTGCTAGCCTCCCAGCAAACAAAAAAGTCCGATATCGTTACGAATTCGCCACGATTTGTCGGTAAAACGCGCCGACATCAGACACGACTTCGTACCGATGTCGTGGCGAAAAATGTATAGAACGGTTGACACGATTCGGGAAAGAAAAATCGTAACGACTACCAAGATATATTTCGTATCGAATTCTGATAGAAAAATCGTAACGACATCTTAAAGATTTTCCGTATCAAATTCCGTTAGAAAAATCGTAACGATATCTTCAAGATATTTCGTTTCGAACTACAACGTAAAAATCTATATGAGCTTGTAAGGTATATTCTATTCGATTTCAAAACAGATTTCTGATAAAACATACGGCAGTCATGATGGCCAGCAAACCAATCGTTTGACACTCATAATGAAATACTGAATTCCGATTTATATTTTAGTTGGAGATAAAGTAGAATATGGATCAATTAACATAAACTTCGCGTGCGTGCGAGGCTCGCGATTCAAATCGAACGCGAGACAATTGCTATACTCATGCATTGCAACCTGAAACCATCATAATCAAGACATTTCTTTTCGAATTCTGTCCGAAATCGTTGCGAATTTTAATTTGACATCTAAACGATTTCGGTAAGACAAATCTTTCCGAATTTTCCGACCTTACGATATTTCGTGGCTTCTTGTTTGCTGGGACGTAGTGGCGTAAAACACTATCGCCAAACACTAAAATCAACCCATTTCTTTGGTTTTTAACATTTTCGGCAACGTCAAACTCGCTCTGCAAATCAAAGCGGCAGAGTTGACGTATAGCCAAACTTTTCAAAAAAACACAGTACAGCCTTGCCCGTCGAATTCACGGATCATCTTGGCAATATTGTTTTGAAGACCGCATTCAAATTCAGCGCGATCAAAACAATAATCACGCAACATAATCCTCGAAAGGGTAGAAATCACCACAAACGTTAAACAAGTCGATTGACCCGGTCAATCAACTTAAAAACTCAAAAAAAATCATTAGTCGAGTCGATTCGACTTAAAAACAACCGGCGGCGTCGTCGCAAGGTTCACGAAACTAACAATACTGAATTCGCACAGTACGTGTTTAATTCGGCAACATCGTTGCACCTCGCTCCAACGCATAGACTTTGTGATATACAAAGGATTGCGTTGTACTTCATTGCACACAAGCGCAAGTAACAAGCTCGAAAGTAGAATCCATAACAAATCTCACACAAGAGAGAGTAGGACAACCCATTCCAAGAAACCCCAAGCTTAATCATGGAAAAGCTCATGAAGGAGCAGGACGCCTTGTTAAAAATGGTGAGACAATCAATCGCCAATTTTAAAAAGACAGGAGAGACAAGGCGCACTGCTGGTTATATCTCCGCTCGTCTCGAGGCCTTCGAAGAAACCTGGTCTGAATGCACCAAAACACATAAAAGCATTATGATGGCTACAAGCGAGACTGAGTCAGAAAGCGACATTGATAAATACGTGGAACTTTACGCAACCACTGAAGAAGGCGCATTCTCGTATATTGGGGAGCTTCGGGATCGTTGCGTTTCCGAAACTCAAACCCCTGAGACCCAAACTCCCAAGATTCAACCCTTGATAAACTTGCCTCGAATCGATATTCCAAAATTTGACGGCAATTACGAAAGATGGTGCGTTTTTCACGATTTGTTCAAATCGCTCATTCACAATAATGATCAAATTCCACAAGTACAAAAACTTCATTATCTAAAAAGCAGCGTTTCAGGCGATGCTAACAGAATTCTTAGTCAATTCGACATAGCAGAGGCCAATTACACTGCTGCGTGGGAATTGTTGGTCAAACGCTATGATAACAAACGCGTATTGGTGAACACGCACATCACTAGATTAATGGATATACCCGAAATTCGATCGGAAACCGATCGTGGGTTAAAGAACCTGTTAGATACCGTCAATGAAACTCTTCACGAGCTACAGACGCTAGGCGTAAAAACGGTAGACTGGGACCCAATCATTCTACACATCTTAACAAAAAAACTTCCGTACCTAACGCATAGTTTATGGGAACAACAAGTTTCCAATTCTGAATCACTACCAACGTATGACGAATTTCAAAGCTTCATAGAAGCCAGACACAGAACTCTAGAAGTTCTATCAGAATCTCGAGCAAAATCGAATTCTGCGGGAAAATCCAAGAACTTCGCTAGTTCTCCAATGCGTAAATCGTCGATTTGTCCATACTGCAATTCCGACCACCCCTTATTCAAATGCCAGAAATTCCATGGCATAGACGTATCCGAAAAATGGAAATTCATACGGTCTCAAAATCTCTGTTCGAACTGTTTAGGCACGCATTCGATCAGCACTTGCACCAACACGTACAGGTGCTCCAAATGCAAGGGTCGACATCACTCGACGTTACACGAAGACCGTAAAAATCCGCCAAAAAATGATGCGCTAACAACTGAAGCGACTAAGGAAACAGCCAAACCAGAAGCTTCAGCATATCCGTCAACATCAAACTGCAATTTTAATCAGTTAAAACAACAAGCCCTCTTGGCCACGGCCATAGTTGAAGTCAAGACAGCGGATGGAAGTAGAATTGAACTGCGAGCTCTGATAGACTCAGGCTCAGAAAGCTCTTTCATCTCTCAATCGGCATTTCAACAAACACGAATGAAGGCAAGACCAACGTCGCTAACGATCACAGGTCTCAACGCGACTAACGTGAGCACCGCCACTAAAACGCTCAACCTAAAAATTCTTACCAAGTTGGGAAAGAAAAAGGAAATAAACGCACAAGCTTACGTCATAAACAACATAAAAAAAGTTTGTTCAGCAAAATCTCTATCGGCCACCGAATGGCCTCACCTCAAAGGAATCACCCTGGCAGATCCAAAATTCATGGAACCAGGGTCGATCGATTTGCTCCTCGGAGTGTACGCTCAAATTCTACGTCCAGGATTCAAACAAAGCCCCCAAGGTGTTCCTGTAGCGCAAAAAACATCCCTAGGATGGATATTGTTTGGCCAAGTACCAAGCAGCCCAGTGAACTCTAATAACGGATTCACTGGTTTTACCACAATCGCAAAATCCAACGCATCGTTAAGCAAGGATTTAAGAAAACGTCAGAAAACAGAAAAAATATCGACGACACGGCAACCTACATCCGATCAGAAGCTGAGTGAAGAATCTCAAAGGTCTTCACAGGAACGGCCTCCGGATGGCTCATACCAAATGAACATTCCTGTTAAGCCAAGCATTCGAGAGTTAGAAAATGCAATGCACACGGCAGGGAATAGGTTGTTAGGTCTCGAACGAAGGTGTACAACCAACCCAAAATCAAGGGAACTACATGCAAAATGCATAAACCAACACATGGAATCAAAACATATGGTACCTGCTCAGGTTGTAGATTCTACAATCCCTACAACGCATTCGGGCCACTACGGGTTTCATCATCAAAGCGTCTTAAAGGATAACGCATCCAAAAGGACATCAATCGACAAGGGCCTAAACGAACACACGTTCAGCGGTCCCACGTTGCAACCAAAACTACTCGCTATCATGGTGAATTGGAGGATTCATCGGTATGCGGACATCGGAAAAATACATCGCATGGTAACGGTCGACCCTCGAAGCCAACAATATAAAAGAATATTACGGCAGGATAGGACAAACGACCCCATGACGAAATACTTCATCACAACAACAGCTGCACCTCACACGGCCATCAATACGCTACACCTTCTAGCAATTGATAACCAGCACATGCTTCCAAAATCCTCGTTACAAAAATTCTACGTTGACGACATGTCGGCTGGAAGTAACGACAGTATTGAAGAGCCGAAATCTCTTCAAACGAAAATAAAACGACTCAACAACAATCATGTCAGCAAACTAAACCCATTCATCGGCGACCCCGGCTTCGCACGACTTGAAGAGTGTTTGCGATATTACTATCATCACTATGAGGAAACCCTATACGAAGGTTTCGCCTCAACAATCAGCACCATATCATCGGAACCAGTGTTGAAAGCATTACGACGATTCGTCGGACGACTTAGTCTAGACTCCAATGTCTACACAGACTGTGGCACCAATTTCGTCAGAGCAGACGTCACACACTCACTCAATAACAAGTTGGTAAGGATCATAAGACAAAATCTTGTGAAAACCTTCATCTTCGAGAATCTAACGACGGTGCAAGTACTGATCGAAGCGGATTTAAACTCGCGACCAATTTGCGCCCTTAGCACATATCTCAACAATTTATATCCAAACTATGGACAGTCTCAAGGAGAAATTTTTGAATTCACGATACCCAAACCCTCCATAACGATCATTTCTGACTACACGTTTAGGTTAAGGAACAATATTTCTGGTACCAGTGGTTATCAACCACATGAACGGCAGAGATGGAAAGTACGAACACAGAGTGAGGTGTCAAGAAACATTACCCGTCTTACCAAATGACATCGCACTAGAATAAAGGACGTCCACTACGGGAAGGACGGACTCATTGGCAAGTATACTTCAAAACGCAAGACATGCAACACAAATTCGACGTAAAAATTAAAATCCTCTTGAAGTTTTGTGCTCGTTTTGAACGTTCTATGTATTAACCAAAATTGAGCCTCCTGGTTCGATGTTTTCTTTTTAATTTTTTTCCAGATGATTTTAACAAACGATGATTGACCAATTCCAAGGAATTCGCCGAAGAGAAAGTACTGAAGGAGTACAGACCGGACCGGTAGCAGCAAGCACAGCGCATTGATACCACGGTATCATGACTCCACCCAGTCTTACTTTGGACATCCAGTCACTCAAATTCTTCGCCGCGTCAACTCATCATAATAATCTATTATTTTATTGAAACAACTTACATGCAGTAGAACCAACCTACAATTGTACAAATGTATATTATAAAATTAAGTTTATTATACCTAAGTCATGCAACCAAATGTAAAATAGTAGTATATAACACTAGAATTAAGATTAACTTTAAGTGGATTAAGAATTTACATTATAACTACTATTACTATTAGAATTAAAAATTCACATTATAATGTGGACAACTACTTCAAACTTTCGCGCGTGGGAGAATGTTCAGACTTCACTGAACATGGCCATACTGGCCACTATTGAGCACGTCGGCTGTAAAACACGGGCGGCTGATTTTTTACGACACCGTCTGTCGAGGCTCGGAAAAGGACATAATAAAAGCTCCACGGGCCTATATAAGCCATGACGGAGCACGATCGCGCCAGCTATCATTTAAATCTTACTCCAAAACACACGCCGCTTCGACGTAAGGACACAGGGGTAAGTGCTCGTAGCTCAGCAATCAGAAGATCCATTTCGTACTTGTTGCTTTCTTGTGTAATTCTCCAAAGATTCAACGGAGAGTTTTGCCGGAAACCAACAAATTTCCTGTTTGCTTTTTTTTTTCTTTCTTTTTAAAAACTGACACAGTCTACTTCAGACTCCCCCGTGAATTCGGATTCTGTTTTCAAGGGGTAATTTGAAGAAAGATAAATAGTCAAGTCAAACACCAAAGGGAAAACTCACGAAACAACATACAAAAAACCCACGAAACACGATTCAATAAGGGCCAAAAAAAAACTCACAAAACCGGCAATCTTTTACTTGTCTTACCTTTCCCAATTATTTTCAGGAAAGAAGAGTTCGGACGTGACAGTCCGAACAATATATCTTAGGGATATGTGGTCCAATTTGCATCAAGATCGGTTGAATGGTTTCGAAAATTTCAGTCCCGTGAGCCGAGAAAACGTTGTTTCGAGAAAAACGCGGTTAAAGTTTTTTTCTACGAAATCGTGAAAAAATCATACGTACGCCTAATCAGCGATGCCCGGACCATAAGGATCTCTTCTGCCTTTCCAGAATCTCTTACTCTTACAGTTTCAAATGTGGACATATAACTGCCGGTGAAAGCAGTAGAGAAACCTCAAATGTAGAAATATAACTGCCGGTGAAAGCAGTAGAGCAACCTTAATAATAAGTTTGTGTTAACACAAGCAGCTGCTCGACATTGGCACTTAGACTGCTCGGATATTTATGAATTTTTCTCACAATATTTTTGAATGTACATACTTTCGAAAAATGCAAAAAAAAAAAAAAAAACGATTTTTTCAAACGGTCACAACTAGACCCCTTAAGTCTGATAATGCAGCCAATTAGTTTTTACTTCTTCTATGGGCTTCGAATAGTCTACACGGCCCTTTTCAATGTTTAACCGGCTAAAACTCTCTATTTTAAATATTTTTATTTTAAGCACAAAATTAACTTTCCAAGAAACCTCATAATTTCCCGGAGTATGACCCAATTATATGCTTTTAACCGCTTCCCGAAGTCGTCGCCTCCAATCGTTTCGATCTAAAGACCGCGTCCTCCAGCTGCTAATTTTTAAGATGGATTTGCAAATTAAATCTGATATAGGTAAAGGGGTGTGGGAGTGGGGGGAATAATAATGCGTCCGAAAAGCAAAAAAGCCGAGATTGAGACATTCTAAAATCCATATCTCCTAATCGGTTAAGGGCTCATATACCCCTGAAATTTTCAAAAAACTGTTTTTTTTTTTTACAGATTTCTATTTTTTATACTTTAAAGAATTTAAAAAAAAATTAGAATTTAGAAAATTCCACTCAATTACAAAGTTATAGCAATAAATGTGACCAGACATCGGTTTGGAGCGGCTTTCTGGGTAGTTGCCACGCCACTCTCAACAGCAGCGTTTAGCATTTATTTTTTCGCAAAAGCTGGGTTTCATAGAAAACAAGGTCATTTATAGAACCATCTGTGAAAAACACGAAGATCCAAGAGGAAGAAGGTGTACAGTACGAAGCTGGAATGGGAGACTAGCCGTAACTACACGTTGTACCTACCAAAAACTTTAAACGCATTTTTCTCGAAACTATGTTTTTAGACATGACTCAGTCAATTTTCAATATTTTCCAACTTTTTTTTTTTAAATTTTGATAACTATTTTGTCTATAGTCTGACGAGAGGTTTTTTTAATTTTTTGCTTGGAATTTTTTTTATAAATTATTAAACGCAAATTTTTTTTAAAAAACTGATTATTTAAGTTTGAAATACTGTAACTTATTTATTTTTGAAAAAAAAAAAAAATTCCCTCCGGCAGACTATAACTACTACATTACTTTACAAGACTCTTTTCAATTTTTGGAGAATAGATCGGAAACAAATTTTTGAGAGGGGCAGTGGCGTACGGAGGTGGGGCGTGAAAAACTTTAGATTACGATATCTCACGAACCAATTGCACTAGAAAAACGAAATTCGGTTTCTGTATTAAGGTTGACAAATAAAGTTTGCTAAAAGTAAAAATTTTTAAGGGGGAGGTGGAGTATGGAAGTGGAGAGGATAAGAATTTTTCTAAAAAATCACGTCTCATATCTCAAGAACAATGTACGATAGATGCTTAGAATTTTTAGCAGAAATAGGAATAGAAAAAAAATTTTTAGGGTGAGGGTGTAGAGGGTGAGGCTGGGGAAGGGTAAAAAGGAAAAAGTTCCGATTCTTATATCTCGAGAACCTAAAATGACATCAAGCTGAAATTTGGTATTTAGATAGAACTATAGTAGTGGCATGTTGGAAAAATATAATTTTTTATAGGGGTGGCATGGTATGGGGGTGGGGGGTGTTTTTCCTAACTCAGTGGCGTCTTGTGGTTGAGTTGGGTGGGTGTTCAATGCATAACTCATATATTTGGAAAAATTTATATACAGTATGTACCAACGAAATAGACTTTGTTGATAGTTTCATGAGAAGGTCATAACGGCAATAAATATTTACTATTGCAAGTTAAATATTTTTATTCGTATTATTGTTTTATTTCGTTTATTTTCATTATTTATATTTTAACGGAATCCTTCTCTGTTTTTCGGCGAAATTTTCGAAAACGTTTTCAATGAAAATAGGGTTCGATTTAAGTTTTTTTAGTAAATCACTTTCAATGCCTAACAGTGATAAGCTACTTAATCTTCCTTGACCCATGCTGTTTCTAAGATAACTTTTAATTCTTTGTAGTGCCGAAAATGAACGTTCAACGGAAGCTGTTGTTGATGGTATTGTTAGAATTAAGGAAGCCAATAATTTTATTTCGGAAAAAATATCTTCCAATTGTAGTTCTATTATGTGATGTAAAATTTGATCTATTGTTTTATTTTTATACACGTCGGCACCATAAATAACACACAACTCGTTTTTTAACTTTATTGGGTCAAATACATGACTGTACTCCGTTTTAAGATTGTTGAAGGCTTCATTTGGAAAAGACTGACAGTATAAATTGAATTTTGAAGAATCTAACAGTTGAACAAATTTTAATTTTTCCAGAGACTTGTATCTTGAACTCATTTGAGTAAGAATCGTATCTATTATCTCATTAAAAATTTGCTTATAATAAATATTAGCATCAACATTTCTCTTATTTTCAGGGGGACCAGATTTTACTTTAGCAATTTCATAAATTGCGTCAAATTTATTCCTGATCAATGAAATGCTATCTTCTGCCATTTTTACAGAGTTGATGCAATATTCTATATTTATCGACTTCTTTTGGAGAACATCAAAAAGAATATCAGTAAAAGAAAAAATTTGAGAAAAGATTTCCAGTAGAAAGGTTGTTTCGAAACATCGCAAAAATTGTAAAAAACCTCGGGCAATTATAGTAGTATTACTATCCCTGTCATGAGGATTTTCAACAATGCTACTGAAAACTTCGATTAATGCTTCTCGAAAGTTGAAACATGTATTTACTAGCCTTGACGTAAAATTCCAACGAGTTGGAGCTACTGATGGTAACCTTTTTTTGACAATATTATCCAATAAATTAATCCTTTTCGTTGAATGTTTAAAAAATGAAGAAAGTCCTGAAAGTGTGTTGAAAAACATTTTCGCCTCCTTAATAAAGCTTACGGACTGCGATAATACTAGATTTAGCACATGTGCTGTACAGTGTATAAATTTGGCATGAGGACAAACAGAGCGAGTCCCTCCTTCTGTTCCAGCCATCACCGCTGCTCCGTCATAAGCTTGGGCTACAAGCTTGGTTTCTGAGCGAAGGACTTTTATTATTTCGAGAATGTGATCAGAAATTGCTTTTGCTGAGCGATCACTACTTACATCAAGGAAACAATAAAACCTTTCTACTGCAATTCCACTGCTAAACATAAAAGATAACTGAGATTTCGAAGAAATATCGGATGTCTCGTCCATTAACACGGATAAAAATGGTGTGTCCAATATTTCAGAATGAATGTGCCTAGTGAGAACATTACTGATACATTCAATCAATTCATTTTGAATTGTTGCCGAAGAACCCTGGAAAATAGTAGACGTTCTCATATGTGTCGCTAGCAATTCATCATATCCAGAAAGTAATGTTAAGAGTTCTTTAAAATTACCCCGATTTGAAGACAATACACCCTCTTCATGACCCCTGAAAGCTAAATTTTGCACCGCGAGGAAACATATACAGTCTATTAAGCGAGTTAATATGGCTCTGTTTCTAGAAACCTCTTCGCTGTGCTTCGTGATCGATTGAGCAGTAAGACGATCTAACTGTAACTCAATTCGGATCTCACCAAACGATTTCAAGGAAAGACAGTTTCTTATATGACTTTCGGACTTTTCGTGTTTAGTTTTAGCTTGCGAAAAATGATGCAAATCAGAATATCCTTCGTTGGTCCAAATAGTTTTAACACTACCTGAAAAAAGTATACATGGCCAGCAATACAATTTGTTCATTTTCCTACAACCTGCTAGCCAGGAAGAATTGTCATAATAACGACAATCAAAATGGCGAGTATATGATTTCCCCGCAGACGAAGATTTTGATGTTAGCTCCGAAAGAACTGGCATCGGGCGGCCGCTTAATACTATTTCTTTTTTTTTGTAAAATCGAGCCGGTTGAAGGGAGTGGACAAAAGGGCTTCAGTAACACAATTACACTCCATTAAAATGATTAAACCCAAATCAAAAACAAATCAGTCGAAAACTAATGTAAATAATGTACTTATCGTTTAGTTTTTCCTTCTGCTTTCTACTAACGATCTCGTATCATCTTTGTACGTATCTTCATCTCCTATCAACTTTACATTTCACACTGGATTTTGAAGAAAAAAAATAATTACTTGTTCCTCGTCCACGATCAAAACTGAAGAAGTTTTAACGCTTTTTTACCGGCAAATCAAATGTCAACTCCCGCTGCAAAGTGCAGTAAAACAATTATTTTTCGGACACTGCGCTATGCGCTTGCGTCGACTTTTTGCAGTCTAATACGTGGGGAAAAATGTCCCCGCTGCATGAATTGAACTGCTTATAGAAAAAACATACAGAACTTGCAAGCTTCCCCAGATTTGATTGGGCTGTGCAGCCGACAGCACCGAGCCCAGTATTAAAACACAAGAAGCGATCAAAGCTTGGATATTTGCATGTGTGTGTTATTTGGATACGAAAGCAATGTTTGATCAAGTGCTGCTTGTTTCGACGTCCAATGTTGGGTTTTGGGTGATGTGCTCTGAATACCACAGAACATGGTACATGAAAGTTTGGTGGGTTTACGCGGTCGACATAACTACCGTCAGCACCGATACAACCACTAACGCCAGCATCAAGGTTAGTTGAGCTTGACGTAATCTTTTTCGTCGACGCTGTTTAGTTTTGTTGTCATTATGCAAGCTATTGTCAATATGATGTCGACATGAGAATGGTATTATGACTTTCGCATACAGCTTTCGGTGCAGGAATTTTTGCTGCGATGACTGGGTGTGCAGTGCACACCTTGCACATCCTGAGAAGACGCCACTGTCCTAACTATAGAACGGCTTATGCTAGAATATTGAAACTCAGTATGTATATGTAAATCAACTAGAAAAGTAATTTTGATTAAAAAAAAATCAAATATCCATTGGCGTACAGAAGGTGGAAAAAAAAATTGTCAGTAAAAATGGAATGCATATATTTTCACGATTTTTGTCATATCTATTAGGTCTTTTCAAATATTGAATTTATTTTTATTCCACGTATTCTTCATATAAATACCTAGAAAGCGTTTTCAGGATTTTTTGAAATTCGACCCCCACAATGGTGTAAAGGGGTTGTATACATTTTCACGAATTCAGCCGTATCTCTCCGGTCTGATTAGATATCGAATATATTTTTACTTCTACGGGCTTGTTTAATAATTACCTAAAACACGTTTTAAATTTTTTTCCTTTTTCAACCCCTAAGAGTGTATAAACGGGTTGAACACGTTTTCACGAATTTGGTCATATCTCTTAGGAGTGATAAGACATGGGATTGGTTTCTACTTCCTCGGGCTTTCTTTACATATATCTAAAAACTCATTTCAGGATTTTTTAATATTCAACCCCTAAGTGGGTACAAGGTGATTGCATATGTTTTCACAAATTTCTACATATTTCTTAGTTCTAATGAGATATCAAATTCATTTTAACTTATTAAGGCTTCCTACATAATCGTCAAAAGTTGATTTCAGTGTTTTTAGATATTCAACTCCAATAGGACGTAAGGCTTTCGACATACATATTTCTTACGATTCATAAGATATCAGATTGGTTTTCACTTCCACAGACTTTTTATATTATCGCCTACAAATGCATTTCCGATTTCATGAAATGGCCCAAAACCTAATCACGAAAAATCTCCTAATCACGTAACAACTGATATTATACTACGACTTAGACCTCGTCCCGGAGTATGACCCAATTATGTAATTCATATGTTATATGTGGCAGCGGCGTAAGTATTCTAGCGCGACCCCATTCTAACCGCTTTCTGAACTTTTTTCTGAGTTTTCAGTCACATAGTAACCTACACCGCGTCTTAGAATTGAACGCATTCCGAACTTGTACCGAAAAAATAATAAAGTTGCGCCCAGACTGTTGGCAGATTTTTTTTGTTTAAGGACAAATTATCGGTCGCGAACCTTTCTAGGTAGGCATATATAGCGTGTAGTCTAAGGAGTATTTTAGTAAAGTACTAGTTTATTATTTGTTTTTATTTAAAAAAAAAAAAAATGTCCATCTGGTCAGAATCGGTAGAATTGCACCACAAGCATATATGGAGATATGCACCAGATTGCCTCTTTTGCCTGAATTCATGGCCACAAACTTTATGATATTAAAATGACCAACTTGCAACCAAATTTTCAAATTTAAATATCCGTTGACTTTTCGAAATTTATATAAAACCATTGAATTATCATTATTTGGTATTATCTATTATTTTTTATTAGTATACAAATCGAAAAATGTTTTAACATATTTATTGTTTAGATCGTTATTGTTTGTTACTTTTGTAAATATATTTTATTTTTTTTATTTCAATTAATTTGGTTTGGGTTGGCTATATATTTAAAATCCCATTATACGGGAGAAATGAACCATTTGGACTGACAGTGTTGTTCTACATTATGCACAAGACCTGTTTCTATTGTGCTCTTTATTATGAATACAATATTTCCGCAAGGTATTTGATCAAATAAAGAAAAAAAAATTAATCAACTTCCTCTTTCTTCTACGGATATATAGAGTATTTAAGGAAAAATGGTGCATTTCTACCTAGTCTACCCTACCCATAACTTTTATTTTGCTAGTTGCTGCTAAGCCTGTCTCACACACATAAGGGTTTGTATCGCTTATACCGTTTCCTAGATATCTCCGTTTTTCATTTAAAAAATCTAAGGGAGATAACATTTTTTTTCTGGACCCCCTCCCACAATTTTTTTCTGGCTACGACCTTGGCAGGTATAATATGTATATTTTGTCTATGTTTAAATATAGAAAGTTTTTCAGCCTGCCTCACTCTCCCCTACCCTGTTATTACGGTGCACTCCGCGCTATCGCACTTAATACCACAACTAGCGGGTTTTCCTGGTGGAAAACCGCAATCAAAACCCCTTTGCACCAAAAAGGAGGAACGGATGCTTGCCGTCCAACCCAGAGAAGGGTCGTAGATGCCAGTGGTTCCTGAATTTAAAGAACTCGTTCTTATACTATTTTCCCCAACCGAACCACTGGTTTGGGGAAAAAATTCGCTAAATTTCAATCTAAAACGACGCACGGAATCAGATCTGTAACACAACACCAACACAGAAAAATGGAAACGAAGTTACGGTAATATTAATTCACGCACAATATTTTATTAAAAAATAAGAAATGCTACTCACAAAACCCCAATAAGTGGCTATTTTGCTCTATCGTTTCTGGTTAAACTCAAATTAAAAAAAAAAATCAAAAACCTGCTATAAATACCTAGTTACACTCTTAGCTACTTCTTTTATCTAGGGGACACTAGCGTATTCTTCCTCGTCGCTCCTTGGATCATGTTCAAAATATTTCCCACAGTTGGTTCGTCTCCTATTTTCTGTTTCTGTTGTTGAACTCCTTCGTATTATCCTTTCTGCCTCGACGCTCGCTACACGTTTCCCTCAATTTTTTTTAAATACATTACTAACTTGCAGTAGCGTAGCGTGGCGTAAAACCTCGGGGTAGCGCTTATAAGGGTTCCATATACGGCAGGTCGATCGTTGAAAGATTTTGGTTTTTTTTTAATTTTGGATAGGTACTCTCAGTAAGTATAGTACTGTGTTCGGCGAAACGAAAACGAACGAAAAAGATACCTTCGAAGTAGAGTGAAATAAATTATTCAGTTCGCTACTAGATGTCAGTGAAATAAAAGCGCGCGAAATTTGAAAGAAATTAAAATATTGGCAAGAAATTACAATTCCGGCACACAACACAACAAAATATAGCTAACACAAAATTTCCCGAGCACAAACGAACTGAACTGACAGCGAACGGTTGAAAATGTTGAATTGTCAAATATTTCGCTTGTCATAAAAGGGTACCCTACCCTTGGAATCAAAACTTTAACGGAACCAAGCGCCATCTATTAGTGACTACTGCAAATGTCCATTCCGCCCATGAACACAGTACTGTAAGACGAACGAAATATTTCGTCGCGAAAAGTGTGCGAAATAATAATTTTTTTTATATGGAATTTGACAGTTCATTTCGTTTTGCTCGGAAAACAGTACTAGGCTTTAAAAGTAAGTGACTTTAAACCACACGCAAATGACATGTCTAATTTCCTATATGTACCCGTGCTGTCGTTTTGGTTTCGTTCATTCGATTAGATTAAGTATTTGAAAGAGAGAGATTGGTTTGAGTTATAATACAATAAATCATAATTTGATATTATTTAAACGCTAAATTAATTTTGCTTTGCAAATCAAGGATTGTTGGTATAAACAAAAGATTTTCCAAATTAGAACATGTGTCAGCGACGGATGGCAACCCGAATGAACGATCAGCAACGGGTGGCAACCCGAATAACATGCAAGAGTAGGGAGTCGACCGCGAGCACTCGAACCGTGCTGACATGAAGTCGTTTGAGTTTTTTTCAATAAATATCAATTAAAGATTGTGGTGTTATTTGTGAAGCCTTCGACATTCCCTTGTCCACTCCTGCGCTCCTGACAAACTCAGAAGTGGGATAAGGGTCCAGGCATATATGGTTTATATGGTAAATAATTAATAATTATATAAAAAAAAAAAGTGAATGGACAGTTATTTTTCCCCCCGGGAAAAAACGACGCCACCGTGCACACCAATAAACCGCGCCGCTTGTTCGAATCGCCGACCGCCTACCGATGCAGGCAAAACAACCCGTGCAAGTGCCGCGTAAACGACGCCACCGTGCACACCAATAAACCGCGCCGATTATTCGAATCGCCGACCGCCTACCGATATAGGAGAACATAATCCGTGAAAGTGCCGCAAAAGCAACAAACCACGCCGCTGATATATAGATAAAAAAAAAAACAATCCAAGTGCGCTGTTTCGTCGAGTTAATGTGGGAAATCCAGCGTCATGTTGCGGATCAATGAACTAAATGTAGCCCAATTAAAACAGGCACTGCAGGAGCGTAATTTATCATCATCCGGACCGAAGGCTGAACTCGCGTTGAGGTTGGAAAATCATGTGCAATCCGATTGCATTGATGCCGGAACCGACAAGTCGGTAGAAACGCTTGAAATCGAAGCACTGCGACAAGATGTACATTCGCTCACTGAACTGGTGAGCCAGCTTCGAGAAGAAATGCGTAACATCAGACCACCGATATCTGAGACTCAAGCAGATCTACGGACATCGTCTCCACAATCGTCACAGCGAGTGGAAACCCCGTCACGATCTGGGTGCGCCGTCGAAGAAAGATCCCCGCTGGAGGCCAAAACCTAAGAGATATAATCGCCGTTCTACCGGAATTCGATCCGTCATCCGAAGAATCATTGACGGGGGAGCAATTCGTTAGTCAAGTGGACAGGATGAAGGCTGCTTACCAATGGGATGGCTGGGTGGTGCTATTCGCTGTCCAGGCCAAGCTAAGGGGGCCCGCCAAAACATGGAACGATAGCATGCCAGAAATTTGCTCGAACTGGGAAGCATTTGCCGTTAAACTTCAGTTGGACTTCCCATGTCCCCACAACGACGCCGATCTCACTCTGAAAATGAGCCGAGAATACCGAAACAATGGCGAAACATTGGAAAATTACTTCCATCGAATGTGCACCTTGGGAAGGCGAGGTAATCTCGGTCATAATGCAATTGTTAAATATATTCGGAACGGAATGAGACATAACCACCTCCAGGACAACATAGCCGGTATGGATTTTCAGACACCGAATGATCTTCTCTTAACAATCCGCAGGTACTTATCGAATAGTACCGGACGTACGCAACCAACTGAAATTAGGAAGCCATACGTGCAACAAACCATACGACCAACCGTTATTCCGCAACTGCCAAAAGATAACAGCGCTCCGACATAGAAGAGGAAGCCCAGTGGAACAATTTGTTACAATTGTTGGGAAAAGGGACACGTATCCGTTAACTGTCCTCTACCGCAACGCAGTCCTCGTTGCAACAAATGTTTGAAAAGCGGTCATCATGCAGCTGGTTGCAATGAGTTGAATAGGAATATCGACAAGTCGAATACAACGCCTCCAAGCAATGTTCGTCAGATAAGGTCGCAAATCGAATCGTCGTCAACCGTTGTCAAGCCAATCACCATAAATGGAAGAAGATTCACCGCTCTGATCGACCCAGGGAGCGACCGATCATTGGTTCAACAATCGATTGGACGATTATTCCATATCGAGAGATGCGATCCAATCACTATGAAGGGTTTCGCGGGCGGATCATTTCTGTGCGACAATAAAGTGTGGATTCCAATCGGAATGGACGGACAACGAATTGACGTAGCCTTATTCGTAGTCGACGATAACATGATTCCCAATCCTGTTCTGCTAGGATCCGATGCATTGTGCAAGCAGGAAAATTGACTCATCTTCGAAGCGGGGTCGTGTAGACCCGAAAGGGTTAAAGCCGCAATTCCAGAGTTAAGATTTGGAAGTTCTCTGTCAGCCGACTATCAACAGCGAATTGAGAATCTTCTGTCGAAGTTTTCGGCATGTTTTGCAAACAATATGTCCGAGCTAGGAAAATGTAAGAACACGAAGATGAAGATAAAGTTAAAGTCCGAAACTCCAATAAATATTCGACCGTACCGAATACCGTTCGCGAAGCGAGAACGAGTCAACGAGATCATCACCGAGCTGCTAGAGAACAACATCATTCGTAATAGCACTTCCGAATACTCCTCACCGATCGTGCTAGTGAAGAAGCAGTGCGGTGAAGATCGAATGTGCGTCGACTAACGTGCACTGAACGCGATCATCGAAAAGCAACCGTATCCGATGCCAACCGTGGAGGAGCAACTCTCGTCAATCGCAGGGAACACGTTTTTTACAACACTCGACCTGAGATCCGGTTATCATTAAATTCCAATTGACGAGGGATCCAAGAAATACAGGGTGTAACTAGTACTGAGGTTCAAACGAAAATGGGAGATAGAGGAACTTGTCCTGAGTAGAAAATCGCTCTACACATACTCCCGTTTTGCACCGTTAAGGAGATAGCGCGATTTTAAGGACGAAGGATTTTCATCGCACCTGTGATCACTGTTTGATCTCTAACTTCTGCTGTACTTAGCGTAACGTAATAATTCTGGGCTCGTTGGAAAGGACACAAATTCTTCTTTCTAATTGCTATCAACTGTGTCAATCAGTGTTATACTTTTTGAGAAAAATTCATTTAAATGACACAAAAATAATAAAAAATTAAAAAAAAAATACAAAAAAAGTCCAGTTTTCTCCAAGAAGGACCTGATTAACCACCAAATCTTATTACATTTTCGGAAAGCCCATGAAATTTCACTATACCTTTGATAACAGAATTTCTTCATATTTGCAACAACAAGTGAGTTCCCTGCACATGTTGGAAATACTGCTAAACATAGAATTTACCGCAAAACAGATGCAGTAATGAGCAACCATGTTAACAACACACGTATTGCTCTTATGTGTGGAAATTATGTTACAGTTAAGTAAAAATATGACAACTAATTAGATTTAAGTAAATTAACTAACATCCATTTAAGTTAATTAAGTAATATCCATTTAAGTAGGGCGTGGAGTTTACCTGCTCCCTTAAGGAACAGGAATGACTTCGTCCTACGTAGATTTTTCTGCGATAAAAGCATCGGGAGGAAGCAGCAGCAAACAGAATGTCATAGACATCATTACGAGTGGAGAAAACAGGACTTTTTTGTATTTTTTTTTTAATTTTTTATTATTTTTGTGTCATTTAATTGAATTTTTCTCAAAAAGTATAACACTGATTGACACAGTTGATAGCAATTAGAAAGAAGAATTTGTGTCCTTTCCAACGAGCCCAGAATTATTACGTTACGCTAAGTACAGCAGAAGTTAGAGATCAAACAGTGATCACAGGTACGATGAAAATCCTTCGTCCTTAAAATCACGCTATCTCCTTAACGGTGCAAAAACGGGAGTAAGTGTAGAACGATTTTCTACTCAGGACAAGTTCCTCTATCTCCCATTTTCGTTTGAACCTCAGTACCAGTTACACCCTGTATACCGCTTTTGTGACCCACGATGGACATTATGAGTGGAACTATGTCCCGTTTGGTCTTGTGAATGCTCCTAGTGTATTCCAAGAAGCGATAAGCAAAATCATTAAGAAGATGAATCACCGAGCCGTCGGATATATCGACGAAGTAATCTTGGCAAGTAAAGACATCTCCGAAGGTCTGTCCACGTTACGCGATTTCTTGCAACTGATCGAGGATGCAGGATTGACGTTGAGATTGTCGAAATGTTCGTTTTTGATGGAAGAGGTCATCTTTCTCGGACACCGAGTCACCGAACACGGAATCACACCGGGAAGCGACAAAATTGAAGCTATCCGCAACTTCCCATCTCCTACGAATCAAACCGAAGTCAGAAGATTTCTGGGATTAACAGGATTTTTCCGGAAGTTCGTCCAAAATTACGCCGCCATGTCCAAACCATTGTCAACGCTTCTCAAAACGAAAGGACAACCACCATTTTGTTGGGCCGAGCAACGAACGAACGCATTCGAACGTCTCAAAGCAGTATTATGTCAAGAACCCGTCTCGACACTCTACGATCCTAAAAGGAGTCACGAAGTCCATACGGACGACGACATAGACTTTGTCGACGTAGCTAACGAGTTGTTAGGGGAAATGAGGGTCGCAAAGAAGGAGACAGCCACGGACAACAAGGAAGTCGAGAAGGAAACAAGCACCAAAAAGGATGAAGGTCGTACAGGTTAACCTACAGCACTCGAAGTGCGCCTCGGATAACTTTTTGGTCCTCCTTGCGGAGGAGGACATCGATATTGGCCATGGGTAAACAACTTTACCGTAAAGGAGCTCCAAAACGCACAAGCATGGTTAGCCCAGAACACGCATTTTAGTTAATAAGCAGATAAACGCCTTTATGTGTCCAAACGATTTAACGATTTAACAGTTGTTACTCTGGAGGTTCCTAATGGGGGAGACCTATACATCTCTTCGGTTTATATGGCTCACGATCAACCAGCGCCACCCGAGGAACTGCATAATCTTACCTCCAGCATTTCATCCAAGAAGGGCAGTCTTCTCGTGGGATGCGACGCCAACGCACGACATACGCTGTGGGACAGCTCGGAGACCAACTTCTCTATATCGTCACCCTAATTTTAAAACCTCGTAACTCCAATTTTTTTAATTTTTTTTTTTCACAACACATTAGAACGGCCAAGAAACAGGCTTGGACTGATCACTGTCAATCCATTGAGAGTGTCTGGGATTCGGCGAGGCTCAGCAAGAATCTATCTAAACAACACACGAACCCGTAGTTTGTGAAAAAGTTGAATGGGACCTGGACTGATTCCTCCGCCGAGACTCTGGAACTCCTGACGAACACTCACTTTCCTGGGTGTCAAAACAGCGGAATGGAGATGCCAAACATTCAGGGTGTACAGCGCATACCGGAGAAAGACATCAATTCCATCATCAATGAGGAAAGAATTTCCACAAAAATCCACAGAGACGGCTCTCCACGAAGTCGTGCGCGCGATTGAGCATGCGATAAATTACAAGCATTACACTCTAGCAGCCTTTCTAGATATAGAAGGGGCTTTCAACTACGTTCACACCGAAACTATCCAAGAATCCCTCACCGAACTGGGTGTGGACGAAAGTTTCAGCGATGCATGCTAATTTGACCATGCGCGCGCGTAAGGGAACATCACAGGGTGGTGTTATCTTGTTAAGGACATTGTTTTAACCAATATTGTCGGACCGTATGTGTTGGATTTCTCCCGGCTATGCCGAGAGTCCAATTTTGGTAAGGTCGTGGGCGACGTTTCGGGGGTGTAGTGGTCGCTGCGTTGGCAATGTCGCTGCCGACGTCTTTGCTGCGACGGCTCAAGTCGCAGCCGTCGTCTTTGCGGCGACGGCATTAGTCGCTGCCGTCGAGCCGCGCCGTCACCATCGCTGGCTCGTGCCATGTAAGCCGGTGACGGCTGACCGCAGAGTCATGCGGTTCACCGCTGTGTCGTAGCGGTTGCTGAGTCAGCATAGTTCGGTGCCAACGTCTTCACACCTATGGTGTGTGAGCTGCAGCGGGAGGTGCAACCGCCGTGTACAGCTGGTTGCTGCCGCTGTTTTAGCGCAGCTGTGTGTGCATAACAGCAGTGACGACTATCAGCGTCATCACTTTGCAGTGTGTTGTGAGTCGCCCCCAAGTCGGCGAACGACTGGCTGCCACTTCGATTTCTCGTCCTTATATAGGAATCGAAATGACAGCCAGCGTCCTTGGATCTGTGATCCAATTTGTGAGGAGTGCTTTCGGCCTGAGTTGTTTGGCCGCAAAACATCTCCCCACAATCTCACCTCTACTCTGGCTATTGCCCATGTACGAAAAGCAAAACGGCACATCACAGGCTTAGTACTGGTGCCAGAGTTGCCAGTACTGGCTAATGTTTCGGGCCCAGTATGTGGCCTAGACCAAATCATTGCCGAGCCAATGTCGATTTGATCACACCGGTCCTACTCTTGGTGAAACTCTGGCCCGATACTGGGCCTCAGTAAAGAAAAGAAACAACAATTAAATTATTATTATTTTTTTTTTTACTTACTACGAATTTATTTTGCTATTATTATTTGTTTGAAAATTGCGAATTGATTTTACTTACACACCTTGCACACTCTCGGATTCGAACCATGGTCCCGTCACACATTAGTCCGCTACGCTACCCACTAGACCAATCTGACACATTCTCTCAAAAAATATTTCTACAAAGATTTGCCCAATACAGAGCCGACCGTCGAGCCAATGCCGAAAGAGCTTAGACACCAATAATAAGCCAATTCTAGGCCCGACATAGGCCCAGCAACTCGGACCAAAGTCGTCTCAGATTAAGTGGGAGTACTGATCACCAGGATTGGCCCCACACTGGTCTGGTGGTTTGTTAGTACCAAAACAATACCGATCGACAAGTCTTGGCGGACAATGCAATGCCAATTCTGGGCAGTGTACGGAACTCTGGTTGGACTCCGGCATTTCGCACATGGGTGGTTATGAATAAAATCCTAGTAAGACTAGACAGGGAGGGGATCAAAGTGATTGCGTATGCGGACGATCTGGTGATTTTGGGCTGTAAACTGCCGTAATACGTCCAATTCTCAACCACGGGTCGCTTCGCTAGTCTGGTGGCACGCTCTGAGTAAGGACACACATCACATAACTAAACTCAGTAGAGTTCAACGAAGCACGGCAATAGGCATCACAGGTGCTATGCGGTCATGCCCGACCGATGCTCTAAACATGCTACTCCACCTCCTACCAATCGACCTTTATATTAAAAACACCGCATCGAACAATGCCGTCAGACTCAAAGAATGTGGGTGCGTGCTGGACTGCGAAGCCGTACGGGCATAGCAACATCCTGGAACAGTCACCAAAGGAATTGGTTACTTTACCGACTGACTACATCACCCCCAAACTCAGCTTTACGAAAGGCTTCTCTGTTGGTTTCCCAGGAGGAGTGGAAGAACGGTACGGTGGAAACAGACTATGACACGATAATATTTACCCACGGTTCGAAAATGGCCTGCGGGGTCGGGGCAGGAATATTCTCAGATACACATAATGTCGCTAAGTCCTACCGCCTATCGGACCACGCTAGCGTCTTCCAGGTGGAGATACTGGGGATCCGTGAGGCTTGTCGGACATTAAAACACGGCTTATCGCCAAAACGAAACATCGTTATTTTCAACGATAGCTAAGCCGCAATCAAAGCACTAGATTCAGCTACCATCTCCTCTAAACTAGTACAGCAATGTCCTGATGGAGATTTCGAGGAAGAAAATTGGAGAGTTTTTACTCTTCCTAATCAACGCAGGATGGTTATAACGATCAATTTTCTTCACACTCATCTTCTAAATTCCCCAGTTACAACAACCCCTAACATCCGGGTTTAATAAGAGTTTGTAGTTCCAAAACGGCCATTGAGCTAATTGAGCTCTGTCTAGAGGACAGGGCTGTCACTTAAACCAACCAACCAAGTGTCGGTACTATTCAAAAGAGGCAGTTTTCGCGTCTTTCGCTTACCGCGAAAACGCGTAGAGATTAAATTGGCGGTTACCTGCGCTTAGTTTTCCGTTTTTTTCAAAGGTCAATGATCGTTTTTCTTCTTTTGAATTCTCGTGCTCTCAATTAACTACCTTACCAATTTTACTTATTTTCGAAACTGGTACAGCGCCTCTGTCGACTGGTTCCAGTTCTCGCAATACCGACATCACATAGATATGTCATCGTCTAGATATTTCATTTCACATTTCTCATCAGAACTCAGTGTTGTGATTGTCGTTGACGTTTAGTGTTGTTTGTTTACATTGATTGGTAGGTTGCATGTGGTGTTATATTTCCTGTTCGATGTTTTGTGTTAATTATCGTGCCATTTTTTTTATCGCTGTCTGGATGTCGCGCATTCTAACAAGTTCCAGAAACACAGGTTAGTCGATTTTGTTTGGTACATTTCCCGGTAATTTGTTATCGTTTCCTGTGCTCGATATGCGCAGTGCTTCGGATGTTGAGCCCCCTTCTGGAGCTTACTTCAGATATTAATGACGAGGTTACATTAGTTCGGATGACAGCAACGGTATCACTCTCTTGGTGATACTTGTCGACTCGTCCTATCCTACTCTGAATCAAACTATATTCCTATTTCAAAAGAATCGGCGATGGTAAGGTCACGAATTTCATAATTTTTGGCGATTCTTGATGGAATAACCCAATTACGAATTAAGAAGCTGACAATTTGGACGAGTTAGCTAACCATAGGGAAAAAGTTCCTTATATTGGTCAAACTGAAAAATAATGAACGAATTTTTTAATCGGTAGCATTTATTGTTTAAGGCCAACTGATATCTGTTCCAGTTTTCTATCGATTAAATTTTCACACCTATTTCACCTTAAAGGTACAATCTGGCTGGTACTGCCGACCATCACAGTCAGCAGTAACTCAACTGTTCACCGCGTCTGTTTTGCACTCAGAACCCTCAACTGCCAAGCAGTCGCAAACAGACACGACAGCTTGTTTTTGACTGAAGCAGTAGTCTACTGCCGGCAGTTACTGCTGACCGCGACGGTCGGCAGTGGCAGCCAGATTGTACCTTAAAGTATGTATAATAAATTATGAGACACTGTCCGTAAGTGTTGGCCCAAATAGGGCCTCGAAAGAGTTGTTTGGTCGTCGAAACAATAGACAATAGACTCTATAAGATGTCTCAAGTCTTTAAAAACGGCCGAAAGAGCTTTGAATTTCAGTTACACAGATCAGCGGATATTAAAAAAAGCTTTCGCAAACTTCCTAGCTACCCTGTTTAAAAAAATCACCAAAACTGCCGAATGCGGTTTGCTTGGAGTCGGTAAAAGAGGAAGTTTATTTGCGTTGTTGCCTTTTTTCACACATTATCATGTTGATTTACTGTTCTAGATTGCATTGGCATTGAATATTTTGCGACTTTAGAAAATACTTAGGGAACATTTTTTTTTAATTTTCCGTTAGTCGAAGTAAAAAAATGGTTAAAGAACCACAAATTGATATATGAAATAATTTACAAACAATACGCAGTACGACTTTTATGGTATGGTATGAATGCTAAAAACAAGATTTGTTTAACAGAAAAATAGAATACGTTTATTAGTGGCAAAAATCTCTTATTCATTCGGATTCTACGTACAAAAGTCAACAACTCGTGATTAATCACATTGCACGATAATTCGAGAACGCTTTATCTTAAATCTTAAAATTGCCATCGGACAAATGTGAAGCGAATTTACATTTTTCTTTTATTTTTAAATTGCATTATTACCTTACCTTGGCAAAAATTTTTTGTTTGATATTCGCGGCCCGAATACCGGATCACAACAAAATCTTGAAACTGGCAAAAAGACAAAATCCCGAAAAAAAAATTAAAAACTGGAAATAATATTCGAAACACAAAATGCCGAAAAGATTGAATACGGCGAGAGGTAAAAGGTGGATAAGACGTTTTTTTGTGAGTCTTTTATTGAGCCAATTTAAAATTAATTGTTACTGTTTCAGTAAGTTAAAGACGTACCTGTATTTTATTATAATTATGTTTTTAATGTGTATTTAATTAGATGAAAATACTTGTAATGTTCTTTCCATAAATTAAAAATAATAATAGTCGCTAAATTTAAGCTACGTATACTATGTGCAGAATTGAATAAAATGAAAAAGAGGAACTCCAGAAAAAAATCATAACAATAATATGTTATATACAGGGTGTTTGGCACTCCGTGTGCCACCTTGTAAGGGGTTATTCCTTGATATAATTGGAGAAAAAAATTGTTCTACAGAGTGGGTCAATTTTCAACAACAGTGGAGATACAGGGTGGTTAAGAAAAGTGTTTTTGACCGGTATCCTCACTCACTTAAAACGTTATATCTTGAAAACGAATAATCACAAGGCAAAGTGTTATAACTCGTTTTTTAGGCAATCATTTGATGTAACAGTCTAAATTGTAACTGCACCCAATCTTGAGATATTTACTCGAAAACACAGATTTTTGCTTCGTCAACCCTAAAAATTCAGTGATCAATGTAGTTTTTCTCAGAAAACCCCATTATAAAAATGTCATTTTAACTTTATTTTTTTATGAGCCGTATTATTACCTACAAAAGCTGCATACATATGTATGAGTTACGATTAACATTTTGGAAGTAATAGGTCATATATACATATCGCATAAAAATTAAATATTTAAAAAATCAGTGCATGTTGATCTACGCTACTTGCTTGAATTGAAAGAATTTAATAATGGTTTTTATTTCAAATATTTTTATTATAATAAATGTTCAAAATGGCCACCTTCATTTTGAATGTACGCCAAAGCTTGTTTGGCGAGTGTTCTCTTGGTATTCATATTCCCCAACTAATAATAATAATAATAATATAATAATAGTTCTTTATTTGTGATCAAGTACAAGTGTTAAAAATTAACTGATAAATTTAAAAAATTCAAATTAGAAGGAAAAAAAACCACAAACTCACATGACCCATAGGCTTGTGTGTGAGAGTTCAAATAACATTGTGATTGATATGACATATTTCTATATAAGACCCAATAGAATAATGATACAAAAAATAAAATAAAAGTGTAAACAAAAACATACTGCAGTCACGATCGGCTGTAAACCAATCGTATAATACTCTAGATGAATACTGAACTCCGATTTATATTGTAGTTGGGTATAAAGTAAAATTACGAGTGTGCATGTTGTATGTCCTTTATTAAGGACTGCCATTAGATTGCTACTCAAAACTAAAAGACAATATTCAGTGTTTAATTTCATATCTTGAACTGTGTAAGTCATTGAAAAAAAATGTCCTTTTTGAAGGACTTTCACATGGGAGGTGCAGGAAGGACTCACTCAATTTCTTTCATATTAATCCTTTTCCTTGGAACCATTTAAAAATAAAATTTCAAATTCGTAGCTTGAAGCGTTCAAAAGTTATCGAAAAATATTGTTGAACACGTGTCTTAAGGACATTTTGTATGGCAGCTACCAGAAGGAGTGAAAGGATTTCGCTGATTAGTAAACTCGAACTTTGTTTTTACTCAAAACTAATTTGTACATAATTTCCAATTCATAGCTAAGAGATTACTTGAGTTATAGTAAGTTCCATAAATTAAGTGAAAACGTTTAGACAGGATATTTGTATGGCAGCTACATGAAGGACTAATAGGATTTTCTTCATAATCATATATTTAGCTTCAACTATTGGAAAAATAACACATACAAAATTTCAAAGACGTAGCTTAAACCCTTTTGAAGTTATCGGCCAATATTCGTAAACACGTGTTTTAAGGACATTTTGTATGGCAGCTACCAGAAGGAGTAAAAGGATTTCGCTGACTAGTAAAGTCGAACTTCCTTTTCACTCAAAACTAATTTGTACAAAATTTTGAATTCGTAGCTAAAAGATTACTTGAGTTATAGTGAGTTTCGTAAATTAACTGAATACATTTTGGCAGGATATTTGTATGGCAGCTACACGAAGGACTAACATGATTTTCTTCATAATCATATATTTAGCTCTAACTATTGGAAAAATAACACGTACAAAATTTTAAAGTCGTAGCTTAAACCCTTCTGAAGTTATCGACCTATATTCTTGAACACGTGTTTTAAGGACATTTTGTATGGCAGCTACCCGAAGGAGTAGGACGATTTTGCCCGTTAACGAACTTAGCCTTACAAATTCAACCAAACATCCAAATTCAAAATTTCAAGATCCTAGGTGAAGGCGTTCTTGAGTTATCGTGTTCACGGACAGACGGACGGACGGACGGACGGACGGACGGACGGACGTCAGGCGAATTTGAGGTTTTTGGCCACAAATAAACAAAAAATAATATATAACTTTTTTTCGTCCGAGGCTTGGTTCTATGCGTTACAAACTTTTGGGCTGGATTAAACTTATAATACTCTATATGATTTCATCTAGAGTATAATGAGATGTTATGAAGGAATGAAACGTTAAAAAAGATTACATAATTATAAATCACATTGTGGTTACTAGAACCAGTTTACTTAAGTTGATAATATATTACAGGCATTTGGATTATCAAGGATGTACTTTTTTATGATTACCTTAAAATTGCGTTCATTTAACAAAATCTTAGTTGAGTTCGGAATATTATTGTAGGCTAATGGCCCAAGAGTGCAAGCATGCCTTTGCATGAATTTTTTTTACACTTATTGACTGCTAGCAAGGAGTTAATATGACTTCTCGTGTTATAATTATTAGTATATAATACAAATTGTGATTCGTTACAGAACATGAACTTAAGTAGAGAACATGTATACAGGGTGTTTGGTACTCCGTGCACGACCTTGTAAGGGGTTATTCCTTGATATATTTGGAGAAAAAAATTGTTCCACAGGGTGGGTCAATTTTCAATAACAGTGGAGATACAGGGTGGTTAAGAAAAGTGTTTTTGACCGGTACCCTCACTCACTTAAAACGTTATATCTTGAAAATGAATAATCACAAGGCAAAGTGTTATAACTCGTTTTTTAGGCAATCGAATTACCTTTCATTTGATGTAACAGTCTAAATTGTAACTGCACCCAATCTTGAGATATTTACTCGAAAACACCAATTTTTGCTACGTGAACCCTTAAAATTCAGTGATCAATGTAGTTTTTCTCAGAAAACCCCATTATAAACATGTCATTTTAATTTTATTTTTTTATGAGCCGTATTATTACCTACAAAAGCTGCATACATATGTATGAGTTACGATTAACAGATTGGAAGTAATAGGTAAAAATACATATCGCATAAAAATTAAATATTTCAAAAGTCAGTGCCATAAAGTGGACCTCGTTTAATTTGTCGGTAGTACTGAAGTATTTTTATTGCCCATTTATTACTATTTAAAGTATGTAGGAAAACAATGAAATGTAACTGAGTTTCAACATAATTGATGCTTTTACCTGGATGTGGTAGGTAATACTGGGTGCGGTACTATGCCTTTTTTAATAGGGTGCCTTACAAAATAAAAAGCCTATAAAAGCAAAACTACCTTCATATTTTTATCAGTTTTAGTTACGTTGCTAACAGAAGAAGGTGTCAGTAGAATAAAAAAAATAATTTCGAAATGTCTGAGTACTCCAATGAAGAATATGCTGACATTGCGTTAATTTATGGAGAGTGTCGCGAAAATGGACAAGCCGCGCGAAGGCTTTACCATCAGAGACATCCCCATCGACGGACACCTGACAGGAGAGTATTTCAGGACGTTTACAGGAGAATTAGGGAAACTGGCAGCGTTAGAACAAGGAGAGTAAATGCAAATCCTGCGCCTATAATCGCTGTTCAGATTGACAAAAGAATACTGCAAACAGTGCAAAATGATCCATCGATCAGTATCCGACGCTTGGCATTGCAGTTTAACGTATCTACTTGGAAGGTTTGGAGTATTTTAAAAGTAGAACGCTTCCATGCCTACCATCACCCACCAGTACAGGAGCTGCTACCCATTGATTTCCCCAAACGGATGGAGTTTTGCAATTGGCTCCTTGAACGACAAATAGATGACGACAATTTTTTCAACAATATTCTGTGGACGGATGAGTCCCAATTTACCAGAGACGGTATCACAAACTTCCACAACCTACATACGTGGGCTGAGAGCAATCCACACACAAGAAGAGCGGCATCATTTCAGCGTCAATTTATGGGCAGGTGTGATTGGTGACGATTTACTTGGACCTATTAGGCTTCCGCGTACTCTAAATAGCTCCAATTACTTACAGTTTTTATCAAATGATCTACAGGACTTATTGGATGATATTCCACTGGTACGATTGGCTTCCATGTTTTACCAACACGATGGTGCTCCAGCTCATTACGGCCGACAGATCACAGATTGGTTAAATTCCAATTATAGCAATCGCTGGATCGGTAGAAATGGACCGATACACTGGCCTGCAAGATCTCCTGATCTTACTATTATGGATTTATTTGTATGGGGACGGATGAAGGACCTAGTCTACGCAACGCCAGTAGAAACATTGGAAGATCTAAATATCAGGATCGATGCGGCAGCAATAGAAGTAAGGCAGCAGTTGAGGAATATGAATACCAAGAGAACACTCGCCAAACGAGCTTTAGCGTGCATTCAAAATGAAGGTGGCCATTTTGAACATTTATTATAACAAAATTTTTTTAAATAAAACATAAAAACCATTATTAAATTCTTTTAGTTCAAACAAGTAGTGTAGATCAACATGCACATGCACTGACTTTTGGAATATTTAATTTTTATGCGATATGTATTTTTACCTATTACTTCCAAAATGTTAATCGTAACTCATACATATGTATGCAGCTTTTGCAGGTAATAATACGGCACATAAAAAAATAAAATTAAAATGACATGTTTATAATGGGGTTTTCTGAGAAAAACTACATTGATCACTGAATTTTAAGGGTTCACGTAGCAAAAATTGGTGTTTTCGAGTAAATATCTCAAGATTGGGTGCAGTTACAATTTAGACTGTTACATCAAATGAAAGATAATTCGATTGCCTAAAAAACGAGTTATAACACTTTGCCTTGTGATTATTCGTTTTCAAGATATAACGTTTTAAGTGAGTAAGGGTACCGGTCAAAAACACTTTTCTTAACCACCCTGTATATCAACTGTTATTGAAAATTGACCCACCCTGTGGAACAATTTTTTTCTCCAAATATATCAAGGAATAACCACTTACAAGGTCGTGCACGGAGTACCAAACACCCTGTATAACTGAGAGATATTCATCACGTTAAAATTCGCAGAAGATTCCGTTGTGGAAAAAAATTTGGATTTTCTTAAGCATAGTTTTATTATTCTACTCAGTAAATTCTTCAAAGGTGTTAAAGTTGCCGTATACGTCGACCCCCAGATTAATAATCCATACAGAATTATGCTTTGTGTTATAGAAAAATATACCATTCTCAATAGATTTAGGTTAAGTACTTTACGTAGTAATAAGTAAGAGTAAATGGTTTTCCTGATTTTCTTGCAAAGGTAGGTAGGTAGGTAGGTACGCGTGGCTGCCCGTGAGAACACGGACACACTTAGACCTAAAAGGTCCGTTGTGTTACCACAGGATCATCAAATCCGGTCCTACTCGTCGAACCATTTAGAGCTTGCAATGAAGCGTTGGATTCTCGCGACCTCCATTGAGGCAAGGTCACCGAGACAGTTGAAGAAGTAAGCTCCAAGATGAGCTTTCCTTCTGGCTGAAAGAGCTGGACAGATACAGAGAAGGTGAAGGACTGTCTCCTCCTCCTCCTCATCCAGGCAGCTTCTACAGAAGTCGTTTGAGAAGAGACCGAGTCTTTTAGAATGTCGACCTATAAGACAGTGTCCGGTCAGGACACCGACTGTGGTGCTGATATTCGCCCTTTTGAGCAAAGTCAGCTGTTTAGAGCGTTTTGGATTCAGCTCCGGCCAGATCTGTCTCGCAGTGTGACATGTAACACCGTTTGCCCATCTTGAGTTGGTTTTCTCAATTGAGTCCAATCCCAGTAGCAGTTTACATGTAGAGAGAGGCACACCCAGATTCCGGTGTTCCGGCATAATCTGAAGGGTAGTACCGCGTCGAGCGAGTTCGTCAGCCATGCAGTTCCCTGGAATATCCCTGTGTCCTGGCACCCAGCACAGGAGAATATTGAACTGTTCAGCCATCTCCTTAAGAGATGATCGACATTCTGCGGCGACCTTTGATGTTGTCGAGGCCGATTCTAAGGATTTTATTGCCGCTTGGCTGTCTGTGAAAATGCTAATATCCATAGTAGATATTACATTACACCTCAGCCAGGACAAGGCCTCCTTGATCGCCATAAGCTCCGCCTGAAAGACACTACAGTGGTCCGGAAGGCGGAAGGAGCTGCTAATGTTAAGCATATCAGAGAAAACACCTCCACCTACCCCGCCTTCAGTTTTGGAGCCGTCCGTATATATGTGGGCGGACTCTTCCATTGGGATGGCTGTTAGAAAATTTTTCTCAAAATCATAACTGGGAGGGGTGTAGTCGGTGTTTTCAGCAATGTTATTGAAGTGATTCAAGATTGTTGAGTGACCTGCATATATGCCAGTCCACTGTGTAGAGGCCCTAAGTCGAATGGCTGCATTGGCTGCCATTTGCTTGCCAAAAATGTCTAGGGGTGGCAGACTGAATAGCATGTCTAGTGCTGCAGAGGGAGTTGTTCTCAGAGCTCCACTGATGCATATGCATGCTGATCTCTGTACCTTCCCTAGGGTGGTGCAGTTAACTGCTTTGTCTAAGGCCGTCCACCAGACAACAACACCATACATAAGTATCGGTCTGATGACGGACACGTAGAGCCAATGAACTATCCGGGGTTGCAAAGGTAAGTTATGTGATTTTCCCATTTAAGCTTACTGTCAATTATAATTCCCAAATATTTAAGTTCGGTCACTCTACTTATTGTGTTGTTGCGCGAGTCGGCTAAAGTTTGCAAAGTTACACTGCTGCCTTTATTTATTTATTTAAACTGGTAGAGCCTAAAGAAGCCTCACTACTTCTCGAACTACGACCTAAGAGGTCTTTTGTTCCTGGCTCTTAACCACTCCCTAGGCCATATCGATTCCTTTGAGAAAGGAGATGATTTTACTCAGGGGAGTCTTCGACAGGTCTTCATAGGTGAAAGTAAATCCACCGGGAATCTGCCTTCTTGATCTGGCCACTGCATCACAATCACACAGAATGTGTGCCGTGTTTCAGATGTGATATCACAGAATCGA
Source organism: Beris morrisii (assembly GCA_951812415.1). Classification (NCBI taxonomy): domain Eukaryota; kingdom Metazoa; phylum Arthropoda; class Insecta; order Diptera; family Stratiomyidae; genus Beris; species Beris morrisii. The sequence continues at coordinate 87,110,140 of OX638310.1, read as the reverse complement.
CATGTATCTAGTGATACTTTACCGATGATCTTAAGGTGATAATTAAGGAAATAATGTCCGGAAAAATATCCCATTATGACCCGTGCGTTATACCTGCTTAAGGAAAGAAATTCCGACGCTCTCCTACTTGAGAAGGTCAGGAATTTCTTTGACTGTCTAAGTCCTGAAAGTGAGCTCCAATAATCTGCCACCTGAAGATTTACCCACTTAAAAATACCATCCTTAATGAAGCCTTTACCTCCTCCACAGAATGGTTCCGGGCCAATCATTGGTGAGTTGGCTCCCCGCTTAGCTAGCTGGTCAGCCGATTCATTACCCGGAATACCCTCATGTCCTGGCACCCACATCAGGGTTAGACTATTATGATGTGCCAGCTCTTTTAGAAGAGTATGACAGTCACGCACAAGCCTAGAACGGAAACAATAAGATTTCAGCGCTAGCAGTGCCGTTTGGCTGTCGATAGGATAATAGCTGTAGCGCCTTTTGGTTTATTCAGTAGAAGTTTACCTGCGCACAGCTCTATGGCATGTACCTCAGCCTGAAACACAGTGGCGGTTTGTCCCATTGCCGTCCATATTTTACAATTGGGTCCAAATACGCCCGCTCCAGTTCCACTATAGGTTTTAGAGCCGTCCGTGTACCAGACTGAAGCACCTTCCCCAAAATCTGGTAGACCAGATTGCCATGATACACGATCTCCCAGAGTCACCATATATGGTTTCTCAAAATCATATACCTTTGGCATGTTGCCAAACTTCTATTGCTGCCGCATCGATCCTGATATTTATATCTTCCAATGTTTCTACTGGCGTTGCCAGGGTCCTTCATCCGTCCCCATGCAAAGAAATCCATAATAGTAAGATCAGGAGATCTTGCAGGCCAGTGTATCGGTCCATTTCTACCGATTCAGCGATTGCTATAATTCGAATTTAACCAATCTGTGATCTGTCGGCCGTAATGAGCAGGAGCACCATCGTGTTGGTAAAACATGGAAGCCAATCGAACCAGTGGAATATCATCCAACAATACCTGTAGAACATTTGATAAAAACTGTAAGTAATTGGAGCTATTTAGAGTACGCGGAAGCCTAATAGGTTCAAGTAAATCGTCACCAATCACACCTGCCCATAAATTGACACTGAATCTGTGCTGAAATGATGCCGCTCTTCTTGTGTGTGGATTGCTCTCAGCCCACGTATGTAGGTTGTGGAAGTTTGTGATACCGTCTCTGGTAAATTGGGACTCATCCGTCCACAGAATATTGTTGAAAAAATTGTCGTCATCTATTTGTCGTTCAATGAGCCAATTGCAAAACTCCATCCGTTTGGGGAAATCAATGGGTAGCAGCTCCTGTACTGGTGTGTGATGGTAGGCATGGAAGCGTTCTACTTTTAAAATACTCCAAACCTTCCAAGTAGATACGTTAAACTGCAATGCCAAGCGTCGGATACTGATCAATCATCCATCATCAATCTGAACAGCGATTATAGGCGCAGGATTTGCATTTACTCTCCTTGTTCTAACGCTGCCAGTTTCCCTAATTGTCCTGTAAACGTCTTGAAATACTCTCCTGCTAGGTGTCCGTCGATGAGGATGTCTCTGGTGGTAAAGCCTTCGCGCGGCTCGTGCATTTTGGTCACACTCTCCATAAATTAACATCATGTCAGCATATTCTTCATTGGAGTATTCAGGCATTTTGAAATAATTTTTTAAATTCTACTAACACCTTCTTCTCTTAGCAATGTAACTAAAACTGATAAAAATATGAAGGTAGTTTTGCTTTTATAGGCTTTTTATTTTGTAAGGCACCCTATTAAAAAAAGCATAGTACCGCATCCAGTAGTACCTACCACGTCCAGGTAAAAGCATCAATTATGTTGAAACTCACTTACATTTCATTGTCGGCGGGTTTATCTGCCACGCTGCGTCGCCTTGGACGCCGTTGTGGTCCTGCCGACTTTTACCAGGTATTTTGCCAATGTGCATTGAAACTATCCCAAAGTTTCCGTCCTTACAACACTTTGCCTTGTGATTATTCGTTTTCAAGATATAACGTTTTAAGTGAGTGAGGGTATCGGTCAAAAACACTTTTCTTATCCACCCTGTATCTCCACTAATATTGAAAATTGACCCACCCTGTAGAACAATTTTTTTTTTCAAATATATCAAGGAATAACCCCTTACAAGGTGGCACACGGAGTGCCAAACACCCTGTATATTATGTTGTTGGGACCAAACATATATGTCTTATTACGGTTCTCCCCACGAAGAGGCCGTTATACCGCTATTAACCGACTTCGGTGGCAAAATAAACCGTAATTAGAAACCCCCGGGCACGAAGGGGGCGAACGGGTCCTTGCCGGCCAACCCAGAGAAGGGTCGTGGGCGCCAGTGGTTCCAAATTTAAGGAGCCCGTTCTTATTCGCTTTTCTCGAACCGAACCATTAGATCGAGAAAGTGACAATAAATACCATCGGAAGACAAGCTAAAAAATATTACAAACACTTAATGAACAAAGCCAAGTTAAATGAAATATACTTCTTAATTAAAACTTCTAATACAATGTAATTCACGTTAGGTAAATGAGTTTAGCTTTCTTCCTAGCTTATCTGTTCTCTCTAAAAATATATCTAACCTATCGATCCTGCTCTACCTTACACTAGGGCGCCACTGGTGATACTTCTCCAACGATGGTATCGATGTTGCCGGTTCCGACGCTGCTTCCCAAGGTTAGTCTGTCGCTCCAAACTTCGTATCCGTTTTTGTCGATGGTCACGACGCTGCTCTGGTTGATTCTCCTCACGCCTCCGATTTCTATCCAACCCGTCACCGACTTGTGATCGGGTTACTTAAAGATTTTTTTAAAAAAAATAAATTCTCTCCAACTCGTACTCCTAGTTGCTAACACCGTAGACGTCTGCTCGGTTCGATCGTACTTTTCCAAGAGACCGTTTTTCGGGTCTCTCCTTTCCGCGAAATCTCGGTTACGCTTTTTAAACGGCTAATCCCCGTTTCACGGGTCAATGCTCGCTTTCTCCAGGTCATTCCCTCAGGTGCATAAACTTTCTTTTCACCAAACGACGATTTAGCCTGGACTCAACCCTCGCCGATCTGTCTTATCGACTCGCAATTTCTCGCTGTACTCGTCCATATTGTTTGTTTACAACTGCGGAATGTAGGCGATATGACGTTTCTGGTCCGGCGTTGTTTACGTTCGTGTGGAGTGAAATTGTGAGTGCGCGGTCCGATGTGGTCATTGGGTGGCGTAGCCCCGCGCACATACAGGTAAGTATGGAGTATGTAAGTAGTATGTAAGTTATCGCCATCTTGGCGGTATTCCATATCCTAATATAATAGTTCCTAAACCTATTACTTAATTCCGCCTAAATCCTAATTTACATAGATTAGATTAGATTTGGAAATAGGGGTTGGTGTGGTTAACCTCTGTCACTGCAGCCACAGTTGGGCTTATTGTGACGTCCAATTCAAAGAAATCCTAGCTAGTTTTAACATTTATTACCTCGTTAACCAGCTTGTCTTCCGTCTTGTCCTGCATTTCACATGCAACGTTCTAATGCGTGCGTACAATTTATCTTTTTAGGTGCCGTGCTGAGCGAAGGTGCGACACAAATGGGTGTCACATTGGGTGCATCCGGAAAACCAAAAAGGTATTGATTATTACATTCATTCTAACTAATTTAAATTAACGCTATTCTTTTCTTTCGTTTCAGGGCACCTGTAACAGTCTATAATAATAACGTTTTTCGTCTGAGGCTCCATTCTATGCTTTACAAGCATTTGGTCCAAATCAAACTTATAGTACTGAACAGATTGAAAGTTTCATAAGCACTATTTTTTAAAATGATATTTTATTTCTATGCTAAGCTTACATTTCCACAATAGGAAAAATAAAATAAAAAAGCCACTCCTTTGAGTACTTCATAAACAGTCTTTCAAAAATATGTGAAAAACACTCCTTAACATTGTAAACTTAGGAACTCAAATTTTGGTAAAGCAAACCTGTGCGTAATAGCAACTAAAACTTGCTATGGACAATCAATCGGAAATTTATATATAGGTAATAAAACTATGTAATATTAATTACATAGATCACTATAAAACGGATCCAAACAGTTTTACTTAATGTTCTAAGAGATTGACAGAAGACATAACCGTCACTCAGCTCAATGAAGTAGACAATTTTCATCATATCAACGTACACATGCATGTACGGTAACATTGGGTTCAATGTCTAATAATATACCTTAACCCCTAGTACTCCTTAGTAAGTACAGCGCACTGGTATAAGAGGTAGTATAAAAATAAATTAGTCAAGTTTTATATTAATAATTAAAAGACATTAAAGTAATAAAGTAATTAATAAGGAAAATACGAATGTTCAAAATATTAAATATATAAATGTATAAATTTTTATTCACAGAAATTTTACAAAAAGCACGCGCTCTTGTTCGAGTGACGTTTTACTCTAACTAGAATCACACCGATCGGTTCTGTTTTCACGGAGTTAATTTCTGGGTGCATTCAATGATCGCGAGAATGGGTGAGCGGAGTGATTCTAGTCGGTTACATTCAAAATACACTCTGGTCTATGTTACAACTCGGCCAGCCTGAATATCGATATCGTCCTCGATATTCGGAGCTGACTCATCACAAGCTCCGTTTCGTATGCTGCTACTATGATCACCGCGGGTCCAAGGGCGGATACGATTTGCTTCCAAGACGCGATCATAAGGTATCTGTGTTAGCTGGCAATTTTCGATATCGCGGATAACATAACGGTCATTAGGTAAAACTTTGTGAATCATGTATGGCCCACGGTATTTAGGTATTAATTTTTTATTTGCCCCCACGGTCGTATCAACATTTTTTATAACTATAAAATCGCCTTGTGAATAAGAGCGGGGAGTTTTACTTCGTTTTAAGTACTGAGTTTCATTCCGGGATTGTGATTGAATGATGGCATCCGATGCATCCTTTCGAATCTCTTCTAAACTATCAAATAGAGGACGGTTTAACTTTTCGTTCATATATTCAGTAAACTCATCAATATCGGGACCTCTTTGAGTGATTCCAAATGAAAGCTCACTGGGTGACTTACGAGTACTACTGTGACGAGAGTTATTAATAGCATATTCGGTTTTTCCTAACAAAAGCGACCAGTTAGAATGATTTACAGGCTCTGCCAGTTTTCCCAATATGGCGGTTAGCACTCGATTAACCCGTTCCACCTGTCCATTGGCCTGTGGTGAAGCCACAGCGTTCTTTATATGAACGACGTTTCGGTCAAGTAAGAATTTTGAGAACTCTAACGACGTAAAACAGGTTCCCTGATCAGAGATAATTCGGGTCGGCCTACTATAGTAATCAAAATATTTTTGAAGTGATGCGCATACTTCTTTAGTACTCGTGCTATTAACCGGATAAAGTTTTACAAACTTAGTGAAAGCGTCAATAACAACAAGTATGTATTTTCGTTTTGAAATTCCATTCGGTAAAGGTCCATAGTGATCAACGTGAAGGGTGTGGAACGGTTCTGGTTTTTTCGGAATACTGTGAAGATTACGTTAATTTACTCGACGTGGGGCGGTATGCATAATGCATCGAAGACAATTGTCAATAAAATTAGAAATTTTCTTATCCATACCGGGGAACCAGTAGTGACGACGGATATAATGGTAGCATTTTTCGGTTCCCAAATGTCCCAATTTCTCATGGGCCTGACGGATTATATTTCCCTCCATCTCGGAAGGAACATAGAAACGATTCTGACCTGGGAGCACTTGACGGTAAATGATGCCATCAAGTAAAACAAATTTATCAACAGGACCGGATTCCAGGCGGGATTTTATATTTAATATTTTATTATCTCTCTGTTGTGTAGCTTGTAATTGTAGATCAATTTCATCGGATGAAACGGAACACACGGGAAGATTTCTACTTAGAGCATCAACATGGTTCATTTTAATTCCATGGCGGTGAATAATGTTATAATTATAACATTCCAGCTCCAAAGCCCATCGGGCTATTCGCGGGTTAAGGTTTTTCTTTGCTAATGTAAGGGTTAGAGAATTACAGTCGGTAACAATCTTAAAAGATCGTCCTTCCAGGTAGACACGGAAACGACGTAATGCATAAATTATAGCCAATGTCTCAAGTTCAAAACTGTGGTACTTCGATTCAGAGGCGGTTGAACGGCGGGAATAATAAGACACGGGATGCAAACGACCATCACTTTGACGCTGCAGTAACACGGCACCAAAACCTTGCGAACTGGCATCGGTATGGAGTTCGGTCTCACGGTTAGGGTTATACACGGACAAGATAGGAGACATTATCAAACGGTCACGGAGTGTGTGAAATGCCTTTTCACAATCGGGAGTAAACATAAAAATTTTTTGTTTCCGAAGCTGATCGGACATCGGGGCTGCAATACGAGCAAAATTCGGTACAAATCGGTGGAAATACGAAAAAAGTCCCAAGCATGACTGTACCTCCTTTTGAGTTTTCGGAATAGGGTAATCACGGATAGCTCTGATATGGGAGTCGTTCGGACGGATTCCTTCATTACTTACAGCATAGCCCAAATATTCGATACCAGCCTGGAGAAATCTGCACTTATTTAGCTTTAATTCCAACCCAAAATCGGTTAGCCTTTTAAAGACACGGGATAATATAACTAGGTGCTGTTCGGGTCCATCAGTAGCCAATAAAATATCATCGATATAAATAATTATGTCTCCGGCCTTGATTAGGTCCTCGAAAATTGTGGCAATGAATCGCTGGAACACGGCTGGCCCGTTTTTCAGCCCAAACGGCATTTTTAAATATTCAAATTGCCCATGAGGCGTAACGAATGAAGTATACGGTATGGATTCTGATTCCATATCAACTTGATGGAATCCGTTCTTTAAATCGAGAATCGAAAAGCAATTTTTTCCATCCAAATACTCTAAGCAGTCTTCGATCAAAGGCAACAGAAAATTATCACGGGCAGTGACTTTATTCAAAGCTCGGTAATCGATGCACATTCTTTTTTCTCCTGATTTCTTATTAACCATGACTATGGGTGATGCATATTCGGAACTGCTATTTTGGACAATTTTTCTTTGAATCAAATCATCAAAGATTTTGATTACTTCATTCCGTTCGAAGTAAGACAATCTACGGGGCGGGCAGCGGAAAGGAACATCGGATGTCAGTCTTATTTTCATCTTAATTTTCGGTAATTCACGGTTACTTCTGTCAACTTGCATGTATTGTAAAACTACCAGCTCCTTACATTTTTCACGGACCAAACTCAGAACCTATATTTAACAATGCGGGAGGGCAAACATCTGGTTTAATAGTAACAACATGATTCACAAAAACCCCAGTCAGTTTTCCAAACAGATCACCATCATCAGCATACGGAACGGTTACAAACGGCTTGTGGGTGGAATCAAACAGTTCAATACAGGATCGATAAATAAAGTTAATATGGCTCGAGTTATTTAATTCAACGTGACGGTTAGTTTTTATTATCGGTAATAGTTTTAATTCATTCTTTACATTTTTACGATTATGAAAGTATATCCCGAGTCCGAAGCTGCATAAAAAATCTCGGCCTAGAAGTAAAGGTGTAGGTATCGCGGTGTCGGGTACAATAAAAAAATATAGTTGACGCACTATATCACGGAAACGAATAGTTAACTTTGTGCTCCCGTAAGTTTGTATTCGCACATTTCCCACGCCGCGAAAATTTGAATTGCTTAAATGCGGTGACGGTCGCATATGCCTCGGGACACACGTTTCGGATACAAAGTTAATCGGACTGCCGGTATCGAATAAAGCAATTAGTTTTTTCATAATATGTTTGATTCCACCAATTGTAAACAAAAGACTTACCATCTGCAATGCGGCTACCTCCTCGGTTAATGTTTCGTCGCTATCAGTATCAGATGTCTCGGTTTTAGCGGAGGATCGGTCGGCAACGTTAGCTACAACACGTCTTCTTGGGCAGTCCTTATAGTAGTGCCCTACCTCGGAACAGGTGAAACACGAGTTAACAGGTCGCTTAGGGCGGGGGCATTGCGGTGCTAAGTGGCCAAATTGGCGGCAATTGAAGCAGCGAGTTTGCGACTCGGTTTAGCGACTGGAATGACGTTGGTACGGCTAACCAACGCAGGCCCACGCACACGGCGACGCTCGAAAGACCCCAGCAACTCCTTGAGTTGGACTAATGTGCGGGCTCCGTACAACATGGCGGCATTTGGCGATCGGTCATCCATTCCATCAATTATGCATTGGGTGAGATCTATTTCATCGATGTCTGCTTGCTGCGCTATCTCTTGCATACACAGCACATAACGGTGCGCGGTCTCGTCGCGGCGCAATCGGCGTTTCGATAATTGCGCATAAACTTCTTGGCGGGATACAGTTCGACCAAATTCGATTAGTAAAACAGTTTTCAGTTCGGTCCAGGAATTAACGGATGTGCTCCGTAAAAAGATTCGCGCGGAGCCCTCCAGCAGTCGTCGTGCACACGATAATTTAAACGGCTCCGACACACTCATGGACCGCATCACGTCTTCGAAATCGCGAATCCACTTGCAAATTCCGTAAGCGTCTTCTCCATTGAATTTCGGCACCGCACAATCGACCTCGGCGAAATCCGGACGTCGGTTGGCGAATGTCGAGTCGCTATCTACATGCTCCATAGCTGCAACTTCTTGCCGTAGCGCGATCAATTCCTTGCGCTTACGAAGCAACAGCAGTTCACGGTCAATTTCGTCGAGCTCGTTCCCGGTGGGGTTGACAGCTAACGGATTCGGTTCATTTCGGTCACATGCGGTTTGGCTAACGGCAATTCGGGAGTTTATCCCATCTCCGGTTTCGTTATTAGCGGTTTCGGGGGCATTTCGGGCATCTTCACGGTTATCTTCATAGGGATCTTCGGGGGAGTATTCCGAGCTTCGGTTCACTTCCTCTTCGTACAACCTTCTTAGTGAGGTTACGGACGACCCTGTTGGTACGGTGATGCCGGCAGCTTCCAGTGCGGTCACCAAATCAGCGCGATTTAGACGAGTCGGCATCTCACTTAATTGACTGAGTATTGTGTGTAAGGTTCGGAATGTGTACAATGTCGAAATATTGACTTTGTAGAGCACGCGCTCTTGTTCGAGTGACGTTTTACTCTAACTAGAATCACACCGATCGGTTCTGTTTTCACGGAGTTAATTTCTGGGTGCATTCAATGATCGCGAGAATGGGTGAGCGGAGTGATTCTAGTCGGTTACATTCAAAATACACTCTGGTCTATGTTACAAATATTATATTTTTTTTTTAATTAATTAATAGTATTAATAATTAATTCTTATATACTCGTACACCTCATACATTTCCATCATTGATTTAACACTCGCAGTCTAGAACTTTTAGTCATATCTTCAGCTTCGTGACAGTTTTAGTCAAAAACGTTTTTGACTAAACATGACTATGTCGCTGTTTCAATAGCAATTCTATGATCAGAGCATACTGATTAGTCGAGCTCGCTTCAAGGCACGCGATTCATTTTTGCTTAAGAGGAGATTTATACATGTTTCATTCAGACACGTTTCTGCTGTTTAGACAGTCAAGAATTTTGTCAAGCGTTGAAAGATATTCTGCAATTGAAAGCGCATTTTGGGATTGCAAATGAGAAAATAAATTTAACTGCATACATGTCTGTATACCTGTAGATAGGCTTCTGCTGAATATTTGTGTTGCATATTTAACCCGCATTTTATCAAAAGTCCAGGGATAAATGTGTTTTTTTGTTAATTTAGGGCACATCTTAACAATCGCAGTGATATCTAATTGGAAAAACTCTTTAATCACATTCCAACTAACAACACCGTTTTCAGTTTCGATGTCTCCTTCCAAAAGAGTGTTTCTAAAGCCAGAAATACATGTGCAGAATATATGCACGCAGCGATGCATGCATCTCTTCATGTGAAACAGACGTGCAGAGTTTTAGACCCTATAAACCAAACATCGATGAAGAGGCAGCGAACAGTTTCGAAACTTGTCGCTGAAAAAAGATTATCAGTTGGGAACAAATTCAACTATGTACTTGCTATCTGTGAATACGTGTGAGGTATTCGCATTTCTTTCTTGCTCATACTGAAATGCATCCGACCATCTCATTCGCACTCTTCGACATAACAGATCTCCTATCGCGCATTGTATTTGAAATTGGAATGAGCAAGAACGAGATAGCAATACGTGTTTATACCCTATAAACCAAAAACACGAAAAATTCATGGGTCCTTATGTACAAACTACTACCATGTTAGCACGCGCGCTTGTGTTCGTGGCGATATTGAGGGTTAAATCGAAAAGTAAACATTTCCCCAACTTTTCCTCAAGTATGTTCAACATGCCGACCTCTTCCACCTTTAGTGAGTGAAAAAGACTAAAATATGATCGCCGAGTGCTTATACATCCGATCATCAAGTGCGTATCTACTCGACCTGCAAATGCCATAACAAACTTAGACGTTCAACATCAACTGTGCAGTTCTGATCATGGAACAAATAACTCTGCCGGCTAGTGCAATGGAAGTCGTGTTTCGATTGCACTAGTCGACGAATAACAAAATTGCATTCGGCGGCATGACCCGACGCCAAGGATCAATGCAGTGTCGACCGGCAAAGAATAACGGGGAGGTACCACATGCCACAGAGTTCTTATGCAATTTCATCCCTCCATTATTCGATGAGCGGTAGAACACAATTCATATGTAAATCCTTTCTACCGATCCTCGATGATCATTCAGGTGGACTTCGTATGCAATTCAGATTCACCACTCATCGATGACCAGTAGGCTCTACTTCATACTGACTTGAAACTAACTGTTCACTGAGTGCACGTACTGCTATCTCGTTCTTGCTCATTCCAATTTCAAATACAATGCGCGATAGGAGATCACTCATGTCGACGAGTGCGAATGAGATAGTCGGATGCATTTCAGTATGAGCAAGAAAGAAATGCGAATACCTCACACGTATTCACAGATAGCAAGTACATAGTTGAACTTGTTCCCAACTGATAATCTTTTTTCAGCGACAAGTTTCGAAACTGTTCGCTGCCTCTTCATCGATGTTTGGTTTATAGGGTAGGGGGGTAGCCCTGCACCAGTGGTAGAAATGCACCACTCGACGCTCGCTCGTAAGTTAAATCTACAAAGCAGAGACGGCATTCTCTTTCTCTTTCCTATCCATACTATCACGTTCAGTAATCGTTAAAATACCGAGTAATTTCGAACAGTTATTCGGAGAAAAAGAAAAACGCTAAGGAGACTGAATTTTGTTACATATGCTACATTTTCGTTTAAGGACAAATTATCGGTCGTGAACCTTTCTAGGTAGGCGTATACAGGGTGTTTGGCACTCCGTGTGCCACCTTGTAAGGGGTTATTCCTTGATATATTTGGAGAAAAAAATTGTTCTACAGGGTGGGTCAATTTTTAATATTAGTGGAGATACAGGGTGGTTAAGAAAAGTGTTTTTGACCGGTACCCTCACTCACTTAAAACGTTAAATCTTGAAAACGAAAAATCCCAAGGCAAAGTGTTATAACTCGTTTTTTAGGCAATCGAATTACCTTTCATTTGATGTAACAGTCTAAATTGTAACTGCACCTAATCTTGAGATATTTATTCGAAAACACAAATTTTTGCTACGTGAACCCTTAAAATTCAGTGATCAATGTAGTTTTTCTCAGAAAACCCCATTATAAAAATGTCATTTTAATTTTATTTTTTTATGAGCCGTATTATTACCTACAAAAGCTGCATACATATGTATGAGTTACGATTAACATTTTGGAAGTAATAGGTAAAAATACATATCGCATAAAAATTAAATATTTAAAAAATCAGTGCATGTGCATGTTGATCTACGCTACTTGCTTGAATTGAAAGAATTTAATAATGATTTTTATTTCAAATATTTTTTTTATAATAAATGTTCAAAATGGCCACCTTTATTTTGAATGCACGCTAAAGCTCGTTTGGCGAGTGTTCTCTTGGTATTCATATTCCTCAACTGCTGCCTTACTTCTATTGCTGCCGCATCGATCCTGATATTTAGATCTTCCAATGTTTCTACTGGCGTTGCGTAGACAAGGTCCTTCATCCGTCCCCATACAAAGAAATCCATAATAGTAAGATCAGGACATCTTGCAGGCCAGTGTATCGGTCAATTTCTACCGATCCAGCGATTGCTATAATTGGAATTTAACCAATCTGTGATCTGTCGGCCGTAATGAGCAGGAGCACCATCGTGTTGGTAAAACATGGAAGCCAATCGAACCAGTGGAATATCATCCAACAAGTCCTGTAGATCATTTGATAAAAACTGTAAGTAATTGGAGCTATTTAGAGTACGCGGAAGCCTAATAGGTCCAAGTAAATCGTCACCAATCACACCTGCCCATAAATTGACACTGAATCTGTACTGAAATGATGCCGCTCTTCTTGTGTGTGGATTGCTCTCAGCCCACGTATGTAGGTTGTGGAAGTTTGTGATACCGTCTCTGGTAAATTGGGACTCATCCGTCCACAGAATATTGTTGAAAAAATTGTCGTCATCTATTTGTCGTTCAAGGAGCCAATTGCAAAACTCCATCCGTTTGGGCAAATCAATAGGTAGCAGCTCCTGTACTGGTGTGTGATGGTAGGCATGGAAGCGTTCTACTTTTAAAATACTCCAAACTTTCCAAGTAGAGATGTTAAACTGCAATGCCAAGCGTCGGATACTGATCGATGGATCATTTTGAACTGCTTGCAGTATTCTTTCATCAATCTGAACAGCGATTTCCGGCGCAGGATTTGCATTTACTCTGCTTGTTTTAACACTGTCAGTTTCTCTAATGCTCCTGTAAACATCTTGAAATACTCCCCTGTCAGGTGTCCGTCGATGAGGATGTCTCTGATGGTAAAGCCTTCGCGCGGCTCGTCCATTTCCGCGACACTCTCCATAAATTAACACAATGTCAGTATATTCTTCATTGGAGTACTCAGGCATTTTGAAATTATTTTTTTAATTCTACTGACACCTTCTTCTTTTAGCAACGTAACTAAAACTGATAAAAATATGAAGGTAGTTTTGCTTTTATAGACTTTTTATTTTGTAAGGCACCCTATTCAAAAAGGCATAGTACCGCACCCAGTATTACCTACCACATCCAGATAAAAGCATCAATTATGATGAAACTCACTTACATTTCATTGTTTTCCTACATACTTTAAATAGTAATAAATGTGCAATAAAAATACTTCAGTACTACCGACAAATTAAACAGGTTCTTAGACGAGGTCCATAGGAAGGAAATATTTAATTTTTATGCGATATGTATTTTTCCCTATTACTTCCAAAATGTTAAGAGATATAACACTTTGCCTTATGATTATTCGTTTTCAAGATATAACGTTTTAAGTGAGTGAGGGTGTTACAACATGTAAAGGATCATAATAGGATTATTTTCGAAATTACCTGCCCTAAAATGGAAAGGTGAGATTTATGGTTCATTTAAATTCATTTATGACAGTAATAGTTGAGAAAACCTTTTATCTTTGGGTTTTTTCTCAAATCCAGCAGATCCTTTTTTTATGATGCTGCCTAATCCTTTGCATGTTGAAACAATCCCATCTAATTATGTATATACTTGCTTTCCTGTATGGTAGATTTTAAGAATAAAATCAGTCTTGGATTGAGCATCAGGGTCAGCAGACCTTCCAAACCAAGCTCAAAATAAAAATTGTTGTAGTTTATTTAATTAAAGACAACAAAATTCGCGGAATAAATAAAAGAAGTTTGTACGCGAAAACATTTTGGTCCGTCGAGCCGGATCTAACTACAAGTGAACATATTTAGCATTCAGTGTGGACACAATCATTCAAAAGTGCAAGTGACAATACAGTGACATTCAGTTCAATTCAGTGTAACAAATTCAAGTGTAAAGGACCATACAGTGCCCAATCACTCAATTCAATTCAGTTCGAAATTGACTTCATCAATCTAGTGTGACATTCAGAGTGAGTGCAAACAAGTGTAGCAATACATAAGCCACTTAAACCAGGTAAAAATTCTCATATAAATCACAGTTAAAAAAAAAAAAGAGATATGAATCCTTCAACAAGTGATCGCTTGTCAACGCTTCGAAGGAAACGTGGCAATATGAAAGCCACGATCACGAATTTGGCAACGCTCCTTGAATCAGAAAGCGAGAATCGAAATATCCATTATATACAAGCAACGTATGAAACGATGCAAAATACGTGGAAAAAATTCGAGGATATTCAGGACGATATCGAAGAATTAGACGAATCAGAAGTAGAACAACGTGGTCAAATTATTAAATCTCATGATACTACCATAGCAAAAATGAGAGAACTAGGCTTGGATCCAACACAACCCACCCCCCATCGAATCAGTGACAATAGCCCGCAAGTGTCAGCACCCCCAATAAGAATGACACCGGGATTACCTATCATGAGTTTACCAACATTTGATGGTTCGCCAGAAGAATGGTCATCATTTTATGATTTATTCACGTCCCTTCTTGGATCAAATAAAGTGGTAACATCAGTGCAAAAGCTTCAATATCTACGTGATTCCTTGAGAGGCAGTGCATCTGCAACAATCAGCTCTCTTGAAACCACTGACAAAAATTATGATGTGGCAATAAGTTTATTAAAAGAAAAGTATGAATGTAAACGAGCTACATATTTACGTCATTGGAATACGCTTCATGAAGTACCTCGGCTTCAAAAAGATACACCAGCCGCATTCTCTGACTTATTAGATATTTTCAATCAACACATTCGTGGACTTGAGAATTTGGGAGCTCCAGTAAACATCTGGGATATCCCATTAGTGCATCTCATATTGTCGAAACTTAGTCAACCAACAACACGGCAATAGCAACTGAGTTTACCAGATAACAATATGCCTTCATATGAACATCTGCTTAAATTTTTAAAACAACGAGCTAATTGTTCAGATATTTTTAGTACGCAATCAAATCAAGTCTCTAAAGGTTCTGAACGATCACACAAATTAAATAG
The DNA here is from genome assembly GCA_951812415.1 of Beris morrisii. Classification (NCBI taxonomy): domain Eukaryota; kingdom Metazoa; phylum Arthropoda; class Insecta; order Diptera; family Stratiomyidae; genus Beris; species Beris morrisii. Next base: position 87,095,031 of record OX638310.1, on the reverse strand, counting down.
TGTCAATTCACATCGGACACAGCCACCGCACAATCAAATATTTCTATCAAACAATCATATCTTGTCAAAGTGTCCAATATGCAAAGAATCACATATGATTTACAAATGCCAAAAATTCAAGTCTGTTTCAATAGATGAGCGCATCCAAATGTGTAAGGAAGCATTGCTTTGCTTCAATTGTTTGTCACCAAACCATCAGTACAAAAATTGCAATTCTGGTTCCTGCCGGGTCTGCCACAACACACTATTACATAAGCCAAATAATAGTCAACAAGAAAGTTATGCAAATGCAAGAGAGCAAAATTCTTCAGTGATCCAAGAACAATCAATTCAACAAAATCTCGATTCAAAACGCCCAATGTCATTCCTGATCAATTCTACAACTTCCGAACTAATGGCAACCGCATCTGCTTACATTTCTAATAAAGATGGACCACCAATATTGTCCAGGTGTTTATTAGATACGTGTTCTACAACTAATTTTATGACAGAGCGTTTAGCAGACTCATTGGGATTGAAAAAGGAAAAGTGTTCAGTACCCATAGGTGCGCTCAATTCACTCACAACAATGACCAAATATCTTGTTAGGGCAACATTACATTCACGTGTTAACAATTACCAGAAAGAATTCACTTTTACTATTCCACATATTTCTGAGGCAATATCAGAGCAACCAGTAAATCGCACCATCATTAATATATCAGCGAATCTAAAACTAGCAGATCCAGAATTTCATCAACCAGCACCGATTGATGTGCTTTTCGGTACTGGTCCAACACTTTCGTTGCTTTGTGTTGGCCAGGTAAATCTAACAAAAAATAAACAAACAGAGCTATATCTGCAGAAGACTCGTTTAGGTTGGATAATCGGAGGGAGTGCACCCGCCATACACTCATCACAAAATCGAAGTTGTCATGCAACTACTGAATTGCAACTAGATCTCGCAAAATTTTGGGAACTGGAAGAAGAAACAACGTATCGTCATTTCACTCAAGACGAAACAGCATGTGAACTCCATTTCCAAAAACATGTCGCACGTCAATCAGATGGTCGTTATATTGTAGGCTTACCATTTAACGAAAAAATTAGTCAATTAGGAGAATCTCGCAGCAGAGCACTCAACAGATTTAAATCGTTAGAACGAAGACTTAACAGAAACAGCGACTTAAAAAAAAAATACAAAAACGTGTTAGACGAATACCGTGATTTGGGACACATGACAATGATTCAGATTGATCAATCCAATGATAATGGATGTTACCTTCCTCATCACGCAGTAATAAAAGAGAGCAGTCAAACAACGAAGGTACGAGTAGTATTCGATGGCTCAGCAGAGACCAGCACAGGAATATCTCTAAATGAATCGTTACGAATCGGTCCCACTATACAATCAGACCTTTTCTCGTTATTATTGCGATTCAGATTACATCAATACGTGATAACCGGTGACATAGAAAAAATGTACCGGCAATTTCTTGTGCGACCAGAAGACAGGAAATTCCAGAAGATATTGTGGAGAAACGATGAAGGAGTTGTAGAAACATTTGAGCTCAACACAGTGACGTTTGGACTCTCATCAGCACCTTTCCTAGCAATACGTTGTCTCCATCAATTAGCAGAAGATGAAAGCAAGGACTTCCCTCTAGCAGCAAGAGCGCTTAAGGAGGATATGTATGTGGACGATGTGTTAACTGGTGCGTCCACCAGACTGAAAGCACTACAAATTAGAAACGAGCTTATTGAATCACTTCAACGTGGCAAATTACATGTAAGACAATGGGCATCAAACGATCCAGAACTTTTAAAGGGTCTACCGGAAAGCAGTCTCAACCTACAACTACAATTTGGCGATTCATCACCACTTAAAACACTAGGAATATATTGGTATTCAGCTGCAGACTCAATATTATACAAGGTGAATACAAAATCAACAGCACAACATGTGTCAAAGAGAACAATATTGTCTGAGACCGCAAAAATCTTCGATCCATTGGGATTGGTAGGACCAGTCATTACCACAGCGAAAATATTAATTCAAACATTATGGGCACTAAAACTGGAATGGGATGAATCACTTCCAATCAGTATACATACGGAATGGTCAAACTTTTATAATAAACTACCACTTCTTAATGACTTCGCATTCAAGCGTGGTACACTGTTAAGCAATTACAACAATATTCAACTTCATGGCTTCTGCGACGCCAGTCAAAAGGCATATGCGCTTGTGTCTATCTCAGAACAATCAACGACCGCGGTGAAATTCATACAGAGTTATTATGCAGCAAATCTCGCGTTGCACCACTAAAATCAACTACAATTCCTCGCTTAGAGCTATGTGGAGCATTATTACTTTCAAAACTTATATCGAATATTCAACATGCTAGTCATATCAATATCGACCAAATCATTTGTTGGACAGATTCTACAATTGTTTTACAATGGCTACGCACTCCACCTCAACGACTAAAAACATTTATCGCTAATCGAATTGCAGAAATTCAAGCCAAGTCCGATATCAACAATTGGTTTCATGTCAGGACCAATGACAATCCTGCAGATCTTTTATCCCGGGGTCAAACGCCAGAGCATTTTGTACGACCATCAATTTGGAAGAATGGTCCTAGTTGGTTGAAAAAAGACGATGAATGCTGGCCAAAGTTTGATCGAACCACCAGAACAACGAAAACTCACTTGCTTGATGTCAGAGAATCTTAAAACAATCGAAACAGCACATAATTTAATACGTCGTTATTCATCAATTGACAAACTGAGACGTGTTATCGCGTATTGCTTAAGATTCAAAAACAAACAATTCAAAGGCAAATTACTCAACACTGCAGAATTATCTGAAGCTAACAGAATAATTTTAGTAATCGTGCAAAGAGAAGTCTTTTCCAATGAGCTGCACTGCTTGAACAAAAATCAATCACTGCCGCCCAAAAGCAAACTCCTCAAACTTAACCCTTTCATTCATACTGACGGAATTATCAGAGTTGGAGGCCGATTAGCGAACGCGACAATTCCATTTGCTGAATGCCATCCAATTATTCTACCAAGAGATCATCATGTCACCACACTCCTCATTAATAACATCCATCACACGCACCTTCATGCGGGTGTCCAAGCTACACTTTACTCAGTGCGTCGTTGTTATTGGCCAATCGATGGTAGAAGCCAAGTATGGAAAACAATTAGATCGTGTTTGAAATGTTCCAAATACAATCCATCACCAGTCAATTATATCATGGGCGATTTACCAAGAGCACGAGTCAACGAATCAAGACCATTCTCTCATGTTGGTGTTGATTATTGTGGTCCGTTCCTGCTCAAGCAAAGAAAATTCAGGAACCGTTCAGCTACGAAGATCTATGTTGCCATTTTTGTGTGTCTCGCAATCAAGGCTGTTCATTTGGAAGTTGTCAGCGATCTTTCCAGCGACGGGTTCATCACAGCCTTTAGAAGATTAACTGCACGAAGAGGCAACTGTGCCCACATATACTCTGACAACGGAACAAACTTTGTAGGCGCACATAAGCAAATTAAAGAGACACAAGAATGGCTAAACAACCATGATGACATAGAAAAGATATACAAATTTTTCACAAGTAAAAGTATTACTTGGTATTTTATTCCCCCGGCGTCTCCCAATTTCGGTAGTTTATGGGAGGCTGGAGTAAAATCTTTCAAGTACCATCTCAAAAAGGTAGCCGGTAAAGATTTATTATTTACATTTGAAGAATTCGTCACACTCACAACAGAAATTGAAGCTATATTAAATTCACGACCTTTAACTCCCATTTCCTCTGATCCTAACGATCCACTTGTCTTAACCCCTGGACATTTCCTTATCGGTGATTCATTAACTAATTTACCTGACAAAGATTACAGTGACATTCCAGGGAATCGGTTATCTGTTTGGCAACATCTGCAGAAAATCAAAAGAGATTTTTGGAAACGCTGGCATAAGGAGTACCTAAACGAACTGACTCAGCGAAGCAAATGGAATAAGGGTCAGCATCACATTGATCTAGGTACCGTCGTATTGATACGTGAAGAAAATGTTCCACCATCGCATTGGATCCTGGGAAGAGTTATCGATGTGCATCCAGGTCTGGATGGTATCATTAGAACAGTCACCGTGAAAACTGCAGTCAACACTCTCAAACGCAATGTACGAAAACTGGCACCACTGTCAATTCAACAAGGGAAGGACTAAATTCATGACGTCGTCATAAAAAATAAAATTTATAACCAATTCTGCATTCTTTCATATTTGTAAAAGTAACTTTAATTTGTTCATCTATTAGTATGTTAATTTACTTCATTTTCTACAATGTCACTTTGTATTTGAATCGGCTCTGCCGTTCAACGCGGGGAGTATGTTACAACATGTAAAGGATCATAATAGGATTATTTTCGAAATTACCTGCCCTAAAATGGAAAGGTGAGATTTATGGTTCATTTAAATTCATTTATGACAGTAATAGTTGAGAAAACCTTTTATCTTTGGGTTTTTTCTCAAATTTTATTATGCTGCCTAATCCTTTGCATGTTGAAACAATCCCATCTAATTATGTACATACTTGTTTTCCTGTATGGTAGATTTTAAGAATAAAATCAGTCTTGGATTGAGCATCAGGGTCAGCAGACCTTCCAAACCAAGCTCAAAATAAAAATTGTTGTAGTTTATTTAATTAAAGACAACAAAATTCGCGGAATAAATAAAAGAAGTTTGTACGCGAAAACAGAGGGTACCGGTCAAAAACACTTTTCGTAACCATCCTGTATCTCCACTAATATTGAAAATTGACCCACCCTATAGAACAATTTTTTTTATGAGTATAAAAATCAAAATTTTTTTAATATACTTAGGGCCGGTTTCACAGTCGAAGTTTAAACCAAAAATTTGGTTTAAACTTAGGAACAAACGAATAAGTTCCTAAGTTTAAACCAAATTTTTGGTTTAAACTTCGACTGTGAAACCGGCCATTAGTGTTTAGTTCGTTATTGTTTATTACTTTTGTAAATTTATTTAATTTTTTTGTTTCAACTAATTTGGTTTAGGTTGGCTATATATTTAAAATGTGGTGCATTTCTCCCGTATGATGGGAGAAATGCACCATTTGGACGGACAGCGTTCTTCTACATTATGCTGAAGATCTGTTTATATTTGGTTCTTTATTATGAATACAATATTTGCGCAAGGTATTTGATCAAATAAAGAAAGAAAAATTAATCAAGTTCCTCTTTTTTCTACGGAGATATGGAGTAATTAATAAAACATAACGCAGTCATGATCGGCAGCAAGCCAATCGTATGATACTCTAGATGAAATACTGAACTCCGATTTATATTTTAGTTGAGATTATATCAAAAGAATGAGGAGTGCACATGCAATTATTGCATGACCTTTTATTTACAGATAGAAACTATTGTATAGTGGATACTCGATGAATGGTTAAACGATTTCTTGAGTTATAGTGAGTTCCATAAATTAAGTTGGGACATTTTTACAGAATTTTTGTATGGCAACTACATGAAGGACTTACGGGATATTTTTCATATTAATACCTTCAGCTGCGACTATTATAAAATCAACGTATACAAAATTTCAAAGTCGTAACTTAAAGCGTTCTAAAGTTATCGTTCAATTTTGATGAACACGTGTTTTAAGAACTTTTGTATGGCAGCTACCCGAAGGAGTCGACGGATGGCGCTAATTAATGAACCCAGTCTTGCTTTTGATATAAAACTAATTCCTGTAAAATTTTGAATCCCTGCTTTAACTCGTTCTAGAGTTATAGTGGATTCTGTAACTTGTATAAATTTTTGAAGGACTTTTGTAGGCTGCTACACGAAGGACTCATTCGATTTGCATCTTATTTGGAACTTTCGTTTCAAACATAGTAAACTTTAAGTATTCAAAATTTCAAGCTCCTAACTTGAAGCATTCGAGCAATAATTGTGAATACGTGTTTTAAGGACTTTTGTATGGGAGGTACCCGAAGGAGTGGAAGGATATCGCCCATTAACGAACTTAGCCTTACTTTTTCTATTTTACAGGTGGTGACCAAATTTCAACTTCCTAGGCCAACGCGTTCTTGAGTTATCGTACAAACGGACGGACGGACGGACAGCAAACGGATTTGGGGTTTTTGGCCACAACTAAACACAAAATAATATATAACTTTTTTTCGTCCGAGGCTCGGTTCTATGCGTTACAAACTTTTCGGGCTGGATTAAACTTATAATACTCTATATGATTTCATTTAGAGTATAAAAATGGTGCATTTCTACCTAGTCTACCCTACATAGAATGACCTTTTTCTTGAGAAATATTAGCGATAGGAATGTTGTGGCTAAAGCTGGATAACTTAGATCTGAGCCGGCTCAATGAACCGGCTCTAGAAGAATATCTAACTGAGCCAGATCTTCTTCATGGATCTCGGATCTTGACGGTTCGCGGATCTTTGCGGTTCGCGGATCTTCACGGCTCGTGGATCTTTACGGTTCGCAGATCTTTGAGATGATGATGATGGAGGATAGAGGATTTAAAATGGACGATGGAGGATGGAGGATGGAAAATGGAGGATTGAAGGATGGAGCATGGAGGATGGAGGATAGACGATAGAGGATGGAGGATGGAAGATGGAGAATGGAGGAAGGAGGATGGAGGAAGAAGGATGGAGGATGGAAAATGGGGGATGGAGGATAGGGGATAGCCTATGGAATATGGAGGATTGAAGATGGAAGATGGAGGGTGAAGGATGGAGGATAGAGGATGAAGGACGGAAAATGGAAGACAAAAGATGGAAGATAGAGGATAGCGCATAGAGGATGAGGGTTGGGTGATGGTAGACAGAACATGGAGGATGGAAGATTTTTTTTTTTTTATAATGCTTTATTATCTTGTAATCTTACAAGTTTAGTGAATTTTAGCTTAGTGGTTATTCGAAAATTCAATTAATTCAATTCAGTTACAATTTCATAGATAGACTAAATTCATTGGTATATAATTCATTGTTAATTAAATTCAATTTAATTACAATTTTAAAGGTAGATTGAAGTTAATTTCATTGGTAATTTATTCAATTCAATCACAATTTTACAGTTAAATTCAAGTTAATTTCATCTTAATTTCATTTTTAAAAGACGGTATTTCAATAAACTTAAAGATTATTACTGTTTTCTACTGTAGTACAATTGTTTAATATATTTTTAAAATTGTATAATATTCTCGCTTCTTTTTATATGAACTGGAAGTTCGTTAAATAATTTGCGACCGTGATAGTAATAATGTCTCTGACCAGCTGCTGTTTGTCTAAGATCTATTTTGATGGTATTTAGTGCAGCGCTGCGGGTTGTGCCTGCATTTATTTGCAAAGGTTGACCTTCTATATCTTTATAGGTTTGTATTGTAGAAATTATGTCAAAGATTTTTCTAAGGGGAAGTACATCTATAATGGGGTATAGTTCAGAAGTTGGGTAAGTCCGTTCTTTTTTCAAAAGGATTTTCAGTAATGTTTTTTGCATGATTTGCAGAGGTTTCAATAATGCGTCTGTTGCACATCCCCAGGAAATGATTCCGTATTGTAAAATTGAGTGGACTAATGCGAAGTAGAACAGACGCTTAGTTTCCTTTTTCATAAAAGATCTGACTTCGAAGCAAATGGGAATAAGTTTTTTCAGTCTACTAATCATGCTCAAAATTTGAATATCCCACTTCATCAGGTGATCAAAAATGATTCCCAGATATTTTGTGTTTGATACTCTCTGTAGATGGTCGCAACTGCAAGCCCGGGTGCATTCACTGGAGTGAATTTTAATATTCATACTATCTGGCTGTCCTTTCTGTGTAAGGGAAAATGGTAAGTAACAGGATTTAGTAGAATTTAGAGTCAGATAGTTGAAATTTAGCCAATCCTTAATTTCACACAAACCATGATTTGCTTTAACTTCCACATCTTCCCAGGATTCACCCTCGAAGTACAGCACTGTGTCGTCTGCGTAGGATATCATCTTTCCCAAAATAGGTAGATTATAGATATCATTGATATATAATAAAAATATAACTGGCCCCAAGACAGTCCCTTGTGGCACTCCGTGACAGAAAGTTTCACGGTTTGTACTTATAGTGTTATTGATTTTAACATACTGAGATCTGTCTTTTAGGTAACTTGAGATCCAGTTAACCCAGATTTTATTCATACCTGCCTCCGTAAATTTTTTTATTAATTTTTCGTGTGGCATTGCGTCAAATGCCTTAGCCAAGTCTAGGAAAACGGGACAATCTTTTTTCCCTTTGTCCAGGGAGGAACTTATTAGGCTAGTTAATAGGGCTATAGCGTCATGGGTACTACGTCCAGCTCGAAATCCAAATTGGCTATCATTTAGAATATTTTGTGATTCGAAATAATACATTAGCCTCTTCTTAGCGACCTTCTCAATAATTTTTCCGATATTAGATATTACAGATATGGGTCTGTAATTCTCGATTTGGCTTTTGTCTCCAGCTTTGTAAATTGGGGTTACTAGAGCTGTCTTGTAAATGTCGGGAAATATGCCATTTGATAGGCTAAGGTTAATCAAGTGGGTGAGAGGCTTAGAGATCGACTCTCTTATACATTTTAAGGAGGTTGGATGATGGAGGATGGAAGACGGAGGATGAAGTATGGAAAATTGGATGATGGAGGATGGAAGACGAAGGATGAAGTATGGAGAATTGGATGATGGAGGATGAAAGACGAAAGATGGAGGATAGATGATAAAGAATGGAAGATGGAGGATAGGGGATAGAGGATGAGAGATGGAGGATGAAGGATGAAGGGTGAAGGATGAAAGATGAAGATTGAAGATGTAGGATGGAAGATGGAGGACGAAGTATGGAGAATGGAAAATGGAGGATAGAAGGTAGAGGATAGAGGGTGGTGGATGGTGGGTGGAAGATGGAAGATTAAAGATTGAGGATTGAAGGTGAAAGATGGAAAATAGAATCGCAAATCTTTACAGACCGTGGATCTTTACGAATCGCAGATCTTGGGTATGAAGTCTTTGCAAACTTTGAGGTAGTATATAGAGTATATATAGTATATAAATACTATACATGCTACTTATGAAGCATCCGCGAAGAATAGGAAAGTGTCATCAGCATAAGATATCATATCTCTTTGTATTGGGTGCTCTTTGTATTGGGTGCTCAACGTTTGAAAATTATCTCAACCATTCTATGTTTTATTTAAATACAAAATTGTTGTATCCCTATTGAAATTTTCTATGTAAATAGTTAAGGGTTATTCAATACGGACATAACAATTCTGTATATAAATTTAACACAGAAAAATTGAGATAATTAACAAAACGTTGCTCGTTCGTGAACTTAACCATGATAAAAATGTAAACGTTGACTGACGTTTCGACATTGACAGACTAGCAAAACAGTTTAAGGGTGCGTTTGTATTAAAATACAAAATTTTTATGTACCTATTGAATAACCATTTAGTACGGCAGTGCAAAAGATCCACCTGGATCTTTAGAACCGGCTCAAAGAGCCGGATCTTTAAAAAGAGCGATATCTGGTGAACCGGTTCATTGAAAAGATCCGAATTTCCCATCTCTAGTTGTGGCTACAATTATTCCGATACATTACTTTTTATGCTACTGGAAAACAATGATAATTAAATTGATTGCTAATGTTTGCAAATCAGATATTGTATAATAGTATTGTCATACATGACTAATTTTTTAAATTGGATATTTTAAATTGTATATTTTAATTGTATATTTGCTGTTTTATTGTTACCCATTAATCGGATTTGCGGTTATCACACTATCACGGAGAAAACATCCCAACAAACCGAAAAATTTCTGCAACTTTGTTTATAGGATTACAATTGTTTCGCATAGTTCGTCCTGAAGTTATCAACACACGAGTAAAAAGTAACAATTCTATAGGCAATTTCCTTTTTACTTTAACAGCTGCAAATTCATATAATTTAGAATTTCACTTTGTTAGATAAAACTTCAATAATCACTGGAAAACAAGGTAAAGCTTTACGTCTAGATACAAATATAATTAAATTAGTGCATAAATGCAAAATAAACTGCGAGGATAGTGTTTTTGTTCACGTTTCACCTGACTTTTCTTAATCATCTACTTACGTAAGAAAATACTGAAAAACAACAATACTCGTATATAATAGATAATAAATGGAACAAGGTGTACACAAGTGAATATTTCGCATGTGCCAATTAGTGATAATTTAAATTTGGACATTAATGCCTTGTGAGTACTTAATAAAATTGGCAAGTGACCTTGAGACTGTAAGCGATCATTCATGTAACAGTACTATTGTTAACTGATTGCACTGAAATCACAATTAAATTCATCACAGAAATTCAAAAATATCACGCCTACCTGCAAAAACAAGTAACCGTTTCTTCGACATCGATCGGTAAAATAATTTGATGATCATGCAATCGTGAGCTTGAACTTGAACCGGATGTTGTTGATGTCGTAGATGCACTATCGATCGGGATAGCTGAGTAACGAACCGCGAGGGCTTTAGTAACGCGATTATTTCCGGCCAAATTTGAAATAGCCCACATCATTTTGTTACGCTCTTTATTTACACTTTTATCTCATATCGAATGCATAAAATTGAATAGAAACTAAAATTTAACCAGTCTCAATAGCGCACCACGCTGGTTTTTTCTTTATAAGAAACTCAGGGAGCTAGGAAGTAACCGATACTAAAGCGAAGTGCAAACTTACTAAGATAGTGAAGGCGGTATGATGTATGGAGCGAGAGCGTGCTGCAAAATCGGCAAAGAGAATGTGAGGTCTGGGGTGGTGTTCTAATTGAATTAAATGTCAAGGATTTTCTATTTATTCATTTGTTAGAGTTTTTTTCGTATGCTTTTTCTGAGCTTTCAACGACTTGTTTTGAAATTGAAAACGTTTTTTATTCATATTTTCACAATTTGAATAGAAAGACACTCGTGTCTCATGTGATGACACTCAGCGGAATCATGTAGGTGAGCCCCATAAATTTAATACTATTTGGACCTGTCTATGAAAAAAATTACAAAAACGAAACGCACCCATAGAAAAACATAATATCTACGAGTAATGGTTGTGAGCATATTACGTTGAAGATTTTCAACTTTTTTTAGAATTTCCCATTCACAAAATTGAACAGGTTACTCTAAATAGAAGACTCGATTCGAATTGATGTAAAAAGAAACTATTCACGGCCAAGGTAAGTAAAGTTATTTGCATATCCACTCGCTTTACAGTTTTTGGCCTTTGGATGAACAGAAACCAGTTTTTCTCTCAAATACCCTGGTTTGGACCATTATGACGTCATATATAAAAGATGCGAGTGACAAATCCAATACATGAAGATATAGGATGTTAGCAAGGCAAGCCCTTATTATTAAAATAACAATTTTAAAGTTTAATTTTTTTTAACAAACAGTAAGCACGCACTGCGCGTTTCATCAATAATCAAACACAGGTGTGACCTCACTATCGCCGAATCTTTTGAAACTCTGAATATTCATTGAATATTTCAGTCAATTTTACCTTATTATTTTTTAATAATAAAGTATTGTGATCGACCTAAAATTTCTCAAAAAAGTTGATATCCTGAAATTTTGTTTTTATCACGTTTTATGACTAGTAAACCCCAAAAAAGCAACATAAAAAATGTCCGTCTGAACGCCGTATGCCGTACGCAAAACCGTTTCAAGGTGCGTATCTCTCAAACCCCTTGAGATATTAAGTTGAATTTTTGATGGTAGGTAGAATGGGTGAACCCCTACGAGTGGGTTTGGATGGGTGGGGTGTGAGTGGGAGGGGGGGAGCATTTTAGATGAAAAATTTTGGTTTCTTTATCTCAGGAACCGCTTATGCTCGGAGGCTGAAAGTTGGAACTTATGTAGAACCCAAAAAATGGTCAATAGGGGAAGAGGGGTGTGCGAATGGGGGAAAAACAAAGCGTCCAAAACGCTTGAAAGCTGGGATTGAAACATTCTAAAATCCATATCTCCTGAACGATTGATGTCAGACGGCTGAAACTTTGTAGTTGTCTTAAGAGATACTAGGAGATTAGAAAAGGGTTAACAGTTTTAAGGGGGGTGGTGAGCTATGGGTGAAAAACTTTGAATTGCAATATCTTCCGACTCAATTGTGTCAGGAAGATAAAATTTGATTTCTGTATATTGAATTACCACCCATGTGTGAATGCCGGTGTATAACCAGAGTTGCCTACACAGCCCAGAATTGGCATCGCATTGGCTGCCAAGACTTGTCGAGCGGTACTGTTTTGGTACTAACAACCCACCAGACCAGTATTATGCTAATCTTAGTACTCCCACGGTATATATATTTTGATCAGAGCCGACTTTGGTCCGAGTTGCTGGGCGTATGTCGGGACGGACGGATTACATAGAAATTAAAAAAAATTGATTCTGTATCGTCTGCGTCCCTGGTCCCTATTGATAATTATCACTGGCCTAGAGCTTCCAGCGGGCTCCGAAACAATACCAGCCATCAGTATATGAACGACACTCACGCAGATACTGGGAATGACTGATTTTGGATTCGTCTCAGTACTGAAACTGAAATATGACTCAATAGTGGGTATTCACGACGCCCCAAAACTAGCAGTCAGTATCGGGCCAGAGTTTGCACCAAGAGTAATGTCAAATCGACATTGGCTCCGCAATGATTCGGTCTAGACCACATACTGGACCCGGAACATTAGCGAGTACTGGCAACTCTGGCACCAGAAAAAAGCCTGTGCTATGCCGTTCTGCCTTTCGTACATGGGCAGTGGAGCCTACTGAATGTAAAATTTTTGTGGGGGGGAGGTGAAGCGCGGAAGTGGAGGGACAGCCATTTTTCAAAAAATTCAATTTGTATATCTCAAGAACCGTATCAGATATGATCTTGAAAATTTTTTAGGAGTTAGGACCAGTAGACCTCTAGCGGAGAAGGTGGGTGTAAGCATAGAGAAAGATCTAATAGAGAAACAAACCCATAGCCGTTCTCTACTGATTTGTTTTTCATACATTCGATTTGAAATTTCTAGCCGTAAAAGCTCTTCCATCCCAAAAAGCTTCACTAACCACTAGTTCAAAAAGCTTGAGTTTAGCCGAAAAGGGGAACAATTTTAAATGATGTTAAGTTCATTCATCGTTGTTTCAGTTTAATTCTGGTGAAATTTTATTTTATAGGATAACAAGAGGGTAAGAAATATTGAAGTTAATTTTACTTTATTATTTCCTAATAATACAGTATTGTGATCGATTTTTTTAAAAAAAAATTTAATAGACTCCTAGCAGAAAAAAAAATTTTTGTGGCGAGGGTGGGGGAGGGTGAAAAGGAAAAGGTTCCGATTTTTATATCTCGATAACCTATAATGATATAAAGCTGAAACTTGGTATTTAGATAGAGCTATATTAGTAGCATGTTGGAAAAATATGATTTTTTATAGGGGAAGTATGGTACGGGGGTAGGGGGTGTTTTTGCTATCTATAGAACGGCTTATGCTACAAAGTTAAAACTCGGTATGTATATGTAAATCAACTAGAAAAGTAATTTAGATAAAAAAAAATTCAAATATTTATTGACGTTCGGAAGGGGGCGAAAAACATGATCAGTGAAAATGGAATGCATATATTTTCACGGTTTTCGTCATATCTATTAGGTCTTTAAAAATATTGAATTCATTTTTATTGTACAACTTCTTCATATAAATACCTAGAAAGCGTTTTCAGGATTTTTTGAAATTCGACCCCTAAGGTGGTGGAAAAGGGGTTGTACATTTTATCACGAATTCTGCCGTAATAATCGCCTGAAACCCATTTTTAATGTTTTTATTTTTCAGACCCTAAGAGGGTATAAAAGGGTTGAACACGTTTTCACGAATTCCGACATATCTTTTAGAAGTGATAAGAAATTGAATTGGTTTTCACTTTTTCGTGTTGTCTTCATATTTATCTATTAACTTCTTTCAGGATTTTTGGATATTCAACCCCCAAGTGAGTGTAAGAAGGTTGCATATCTGATAATATATCGAATTCATTCTTACTTAATAAGGTTTCCTATACAGGGTGTTTGGTACTCCGTCCACGACCTTGTAAGGGGTTATTCCTTGATATATTTGGAGAAAAAAAATGTTCCACAGGGTGGGTCAATTTTCAATAACAGTGGAGATACAGGGTGGTTAAGAAAAGTGTTTTTGACCGGTACCCTTACTCACTTAAAACGTTATATCTTGAAAACGAATAATCACAATGCAAAGTGTTATAACTCGTTTTTTAGGCAATCGAATTACCTTTCATTTGATGTAACAGTCTAAATTGTAACTGCACCTAATCTTGAGATATTTACTCGAAAACACAGATTTTGCTTCGTCAACCCTTAAAATTCAGTGATCAATGTAGTTTTTCTCAGAAAACCCCATTATAAACATGTCATTATTTTTTTATGAGCCGTATTATTACCTACAAAAGCTGCATACATATGTATGAGTTACGATTAACATTTTGGAAGTAACAGGTAAAAATACATATCGCATAAAAATCAAATATTTCAAAAGTCAGTGCCATAAAGTGGACCTCGTTTAATTTGTCGGTAGTACTGAAGTATTTTTATTGCCCATTTATTACTATTTAAAGGATGTAGGAAAACAATGAAATGTAACTGAGTTTCAACATAATTGATGCTTTTACCTGGATGTGGTAGGTAATACTGGGTGCGGTACTATGCCTTTTTTAATAGGGTGCCTTACAAAATAAAAAGCCTATAAAAGCAAAACTACCTTCATATTTTTATCAGTTTAAGTTACGTTGCTAAAAGAAGGTGTCAGTAGAATTAAAAAAATAATTTCGAAATGTCTGAGTACTCCAATGAAGAATGTGCTGACATTGTGTTTATTTATGGAGAGTGTCGCGGAAATGGACAAGCCGCGCGAAGGCTTTACCATCAGAGACATCCCCATCGACGGACACCTGACAGGGGAGTATTTCAGGACGTTTACAGGAGAATTAGGGAAACTGGCAGCGTTAGAACAAGGAGAGTAAATGCAAATCCTGCTCCTATAATCGCTGTTCAGATTGAGGAAAGAATACTGTAAGCAGTGCAAAATGATCCATCGATCAGTATCCGACGCTTGGCATTGCAGTTTAACATATCTACTTGGAAGCTTTGGAGTATTTTAAAAGTAGAACGCTTCCATGCCTACCATCACACACCAGTACAGGAGCTGCTACCCATTGATTTCCCCAAACGGATGGAGTTTTGCAATTGGCTCCTTGAACGAAAAATAGATGACGATAATTTTTTCAACAATATTCTGTGGACGGATGAGTCCCAATTTACCAGAGACGGTATCACAAACTTCCACAACCTACATACGTGGGCTGAGAGCAATCCACACACAAGAAGAGCGGCATCATTTCAGTACAGATTCAGTGTCAATTTATGGGCAGGTGTGATTGGTGACGATTTACTTGGACCTATTAGGCTTCCGCGTACTCTAAATAGCTCCAATTACTTCCATTTTTTATCAAATGATCTACAGGACTTATTGGATGATATTCCACTGGTACGATTGGCTTCCATGTTTTACCAACACGATGGTGCTCCAGCTCATTACGGCCGACAGATCACAGATTGTTAAATTCCAATTATAGCAATCGCTGGATCGGTAGAAATGGACCGATACACTGGCCTGCAAGATGTCCTGATCTTACTATTATGGATTTCTTTGTCCATACATTTCTGGATTTCTTTGTCCGTCCCCATGGACGGATGAAGGACCTTGTCTACGCAACGCCAGTAGAAACATTGGAAGATCTAAATATCAGGATCGATGCGGCAGCAATGGAAGTAAGGCAGCAGTTGAGGAATATGAATACCAAGAGAACACTCGCCAAACGAGCTTTAGCGTGCATTCAAAATGAAGGTGGCCATTTTGAACATTTATTATAACAAAATTTTTTTAAATAAAACATAAAAACCATTATTAAATTCTTTTAGTTCAAGCAAGTAGTGTAGATCAACATGCACATGCACTGACTTTTGAAATATTTAATTTTTATGCGATATGTATTTTTACCTATTACTTCCAAAATGTTAATCGTAACTCATACATATGTATGCAGCTTTTGTAGGTAATAAAACGGCGCATAAAAAAATAAAATTAAAATGACATGTTTATAATGGGGTTTTCTGAGAAAAACTACATTGATCACTGAATTTTAAGGGTTGACGTAGCAAAAATCTGTGTTTTCGAGTAAATATCTCAAGATTGGGTGCAGTTACAATTTAGACTGTTACATCAAATGAAAGGTAATTCGATTGCCTAAAAAACGAGTTATAACACTTTGCCTTGTGATTATTCATTTTCAAGATATAACGTTTTAAGTGAGTAAGGGTACCGGTCAAAAACACTTTTCTTAACCACCCTGTATCTCCACTGTTATTGAAAATTGACCCACCCTGTGGAACAATTTTTTTCTCCAAATATATCAAGGAATAACCCCTTACAAGGTCGTGGACGGAGTACCAAACACCCTGTATAAGCGCCAAAAAGTCAATTTCAGTATTTTTAGATATTCAATGCTAGGGGGTGTAAAGGAGTTGTATGCTTTTCAAAGCTTCGACATATTGCTTAGCTTTCATGAGATATTATATCGCTTTTCACTTCCACAGACTTTTCATATAATCGCCTACAAGCCCATTTTTCAATTTTTGGATTTTCAACCCCAAAGGGTTTGCATATGAAAATTGGTTATTACGGCATTTTATGTAATGACCTAAAAACCAATTTCACGATTTTTCGAATTTCAAAAACCAAGGGGGTGTGAAGGGTTTGCTTACGTTTGCACAAATTTTTCAAAATCCCTCGTGTTTCATGAGATATCCAGTTGATTCTTATGAAATCGTCTAAAAACCTGTTTCACAATTTTTTCGAAATTCAAACCCCAAGTGGAATTAATGGCTTTATATACGTTTTAACAATTCGTCATATCTCTTAATTCTGATAGGGCAGCAAATTCGTTTTTACTTCTATAGGCTTTTAGTGTACATAATATACCGAAATTCGAATAGTCTACACGGGCTTTTTAATGTTTAATCGGCTAAAAATCTATATTTTAACTGTCTTTTTAAGAACAAAACTAACTTTTCAAGAAACCTCATAATTCCGAACAACGCATGATATACTCCGAATTTGACCGCTTCCGAACTTTGACCCGAATATAATAAAGTTTCGCCCAGACCATTGGCAGATTTTTTGTTTAAATGGTTGATATTACGTGGTGCAGTAATCTCATTAGAATTGGAGTAAATGTTTACTGATTTCCGTTTAATAGACTTTTATGTCATTTTGTAATTGTTTTTTATTTCTGTATATATTGTTGTATCCGCGGTTTTTGTGCGTTAGTAATGTTCATATGGCATATTTCACATTACGTACTCACGAAAATACATATAAGATTAATATCCACCAGACATAATAAGAAATATTTATATCGGTTTTTATTTAAATCTAGTCCAATTCCTGCGAGTTTATTTCATGAACGGAATAGTGTGGTAGTATCCGGTGTGAACACGAATGAGATTTAAGCCCCATCGAATATTTTACTAATATTCATAAATTTCAATCATGCTCGTACATGCAAACAGAAATTTTGTTGTTCTTATAAAATTACACGTATTTTCACCAATGTATCCAACTACCTATATTAGTTCATTTTTATTATTGTATTGTGTAAGATATTATAATAGTACAAACAAATATAATAGATATGTATCGATATTACATTGATTTAATAAGGCAGTCACCATTAGTACCTATATACCTACGTATTTTGTTTGTTCGTCATTAACATTTGTCATATTTAACTATTCTTTAAAAAAAACAAGTCTGAATTTACTTCATAATTTTGACTTCTTGTATCCTGTTAGCTATTCTGCCAACAAACGAACGGACAAGCGTTTTTTAAGTTTTTGATCATAGCTGAACGAAAAATAATAATTACCTTTTTTTTTATCTGTGGCTCCATGATTTGCGTTATATACCTACCTTTCGGGCCTGAACAATTTTTTTCTATATTTTTTTTCAAATGGTTCCACAATCAAAAATCTACATAAGTTCCAAGTTTCAACTTCCTTTTGTAAGCGGTTGCTCATGCTCCCTCCCCTTTCCACCATCTTATCCGCAGTCACCAAAAAGTAACCACTCTACCCTGTCTACCCACTTAAAAAATTTCAATTCAATAGATCAAAGGGCTTGTGAGATACTCGCATTCGAACACGCATGGCGGGAAATTTTGAGGTCTAGTAGTCGTTAAACGAAAATTTAAAATATCAGGGTAGGGGAATCGTTCGCATTGAAGAAAGCTTTCAAGTACGAAAACAGTAACCTCCTTACACTAGGGTCACTAGATACACACACAACACTCTCTACCTAGGGTTTGGCAGATACGTCTAATTCGGTCGTTTCTGTAATAGAAATTGTAATTTAACCTCACAAAAATCGCCTGTTTATGTACTAGTTCGCCTGTTTTTGTACTAATGAATATTGCTATCAAATTGCGTTTTTGAAGTGTGTTAGTGCGAATATGTGAAGAGTCGGAAAAAAAGCTGTCGGTTCCCTTCCACAATTCTAGTACTTCTTTTTCTTTGGTATGGAAGTGTGTGTGCGCGAAATTGTGGTTTTCAATTGAAAATTTCCGTATTTCTGTCATTTCTTTTATGGAAATTTACAATTTTGCAGCGAAAAGTCAATCATTTCGAATGTTTAGAAAGCAAAATCCCATAAACATGAAAAAAAATTAAATTTACTGGTTTTTCACCTTGGTACGCATCTGCCAAACCCCTCTTAGAGGCTGTTTTGGTGTGAGTGCGTATACAGTAACCCTACCTTACACTTACCCCAAAGTCGCTTTCATTGCCCACAAGTAACAGATCAGACCATTGTTGTCACTTTACTACAATTGTAGCAGATCTGCTACACTTTCATTGCGTTTACTACGCCACTACGGTCACACTTAAATCTACTACAGTTTTGATGTCCCATATAGAGTTCCCCAGCACTTACTACAGGACCATTGCTTGTGCCAAGTGCTGGCTGCCACGCGTTGGGAGCCATCACTGGTTAACCTCTGGGCCATCGTTGACCGCCAGCATTGGCTAGCGAACCAAATTCGTAATAAAAGGTCTCCACCTGACTTTTTAAGGTCAATAATGGTGGAGGGTATTTTTGTTTTCGATCATAAGCTGCTATAAGCTTACGATCTAGGCTATCGGGCCTATTACGAAACTCGACTCACATTTGGACTCGACTCGAGCTAAAGTTGGTATTATGAAACTCGACAATTGGAAAGTCACTTCATTTCCAGCAGTCGAGTGAGTTTGACATTTCTTATAAGAAAATACTCACTCGATCGGCTCTCATAATACGCAGTTCTCTTAACTCACGCTTTTTTTTCGACTAAAAGTCGAGTGAAACTCGACAAGTAGGCACTCGTCGAGTTTCATAGTCGCAGAATGTGAGTTTTTTGATCGAGTCGAGTTTCGTAATAGGCCCGTATGGTTAAAACCCCAAGCACAGGTCTCTCTCAATTGCATCATTATGTGCGTACGATTTTATGATGGCCCTCCTGTGCATTCTTATTCCTATTCATAGCTGGTATCCTATATATTTATTTCCTTTTCTAGTCTATCTACATACTTTATCTACTTTGTCTACTCTACGAGGTGAAGACACCGTTAAGAATACGGATTGGGAGAAATTAAATTGTCTGATTTCCATCCCATCTTCTAGGTACTTTCCAGAGTGATTACTAGTACTGAAGATACTTTCATCTCTCTTGGAGTTCCCACACTCTTAGGTCAGGAAATGAGAACAAAACAGAAATTAGAGTCAGAATTAGTTTGGGGTAGAAACGAACTGAATATATATAATGATGAGAAATTGTAAAATGTTGGGAAATAAATTGTTTATAGCTAAATTGTTGGGAGCAGTTAAGTACTGGTGGACTATACACTAGTGGTCACTCTGACATTTTATGGCCAAACTAATGTTCAGTAGTGACTATTCCTAGGATCTACTACACTAGGAAGAGAATCTACTACACTCGACAGGCATGATCTACTCCGGAAATCAGCTTATTAAGTGACAACCCTGGATCAGACAATGTTAGAGAGTTGTCTCTCTATTAGTACTTACTCTATGGTGTAAGGAGTCATGGTGGGAGGAGGTGAAAATGAAAAAAAATTGATTTTAATTTCTTGAAAGCCGCAAAGGATAGAAAGTTAATAATTGACAACTGTATAGAGCTACTATAGAGATATACCAGAAAAATTCAAAATTTTTGATAGGGGTAGAAAGGTGGGGAGGTAGTTGGTTTTTTATGAGTAGATGTGCTACTAGAGTAATTAAAACTAAAAAAAACTTTAGATTTCCATTTGTGTACAAAGATGCAGTAAAAAAAATTTCCGTGAAAAATGTTTTTTCCCACATTCTCACAAATTTCGTTAAATCTTTTAGAGAACTCGAGCGGTTAAATCAATTTTACTTCTGCGGGCTCTTAATATAAGCGCCTAGAAACATTTTTCCAAATTTTTCGATATCTAACCCCTAAGGGGGTATACGGCGGTTATGTACTCTTTCACGAATAATAAGATATTGAATTCACTTTCACTTCTAAATGCTTTGAATATAATCGGGGAATAAACCGATTTAAGTTTTTTTGATATTAAACCCCCTGGGGTACATAAATCACCTGGAGTTGATGCAATACCAGTGGAGCTTATAAAGGGAGGTGGTCCATACCTCGCCAATCTCCTACACAAAATCATGGAAAACATTTGGATTGAAGAAAAAATACCCGACGACTGGCGCCAGAGCATTATATGTCCAATATATAAGAAAGGAGATAAACTGCGATGTGAAAATTACAGAGGCATATCATTGTTGTCTACGCCTTACAAAATACTGGCAAAAGTAATTCAGAATCGATTAAAGCCTTATACAGAAAGCATTATCGGCGAATACCAAGGTGGTTTCAGAACCGGACGATCGACTATTGACCAAATATTCTCAGTCAAACAAGTGCTAGAAAAATGCTGGGAGTATAATATCGACGTGCACCAGATCTTCGTGGACTTCCAACAGGCATACGATAGTATAGATCGTAATGTACTATATAAAATAATGCTTGACTTCGGAATCCCATCGATTAACAAAAATGACCATGACTGACACTGAATCTCAAGTAAGGACACAAAACGAGCTTACCCAAAGCTTCCGAACAGAATCCGGCCTGAAGCAGGGAGATGAACTCGCTCCCATGCTCTTCAATCTCGCCCTAGAATATGTCATCAGAAAGGTACCCGTTGATACCAGAAGTACCCTACTAATCAAGTCCACTCAACTAGTGGTGTAAGCGGATGACATAAACATCATGGCCAGGTCTGTTCCAGACGCGAAAGAAGTCTTCCATTGTCTAGACTCAGCGGCAAAGGATGTCGGGTTAAGGGTCAATGAGAATAAGACCAAGTTCATGACCCAAATAAGAAGAAACGTGCCAACTAGACAAAATATGACCGTGGGGGACTACAACCTGGAGAATGTGGATCATTTCTCATACTTGGGATCACACCTTGTAATAGACGGCAACGAACGAGACGAAGTAAAACAACGGATCACACTAGCAAATAAGGCGTATTTCACGGTCCTCCCGATCTTAAAATCGAAAAAAGTGCACAGGCTGAGCAAACTTCGCATATATAAGACCATAATAAGACCTGTGCTACTATATGCAAGCGAAACGTGGACTCTCACCCAAGCGTCTGAAAAATCAATAGACGCTTTTGAACGACGAGTTCTTCGAAGAATTTTGGGACCAGTAAGAGAAGGTACTGAATGGCGTATCCGGTACAACAACGAGTTGTATAACATCTACGACGACCCATCCGCATCGACTCTTATAAAATTTCGTAAGCTACAATGGGCAGGCCATGTGGAGCGAATGGACGACGGAAGAATTCCCAAACGCACACTGAAAGGCAGAGCTCATGGCAAACGACCCGTGGGAAAACCGCGGAAAAGATACGAGGACTCAATTGACGCAGATTGCAGATCGCTTCTTAGATGCACAAATTGGAGGACGCGGGCGCTGAACCGAGATGACTTCAGACAATGTATCCAGCAGGCCCGGGCCCGATTTGGGCTGTCGCGCCATTGATGATGATGATAGAGTAAGACATTGTTCGAGTTTTGACGAATTCCGATTTTTTTTAGGTTAATGAGATCGAATTCACTTCACTTCTATTGAATCATCTATTGAAAAAACAAATACGTAAATAAATAAAAAAAATCTGCCAACAGTTTGGGCGCAACTTTATTATTTTATGGGTAGAAGTCCGAAACGTGTTTAATGCTGAGATGCGGTGTAGGTTACTATGCGACTGACAAGCTACGGAATAACCAGGAGGCTATTTGGAACGGTTTTTTTTAGGTTGTCAGTCGCATAGTAACCTACACCGCATCTCAGCATTAAACACGTTTCGGACTTCTACCCATAAAATAATAAAGTTGCGCCCAAACTGTTGGCAGATACTTTTGCTAGTTATAGTATGTTCGGAAAAATGGTATCCGAGTTCACTTTAAAAATTCATATCTCCGTTAGTTTTTATACTCTAGATGAAATCATATAGAGTATTATAAGTTTAATCCAGCCGAAAAGTTTGTAACGCATAGAACCAAGCCTCGGACGAAAAAAAGTTATATATTATTTTTTGTTTATTTGTGCCCAAAAACCTCAAATCCGCTTGACGTCCGTCCGTCCGTCCGTCCGTCCGTCCGTCCGTCCGTCCGTCCGTCCGTCCGTCTGTCCGTGAACACGATAACTCAAGAACGCCCTCACCTATGATCTTGTAATTTTGAATCTGGATGTTTGGTTGAATTTGTAAGGCTAAGTTCGTTAACGGGCAAAATCGTCCTACTCCTTCGGGTAGCTGCCATACAAAATGTCCTTAAAACACGTGTTCAAGAATATTGGTCGATAACTTAAGAAGGGTTTAAGCTACGACATTGAAATTTTGTATGTGTTATTTTTCCAATAGTTGGAGTTAAATACCTGATTATGAAGAAAATCCTGTTAGTCCTTCGTGTAGCTGCCATACAAATATCCTGTCAAAATGTATTCACTTAATTTACGAAACTCACTATAACTCAAGTAATCTTTTAGCTACGAATTCGGAATTTGGTACAAGTTAGTTTTGAGTAAAAAGGAAGTTCGAGTTTACTAATCAGCGAAATCCTTTTTCTCCTTCTGGTAGCTGCCATACAAAATGTCCTTAAAACACGTGTTCAAGAATATTGGTCGATAACTTGAGAAGGGTTTAAGCTACGACATTGAAATTTTGTATGTATTATTTTTCAAATAGTTGGAGCTAAATATATGATTATGAAGAAAATCCTGTTGGTCCTTCGTGTAGCTGCCATACAAATATCCTGTCAAAATGTATTGACTTAATTTACGAAACTCACTATATTTCAAGTAATCTTTTAGCTACGAATTCGGAATTTTAAACAAGTTAGTTTTGAGTGAAAAGGAAGTTCGAGTTAACTAATCAGCGAAATTCTTTTACTCCTTCTGGTAGCTGCCATACAAAATGTCCTTAAAACACCTGTTCAAGAATATTACCGATATCTTCAGAAGGGTTTAAGCTACGTCTTTGAAATTTTGTATGTGTTATTTTTCCAATAGTTGGAGCTAAATGTATGATTATGAAGAAAATCCTATTAGTCCTTCGTGTAGCTGCCATACAAATATCCTGTCAAATAGCCTTCACTTAATTTACGGAACTCACTATAACTCAAGTATTATTTTAGCTATGAACTCGAAATTTTGTACAAATTAGTTTTGAGTGAAAACAAAGTTCGAGTTTACTAATCAGCAAAATCCTTTTACTCCTTCTGGTACCTGCCATACAAAATGTCCTTATGACACGTGTTCAACAATATTTTCCGATAACTTTTGAACGCTTCAAGCTACGAATTTGAAATTTTGTACACGTTCATTTTTAAATGGTTCCAAGGAAAAGGATAAACATGTAAGGAATTGAGTGAGTCCTTCCTGCCTCCCATGCGAAAGTCCTTCAAAAAAGACATTTTTGTTCGATGACTTACCCAGTTTAAGATATGAAATTAAACACTGAATTATTGTCTTTTAGTTTTGAGTAGCAATCTAATGGCAGTCCTTAATAAAGGACATACAACATACACACGCGTAATTCTACTTTATCCCCAACTACAATATAAATCGGAGTTAAGTATTCATCTAGAGTATTATACGATTGGCTTGCAGCCGATCGTGACTGCAGTATGTTTATCGTAGAATAATGAATTAGGGCTTATTTTAAAGAGAAATATTACTGAACTAAAATATCCTTTTAGGTATTCTAGGAGAAATCAGATCAGAAATAAAATTTCGAGTGTATTTGGTTTGTGTTCAAAGTTGGACAAGTGGAGTTTGCTGAATATGATTTTTTTAGTTGGCTGGTGGGTCATGGAAGTGGGGTGATAAATTTTTTTTTAAAAATCAATTTTCATATCAGGAGAACCGCTATAGATAGATAGCTAAAACTTAGTACATAAGTATAGCTGCAGTGACCACCATTGGGTGTTTTCTTATCTCTGGAACGGTTTACATAGATGTACTAATAAAGCAATTTATTTTTAAAAAAAAGTATATGAGTTGTCGTGTGGAAGAGGACGAAAGAATGATCAGTGTAAATGGGGTGTACATATTTTCACAAATTTCGTCATACACTCTAAGGTCTTCTGAAATATTCAATTTATTTTACTTCAACGAGTTTTTCAAATAAATGTCTAGAAAGTGTTTTTTTGGTGAATGTTTTCACAGTACATTTTTAAACTGAAAACGGAAAACTTTTATTTTCAGTCTAGAAAGTGTTACAGGCTTTTTTAAGATTCAACTCGAAAGGGTGTGTAGAGGGGTTACATACATTTTCATGAATTCCTACCTACACATTTTTTTTGTGGATACCGAACTGGACTTGGGAGATTAGCTTTTAATACGCAGTAGTGTACAATCCAGTCAGCTTAGGGATGGGAGGTCAGAAATCGGGTCGGGTATGGCAGTGCACTAGTTAATAAGTGTTAATCTTTTTTATACTCTAGATGAAATCATATAGAGTATTATAAGTTTAATCCAGCCCAAAAGTTTGTAACGCATAGAACCAAGCCTCGGACGGAAAAAAGTTATATATTATTTTTTGTTTATTTGTGGCCAAAAACTCCAAATCCGCCTGACGTCCGTCCGTCCGACCGTCCGTCTGTCCGTTAGCACGATAACTCAAGAACGCCTTCACCTAGGATCATGAAATTTTGAATCTGGATGTTTGGTTGAATTTGTAAGGCTAAGTTCGTTAACGGGCAAAATCGTCCTACTCCTTCGGGTAGCTGCCATACAAAATGTCCTTAAAACACGTGTTCAAGAATATTGGTCGATAACTTCAGAAGAGTTTAAGCTACGTCTTTGAAATTTTGTATGTGTTATTTTTCCAATAGTTGGAGCTAAATATATAATTATGAAGAAAATCCTTTTAGTCCTTCGTGTAGCTGCCATACAAATATCCTGTCAAAATGTATTCACTTAATTTACAAAACTCACAATAACTCAAGTAATCTTTTAGCTACGAATTCGGAATTTTGTACAAGTTAGTTTTGAGTGAAAAGGAAGTCGGAGTTTACTAATAAGCGAAATCCTTTTACTCCTTCTGGTAGCTGCCATACAAAATGTCCTTAAAACACTTCTTCAAGAGTATTGGTCGATAACTTCAGAAGGGTTTAAGCTACGTCATTCAAATTTTGTATGTGTTATTTTTTCAATAGTTGGAGCTAAATATATGATTATGAAAGAAATCCTGTTAGTCCTTCGTGTAGCTGCCATACAAATACCCTGTCAAAATGTATTCACTTAATTTACAAAACTCACAATAACTCAAGTAATCTTTTAGCTACGAATTCAGAATTTTGTACAAGTTAGTTTTGAGTGAAAAGAAAGTTCGAGTTTACTAATCAGCGAAATCCTTTCACTCCTTCCGGTAGTTGCCATACAAAATGTCCTTAAAACACGTGTTCAAGAATATTACCAATAACTTCAGAACGGTTTTAGCTACGTCTTTGAAATTTTGTATGTAGTATTTTTCGAATAGTTTGAGTTAAATGTATGATAGTGAAGAAAATCCTATTAGTCCTTCGTGTAGCTGCCATACAAATATCCTGTCAAAACGTTATCACTTAATTTACGGAACTCGCTATAACTCAAGTAATCTTTTAGCTACGAATTCGGAATTTTGTACAAATTAGTTTTGAGTAAAAAGGAAGTTCGAGTTTACTAATCAGCGAAATCCTTTTACTCCTTCTGGTAGTTGCCATACAAAATGTCCTTAAAACACGTGTTCAACAATATTTTCCGATAATTTTTGAACGCTTCAAGCTACGAATTTGAAATTTTGTACACATTAATTTTTGAATAGTTCCAAGGAAAAGGATAAATATGTAAGAAATCGAGTGAGTCCTTCCTGCACCTCCCATGTGAAAGTCCTTTAAAAAGGACATTTTTTTTCGATGACTTACCCAGTTCAAGGTATGAAATTAAACACTGAATATTGTCTTTTAGTTTTGAGTAGCAATCTAATAGCAGTCCTTAATAAAGGACATACAACATGCACACACGTAATTATACTTTATCCCCAACTACAATATAAATCGGAGTTCAGTATTCATCTAGAGTATTATACGATTGGCTTGCAGCCGATCGTGACTGCAGTATGTTTTTTAGTTCTGTTGGCTGTGATAAGAATGATATGAATGTAAACAGAACTTATCTGCTCAGTGTTATATCCTTTAGTAGTGACCCTATTAAACATTCCGCACTGTTCACTATTTATATTAATATTTCGAAGCCAATAGCAACAGAAAAATTATTATAAATAATTTATGCGTTGAGTGCCACCAACAGAGCTCTTAGATCTGACGAGATATCGAACTTAACAGTTCGGGTTTTCTATACAATCGCCTTAAGGCCCCGTGTATACCAAAACAGCATTTTTGTTGAAAATAAGGCAAACGGGATTCGCGAAATCTCCAAAGCAGCAAAAGTTAGGTCTTTTCTGCTTAGACAAATATAATTAGCAATATGTTTTCAAGTTTTGGTTGATTATTGTTTTTTGAAATTTCGATCATAAGAAAAATTATAAGCGATTACGTCGAGTAAGTTTTCGAAATTATTGAAAACACACATTTGGTAATTGCGATTTTGGAAACATTTTTGAAGTGATTTTCATTATTTTTGTTTTCACTCAATTAGGAACGATTCAATCTATTTTTTTTTGGAATTAGAATTTTCGATTTTGACTTATGTTTGGAAATAATACATTTTAAAAACTCTGATTTTTAAAAAAAAATTATGTTTTTTTATTATTAAAATTTTCTATGAAAACCGATTTTTTTTCATTTTTTTTTTCTTATGTTACTTTACCAAAGCGTTCTAAAGTAACTTAAATTCAAAAAGCTTCAAAAAAGTTAGTATAACAACGTTTTTCAACGATTTTTCAAACTACATTCTTCAATCAAATTTTCCATTCAAACCACTGGCAGAGGTCGAGCTGAATGGACGTGTGGCTGTGTCGCATTTTTTTTCGGCAGCTGTGTTTTTATGTTTCATTCGCTGAGAGTAAAAAGGTTACGATGTTCCCCACCCTGCAAGCCTGCAACACACGATTCGAAGGCATACCCTATAAACCAAAAACACGGAAAATTCATGGGTCCTTATGGCTCCATGAGTCCGGTGTGAAAATTCTGTATTCTCTTTTGATTTTTCTTTCTTGAAAGGGGAAAAGTCAATTTCAATCGTTTTTCATTCGTGCATTTTCGTGGTTCGCCGTTTCAGTCATGAATCGAATAGCTCTTGTGTCCATCGCCTTTATATGCGGGAATATGATAATAACAGAATAAGCGTGAATAATACTACAGCATGAGTGGGGGAAGTATTATCGGTTTGACTTTATGGTTTGTTGTTTCGTCTTTGCCGTCGTGTAATTTCAGGTGTCGAGTGTCGTATCTGTTTTGTAATCAGTCATCACTCATCATAAAGCCATAGCTATAGTCACTTAGCCAAAAGTGTATCGGTGTTCTGCGCATGACATCACTCAGAGTTCAGAATTCATATACAGTAGCACCTTAATAGGCAAGGTAATGATCGGTGATTTTTAAATATTTTCCTTAGTTGATGGAATAATATTTGTACAAATGAAAGTTTGAGTTTAAAATAAAATAGTACTCCAATATTTTTATGTGACAATTTTCTTCATCTTATTATTTCTCTTGTCTTTATAAAACATATTTCATTCTCTTTTTTAAGTATGTATTCGCAATTCGAATAAAATCCCTGATTCTATAATAATTTCATTTTCATTTTTTGGACAATCGATATCTTTCGCGTTTTCTAATATCGATTTCAAAAAGTTTCTGCTAATAGACAAGGAACTGTTAGCATTTTGAAATACAGTTGAAGATAATGTTTCAAAATGCTGCTGTATTTTTCTATGAAATGGTTTTGAAAGATTTCCTCTGAGAGATGGTTTACTCAAGTTCACCAGTAATTTGCGGTTGGTTGAATTGCAATCTGTGGAGAACTACAGGATGCGCCATCATTTATGTCGGTATGTAAACATTGAATAACTTTGACATTTTTCAACAGACTGGCTTGATTGGCCAAACGGTTGCTCGAATGGTTGACATTGAACCTGATTTTTGGAAGCAAATTTTGATGACCGACGAGGCCCATTTCACATTCTTTGGCGGCGTTAATAAGCAAAATTGCCGCATTTGGGGAACGTAGAATCCACACGAGATCCATGAAACGCCATTGCATGATCAAAAAGTGACTGTTTGGGCCGGCGTTTGCGCCAAAACCATCATTGGGCCATTTTTTCCCGACAAAACGAAACAGTCGATGGAAAACGATATCGGTGGATGTTAGCTCATTTTATCTGCCCGCAAATGACGTCTGATTTCGAAAAGTGGGGACATTGACTGGCCACCGAGATCACCAGATTTGACTCCTCCGGACTTCTTTTTATGGGGTTATTTGAAAAGCAAAGTGTACGCCAGCAAGCCTCAGACCATTGACGAGCTCAAAGCAAACATTCGTGCCGAAATCATCGCTATACCGCCCGAGATGCTCGAAAAACTAATGGAAAACGCAGCAAAAAGGGTACATTTTGTTGTGACCAATAGAGGTAGCCACTTGATTGATGTTGTATCCAAATAAATTCTAAAAGACCAAATTGAATAAAAATACTTAACACATAAAAATCAGTTGTTTTTATTCAAAGTTATTCAATGTTTACATACCGATATAAAAGATTCCGTACCCTGTATTTTTTAATTTCGGCGAATAAGACCAACTAAATTTTCTAGTCCATCCATTAATAGGAAGAATTATTAACAGTTTTGAATCAATTGCATAAATTGGTACAAACCCGAGAAAATTGGCTCTATATCAGGTGTATTATCTATAATTGCGTTCGATCTATTTATAGAACTACCATCATTGTGTCCAACTATGTAGCTTCGGAGCCTGAACTGGAACTCACGTTGGTCAGGATGATCATGTAGGCTACCTTTACTACGAATGGCAGAGAAAAAAAAACTTTCAGTTACCCAAAGACTCATTTCGAAAATTTCGAACAGAATCATTTGTGAAAAATGTCTAACTTTCGACATTTCACAATACTTTATTTTTTGGGAAAGCGAAGAACCGAGTTAACTTGTTTCGATAGATATTTCTTTTTATTGTCACTATTACACCCATAAATAACACCACGCACTGTCAACCAATTTTCATTTGCACCACTAATAACAATAATAACTCAAAAACGCTAAATATACAAAATCGCCTAGCTAGCACTCAAATTGTTACAAATCTGTTACAATACAGGTCATATATTCTTTCGCTGTTAAACGACTCCACAATATTTCTTTGAACGTCATAAACCAAGCTACTTGAATGATGTACTAAAAAAAATACAGCCTTCAAAATATGAAATTTTGCCTTACGACTCGCCTCAACTATAGAGGAAATAGTGTATTGCACGAAACGATTCTAATTTTCCTGCAGTAGTTTGATTTTTGCACTAAATTTTCTCGACAGTAATATTTTGATAAGGCTTTGCTTGTAATATTTTGTTATAAGTGCTGGAATCACCATCAGCAATCATTTGTGAGTATATCAAACTACGTTTTATTACAGAAGTCTTGAAACCTTCTAAAATTATATCAGATTCCATGCTTGTAGAGCTACCATCGTGTTCTGAAGGGCTCTGAAAATAATTTTCAGCTTTCTTGCATACAAGGCAATCCTTATTTTTCACTTACATGTAGAGTACTTTTTTTGAATATAAAATGACTATTGCCGCTACTCTCGAAAGGGCTGAATAGTTTGTACCACAGGACCTTTTTGACCAACAGCCATCGGCGACCACAGTAATTACGGGGATTCCATGTTCATATACGCTTCCTATATCTTTTGCATGATCTGCTTCTAACTGCGCAGCATCTATCATAGACTTCTCAGATACAACATCCAACCAATTACAAACCTTTGTCTGAACCTTTCTGTACGTTTTTTTTTTGGTCATGAAAAGAATTTCTAATGGTGAAAATAGTTCGTCCAAATTATTGTACCTGATTCCTATGGAATAAACCGCTACCACGGTAGTTGCATTGATATCCATATCAGTATCTACATTTGAAGGTATTGTTTGAAGATCGAAACAAGAGGAACACATTTTACATTTGAATTTAAACGTAGATATGCATCCATTTCGCATTTCAGATATTATTTTGATATATGACAAATCACATCCAAATCGAATAGAATCATTTTATCAAACAAATATTTAAAATTTACAAAAAAATTTTAATATGTGTTTTTTTTTAATATTTTCTAAACTAGTAAATGGTGGTCCTTTCATCAAGAATCGCAAAAAAATGATTAAAAGCATCACCATCGCCGATTCTTTTAAAACTTTGTGTACTAGAAGAATTATTAAAAAAAAACAAAATTAAATTTTTTTTTGTCTATATCAACATTTCTTTGTTTAGAAAATAGAATGTTAAAGGTTTCGTAAAAATGGTGTCCGAGATCTGTTTGTAAATTCATATATCCGTTTATTTTCCCGTAGAAAAATTAATTGGGTCTCATTATAAAGAAAAAGATTGCTGCAATATAAATAACATATTATGGAAAAAAATACCATTGAAATTTGTTTGTCAAGGATAACGATTTTGTGATTTCGATTACTAATTCTTCGAATACACACAATTTGAAAAAAACCGGAACTGATAAGGTGTGAGGCCGGACCTCTTTTCATAAATTAAAACAACTTTCAGCAGGCATTATTTCTTCCAAAACAGTATGTATTTCAGTTTCACACCCCGGTCTATTCCTAATTGGAAACAACCAATATTAATTACACATTTATGCATATGTAGAAAATAAATACAAACATTTTTTTTGCATTACTTTCTTTCTCACAATAGGCTTTTCGACTTTTTTTCTGATTCCTCTCGAAATAGCGGGTATGATTTTTTGTATTTGCATATTTTTTCGGTTTTATTAATTTCACTTACAACTTTCACTTTGAATTCTCAATAGAAACTGTCGCGATATCATACTCCAGTTCTATTATAATACAAACATAAGTCCCACGAAGCAAAATGGTGGGTTTACGTGTAAGACGTTTGACATTGGCGACGAAAACAGTTCCACTTCCACCGAGCTTATTGGCTTATATTCTTTTGTTAAAAACTGTCGCAATATATTATAAAAAAATACGAATAAAAATTGTCCTTGAAAGTTTTTTCAAGGATAACGATTTTATTGTTTATTATATGTTTTTCAAAACATATCAAAAAATTAACTCAGGATCTCAATGGGATCGTGGTCAAAAAATCGAAGAACATCAGTGGTTCTCAATTAAGGCTAGTGTAGTTCTCTAATAATTTAATTAGATTTTTTTGACCGCGATCCCCTTGAGATCCGAAGTTAATTTTTTGGTACGTTTTGAAAAACGGTATAACCTACAAAATATAAAAAAATAAAAAAAATTAAAGATACTCATTTTGAGATATTCAAGGATAATGGACAAAATCGTTATCCTTGAAAATAAAATTTCAAGGATAATTTTTATTCGTATTTTTTTAAATTGCGACAACCTTCCCCTTAAAAATAAGCCCTATTTTATTATTCTAGGATAAAAATTACCAGAGATATGGATTTTTAAAGAGGACTCGGACACCATTATTGCGATAACTTTAACATACTATAACTAACAAATAAAATGTGATAGAAAAAAAAATTTAATTTCAATTATTTTTTTCACTAGTTCTTCAAGAACAAAAATTTTCAAAAGAATCGCAGATGGTAAGGTCACACCTTTGGCGATTCTTGGTGGAATGACCCCCATGTCTAAATCTCCAGTACTCAAAATTTTCTTATACAATATATCTATGTATAATACCAACTCACGTGGTCATGTAGATATGGTGTCATTTGTCGACCACGTAAACCCGCCATTCAGTCCCATCATCGCCTAAGCCTAGTCTGGTTCTTCTTCGTAGTTAGTTAGGGGAAGTACGAATATGCCGAAAGAAAAACAACGAAGAAAAATTTGGCGTGGACAATACGCCTGCATCGTTCGCTGCCTATCAGCGAACTAACTTTGAATTTACAGAATAAATAGTGTTATAGGTTTTCAAATTATTTGAAACGCATAACTATTAAAAATCAATAATTTTTTCATTGATTTATCTTCTAGATATACCAATTAGTTATACTATCTACGAAACTTTTCAATGAAATGTGGTTTTCTTATGTAATTTCTGCCATGAAAATCGTGAAAAATTGCTTCAGTTTGACTTCATATATTATTAACAAAAATGAAAATTTTTTAAAATTTTATCTATTGAGGATATTCTTTAACATTTTTTCTAACATTATATTAATGAAAATGACATGTTAATTATTCAAGAAATAGGTAATAAATGCATTTGAAAAACTCGGATTTACGCATTTTAAAAAATGTTCAAGGGTTGTTGCGCTAATAGCAATTTTTCCAAATACAGTTTTGAATTTTTTATCTATTGGCGTCCTAGTTCACATACCAGCTAATAAAGTGGTATCATTTTTTTTTGTTTTTTTTTTGCTATTGAAGTGAAAAATGCTTTTGAAAACAGCCATAAATCAACAAAATCGCATTTAACGTGCACATGGGGCCTTATGTACAAACTACTACCATGTTAGCGCGCGTGCTTGTGTTCGTGGCGATATTGAGGGTTAAATCGAAAAGTAAACATTTCCCCAACTTTTCCTCAAGCATGTTCAACATGCCGACCTCTTCCACCTTTAGTGAGTGAAAAAGACTAAAGCATGATCGCCGGGTGCTTATACATCCGATCATCAAGTGCGTATCTACTCGACCTGCAAATGCCATAACAAACTTAGACGTTCAACATCAACTGTGCAGTTCTGATCACGGAACAAATAACTCTGCCGGCTAGTGCAATGGAAGTCGTGTTTCGATTGCACTAGTCGACGAATAACAAAATTGCATTCGGCGGCATGACCCGACGCCGAGGATCGATGCAGTGTCGACCGGCAAAGAATAACGGGAAGGTGCCACATGCCACAGAGTTCTTATGCAATTTCATCCCTCCATTATTCGATGAGCGGTAGAACACAATTCATATGTAAATCCTTTCTACCGATCGTCGATGATCGTTCAGGTGGACTTCGTATGCAATTCAGATTCACCACTCATCGATGACCAGTAGGCTCTACTTCATACTGAATTCAGACTCACTGTTCACTGAGTGCACGTATTGCCATCTCGTTCTTGCTCATTCCAATTTCAAATACAATGCGCGATAGGAGATCTCTCATGTCGCGAATGAGATGGTCGGATGAATTTCAGTATGAGCAAGAGAGAAATGCGAATACCTCACACGTATTCACAGATAGCAAGTACATAGTTGACCTTGTTCCCAACTGATAATCTTTTTTCAGCGACAAGTTTCGAAACTGTTCGCTGCCTCTTCATCGATGTTTGGTTTATAGGGTAGTAACTATATGGCAAGGTGTGTGTGTGTAATCGGCATAATGTCTATTCGCCTGCTCAGAATGAAAAGTGATTTTTAGCTTTTCTTCTTTCTATGTGGCAAACAGGGCAAAAAGTAAATCGAAAAAAAGAAAAAAAATCTGCCAATTGTCTGGGCGAAAATTTATTATTTTCGGGTCAAAGTTCGGGAGCGGTCAAAGTTGGAGTATGTCATCAGTTGTTTCGAAATTATGAGGTTTCTTGGAAAGTTAGTTTTGTTCTTTAAAAAAATATTTAAAATAGAGATTTTTAGCCGATTAAACATTGGAAAAGCCCGTGTAGACATTCGAATTTCGGTATATTATTTACACTAAAAACCCATAGAAGTAAGAACGAATTTGCTGCCTTATCAAAATTAAGAGATACAACAAATTGGGGTTTGAATTTCGAAAAAACTGTGAAACAGGTTTTTAGACGATTTCATAAGATGCAACTATTTCATGAGACACGAGAGATTTTGAAAAAATTGTGTAAGCGTAAGCAAACCCTTTAAATTGGTTTTTGGTCAAATGACGTAATAAACAATTTTATATCTCATCAAAACTAAGGGATGACAGAAATTGTGAAATCATATGCAAACCCTTGGGGGTTGGATATCGAAAAATTGAGAAATGAGTTTGTAGGCGATTATATAAAAAGTCTGTGGAAGTGAAAAGCGATCTAATATCTTATCAAACCTAAGAAATATGACGAAGCTTTGAAAACCATACAACCCCCTCACACCGCTTGTGATTGAATATTTAAAAATACTGAAATTAACTTTTTGGCGCTTATATCGGAAACCTTATGAAGTAAAAATGAATTCGATATATCATCAGATATGCAACCTCCTTACACCCATTTGGGGGTTAAATATCCAAAAGTTCTGAAAGGAATTGATAGATAAATATCAGGCGCCTATCGTGAAACATCGCAGGGCTAGCGCAATAACACGATCATCAAATTCTATGAATTCTATAACCATAAACACGTAATTTTCATTCAGAAATAAAATTTCGATTGCTAAATTCCAGGAAGTTAAAAAGGAAAAAACATGAAAAGAAATTATAGACGATTATTACACAAGCCCTTGAAAGTGAAAAGATATTCGATATCTGATAAGACCTGGGGATGTAGTAGAATTCGTGAAAAAGTATACAACCCCCTTAACACCGCTTTACGGGTCGAATTTAAAAAATCCTGAAAACGCTTTCTAGGTATTTATATGAAGAAGCCGAAGAATAAAAATTAATTCGGTATTTGGGAAGACCTAATAGATATGACGAAAACCGTAAAAATATATGCATTCCATTTTCACTGATAATTTTTTTCACCCCCTTCCGAACGCCGATGGCTATTTGAAATTTTTTTATCTAAATCACTTTTATAGTTGATTTACATATACATACCGAGTTTCATCTTTGTAGCATTAGCTGTTCTATAGAAAGGAATTATTTATTTATCTATTTGTCTCACGAAACAATTGTTCCGTGAGATATCGTAATCTAAAGTTTTTCACCCACACTCGAAAATTTGTTTCCAATCTATTCTCCTAGTATACCTAAGATGTTCATTAAGTTTTAATTTCGTGACATTAACCGTTTAGGAGATATGGATTTTAGAATGTGTCGATCTCGGCTTTTTTGCGTTTCGGACGCATTATTTTCCTCCACTCCCACACTCCTTCACCCATATTTTGTACCCCGATCCCCTTGAAATCCCAATTTGGTTTTTTAATATGTTTTGAAAAACAATATAATATACAAAATATAAAAACATAAAAAAAATTAAACTACGGATTTTGAGATATTCAAGAATAAAGGACAAAATCGTTATCCTTGAAAAAAAAACTTGAAGGATAATTTTTATTCGTTTTTTTTATGTTGCGATAACATTCCCCTTTAAAATAAGCCCTATTTTATTATTCAATGATAAACATACTGCAGTCACGATCGGCTGCAAGCCAATCGTATAATACTCTAGATGAATACTGAACTCCGATTTATATTGTAGTTGGGGATAAAGTAGAATTACGTGTGTGCATGTTGTATGTCCTTTATTAAGGACTGCCATTAGATTGCTACTCAAACCTAAAAGACAATATTCAGTGTTTAACTTCATACCTTGAACTGTGTAAGTCATCGAAAAAAATGTCCTTTTTGAAGGACTTTCACATGGGAGGTGCAGGAAGGACTCACTCGATTTCTTACATATTTATCCTTTTCCTTGGAACCATTCAAAAATTAATGTGTACAAAATTTCAAATTCGTAGCTTGAAGCGTTCAGAAGTTATCGGAAAATATTGTTGAACACGTGTTTTAAGGATATCTTGTATGGCAGCTACCAGAAGGAGTAAAAGGATTTCGCTGATTAGTAAACTCGAACTTCCTTTTCTTTCAAAACTAACTTGTACAAAATTCCGAATTCGTAGCTAAAAGATTACTAGAGTTATAGTGAGTTTCGTAAATTAAGTGAATACATTTTGACAGGATATTTGTATGGCAGCTACACGAAGGACTAACAGGATTTTCTTCATAATCATATATTTAGCTTCAACTATTGGAAAAATAACACATACCAAATTTCAATGTCGTAGCTTAAACCCTTCTGAAGTTATCGACCAATATTCTTGAACACGTGTTTTAAGGACATTTTGTATGGCAGCTACCCGAAGGAGTAGGACGATTTTGCCTGTTAACGAACTTAGCCTTACAAATTCAACCAAACATCCAGATTCAAAATTTCAAGATCCTAGGTGAAGGGGTTCTTGAGTTATCGTGTTCACGGACAGACGGACGGACGGACGGACGGACGGACGGACGGACGGACGGACGGACGGACGGACGTCAGGCGGATTTGAGGTTTTTGGCCACAAATAAACAAAAAATAATATATAACTTTTTTTCGTCCGAGGCTTGGTTCTATGCGTTACAAACTTTTGGGCTGGATTAAACTTATAATACTCTATATGATTTCATCTAGAGTATAAAAATTACCAGAGATATGAATTTTCAAAGAGAACTCGGACACCATTTTTGCGAAATCTTTAAAATCCTTAAATCTTTATAATTGAGATAGAAACAAAAAAATTAATTTCACTAATTGTTCAAGTACAAAAATTTTCAAAAGAATCGGCGATGGTAAGGTCCCAAATTTCATAATATTTGGCGATTCTTGATGAAATGACCCAATATGCAATAATACGAAATTAATTTTATTTTAGTCCACAATTGTCTATAAAAACATGAATGGAGACATGTCTCGTGCCTACATAAATATACATAGTGAACTATGTCATGCGAACGTCCAGAAATCCACCGTCCACAGAAAATAAAAAAAACCCGAGACGTCAGGTCAATGAATTTTCTTCCTAACTTTCGATTGGATTGTACCCCTTGCACAAGTGCTCCTTTCCGTTCATACTTTCGCTATTTTTCTACATTCCGTTTTTCATCATTTCGCATCTCACATACACATACAGGCAGTGGCGGATCCAGACTTTGCTGTTGGGGGGGGGAGGCCATTTTTTTGATTTGGCTATTTTGTTTGATCAAGTTCTGTGTGAATTTAGCTACATAGACTGCACTTAGCAAAAACGGGATCATATTGTTTTCATCTTATTATGGGTCATTCCATCATGAATCGCCAAAGTTGTGATCTTACCATTTCCGATTCTTTTGAAAATGTTTGTACTTGAAGAACTAGTGAAAAAATTAATTGAAATTCAAGTTTTTGTTTCTTTCTCATTTTTTAACTAATAAAAACAACAACAATCTTTAAACTAAGCCGTACTTTATTATTCAAGGATAAAAATGACCAAAGATATGAATTTTCAAAGAGGACTCGGACATCTTTTTTGGGAAATCTTTAACATACTATAACTAACAAAAAAAATGAGATAGAAACAAAAACTTGAAATCATATTTTTTTTCACTAATTCTTCGAGTACACAAATTTTCAAAAGAATCGGCGATGATAAGGTCAGACTTTTGGCGATTCTTGATTAAATGACCCTTTTTCTATAAAATAATTGAGAACCACTATAATGTTCTTAGATTTTTTTGACCCCGATCTCATTGAGATCCCAAGTTAATTTTTTGGTATGTTTTGAAAAACAGTATAGCCTAAAAAATATAAAAAAAATAAAAAAAAACCGTTTTGAGATATTCAGGAATGAAGGACAAAATCATTATCCTTGAAAAAAATTTCAATGATAATTTTTATTGCGACAACCTTCCCCTTTAAAATAAGCCATATTTTATTATTCCAGGATAAAAATTACCAGAGATATTCATTTTCAAAGAGGACTCGGCCACCATTTTTGAGAAAACTTTAACATACTATAACTAACAAAAAAAATGAGATAGAAACAGAAAATTGAATTTCAATTATTTTTTTCACTAGTTCTTAAAGTACAAAAATTTTCAAAAGAATCGGAGATGGCAACAGTGGCGGTCATATTGCTCTTTAAAGGGGGGGGGGGGGCCTTGAAGTTCAGTAGCTACTGTAAAGAAAATAGATGCGGAAGCTACCCGTTAATGCAGCGTTATTAGAAATTGTGCAAATGCCATGGTCGCTGCGGTTGGTACTGCTTGAAAATATCAACTTCTCATTTCCGCATCTAAATCGCCAGATTTTGGCAACCGAATTTCAGGATATTAAAAATCATTAATATCGCTCTGATGGGATTTCTTCAACATCGTTCAATTTATTTGTATGATATCAAAAATTTTAATATGTATTATACGATTGTAAGTCTTTAAGCAATGGAAAAAGTTTGGTGAACATAATTTTCGATTTCAGTAAAAGTCGATGTCGATCTCGATTTCGACAAAATGTAGAAGCCCCAACAGACTTCAAGATCTCTCACATGTAGTAGATTTTAGAGTTTTGTTAAAATGTCGAGATTTCGCCAAATCCAGTTTGAAATCTTTGGATGTAAATTAGCTGTTTTTTGAGACCACTAGAAAATTGGAAATTTTAATTTTTATTAGTTCTACTATACATATTTGACGAAACTCAATATTGGGCATTAAAATCCGAACCCTATATCTCATAACCTAAAGACTTCAGGCCCGACGAAGAAGTGATCACCATATCCTAACCTAACCTATTCTCCAAATTCAAAAATTTAAAAAACAAAACTCGGAAATTCTCTAAAATCATTTTCAATTATAATAACTTCATAAGCAGCATCTTATACTTCATTTACATCGCAAGATTTTGGCAAGTAGATTTTGAAATCTCGAAAAGCGTTTACAACGCTCTGAAGACATTTTTTTGACAACAACTGTGATGATAACATTTTTAATTTATTTTGTAAGAGTTAACTTTTGGAAACGAGGAAATTTAAATTAAATGAAAAAGAGTCGAAAGCTTCGATTATCATGCAATTTGAAATTTTGTAATATTTTATACAGGTAGGTGTGGTGACAGATAATTTCAGGGCTGTTCAGTGACTATTATTTGTATTGAGGATTTTTTTCCCCAAGGTTTTTTGGTTCTGATTAGTGTAAAAAATATATGTTTTAAGTTTCACCCCGATCAGGAAAAATAAAATAAATTGAGATTCCGAAAAATGGGTCCCGATGTATTGACAAAACGGCCAAATAATATTATTCTGTGGATGGAAGTTTTAAATATATAGGTTATGTACCATCGGAAATATTCTCGAAAATGTATTTTTTAAGAAAAACTTCAATTGCTGAATTTAGGCACTAGAGTTACAATCACCCACAGAATGATACTATTCTATGCCCTATGTCGATATCTTGGGAGTTTTTTGAATCTATACAATTTTGGTTTCTTTAAGGTTCTTGAGGGACGTATTCCCCATATACTCGTATTATCGACATGAAACTTAAAACGTATTTTTTTTTACATTAATTTGAGCCTGATGGGTGCTGCGAAAAAATCAAAATTTTTAAATTTGTTTGAACTACTCTTTTTATCCGAGTAGATTTCAAATTCATCCAAATATGGGAAATATATTAAGAATTAGATACTATCTTATCGAATCTCAACATTTCGGAAAATCAAGTTTTAAATCTTTGGATGTAAATCAGTTATTAATATGTAATAGTTACTGCAAATACTCATAATTAATTTCTTATAGCTGATTTCTCTCATGATTTCGACAAAACTATTAAGATTACTATATTGCTGTTGACTAGGTTTTTTGAAAACATAGTTCAAAATCTACTCAAAACCACCTGGACAGCAATGCTATTATGTTTCGCTGCATTTACCACAATTTACGTTTTGATCTAGAATTGGGATGCATATAATGACAATTGCCCAAGCATAATCCAAATCCAAAGTTTTCAAAATTAGTTTCAAACAGTAAAAGCTACTTCCTTAACAGAACACACCACAACCCAACGATTGATTATATATATTTATATTCGAAATTTTATTACTTTTCGATTGAAATATTTTTAATTAGACACAGTCTTCTTTTTAATCAGGAGACAAAGAGAAAAGAAGGATTAAAGAAAGACATAAGGTGGAATCTGTTTTAATTGCATTATACTTTATTAAGTGCATTATGCTTTCTTAGGTGTATCCATTAATCTTATAGTCTCATATCATTTTTCTTTAAAGCAGACGTGATAAAGTAATCACGGGTTACGAATTTGTTAGGGGGGGCCATGGCCCCCCCCCCCCCCATGACCGCCGCCGGATGGCAAGGTCAAAAATTTCGTCATTCTTGGCGGTTCTTGATGGAATAACCCTATTACCTACGCAATATGTTGCCTTGTAGTCTTTTTATCATGGTGCGTTTACACTCACTCTTGAGGCTCGCCTCTACCCCCATCAGGCAATTGCAAACCGGTTTTCGTCGGCTGTGTTCTTTGCTGTGTGGAAAGCAATTTACACTCAACATGCCTCTGCGGCGCAACTTGCCTATAAGTGCGAAACGACAGAAATACGATGAGCTGCGAATTGTGTGGTACCACAGTTCATTGTATGTGTGTACACATATGGAAGCGTGCGTCGGAGAAAAAGTTGATGAATGTTAGACTCTTGCGACTGCATGAGCCATCTGATTGGTTGATTTTATGGTGGGGAGAGAGGCGCACCTCAAACTGTGCTTTGCATTGCTCCGCAGAACTACAGTAAACGCTAATTACAGTCCACATTGCAGTGGAGTAAAAAAAATCGGAGAACGGTTGAAGTAGGTATGTATGTTTAGAAAATTCGGAATTGCTCTTGGAGGGGGGCGGCCGCCCCTTCCGCCCCCCCCCCCCTGGATCCGCCAATGCATACAGGTCCGTACACACAGAGCTGTGTAGGGGCCAGAGCTGCCACCATACTACAATTGAAGTATATCTACTACAATTTTGAACTCAAAATTGTCTACTCCGCACTAAAAGAATTCTACTACATTTCTTGGAGCACTCTAATCAACAACACTGACAATATTGTCACGTTTTCATATCACACTTTGGGTTAGGGATGTTCGATTTCGATTCGATTAATCGATTAATTTTTTTAAAAAAAATCTATTTTATCAATTGATATGAATGATTGATTAATCGACATAATCGATTAGTTAACGTTAATTAATCGAGCAAATTTCAACAGTAAAACGATTCAATGTTCGACCGTTTTGGCAACATTTTACTACGATTTTTCTAGAACAGAAAAAAGTTATGCATTCATGAAGAGATAGGTAGATCCAGCTAGACACGTTTGGTACTAACAACCCAGCAATCAAAATTTTGTTGAGAAAACTGCTTCTTATGTCAAATTATTAGAATTATTTCGGTCTCAAATTCGGAACTGAATCGCCATACAGATATATGTACTAGAGATGACGAGCAGCTAGTGTTTTGAAGCCGGACGATTCCTAGCAAAGGACCGGCGATAAACACTATGCTACTATTAGCATCTTACTCACAATTATGTTATGTTCCTGTCTAGAACACAAAAAACCCCAAACATGTGAATTCTAGGCTACTATTTGCATTTCACTGCCACCTGGCACCAAGCGCTCCATACAAAAAAGTTAAATTTTGCTTCAAAATGCTTCAAAGTGCTTCATGCAAAAACGGCGATTTGTCGTCTCCGTTATACATATCTCTGTGTGAATCGCCAACTCTAGCTAGAAGTAAGTACATCTACTTACTTTTATGATTATCTCCTTACCTACTTATTAGACACCTATTTCTACTTGCTTTATAAAAAAATTCTAAAAAATTCTAAATTGTGTCAATTACAGATACTAAAATTAACAAGAAATACATTTTATATACATTGAAAGGACATTATTGAAGACTATAAATTACAAAAATTCGATGATGAATTTAGACTGTCATTTAATTAATAATTACGTATTTGCAAACAACAATTCTAATGTACTCGTAGAAAAAGATATTGAAGTGTTTTAGCAAGATCTTTTCTTTGTCCAGATAGGTGATCAAGGCTTTTGTAACCTTATGTAATTTTGTATTTAATATCTTTACCTTTCCACATTCATCTGGAAATGTCGAAAATGGTTGTTCATAACTTTATAAAAAGATGGATAGATGGATAAGATGAATATTGGAGTTATTATTTCAGGTTTTTATGATCTACTCCATTATCTTTCAATCTACTCCACTTTTTTTTCATTTTTTACTCCGCTAAAAACGATCTTGGTGGCAGCCCTGGTAGGGGCATCGCTTGACGGTTGAATCGTTGTACATCGTGCGTAATCGTTCAAATTTAAATTTCCTATGCTCACGAATAATTTCTTATGCTCTCGAAATGAAATCAAAGCAAAATAGGTGAAATTTTCGATTTTGGATTGGGACTCACGGGCCCTTAATACCAATCTCAGGATTTTTGGATATTCAACCCCTAAGGTGTGTAAAGGGGTTGCATTCGTTTTCACAAATTTTTCAATATCTCTTAGGTATTGATGAGATTTCAAATAGATGTGTAAGGGGGAGGAAGGAGGAGCGTTTTAGATGAAAAATGTTGGTTCCTAGATCTCAGGAACCGCTAATGCTAGGAATCTAAAATTTAGAACTTATGTAGAACTATGATCGTCGACCCAATTGCTTAAAAAATTGTTGATATAGGTTGAAGGGT
The DNA here is from genome assembly GCA_951812415.1 of Beris morrisii. Classification (NCBI taxonomy): domain Eukaryota; kingdom Metazoa; phylum Arthropoda; class Insecta; order Diptera; family Stratiomyidae; genus Beris; species Beris morrisii. The sequence continues at coordinate 87,051,695 of OX638310.1, read as the reverse complement.
GTGGGAGTGGGGGGGGGGGAAAAACAATATGTCCGAAACGCTTGAAAGCTGGGATTGAAACATTGTAAAATCCATATCTCCTGAACGGTTGATGTCAAAAGGTTGAAACTTTGTGGTTATCTTAAGGGATAATGGAAGATTAGATGAGGTCTAAAAAATTTATGGGGGGTGGTGGGGTCTCGAGGTGGGGGTTGAAAAACTTTGAACATCAATATCTTCCGAACCAATTACAGCAGGAAGATAAAATTTGGTTTCTGTATATAGGATTACAAGTGGAGTCTACTGAACGTGAGCTTTTTGAGGAGGGAGGTGAAACACAAAAGTGAGGGGCTATTCCCTTCAAAAAAATTAGATTTTTATATCTCAAGAACAGTACCAGATATGATTTTAGAAATTTTACAGGAGTTAGGCCCAGTACACTTCTAGCAGGGAAAACAATTTTGAAGGTGTGATTGGAGGGAGCGATGTCGGGAGAAGGTGAAAAGGAAAAAAATCTGATTCAATATTTTTCGAGAACCGCAAAGGATAGAAAACTAAAAATTTACGACTATATTGAGCGCATTCTAGAGAAAGAAGGCAGGCACTTTAAGAAGGAAAGGGTCTCGGAAACTACACCTGTGCAATTTCGAACCTACCACCTACACATTAAATAAGGAAAGTGTAAATGGGTAAGGGAAGATTATGGTAGATTTAAACAACGAATTCAACATTTATTGGAAGGGAAAGGACTGTCTGCTTTGAAGTTATAAATGACAATGTATGAAATTTATTGTATGAGGAAAAGTAGAGTAGATTGGTAAATTAGTGCAATTTGGATCCAAGTAAATAAAGAATAAATAGATCGGTAAATCCATGGTATGAGAAGGGGTCGATGGGAAATTAATATCATGATATTCGAATATTTGATATCGGCATATTCCTAATATCTAATATATCCATATATTAGTAATATCATAGCGAATACTAATATATTCGTCTAGTACAAACTAATTTCAGAATTCTTTTTTATGTTCAATCCCGAAGAAGTGTAGTTGGGTTGCATATCTTTTCACGAAGATATGATGAAATTCGAGACGTCTATGTGGTTCGAGTAAGACTGATCTTTATTACAGGTAATAGATTATGTACATAGTAGTATAATAGTGTGGGTGTGCTATACAATATCACCCTTTTGCCAGAAAAAAAAATTGTTTTCAAAAAATTTAATTTATGTATATAATTTTAAGGCCCCGAGTATACCAAAACAGATTTTTGTTGAAAATAAGGCAAACGGGATTCGCGAAATCTTCAAAGCAGCAAAAGATAGGTCTTTTCAGCTTGGACAAATATAATTAACAATATGTTTTCAAGTTTTTGTTGATTATTGTTTTTTGAAATTTCGATCATAAGAAAAATTATAAGCGTTTACGTCAAGCAAGTTTTCGAAATTATTGAAAACACACATTTGGTAATTGCGATTTTGCAAACATTTCTGAAGTAGTTGGCATTATTTTCACTCAATTAGGAACGACTCAATCTATTTTTTGTTGGAATTAGAATTTTCGATTTTGACTTATGTTTGGAAATCATGCATTTTGAAAACTCGGATTTTTAAAAAAAATTATGTTTTTTTATTATTAAAATTTTCTATGAAAACCAATTTTTTTTTATTTTTTTTTTCTTATGCTACTTTATCAAAGCGTTCTAAAGCAACTTAAATTCAAAAAGCTTCAAAAAAGTTAGTATAACAATATTTTTGCAACGATTTTTCAAACTACATTTTTCAATCGAATTTTCCACTCAGACCGCTCGCAGAGGTCGAGCTGTACGGACGAGTGGCTGCGTCGCTTTTTTTTGCGGCAGGTTTGTTTTCATGTTACATTCGCTGAGAGTAAAAAGGTTACAGCGTTCCCCACTCCATTTCGAACCCTGCAATCCTGCAACACACGATTCGAAGGCAAAGGAACTATGGCAAGGTGTGTGTGTGTGCCTATTCGCCTGCTGCGAATGAAAAGTGGTTCTTAGCTTTTCTTCTATGTATGTTCTGCTTCCGTTGCGGCTACTACTGATTTTACTTTATTATTTTAGTAATACAGTATTTTAAATTGCGATCGAATCCTAACATATCGTGCTTCGTGTACCAGTTGAGTATACGTATTTGATTTACCATATTTGATCGATTTATTTTCCGAAATGGCAAATAGAACAAAAAGCAAATCGAAAAAAAGAAAAAATCTGTTAAAAATTTTTTGGGAAGGTGAAAGTTAATAATTTAAATTGTAAGTAGGTATAATTGCTATACAGACAAACCTGTCAATAGTGGACCCTGGAAATAGTGGAAATCTTGTCAATAGTGGAAAAAAAATTCCGCCGTTGAACTCTTCCATACAAATTGACCTGTTAATAGTGGAACACGCTCACCCCGAATAGTGGAAAATCAATCTCGCAAAATTATTTTTTTTTTTCAATTTTCATGATTTTTCAAACAAATTCCCGATCACAAAATGATTTCATTTTGATTCATTGTTAGTATGCACACAGTGTAAAATCGTCAGTGTGATAGCCGACGCTTCATAAACATAGTTCCGTTATAGATGAACGGCGACCACAGTCGCTCTTGTTCATATGTCACACTCGCGGTTGTTGCTGTGTACATAAGCCAAGTAAACAAAAGAAGACCGATTGTGCTAAGTGTGCATTGCTTCGTCACTTCATAACTTCTATCTCCGTTCATATATGAATGCGTGTAAGCAACATGATTGATGGTGCGTTTACACTCGCCCTTGAGGCTCGCCTCGAGGCAAGCCTCTACCCCCATCAGGACATTGCAAACCGGTTTTCGTCGGCTGTGTTCTTTGCTGTGTTGAAAGCAATTTACACTCAACATGCCTCTGCGGCGCAACTTGCCTATAAGTGCGAAACGACAGAAATACGATGGGCTGCGAATTGTGTGGTGCCACAGCTCATTGTATGTGTGTAAGTTGAAGAATGTTAGACTCTTGCGACTCTTCGAGCCATCTGATTGGTTGATTTTATGGTGGGGATAGAGGCTCGCCTCAAACGTTGAGTGTAAATCCACCATGGAGCGTGCATAGGAATCGATACATTTTGTATGGCTTGTTATGCAGTTCATTCTTTTGTCTCTCGCAGCTACGCTATTAATCACTTTCATCAATCTGTGCTGTTCTCTGTTTCAAGTCACTGTTTAGACAACTTGGTTGTTTGTAAATCTCATTGCCACAATTCAGAATTGTTAGAAATCGAAATTCGGTTTACTGCGGACAATAGCCAAACGACAGTTTTTTCGATACACACACTTTTTGCGTTCTTTATTCGATTGAGGCTGTGTAAATTCGATGGTCGTCTTCGATTTATTACTCAGTTCGTCAAACCATTCTTATTCATCTTATTCACCTTTTTCACAATGTACATTGAATTTTCAACAAGTGTGTTTTTTTACTTTTACTCTGAATAGTGGAAAACCTCTTCATAGTTGTCTCAATTAACCTGTCAATAATGGAACCTGGAAATAGTGGAAACCTTGCCAATAGTGGAAAAATAATTTTCCCCATGCGATTCCACTATTGACAGGTTTGACTGTATTATATTTTAATTTACATAGGAATAGGAATAGAAAAATCGAAGAAAGAAACTCTATGCCATTAGAGTGAAATAATGTATTGGTAAGTTTTTTTTTTTAAAGAATTATTGATATCTTATACCTTTGTAAGTACATACATAATTCAGGCGCGTAGCGTGAATCTTCGTAGGGCTAGCGCAACGATACGGAAGCTAAATTTCGCGGAAATTTTTGATTACTTCCTGGAATTTAGCAATCGAAGTTTTATTTCTGAATGAAAATTACGTGTTTATGGTTATAGAATTCATAGAATTTGATGATCGTGTTATTGCTCTAGCCCTACGAAGTTTCGCGCTACGCGCCTGATACAAATTATATCTTAGTTTTGGATCAATTCACCAAAAATCGCTAAAAATTGTGAAATTTCTGACTTCACCGTTCCCGATTTTTTGTCTACTCGACGACATAGTGGAAAAAATATATAATTTCAATTTTTTATAGTATGTAAAAGACTTCGTGAAAATGTGTCCGAATCCTCTTTGAATATACATGTCTCCGTTTGTTTTTATCGTTTTAGTAAGTAGTTAATTATTTTAATTTTTGTATGAAATAATTGTTAAACACTGATGGTCGTACATACATACCAAAAATGTTGATAGGGAATAATGACCGATTGGTTGTAGGTACTCTTATCATTGTTTATACCTGCTTGCAACCAATTCAGTACGCGTGGCATAGGACACTTGGGAAATTCCCATATTTGTAAACGGTTCATGAATGGTTTCTTCTTTACTAAGATGTCGAAATTTACTCAAAATTGAAATATAAGATGTCCCTTATTTGGGAAAGAAAGAGTTTTTGGTTGAGATTTTATGATTGGACTTAGATGCCCTTTTAGGTTGAAGTTTTGTTGTTGGTCTATGTATATGCCGGACAACTGGGTGATTAGCTATTTGGTGACTTTTTGATGCGTAAAAAATGTAAAAAATTGCTAATTTTGAATTTAATTATTTACTGTACGGATGTAAATTCAGGTACACTTTATTAAGACTTATTTGGGATTTGAGTTAAAGGAATGATATTATTTTATCGTTGCCGTGTTTAGAAATATTTGGTATTTCTACGGTTTAGATTTTTTATGAAAAGCCTTATTTCTGACCCGAATAAAAATTAGGGTTTCCCTGTTTTAGTTGTATTTAAATTTTAACATATTTACCATATAGCTGGCCTTATGATAGATTTTTTCAGAAATATATGATAGATAGATATGTATATGTATTTTTTTCAATTTAGGTTGTTCGTAACAATGACAATGATGCTGTATTAACTCCTTTAATTGAAAATGTTGAACATAATGAAGTATTAATAATAAATGGCTTTTTTGTTAGTTATAGTATGTTCAAGATTTCGCTAAAATGGTTTCCAAGTCCTCTTTGATTGATTCCACAAACATCCAACATAAGCTTCACGTTTTGGTGGATAGCACATACACATACCGAAAGTGTTCCAGACCATCCAACCAAAACACAGTATTCGGATCATAGGGAATCAAATTTGGAAAATCTTACAATCCTGTTACACTTTCTTCAAATTTTCCAAAACCAAACTTTTTTGGACGTGATCTTTCTTACCCTCTATTTTGATTGAAATAAAATATTTTTTACCAGGCATCTGAATAGTTTCAAGACAAACCCATTTCTATATACATACTTACCAAAAAGGACATTTAATTGCTATTCATTTTTTATGGCTTCACCTGGTAACGTATTATTCTCTGATTAGTAGGACATACCAAATATGGTAATTATTGTAATTTTCAATTTATTTTTTTTTTGATAAATGTATTACAAAACAGTCAAATTTTTAACCAATTAATAACTTAATTAAATTATTAGAGAACTGAACTAGCTTAAATTTATGATTTTAAGAGCTGCCCATATAGCTAGCATCATAAAATTCAATTCTCGTTACATACGAGTAAGTAATTAATTGTAATTTTTCTATAAAATAATTGAGAACCACTTATGTTCTTAGATTTTTTGACCCCGATTCCTTTGAAATCCCAAGTTGGTTTTTAATATGTTTTGAAAAACAATATAATGTACAAAATATAAAAAAAATATGTAAATACGCATTTTGAGATATTCAAGGATAAAGGAAAAAATCTGCCAATGGTCTGGGCGAAACTTTATTATTTTCCGGGTCAAAGTTCGGAAGCGGTCAAAGTTGGAGTATATCATCAGTTGTTTCGAGATTATGACGTATCTTGGAAAGTTAATTTTGTTCTTAAAATAAAAATATTTCAAAAGCCCGTGTATACTATTAGAATTTCGGTGTATTATGAACACTAAAAGCCCATAGAAGTAAAAACGAATTTGTTGCCTTATCAGACTTAACAGATATGACGAATTGATAAAACGTATGCAAACCCATTACTTCCACTTGGGGTTTGAATTTCGAAAAAATTGTGAAACAGCTTTTTAGACGATTTCATAAGAAGCAACTTGATATCTCATGAGACACGAGGGATTTTGAAAAATTTATGAAAACGTAAGTAAACCCATTACACCCCTTTGGTTCTTGAAATTTGAAAAATCATAAAATCGGTTCTTAGGTCATTACATCAAATGCCGTAACAACCAATTTTATATCTCATCAGAACTAAGGGACGACAAAAATTGTGAAAACATATGCAAACCCTTGGGGGTTGAATATCCAAAAATTAAGAAATGGGTTTGTAGGCGATTATATAAAAAGTCTGTGGAAGTGCAAAGCGATATAATATCTTATCAAACCTAAGAAATACATCGAAGATTTGAAAAGCATACAATCCCTTACACCCCTTAGGATTGAATATCTGAAAATACTGAAATTGACTTTTTGGCTCTTATATGGGAAACCTTAGGAAGTATGGTAAAAATGAATTCGATATATTATCAGATCTAAGCAATATGTAGGAATCTGTGAAAACATATGCAACCTTCTTACACACACTTGGAGTGGGGGTTGAATACCCAAAAATCCTGAAAGAAGTTAATAGATGAATATGAAGACAGAACGAGAAAGTAAAAACCAATTTAATTTCTTATCAAAAGAAATGATGTAAAAACGTGTTCAACCCATTTATACCCTCTTAGGGGCTGAAAAAGGAAAAACTGAAAAACAAGTTTTAGGCGATTATTACGCAAGCCCGTGAAAGTGAAAAGTTAGTCGATATCTACTATAATTAGACCTGGAAGATATGACAGAATTCGTGAAAAAGTATACAACCACTTTACAACCCCCTTAGGGGTCGAATTTCAAAAAATCCTGAAAACACTTTCTAGGTATTTATATGAAGAAGCCGTACAATAAAAATGAATTCAATATTTGCGAAGACCTAATAGATATGACGAAAATCGTGAAAATATATACATTCCATTTTCACTGATAAATTTTTTCGCCACCCCTTCCAAACCCCAATGGATATTTGAGAATTTTTTTCAACTAAATTACTTCTCTAGTTAATTTATATATATGTACATACCAAGTCTCAACTTTGTAGCATAAGCCGTTCTATAGATAGGAAAAACACCCCCACCCCCGTACCATACTACCCCTGTAAAAAATTATATTTTTCCAATATGCCCCTACTACAGCTCTATTTAAATAACAAGTTTCAGATTTCTACCATTATAGGTTCTCGAGATATAAAAATCGAAACTTTTTCCTTTTCACCCTCCTCCACCCTCACCACATACACCCTCACCGGCTTATCCTGCTAGGGGTCTATTAGTTCTACTTCTGGTAAAAATTTTAAGCATCTATCTTATACTATTCTTGAGTTATGAGACGTGATTTTTTAGAAAAATTCTTATCCCCTCCACTTTCATGCCCCACCGCACCCTTAAAAAATTTTACTTTCAACAAACTTCATTTATCAACCATTATATGTAAACCGAATTTTAATTCGTCTAGTACAATTGGTTCGCGACATATCGTAATCTAAACTTTTTTACCCCCACCCCCGTACGCCACTGCTCCCACTAAATAATTTATTCCCGATCTATTCTCCTAGTACAACTAGAGATGTTTCTTAAGTTTTAACTTCGTGACATTAACCGTTTAGGAGATATGGATTTTAGAATGTCTCAATCTCGGCTTTTTTGCGTTTCAGACGTATTATTTTTCCCCCCACTCCTTCACCCTTTCACCAATATCGGCAATTTGCAAATGGGTCTACTATTGAAGCTCTATATAAATTCCTAGTTTCAGCTTCCTAGCATAAGCGGTTGCTGAGATCTAGAAACCAAAATTTTTCTTCTAAAACGCTTCCACCACCTCACCCTTCACACCCCCACCCCTCAAAAGGTGTCTACTTAAAGGGGTATACCCAGTCTTCCCACGAAAAAAAATTCAACTAAATAACTCAAAGGGTTTGGGTGCTACGAGTCTTCAAACAATTTTGCGTACATCGGTAGACGTACGGCGTACGGCGGACAGACGGACTGAAATTTTTTTTTGCTTTTTTCGTGTCTACTAGTCATGAAACGTAAAAAAAAATGTTTGAGGGTAGCAAATTTTTTTTTTTTCAAAAATCGATAACAATACTGTATTATTGAAATAATAAAGTAACATGCTTTTTTCATAACATATAAAATTAAACTCAACGCACAGAAATCGAAAGTTGATTGAGGTTCTACAAATTGATCAAAAACTGCAATTCGACTCATATAAAATTTAGTACCGCACACAAATGTTTAAGTTTCAAGATAAGATGTTTTTGGCGCGTAAAAACGATCGACGCGATAGGTAAGTAATAAAGTAATAAAAATAAAATTAAAGAGGAAATGTCAACTCAAACCTCCCCGATTAAGAATCCCGATCTGTTTTACAGTATGGCCAAAGATGTCTTTGAAGCAGGCGATGTGACTTTACCAAAGTATTATAGTTCAAGTGCAGAAGAGATAACACCGCCAAGGCGATCACTAACGCCTCGGTTCAAAAGACGATTATCTGCAAGCTGTATAGCAAAAACTTTGAAACCGGCTGCAAAGTTTCGAAAGACTACACCTGAACTCCAAAACATGAACAAAGAATATAGAGCTATAACAGCTGATGACGGTATAACTCAGTATACTATACCGAGTGAAATGGATGTTGATGAAGCGGCCCAACTTATAGAAGAACTAGAGCAGAGAGAAGGGGTGGATAAATCAGAACAGAGAACCCCTACCAAGCAAGCTATATTAAAGCAATCACGACTAGAAAATACTTCATTAAGCACATACGAACGGTACCATATATTTCGACGTTTAAAAAGAAGAACGGAACGGACCGAAAGTGCACCAAATATTTTCTGGGCAAGAATTTAAAAATGCCTGCAAACATAACAGAAAACGATTTTTACATATGCCTTCTAAGTAATAATTCTATGCGTATATACATTGAAAATACACTGTCAGCCTTCACGAATATACTTCCTAGTGTCTGTAAATTGGACGGTGGATGGACTGTCGGAATGACTGAAATTGCATTAGCGAATCGTAAAACGAAATCAGTTGAGATGAAAGATAGAAAACGTGTTAGAGATGATAAAGAAGCGAAAGGAACTACTAAAAAAGTGAAGAGAGCTGCGACAGACGTACTAAAGCTTAAAGCTTTTGTAAAAACATACTGCAGTCACGATCGGCTGCAAGCCAATCGTATAATACTCTAGATGAATACTGAATTCCGATTTATATTGTAGTTGGGGATAAGGTAGAATTACGTGTGTGCATGTTGTATGCCCTTTATTAAGGACTGCCACAGTGGCGTGGCGTGATAATTCAACAAGGGGAAGCAATTGGTTAATATCCAAAATTTATTATTATTATTCTACTTACAAATTTACTGCGTATTAATTGAACCTCCTCCATTAGCTACTTTTAACATTACTATTATATGTAAAAGCACCCAACAATCACGGGAACCAGGAGGCTACTTGGAACGTTATTTTTTAAGGTTGTCAGTTGCAGTCACCTACACCGCATCTAATCATTAAACGCGTTCCGGACTTCTATAAAAAAAATTATGAAGTTTCGCCCAGAGTATTGGGACATTTTTTTTTATTTATTTACATATTTTTCTGAATAGAAGAGTCAATAGAAGTAAAACCGAATTCGATCTTTCGGAATTCGTGAAAACCCGCAGGGGTTTAATATCAAAAAATGCTTGCATCAGATTTTTCTTCAATTAAATTTAAAGCCTTTAGAAATAAAAGTGAATTGAATATCTCATTAAACCCAATATATGGAAATTCGTGAAAATGTACACAACCACTTTACACCCCTTAATGGGTTGGATATCGAAAAATTGGAAAAAAAACATTTCTAGATGCTTACATAAAGAACCCGCAGAAAAAAATCTATATCGGCATGTCCAATATACAGGGTGTTTGGCACTCCGTGTGCCTTGTACCTTGTAAGGGGTTATTCCTTGATACATTTGGAGAAAAAAATTGTTCTACAGGGTGGGTCAATTTTCAATATTAGTGGAGATACAGGGTGGTTAAAAAAAGTGTTTTTGACCGGTACCCTCACTCACTTAAAACGTTATATGTTGAGAACGAATAATCACAAGGCAAAGTGTTATAACTCGTTTTTTAGGCAAACGAATTACCTTTCATTTGATGTAACAGTCTAAATTGTAACTGCACCCAATCTTGAGATATTTACTCGAAAATACAAATTTTTGCTACGTGAACCCTTAAAATTCAGTGATCAATGTAGTTTTTCTCAGAAAACCCCATTATAAAAATGTCATGTTAATTTTATTTTTTTATGAGCCGTATTATTACCTACAAAAGATGCATACATATGTATGAGTTACGATTAACATTTTGGAAGTAATAGGTAAAAATACATATCGCATAAAAATTATATATTTCAAAAATCAGTGTATGTGCATGTTGATCTACGCTACTTGCTTGAATTGAAAGAATTTAATAATGGTTTTTATTTTAAATATTTTTATTATAATAAATGTTCAAAATGGCCACCTTCACGCTAAAGCTCGTTTGGCGAGTGTTCTCTTAGTATTCATATTCCTCAACTGCTGCCTTACTTCTATTGCTACCGCATCGATTCTGATATTTAGATCTTCCAATGTTTCTACTGCCGTTGCGTAGACAAGGTTTTTCATCCGTCCCCATACAAAGAAATCCATAATAGTAAGGTCAGGAGATCTTGCAGGCCAGTGTATCGGTCCATTTCTACCGATCCAGCGATTGCTATAATTGGAATTTAACCAATCTGTGATCTGTCGGCCGTAATGAGCAGGAGCACCATCGTGTTGGTAAAACATGGAAGCCAATCGAACCACTGGAATATCATCCAACAAGTCCTGTAGATCATTTGATAAAAACTGTAAGTAATTGGAGCTATTTAGAGTACGCGGAAACCTAATAGGTCCAAGTAAATCGTCACCAATCACACCTGCCCATAAATTGACGCTGAATCTGTGCTGAAATGATGCCGCTCTTCTTGTGTGTGGATTGCTCTCAGCCCACGTATGTAGGTTGTGGAAGTTTGTGATACCGTCTCTGGTAAATTGAGACTCATCCGTCCACAGAATATTGTTGAAAAAATTGTCGTCATCTATTTGTCGTTCAAGGAGCCAATTGCAAAACTCCATCCGTTTGGGCAAATCAATGGGTAGCAGCTCCTGTACTGGTGTGCGATGGTAGGCATGGAAGCGTTCTACTTTTAAAATACTCCAAACTTTCCAAGTAGATATGTTAAACTGCAATGCCAAGCGTCGGATACTGATCGATGGATCATTTTGCACTGCTTGCAGTATTCTTTCATCAATCTGAACAGCGATTATAGGCGCAGGATTTGCATTTACTCTCCTTGTTCTAACGCTGCCAGTTTCCCTAATTGTCCTGTAAACGTCTTGAAATACTCTCCTGCTAGGTGTCCGTCGATGAGGATGTCTCTGGTGGTAAATCCTTTGCGCGGCTCGTGCATGTTGGTCACACTCTCCATAAATTAACATCATGTCAGCATATTCTTCATTGGAGTACTCAGGCATTTTGAAATAATTTTTTAAATTCTACTGACACCTTCTTCTCTTAGCAACGTAACTAAAACTGAGAAAAATATGAAGGTAGTTTTGCTTTTATAGGCTTTTTATTTTGTAAGACACCCTATTAAAAAATGCATAGTACCGCATCCAGTAGTACCTACCACGTCCAGGTAAAAGCACCAATTATGTTGAAACTCACTTACATTTCATTGTTTTCCTTCATACTTTAAATAGTAATAAATGTGCAATAAAAATACTTCAGTACTACCCGGGCAGACGTCTCCAGAATCACGGCGATCGGTACAGGTCACTGGCCGATTGGGGATCATGCGGCCAAACTGGGCATTCCATTCAATGTACACTGCCGCAGCTGCCAGGACACTAATGAGCGAGAGTCGCTCGTTCATTTCCTTTGCGAGTGTCCGGCTCTAGCTCCTTCTACGGGGACCTGATGGAGATCTCGGGGAAGAAGATTGGAGAGTTATTAGCGATTTAATTTAATCAACCTTTCTCACGTTATCAAACGTATAGTGAAATTTTATGGGCTTTCCGAAAATGTAATAAAATTTGGTGGTTAATCAGGTCCTTCTTGGAGAAAACAGGACTTTTTTGTATTTTTTTTTATTTTTTATTATTTTTATGTCATTTAAATGAATTTTTCTCAAAAAGTATAACACTGATTGACACAGTTGATAGCAATTAGAAAGAAGAATTTGTGTCCTTTCCAACGAGCCCAGAATTATTACGTTACGCTAAGTACAGCAGAAGTTAGAGATCAAACAGTGATCACAGGTACGATAAAAATCCTTCGTCCTTAAAATCGCGCTATCTCCTTAACGGTGCAAAAACGGGAGTATGTGTAGAACGATTTTCTACTCAGGACAAGTTCCTCTATCTCCCATTTTCGTTTGAACCTCAGTACTAGTTACACCCTGTATACAGGGTGTTTGGCACTCCGTGTGCCACCTTGTAAGGGGTTATTCCTTGATATATTTGGAGAAAAAAGTTGTTCTATAGGGTGGGTCAATTTTCAATATTAGTGGAGATACAGGGTGGTTAAGAAAAGTGTTTTTGACCGGTACCCTCACTAACTTAAAACGTTAAATTTTGAAAACGAATAATCACAAGGCAAAGTTTTATAACTCGTTTTTTAGGCAATCGAATTACCTTTCATTTGATGTAACAGTCTAAATTGTAACTGCACCCAATCTTGAGATATTTACTCGAAAACACAGATTTTTGCTACGTCAACCCTAAAAATTCAGTGATCAATGTAGTTTTTCTCAGAAAACCCCATTATAAAAATGTAATTTTAATTTTTTTTTTATGGGCCGTATTATTACCTACAAAAGCTGCATACATATGTATGAGTTACGATTAACATTTTGGAAGTAACAGGTAAAAATACATATCGCATAAAAATTAAATATTTAAAAGTCAGTGCCATAAAGTGGACCTCGTCCAAGAATCTGTTTAATTTTGGTTGGTTGGTTTAAGGGGCAGCCCTGTCACCCAAACAGAGCTCAATTAGCTCAGAGGTCGTTTTGGAACCACAAACTCGTGTTAAACTCGGATGTTAAGGGTTGTTGATACTGGGGAATAAGGAAGATGAATGTGAGAAAGGTTGATTGAATTAAATCGCTATAGCCACCCTGTGCTGTTCAGGAAAAGTAATAACTCTCCAATCTTCTTCCCCGAGATCTCCATCAGGTCCCCGTAGAAGGAGCTAGAGCCGGACACTCGCAAAGGAAATGAACGAGCGACTCTCGCTCATTAGTGTCCTGGCAGCTGCGGCAGTGTACATTGAATGGAATGCCCAGTTTGGCCGCATGATCCCCAATCGGCCAGTGACCCGTACCGATCGCCGTGATTCTGGAGACGTCTGCCCGGGTAGTACTGAAGTATTTTTATTGCACATTTATTACTATTTAAAGTATGAAGGAAAACAATGAAATGTAAGTGAGTTTCAACATAATTGGTGCTTTTACCTGGACGTGGTAGGTACTACTGGATGCGGTACTATGCATTTTTTAATAGGGTGTCTTACAAAATAAAAAGCCTATAAAAGCAAAACTACCTTCATATTTTTCTCAGTTTTAGTTACGTTGCTAAGAGAAGAAGATGTCAGTAGAATTTAAAAAATTATTTCAAAATGCCTGAGTACTCCAATGAAGAATATGCTGACATGATGTTAATTTATGGAGAGTGTGACCAACATGCACGAGCCGCGCAAAGGATTTACCACCAGAGACATCCTCATCGACGGACACCTAGCAGGAGAGTATTTCAAGACGTTTACAGGACAATTAGGGAAACTGGCAGCGTTAGAACAAGGAGAGTAAATGCAAATCCTGCGCCTATAATCGCTGTTCAGATTGATGAAAGAATACTGCAAGCAGTGCAAAATGATCCATCGATCAGTATCCGACGCTTGGCATTGCAGTTTAACATATCTACTTGGAAAGTTTGGAGTATTTTAAAAGTAGAACGCTTCCATGCCTACCATCACACACCAGTACAGGAGCTGCTACCCATTGATTTGCCCAAACGGATGGAGTTTTGCAATTGGCTCCTTGAACGACAAATAGATGACGACAATTTTTTCAACAATATTCTGTGGACGGATGAGTCTCAATTTACCAGAGACGGTATCACAAACTTCCACAACCTACATACGTGGGCTCAGAGCAATCCACACACAAGAAGAGCGGCATCATTTCAGCACAGATTCAGCGTCAATTTATGGGCAGGTGTGATTGGTGACGATTTACTTGGACCTAAGTAGTAAGACATACACTTTTGTTCTGAATTGTTGGGGGCCAAAGTGTGCTACTACACTTTGAGCAGGTGCAAAGTGTGCTAGTCCCTAAGTAGTAAGACATACACTTTTGTTCTGAATTGTTGGGGGCCAAAGTGTGCTACTACACTTTGAGCAGGTGCAAAGTGTGCTAGTCTCTAAGTAGTAAGACATACACTTTTGTTCTGAATTGTTGGGGGCCAAAGTGTGCTACTACACTTTGAGCAGGTGCAAAGTGTGCTAGTCCCTAAGTAGTAAGACATACACTTTTGTTCTGAATTGTTGGGGGCCAAAGTGTGCTACTACACTTTGAGCAGGTGCAAAGTGTGCTAGTCCCTAAGTAGTAAGACATACACTTTTGTTCTGAATTGTTGGGGGCCAAAGGGTGTGAGTTTTTGCTACGAGGTCCAAAGTGTGTGACTCCGGCGGCCGGCTTCTGTATGGGGAAAAAGGCTGAAAGTGTAGTGCGTTTGGCGTTTGAGAAGCTGAAAGTGTGTGGCTTGTGGGCTGGCTGCTTGGGCATGGAATCATGGGCCTGGGTTGTGGAACTGAGCCGATTGGCTGGGAGCTGGATTTGGTATGAGATGACGTGATCGATGTGAAGAGTTTGAGGGTTTTTAACAAAGAAAACACATGATAATAGATGTCATTTCGAGGTCTGGATGATAATATTCTCCAGTACTTTTAACTTGGACTTTTATACAAATTTACATGATGTGTTATGTTATGGGCGCCTGTCGTATCTTTTGCATTACGTTCGTATATGCAAGATTATTGCATATGATGAAATAACTGTGTCGCACGTTTTGTAAATTCGTATTAAGAAGACAAAAAAGGGTACTGCAGGTATCTTTGTACTCTATTGTTATTGCTGTTATCTGTGTACTTTATTTTGATTTCCGATATTCTTGAATGGGTTGCGCGGCACTTCAGCCAGACAGTCGGGAAAAAGTGTGTATTGTAGGTCTTCTTTAATCTTTAAGATGTAGATTGCGAAATTTTTGTGATAATTATTTCGATGCGTTGTGTAAATCGGATGAGTATGTGGTGTAGTATAATGAACCTAAATGTGGGCATTTCATGATATTGGAGGGAATGAAACAAATTCTCAGTTTTTATTTTTTATTGTTTTTATTGAAATGAAAGTTCATGCAGATAACATTATTCTAGTCACATAATTGATTTTCTTAATTAAAATAGGTTTTAGTAGTTCCTCCATTTGTAAAATCCTACGTCGAAACCTGAGTCGGTCTAACACATTTTTTTGCCAAATACTCTGCCTACTACTTCTATATGCATACTCCCAGGCAATCATGTATTTGACCGAAACATGATCGGAAAAGTGGACATGTTTATCGTCCGTAGATGACATCGTAGAGGTTGATGAATTCAATCGCCAGCAAAAATATCAGAATTAACAGAGCAAACACTTGCAATACAGTAGAAAGTGATGGAAGGCAGGATTTGTATGATTTTTTAATCGGCTTGTCATATGGTCCGCAAACGTCCTTACCGCTAACAAACACACAATCTGGAGACAGGCGTAAATGTTCAGCTTCTACATCAGTTGGTGAAGAAGATGCGCTCATTATCAGAGAACAGAAGAAACACTTGACGTAATCCTTCAGGTTGGTGTAAAAGAAGCCGCTTTTCACAAGTTTAAGCACTTTCCTCTCCTCTAGATCCAGATTCTTGAACGTTTTTAGACGATCGTATTCATGTCTTAAGTTCATCATGGCGACTGACAATCTGAATGTTACAGAACATCTTTTATATCAATCCAGGAGTTATGAGATGATGGGAAACCAAGCCATTTTACAAGCACGCGATCTTTTCTTCGTTTTAAAACCTTCTCTACGAGATATACATCGGGATGCTTGACCTTTGTCAATTCTGTCTCATAGAAGCCCCCCTGGATAATGTTGCCTTGATAATCCTCAATTGAATATGTCCGTGGTTGCGTTTTTCTTACTTGCTTTATCTTGAATATCTCTGTCGACCAGTTCGGTGTGTAGCCTTTTTCAAAGACATGTTTGTGCTTGCTTATTCGAACATGATTACCTATTTTATATTTAGGTTTTGAAATAACCTTAACTTTCCTATAGAAGGAAGACAATAAATGAATCTCGTTTGATGTTTTGACATCTATAGGCCTCATTTTAATAGTACGGTGTTTTGTCTTGTTGTACTTAATAAGTAGCTTAGGTAATATATCGACCCAGTGATAATTTCCCTTCATGCTGAATTCTTTCCACATGATATTTTTCAATGTTCGATTAAACCTCTCGACAATGGAGGCTTTCAACGCACTGAATGTAGAGTAATGGTTTATCTCATAATGTTTCATCATCTGACGAAATACTTTGTTAAAAAACTCTGTACCGTCATCGGTTTGTAAGTTTCTAGGCACACGTCTTTGTTTGAAAATTTTTTCCATAGCCTTTGCTACAACATCTGCACTCTTATTTTTAATGGGGAAAGCCCATGCATATTTAGAAAAGGTATCGATCACTGTCAAAAGAAACTTTAAACCTTGACTTTGAGATGAGAATGCACTCATGTCAACCAGATCCGCTTGCCATAAATCATCTATGCCCCTGATGGTAACCCGTCGACGAGTGAATCGTCTACGTGCGGGTCTGTGCAGTTCATTAACAACTTGTCGTCTACTCATCTTGCTAAAGTTATAAATATTCCTCACGGCATTATATAGAATATCTATATCAACTCAGAGACATGATACAATTTAGGCACCCGTTCACAATGATGATTGCAGGCCCTTCCGGGTGTGGTAAAACAACCTTTATAGAAAATCTTCTTACGAGCGGTGCAATGATTCATCCGCAGGTGAAAAAAATCATGTGGTGTAATGCGGAGCAGCATGCTATACCTGCATTGAAGTCACTAAAAAATATAGAGTACTTAAGCTCAATTCCTGAAGAATTCCCAAACGATTCTAATGAGCCAATATTAATAGTGCTGGATGATATGATGCTAAATGCGTTTTCAAGACAAGTATGCGAACTGTTTACAAAGGGTTCCCATCATCGCAATCTTTCTGTTATTTTAGTAACACAGAATGTATTTCATCAAGGGAAATTTTGTCGTGATATATCGCTAAATTGTAAATACATGGTGTGTTTCAAAAATCCCCGCGACAAAAGCCAATTTCATAATCTGGCTAAACAAATATATCCTGAAGACAGTTCCGAGCTTATGCGAATATATAAAGGAATTACGCAACGGCCACATAGTTATTTAATGGTCGACTTAACACAAGATATAAATGATATATTGAGATTTAGGACGGATATATTTAATAAAAATTTTTTAACGTGTTACTGTTCGACTGATAGTCTAAGAGAAGAGAATGGTGTGTCGAATGAAAAGATTGAAGGACAACAGGCATATGTTGTACGTGCTTAAAAACGCCAGTCCTTGTCTGAGGAAAGCTATATTAAAGTCAGCCGATCCGGAGGTGATTAAAACTCTTTGTGAGGTCACTCTGAATACATTAAACGGGAATCATTCGCCTCACCGGAAAATATATTCTCAGCTTTGTAAATATAAAAAGAGCATGCGCAAGTTGGTAGATGCTAAACAGTCTGTGCCACGACAGCGTAAAGTATTAATTCAAAACGGAGGATTTCTGCCAATACTCTTAGGAAGTGTTCTATCAGGAGTTATAGGATCGCTAATTGAAAAATATGCGTAGAGCCAATCATCTAAATAAAATGCTTCTGCTCCCCCCAGAAGTGTATGAAAATCTAAAAGATACGATTGAAGATACAAAGAGTCAAAGCTTGTTTGATAAAGCTATTAACAAGATATTGAGAAGTAAGAATACTGACGATAAAAACAAATGGTATCAATACCGGAACGAGCTTATAAAATTTTTTAATACACGACGCGGGAATAACATCTTTCTAGATATAAAGTCAAAAACTAATCCACTCTTTGATCAGTCAAACCGACGGCGTTATAGAAATATGCGTGACAATACTACTCAAACGAAAATCAAATTTAGCGATGAAAAATCAACACAATCTTCACCTATGCGGGGAGAGGAGATATTTGAATCAATGATAGATTTAACCCCACCAAAAGAAGAAATGACATCCAGATTCAAGAGACGACTATCGGCAAGTGGTATTGCAAAAACTCTTAAGCCACCACCAAAATTCTTGAAAAGAGTGAATGTAGAAGATCATGCGCCGGAAAAAGATTATAAGGTGATAACTGGTGATGACGGAATAACTCAATATACAGTTCCGTTTGACATGAGTGTTGACGAGCTGGATGAGGTTTTCAATAAATATGATAGGGAGAGCGGTAATACTGGAGCCGATGTGCTAGTTGAAGATACAGCACATGGTGAAGAAAGTCCACAGGCTGAAGAAATCTTAAAGATGGAAACCCAGCCTATATTAGGACGTGCGGCGATTAACCTTCCCATTAGACGAGTTACTAGACAGAGTGAAAGGCTTAGGAATAAGTCAGAGAGTAGTGCGAACAGGCCTAAACCGAATTGGGATAGACTTTAAAATGCCTATGACAATAACAGATAAAGAGTTCCACATATGCCTGCTAAGCAACAGTTCTCTAGATACTTATCCGGAAAATACCCTATCCTCATTTGAGAATATACTACCCAGTACATGCAAGTTTGGCAGCGATTGGAGTGTTGGAATAACTGAAATCGCATTACCAAGACGAAAAATAGAGAAGAGTGTATCGGTTAGTCGGCCTAAACGTTCCACCCGATATAAAGATGAAGAAGGTGGACAGAGAAATAAGCGTTTTCGTCGCTCAGACAAATCGGAAAAGAAATCAGATCCTCATTCCAGAGAAATAAGGGTTTCATTATGGGGGCCTGATAACACGAAATTAATTTGGTCTGATATCGATTTACAAAAGTTGTGCTATGCGGGCAACGATATTAATTTCTCGACGTTCTTAACATCATTTTTAACGGCGTTCCAGCCTAAATACAAAAAACCATACATGACATATATTAAACAGGATATTTACGGACGTATTAAAAATGATAAGGACAGAGGGGATATCCCTGATAATAGTGAAAAAAAAATAGCCGGAGAGTTTTGTTTACATATTTACCAATGGGAGAAAGTTGCGGTAAAGGTTTATTTGGAGATGGGTAAACATTTCAAATCATGGGTAACCTTTTTTAATTACATAATCGGACAGATTCCGAGATCGCGCAGAAAACACGATGCATTACTAGAAATGCTTGATGATTTTATATTGCCTGAGGTACCAGGAGATCGTCATAAAGTTCCACCCCCAACATCTCATACATTTCATCTAAAAGATCACGGTGTGGTGCTTAAACTGAAACTACCGATTACATATCCGATTAACGTTTCAGACTTCATTGCTTTATTATTGAGTGGTATAGAATACGATAAGGATATCCTTACGGAAAAGGCTAAATCTTTACACATATCCGAAGATATGGCAAAAAAGCAGATATTTAACGATGTGCTGGCGTCAATTCGACAATCAATAAAAGATGCCGCGAAAGAAGTAGCCGCAGATATATTACCTGACACTTGGGTTACGTTAGAAGGAACAGCTCTAAAAATACCTTATAGAGAAGCTGACGGCACTACAGACACAACATCGGTAACAGTTGATCTGAGTACAACCGACAAAATTGGTGACTTCTTCGTAGAGACATTTTTAAAAACACCAGTTGATAAACGTGATCCAGAATTGATTGACGAGACAATAAAGGAATCAAAAGCAATTACGACTATTATCAAGGAAAAGGGAACACCTAGTCCTGAAGCAGAAAAGGCAACCCCCCCCATAACATCTGATTCTGAGACACGAAAGCTAATTCCTCCGAAAACATCTGATCGCGAGGCAGATGAGGCACCCTTGCCGAAAAGATCTTACAGAGCTACAGACGAATGTAACGAATTCAACTTAATTCATGTTTACACGGATATTATTAGACCTAGAATTATAGGATGCAAATTGGTGCGGAATCTTCGAGTGATCCCTCTTGAAGAGTGTGACAGTGTTTTCAGATTTGATCACGTAGAGTACTGTCCACTGGAGAAGACCTTTATCGAAAGCATCTCTATAAAAATTACAGACCAGCAAGGTAAATTAGTTAACTTTGAATCGTCTTTTACGCCTACCTATATAATGCTCCACTTCAGACGGATATAAGAAAGCTATAAATATTCACATACTACAGATAGCTGCATAGTGCTAATACACATTTTATGTGGCATGCTTGTTTAATGAGATGAAAGCGCACTACACACGGTATTACCTTATACAGAGTGGGGGTAAATTATCCGATATAGGAGAACTGTATCGATCGCCTCTTGTGTACCAGCGTGGGAGAGGAATCGGAAGTTTTTTTAGCGGCCTGATACGCTATTTACAACCGATATTTTCATCAGGAGCAAAGGCTGTAGGAAAACAGGTTATTAACACAGGAAAGTCAATCTTTCAAGAAGTCGGGAGTAAGCCTATCAAGCAGATTTTGAAGGAGCAGGGAAAAACTGCACTACATGAGCTAGCTCAAAAAGGTATAAATAAAATGTTTGATGCTATGGACGGCAGAGGGAATCGAATGCCTATAAAAAGAGTTAATCCGTACACAAGCATGCAGACAAGAAGTTCAGCTAAACGCAAAAGACGCACTAAAGTAAGGAAATCGACGTCTTCGATCAGAAAAAAGAAAACTGTGAAAAAGCGTCGTAATTTGAAAAAACGTGTGTTGGATATATTTGATAGATAATTCGATGGCGATGCTTAAAGAATGTATGAATTCTGAATTGGACCTTTTTGCCTCACTACCAGTTCAGAGTAATATTTTAAAAACTGAAGAAGTTGCTTACAAACCTATAGCATCCCTAGATAACTCTTCCGTACTAGAGTTTGTTTCTCTCGGCCACGGCGACACATATCGTGATTTATCCAGCATCTACTTACGGTTAAAAGTACAACTCATTAAATTTAAAGATGGCAAGGAAGAAACCTTCACTGAGAAAGATACTGGAGGTGATCCATTCGGCGTAGTTAACAATTTGATGCACTCCTTATTCAAACAATGTACAGTGCAGTTAAATGGCAAGAATATAGCTCAAACTGACAATAACTACCATTATAGGTCCTATATTGAAAATTTGCTAAATTATGGAAAGGATGCCGCATCCACTCACCTAGAATCAGTGTGCTGGTTTCTGGATGAAGGTGAAATGGAGATGATTGCAGGAGGAAGGGGTGGAATAAGTAAAGACAATGAAGGTTATCTTAAGAGAGTCTCGATGTTTGAAAAAGGCGCCATAGTGGAACTGATGGGAACGATCCATAGCGATCTGCTTAATCAGGATAAACTATTAATAAATGGCGTTGATTTGCGCTTAATACTTTCATTGGAGAAGCCCGAATTCTATCTTTATTCTAAGGTAGATGATCTTAATCCACGTATTAAAATACTAGAAGCAACAATGTTTATGAATCATGTAACCGTCAACCCAGGAATACTATTAGCACATGAGAATGTACTTCAGCGCTCAAATACCATGTATCCGTACAAACGAGTCGAGGTGAAAACATACACACTTCCTGCTAACACTTTTACGCTATCTCTGGATAACGTAGTGATCGGCCAAATACCGAATTTGCTGGTTTTTGCCATGGTTGATAACGACTCATACAATGGAAATCGTACGAAGAATCCGTATAACTTCAAACATAACAACATAACAAACTTCAACTTGTCAGTAAATAGTGTTCAAGTTCCAAATCAGCCTCTGGAATTTGATTATTCAAAAGCTAATCCTTTAAGTACTAGAGGATATCTCACCCTCTTCAAAGGCACCGGAATAAATTACTTCGATAAAGGTCATCAGATATCGAAAAAATTCTTCGACGATGGGTGCTTCATGTTAGCCTTTGATTTAACAGCGAATAACTCATACAACTCAGGTTGTGGCAACCTGTTAAACCAAGGAGTGGTGCGAATTGAAGGTCGATTCAAGGAGTCTCTAAAGAACAGTGTCAGCTGCATTGTATACACAGAATATGACAGTAATATCGAGATAGATAAGAACCGAAATGTATACACAAGTTTCTAAAAAAGTATATATACAGCTTGATAAGGGGTGTATTAGCATAGTATCCAACTAGGTACAAAAAGGAAAACATGACAAATTGCCTGGTAAATGTTGAGTATCTATCAGAAGGCCATTTAACCTTCTTTAAGAAAATATCACTTACAGGTTTCGGGGCACAGAATAAGCTCTACTCAAAAGAAATTATATATAAATATCCAACGTCTTTGGCAACTTCTACAGATCAGACAGGAGTATGTGGAAACTTAGAGCTCAAACGCCTAGATGAAGAACTTATCAGAACACTGGCAAAATTTTCAACAGTTTTTGCTAATGGTGAATCATCAAAAGAATTCTTACAAAGTTACGTGACTTCTCATACACAGATCATAAACCTTGAAAACTTAATTTCAAAAGCCCAGGAATGAACACGATTGAACTTGCCCAGATTCTGAAAACAAATAGCGTCACTAGAAACTTGTTCAAGGGCGTCTTCCCATGTGATCATCTGCCCAGTAAAATAAAAAGACCCGCATACGTTATAGCGAACACTGACCCTTCTCATAAAAGTGGCACGCATTGGATTGCTTTCTATCTACCCAGGAACGGACCTGTAGAATACTTCGACTCTTTTGGAAGATATCCGACAAATAAATACTTTAAAAAATTTTTACATGGCAACTCAGAAATGTTTATAAATAGTAAAAAGAGAATACAGGGTCTGTTTTCATCGACCTGTGGTAAATACTGTTGTGTATACGTATATTCCCGCTGCAAGGGGAAGAGTCTAAAGTTTTTTCTTAAACAGTTCTCATCAAAAGAATTTTCACATAATGACGCTAAGATCGTTAATTTCATCATATATTTTCATCGGATACTACACAGAACGGAGGGATTTGTCACAACCAGTATTGTAAATCAGAGGCTGAGAGTATAAAAGCAGCAGGTTGAAACAGTCGTGTTTCAGTTTTTATTGTGAAATCTTCAGTTCAATATGTCTACGATTCCTACAAAAAAAGTGCGTTCCGCGGATCTTACAAAAAAAGTGCGTGCCGCGGATCTTGGGATCCCTTTCAAAGGAAAAAAATCAGCACCCTCCGACAAAAAAGTTAATGAGAAGATTAGCAAAAAGAAAAGATCAGAGGTTCCGGGTGAAAACGCTCTGCTAAACTACACCTACTATCTGGATGGCTGCCAGAACCGGAAAATTGTGCTCGGATTCGATCCATTCACGTTTGAGGCAAAAATAATCTTCAGTCACCATGGGCGTTTCCCTGTGTCAACAAACTACTTCGGATGGCTATCAGTATACAACCATCTCGCCCAGTTGAAGAATAAGGTTGAGATGCAGCCGGGTAATCAGCTTGGATTACTAGAAGAGTACAGAATACCTGTAGGAGAAGGCAGCATTAAATTGAAACATCTCGAACTGTGCTGTTTGTTTGAAATGATGGATTTCTTTAATATCGTTATGTTTCATAACAACAGCGCTCATGAAAGTGTGAGGGAGTATTTCAACCAATACACGACTAGATGCAAGGCGAAGGATGTGCTAAAATTATCCAATGACGACTTTTTTATACCATCACGAAGTTCATATGTACATTTAAACTATTCTAGACTTTTTTATGAAATCCCCTGGCTTTGCAGTGCCAATATTCTGTTCAATATAACAATCGGTTAATAAAAATTTTTTAAGAAAAAAAGCTTCTTGTTTTTTATTTTTATATGTAAACTTTATTCATTAGCATAAAAATATAAATGTTTACACAATTTTGTACCGCACAGCGTCTAGGTTGGACTTCATTATGGCTTTTACAGATAGTCTGGAAGTGCTGAAGATCAGTTAATTTCGGAATGGCAAGCTGTATTATTTCGGCATCTGGCAAGTATCTTCTGATGAAGTTCTCTTTCACAATGCCCTTTACGTATATAATGGAGTCCGTAAAGTCTTTCAGGATATCAGGTAGAGTGTTATAATATGCCTCGCCATCATTCCAGTGTAGACCGTTGATATTCTCTCGTTCATACTTCTGTTGCTGATCTGCTTTTACGCTCAATTCCTGATAGGGATGCGGAGGTAAGAAGTGATAGAGCGCTGGGCATAACGTACCAAAAGGTAGTATGGCAAGCTCTTTTGCAAAATACTGACCAGAATTCCCTGTGACAAACTGGATATCTAAAATAAATCTACTCATGTTGCCTGTAAGACACAATGTCGTTAAGTGAAAGACGATTTGTTTATGCCCATTTTATATATTTTCCAAAATATCATTCTACAACTTATGTCTAATTATATATTTCAAATTAGCATAATTTATACTAGCACGCATTCTTAAAGTAAAATCTTAATATTAAGCATGCTAACTTATATCTAAATATATATTTCAAATTTTATACTAGTGTGTATTCTTAAAGTAAAATCTTAATATTTAGCTTGCTAGCTTAATTTTTTTAAAACCATAAGGGTATGAACAATGATCTTCAACGACAACCCTTTTATTAAAAGTGAATTGCAGGTGTTTCTTTTCCACGGTGCTAATAACAGTCCCAGGATGCTTACGCTTGATCTTTCGCTCATTCGTTACACAAACTGCGTCGCCCCCATTGGTACCCAAAACCATAGATTTCAGACATTTGAAATTCACCTTTTTGGAATTTATATAATTGAGCGTTATCCCTTTACACTTTGTAACATACTCGACCTGATCCCCTATTTCGATTTTTAGACTGTAAGTTTTAGGACCGGTACTTACATATTCTGAAATAATTGCATCAGGACCAAAGCTTTCAATTTCGTTTGTTAAATCCCCCAGAAAGTTTGAAATTGTAAAGGGGATAGAAGATGTCTTATCATCTACAAAAACCATACTATCAGTATCACAATAAAGTATCTTTGTACCGACCTTTTCTAATGTCTCGTAGAGCTTAAGTCTGGCGAACGCTGTCGTATAGGCTGCTATTGGTGTGTTTACATGTGGCAACATATTTAAATTCTCTTCTATATTTCTCCATGTATTCCACAGGATGTCTTGAGATATTGGTAAGAACGAGCAGATTTCTATACCCGGAGCGTGTAAAAAATCGTTAAAGTCTTTGAAATTGTCTACCACTTTTGTGTTGGTACGGTTTTCTCTCTGAGCGAATTTACCCCAAAAAGAATTTAGACAGATTTTTGCGGTGTTACGCCTACCCGAATTCGTCTGGATTTCATTTTTGTCCAAGACAATGTCCTCCTTTATCTGATATGACTTTATAAAATCATCTTTTTCCGCATCTGTCGTACATTCGCTCCCCCAACCGCTAGCCTCCTGTTTAATCTTTAGAAATGTGTTTACGTATTCCGTAAATAAACCTCCTGTCTTTGTAACGGGGTCGTATACAGTATGATTATATTTCCAAACCTCATGCACGATTTTAATCTCATAACCTTTCTTTACAGCTAAGGCTACTTCGGGTATAACCCATGTACCAGTAATTTCCCGGTCACCATCATTATGTTGACATCTTGTTACTCTATTTTTAGATGCGCAAGTTCTACAAAGTGCAAAATACAGTTTAAGGTTATTTTTGAAAGGCAATACAGGCAGGAATAAATCATTTGGCGGCAATATGGTACAGGTAATAAAACCGTGCATTGATAGTATTTCTGATTTTGTAGGCAGGTTCTCGCTCCTGTATATTTCCGGATGACCAATGGGGTATGGTGCATATTTATTAATGTACGGATACAGACTTGTAAAGTCCAAATATCTAATTAATTCATTCTCTCTAGTTTTATGATATAGTCTAAACACCTCAGTACGACCTCCAAAAATAGCATCACGAGGGTTCAGGGGTGCCTTGATATTTATAGTAAGTTGTTCTAACTTCTTTTTCTCTTCGGGATTTGCCTTTAAAAAATTGTTGAACACACATTCCCAGATATGTATTAACTTGTACCCACTACGTCTAATCATTTCCATTCTTCTAAGTGTAGCCTCATTCCTTTGCGCTAAATTTTCGCGGCCACCTGTATTAGTATATACATCCTGCACTCTGTAACAGGTTGTACAACCATGGTGAAAGCATCCAAAGAATTCGTAAACAGTGTTTGTCTTTGGATTGAAGCCATCTACATACATGCCGCCTTTCTCTAACTTCACCTCGCCCTTATTGTTAGCCGATAAAATCTCGTCCTGTATTTTGCACGACTCCCAAGCAAGCCATTTAGAGGCGATTAGCGATTGATTTTGAGATTTATAGTATCCATTTTTAGGCATTATGCCTATAGTATTCGCCTTCAGATAGTTTTTTCGAAAAACAAGCATACATGCTGAGGCTATAGTTAAGGCTTCTGTAAAAGGATTTACATTAGTAATGCTTAAAAATTCTCTCATGAATCGAAGGCATCCCAACCGCAAGATATTGACATCACTCACACAGTATCTCAGTAACTCCTTTCTGTTATCAAAGGTCCCTGTAGCATTTGTGTTATACCACTTAAAGAACTTGTCTTTTTCTGCCCCCCGCATTGTAGTATAGCCATATAATGCAGGTGTTGGGTATGCACCTACATAGTCAATATTTTCCATTGTATTAAAGAAAAACGGATAATAACCCTTTACATGATCTTTAATTTCAAAAACCTTAGGAAAATGTGATAGCGGGAATGCCAAATAATTTAATGAGTCTATAAAAGATACCCTTCCGCAGGTTAGCTTCATTATCTTAGTGCCATTCATTATAGGTTCGATTTTCATCTTTCTGCTCATTAACTCAGAAATTATAAAATGACAATCATAGCCTTGCGAATTGTGAGCTATACAATAAACGTTTGAAATAGAAACTCGAGTTCTGAAACAGTAATTTAAAAACTCTGCTACGACGCTCTTATTCTCGTGATATTGAAAAATATGCTTCCTCACACCACAAACACTGCATTCCTCCCTTATGTCAGGATTTTCATAGCAGTTATAGCAGACCTGCTGTGCAACAATCAAGTTGACAATATGGAGGAAGGAGTTATCATCGTAGGAAGTATCCTGAGTACTTTCACAATCAAAGAATATTATCATAAATCTATTATCAATCCCTTTCTTCGGAGGTTTAATATAACAGAGATGATCTGACGGCACAATTTTCCAGCAAATTTGGCATAGGAATTCGTTGCATGTGTGACTACCATCTCGTCTTCTATCGATAACTATGAACTTGCCGCACTGATCGCATATTCTGAACTTTGTTGCAAATGTTAGACTCTCTGATTTATAGGGAAAGAATGATAGTCTGATTATTTCTTTTCCTCTTACCATCAGTCCAAAGATATATGGGTCTCGACTTTTCAGTTCATTACCTCGTATTGTGTAATCCCAATTCTTGACTATTTTACCTATCTTCCGCCGGGTATATAAGTCGGAGCTCCTCGTGAGGAAAATCATAATCTCCTTACAGGTCTGATAGTCAAATATGGTAAGTTTCATATTATCCGTTTTACTTTTTTGCCAATAACTTTATTTTTGTAATTTTTTTCAGAATACTTTCGAATTATTAGCTTCCGCTGTTGGGGGTGATGGGGACTCTATGATTCCCACTAGCTCCCTCGCGATCGGGAAGGAATATCTCATTAAACTGTTTCGGCTGGTGAAGACGAAATACGGTGTAAGGCTGGCACTCCATTTCGACGAAGGCATCTTCTGCTTCTTACCACCCCGATTTTCGGAAAGGGTGAAGACACAACGCCAGATAGATGAACTGAACCAATCTTCAGATCAGTACTTCGTCTTCGATGGTATAGATGAAACACGCGGTGGGTTTCTAAAAGTACGATTTTTGAAAAAATAAACTCATGCATATAAATAAAGAATGAAATGACATCTATTATCATGTGTTTTCTTTGTTAAAAACCCTCAAACTCTTCACATCGATCACGTCATCTCATACCAAATCCAGCTCCCAGCCAATCGGCTCAGTTCCACAACCCAGGCCCATGATTCCATGCCCAAGCAGCCAGCCCACAAGCCACACACTTTCAGCTTCTCAAACGCCAAACGCACTACACTTTCAGCCTTTTTCCCCATACAGAAGCCGGCCGCCGGAGTCACACACTTTGGACCTCGTAGCAAAAACTCACACCCTTTGGCCCCCAACAATTCAGAACAAAAGTGTATGTCTTACTACTTAGGGACTAGCACACTTTGCACCTGCTCAAAGTGTAGTAGCACACTTTGGCCCCCAACAATTCAGAACAAAAGTGTATGTCTTACTACTGACCTATTAGGTTTCCGCGTACTCTAAATAGCTCCAATTACTTACAGTTTTTATCAAATGATCTACAGGACTTGTTGGATGATATTCCAGTGGTTCGATTGGCTTCCATGTTTTACCAACACGATGGTGCTCCTGCTCATTACGGCCAACAGATCACAGATTGGTTAAATTCCAATTATAGCAATCGCTGGATCGGTAGAAATGGACCGATACACTGGCCTGCAAGATCTCCTGACCTTACTATTATGGATTTCTTTGCATGGGGACGGATGAAAAACCTTGTCTACGCAACGGCAGTAGAAACATTGGAATATCTAAATATCAGGATCGATGCGGTAGCAATAGAAGTAAGGCAGCAGTTGAGGAATATGAATACTAAGAGAACACTCGCCAAACGAGCTTTAGCGTGCATTCAAAATGTAGGTGGCCATTTTGAACATTTAGTATAATAAAAATATTTGAAATAAAAACCATTATTAAATTCTTTCAATTCAAGCAAGTAGCGTAGATCAACATGCACATACACTGATTTTTGAAATATATAATTTTTATGCGATATGTATTTTTACCTATTACTTCCAAAATGTTAATCGTAACTCATACATATGTATGCATCTTTTGTAGGTAATAATACGGCTCATAAAAAAATTAAATTAAAATGACATTTTTATAATGGGGTTTTCTGAGAAAAACTCCATTGATCACTGAATTTTAAGGGTTCACGTAGCAGAAATTTGTATTTTCGAGTAAATATCTCAAGATTGGGTGCAGTTACAATTTAGACTGTTACAGCAAATGAAAGGTAATTCGATTGCCTAAAAAGCGAGTTATAACACTTTGCCTTGTGATTATTCGTTTTCAAGATATAACGTTTTAAGTGAGTGAGGGTACCGGTCAAAAACACTTTTCTTAACCACCCTGTATCTCCACTAATATTGAAAATTGACCCACCCTGTAGAACAATTTTTTTCTCGAAATGTATCAAGGAATAACCCCTTACAAGGTACAAGGCACACGGAGTGCCAAACACCCTGTATATTGGACATGCCGATATAGATTTTTTTCTGCGGGTTCTTTATGTAAGCATTTAGAAATGTTTTTTTTCCAATTTTTCGATATCCAACCCATTAAGGGGTGTAAAGTGGTTGCTTTCTCCCGATGCTTTTATCGCAGAAAAATCTACGTAGGACGAAGTCATTCCTGTTCCTTAAGGGAGCAGGTAAACTCCACGCCCTACTTAAATGGATATTACTTAATTAACGTAAATGGATGTTAGTTAATTTACTTAAATGGACGCTATCTAATTAGTTGTCATATTTTTACTTACCTGTAACATAATTTCCACACATAAGAGCATTACGTGTGTTGTTAACATGGTTGCTCATTACTGTGTAGCGGCACATTAAAATTTCGTATTTAAAATTTTATATAAAATTTCTATATTTAAAATTTCTCGCAAACGTTCCAATTTTGTAAAAACGAGAAATTCTAAATATAGAAATAAATCCCTTTTAAAACAATACCGCGGATTTAAATTTAATAGCGACACCGAAATAATCCGCACCGCTATTCAGAAACGGCAAAAGCCATGAATTATTTTTACAAAGCGAAATGTAATAACAATGAGATGAAATACCGTAATGTACATAGCCAGTTTAGTTTGTAAGTTTTAGTTAAAATAAAATTTAGTCATAATTTACCTGCCGACGACGCAAGTCGTCTTCTTTCATTAAAGTACCAAAAATCCTCAACCTATCATTATACTCCTAAACATACCGTAAACCCGATAATGGTGACCCCAAAGTTCCAAACTGAAACACGTTTTTAAAAAATTAAAAGTTTTATTAAAAAAAGTAGTTTTGAATCTCATATGTACAATAAGCGTTCACACAAGCAACGCAATATTTTAAAATTAGTTTTGAAATTCATACAATAATCGTTCACACAAGCAACACACAAAACACCAACAACAAGCTACACACAAAACACCAACAACAAGCAAACACACAAAAAAACCAACAACAAGCTACACACAAAACACTAACAACAAGCAGCACACGAAACACTAACAACAAGCAGCACACGAAACACTAACAACAAGCAGCACACGAAACACCAACAACAAGCAGCACACAAAGTAGCAACAACGATCAACACAGCATTAAAATCACATCCCAGGCCAGTAAAATAAGATTAAAATCGACAAAATAGCAGTCACTAAGTATCACGAGAATAAGGATAAAACAAGTAAAATTCATTATACTTATTAAAATTTTCATAAATTAATATAAAATATACAACATTATACAAACATTTATATATTAAAATACAATTTCTGCACATAAAGTACATATCGCACATATACGCTTTCCTATTAAAACATAACTCAAATAAAGGAAAATTAATAATGTTAAAATTTATGTGTAATACGGTGCGGATTAGTAACGTGGTTTAGAATACAAAGTGATAGTGAAAATTATTGAAAACTACCAAAATTGCGTTACTATAGGATGATTAATATGAAATTTTTTTTTGGTTCCTCTAATTAAACAATTCATAAAGTTTTGATCGCACAAAATTAGTTAAAATTCGGGATTAGGAGTATAAAATAAAATTAAACTAAACAGAACAGCAACAAAATAAAATACAATCATGCAACAGGCATACAATTAAAACGATTCTTATGTCGACAAATGAAATTTTTTCTTTCTTTATAAATGAAGAACTCAAGTTTTCGAATCGTTTGACAATTCGAACAATTTGCAATACACAAACTATATCAAACTATCGCAACTCACATTTTTTTTCCACAAAAAAATGTAGAGTAGACAACAACTTTCTCAAGAAATATAAGTGATACGTATACATATAAAGTGAACGTGAATAATATTGAACTCTTGATTGTCTTAATTTAAAAAAAAAAACAACCAAAATTTATCATAGATAGCAACGTTATTGCAAAACGAATAAAATCCACAAACAATCCTACATTTTCAAGAATGTAATTAAGATTTTATTGCACAACTCAAAAAAATCTTCATTAACTTACTAAATTTCATACATTTTATCAACCTGCTTTACAATGCAGAATTCAGGCAACAACATTGAAGATCACAAACTTCAAAACAACAATTCCGAAGAAGATAATTCTAAGGAAATTAATTCTTATGCAATTAGACTTCCCACCTTTTGGTTGCGCTCACCAGCAGCTTGGTTTATTCAAGCAGAAGCGCAATTTACAATTGCTAAAATAACTAGAGACACTAGCAAATATTATTATATTTTAGCAGCACTTCCACAAGAGGTTATCGAAACGGTACTAGATGCCATACAAAAACCTCCAGCGGAAAATAAGTATGAATTTTTAAAAACAACCCTTATAAACCGACACTCCATAAGCGAAGAAAGAAGAATCGAGCAACTACTAGGTAACATTGAAGTAGGAGATAGAACACCGTCCGAGTTCTATCGATCATTGACAAATATGGCTGGTTCCAGTGATGCAATTACTGATAAACTAATTCGTAATTTATGGTTGCGACGGTTACCTCAACCCATCACAATAGCACTAATTCCCCAAAATGAGAAGCCGATAGACGAATTGATATCTTTGGCTGACAAAATTTGGGATGCCCTTCCAAGCTCGAAAAGTATTTGCAATATTGAGACTAACCCTGCAATTGCTTCACTACAACAAGAGATCGCAGAACTAAAAAAACAGATCGAACGTTTGTCTTTTCACAACAACCAAAACCGGGATAAATCCCGAAGCCGTTCTAGAAATAGAAAGGCAGTAAACAACAATAACAACAGCAACGTACTTTGTTGGTATCATTCAAAATATGCCGATAAAGCGAAAAAATGCGTTAAACCCTGCAATTACAAGCCACCGGTTACAGAACCAACGGCGAACAACCAAAAAAACTAAAAATTTCCCCTATAACAGCGGCGAGCGGGGGATCAGACATCAAAACACGCCGCCTTTACATTAGACACCACAATAATAAGATAAATTTTCTAATAGACACAGGAGCAGACGTCTCTGTGGTACCACACTATCTTTTCGCTTCTGCGGTTAAAACGAGCGATCAAATTTTAACAGCAGCAAATGGATCAGGAATTAAAGTGTTCGGTACGAAACTGTTGAAATTAAACCTTGGTCTCAGGCGAGATTTCATACATTCATTTCTAATAGCGTCCGTAAACAAACCTATAATCGGCGCTGATTTCTTAGAAAAATTCAATATTATCGTAAATATACGAGGCAAAAAGTTGATAGACAATACAACTACTTTATCCACAGATATGACTCCTATTCAATCAAATACACCCACGCCACTTAACTTCAGCATTGACAATAAGTATGGCATTCTGTTAAAACAATTTCCAACAATACATCAACCACCCAATTTCAATTTACCCATCAAACATTCGATCCTACATCATATAGTCACTCGAGATTCACTGCCTTCAGCTCATGCGAGAAGACTCAACCCGTTGCAACATAAAGCAGCAAAGTTCGAGTTTGAACACATGGTTCAACTGGGAATATGCCGACCATCTGCATCACCAGTAGCATCGCCCCTACATATGGTCCCTAAAAAGGATTGCAAGGACTGGCGACCATGCGGAGACTATCGCCGCCTAAATGCTGCTACAATTCCAGACAGATACCCGGTTCCCCATATACAAAATTTTTCCATGAATCTCAACGGTTGTAAAATTTTTTCTAAAATCGATTTAATAAGAGCGTATCATCGTACCGTCGCACCAGAAGATATACATAAGACAGCGATAATAACTCCTTTCGGATTATTTGAATTCACACGCATGCCTTTCGGTCTGAAGAATTCAGCTCAAACATTCCAACGATTTATTAACCAAGTATTAAATGGTTTAGAATTTGTTTTCGTATACATTGACGACATTTTAGTAGCCAGTCGCGATGAAAGTGAACACGAAAAACACCTACAAAATCTTTTCGAACGATTAGCAGAATATGGTTTGAGCATCAACCCATCCAAATGTCTTTTCGGCGTAACGGAATTAACCTTCCTCAGCCACACCATATCAGAAAAAGGAATCTTACCAACACACGAAAAAAAAATCTGCCAAAAGTCTGGGCGCAACTTTATTATTTTTTGGGTAGAAGTTCGGAACGAGTTTAATTCTGAGATGCGGTGTAGGTTACTATGTGACTGAAAACCTTAAAAAAAAGTTCGGGAAACGATTAGAATGGAGTCGCGCTAGAATACTTACGCCGCTGCCACATATATCATATGAATTATTTAATTGGGTCATACTCCGGGACGAGGTCTAGTCCTAGTATAATATCAGTTGTTACGCCATTAGAAGGTTTTTCGTGATTTCGTTTTGGGCCATTACATGAAATCGGAAATGCGTTTGTAGACGATTATATAAAAAGTCTGTGGAAGTGCAAACCAATCTAATATCTTATCAATCCTGAGAAATATGTCGAAAGCCTTACGTCCTATAGGGCCGACTCCTGATGGACCAGTGGCTTCGGATCGAGGGCCTAATTCTCGATGCGATGCTGACCCAATATCGGTCGGGGGCTTCCGATCTGGAGCTGCAGTTTGACGGAGCAGGCTGGGATGGAGGCCACAAGGTAATAGCTTGCGGTAACGAGGCATCCAAGGAGCTGATATCGAGGGTGATTGCAAATTTGGGCGAAATCTGGGAAGGGGCCAAACTCAAGGTGGTTTCTCCAGCGGAACTGGCGAAATACGTCCTGCCAAAGGCCTGGGTTTGGATCCCGAGACCTTTCCTGGACGAGGAGAAGGTTCTGGATCTTCTCCGGTTCCAAAACAGGGACCTTAAAACGGAGAGCTGGAAGGTGCTGAAGGTGGGGCCGAAGCAGGAGTTTGGCCAGCACTACCTTCTATCGCTCAGCAGGGAGTCATTGCCGTATCTGGAGGCCTGTAAGGGTATGGTGCGTTTCGGATTGGGTAGGGTGATGGTGAAAGCAGCCCAACAGAACAGGGGAATTGAGGAGGCCATACCTACTAATGTTGGAGGTGATTCAAATCAACCTCCACCATAGTAAGGTGGCAACCTCTTGCTTGGTGGCCTTTATGGCAGAACAGGGAGTCTCGGTGGCGCTGATTCAGGAGCCCTGGGTGAACGGCAAGAATGTCATCCAGGGGCTCGGACTCCGGAATTATAAGCTCCACTACAGGAAATGCGAGGGTAAACCAAGGGCATGTATATTAATAAAAAGTGAGCTTAATGCATTTTTGTTAACCAATTACAGCAATGAAGATTTAACGGCAATTCAGATAGAAAGGGAAATGGGTAAGCCGATATGCCTGGCGTCGGCCTACTTACCTTACGACGGCAGCGAAGTTCCACCACAGTCAGTAAGGCAGCTCGCAGGGAGCAGTAGATGGGACCTGGTCATCGGATGTGATGCGAATGCGCATCATTCACAATGGGGAAGCACCGACACCAACGAAAGGGGTAAGTCTCTTTTTGATTTTATACTGGGATCTAATTTAAGGATATGTAATGTGGGCTCAGATCCTACATTCATAGTGCGGAACAGAAAGGAGGTTTTGGATATTACCCTTGCCATCAATTCCAGAACGCTGAGGGTTGATAAGTGGAAGGTTTCAGATAAACCATCATTCTCGGATCACTGTTGGATCCTATTTCAAATTCATTTTGAGCGGGAGAAAAGGCAGTTCCCACGGAACCCCAGGAGGGCGGATTGGGATAGGTTCAATAGAATCACAGAGCGGCAATTCTCAACGATCCCGCGGGATCTGGTAAGTAGGGATGCGATTGAAGCAAGTGTGGGGACTTTCAATACCTTTCTGGTAACGGCTTTCGAGAAATCCTGCCCGCTACCTAGGGCTCCAAAGAAAGTTAATCCACCTTGGTGGAATAGCGAACTAAGGGAACTCAGGGAATCTTCTAGGAAGCTCTTTAATAGGGCGAAGCGTGATGGGAAGACGGAAGATTGGGATAATTACAAAGCCAGTCTCAGGGTCTTCAAATACAAGATCAGGAAGTTCAAAAGGGAGTCGTGGAAGAACTTCTGCGCATCAATAGGTGAATGTAGTGAGGCGTCCAGGCTTAGGAAAGTACTTTCTCAGGAGCCGTGTCCACCGAGCTACATAAAGAGGAGTGACGGGTCGTGGGTGGAGACTAGTCAGGAGGCTCTGGAGCTCTTGATGTCCACTCACTTCCCTGGTAGTACACCGGTGGATCCCTATTCTATGGATAATAGGGGCTTCTCTGGAAATAATTTGGTTGTACCAAATGGAATGGAAGAACTCCTGGGTGAGGACACGATCCAATGGGCTATAAGCTCTTTTGCTCCTTTCAAATCACCGGGACCAGACGGCATTAGGCCAATCATGCTGCAGAGAGCCTCCGAGGCAATCCTCAGCTGGTTGAGTACGATTTTCAGGAGCTGCTTACGGGCAGGGTATGTTCCACGGGCCTGGCGAGAGGCACGTGTAGTTTTCATTCCCAAAGCGGGAAGACCCGGTCACACGACAACGAAGGACTTTCGACCTATCAGTCTATCGTCATTCGTTCTTAAGGTGATGGAGAGACTTATAGAAACATATATTCGGAGATTATGCGAGAACAGGCTGCTGTCTAACGCCCAGCATGCCTACATCAAAGGGAAATCCGTAGACACAGCCCTACATGAAGTAGTGGGGTCTATAGAGTTTAGTTTGGAAAGTAAGGAATTCACGTTGGCGGCATTTCTTGACGTTGAGGGGGCTTTCAACAACGTAACAGTGGAAGCAATTAGGGAGGCTTTAAATAGCATAGGCTTAGAGGATGGACTGACGGACTGGTTGACGACCTTGTTGGAAACCAGGATTGTGAGTTCGGAGAGGGGGCAAGGAAAGGTAACAAGGCAAGCCTCGAGGGGCACTCCACAGGGTGGGGTGATATCGCCCCTTCTGTGGCTCCTTGTAGTGAACGAGGTTCTGATGGAAATCGAAAGGAAGGGAATCAAGGTTGTGGCCTACGCGGATGACATAGTCATACTGGTTCAGGGAAAATTCTTGGATACTATTAGTGATATCTTGGAGGCGGCACTCTGTACACTGAGCAGGTGGGCCAAAAGATGTGGCTTGGGGGTTAACGCCTCAAAAACTGAGTTGGTTTTATTTACTAGGAAGCACAAGATCCCGGAATTCAGGCTGCCAATGCTTGAAGGGGTCGAGCTGCAACTTTCGGAAAAAGCGAAATATCTGGGCCTGATCCTGGATAGGAAGCTAAATTGGAAGGAAAATGTTGGAGAGCGTGTTAAAAAGGCCAACAACGCGCTTTTTGCGTGTAGACAGGCCGTGGGAAAGAGCTGGGGTCTGAAACCAAATATGGTACATTGGCTGTATACGGCGGTGGCAAGACCCATTCTGACGTACGGGGCACTGGTATGGTGGAAAGCCACAGACAAAAAGTACATTCAAAGGGAATTGAGTGGAGTGCAGCGGAGTGCTTGTGTAATGATCACAGGGGCCCTGCGCACAACGCCAACAGCAGCACTGGAGGTTTGCATGCACCTTTTACCGCTTGATATTTTCATTAAGCAGGTTGCTTCAAACACAGCGGCAAAACTATTGAGCTGTTGTCTCTTTAGGGAGAGACCCACAGGACACAGCTCCATTCTTAGGGAATTTCTTCAGGGTCCGGTCAACTTTTGCACGGATTATATGATCCCGGTGAATGATTTCAAGTCATCCTTCAGGGTTGTGTACCCAAGCAGAGCGGACTGGGAAAGCAATAGGGTATTAAATGAGGGAGAACTCTCCGTGTATACGGACGGTTCCAAAATGGAATGCGGCACTGGCGCTGGAGTCTTCTCTGAGCAGTTGAGTGCAAGGGAGTCCTTTAAGCTGCCGGATGCCTGTAGTGTATTCCAAGCGGAAATTCTGGCAGTGCTCCAGGCAGGTAACATCATGTTGATGGAGGGGTTATTCGGTCGGGATATCTCACTCTACATTGACAGCCAGGCGGCTTTGAATGCATTGGAATCAGGGACTATTAAATCCCAGCTAGTAAAGCGCTGTCGAGAAGTGCTCAAGGTACTTTGTAGTCAGAATAGAGTACGACTATGCTGGGTACCAGGGCATAGTGACGTACCAGGCAACGAACAGGCCGATGAGCTGGCGAGACTAGGATCGGCGTCGGACGGGATGGTAGAGGAGGTGGTTAATCCACCTTTAAACGGAATTAAAGCACGTATCCGGGATTGTGCAGTGGACGCAGCGAACTCTAGATGGGAGGCGCTAACGAGCTGTAGGACCTCTAGGGCACTCTGGCCAAGGTTGGACAGACGAAAGACTAGGGAGATATTAACATGGAGTAGGGGAAGTCTGCGGCTACTTGTCGGAATACTGACAGGGCACTGCTTGCTAGGGAAGCACGCTATGCGTATGGGGATCGCTGACTCTGACGTGTGCAGGTATTGCCTGGACATATGTGCTGAGGAGGACATCACCCACATTTTGTGCGAGTGTCAGGCGGTTGCAACGAGGCGACTGAGATGGCTGGGAAGTCTTTTCTTTGACAATTTGGAGGACCTGAGGTTAATAGGGCATGATAAGCTAGTCAAGTTTGTTAGGGATCTGGGTTGTTTAGGGGATGTTTAGTGACCTACGAGGTTCTGAAGGGATCGCTATGGGCCCTTTTGGTGCCTAGTGTGCGCGGTGGCTCAGCGCTTCGCCCCTTCTTAAAACTAAAACTAAAAACTACGTCCTATAGGAGTTGAATATCAAACATCCTGAAATCAACTTTTTAACGATTATGTAGGAAGCCTTAGGAAGTAAAAATGAATTCGATATCTCATTAGAACTAAGAAATATGAAAGAATTTGTGAAAACATATGCAACCCTCTTGCACCCACTTTGGGGTTGAATATCCAAAAATCCTGAAATGAGTTTTTAGATATATATAAAGAAAGCCAGAGGAAGTAAAAACCAATGTCTTATCACTCCTAAGAGATATGACGGAATTCGTGAAAACGTATTCAACCCGTTTTTACACTCTTAGGGGTTGAAAAAGGAAAAAACTTGAAAATGTGTTTTAGGTGATTATTAAATAAGCCCGTGGAAGTGAAAAGTTATTCGATATCTAGTCAGACCTGAGGGATACGGCTGAATTCGTGAAAATGTATAAAATGTATAAATGATACACCACCTTGGTGGTCGAATTTCAAAAAATCCTGAAAACACTTTCTAGGTATTTATATGAAAAAGCCGTAGAATAAAAATGAATTCAATATTTGGAAAGACCTAATAGATATGACGAAAATCGTGAAAATATATGCATTCCATTTTCACTGATCATTTTTTTTGTCCCCCTTCCAAACCCCAATGGATGTTTGAAATTTTTTTTAAACAAAATTACTTTTCTAGTTGAGTTACATACACATACCGAATTTCAACTTTCTAGCATAAGCCGTTCTATAGTTAGGAAAAACACCCCCCCACCATGCCATTCTACCCCTATAAAAAATTGCTACTACTATAGCTCTATCTAAATACTAAGTTTCAGCTTGATATCATTATAGGTTTTCGAGATATAAAAATTATAACTTTTTACCTTTCACCCTCCCCCACCCTCACCCTCTACACCCTCATCCCTGAAATTTTTATTTCTGCTGGGGGTCTATTAGGCCTACTTCTGGTAAAAATTGTAAGCATCTATCTTACACTGTTCTTGAGATAGGAGACTTGATTTTTTAAAAAAATTCTTACCCCCTCCACTTCCATGCTCCACCGCCCCCTTAAAAAATTTTACTTTCAACAAACTTTATTTGTCAACCTTTATACAGAAACCAAATTTTATTTCTCTAGTGAAATTGGTACGTGAGATAACGTAATCTAAAGTTTTTCAACCCCCACCCCCGTACTTCACTGCTACATATGATTATTTAGTTTTAATTTTGTGACATTAACCGGTTAGGAGATATGGATTTTGGAATGTGTCGATCTTGGCTTTCGAACCTTTCGGACTCATTATTTTTCCCCCCACTCCCACACCCCTTCACCCATATCAACAATATTTTTGCAAATGGGTCCACTATCGAAGCTCTATACAAATTCCTAGTTTTAGCTTCCTAACGTAAGCGGTTGCTGAGATCTAGAAACCAAAATTTTTCGTCTAAAACGCTTCCCCTACCTCCCCCCTCATACTCCCGCCCCGCAAAAAGTGGTCACTTCAAGGGACCTACCCAGTCTATTAATAAAAAAAATTTCAATTTAATAGCTCATAGGGTTTAGGAGTTATAAGCCCTCAAACGTTTTGCGTACGGCGGACGGCGCACAGACGGACTGAAAATTTTTTTTGCTTTTTTGGTGCTTATTAGTCATAAAACGTATAAAAAAAAATTTTCAGGGTAGCAAATTTTTTTTTTTTAAAAATCGATAACAATATTTTATTATTAAAATAATAAAGTAAAATCGTTATCGTTGAAAAAAAAAATTCAAGAATAATTTTTATTTGTATTATTTTATATTGCGGCCCCTTATTCTAGGATAAAAATTACCAGAGATATGAAATTTTAAAGTGGACTCGGACACTATTTTTGCGAAATCTTTAACATACTATAACTAACAAAAAAAATGATACAGAAACAAAAAATTGAATTTAAATTTTTTTTTTCACTAATTCTTCAAGTACAAACATTTTCAAAAGAATCGGCGAATGCCACAAATTTTGTAATTTTTGTCGATCCTTGATGAAATGACCCAATATGCAATAACGCGAAATTAATTTTCTTTTGGTCCGCAATTAGCTATAAAAACATGAATGGAGACATGTCTCGTGCCTACATAAATATATAATACATAGTACTATGTCATGTGAATGTCCAGAAATCCACCGTCCACAGAAAATTAAAAAGCCCGAGACGGCAGGTCAATGAATTTGCTCCCGTCATTGTTTTTCCTTTCTCCAAGTAGTCGGTGAATATCATTCCATTGGAATCCCAAAAAACTGTCGCCATAACCTTTCCAGCCGATAGAACGGTTTTGCCTCCTTGAACCGACATCCTTCCATTGTTTTGACTGTTGTTTGGTTTCTGGAGTGTAGTGGTGAATCCATGCTTCATCAACAGTTACGAATCAACGAAAAAATTCATTTGTATTACGTTAAAACAGTTGCAAACCGTGCTGCGAAGTTGTCACACGATTGCGTTTTTAGTCGATTGTGAGCAAACGCGGCAGCCATCTTGCGGATAGCTTTCTCATGTCCAAATGGTTTTTAAAAATATTCCAAACACGTTCAAATGAGATGCTTACTACGTTAACTATCTCACGCACTTTTACTCAACGATCTTCTATCACGATATCATGGATTTTATCGATCATTTCTGGCGTGGTGACCTCATTTGGACGACCTGGACTTGGTATGGTTTGTGTGCTCGTACGACCACACTTGAATTCAGAAAACCATTTGTAAATCATTTGGATCGATGGTGCAGAGTCCCCATAATGCTTACCTAATTTTTCTTTGGTTACTTTAGCTGTTTTCCCTTTTAAAAAATTGTGTTTAATCAACACACGAAATTCATTTTTATCCATTTTTAAAAATTTTTTTAAGTCGACTTGCTTAGACGGCTGCTTCTCGAAAACTAAACGAGGTATCAGGCTTAAACTTTGCAGGTAATCTATTTAAGGATGGTCCAGGTAAAAAAAAATAACGAATTCCTTACCTGCCCACTCCTCCTTGATTTTTGCACGTCGTAATAGGTAAAAATACATATCGCATAAAAATTAAATATTTAAAAAGTCAGTGCATGTGCATGTTGATCTACACTAGGGTCCTAGATACACACACAACACTCTCTACC
This sequence comes from Beris morrisii, assembly GCA_951812415.1. Classification (NCBI taxonomy): domain Eukaryota; kingdom Metazoa; phylum Arthropoda; class Insecta; order Diptera; family Stratiomyidae; genus Beris; species Beris morrisii. The sequence goes on along the minus strand of OX638310.1, from coordinate 87,010,104 downwards.
TAGGGTTTGGCAGATACGTCTAATTCGGTCGTTTCTGTACTAGAAATTGTAATTTAACCTCACAAAAATCGCCTGTTTATGTACTAGTTCGCCTGTTTTTGTACTAATGAACATTGCTATCAAATTGCGTTTTTGAAGTGTGTTAGTGCGAATATGTGAAGAGTCGGAAAAAAAGCTGTCGGTTCCCTTCCACAATTCTAGTACTTCTTTTTCTTTAGTATGGAAGTGTGTGTGCGCGAAATTGTGGTTTTCAATTGAAAATTTCCGTATTTCTGTCATTTCTTTTATGGAAATTTACAATTTTGCAGCGAAAAGTCAATCATTTCGAATGTTTAGAAAGCAAAATCCCATAAACATGAAAAAAAATTAAATTTACTGGTTTTTCATCTTGGTACGCATCTGCCAAACCCCTCTTAGAGGCTGTTTTGGTGTGAGTGCGTATACAGTAACCCTAATCTACACTACTTGCTTGTGCTGAAAGAATTTAATAATGGTTTTTATGTTTTATTTAAATTTTTTTTATTATAATAAATGTTCAAAATAGCCACCTTCATTTTAAATGCACGCTAAAGCTCGTTTGGCGAGTGTTCTCTTGGTATTCATATTCCTCAACTGCTGCGTTACTTCTATTGCTTCCGCATCGATCCTGGTATTTAGATCTTCCAATGTTACTACTGCCGTTGCGTAGACAAGGTCTTTCATCCGTCCCCATAAAAAGAAATCCATAATAGTAAGATCAGGAGATCTTGCAGGCCAGTGTATCGGTCCATTTCTACCGATCCAGCGATTGCTATAATTGAAATTTAACCAATCTGTGATCTGTCGGCCGTAATGAGCTGGAGCACCATCGTGTTGGTAAAACATGGAAGCCAATTGTACCAATGGAATATCATCCAACAAGTCCTGTAAATTATTTGATAAAAAATGTAAGTAATTGGAGCTATTTAGAGTAGGCGAAAGCCTAATGGGTCCAAGGAAATCGTCACCAATCACACCTGCCCATAAATTGACGCTGAATCTGATGATGCCGCTCTTCTTGTGTGTGGATTGCTCTGAGCCCACGTATGTAGGTTGTGGAAGTTTGTGATACCGTCTCTGGTAAATTGGGACTCATCCGTCCACAGAATATTGTTGAAAAAATTATCGTCATCTATTTTTCGTTCAAGGAGCCAATTGCAAAACTCCATCCGTTTGGGGAAATCAATGGGTAGCAGCTCCTGTACTGGTGTGTGATGGTAGGCATGGAAGCGTTCTACTTTTAAAATACTCCAAACCTTCCAAGTAGATATGTTAAACTGCAATGCCAAGCGTCGGATACTGATCAATCATCAATCATCAATCTGAACAGCGATTATAGGCTCAGGATTTGCATTTACTCTCCTTGTTCTAACGCTGCCAGTTTCCCTAATTCTCCTGTAAACGTCTTGAAATATTCCCCTGTCAGGCGTCCGTCGATGAGGATGCCTCTGATGGTAAAGCCTTCGCGCGGCTCGTCCATTTCCGCGACACTCTCCATAAATTAACACAATGTCAGCAAATTGTTCATTGGAGTACTCAGGCATCTTGCAATTATTTTTTAATTCTACTGACACCTTCTTCTTTTAGCAACGTAACTAAAACTGATAAAAATATGAAGGTAGTTTTGCTTTTATAGGCTTTTTATTTTGTAAGACACCCTATTAAAAAAGGCATAGTACCGCATCCAGTAGTACCTACCACATCCAGGTAAAAGCATCAATTATGTTGAAACTCACTTACATTTCCTTGTTTTCCTACATACTTTAAATAATAATAAATGTGCAATAAAAATACTTCAGTACTACCGACAAATTAAACAGGTTCTTAGACGAGGTCCACTTTATGGCACTGACTTTTGAAATGTTAATCGTAACTTATACATATGTATGCAGCTTTTGTAGGTATTAATACGGTTCATAAAAAAATAAAATTAAAATGACATTTTTATAATGGTGTTTTCTGAGAAAAACTACATTGATCACTGAATTTTTAGGGTTGACGAAGCAAAAATCTGTGTTTTCGAGTAAATATCTCAAGATTGGGTGCAGTTACAATTTAGACTGTTACATCAAATGAAAGGTAATTCGATTTCCTGTAACACTTTGCCTTGTGATTATTCGTTTTCAAGATATAACGTTTTAAGTGAGTGAGGGTACCGGTCAAAAACACTTTTCTTAAAAACCCTTTGTCTCCACTGTTATTGAAAATTGACCCACCCTGTAGAACAATTTTTTTCTCCAAATATATCAAGGAATAACCCCTTACTAGGTGGCGAACGGAGTGCCAAACACCCGGTATAATATAAGTTATAATTCTTTTTATGTAGCTGGACAATATTGTTTGACTGGTTTGATGACTCGCCCATATCTGGTGGTAACACTGTGTGATGCTGTCTCTGGCGTTGGTATACTTGGTGGTGATTATAGTGCAGATGCTGCTTCTACTAAGGCTGGTTCTAGCGGTGGACTGGAGCTATCCAATGCAATAGGCACGATTGATTTCCACTGTACAATATTTGCTGTTGTAGGCTGTAAATGTATGGTATTTCTGCGCAATATTTTACCATCATTGTGACGATATATGAACAAGGTGAATCTGTTGTTTTTGTTACCGTTCCGGTAATCCAATTGCGATGACTCCTTTTTTCAGTATCAGGTTGCTTTTAGTTGCAGTAGGTAGCTTTTTTGACACGACACTGCCACGATCTGCATAATCGAGTTCGTGTTATGTATTCGTCTACTTCGTTTACGATTCTTGGTTTAAGTCGTTCTTTGGAAATATGTACATTTGTTCTGGTGAGTCTACTCATTAATCGTTTATTTGGCGATTTCAACTCCTTATTTCGTGGAGTATTTCGGTAGTTTAATAACGCTAGACACACATCAAAATTGTCTTTAGCACACTTTTTTAGAATCGATTTAGCCGTTTGGACATAACGCTCTGCTAATCCATTATATCGTGGATACAGGATAGAAGTTTGATGTCGAAAATATGGTTCGCTTGCGAATTGCTTGAACAATCTCGCAGAGAATTGGGGACCATTATCCGATTCAATAACGAAGGGAATGCCATGCGTTGCAAACCATACCTTTAGTTTCTGTATTACTTCTTCTTACATCGAGTGTTGAAGTTGTGCGAAATCGAAGAATCCGGAGTAGCTATCTGTAATTAGTAGATATTCGTTAGAATTGAATGTAAATATATCTACCGCTACGATTTCCCATGGCAAAACTGGAATACTTTTGATGATAATTGGTTTCTTTGGCTTTGATGGTTGATAATTTTGGCAAATACCACAGTTTTGAATGAACTTAGTGATATCACCTTCTATACCTGGCCAAATTACTAGGTCTCGCGCTCTACTGAGCGAACGCTGTACTCCAAAATGGCCCCTTTTTGTCATCATTTCACGAACCAGCGTTTTTGGTACGATTAATTTGGAAGCTTTCCATAACATCCCATCGATGTAACTTATCTCCTCTCTAAACGTCCAATACTTATGGATTTCCTTCTGAAGTTGATTAATATTCTCCGGCCATCCAAGCTTTAACAAGCTGAAGATCACGATCCTTCTCTAACTCCAGAATGATGTTAGTTTTCGTAGCCTGTGCATTGTTGTAGTGCGTATATTTTTATTCCATCATCATTGTCGTCCTTCCCTTCTTCGGGTTTGCTGCAGTCTCTGCTGAGAGCATCAGCTATCGGAATATCTTTTCCTTTTTTATATATCACTCTTGGAGCATACTATACTGAACGACGTTTAGCAGGATCCGTTGTAGTCTCATTGGCGCTGACATTATTGGTTTCTTAAATATCGTTTCTAAGGGCTTATGATCAGTTTCGATCGTTAATTTTCGTCCACAAATATAGTTGTGAAACTTTTCACACCCAAATTATATTGCTGTCGCCTCTTTCTCTATATGTGCATAGTTTGTCTGACACAGAGTTAGTGCTCTGGATGCGTACGCAACTGGTTGACCATTGCCATTCGATGTCGTTTTTGATAAGCGCTCGCAGTGGTTCAGTACGCCGTCGTAAATTTAGATTACAATATCTCACGAACTAATTACGCTTAAAAATTAAATTCAGTTTCTGTATAAGTCGATCAATGGAGTTTGCTGAAAATACAATTTTTAAGGGTGCGGTGGAGCATGGAAGTAGGGAGGATGAGAATTTTTTTTAAATATCCCGTGTCATATCTCAGGAATAGTTTAAGATAGATGCTTAGCATTTTTACGGGAAGTAGGCTTAATATACACCGATTCTCGAGAAGCCATAATGATAAATAGCTGCAACTTGGTATTTAGATAGAGCTATAGTAGTGGCATTTTGAAAAATTTAATTTTTTATAGAAGTACTATGGTAGGGTGGTTTTCATTTAGATCGTCTACCAAGTGCCACTTTGCCCTAAAACGTAGTTTAGGGTGACGCCATATTAGAACGATGCCTAGCGATCTAATTAAGCCACCAAATACTCCACCCAAATGTCTTCTTTCGCGTTTGTCCATCTTTCGAAAGTTCTTCATCGCTGATTATCGTAAAAGGCTTCTATCGGCACCGTCCGTTGTACGAATATTTTTAGTCGTACGACGAATTCATTTTACTTTCTTATTTTTTAATAATAAAGTATTGTTATCGACCTGAAATTTCAAAAAAATTTGCTACCCTGAAATTTTGTATTTTCACGTTTTAGGACTAGGAGAACCCAAAAAAGCAAAAAAAAAATGTCCGTCTGTCCGCCGTACGCAAAACCGTTTGAAGGTGCGTAGCTCACAAACCCTTTGAGATATTAAGTTGAAATGTTTATGGTGGGTAGAGTGGGTGAACGCCTACAAGTTGTAGGTTGTAGTTGTAGTTGTTTGGAGGGGTGGTAGTGTAAGGGGGAGGGGTGATAGTGTAAGGGGGAGGGGGGAGGGAGGGGGGAGGGAGGGGGGAACGTTTTAGATGAAAAATTTTGGTTTCTAGATCTCAGGAACCACTTATGCTAGGAGGCTGAAAGTTGGAACTTATGAAGTACTATGATAGTGGATCCATTTGCAAATGGAAAAAATGGAAAATTTTGTCGATGGGGGTTGAGAGGTGTGCGAGTGGGGGAGAGAACAATACGTCCAAAACGCTTCTGGGATTGATACGTTCCAAAATCCATAACTCCTGAACGATTGATATCGGATGGCCGAAGTTTTGTAGTTGTATTAAGGGATACTAGGAGACTAGAAAGGAGTTAAAATTTTTAGGAAGAGTAGTGAGGTATGGGGGTGGGGGGGTGAAAAACTTTGAATTACAATATCTTCCGACTCAATTGTGCTAGGAAGATAAAATTTGGTTTCTGTATATACAATTACCAGTGAAGTCTACTGAATGTAAAAATTTTGAGGGGGGAGGTGAAGCGCTGAAGGTGGGAAGCAGCCATTTTTCAAAAAAAAAAAATGTTTATATCTCATGAACCGTATCAGTATGATCTTGAAATTTTTACAGGAGTTAGGACCATTAGACCTCTAGCGGAGAAAAAAGTTTTGAGGGTGTGGGTGTAGGGAGTGATGGTGGGAGGGGGTGGAACGAAAAAAATTCTTATTTTTATTTCTTGAAAACCGCAAAGCATATAAAGCTAAAAATTGACGACTATATAGAGTCACTGTAGAAGTATCCTAGAAAAATAAAAATTTTGCTAGGGGTATCAAGGTACGGGGGTGGGGGTGGTTTTTCATATCTCAGAAACGGCTTATGCTAGAAAGTTGAAACTTGGTATGTATATGTAGAAGTACTACAGGAGTAATTAAAGCAAAAAAAAAAGTTCAAAATTTTATTGATGTACAGAGCTGGAGTAAAAAAAATGACCGTGAAAAGGGGTTTTGAAACATTTTCATAAATTTCGTTATTTCAAGCTAAAGAATAACCAGGAGGCTATTTGGAACGTTATTTTTTAGGTTATCAGTCGCATAGTTACCTTCACCGCATCTCAGTATTAAACACGTTTCGGACTTCTACCCAAAAAATAATAAAGCTGCGCCCAGACTGTTGGCAGATTTTTTATACTCTAGATGAAATCATATAGAGTATTATAAGTTTAATCCATCCTGAAAAGTTTGTAAAGCATAGAACCGAGCCTCGGACGAAAAAAAATTATATATTATTTTGTGTTCAGTTGTGGCCAAAAACCCCAAATCCGTTCGCTGTCCGTCCGTTTGCACGATAACTTAAGAACGCGTTGGTTCCGAATATGATGCAAATCGAATGAGTCCCTCGTGTAGCAGCCTACAAGAGTCCTTTCAAAAGTTACAGAATCCATTATAACTCTAGTACGAGTTAAAGCAGGGATTCAAAATTTTACAGGAATTAGTTTTATATCAAAAGCAAGAATGAGTTTATTAATTAGCGCCATCCGTCGACTCCTTCGGGTAGCTGTCATACAAAAGTCCTTAAAACACATGATCACCAATATTGAACGATAGCTTTAGAACGCTTTAAGTTACGACTTTGAAATTTTGTATACGTTGATTTTATAATAGTCGCACCTGAAAGTATTAATATGAAAAATATCCCAGAAGTCCTTCATGTAGTTGCCATACAAAAATTCTGTAAAAATGTCCTAACTAATTTATGGAACTCACTATAACTCAAGAAATCGTTTAACCATCCATCGAGTAGCCACTATACAATGGTTTCTACCTGTAAATAAAAGGTCATGCAATAATTGTATGTACACTCCTCATTCTTTTGATATATTCCCAACTAAAATATAAATCGGAGTTCAGTATTTCATCTAGGGTATCATACGATTGGCTTGCAGCCGATCGTGACTGCGCTATGTTTCCTATTATTATCAATTAAAACTATAAATCCATAGAGATTTTCTTTTAAAATACTTTTGAAAATGTTGAAATTAACGATCATAACTAATTTCTTATTAACTAAAGATTTGACAATAAGCCTAAAAACAAAAAGTCATATCGGAAAATTTGTTCGGTTGTGTGCAATGTATGCAGCGCCTTTAGGGCATCACGATCCATTAGTAATACATATTCACGCTTATTCTGGAAAACGGTGGATTTTGTATTCCCGCCGACTATGCGGTTCACAATCGATTCCCATTCACGGCACATGCGATTATTGAAAACTTTCGGAAACTGCTTTATCGATATACTTTATAAACGTCTTTTCCGGGTATTTGAAACCATATTTTAAGGCAGAAAAATGTCTAAAATTGTAATACTGTATATGTGAGAGATGGACCATCTCAAATTTCTCTTTATTTATTGCCAATTACTTTCTGAAAATAATAATAATAGAATAAGGGTGTATATTTAGTCCCCTGCTCATTATTTTGTATATTATTATATTTTGTATTATAGCAGTTTATGTGATTATGACTGTGATATTTTCCCTTTCCTTATTTATTAAAACAATATTTTTTGAATAACTTCTCGAAAAAATATTTTATTTTGCAAAATATTTGTAGTATTTTTTTTATTCACATGTATTTTTTCAAGTCTGAATTAAGATAGTTTATTTATTAATTTGTTAGTCATTTTCTAATAGCCACGTCCCGCGGCTACGCTTACGTTTATATGGTGCGATACCACCGAAACTGTACTAAAAACCTTTCTACTATGATCTGCATTATTATAGTATGATATTTTCGCCTATACAACATTATGGGTTTTTTGTCTGCGAACACAATAAAATAATACGCCGACATGCGTTGCAATGCGAGCGGTTTCCAGCCTTGCTCCCGTTGCTTTCGTTGCTCCCGTTGCTTCCACTATTCCCATTGATCCCGTTGTTGAATTCTCTAAATGCGAGCGGTTTCCAGTCTTGCTCCCGTTGCGCAACAAATTACCAAAGTTTCATTGCAATCGGATTAATTGTTTAAGAGTGCATACGGGACAAACAAACAAACATTCATTCTTATATAAATAAATAGTTACGTTATTGAATAATATATATTTTAAATATTATTTTTTTATGAGCACTATGTCTATAGGGATTATATGCATTTACGAATTTTGTGAAGTACACGCAAACTATTTTTTATATAGAAATTAATTTAATTTTTTTAAATTTTTTTTGAACAGTGATATTTTTAAACTTCATTTATTGAAGCTACATGCTGTATATGATCCCTAAGAGAAACCTCTTTAAAAAAAAGCGCCCTCTTGGGTGGTGAGGAAATAAATAATGTCTTGAGGGAATGACGATGATGTTGAGTACACAGACACATGTCAGCAACATGGAACATTATTATTATAATATATGTACAATTTCTTATAAGGGTAGTATGGTACGGGAGTGGCGGGGTGTTTTTCCTAACTATAGAACGGAAAAGTTGAATCTCGGTATGTGTATGTAAATCAACTAGAAAAGTAATATTGAAAAAAAAAATTCAAATATCCATCGGCGTTCGGAAGGGGATCAAATGATCACTGAAAATGGAATGCATAGATTTTCACGATTTTCGTCATATCTATTAGGTCTTTCCAAATATTGAATTCATTTTTATTCTGCGGATTCTTCATATAAATACCTAGAAAGCGTTTTCATGATTTTTTGAAATTCGACCCCAATGTGGTTTAAAGTGGTTGTATACATTTTCACGAATTCAGCCGTATCCCTCCGGTCTGATTAGATATCGAATAACTTTTTACTTCCACGGGCTTGTTTAATAATCACCTAAAAGTCGTTTTCAAGTTTTTATTTTTCCAACCCTTAAGAGGGTATAAACGGATTGAACACGTTTTTCGAATTTCATCATATCTCTTGTGAGGACGCAAATTTCTAAGAGAAATTTCCGCACACAAAACATGTAACACTGAATTAAAAACTTAAACTAAGACAAATAAACAACACTGAATTGTAGAAACTTATAAACGTAGAACGAAGAACATAGAACACCAAAACATAAAGGAACAAGGAAAAGGGAAACACAGGCATAACATAAAACACAAAGCTAAGGAAAAAATGCACATTGGCAAAATGCATGAAAAAGCCGGTGGGACCGCAACAAATGCCTCAGGCGACATTGTACGGCTGGATACAACCCACCGAAAAGAACGCAATATCCGAAAAGCCTATATACTGGCGGCTGCATAAAACCGAATTATAAAACAGTGAAAAATCCGAGTACTACCGAAATGATTCGCGAATGATAAATGTTCCCGCAAACATATAAGCAATAGCGAACGACGAGAAAGAGGTCAGTCAGTAGTCACTAGTCTGCTAACAAGGCAATGTTGACTTAAAGTTCCTCTTGTAGCAACCTTGACTACTGTTCTGACCGGACAACCATCTCTGTTCGGTTCCCAAGCTGGAGAAGGTAATGTGGACTTAAAGTTCCTCTTCGAAAGCTTGAGACCAATTAGTTCGTGTCCAGACCACGCCAAGTCGAAAGACAGCAAGCAGAGGCAGCAAGCGAAGACAACAGCCAAGCAGCGACGACCACAGTGAACCACGAAGTGCATAGCAGACCACAGCGAACCACGGCGTGCATAGCGAGCAACGACGCGCAGAGCAAAGCAGCAACGACGAGCAGAGCAGAGCAACAACGACGCACAGCGCAACGCAGCGACCCCAACGAACCACGATGTGCATAGCGAGCTACGACGCGCAGAGCAACGCAGCGACGACGGGCAGAGAAACGCAGCGACGACCACAGCGAACCACGACGTGCATAGCAGCAACGACGCGCAGAGAAACGCAGTGACCACAGCGAACCACGACGAGCATAGCGAACCACGACGAGCATAGCGAGACACGACGAGCAGAACCAAAGCAGTGAACACGCTGCGATGTGCAGAGCAGACGAACAGAGCACAGCAACCGTCGACAGAGCAGATCAAGACAAGATGACGATCAGTAACCAGGGTCAACTTAAAGCAAGCAGAGTCGTGCCAGGAGTCGAGCTAAATCCAGCTGCGACAAGCCACGACGAACGGCGCCAAATCACGACAAGAAGACACAGCTGAACCAAGACGAGCAAGCAGCGGCCACACAGAGAGACGAAGACAGGGAAGGACGAAGACAGGGAAGGACGTGCAGACAGGGAAGGACGAAGACAGGGAAGGACGAAGACAGGGAAGGACGAAGACAGGGAAGGACGTGCAGACAGGGAAGGACGAAGACAGGGAGAGCAAGGGCCTCACAGAGGGACGAGACAGGGCGAGAGCAGAGAGGGTCAAGGCGAGGCAAGTAAAGTCGTACCCACAGAGAATACGAATCGAGTCACGTTTAGCAGAGACGACGATCAGACGGCAAGGATAAAACCCAGAGGAAATCAAACTATAATTTTAATATATGTCAACTAATTATAATAAAGTGAAGTCTAATAACAAATAAATGTTTTGTAACGGATCCCGGCACCCGATGAGCCTACCCCGGAAATTCGAGTCGTTACACTCTTAGGAATGATAAGACATCGGATTGGTTTTCACTTCCTCTGGCTTTCTTGATATACAGGGTGTTTGGCACTCCGTGTGCCACCTTATAAGGGGTTATTCCTTGATATATTTGGAGAAAAAAATTGTTCTACAGGGTGGGTCAATTTTTAATATTAGTGGAGATACAGGGTGGTTAAGAAAAGTGTTTTTGACCGGTACCCTCACTCACTTAAAACGTTAAATCTTGAAAACGAATAATCACAAGGAAAAGTGCTATAACTCGTTTTTTAGGGAGTCGAATTACCTTTCATTTGATGTAACAGTCTAAATTGTAACTGCACCCAATCTTGAGATATTTACTCGAAAACACAGATTTTTGCTACGTCAACCCTAAAAATTCAGTGATCAATGTAGTTTTTCTCAGAAAACCCCATTATAAAAATGTCATTTTAATTTTATTTTTTTATGAGCCGTATTATTACCTACCAAAGCTGCATACATATTGTAAAGCTATTTGTAACTTTTTTTAGCATCACTAATTCTTTTTAAAATTTTATTAAATAAATTTTACAATTTATTTAATTATTTATTAAATTATATTTTATTAAAACATATTAGCATTTAATATATTAGATTAAATTTATTTTTTAATTTATTAATATTAAAAATATGGAAACATTTATTTGATATAACTTGATTCCTTTTTAAAATTCTACAACTCATTCCTTTTTTAAAAAGTATACAACTAATTCCTTTTTTAAAAAGTATACAACTGACTTTTTTTAATTTAAAATTTTTTAATTTACATTTGTGTGTACTTTGTTTATGTATAAGTGTAAGGTGTTTTTATGTAAAGTAAAATATAGTGTTGAAATGAAGTGTGTTGTGTAACTACGCCACAATATGTATGAGTTACGATTAACATTTTGGAAGTAACAGGTAAAAATACATATCGCATAAAAATTAAATTAAATTTAGGAAAGAAACAGCAGGTAGTGTTGCTTAAACATCGATAGTGTCGGATTTCGATAGTATCGATATTTTTTCACGAATTCCGTGTTGGTTTACCTGGATCCAACAAAAGACGCATATTCTTAAAAAATTACTGTAAACTGTATTTACAAGTTATTTCGTAAGATTCTTCCGCGTTGGTTTGCCTGGATCCAATAAAAGACGCATATTCTTAAAACAATTACTGTAAACTGTATTTACAAGTTATTTCGTAAGATTCTTTCGGGTAAATCGCACGATTTCAAACTCCATAATTGACGTTAAGGGGCAAATACACTCGCAGCATTTACATTCAACATAACTATAATGAATCTTGTTTAGACAGCATATTCATAAATAGCATCATGCTCCATACATGTCTCTATTTCCTTGTAAATGCTTAAAAAATAAAAAGCAGAAGACTTTTTTTATAAAGTCATGTAGGTACACACAATCTGAAGTCATCGGCAACTCAAATAACCTCAGCATAATTTGAGTACTTATAGTAGTCAATTATGGAGGTGAAGAAAATTTCAAATTAAAATAAAAGAAAACAATTAATGTTTAATGTTAATCTCTTTAATACTTGTAAAATTATGCGTACTTGTTAAATGGTTGTACAAAAAGGAACTGAGACACAGTGACCAATGCAGCTTTTTTATACATATCTAGTTTTGAGATAACATCATGGTTCATGATGATCATTGATTTTTGACCCTTGCAACTATTGATTTATGAGCTAGTTGTTCAGCTTGTTTATGTTATCATTTGCAAACAAGAATATATCTTTGTTTTCAAATGCGTCAGCTTGACTAATTTTAGGGCATGCTGTATATATGACTGGCACACTCATTGCAAAAATACACATTCATCTGTTTTCGCATGCATGTCTTTGGCCCTTAAAGGGATGGATGAGTACGACGTACGGGTCCGTTTATCATCTTTATGCCAATTGCCTTATCGATAGTTTTTAAAACCTATCGATTGTTTCGATAGTACAAAACTATCGATGTTTAAGCAACACTAACAGCAGGAGTAAAATAATTCCAATAATTTGACAAGGAAGCACTTTTCTCAACGAAATTTTGCTTGCTGGGTTGTTATTACCAAACGTGTGTTACTGGATCTCTTCATGAATGCACAATTTTTTTTTGTTGCAGCTAATTTCGTAGTAAAATAATGCCAAATCTGTCCAACATCGAATTTTTTTACTGTTGAAATTTGTTCAATTAATTAATGTTAATTATGTCGATTAATTAAGGCCGCGGTCTGAATTACGCTCACGGTGCTTACATTACCAACAATGCTTACAGTCGGTCCGAATTGTATGCACGCTTACGACGCATATAATTCGGACCGATCGTGTACACACAGTGTACTCACAGTGCCTTTCCTCGAAACCGTGAGCAGTGTAAACGCCAGAAAATTACCCCTCCATGCAAATTGTATGCATCGTGAGCGCAATTCGGACCGGTTGTATGCGTGCTAAAAGCGCAGAAAGCGTAATTCGGACCGCGGCCTAACATTACTCATATCGATTGATAAAATAAGTTTCTTTAAAAAAAAAATAATCGATTAATCGAATCGAAATCGAACAACCCTACCGTACCGTGACCTTCCACACGGACTCCCAAAAATTTCTCAAGGTGTCCTTTAACTCAAACCGTAAAAATGCAATAACTTAAATCGGGCTAAAAAAGGAAAGCCCACGCAAAAGTTCGTGACGTTCGATCGCGCGGTCACGGTGGAAAAATAACAGAACAGAGCAAACAAATCATAAAAAGAAAAAAAAATAATAGCAAGAAAAATTTTATAAAGCGTTCATTGCTCCACCTCTCTCACTCGCACTCATACGTCCTACCGTACCGTTCACACCTACATCGCGAGGACTGTCAGTGATGTTTTTTTTGAAAAAGACACCACGCGTGTGGTGAATGGGGGTGGGAAAATCGTGTGATAGGACAGACGTCAAAAACAGATGAGATCGCACGTGCTTAAAATTCCAGCGAGCGAAAGGGACGGCCGTTCTACTTCAGCGTCGGACATAAATAGAGCCGAGAAATTTGTCGACAAATCGATGGAAGTTTTTCGTTACTTTCTTTGTAATTTATTAAGTTGATAAGTTCGTGAATCTTCGCGACTTAAACAAATTTCACAAACAATCGTTGCTAATTTTAGAAAATTCATCAAAATAATAACATCGCGGAGCTAGACAGGCAGAGCAATTCAAAGAGCTGCAGGACATTAGCTAGAACGAGACACTTGCGAAATTCGACAACTTGTGCCCCTGACAAAACGGAAAATGCATTTTGGGGTCAAATTATATGCAGATTTTTAACCGAGCACAGCTAGAATGGAAAAATCAAAGACTTACCCCATAAGCCAGTCGACGGTATCGCGCAAATACTCGGGAATTCGCTCCATTTCGGGTTTGACGACGGTCCAAAGTTACACTCCTATCAAGGTATCAATTCACACCGAAAAGCTGCTGATTCGACTTCGAGAGACAGGCAGAGCAATTAGTCGTATGGACACAAGAAAGTCAAACGAAACGCGTCAAATTTGAGGCGAGAATTTTTCCGACGGCCGAGTGAAACAAAACAACAACAAACACTGAACGAGGGGTGGCCACACCGCACTAACCCACGCACACAAGCGCACGAATTTGCGTAATGACGAGGAAAATTGACGATTTCGCACCACTGCCAAGCCGCTCAAATCGCAACTGGCTCTGTCACACCAACGTCCGTTATTGCGGCGAGCAAGCGTGACGGACGGATTTTCGATCCGTCGAATTTTCTGCTCGATACTGTTACCGATTTTTTCGTCTTTGGGGTTGAGGTTTTTTTTGCGAACTTTTAATCGCCGTTTTACGGATTTGTTATGATCTTTTAAAAGATGATTAACGACAATTTGATGGGGTCAACTGAGAGTCTCGGAAATGATCACAGTGAGGAGTTTTAGACACAAATTCCAAGGACTTCCCGGGACTCAGGTCGAAGTGGCGATGTCGTGTTTGACGGACAACATTCGACGGCTGAAAAATATGACAGAGGTGAAGTAGGTTGCACTGCTGTCAGTGTGAAATGTCAGCGGAGTGCAATATTAGGTCTGTTCTTTTTGGCTACACCTTCTACACTTTTTTACACTGACTTTTGCGTGAGTGCAGAGAAGTGAAGAGGGTGAATGAAACCTAATAGGTTTGTTCTTTTTTCATTCATCCTCTTCACCTCTCTACACCCGCTCAAGAGTTAGTGCAGAAAAGTGTATTCTAGTGTAGAAAGTGTATGCAAAAAGAACAGACCTTATACCTTGACGAGCTAACTCAGCCAGAATATTTTGCTTTTGGAACTAAACTACACACATCTCGCATTCCTGGAATACACCTGTCACTGTTAGCTGTCACTTGCGCCTAGAGCACTACGTGAGCTGTCAATTGTCAAGCTCGCTAAATTCCCGTTGGTTGTGTTTATGGAAACCGCCCTACGATTTTCCGTAAAATATTCTACCTTGCGACGGTATTAAAATGCTGATAATAAAAACCATGTTGTTAATATTATTGGTAGTGTTTGCCTGCATCGTGCTGTCCAATGGGCAAACAAAACAAAAGGTAATTTCGCTTGAAAATTCCAACAATATTTTTCAGGTTACGTGTACTTTGACAGAGACACGTCACAACTTCTTGCCGGCTCGCAAACAAAATAATTTACATCTTTTGTTCCAATTTCAGGGCCAGACGCTCACCGAAAAAGTGCAGCACCTACTCGACATGAACGTGAAGAAGTCTGTGTTGAAATTCAACGGTCATAAATTTCGCGAATACGTCAAGCAGTCGCCGCGCAACTACTCTGTGATGGTCATGCTGACCGCGATGGCTCCGTCACGGCAGTGTGCTATTTGCCGCCACGCTCATGACGAATTCACTATCGTTGCAAACTCGTACCGGTATTCGCCAATTTACAGCAACAAGCTGTTCTTCGCAATGGTCGATTTCGATGAAGGTTCCGATGTCTTTCAAATGCTTCGGCTGAATACCGCGCCTGTTTTTATGCATTTCCCGGCTAAGGGTAAACCGAAAGGTCCCGACACGATGGACATTCATCGTGTTGGATTTTCAGCCGAATCGATTGCTAAATTCGTTCAGGAACGGACCGATATTCAGATTAGGGTGTTCCGACCACCGAACTATTCGGGAACGGTTGCGGTTGTGACGTTAGGTGCACTGTTAGCCGGCTTTTTGTATTTGCGCCGTAATAATTTAGAGTTCCTTTACAACAAACAATTGTGGGGCACGTTAGCCGTGTTGTTCTGCTTTGCAATGATATCGGGTCAGATGTGGAATCATATTAGGAGTCCGCCGTTGGTGCATCGCAGCCAGGGTGGGAATATTGCCTATATTCATGGATCCTCGCAAGGGCAGTTGGTGATTGAGACGTATATTGTAATGTTTTTGAGTAAGTATAACGTTTTAGGCTGTTGTAAGATAAGTTTAGTCTATTGGAAAATTTAATTCTTTTCGTATATATTTTACGCTAGATTTTGATAGGCTTCGGGGCTCTTCTGTTTTAAGGAAGAAGAGTTTAGAATCCTCTGAATTTAGTTCAAGATTAAATCGCTCATATGCTGAGAGTTTGGTTTTCTCTTCATCAAAAGTTTTGCTCAATTTTTAAAGCCTAGTACTAACTAGAAGCGAAACGAAATTTCCCATACAAATTTTTCGTTCGAGCGAAAAATGTCAGTACTAGGCTTAAGTCGGCCACGGTCGAAGTCAGCATACACTTTAGATAGAATAGTGTGCTGCGAAAAAATACTGTCAACGTACTCTCCAGCCAGTACAATGTGCTGGTATAGGGGTAGCACCAACAAGCTCTTTTTTTCCGAATTAGTCCCATGTCAAGGGTACACCTTCTCAGTCTGAAGAACTGGAAAATTCAGCATGCAGTAGAATCCCGATTAACCGATGTCCGTTTATCCGATGTCTCGATTAACCGAGGTAGTTTAGGCTTCCAATTTTTCGGTTAACCGAGCTTATTATCTCACGTTATATTTCTTTATCAGATTTTCTTATGTTTCATAGGAACTAAATGGCTAAGTCGGTGGAAAGCTTGTTATTGTAACAGTTCAATATTCTTCTGTGCTGGGTGCCAGAACACAGGGATATTCCAGGGAACTGCATGGCTGACGAACTCGCTCGGCGCGGTACCACCCTTCAGATTATGCCGGAACATTGGAATCTGGGTGTGCCTCTCGCTACATGTAAACTGCTACTGGGATTGGACTCAATTGAGAAAACCAACTCAAGATAGGCAGACGGTATTACATGTCACACTGCGAGACAGATCTGGCCGAAGCTGGATCTAAAACGCTCTAAAAGGCTGACTTTGCTCAAAAGGGCGAATATCAGCACCACAGTAGGTATCCTGACCGGACACTGTCTTATAGGTCGACATGCTAAAAGACTCAGCCTCTTCTCAAACGACTTCTGTAGAAGCTCCGTGGATGAGGAGGAGAAGGAGACAGTCCTTCAACTTCTCTGTACCTGTCCAGCTCTATCCGCTAGAAGGAAAGCTCATCTTGGAGCTTTGTTCTTCAACTGTCTTGGTGATCTTGCCGCAATGGAGGTCGCGAGAATCCAGCGCTTCATTGCAAGCTCTAAATGGTTCGACGAGTAGGACCGGATTCGATGATCCTGTGGTAACACAACGGATCTTTTAGGTCTAAGTGTGTCCGTGTTCTCACGGCCAGCCACGCGTACCTACCTACCTATTACAAATTTCATATTTAAGTATATCTGGTGAAAAACTACTGAAGACGAGATCCGCAACTCTTTATTGAGATGATTTCAAGGAGATAATAAAGAAGAAGGGTACGAGGGCCACACTGAAAGTTTTTAGAATCACATATTAGTTTGGGATGAAAAGAACAAATGAATATTTGGTCTTTATCAACATATCTTAGCTAGAAACCACCAGCAGTCTTATCTCGTTATCTCTCCCTCGTCAGTCTAGGCGCCGATTCTAAATCACTTTGTCGTGTTCAATCATGGAGTTAGCAAGAGAACACTTCCCTGGAATAATTTTTAACGATTTTAAAAGTGGAAGAAAAGCATCGAGCGGCTTTTGGAGACGAAGTCCCATCAAGTGCATCAGTGTATAACTGATTTGCGGAATTTAATCGTGGCCGCATTAGTCTCGGGGATGAGGCTCGTGAAGGTCGCCCGTGTGCCGGTGTCACAGAAGAAAACATCACCACCGTACGGGAACACATTGCAGGAGATCGCCATGTGATTTACAATGAGATTGCATCATCCCTAGGCATTGAAATGAGCCAAGTGCAGAGGATCCTGCACGAACCTTTAATTCAAGAATACCGCAGAAAACACTTACCGCCGATCTTGCACCAAGAAAATGCCAGCTCTCACACGGCCGCCTCGACAACTGAATTCTTGGCTGAGGGAAATAGTTAGCCCTGATGCCCCATGCGACTTGTACTTTTTTCGAAAAAAAAAGTTCCGTGAACAGCGTTTTCTTAACTACAGGGTGGGTGAGTTTTCAATAAAATTCTTTGGCTCTTTAACGATGGCAAACTTATTTGCAACTTGCAATTAATTTTGTAGAACAGCAAGAAACGACCACATATTTAGATACAATACTATTAAAGAAATGGCCCGATCATGCGGCAAAGGGAAGAATCACCGCGCCCAACCAGACGTTAATAATGTCGTACGCGCAAAGGGGCACAGTTTTTCTTTATATTAGCTATTATGAATGCGAAATATTACGTCATTTAATTTTTGATTTCGTTAACACATACATTAAATTTAAACATATGTTCATATATATACATGTAATAAGTTTGGTAGGAATATACATTTAACTCTCCCGATTATATCGGTTAATCGAGATTCTTCTGTATTTACATACTCATGCTGTATGCTGGCATTGGGCTCAATTTGATGTGTCGTAAGTGCTCCTTAGTAAGATTAATGAAATCGCATTAGAGGCATTACAAAATGACACATCCATCTAAATAAAGGAATTAAAGAAATTAAAAATAAATATAATAACTTTAAAAAAATTAAATAAAAAATAATCTCTATACAGGGTGTTTGGCACTCCGTCTTGTAAGGGGTTATTCCTTGATATATTTGGAGAAAAAAATTGTTCTACAGAGTGGGTTAATTTTCAATATCAGTGGAGATACAGGGTGGTCAAAGTGTTTTTGACCGGTACCCTCACTCACTTAAAACGTTATATCTTGAAAACGAATAATCACAAGGCAAAGTGTTGGATTTCTAAATTGTAACTGCACCCAATCTTGAGATATTTACTCGAAAACACCGATTTTTGCTACGTCAGCCCTAAAAATTCAGTGATCAATGTAGTTTTTCTCTTTTCCCATTATAAAAATGTCATTTTAATTTAATTTTTTTATGAACCATATTATTACCTACAAAAGCTGCATACATATGTATGAGTTACGATTAACATTTTGGAAGTAATAGGTAAAAATACATATCGCATGAAAAGGTGGCGGACGGGTTGCCAAACCCCTGTATAAAAACATACTGCAGTCACGATCGGCTGCAAGCCAATCGTATAATACTCTAGATGAATACTTAACTCCGATTTATATTGTAGTTGGGGATAAAGTAGAATTACGCGTGTGTATGTTGTATGTCCTTTATTAAGGACTGCCATTAGATTGCTACTCAAAACTAGAAGACAATATTCAGTGTTTAATTTCATATCTTAAACTGGGTAAGTCATCGAACAAAAATGTCCTTTTTGAAGGACTTTCGCATGGGAGGTGCAGGAAGGACTCACTCGCTTCCTTACATATTTATGCTTTTCCTTGGAACCATTTAAAAATGAACGTGTACAAAATTTCAAATTCGTAGCTTTAAGCGTTTAAAAGTTATCGAAAAATATTGTTGAACACGTGTCTTAAGGACATTTTGTATGGCAGGTACCAGAAGGAGTAAAAGGATTTTGCTGATTAGTAAACTCGAACTTTGTTTTCACTCAAAACTAATTTGTACAAAATTTCGAGTTCATAGCTAAAATAATACTTGAGTTATAGTGAGTTCCGTAAATTAAGTGAAGGCTATTTGACTGGATATTTGTATGGCAGCTACACGAAGGACTAATAGGATTTTCTTCATAATCATACATTTAGCTCCAACTATTGGAAAAATAACACATACAAAATTTCAAAGACGTAGCTTAAACCCTTCTGAAGTTATCGGCAATATTCTTGAACACGTGTTTTAAGGATATTTTGTATGGCAGCTACCAGAAGGAGTAAAAGAATTTCGCTGATTAGTTAACTCGAACTTCCTTTTCACTCAAAACTAACTTGTTTAAAATTCCGAATTCGTAGCTGAAAAATTACTTGAGTTATAGTGAGTTTCGTAAATTCAGTCAATACATTTTGACAGGATATTTGTATGGCAGCTACACGAAGGACCAACAGGATTTTCTTCATAATCATATATTTAGCTCCAACTATTGGAAAAATAACACATACAAAATTTCAATGTCGTAGCTTAAACCCTTCTCAAGTTATCGACCAATATTCTTGAACACGTGTTTTAAGGACATTTTGTATGGCAGCTACCAGAAGGAGTAAAAGGATTTCGCTGATTAGTAAACTCGAACTTCCTTTTTACTCAAAACTAACTTGTACAAAATTCCGAATTCGTAGCTAAAAGATTACTTGAGTTATAGTGAGTTTCGTAAATTAAGTGAATACATTTTGACAGGATATTTGTATGGCAGCTACACGAAGGACTAACAGGATTTTCTTCATAATCATATATTTAGCCCCAACTATTGGAAAAATAACACACACAAAATTTCAAAGTCGTAGCTTAAACCCTTCTTAAGTTATCGACCAATATTCTTGAACACGTGTTTTAAGGACATTTTGTATGGCAGCTACCCGAAGGAGTAGGACGATTTTGCCCGTTAACGAACTTAGCCTTACAAATTCAACCAAACATCCAGATTCAAAATTTCAAGATCCTAGGTGAAGGCGTTCTTGAGTTATCGTGTTCACGGACAGACGGACGGACGGACGGACGTCAGGCGGATTTGAGGTTTTTGGGCACAAATAAACAAAAAATAATATATAACTTTTTTTCGTCCGAGGCTTGGTTCTATGCGTTACAAACTTTTCGGCTGGATTAAACTTATAATACTCTATATGATTTCATCTAGAGTATAAAAATGAATGTTTGTTTGTTTGTGTGTTCCGTATGCGATCCTAAAGCATTCATCCGATTGTGATGAAACTTTGGTGATTTGTTGAGTGCACGCCTGTGAAGGTTTCTGCATTAGCAAAATCATTTTACAATTGGTGGTACGCTTCGCTTCAACAATTGAGAGTGTTTCATATAGTTTAGCGGAAGTTCGTGCGTTTTCGGTGTATGAGCGCGCACGCTTGGCATAATTGAACAGCGGGAGCAACGGTGAAACGTGAGCAGCGGTTAAACGTGAGCAACGGTGAAACGTGAGCAACAGTGAAACGTGAGCAACGGTGAAACGTGAGCAACGGAAGAATGGAAGCGACGGATTAGCGGGAGTAATGGGAGTAACAGAAGCAATGAGAGCAACGGAGAAACGAGAGCAACGGAAGGAAAGGGATCAGCGGGAGCAACAGGAAGCAAGACTCGCTGGCTTTGCAGTTTCGGTGGCATAGCATCATGCAAACGTAAGCGTAGACGCGGGCCGCGGCTAGTAACAAAATAAAAACCTAATGCAGAAATCCAACATCATAAAATTTAATTCTATAATTGATTCAAAAATGGTATCATTCCTTATCCCAGCTGTGATTGGACGATATCGCTGCATTGAATTTATGTATATTTTGACCATATGTAATTTTAATCGAAGTCTTAATAAAATCGTTTTTGACAATTTTGTTTTTCATGTTATCTGAACTATCAGCCTAATACCCTGTACAGACTATGCGTTTTAAACGCGTTTAAGTAGGCAAAATGAACGAGTTAGAAAAGTAGTGTTCACACTAGGCAACTCGTTTTATTTTGATACATGACAACTTGACGTGAATTGTTTTGACAAGTAGACATTCAGCTGTGTTTCATTAGCAAATTTATGGTTTCTAAATTATTTGAAACAAAAGTGTTTGTATAGCAGTAATGGAAAGTGAATTAATTAGCTAATGCAGTCGTTGCACAAGCACGAAATTCAGTTTCTGCAGCATTAAATAGTTTCTTTTAAAGTTTACTTCGATTTCCGCGAGGGTCGCAGTACATGTTTTTTGGTTAAACGCGTTGTAGCTACGTGTTTTCGTAAACGCGTTCGGGAAGTGTTTTCAACGCGTTTAACTCGATTTAAACGCGTTAATCTCGTAGTCTGAACATAGTATTACACTCCTCTATTTGAGATCAGTTTTTTTTAACATTTGGGGTCCGAAGCATTCCTTAATTTCCTTTCGAATGAGTGTCATGAAGTATCACTGTTTTACTGGCTTTTAGGCTTAATCAGGGCTGCTAGATAGTTTTGGCTGCAGAAACCGCGGAGTTAGCAATATTCATAAAAAAAAATGCACGAAGTCTTGTAGCCAAAATACCGCTCTCAACTTTGCAATTTACCAGACCTACTTAAATCTGTTGAGCAGAGTTGCAATTTCGACGACGAACTGTGCTCGTAAGAAACACTATAATGTAAATATTGTGTGAATACATAAATTCGTATTTATCACTATTTTAAAAATATTATTTAAAAAAATTGTAGGTGCAAATTAAAGGTAAAATTATTATTAACGATTCATCATAATCGACATGTTCTCGACCCCAAACTAGATCGATGCCGATGCATCGATTCATTTCCATATGCAAAAATATTTTTCTTTCTTTATTTTGCAACTCACCGAGTATGCACTTTAGCATAATGTACATGACCGACCCATTATGTAGGTCATAAATTATTTGTATGTTGATGCACCTCGCTGCATATGCACTTTCGGCCACGATCACTAGTAGGCCAAAGTGAATTAGCCTTAAGTTTACGATTAAGCATTATTTTATTATATAAGCTTAACTAAGGAACAAATAAAGTCATTCTGTAAATTGTTATTGGAGAAGACGTTTTTATTACTACGGGAGTTATTTTACGGCAAAATTCCCCAGCAGAATCAATAACGAAAAGGCTCGTTATTTTACATGGTGAACCCGACGTGATCAGCATCAGCAGCAGCATCTGCATCAGCAGCTAAAACTATTGACAGCAATATTCGACGTTGAAGACATCAATTTACCAGCAATCATGGAGGCCCTGCTCGAGCAATAGCAAGAAGTCGGGAAACGGCTGGAAAAAATCGGCGTCAACTTTAAGAAGGAGGCGAAGACAAAGCGAACTGTCCAAAATATTCAAACCAGGTTGGATCGATTGAATTTCGAATGGAAGCGCTTTGAAGAGACGGACATGCAGATACAGGAGTTCATGGCCGACAAGCCCGACCATCCGTACTTCTAACAGAAGTACCATCAAACCATAGAAGCAGTCTACGAAGATACCGCAGCATATCTAGCGGCCGCATTACAGACGGCATCTCAAGCAGACAATTCAACGGAAGGTAAGGCAGCAGGCAGCTCCACTGGCTGTCCACCTTCTAACGAAGGTTCCAACAACGAACCTCAACAGAGACGAATTAGAACGCAATCCGCTCTCATAACGTCGCTCCAGAATCTCATCAAAAACATTGAGACGGAAAAGCTTGAGAGGAAAGGCTAGTCTCACTAAGAAATTATTGGTCTGAGATAACTGCAAATCATCTCCTCATTATGGCTGAGGAATTTCTACTCGACTATTTGGAATCAAGTTTCTCGGAGGCGGAACGACAATACCTAAACATGACCGTTCGATTGCAGGAGAGTCAAGCACGCGACTATCCTGTCATAACACCTCACCATGGACATTCATCGCCTGCTGTTAATCTTCCGAAGATTGACATACCCAGCTTCGACGGAAGCTGTCTTAAATGGCCGCAATTTCAGGACCTGTTTACTGAGCTAATTCACCGGCAACCAATTAGCAAGGTACAAAAATTCATGTAGCTCAAATCAACGCTTAGTGGAGAAGCCAGCAAGCTTGTGCATCATCTACAAATAACAGAAGGCAATTACAAAGCCGCATGGAAAACACTAGAGAATCGCTACTCCAACAAAAGGATCATCGCAACCGCAATTTTAGAACGAATAATTTCACACCCGGCCTTGTCCACTGACATGGCTTCAGGTATTAAGTCGCTCCACGACAACACTAAGGAGGGCTTAGGCACTTTAAAGAGTTTGGGAATTCCCATTGACAATTGGGACCCCATTCTCCACCACATCATAATAAAAAAATTGGATAGAACTTCTCACAACCTATATGAGCAGTGCTTATCGAATCCACGTGAACTGCAGACCATAACGACGCTGCTACATTTTATAGAATTGCGCTTCCAAGCACTGGAGGGTCTCGGAAGTCAGAAATCTGGTCCTACGTCTTACAACACGAAAACAAGGAGCAGCACATCAACCGTTATGTCAGCAAATGGACAACGCACTGCAGCCTGCAAATCATGTAATGGACAACATCCACTCTACAAATGTGAGAAGTTCTTGGCCCTGACACCAACATATCGTTTTCAACGGGCCAAAGGATGGAAACTCTGTTTGAACTGCTTGCAAGAAGGACATCAAGTCGCCGCCTGTTCTGCACGCTGCTGCACAAAATGCACCAAGCGACACAACACTTTACTCCATATCGATTATCATCAATCAAAATCTGGTTCGCAAAAATCCAAACCAGGAACAACCGAATCTACAAATCAGTCTTCAGCTTCAGATAGCAAGGACACCGTGTTGGCGGCCCATCATCACACCATTCCTGGATCTACTTACATATTCTTAGGTACTGCCCTTGTTAAGGTACATACCAAGAACGGTGATCCTATCATATGCAGAGCTCTATTGGATTCCGGCTCGCAACTCACGTTTATAACTGAACAATTGCACCGAAAATTGGGATTGACTGCCAAACGAGAGAACTTAAACATCTCAGGAATTGGAGATTCGAATACTCGTACAACAAAGCGATCCAACATAACGATAGGATCGAATCTCAATAACTACACGGCGCAACTTGACGTTTTTGTGCTTCCAGAAATAACCACTCGACAGCCACAGATTAAAATCGAGGTATCATCCTGGATAATTCCTCATAATATTACTCTAGCTGACCCAGATTTTAACATACCCAGGAAGATCGACTTATTAATCGGCGCTGAACTTTTCTGCGAATTACTCTCAATAGGACAAATCAAGCTGGGTAAGGATTTACCAACCTTACAGAACACAACACTCGGATGGCTTGTATTAGGCAAGGCATCACAGATCAATTCATTCGACGCGTTCTGTGGAATAAGCAATTTACAGCTTGATCAGCACATACAGAAATTTTGGGAGGTAGAAGATTGCAGTTCATCAACCAATTCAAATAAAGGTGCGAGCTTGGACGGACTTATAAGAAGGAAGGAGGACGGTCGTTTTATGGTTAAACTACCTTTGATTCAACCTGCTTCAGCCCTGGGAAAATCAGAAGATATCGCCCGAAGACGTTTTCTTTCTATCGAAAGGCGACTACAAACTCATCCTCAACTAAAGGAACAATATTCAGCCTTTATCAATGATTATGTACAACTACAACACATGAAAGAAATAAGTAAGGATGACATTCAACACTCCAATTATTTTTTGCCTCACCACTGCGTCTTGAAGCCTGACAGCAGCACAACAAAACTTCGCGTTGTGTTTGATGCGTCAGCCAAGACATCTAACAATACTTCGCTGTACGATATCATGATGACATGATTTATTTTCAATCATCCTTCGCTTCCGAACACACCAATACGTGTTCACAGCCGACATAACTAAGATGTATCGACAAATAGATGTTGAACCAGAGGATCGAAATCTTCAATTAATCATCTGGAGAAATGACCCAACACAGCAGTTACAATATTATCGTCTTCGCACTATCACTTACGGCACTACAGCCGCACCATATTTAGCAACTCAATGTCTTCAGGAGCTAGCCAGAATTGAAAGAGCTACACACCCACGAGCCTCCAAGGCAATTCGGGACTTTTATATGGACGACGTCATGACCGGTTCCAATAATCTTGAGGAATCGCTACGTATTAAGGATGAACTGACAAATCTTCTTCTGAGTGCCGGATTCGAGTTAAGTTACACAGAGAAAACAGTTAAAACCTTAGGAATCACTTGGCTGCCAACAACGGATTTATTTTCAATCACTACTACATGGAGTGAGCTAAAACAAGTTACGAAGAGAACCATCCTCTCCGATATTGCACACTTATTCGACCCTCTCGGATTTGTAAATCCAGTTATTGTATTAGCCAAGATATTAATGCAAGAACTTTGGGCTCTACAACTTGGACTGGGACACCGCAGTACCTCAACAGATTCACACCAAATGGATGACATTTCGGAACACATTAAAAACGCTAAACAATGTCAGGCTTCCCCGGCACATGCTCATACCAGAATCCGTCGAAATACAGCTACACGGTTTCTCAGACGCATCCGAGAAGGCATATGGAACTGTACTCTACCTAAGATCCAAGGATAAGGATAGAAATATGCTTGTACGTTTGGTGTGTGCAAAATCAAGAGAGTTGCACCTAACAAAACAGTCACATTACTAAGACTGGAATTATGCGCATCGAAATTAATGGTTCAACTGATCGAACAAGTGAAGGGCAGCATCAGGATAAAAATCAATGCAATCAAATACTGGACCGATTCACAAATAGTGTTGGCTTGGATACGTTCGACATCTAATAAACTAGATCCATTCATAGCACATCGAATCTCCTATATTCAAACAAAAACTGAAGCATGTGATTGGCAATACATTCACACAAAAAGCAACCCGGCCTACATTGTATCAAGAGGGATGTTACCAGAACAACTATGCAAATCTACGCTGTGGTTTAACGGACCGGATTTTCTTCAAATATCTGAAGACAATTGGCCGATTCCCCATCATCTAGACGAGGAGAAGATTCCAGACGAATGCACACCCCCGAAAACGATTCTGACTAGCACAATCAACAATGAACCACACTTCATATATCGGATCCACCACAAAAATTCGTTTGCGCACCTGAATCGTGTTGTGGCTCGTATATTACGTTTTAAGCAGAACCTATCAAGAAGCGACCAGGAAATTCGGGAGCACCCTAGCTGGTTAACAACTGTCGAGTTAAAGGAAGCTTTGCACATTATTCTGAAAGAAATTCAAAAAACCGACTTTGCTAACGAATTAAGGACTATCAAAAATAAAGGCCAGCTATCCAGACAAAGCCGTTTAGTTAGTCTCACACCTTTTTTGGATGACAGCAGAATTCTACGAGTTGGAGGGCGACTTCAATCATCAAATCTACCGTATGATACAAAACACCCGATCTTGCTACCATCTTCACACGTATTCACAAGGTTGTTAATGAGTCAAATCCATCAAAGACAACTACATGCACCACCGCAGACACTACTCGCACTTACAAGGTAGCAATTCTGGCCGTTGCGAGGGCAGCAATTGGCTCAAACCATCGTCCACAAGTGCGTGACTTGTTGCAAGGCTCAACCAAGGAGTATCGGGCAGTTAATGGGTAACCTTCCAGCATGGCGTATACAACCGGCACGTCCATTTATGAATGTAGGCATCGACTTCATGGGCCCCATTCAAACACACTACAAAATACGTGGTAAGCAGCCAACAAAATCTTACATAGCAGTTTTTGTATGCTTCACAACGAAGGCGATTCATCTGGAGCTGGTGTCGGATCTTTCTGCTCAAGCGTTTTTAGGGGCACTAAAAATGTTTATCGGACGACGTGGTATCCCAAATACCATCTACAGTGATAACGCCACGAACTTCATGGGTGCACGTTCAGAACTTCAGGATCTTCACCAAATACTAGCAGCAAACGAAACTCAAACCCTAATAAACAATCATTGTTTAAATAATGGAATACAATGGAGGCCCATTCCACCCCGGTCCCCACACTTTGGAGGACTGTGGGAAGCTGCTGTAAAATCAGCAAAGGGTTACTTAAAAAAGGTAATGCACAGCGCACATCTCACAGCAGAAGAAATTTCTACGGTTATTGTCCAAATTGAAGCCATCCTCAACTCAAGGCCACTCACTCCACTATCTACTGATCTCAACGACATGCAAGCCTTGACACGTGGTCATTTTTTAATCGGAGAACCTCTTCTTACTATTCCCGACGCCGACGCCAAACCAAGAAATAGTAACCTAGTAGCACGATGAAATTTGGTTAGATCCATTCACAAGGAATTCTGGTGTCGTTGGTCCAAGGAATACCTACAAGTGCTCCAGAATCGGTATAAATGGCAACATCCTAGCGAGGACATCAGTCCAGGAACTCTAGTCCTTTTAAAGGATGATAATCTCCCTCCTTTGCAATGGCGGATGGGACGAGTGTTGCGCACAATAAAGGGCCAAGATGGACTTAGCAGAGTCCTGGACATCAAAACCTCCTCCACAGAACTTCGGAGAGCCATTCATCGAGTGTGTCCATTACCAATTAAAACCGAGGAACAAACAATACAGCCATCATCATCTAACCGAAGGATTGCCCCCGTATCCATAGGCGAACCACCGAAGCGACCAACAATAAAACGTCCGGTAGTCCAAAATAAGGGACGATTTCTACCGATCAATCCGAATTGGCTTCATCAAAATGAAAGAAGGATTGAGCCGACCTCACCACCAATGAGGGCATGGCATACAAGCTTACTTGCAATAGCACTAATTGTGTTATTCGTTCCATCAATACTCGGTAAGGTAACCAACCCTATAGAAGTCAAAGCCTTTGAGAATCATCCAGGCATTTATTTCGAAAATTTAGGCGAAGTAAGGTTAATAAGCAGCGAATGGAACCTCTTCGCATACTACGACCTTAAGACGTATTGACAAGAACTGTCCGGTATCAAAAACAGCATAGAAGAAATACGAAAATTTTGTGGTATTTCCATTACTAAGGGAAAGTTCTGCCAACAAATACTCCTCCAATTTGAACACCAACTGAAACACATCGACGAAGTCAACGAAATTCTTTATCGCAAATACGGTGGCGATAGTCATCTGCCCCGAGCAAAACGAGCAGCTTTGAACATTATCGGTAATATAGGCAATAAGCTCTTCGGATTGTTGGACTCCGACTATGCAGACTACATAGACAAGGAAATCGAGAAGACCCGTAACAACGAACATTACTTACAAACACTGATTCAAAATCAGACATCCATCATCGAAACAACGGTAAACATCTTCAAAAGGAAGGAATCACACATCCAGGAGCAATTTAATACCATAAATGGATACTTGAAAACCTTAACAGATATAGGTAGCGAAGAGCATTTCTTCACTTCTGTATGTCTGTATACGATGATTACTCTTCAAGCTCATAAAGGTACTCAAACCGCACTCTGGAATGTTCTAACGGATACAACACGGAATAAGTACTGCGCTCATCCTCACCACGACAACTACACGAACAGTTGATCATAATACAAGAAACTCTACCACCGACACTAACGGTTCCCATCAGCAAAACCAGTGGTGAAATCGGAATCTACAAGGCCATGGCTATTACCGCGAGAATAATGCAGTCAACCGTGATTTTCAATATCAAGATTCCAATCACCCGTTCTGATTATTTTCAACTTTTCCACGTCACACCAGTTCCCTTTCCACACAAGAATCACTTCTTTTTCTTCCAACCCTCCACAAAACATCTACTTACAACACTAGAAAGAAGTCATCACTATCCGTTGTCTCAGTCTGAGCTAGACAAATGCCAGAGTTTCGAAGACAACATCTTCCTGTGCCACCAAGATCATCCGATTTATCACAAGAACGCCGACACAAGCCGCTGTGAAATGGCAGTACTCAACCACGAGGAACCCGTTTCAAGATACTGCAGCCTATCAACAACCTATTCCTCCGACTTTTGGATTCAACTCCACCACAGCAACTCATGGATTTACGCATTGCTTCGACAACACACCTTTGATGTTATATGCGGCACCTACATCACCACCACCACCTTACAAGGAGACGGGATACTTACAATCCAACCGGAGTGCGAGCTTAAACACAATTCCATGAGTATCCGAGGACACAGCTCATTTAAAACGCATCTCAAAGCATCATTCACCCCATCACTTAACCTAAGTGATCTTCTAGTGCGGTCCCATTACATAGAAGCACCAAGGACTATTGTTAAAACTAACAACGCGGAGTGGAATACAATCTTGCACAAAGTTGATCATCTCAACCATCAGACGCTTCCTTCCGATGATGTAAATACCCATCACATTCATCACTACGTTGTGGGATATCTTTCCCTCTGTATCATAATGGCAGTGTTAAGTTGGCTCCTCATCCGACACTTTAAAACCAACTTTAGACCATCAACTGCAAAACTATCACAACCGAAACCGCGTACTACCAGACCAGATTATTTTGTGCTTCACTACAGCACGGCCCGGGAGAATGTTAACGATTCATCATAATCGACATGTTCTCGACCCCAAACTAGATCGATGCCGACGCATCGATTCATTTCCATATGCAAAAATATTTTTCTTTCTTTATTTTGCAACTCACCGAGTATGCACTTTAGCATAATGTACATGACCGACCCATTATGTAGGTCATAAATTATTTGTATGTTGATGCACCTCGCTGCATATGCACTGTCTAACGTCATCAATAAATAAATTAAGAAAAGGTCATATGATAGATAATTTCATGTGATACGTTGAATTCGTATCGCATGGGAATATTTATCATAATGAAGTTATAGCACGTCTATGACGCCACAAATATTCTTCTTGCGGACATACGAGTACCTCAAGTGTGTCCGATTTCCAAAGACAGGGAAAATGGTTCGCAAGAGGAATGTTTGTGCATAGACCAGGTGTCAGCATTTCTCACGGCATGTGTCTGTTGCCGTGAGATAATGCTGACACTACAAACACAAAAAAAGAACCATTGTTAACTTTAGTTATAAGAAAATTAGTCAGTCGTAATTAAATCTTCAAACCATCAAGAACAGTTGTTTTATATTAATAATCATAATTTTGGTGTTGTGCATTAAATTGTTTCGGTGCAGTTTTTATTTTCCATTTGGTGGATCGATATTGAATCGAGACACCACTCCTAGAGACAGGATAGATTTTTGTATCTAGCCGACCTCTGAACGCGGGGAAATAAAACAATTTCCTCGTATTTAAACATGCACTTTCGGCCACGATCATTAGTAGTTTACGATTAGGCATTATTTTATTATATAAGCTTAACTAAGGAACAAATAAAGTCATTCTGTAAATTGTTATTGGAGAAGACGTTTTTATTACTACAGGAGTTATTTTACGGCAGAATTCCCCAGCAGAATCAATAACGAAAAGGCTCGTTATTTTACAATTATAATTGAAAAATAATTAGTAATTTTCATAATTATATGGAATCAAAAATCTTTCGTAAATCATCCTACAGTTATCAGGCAAAAATAAAATCTGGCTTTTTGCTTTTATGTATATTAGTTTATGTTAGTTAATGCACATCAATATTTAATAATGTAAGCACCTCATAACCATCTTCGCCTAAGCGATCAGATCCTGAGTCTAAATATTATCAAGCCGCCGTATTATAAGCAGTATAATGAGCAGTATAATTAAAAACTTCAAAATAACTATATGTTTCGCCGAGAGCTGCAATTCCGCTTACGTAATACAAGCAGACGCCTAAGCCTAGATTAGAGATTATATTGGTAAAAGGGGTTGGTCTGGTTAACCTCTCTCACTGAAGCCACAGTTGGGCCTATTGTGACGTCCACGGATTAACTATGATTCCTCTTCAATCCCTGCGCTTTCAATGAAGCTTAGTATTTTACGAAGAGGAATGGTCAGGAATTCCGATGGTTCCATGAAATCCTGACGGAAGTGACGAAGTCTTTTGTGAGCTAAACCCTCACATTCACGATGAAAATACGACAGGAAATCTAAATATATGTTATGTTATGCTGCCAGGCACGACAGGATCATTAGTTATTGGTACGAGAATAGGATTATAGTTGTATTTCTGACTCATCAGGGAATATTTCATAAAACTATCGAATTCTCTGATATACCATACTATATTCTAATATTCATCTAAACTGAGAAATAAATTATGTTCTTCGGTCGGCCTATACAGGGTGTAACTAGTACTGAGGTTCAAACGAAAATGGGAGATAGAGGAACTTGTCCTGAGTAGAAAATCGTTCTACACATACTCCCATTTTTGCACCGTTAAGAAGATAGCGTGATTTTAAGGACGAAGGATTTTCATTGTACCTGTGATCACTGTTTGATCTCTAACTTCTGCTGTACTTAGCGTAATGTAATAATTCTGGGCTCGTTGGAAAGGACACAAGTTCTTCTTGCTATCAACTGTGTCAATCAGTGTTATACTTTTTGAGAAAAATTCAAATGAATAAATGACACATAAATAAATGACACAAAAATAATAAAAAATTTAAAAAAAATACAGAAAAGTCCTGTTTTCTCCAAGAAGGACCTGATTAACCACCAAATTTTATTACATTTTCGGAAAGCCCATAAAATTTCACTTCAATTTCATTTGATAACAGAATTTCTTCATAGGTTGAATTGTAAAGGAGCGGGGCTAACAGGTATCAAACACGTTCCCTTCAAGTAAATCTGGTTTAACACCCGTCATTCGCCGAAGGAGTATGATTAATAATAGTGAGGACGAAATAAAAGAGTTGAAGTATAGATTATTACGTTTATTTAGTTTATTACGTTTACAAATAATTTTCAACATGTCTGCCGTTGTGGAGCAAGCAGAAGTGGTATCGCCAACGAATGGCATTGGTGGGGTTCACACGCAGTAGTTGGGCTCGTAACTGATCGCATGCTTCGGTGATACGGGAAATGAGCTGTTCTCGTGTATGAATTTCCTCTGCGTAGACGATGCTTTTCAAATACCCCCAGACATAAAAGTCCATGGGAGTTAAGTCGGGAGTTCGTGGAGGCCATGCAATGGGACCCCCACGACCAATCCATCGATCCCGAAAATTCGCGTCGAGCCACCGACGGACATTAGCACCATAATGCGCTGGCGCTCCATCGTGCTGGTACCAAAACCTGACCAGTACACGGAGTGGTATATCCTCTATGAGGTCTGGTAAAGTTTCCTCCAAAAATTCGGCATAATTGGTGGAATTGAGAGTTGGGGGAAGAAATACCGGACCGATGAAAGTTCTGCCGATGATGCCAGCCCAAACAGTCACACTGAAGCGATGTTGATGGGACGTATTTCGGCTGGTATGGGGATTTTCACGTGCCCACACACGCATATTGTGGAAATTTTGTATGCCATCGCGGGTGAATTGCAATTCGTCGGTCCAGAGAATTCTTCCGAAAAACGCTGGATGTTCGTCTGCTCGCAGTAACATGGTACGACAAAAGTCACGCCGATGTTCACGATCACCGGGTAA
This sequence comes from Beris morrisii, assembly GCA_951812415.1. NCBI lineage: Eukaryota > Metazoa > Arthropoda > Insecta > Diptera > Stratiomyidae > Beris > Beris morrisii. The sequence continues at coordinate 86,977,093 of OX638310.1, read as the reverse complement.
CAGTTGTTGCACCGGTGTATTGTGATAGGGATACAGTCCTTCTCCTTGCAGAATTCGGAACACTTGCATGTGGTTGATGCCTAATCGATGGCCGATGCGCCGGGTGCTTACCGTGGGGTCCCTAGCCGCGATGCGCAGTATGCGCTCCTCCGTGGCCACAGATACCGAGTGTCGCCGTCCTGGATGTTGTGTCTCCCGCCACGGCTGCAGTGTACCTCGTTCACGAAGGTTCCGATGAATGCTGATGAACATCCGATAATGGGGGTACCGAGATCTGTCCGGATACCGTTCCCGGTAAACTCTTTCGGCTCGCCTAGCATTCCCGTCGCACAACCCATACACGAAGTGCATGTCTGCCATTTCTTCCGTTGTAAAAGACAGATTGCTTGCCATGTTGCTCGTAATGATGTCTATGACATTCTGTTTGCTGCTGCTTCCTCCCGATGCTTTTATCGCAGAAAAATCTACGTAGGACGAAGTCATTCCTGTTCCTTAAGGGAGCAGGTAAACTCCACGCCCTACTTAAATGGATATTACTTAATTAACTTAAATGGATGTTAGTTAATTTACTTAAATGGACGCTATCTAATTAGTTGTCATATTTTTACTTACCTGTAACATAATTTCCACACATAAGAGCAATACGTGTGTTGTTAACATGGTTGCTCATTACTGCATCTGTTTTGCGGTAAATTCTATGTTTAGCAGTATTTCCAACATGTGCAGGGAACTCACTTGAAGAAATTCTGTTATCAAACGTGTAGTGAAATTTTATGGGCTTTCCGAAAATGTAATAAAATTTGGTGGTTAATCAGATCCTTCTTGGAGAAAACAGGACTTTTTTGTATTTTTTTTTAATTTTTAATTATTTTTCTGTCATTTAAATGAATTTTTCTCAAAAAGTATAACACTGATTGACACGGTTGATAGCAATTAGAAAGAAGAATTTGTGTCCTTTCCAACGAGCCCAAAATTATTACGTTACGCTAAGTACAGCAGAAGTTAGAAATCAAACAGTGATCACAGGTACGATGAAAATCCTTCGTCCTTAAAATCGCGCTATCTCCTTAACGGTGCAAAAACGGGAGTATGTGTAGAACGATTTTCTACTCAGGACAAGTTCCTCTATCTCCCATTTTCGTTTGAACCTCAGTACTAGTTACACCCTGTGTACGTCACGTCACATTTAAATAATCCTATTTAACTGAGTTATTTCACTAAAGTTTTGCCGTCACATTTAAATAATCCTATTTAACTGAGTTATTTCACTAAAGTTTTGAACGATTGCCAACTTCATACATATTATTGAAATTAAATCGAAGTTGGCATATTTTATAAAAAATTAAATTTTTCAAATATTTTTTTTGAAGTCTTATCAAACTCCTTACCGAATAAGGTTACAAATTATTTAACATTATAAAAATTGTTAAATAAAATGAATTAATGTGGTGAAATCGATTAATATATAATATCTAACTATGTTAAAGTTATTAAACTAAAAATAAATAATATTGTGAAACCAATATATAATATCTAACTATGTTAAAGTTATTAAACTAAAAATAAATAATATTGTGAAACCAATATGTGATATCTAACTATGTTAAAGTTATTAAATAAAAATAATTAATATTGTGAAATCATTAAATAAATATCGAACTTTGGAAATTCGTCAAATGTATCCTCTACAATACATTTTCATATTCCATTTATTACTCTATTTCAGTAAACGTAACAAATATTTTTTATGTAATACGTACTTGTTATTATTTCCAGATGCCATGATTGTCATTGGAATGATCCTTCTAACTGAATCTGGATTCCAAACTGAATTACGTAAATCACGCATAATGGTCATTGTCGGCTTGTCTTTCGTTGTAGTCTTTTTTTCGATTCTATTATCAGTTTTCCGATCGAAAGCTCAAGGATATCCGTACAGGTAACAATTAAACTCTACTTACAGTCTCATCAACTTACTTCTTTCTTTCATTTTACAGTTTCCTCTTCAAATAGAATTGAATTCGAATATTTTGAAAAAAAGAATATATATTCAGAAAATCTAACAAAATGCAAATTTTTTCAATGTGAATACGAACACTACAATTTAGAAGTGGAAGTGTTGTGTGACAATATTTTGACTGGAATTTATATTTCTTGATTTGTCGATGTTTGGTTTTCTTGTCGTTGTTCTTGATTGCGAATTTAGTTATGATTGTTCACATCATCCTATGTCGGTTTCAAACCTACAAATTATGCATAAATAAAAACATTAAGAGTTCAAAAAAAAATCGTTTTTTAATTTCTACTTAAGTTCCGTCGTTTCAGGACCTGTTTACTGAGCTAATTCACCGGCAACCAATTAGCAAGGTACAAAAATTCATGTACCTCAAATTGACGCTTAGTGGAGAAGCCAGCAAGCTTGTGCATCATCTACAAATAACAAGGCAATTACGAAGCCGCATGGAAAACACTGGAGAATCGCTACTCCAACAAAAGGATCATCGCAACCGCAATTTTAGACCGACTAATTTCACACCCGGCCTTGTCCACTGACATGGCTTCAGGTATTAAGTCGCTCCACGACAACACTAAGGAGTGCTTAGGCACTTTAAAGAGTTTGGGAATTCCCATTGACAATTGGGACCCCATTCTCCACCACATCATAATAAAAAAATTGGATAGAACTTCTCACAACCTATATGAGCAGTGCTTATCGAATCCACGTGAACTGCAGACCATAACGACGCTGCTACATTTTATAGAATTACGCTTCCAAGCACTGGAGGGTCTCGGAAGTCAGAAATCTGGTCCTACGTCTTACAACACGAAAACAAGGAGCAGCACATCAACCGTTATGTCAGCAAATGGACAACGCACTGCAGCCTGCAAATCATGTAATGGACAACATCCACTCTACAAATGTGAGAAGTTCTTGGCCCTGACATCAACATGTCGTTTTCAACGGGCCAAAGGATGGAAACTCTGTTTGAACTGCTTGCAAGAAGGACATCAAGTCGCCGCCTGTTCTGCACGCTGCTGCACAAAATGCACCAAGCGACACAACACTTTACTCCATATCGATTATCATCAATCAAAATCTGGTTCGCAAAAATCCAAACCAGGAACAACCGAATCTACAAATCAGTCTTCAGCTTCAGATAGCAAAGACACCGTGTTGGCGGCCCATCATCACACCATTCCTGGATCTACTTACATATTCTTAGGTACTGCCCTTGTTAAGGTACATACCAAGAACGGTGATCCTATCATATGCAGAGCTCTATTGGATTCCGGCTCGCAACTCACGTTTATAACTGAACAATTGCACCGAAAATTGGGATTGACTGCCAAACGAGAGAACTTAAACATCTCAGGAATTGGAGATTCGAATACTCGTACAACAAAGCGATCCAACATAACGATAGGATCGAATCTCAATAACTACACGGCGCAACTTGACGTTTTTGTGCTTCCAGAAATAACCACTCGACAGCCACAGATTAAAATCGAGGTATCATCCTGGATAATTCCTCATAATATTACTGTAGCTGACCCAGATTTTAACACACCGAGGAAGATCGACTTATTAATCGGCGCTGAACTTTTCTGCGAATTACTCTCAATAGGACAAATCAAGCTGGGTAAGGATTTACCAACCTTACAGAACACAACACTCGGATGGCTTGTATTAGGCAAGGCATCACAGATCAATTCATTCGACGCGTTCTGTGGAATAAGCAATTTACAGCTTGATCAGCATATACAGAAATTTTGGGAGGTAGAAGATTGCAGTTCATCGACCAATTCAAATAAAGGTGCGAGCTTGGACGGACTTATAAGAAGGAAGGAGGACGGTCGTTTTATGGTTAAACTACCTTTGATTCAACCTGCTTCAGCCATGGGAAAATCAGAAAGGCGACTACAAACTCATCCTCAACTAAAGGAACAATATTCAGCCTTTATCATATGTACAACTACAACACATGAAAGAAATAAGTAAGGATGACATTCAACACTCCAATTATTTTTTGCCTCACCACTGCGTCTTGAAGCCTGACAGCAGCACAACAAAACTTCGCGTTGTGTTTGATGCGTCAGCCAAGACATCTAACAATACTTCGCTGAACGATATCGTGATGACAGGACCTACAGTACAAGATGATTTATTTTCAATCATCCTTCGCTTCCGAACACACCAATACGTGTTCACAGCCGACATAACTAAGATGTATCGACAAATAGATGTTGAACCAGAGGATCGAAATCTTCAATTAATCATCTGGAGAAATGACCCAACACAGCAGTTACAATATTATCGTCTTCGCACTATCACTTACGGCACTACAGCCGCACCATATTTAGCAACTCAATGTCTTCAGGAGCTAGCCAGAATTGAAAGAGCTACACACCCACGAGCTTCCAAGGCAATTCGGGACTTTTATATGGACGACGTCATGACCGGTTCCAATAATCTTGAGGAATCGCTACGTATTAAGGATGAACTGACAAATCTTCTTCTGAGTGCCGGATTCGAGTTAAGGAAATGGTGTGCCAATCATCCTCAACTTTTGCATAACATTCCAACTGGAGATCTTGAAACTCAGCTAAACTTCTTCAGCGACACAGAGAAGACAGTTAAAACCTTAGGAATCACTTGGCTGCCAACAACGGATTTATTTTCAATCACTACTACATGGAGTGAGCTAAAACAAGTTACGAAGAGAACCATCCTCTCCGATATTGCACACTTATTCGACCCTCTCGGATTTGTAAATCCAGTTATTGTATTAGCCAAGATATTAATGCAAGAACTTTGGGCTCTACAACTTGGACTGGGACACCGCAGTACCTCAACAGATTCACACCAAATGGATGACATTTCGGAACACATTAAAAACGCTCAACAATGTCAGGCTTCCCCGGCACATGCTCATACCAGAATCCGTCGAAATACAGCTACACGGTTTCTCAGACGCATCCGAGAAGGCATATGGAACTGTACTCTACCTAAGATCCAAGGATAAGGATAGAAATATGCTTGTACGTTTGGTGTGTGCAAAATCAAGAGTTGCACCTATCAAAACAGTCACATTACCAAGACTGGAATTATGCGCATCGAAATTAATGGTTCAACTGATCGAACAAGTGAAGGACAGCATCAGGATAAAAAAATCTGCCAACAGTCTGGGCGCAACTTTATTATTTTATGAGAAGAAGTCCGAAACGTGTTTAATGATGAGATACGCTGTTGGGTGCTATGCGACTGACAACCTAAAAAATAACGTTCCAAATAGCCTCCTGGTTATTTTTTAGGTTGTCAGTCGCATAGTACCCAACACCGTATCTCATCATTAAACACGTTTCGGACTTCTTCCCATAAATTAATAAAGTTGCGCCCAGACTGTTGGCAGATTTTTTTTATTTTGTTTACGTATTTTTTCTATCAATAGAATAATTCATAGTAGTAAAAGCGAATTCGATCACATTAAACCTAAGAGATTTTCGGAATCAGTGAAATCTTGAACAATACCCAAGGGGGTTTAATAGAGAAAAATACTTAAATCGGGTTTTTCCCCGACTACGTTTAAAACTTATAGAAGTAAAAGTGAATTCCAAATCTCAATATACCTTAGAAATATATAAGAATTCGTGAATATGTACACAACCACTTTACACCCTCTTAGGGGTTGGATATCAAAAAAATTTGAAGAACGTTACTAGGCGCTTATATAAATAGCCCGCAGAAGTAAAATTGCTTTGATAGTTTGACATGTCTAAAAGTTTTAACGAAATTCGTGAAAATGTGGATTCACGGACATTTTTTTTACTCAACCTCTGAACGCCAATTGAAATCTGAACTTTTTTTTTGCTTTAGTTACTCTAATAGCATATCTACATATACGTACTAAGTTTCAACTTTCTAGCATAAGCCGTTTCTGAGATATAAAGAACAACCCTTCACCCCCGTAGCTTGATACCCCTATGAAAAATTTTATTTTTCTAGGATGTCTCTATAGTGTTTCTATATAATCCTAAATTTTTAGCTTTCCACTCATTACGGTTTTTGAGAAATAAAAATCAGAATTTTTTTCTTTCTACCTCTTTTCACCATCACCCCCTACATCCCCATCACTACATTTTTTTTCCCTACTAGAGTTCTACCGATCCCAACTTCTGTAAAATTTTCAAGATCATATCTGATACGGTTTCTGAGATATAAAAATGACATTTTTTGAGAAATTTCAATCCCCCTACTTTCGTGCCCCACCTCCCTCCTCAAAAAATGTACGTTCATTAGACTCATATTGTGATCCCAAATACAGAAACAAAATTTTATCTTCCTGGTGCAATTGGTTCGGAAGATATTGTAATCCAAAGTTTTTCACCCCCAACCCCACACCCCACAACCCTCCTTAAAAATTTTAGCCCATGCCTAATCTTCAAGTATCCCTAAGGGCAACCACAAAGTTTCAATCTTCTGACATCAATCGTTCAGGAGATATGGATTTTAGAATGTTTCAATCCCGCCTTTCTAGCGTTTTGGACTCATTTCCCCCCCCCCCCCCCCCCCCCACTTCCACACCGCTCAACCCTTATTGATAATTTTTTTGCAAATGAGTCCACTATCATAGTACTACAAAAGTTCCAAGTTTCAGCCTCCTAGCATAAGTGGTTTCTGAGATCTAGAAACCAAAATTTTTCGTCTAAAACGCTCCCCCCTCATCCCCCCCTTGAAAGGTACCACCCATAGAGGTTCACCCAATCTACCCACCATAAAAATTTCAACTTAATACCTCAACGGGTTTGGGAGCTACGCGCCTTCAAACGATTTTGCGTACGGCGTACGGCGTATACGGCGGACAGACGGACATTTTTTTTTTGCTTTTTTGGTGTTTACTAGTCCTAAAACGTGTAAATACAAAATTTCAGGGTATCAAATTTTTTTTAAATTTCACGTCGATCACAATACTTTATTATTAAAAAATAATAAAGTAAATCAATACAATCAAATACTGGACCGATTCACAAATAGTGTTGGCTTGGATACGTTCGACATCTAATAAACTAGATCTATTCATAGCACAGCGAATCTCCTATATTCAAACAAAAACTGAAGCATGTGATTGGCAATACATTCACACAAAAAGCAACCCGGCCGACATTGTATCAAGAGGGATGTTACCAGAACAACTATGCAAATCTACGCTGTGGTTTAACGGACCGGAATTTCTTCAAATATCTGAAGACAATTGGCCGATTCCCCATTATCTAGACGAGGAGAAGATTCCAGACGAATGCACACCCCCGAAAACGATTGTGACTAGCACAATCAACAATGAACCACACTTCATATATCGGATCCACCACAAAAATTCGTTTGCGCACCTGAATCGTGTTGTGGCTCGTATATTACGTTTTAAGCAGAACCTATCAAGAAACGACCAGGAAATTCGGGAGCACCCTAGCTGGTTAACAACTGTCGAGTTAAAGGAAGCTTTGCACATTATTCTGAAAGAAATTCAAAAAACCGACTTTGCTGACGAATTAAGGACTATCAAAAATAAAGGCCAGCTATCCAGACAAAGCCGTTTAGTTAGTCTCACACCTTTTTTGGATGACAGCAGAATTCTACGAGTTGGAGGGCGACTTCAATCATCAAATCTACCGTATGATACAAAACACCCGATCTTGCTACCATCGTCACACGTATTCACAAGGTTGTTAATGAGTCAAATCCATCAAAGACAACTACATGCACCACCGCAGACACTACTTGCACTTACAAGGTAGCAATTCTGGCCGTTGCGAGGGCAGCAATTGGCTCAAACCATCGTCCACAAGTGCGTGACTTGTTGCAAGGCTCAACCAAGGAGTATCGGGCAGTTAATGGGCAACCTTCCAGCATGGCGTATACAATCGGCACGTCCATTTATGAATGTAGGCATCGACTTCATGGGCCCCATTCAAACACACTACAAAATACGTGGTAAGCAGCCAACAAAATCTTACATAGCAGTTTTTGTATGCTTCACAACGAAGGCGATTCATCTGGAGCTGGTGTCGGATCTTTCTGCTCAAGCGTTTTTAGGGGCACTAAAAATGTTTATCGGACGACGAGGGATCCCAAATACCATCTATAGTGATAACGCCACGAACTTCATGGGTGCACGTTCAGAACTTCAGGATCTTCACCAAATACTAGCAGCAAACGAAACTCAAACCCTAATAAACAATCATTGTTTAAATAATGGAATACAATGGAGGCCCATTCCACCCCGGTCCCCACACTTTGGAGGACTGTGGGAAGCTGCTGTAAAATCAGCAAAGGGTTACTTAAAAAAGGTAATCCACAGCGCACATCTCACAGCAGAAGAAATTTCTACGGTTATTGTCCAAATTGAAGCCATCCTCAACTCAAGGCCACTCACTCCACTATCTACTGATCCCAACGACATGCAAGCCTTGACACCCGGCCATTTTTTAATCGGAGAACCTCTTCTTACTACTCCCGACGCCGACGCCAAACCAAGAAATAGTAACCTAGTAGCACGATGGAATTTGGTTAGATCCATTCACAAGGAATTCCGCCGTCGTTGGTCCAAGGAATACCTACAAGTGCTCCAGAATCGGTATAAATGGCAACATCCTAGCGAGGACATCAGTCCAGGAACTCTAGTCCTTTTAAAATATGATAATCTCCCTCCCTTGCAATGGCGGATGGGACGAGAATCCTTTGAGAATCATCCAGGCCTTTACTTCGAAAATTTAGGCGAAGTAAGGTTAAGGCATGGAACTCGGCAGAAACTCCCGTCCTGACGACTGCAGAGCTGCATGCGACCACGCGCGACACAGGTTGCGGATAGTGAACGGCCGGCTGGAAGTCGGTCAACTGCTGAATAAGCAAACAATTGCGAATAAGCAGCCGCGGACAAGCAGAACGTTTCATCCCATAGTGCTGTCCCTCCCTGTACCCCATTTCCTTCCCAAACCCCGAAAACCCTGGAGTGTCAAGCGACCCGTGCTTACCAGGGGAAGTCAGCCTAGGGGGCAAATGGCTGACATAACGGAGCCTCTCAGATACCAGGCGCACTTTGAGAGTAGGCCCTAATGGGTCATAGCCTTACTGTGGTAAAGCAGGGCACTGGCACAGTGGACCAACCTTTCCCTAGCTACTCGTGGGATTCCCAATGAATACAAAAGAAATAAAAACAACAATCAAAAGACCAACAACAATCAGAGCGGCACTTGACGCTCACTTTCAACAAGAGGAAGTTTATCTTTCAGACGTGGACGAACCACGCGTAGAGAAGAAGGCACCACAGCCTTCAGAAGAATGCCCGTTGACAGACAGGCAACGCAGACACACTCTGTGAAGGCAGGTCCCTCCGAGTGTTATGCGCCTGGAAGTACACACAGGCCAGAACTTGGTAGAAGGCGTCCAAGATGGACGAGACCACTTCCACCGCCCGACGCACCAGGAGGTCGAAATGATCCTCTGAGGAAAGGTCTGAGCGGCGCAGGCTCCAAACAATACCTGCGCTATCTGAAAGAGGGCCATGACCCTCCCAAGGCAAGAGAGCTTGCAGAAAAACCCCTTCCTCTGCCCCTACAGCACAAAAGGCACAGGTCGGGAGAAAGTAGATCAGAGGAAAGTGACACGCAGAAAAGACTGCGAACGCGCACAGGACCCTCTGAAGACAAACACACCGGGGCAGTACGGAAAAATATGTCGCCCCGAAGAGTAGAAGCTGAGGGATCTCAAACGATAAGAAGAGAGCGGGCATCCTAGCCCAGCACCAGCAGCGAGATCCCATCAGGGAACAGTGTCACGGTCCCGCAATCCGAAACCTACGCGGAAGCAGTGAAGGGAGAGCGAGTCGGAATACTACCTGAAGACTTTCCAGAAAGTTCTCTCACCACAGCTCAGATGACTCTAGTCCAGAACGCCATATTAGAGGCCATCCTTAGTGAGAAGAACAGAGAGGTAAAGCCCAAGTTCGAGGGTATAAGATTTAAGCCTGGCTTCCTCATCATCACCTGGGAGGACACAGAAACCACCGCATGGTTAAAGGCAGCCATAAAGAATATTCGGCCATGGCAAAATGCCAAACTTATAGCCGTGACCGGTGATGACATCACCCTCTCTCGGCAGACAAGCGCCCCGTACCGGAGCAAACCAGCTCCGACCATTCTATGAATGTGCCAGTACGCCAGACGCACGATGCCGCAGTAATGGAGGTGGATGAAGGGGACCCAGCGCTCGACGAAAGTCCCCACGCAGCACAACTTAGCTGCCCCACCGAGAGCACACCGCCCAAACTTCCACCCTCTGCCAATGTCTAGCAACATTGGCATCATACAGGTAAATCTGTGGAATTATGTAATAAGTTCTTAAAAAACTTTTTATTTATTAATTAAAATTATTATTTAACTTGATCAACAATTTTAAAATTCGTTAAATATTTTAACAACCAAATTCTCGCGTGATACTTTTCGACCCAGTTTTTCTTCTCTGTGTTCCCTTTTTTGTTTTTTTTCAGCAACCGGTTGATTGATTTTTATTATCAATCAAAATCAAGCAACAGGCTACTTTGTCTTTATAATGTGTGAAGTGTTTACTACATGCGTTCCACAAATGTAGCCCACACCCCACACACCCCCCTCCTAGAGGAGGGGTCACCATTTGTGGAATTATGTAATAAGCTCTTAAAAAACTTTTTATTTATTAATTAAAATTATTATTTAACTTGATCAACAGTTTTTCTTCTCTGTGTTCCCTTTTTTGTTTTTTTTCAGCAACCGGTTAATTGATTTTTATTATCAATAAAAATCAAGCAACCGCCCACCAAACATTTTAACTCGTATGTAGCTTGCCGGCGGCTTATAAATAGTAGGCAAGCAAAACCCTTGCGGCAACAGTTGCAAAAGCCTCGAAAGTAAGTTATACGGCGGACTAAAATGCTTCTTGCCGGTAAGTTACAAATGGCAACTCAAACGCAAGTTGCCTGATTATCGCTTTGAGCAAGGGTAGTTTATCAGTTCCCTTGCACAAAACGATAATTTGGCTAGTAACTTTTAAGTGGCGATCTTGCCGTCAAGTCTAAAATTTAATTTGCTCACCGGTTATTCAAAATCACTTTCACTCGTACCAAAAAATGCACTAAATAATACAATAGTTAGCACTCACAAGTGTTCTTTCAGACTGATGCGCAACTAATAAATACCTAATGAGAATATGCAATATGGTCTCTATCCATTTGCGAGAAGCGTGCCATTTATAAGGGTTAAAAAAATGCTATCCTTACAAATTGCAATCCTTTTGCAAGCATTTAGCAAGAATTTTTAAATCATTGTCTGTGGCAATTACAATTCGATGAAAGGGCGAGCTGATCGCATTTTATTTCCCCTTGCCTAATGCTTGCTACCAGCAAACCCTCGCCAATATGTTTGCTGGGCGGCTACTTTGTCTTTATAATGTGTGAAGTGTTTGCTACATGCGTTCCACAAATGTAGCCCACACCCAACAAATCTCCATCATGCAAAAGCAGCCTCGCAAGAGATTTACCCACGAACAACTGGGCTTAGCACTGCTTCAAGAACCGTGGATACACAACAGTGCTATCAAGGGGCTCACAGCAAGAAATTGTAAGGTAGTATATAACACGCAATCCAACAACCCGAGAGCGTGTATATTAGTAAGGCAAAATATTAATTTTCTTTCTCTTACAGAGTTCACGACGAGGGACCTGGTGGCAATAGCCATCCAAACTCCAACAGACGGGGGTCACCAGGAGGCAGTGATAGCCTCCGCCTACTTCCCAGGAGACAGTGACGAGACCCCGACAGCGGAAACGCAAAGGTTAGTGGTATACTGCAGGGAGAAAGGAAAACAGCTCATAATAGGCTGTGACGCGAATGCGCACCACTTAGCATGGTCAAGTACCGATACCAACTTAAGAGGTGAGTATCTACTAGAGTTTCTTTGTCATGAATACGGGGAACAGCCCCACATTTGTGACTAGGGTAAGAAGGGAGGTTCTAGACTTAACAATTAGTAGCCACTTAATTGGCACAAAAATTATAAATTGGCATATGTCAAACGAACCTTCCATGTCGGATCATAGACATATAAGATTTGACATCAGAACTTTACACACAAATCCAGAGGTGTACAGAATCCCGAAGCTAACAGACTGGGGTAGTTATAGGACCAATCTAAGTGAACGGCTTGCATCGGTGGATAAGGTGGTCCGTGGAGTCGGCAGTCTGGAAAACACAACTGCAGAAGTAACGAAAGCAATCATCGCTTCATACGAAGAAAGTTGCCCATTCAGAACCCGAAACAACAGCAGAAGCGTGCCTTGGTGGAACGGAGAACTTGAAAGGCTAAGAACAAGGGTACGAAAGTTCTTCAACAAGGCAAAACGCACTGGGGACTGGGCTACATACAAGTCAGTCCTAACAGAGTACAACAAAGAGATAAGAGCCTCTAAACAGAGGACATGGAGAGACAAATCGAGGAAGTATCGCAGGCAGCAAGACTGCACAAGATCCTATCCAAAAAGAAAACGGGTGATATAGGGACACTGAAAAAGCCCAATGGAGACTTCACCGTGGGCGAAAGTGAAACAGCAAAGGTGCTACTAGACACGCACTTCCCAGGATGCCGTATAATTAACACAGAGAACGAGGCATCACTGGTAATCCCTGGAGCATTCCGCTCCAATACCACAGACTGGCATCGGGCCTCTAATCTGTTCACCTATGGCAAAATCAAACGAGCTATACACTCCTTCCATCCCTTCAAATCGCCAGGCACTGACGGAATCCTTCCAGCCTTGCTTCAAAAGGGACTGGAAGAACTGCTCCCCTACCTACTGCAAATCTTCAAAACGAGCTTTGCTCTGGGCTATATACCAAGTGCGTGGAGACAGGCAAAGGTGGTCTTCATACCAAAGGTAGGCGAAAGATCGCGCTCTGACCCAAAGTCATTCAGACCCATGTGCCTAACATCTTTCCTCTTGAAAACCATGGAAAAGATAACAGACCACTGCCTGAGACACGAAGCACTTAGCAAGAAACCACTACACAGTAATCAATTTGCCTACCTAACCGGCAAATCGACAGAATCAGCACTCCTCCAAATTACAACGGAAATTGAGAAGGCAATTTCCGACAAAGAAATTGCGCTATGCGCATTTCTGGACATAGAAGGAGCATTCGACAACACATCCTACGACTGTATAAATAAGGCAATTGGCGACAGAGGAGTAGACTCTACCACAGCAAGGTGGATCGACCAAATGCTAAGTACATGGGAGATTCACACCTCCCTGGGAACGGACACCACAAGGGTCAAAGCAGGCAAAGGATGCCCGCAGGGAGGAGTACTATCGCCCCTTCTATGGTGTCTTGTGGTGGACGACCTACTGAGCTTGCTCAGTCATAGCAGCCTTACAGTCCAAGGATATGCTGACGACTTAGTAATCATGATTAAGGGCAAGTTTGAGGAAACCCTCAGCGACCTTATGCAGCAAGCACTAAGTAAGACACAAACATGGTGCCACGAGAAAGGCCTACAGGTCAATCCGGGCAAAACCACGATTGTGCCTTTTTCACGAAAGAGAGACCTGAGCAAAATAAAATCGCTCATGATGTACGAGACGGAAATCAAACTCGCTACCGAAGTAAAATATCTAGGTGTAATTCTGGATCAGAAACTCCTATGGAACAAGCACCTACAAAAAGTATCAGAGAAAGCCACTACTGCTCCATTCTTGTGTAGACAAGTCGTAGGCAAAACCTGGGGCTTCAAACCCAAAATAGCCTTGTGGACCTATACAGTTATTGTAAGACCTATGATAGCATACGGAGCATCAGTATGGTGGCAAAGAATAAAACTAGTAAGCGCCAGAAGCAAACTGGACAAGCTCCAAAGGTTGGCATGTATCAACACGACAGGAGCAATGAGAACCTGCCCCACGGCAGCTATGGAGGTTCTTTTAGATCTGACTCCGCTGCACATCTACATCGAATCACAGGCAAGATTAGCCGCGATGAGAAACGAACTAAACGGCAATCCATCCAGAGTAAAAAGTGGATCTAATAATCTATCCAGACTTAGAAGTAGCATTCAAATGCTAGACATGCCTGTGGACCATATGACAAAGAGATATCGCTTCGAAATCCCTTTCAATTCCATAGTCTGCAACAGAGAGAACTGGGCAATGGACCCACCGCAGTTCGGACCGGATAGCATTGTATGGTATACCGATGGATCTAAGACGACTGAAGGCACCGGAGCTGGCATAAGCGGACCCCGCGCCAGGATAACGGAATCCCTCGGTGAATATCCCACCGTTTTCCAGACGGAGGTCCATGCTATATCCAAGTCCATAGAAATAAACCTCGAAAGGGGTTACTCAAATAAGAACATAGTCATTCTCACAGATAGTCAGGCAGCGATAAAAGCCTTGACTGCACAAACAGTAAACTCAAAACTGATGTGGGAATGCCAAGAAAAATTATGTATCCTTAGTACCAATCACAGATTGGTTAAATTCCAATTATAGCAATCGCTGGATCGGTAGAAATGGACCGATACACTGGCCTGCAAGATCTCCTGATCTTACTATTATGGATTTCTTTGTATGGGGACGGATGAAGGACCCTGTCTACGCAACGCCAGTAGAAACATTGGAAGATCTAAATATCAGGATCGATGCGGCAGCAATAGAAGTAAGGCAGCAGTTGAGGAATATGAATACCAAGAGAACACTCGCCAAACGAGCTTTAGCGTGCATTCAAAATGAAGGTGGCCATTTTGAACATTTATTATAACAAAATTTTTTTAAATAAAACATAAAAACCATTATTAAATTATTTTAGTTCAAGCAAGTAGCGTAGATCAACATGCACATGCACTGACTTTTGAAATATTTGATTTTTATGCGATATGTATTTTTACCTATTACTTCCAAAATGTTAATCGTAACTCATACATATGTATGCAGCTTTTGTAGGTAATAATACGGCTCATAAAAAAATAAAATTAAAATGACATGTTTATAATGGGGTTTTTTTTGAGAAAAACTACATTGATCACTGAATTTTAAGGATTGACGTAGCAAAAATTTGTATTTTCGAGTAAATATCTCAAGATTGGGTGCAGTTACAATTTAGACTGTTACATCAAATGAAAGGTAATTCGATTGCCTAAAAAACGAGTTATAACACTTTGCCTTGTGATTATTCGTTTTCAAGGTATAACGTTTTAAGTGAGTAAGGGTACCGGTCAAAAACACTTTTCTTAACCACCCTGTATCTCCACTAATATTGAAAATTGACCCACACTGTGGAACAATTTTTTTCTCCAAATATATCAAGGAATAACCCCTTACAAGGTCGTGGACGGAGTACCAAACACCCTGTATACGATGATTACTCTTCAAGCTCATAAAGGTACTCAAACCGCACTCTGGAATGTTCTAACGGATTTACAACACGGAATAAGTACTGCGCTCATCCTCACCACGACAACTACACGAAAAATTGATCATAATACAAGAAACTCTTCCACCGACACTAACGGTTCCCATCAGCAAAACCAGTGGTGAAATCGGAGTCTACAAGGCCATGGCTAATACCGCGAGAATAATGCAGTCAAGCGTTTCCAATCACCCATTACATAGAAGCACCAAGGACTATTGTTAAAACTAACAACGCGGAGTGGAATACAATCTTGCACAAAGTTGATCATCTCAACCATCAGACGCTTCCTTCCGATGATGTAAATACCCATCACATTCATCACTACGTTGTGGGATATCTTTCCCTCTGTATCATAATGGCAGTGTTAAGTTGGCTCCTCATCCGACACTTTAAAACCAACTTTAGACCATCAACTGCTAAACTACCACAACAGAAACCGCGTACTACCAGACCAGATGATTTTGTGCTTCACTACAGCACGGCCCGGGAGAATGTTAAGGCCCCGTGTATACCAAAACAGCATTTTTGTTGAAAATAAGGCAAACGGGATTCGCGAAATCTCCAAAGCAGCAAAAGATAGGTCTTTTCTGCTTAGACAAATATAATTAGCAATATGTTTTAAAGTTTCTGTTGATTATTGTTTTTTGAAATTTCGATCATAAGAACAATTATAAGCGATTACGTCGAATAAGTTTTCGAAATTATTGAAAACACACATTTGGTAATTGCGATTTTGGAAACATTTCTGAAGTGATTTTCATTATTTTTGTTTTCACTCAATTAGGAACGATTCAATCTATTTTTTTTTTGGAATTAGAATTTTCGATTTTGACTTATGTTTGGAAATAATACATTTTGAAAACTCTGATTTTTAAAAAAAATTATGTTTTTTTATTATTAAAATTTTCTATGAAAACCGATTTTTTTTTATTTTGTTTTTTCTTATGTTACTTTATCAAAGCGTTCTAAAGCAACTTAAATTCAAAAAGCTTCAAAAAAGTTAGTATAACATTGTTTTTGCAACGATTTTTCAAACTACATTTTTTAATCAAATTTTCCATTCAGACCACTCGCAGAGGTCGAGCTGATCGGACGTGTGGCTATGTCGCATTTTTTTTCGGCAGGTTTGTTTTTATGTTTCATTCGCTGAGAGTAAAAAGGTTACGATGTTCCCCACCCTGCAAGCCTGCAGCATACGATTCGAAGGCATAGTAACTACATGGCAAGGTGTGTGTGTGTAATCGGCATAATGTCTATTCGCCTGCTCAGAATGAAAAGTGATTTTTAGCTTTTCTTCTTTCTATGTGGCAAACAGGGCAAAAAGTAAATCGAAAAAAGAAAAAAAAATCTGCCAACAGTCTGGGCGCAACGTTATTATTTTTTGGGTGGAAGTTCGGAACGAGTTTAATTCTGAGATGCGGTGTAGGTTACTATGTGACTGAAAACCTAAAAAAAAGTTCGGGAAGCGGTTAGAATGGGGTCGCGCTAGAATACTTACGCCGCTGCCTCATATAACATATGAATTACATAATTGGGTCATACTCCGGGACGAGGTCTAGTCCTAGTATAATATCAGTTGTTACGCCATTAGAAGGTTTTTCGTGATTTGGTTTTGGGACATTACATGAAATCGGAAATGCGTTTGTTGGCGATTATATAAAAAGTCTGTGGAAGGTCAAAACAAACTAAAATCTCATCAATCCTGAGAAATATATCGAAAGCCTTACGTCCTATTGGAGTTGAATAACAAACATCCTGAAATCAACTTTTTGAAGATTATGTAGGAAGCCTTAGGAAGTAAAAATGAATTCGATATCTCATTAGAACTAAGAAATATGTAAGAATTTGTGGAAACAGATACAACCCTTTTGCACCCATTTTGGGATTGAATATCCAAAAATCCTGAAATGAGTTTTTAGATATATACAAAGAAAGGCAGAGAAAATAAAAATCAATCCGATGCCTTATCACTCCTAAGAGATATGACGGAATTCGTGAAAACATGTTCAACCCGTTTTTACACTCTTAGGGGTTGAAAAAGGAAAAAACTTGAAAACGGGTTTTAGGTGATTATTAAATAGGTCCGTGGAAGTAAAAAGTTATTCGATATCTAATCAGACCTGAGGGATACGGCTGAATTCGTGAAAATGTATACATCCCCTTTACACCACCTTGGGGTTGAATTTCAAAAAATCCTGAAAACACTTTCTAGGTATTTATATGAAGAACCCGTACAAAAAAAATTAATTCAATATTTGGAAAGACGAAAATTCTAAAAACGTATGCATTTCTTTTTCACTGATCATTTATTTCACCCCCTTCCGAACGCCAATGGCTATTTTAAATTTTTTTATCTAAATTACTTTTATAGTTGATTTACATATACATACCGAGTTTCAACTTTGTAGTATTAGCTGTTCTATAGAAAGGAATTATTTTTTTATCTATTTGTCTCACGAAACTATTGCACTCAATTGTTTCGTGAGATATCGTAATCTAATGTTTTTCACCCACAAGCGAAAATTTGTTTCCAATCTATTCTCCTAGTATACCTAAGATGTTCATTAAGTTTTAATTTCGTGACATTAACCGTTTAGGAGATATGGATTTTAGAATGTGTCGATCTCGGCTTTTTTGCGTTTCGGACGCATTATTTTCCTCCACTCCCACACTCCTTCACCCATATTTTGTACCCCGATTCCCTTGAAATCCTAATTTGGTTTTTTAATATGTTTTGAAAAACAATATAATATACAAAATATAAAAAAATAAAAAAAAAATAAAACTACGGATTTTGAGATATTCAAGGATAAAGGACAAAATCGTTATCCTTGTAAAAAAAAAATTGGAGGACAATTTTTATTCGTATTTTTTTATGTTGCGATAACATTCCCCTTTAAAATAAGCCCTATTTTATTATTCTATGATAAAAATTACCAGAGATATGAATTTTCAAAGATTCGGACACCATTTTTGCGAAATCTTTAAATCTTTATAATTGAGATAGAAACAAAAAAATTAATTTCACTAATTCTTCAAGTACAAAAATTTTCAAAAGAAAGGTCCCAAATTTCATAATATTTTGCGATTCTTGATGAAATGACCCAATATGCAATAATACGAAATTAATTTTATTTTAGTCCACAATTGCCTATAAAAACATGAATGGAGACATGTCTCGTACCTACATAAATATACATAGTATACTATGTCATGCGAATGTCCAGAAATCCACCGTCTACAGAAAATTAAAAAAACCCGAGACGTCAGGTCAATGAATTTTCTTTCGAACTTTCGATCGGATTGTACTCCTTTCCGTTCATACTTTCGCTATTTTTCTACATTCCGTTTTTCATCATTTTGCATCTCACACACACATACAGGTCCGTACACACAGAGCTGTGTAGGGGCATCGCTTGACGGTTGAATCGTTGTACATCGTGCGTGATCGTTCAGATTTAAATTTCCGATGCTCACGAATAATTTCTTACGCTCTCGAAATGAAATCAAAGCAAAATAGGTGAAATTTTCGATTTTGGTTTGGGACTCACGGGCCCTTAACGATTCATCATAATCGACATGTTCTCGACCCCAAATTAGATCGATGCCGACGCATCGATTCATTTCCATATGCAAAAATATTTTTCTTTCTTTATTTTGCAACTCACCGAGTATGCACTTTAGCATAATGTACATAACCGACCCATTATGTAGGTCATAAATTATTTTTATGTCGATGCACCTCGCTGCATATGCACTTTCGGCCACGATCATTAGTAGGCCAAAGTGAATTAGCCTTAAGGCCCCGTGTATACCAAAACAGCATTTTTGTTGAAAATAAGGCAAACGGGAGTCGCGAAATCTCCAAAGCAGCAAAAGATAGGTCTTTTCTGCTTAGACAAATATAATTAGCAATATGTTTTAAAGTTTCTGTTGATTATTGTTTTTTGAAATTTCGATCATAAGAAAAATTATAAGCGATTACGTCGAATAAGTTTTCGAAATTATTGAAAACACACATTTGGTAATTGCGATTTTGGAAACATTTCTGAAGTGATTTTCATTATTTTTGTTTTCACTCAATTAGGAACGATTCAATCTATTTTTTTTTGGAATTAGAATTTTCGATTTTGACTTATGTTTGGAAATAATACATTTTGAAAACTCTGATTTTTAAAAAAAATTATGTTTTTTTATTATTAAAATTTTCTATGAAAACAGATTTTTTTTTATTTTGTTTTTTCTTATGTTACTTTATCAAAGCGTTCTAAAGCAACTTAAATTCAAAAAGCTTCAAAAAAGTTAGTATAACATAGTTTTTGCAACGATTTTTCAAACTACATTTTTTAATCAAATTTTCCATTCAGACCACTCGCAGTGGTCGAGCTGATCGGACGTATGGCTATGTCGCATTTTTTTTCGGCAGGTTTGTTTTTATGTTTCATTCGCTGAGAGTAAAAAGGTTACGATGTTCCCCACCCTGCAAGCCTGCAGCACACGATTCGAAGGCATAGTAACTACATGGCAAGGTGTGTGTGTGTAATCGGCATAATGTCTATTCGCCTGCTCAGAATGAAAAGTGATTTTTAGCTTTTCTTCTTTCTATGTGGCAAACAGGGCAAAAAGTAAATCTAAAAAAAGAAAAAAGAATCTGCCAACAGTCTGGGCGCAACGTTATTATTTTTTGGGTGGAAGTTCGGAACGAGTTTAATTCTGAGATGCGGTGTAGGTTACTATGTGACTGAAAACCTAAAAAAAAGTTTGGGAAGCGGTTAGAATGGGGTCGCGCTAGAATACTTACGCCGCTGCCTCATATAACATATGAATTACATAATTGGGTCATACTCCGGGACGAGGTCTAGTCCTAGTATAATATCAGTTGTTACGCCATTAGAAGGTTTTTCGTGATTTGGTTTTGGGACATTACATGAAATCGGAAATGCGTTTGTAGGCGGTTACATAAAAAGTCTGTGGAAGGTCAAAACAAACTAAAATCTCATCAATCCTGAGAAATATATCGAAAGCCTTACGTCCTATTGGAGTTGAATAACAAACATCCTGAAATCAACTTTTTGAAGATTATGTAGGAAGCCTTAGGAAGTAAAAATGAATTCGATATCTCATTAGAACTAAGAAATACGTAAGAATTTGTTTAAACAGATACAACCCTTTTGCACCCATTTTGGGATTGAATATCCAAAAATCCTGAAATGAGTTTTTAGATATATACAAAGAAAGCCAGAGAAAATAAAAATCAATCCGATGCCTTATCACTCCTAAGAGATATGACGGAATTCGTGAAAACATGTTCAACCCGTTTTTACACTCTTAGGGGTTGAAAAAGGAAAAAACATGAAAACGGGTTTTAGGTGATTATTAAATAGGTCCGTGGAAGTAAAAAGTTATTCGATATCTAATCAGACCTGAGGGATACGGCTGAATTCGTGAAAATGTATACATCCCCTTTACACCACCTTGGGGTTGAATTTCAAAAAATCCTGAAAACACTTTCTAGGTATTTATATGAAGAACCCGTACAAAAAAAATTAATTCAATATTTGGAAAGACCTAATAGATATGACGAAAATTCTAAAAATATATGCATTTCTTTTTCACTGATCATTTATTTCACGCCCTTCCGAACGCCAATGGCTATTTTAAATTTTTTTATCTAAATTACTTTTATAGTTAATTTACATATACATACCGAGTTTCAACTTTGTAGTATTAGCTGTTCTATAGAAAGGAATTATTTTTTATCTATTTGTCTCACGAAACAATTGCACTCAATTGTTTCGTGAGATATCGTAATCTAAAGTTTTTCACCCACACTCGAAAATTTGTTTCCAATCTATTCTCTTAGTATACCTAAGATGTTCATTAAGTTTTAATTTCGTGACATTAACCGTTTAGGAGATATGGATTCTAGAATGTGTCGATCTCGGCTTTTTTGCGTTTCGGACGCATTATTTTCCTCCACTCCCACACTCCTTCACCCATATTTTGTACCCCGATCCCCTTGAAATCCCAATTTGGTTTTTTAATATGTTTTGAAAAACAATATAATATACAAAATATAAAAAAATAAAACTACGGATTTTGAGATATTCAAGGATAAAGGACAAAATCGTTATCCTTGTACAAAAAAAATTGGAGGACAATTTTTATTCGTATTTTTTTATGTTGCGATAACATTCCCCTTTAAAATAAGCCCTATTTTATTATTCTATGATAAAAATTACCTGAGATATGAATTTTCAAAGAGAACTCGGAAACCATTTTTGCGAGATCTTTAAATCTTTATAATTGAGATAGAAACAAAAAAATTAATTTCACTAATTCTTCAAGTACAAAAATTTTCAAAAGAATCGGTGATGGTAAGGTCCCAAATTTCATAATATTTTGCGATTCTTGATGAAATGACCCAATATGCAATAATACGAAATTAATTTTATTTTAGTCCACAATTGCTTATAAAAACATGAATGGAGACATGTCTCGTGCCTACATAAATATACATAGTATACTATGTCATGCGAATGTCCAGAAATCCACCGTCCACAGAAAATTAAAAAAACCCGAGACGTCAGGTCAATAAATTTTCTTTCGAACTTTCGATCGGATTGTACTCCTTTCCGTTCATATTTTCGCTATTTTTCTACATTCCGTTTTTCATCATTTTGCATCTCACACACACATACAGGTCCGTACACACAGAGCTGTGTAGGGGCATCGCTTGACGGTTGAATCGTTGTACAACGTGCGTGATCGTTCAGATTTAAATTTCCGATGCTCACGAATAATTTCTTACGCTCTCGAAATGAAATCAAAGCAAAATAGGTGAAATTTTCGATTTTGGTTTGGGACTCACGGGCCCTTAAGTTTACGATAAAGCATTATTTTATTATATAAGCTTAACTAAGGAACAAATAAAGTCATTCTGTAAATTGTTATTGGAGAAGACGTTTTTATTACTACAGGAGTTATTTTACGGCAGAATTCCCCAGCAGAATCAATAACGAAAAGGCTCGTTATTTTACAATTATAATTGAAAAATAATTAGTAATTTTCATAATTATATGGAATCAAAAATCTTTCGTAAATCATCCTACAGTTATCAGGCAAAAATAAAATCTGGCCTTTTGCTTTTATGTATATTAGTTTATGTTGGTATGAAAAACGCTGGATGTTCGTCTGCTCGCAGTAACATGGTACGACAAAAGTCTCGCCGATGTTCACGATCACCGGGCAACAGTTGTTGCACCGGTGTATTGTGATAGGGATACAGTCCTTCTCCTTGCAGAATTCGGAACACTTGCATGTGGTTGATGCCTAATCGATTGCCGATGCGCCGGGTGCTTACCGTGGGGTCCCTAGCCGCGATGCACAGTATGCGCTCCTCCGTGACCCCAGGTACCGAGTGTCGCCGTCCTGGATGTTGTGTCTCCCGCCACGGCTGCAGTGTACCTCGTTCACGAAGGTTCCGATGAATGCTGATGAACATCCGATAATGGGGGTACCGAGATCTGTCCGGATACCGTTCCCGGTAAACTCTTTCGGCTCGCCTAGCATTCCCGTCACACAACCCATACACGAAGTGCATGTCTGCCATTTCTTCCGTTGTAAAAGACCTCCTATTGCTTGCCATGTTGCTCGTAATGATGTCTATGACATTCTGTTTGCTGCTGCTTCCTCCCGATGCTTTTATCGCAGAAAAATCTACGTAGGACGAAGTCATTCCTGTTCCTTAAGGGAGCAGGTAAACTCCACGCCCTACTTAAATGGATATTACTTAATTAACTTAAATGGATGTTAGTTAATTTACTTAAATGGACGCTATCTAATTAGTTGTCATATTTTTACTTACCTGTAACATAATTTCCACACATAAGAGCAATACGTGTGTTGTTAACATGGTTGCTCATTACTGCATCTGTTTTGCGGTAAATTCTATGTTTAGCAGTATTTCCAACATGTGCAGGGAACTCACTTGAAGAAATTCTGTTATCAAACGTGTAGTGAAATTTTATGGGCTTTCCGAAAATGTAATAAAATTTGGTGGTTAATCAGATCCTTCTTGGAGAAAACAGGACTTTTTTGTATTTTTTTTTAATTTTTTATTATTTTTGTGTCATTTAAATGAATTTTTCTCAAAAAGTATAACACTGATTGACACGGTTGATAGCAATTAGAAAGAAGAATTTGTGTCCTTTCCAACGAGCCCAAAATTATTACGTTACGCTAAGTACAGCAGAAGTTAGAAATCAAACAGTGATCACAGGTACGATGAAAATCCTTCGTCCTTAAAATCGTGCTATCTCCTTAACGGTGCAAAAACGGGAGTATGTGTAGAACGATTTTCTACTCAGGACAAGTTCCTCTATCTCCCATTTTCGTTTGAACCTCAGTACTAGTTACACCCTGTATTCAGAAAATCTAACAAAATGCAAATTTTTTCAATGTGAATACGAACACTACAATTTAGAAGTGGAGGTGTTGTGTGACAATATTTTGACTGGAATTTATATTTCTTGATTTGTCGGTGTTTGGTTTTCTTGTCGTTGTTCTTGATTGCGAATTTAGTTATGAATGTTCACATCATCCTATGTCGGTTTCAAACCTACAAATTATGCATAAATAAAAACATTAAGAGTTCAAAAAAGAATCGTTTTTTAATTTCTACTTAAGTTCCGGTTGTTTTTTGTTAACAATTTTTATAAATAAATGAATTGGTTTTATTTAACACAGAGCAAGATCAATTTCAATCACTTAATTTATAAAATTCCCGGTAAAATTGCTTTCCTTTCTTTTGGATATTTCGTTGAAAATGTCTCCTTGTACCATTTATGATTAAGCCATGCTGTTTCAGTCTGAAATAAAATTTAATATGAGATTATTTAGTTAATGTTTGTCAGAAATGTTTTCTACAAAAAAATAATTGTTTATTATCGAGGAAAGTATGTATAAGTGGTTCAGTAAAAGAGTTGTGTTAAGATTTACACCAAGGTGCAATCACCGCACATTCCTTCCGGATCATATTACGACCAGGCGAGTCGCCAGCCGGTACGCCACCAAATTCAAATTGTCGCGCGTATGCATCTTGCAGACACTATAGGTGTCACGTCATCAATTTTACCTTATCATTTCATGCACTTCATGCACTTGTTGTTTTTTATATCAATTTCATTTGTATAATTTTGATTTCTTATACCTTTATGCACTTCATGTATTTGTTTGGTCTTATATAAGTTTTGCTTTGCTTGCAAATTATGATGCATTTCATGCGCACCAGTTGTTTTGTTTTCCTTTGTTTTTTTTGTTTTCAGACGACGCCGCATCGCCATCTTTAACGATTCAAGGATCGTTGGAGGAAAGTACACAATTCAGGTTAAGTACCTGGATTACGAGATCAGCCAGTAAGCCAGGTGATACATTTGTTCTATAAAATCTGTAACAATCCAAGAATCGTTGCAGAGTAGTTCAGGTTCAGTATCTGAATTATTTTCCAACCCGCTAAGGCAAACTACAAGAAGGATTCCCGCGAAAGGAAGAATAATAGGGAATACCAATACCAATTTCGAGGAGACTGATACCAAGATCAGGGAACTGATAGATGTTCCAATCTCTCATCGATACTTTGCGAGCAGCTTATATGAAACGACACGGCAAAATGCCGTGCATTTTCAGAAGCATTTTCTAGACGAGATAGACTCCTTTGAGCGTGCATCAGCGACCATAGGAGCCACAGGTGTTTGGCACAGATGTCAAAACCATCGACTTGCCAACAAAAGCAGATACCAAAAGCATCGACTTGCCAACAAAATGGTACGCAAAAGAAGTACCGCCCAGCACCAATCCGTTGAAGGAGTCCGCCGATCTTCCTTTAAACGATCAAGTATTCAAGTTGATTCGGCGACACAAGGTTCTAACTGATTCCCTGCACCGACTTATCACTCGTTTAAACTACCACGACCAACCAAAGCAGTACTACGAATTAAAAATCAAGCCGATTCATCAACATTGGACCCAATTAAAAGAATACAATGAACTCACTGACGAACCAAGCCAGGAAGGCTACGACCAGACGGCGTTCAACGAGTTAGAAGATACCATCCAGGACTGTCTAATTCTTTTAGGCACCAACTTGGAGAGTCAGAATATCTCAAATACTCCAGCATCTACC
The DNA here is from genome assembly GCA_951812415.1 of Beris morrisii. NCBI lineage: Eukaryota > Metazoa > Arthropoda > Insecta > Diptera > Stratiomyidae > Beris > Beris morrisii. The sequence continues at coordinate 86,951,418 of OX638310.1, read as the reverse complement.
AACATAGGAATTAATCTCCCAAGGGTCACCATGTCAAAATTCGACGGGAATTACTTGACATGGCGTCAGTTCCACGATTTGTACACTCAAATGGTCCACAACCAAGCCATGTCCAATTGTCAGAAAATGTGGTACCTCAAGACGAGTATGTCTGGAGAAGCCGAAAAACTCATACGGAATTTCACATTATCTGATGATGACTATGCGCCAGATATAAAAATCTTAGATTTATCGTTGCATCTCTTCTCAACAAGCTGATGGCCCAACCGTCGAACGCAGCTGACAAATCGGCTGCAACATCAATAAAGACTTTGCATGATACTACGCAAGAATGCATAATGGGTCTAAGGAATCTCAAGATTCCTATTGACAATTAGGATCCATTGCTGTTGCAACTCCTGACTAAGTTAGACACAACCACTCACACATTGTACGAGCAGTCAATTTCAAATCCGAGAGAATTACAAACTCTTCAAGGCTTCTTGAGTTTTCTGGAGTCTCGGTTCCAATCACTGGATGCTCTAGGAAATAAAATGAAGCATCCAGAAGGGCAGAGAAAACATACCATACCAAGGTCCACAACCGACACTGTTCTATTGTGTTGACTTTTTGAAAATGACCCCCTCGATAGACTCAAGGCAGTACAAGGGAACAATCAACTTCACTTACAATTTTGGATCATGAAAGACAAACGGGTTAAGTACTCTTAAGCACCGCCAAGGTCAAGCTAGTAAACAGCAACGGATCATCGATTGAGTGTAGAGCTGTATTGGATCCAGGTTCCCAAATCCAAATCCATCACAACCAAAAAGATCGTTAGGAAATTGGGACTATCAGCCACCTACCACTCAATATGCATAGAAAAGGTTGGGTGTTCCACGCAGAAGGCGCAGCGCAGAGTAAATCCAGAATAAATGCATATACATATATACATATACTAGCCGCGTACCGCGGCTACGCTCACGTTGTTCTATCGCCCCTGTTACTCCCGTTGCTCCGGTTGATCTCGTCCTTCTCACCCTTTCTCCCGTTTATCCATTGCTCCTGTTTCTCCCGTTGTTCACGCTGCAAAGCCAGTGGTTTCTAGTCTTGCTTCCCGTTATTGAGGTGCATCCTCCATCCTCTATCCACCATCCTCCATCCACCATCCTCCATTCTCCATCCACCATCCTCTATCCACCATCCTCCATCTTCTATCCTCCATCCTCTATCCACCATCCTTCACCCACCATCTCCCATCCTCCATCCACCATCCTCTATCCACCATCCTCCATCTAACATCCCCCAAACTCCATCATCCATCCTCCATTCTCTATCCACCATCCTCCATATTCCATCTTCCATCCACTATCCTCTTATACCATTTAGTAATAGGAATAGGCATAACTAATACACCGAAAACGAACTGCCGCTAAATCATAGGAAAAACACTCAAATGTTTAAATAACTCGCGAACCACCAACTGTTAAATAATTTTGTTAATGCAGAAACCATCGAGGGCGTACCCTCAACAAATCACCAAAGTTTTATCGCAATTGGATGAGTGGTTTAGGAGCCTATACAGGACAAACAGACAAACATTCATTTTTATATATAGAGATAATAATGCCAAGATTGGAAGCATACATTTTGCCACAAATAATTTCTCCACAGCCAGCTCACCATCTACCATAGATACATCCAAATGGTCTATACCACGAAATATAAAACTAGCGGATCCAACTTTCAACAGTCCGGGTCCCATCGACCTTCTTTTAAGTGCCGAACATTTCTACGAACTTTTAATGGTTGGACAAATAAAAATGGGTGAAGGCCTTCCCACAATACAGAATACCGCACTTGGATGGATAGTAGCAGGGAAGGTTGATGATGGCAAGAGGAATGCGATCTGTGGAGTACTCACAGAAAATCCTAGTTTTGGAAAATTGAGGATGCTGACGGAGCTAAGACTGAATTTAATAATGCAGAAAAGACCTGCGAAACACATTTTTGCCAGACTACCCATCGCAATCAAGAGGGTCGTTTCGAAGTGAGACTACCCTTCTCAGAGGATCCAAGCTGTCTAGATGAAACCAAGGACATCGCCCTACGTCGATTTACATCTTTAGAGAAAAAACTAGCACGGGACAATGGATTAAGGAAGCAGTATCAAGAGTTTATGAGTGAATATGCTAAGTTGGGCCACATGGAGATGGTAGAATCATATTCAATTGAGCCTCCGCACTATTTTCTTCCACATTACTGCGTCCTAAAGCCCGATAGCAGTTCAACAAAGCTGAGAGTGGTGTTTGACACATCATGTAAGACGTCGTCCAATATATCTTTGAATGACATTATGCATTCAGGACCAACTATACAAGATGACCTTTGCAATGTTTTGTCTTTACCGCTGACATCGAGAAAATGTACCGGCAAGTTGTACTTCATCCAGACGATCGAAAATATCACTTAATTTTGTGAAGAAATGATCCGAGCCAGTTAATACATTACTATCAGTTAACAACCGTCACGTATGGAACCACATCAGCGCCATATTTAGCGACAAAGTGCCTTCAGAAGCTGGCTCAAGATCCTGTCGATATCCTCTAGGCAGTGATATACTTCAACGCGATTTTTACGTCGACGACGTTATGACCGGATCAAATAGTCTGGCCACACTCATTCAAATACAAACCGAAGTAACGAAGCTGCTGAAGGAAGGAGGATTCAATTTAAGGAAATTGTGGGCCAATCATCCGCGACTACTCCAAGACATACATCCAGATGATAAGGAAGTTTAGCTAGACTTCAAAAACGATTTAGAAGACTACATCAAAACACTCGGTCTCATATGGCTACCTAAATCGGACGATTTTCGCATTCAAACCAAGTGGAATTCAGTGATCGATAAGACTACCAAAAGAACAGTGGCTTCCGACATTGCCAGAATGTTTGACCCGCTTGGAATTATGACACCAGTGATAGTGACAGCAAAAATATTCCTACAAGAATTATGGCAACTAAAACTAGATTGAGATGCAGCGTTACCACAATGTATGCACACGAAGTGGACTAAGTTTCGTGAAAGTTTGAAGTGCCTCGATAATATTCAGTTTCCTAGACATGTATTCGCGCAAGAAACACCAAAAGAATTCCAACTACACGTATTTACGGATGCCTCAGAAAAGGCATACGGAGCAGCTGTTTACATCCGATCTACCACGACAGACAAAAGAATAATTGTTCGATTGCTATTCGCAAAGTCAAGAGTAGCTCCGCTGAAGAAGGTTACGTTGCCACGATTAGAGCTCTGTGCTGCCAAGTTAGGCAGAGAGCTTACCCAAAGACTGAACGCGGACCTGAATCTGAGTGAAATTGTAACGTATTACTGGACTGATTCAGAAATAGTCCTCGCATGGATCAACTCAACTTCTTCATCCTATCACACATTTGTTGCGAATAGAATCAATCCAGACATCCTCCATACCACAGTAATGGCGGCATATAAGTCCGAAACCAAATCCAGCCGATATTCTTTCTCGTGGCATTGCACCGGAAACTCTCGCAACATGCAATCTCTGGTTATACGGTCTTTCCTTCTTACATGGGACAGAATCGATATGGTCTTCTAGTTACCTGAAATCGGGTCCAGCTGATTTAGAAAGAAAAAGAGCAGCAACTACGAATGAACCACAGGTACACATGTTTTTGCGAATCCCTCATGGACATTCATTCAGGAAATTGCTGCGTATCACCGCTTTCGTGCTAAGATTCATCAACCGTGTAAGGAAGATAGAGCCGACTACATCGACGAACAACTCACTCTCCAGCAAGGAAATGGACAACGCACTGTTCACTATTGTGAAGTGCATCCAGAAGGATGAGTTCAAGGAAGAAATCAAGTGTTGATACAAGGAAGTTAAAAGGGACAGTTCTTTGAGCAGTTTGACACCATTTCTCGACGAACGGGAAGTTTTACGCGTCGGCGGAAGATTGGAGGCTTCAACACTCACATATGATGCGAAACACCAAATTCTATTGCCATATCGCAGTCCATTCACCAAGATGTTAATGACCGACATTCACAAGGACAATCTCCATGGCGGTTCATAAACTCTACTAGCCACTACAAGACAACGTTTTTGGCCCAACAAAAGAAAAACTCTAGCCCGATCCGTTGTCCAAGGATGCATCCAGTGCGCCAAGGCAAAACCGAATATGCTCGCTCAATTAATGGGATATTTGCCTTCCACCAGAGTGCAACCGTCCCGACCATTAATAAATTCGCTGGACCTATCTTGAGTCAGAAGAGCTACATAGCAGTATCCTTCTGTTTTGTCATCAAGGCAGTTCATCTGGAGGTTGTGAGTGACCTATCCACAAATGCATTTATTGACGCACTAAAACGCTTTATAGGCAGGCGCGGTCATTGCAAGAACCTTTACTGCGACAACGCAACCAATTTCGTGGGAGCACGGAACCAACTAAGAGACTTGACCGAGAATATCCACTCAAGTAAAGCACAGAACGAAATCGTAACAGCTTGTACAGCCCGGCAAATTGACTTCCACTTCATCCCGCCACGCGCTGCTTATTTTGGAGGGTTATGTGAAGCCGCAGTTAAATCAGCCAAGCACCTGCTCCAGCGAAGTGTCTCATCGGCTACGTTAACCTATGAAGAGCTTCAAACCATGATGGTGGAGATTGAAGGCATATTAAATGCAAGACCACTGACGCCCATGTCAGCAGATCTAAACGATCTCGCCGCTCTCACACCTGGTCACTTCCTTATTGGTGAACCACTCACAGCTGCCATTGACACAGACGCTGAATAGAACAAGGCTGGTCTACTAACGCGATGGGAACAGCATCGTCTTAAGTGGAAACAGCGTGGAATAAACGTAAAGCCTGGTACGATCGTCATTACAACTCTCATACATTCTATCGCTTTTAATGGTATGTTTGTTTGTCCCAATTGAAACTTCGGAACCAGTAGAATTGACACAATTTGCTGCTCAGCCAGACATCCAGTTCGAAGCCATGGGAAGGTCCCATTTAACAACCAGCGAATGGAAACTCATTATCTACTACGATTTGAAACCGTATTGGTCAGAGTTCTCATCACTCTCGAATGGCACGGAAGCGCATCATCATCATCCTTAAGAATAGTTGCAATCATATTATTCGTCAATTTCAAGTGACCCAAGAGAAATTGTCAAGTGACAACGAACTACTGCGAACCGTTTCCTTTCAAACAAGGTCGAAGGAAGGTGCCTTAAATATTGTAGGAAGCATAGCCAAATCGCTATTTGGCGTACTCGATGATGACTACGCCCGAGACATGGCCACAACAATCGACAAGGTTAAGACTAATGAAGATCATCTTATTTCGCTACTAAAGAACCAGACATCAATTATCGACTCTACGCTAAGTATTATTAAACGGGATGAACTCGCTGTTCAAGAGATGTTTAGAGCCAATTTAACCAACTCATCCAGAAGGTGCAGGTGCCTACCAGTGTGACCACAAGTGCTACGATGGTAGCAAAATGCTACTATTGACAATTTTTTGCTACTATGTTACTACATGACTAAATTTGCTACCCTGGCAATATTAGCCGTTAAAAACGCCAAAAATATGATATTTTGACAAACCATATCAAATGTAAAATTTATGCACGCCTCTGGTATTGCATTCGAAATCGCGTACCGTCGTTAGTACTGAGAAATATAGTATAGTGTTAGTACGCATCGTTTTCGAATCTATCACTCGTTTGAGCGAAGGGCAAAATTTGACCACATACATATGTATGTACATTTCCCCTTGGATCGCGATTGTCGGTTTTCGTGCTAGATCTGGTTGAATATTGAAAGTTTTACGTCTTTCGGGGAATCCCCCATTTTATGTGTCGTTGAATCTCATTCATTTTTGCAAGCGTGAACAAAGCAAGTCGTAATATAAAAAATATAAGTAAAGTAAATTTTATTTGATTCGTTTAATTTTTTCTCGGTCGGTTTGACAGTTTAGCTAAGAATTTTGTGAGTTCTTAAGTACTAGTGCAGTGGTAAAGTACCGAAACAAAAAAGTGCCATTTGCCGTGATCTCTAAACTGATCATTTTGCTGTGGAAATGCATACAATAATTGCATCAAATTTGGTATTGACTCATTGGTATAAATGGGAAAGTATGCTTAAATATATACTATATATTACCATGTAATTAATAGCTTTCATTTTCTAGATATTTTAAGCCTCTGTCAAAAGCTGACAGTGGAGGTTCTAAGGACAGAAGAAAGAAAGCAAGTCAGATGTATCTTCCGCAGGCAGATATTTAAAAAGGTTTGAAGTAATGAAGTATTACTTTAACCTTGTGATTAATATTGTTACGTGTAAGCCTGGCAACCGCGCAACCGTACAACTCGATCGTTACACATAATGAAAACAACAACAACCGAAACCAATTAGAAATAAGGCGAAACAGCACGGTTGTATCTCTCTTCTTATCGAATGCTCTCCAATATACTAGAATCCTCTGCACACACCACTGAACGAAGGTCGAAATCGAAAGCTCTAAAGCTTTCGAGAAGATTCCACAACTGAACGATCATTCAAGTACAACCTAGACTGCAAGCGGCTAGTATATAAGCAGGTGAAGCGTTCAGCGGAGACACAGTAATTTTGATTACGTCGACTGCGACAGCCAGCGGGTATACGCGACCGTGTTGAGAGAGAACGAAAGTGAACGAGTCAAGCGATATATGGTATAAGCGGGCGGTACTGCCATACAGTGCGAATTATTGTGCGAATAGAATTTAAAGTGCGAATAAATAAATAATCACTTATTTTTGTTTTAACCGAATTGTGTTTTACTTGAAATCCCGGCGAACCCCTAGCTCGCAACAATATATTGAATTTTCTAGATATATTGAGCCTTTCTCAAATGTTGAAAGTGATGGTGCTACAGCTTCGGTGCAGAAACAGAAGATGGTAGTGCTAGCGATTGATGAAAAAATAGCAGCAAGAACAAGAAGTGCGTCAACATCCAAGGTAGCCAAGAAAGCTCCATCAAGTAACTTAAAAATATCGAACTTTGGAATGAAAAGGTATGTTTATAAAGAGTCATATTAACTTATTATTAATAAATTGTGTTTTCTAGACATATTCAATCTGTTTCAAATCCTGCAACTGATGATATAACAAGTTCGCCAAAGGTGGTCAAAATAGTAGACCATACGGAAAAGTTTGGAAAGAAAAAGTATGTTCATGCATAGTCTATTATCGTGTGATTAATATCTATATTGTATTTTCAAGATATTTTCAGCTGTTTTCAAATGCTGATGCAGATACTGAAAGTGAAAGTTCTGCAAATACCAAAAACGGGGAGGTTGAGCTTGTTAATGAGGAAGGCAAAGATCCCGTCAAAAGTGCATCGACGTCAAAGGTGGCCGATATACCAGATATGTCTCCTGCAGCCAGTCAAATTAAAACTAAACATGGTAAGAGAAAAAATCGTCAAGAATGGTTGACCGAATTTCCATGGCTGATGTTTCAGCGGGATTGTCCGCAATGTAAATATTGTGCTCTTCCTCTGTCTAAGTCGAAAACACATTTACTTCGTCATCAGAAATCTGCCAACCATTTCAAGAATTTAAAGGCGGCAGAAAATACACCAGACTTGCCAACTCTCCTGAAAAAACCTTTATGTGAAAATCCTTAAGTAGCCTCAGTTACAGCCGAGCTTAAATGCCTTGCTTTCATAGTGGAACATAATCTTCCAATGAGAATATTGGATCATTTACCTGGTTTCATTAGTAATGTTTGCTGTGATTCAAAGATAGCGCAAATTAAATGCGCTCGCACGAAAGGTACAAATATTCTTTGCCAGAAGGTGAAGCCATTTATTATAGAAGAGTTGTGCGCAAAGTTGCGAACGCAATTTTTTTCAATAATAATTGATGAATGCACTGACATTACAACAAAGAAGTGCTTCGTTTTGTTAGTTAGATATTTCGACAAAACACAATATATTATAGTGGATAGGTTTCTACAGTTTATCCACTTAGATGATTTCAAAGCTGAAACTATTTTTAATGGCATCGTTAATTTGTTCCATTCTTTTGATATTCCACTTGTAAACATTTGCGGATTTGCTTCCGACCATGCTAGCATAATGTTAGGCAAAAACAATAGCGTTAAGTCTAGGTTGTGTAGCATCATACCAGGCTTATTAGTAATGGGATGCACATCTCATTCATTGCATACTTGCACATCATATGCCTGTAAAAAATTACCCTACCAATTAGAAGAGTTAACTAAAAACATATACACTTTTCTTAGATTTAGTGCTAAGCGTCAATCTGAAGTAAAAAAATTTCAAGAATATCTTGACTTAAAACCTCATAAAATATTACGTGTTTGTGCAACAAGGTGGTTGTCACTATATCAAGTAGTGGTTTGCTTGGTGGAGAATTGGGAGGCATTAAAATTATATTTTACTGCATGCGTTTTCGTCGACAAAATAAAATCCGCTTAAGAGACATGGCCACAACAATCGACAAGGTTAAGACTAATGAAGATCATCTTATTTCGCTACTAAAGAACCAGACATCAATTATCGACTCTACGCTAAGTATTATTAAACGGGATGAACTCGCTGTTCAAGAGATGTTTAGAGCCAATTTAACCAACTCATCCAGAAGGTGCAGGTGCCTACCAGTGTGACCACAAGTGCTACGATGGTAGCAAAATGCTACTATTGACAATTTTTTGCTACTATGTTACTACATGACTAAATTTGCTACCCTGGCAATATTAGCCGTTAAAAACGCCAAAAATATGATATTTTGACAAACCATATCAAATGTAAAATTTATGCACGCCTCTGGTATTGCATTCGAAATCGCGTACCGTCGTTAGTACTGAGAAATATAGTATAGTGTTAGTACGCATCGTTTTCGAATCTATCACTCGTTTGAGCGAAGGGCAAAATTTGACCACATACATATGTATGTACATTTCCCCTTGGATCGCGATTGTCGGTTTTCGTGCTAGATCTGGTTGAATATTGAAAGTTTTACGTCTTTCGGGGAATCCCCCATTTTATGTGTCGTTGAATCTCATTCATTTTTGCAAGCGTGAACAAAGCAAGTCGTAATATAAAAAATATAAGTAAAGTAAATTTTATTTGATTCGTTTAATTTTTTCTCGGTCGGTTTGACAGTTTAGCTAAGAATTTTGTGAGTTCTTAAGTACTAGTGCAGTGGTAAAGTACCGAAACAAAAAAGTGCCATTTGCCGTGATCTCTAAACTGATCATTTTGCTGTGGAAATGCATACAATAATTGCATCAAATTTGGTATTGACTCATTGGTATAAATGGGAAAGTATGCTTAAATATATACTATATATTACCATGTAATTAATAGCTTTCATTTTCTAGATATTTTAAGCCTCTGTCAAAAGCTGACAGTGGAGGTTCTAAGGACAGAAGAAAGAAAGCAAGTCAGATGTATCTTCCGCAGGCAGATATTTAAAAAGGTTTGAAGTAATGAAGTATTACTTTAACCTTGTGATTAATATTGTTACGTGTAAGCCTGGCAACCGCGCAACCGTACAACTCGATCGTTACACATAATGAAAACAACAACAACCGAAACCAATTAGAAATAAGGCGAAACAGCACGGTTGTATCTCTCTTCTTATCGAATGCTCTCCAATATACTAGAATCCTCTGCACACACCACTGAACGAAGGTCGAAATCGAAAGCTCTAAAGCTTTCGAGAAGATTCCACAACTGAACGATCATTCAAGTACAACCTAGACTGCAAGCGGCTAGTATATAAGCAGGTGAAGCGTTCAGCGGAGACACAGTAATTTTGATTACGTCGACTGCGACAGCCAGCGGGTATACGCGACCGTGTTGAGAGAGAACGAAAGTGAACGAGTCAAGCGATATATGGTATAAGCGGGCGGTACTGCCATACAGTGCGAATTATTGTGCGAATAGAATTTAAAGTGCGAATAAATAAATAATCACTTATTTTTGTTTTAACCGAATTGTGTTTTACTTGAAATCCCGGCGAACCCCTAGCTCGCAACAATATATTGAATTTTCTAGATATATTGAGCCTTTCTCAAATGTTGAAAGTGATGGTGCTACAGCTTCGGTGCAGAAACAGAAGATGGTAGTGCTAGCGATTGATGAAAAAATAGCAGCAAGAACAAGAAGTGCGTCAACATCCAAGGTAGCCAAGAAAGCTCCATCAAGTAACTTAAAAATATCGAACTTTGGAATGAAAAGGTATGTTTATAAAGAGTCATATTAACTTATTATTAATAAATTGTGTTTTCTAGACATATTCAATCTGTTTCAAATCCTGCAACTGATGATATAACAAGTTCGCCAAAGGTGGTCAAAATAGTAGACCATACGGAAAAGTTTGGAAAGAAAAAGTATGTTCATGCATAGTCTATTATCGTGTGATTAATATCTATATTGTATTTTCAAGATATTTTCAGCTGTTTTCAAATGCTGATGCAGATACTGAAAGTGAAAGTTCTGCAAATACCAAAAACGGGGAGGTTGAGCTTGTTAATGAGGAAGGCAAAGATCCCGTCAAAAGTGCATCGACGTCAAAGGTGGCCGATATACCAGATATGTCTCCTGCAGCCAGTCAAATTAAAACTAAACATGGTAAGAGAAAAAATCGTCAAGAATGGTTGACCGAATTTCCATGGCTGATGTTTCAGCGGGATTGTCCGCAATGTAAATATTGTGCTCTTCCTCTGTCTAAGTCGAAAACACATTTACTTCGTCATCAGAAATCTGCCAACCATTTCAAGAATTTAAAGGCGGCAGAAAATACACCAGACTTGCCAACTCTCCTGAAAAAACCTTTATGTGAAAATCCTTAAGTAGCCTCAGTTACAGCCGAGCTTAAATGCCTTGCTTTCATAGTGGAACATAATCTTCCAATGAGAATATTGGATCATTTACCTGGTTTCATTAGTAATGTTTGCTGTGATTCAAAGATAGCGCAAATTAAATGCGCTCGCACGAAAGGTACAAATATTCTTTGCCAGAAGGTGAAGCCATTTATTATAGAAGAGTTGTGCGCAAAGTTGCGAACGCAATTTTTTTCAATAATAATTGATGAATGCACTGACATTACAACAAAGAAGTGCTTCGTTTTGTTAGTTAGATATTTCGACAAAACACAATATATTATAGTGGATAGGTTTCTACAGTTTATCCACTTAGATGATTTCAAAGCTGAAACTATTTTTAATGGCATCGTTAATTTGTTCCATTCTTTTGATATTCCACTTGTAAACATTTGCGGATTTGCTTCCGACCATGCTAGCGTAATGTTAGGCAAAAACAATAGCGTTAAGTCTAGGTTGTGTAGCATCATACCAGGCTTATTAGTAATGGGATGCACATCTCATTCATTGCATACTTGCACATCATATGCCTGTAAAAAATTACCCTACCAATTAGAAGAGTTAACTAAAAACATATACAATTTTCTTAGATTTAGTGCTAAGCGTCAATCTGAAGTAAAAAAATTTCAAGAATATCTTGACTTAAAACCTCATAAAATATTACGTGTTTGTGCAACAAGGTGGTTGTCACTATATCAAGTAGTGGTTTGCTTGGTGGAGAATTGGGAGGCATTAAAATTATATTTTACTGCATGCGTTTTCGTCGACAAAATAAAATCCGCTTAAATATGCTCGAACAGAATTCAATTAAGATTTATTTTTTGTTTTTACAATATATATTAAAAATAATAGTTGACTTGAATTTAAGTTTTCAATCTGAACGTCCAAAAATTCATGTTATGTTACGAGATGTAGGAGCTGGACTCCGAATTATTTTAAAAAATTTTCTTAGTGACAATTATGTAAATAAAACACCTCTACATTTAATTAATTCCAAAGAAAACAAATATTTTAAGGAACTCCAAGATATATATTTTGGAGCAGATACTTTAATTTTGTTCCAAAAGCTTCCTTGCGATGAGGCTACCAAATTTGCTTCAGATGCAAGAAATTTTTATATAGAGCTAGTAATTCAGATTAAGAATCGAATTAATTTAAATGATCCTATTTTGACAGCATTAAAAGTAATCGATCCAGAATATCTTCAGTCCAAGATATTTTCTGAAGTGACCAAAGATTTAAGTTTTCTTTGTGATCGATTCAATGGATTACGAACTCCAAATATTGAAGTCATATTTTCTGAAATGCGGATTTTATTGGAGTTGGATTATGTAAATAAAAACACATATGAAGACACTGTAAATTTTTGGGCAGATTTAATTAAAATTAAAAATACAACAGGAAAGTGTATGTTTAAAAATTTAGCTGAATTTTCATTTAATTTGCTTTCACTGCCTCATAGCAGTGCTGCTGCAGAGAGGTCTTTCTCATATTTAGCGGAAATGAAAAATAAAAAAAGCAATCGATTTAATTACGAAGCACTAAGTGCAAGATTACTTTATAAAGAATACATTAAGCTGGAAAAAAGTTGTTGCACGAACTTTAATGCGGTAAAAATGTCAGCTAATATTTAGAAATAGCGATTTCAAATTAATATCACAGTATTCGGTTAAATTCGCTATTTTGCATTGCTTATTACAGTAGCATACAATGTAATACAAGCTTGATTGAAATTGGATTAAGTCGTAAGACCTAGGAAAATAGATTAAAAATGTTTGCTTTATTTTTGTTTTATTATCATTATTGTATGCTAACGAATTTATTTGTAATATTTTATTTTGACATATGCCTATTTTTTATTGCAATTTTGGATTGTGCTCTATTGCATTTTTTATATTTGTTATTTCGAATTAAATATTTTTTGTACTGAATTTTGATTTTTCTAAATAAATGTTCATACTTTAAAATATTATTTTTTCTTTAAACATTTTAAATTTGTAGTGGATATACAGTGTTATGAGTAACAGATAAGCCTGTAATGACATAACTAGTTCCATTTAATGAAAAGAAGTACTAAAAAATATTTTTGCTACCCAAGCTAACATTTGCTACCCAAATTTTCTACCCTGAGAAATATCAAAACCGTCACACTGGTGCCTACAGATGAGATATATCAGCATAAGCTAATGTATCTCTTCATAACACTAGCAATGCAGATAACACTGACGACAACTAATTTGGAGAGAGTTCAGGGTTCATTACTGGATGTAGTTACTGATTCCCAACATAAACCCATTGTTGCTTTCAACTCAACAACTTCAGAGAAAGTTCATAAATGTTAAGAGTCACTTAGCACCAACGGTACGCTTCCCAGTGAAATCTGATAATACAGTACAGCTCTTCAAATTGATGTCTATGAAGACCAAAATCATCGGTACCCAGATAATCTTCGAACTGAAACTAACTCTTGTCAAACCAGAGGTTTTCGACTTATTCAAGATTCTACCGATACCGTCATTAGTCAACGATACTTTCCTTATTATCACGTCAACCGCGTCATTTTTGGCCATAAGTCGACATCGGGACGAATATTATCCATTGTTAGAGCAGGCGCTGCCGACCTGCATCATAACCGACTCTAATGACTATCTATGTGGCCAATCACATCCTTTTTATCACAAGGGAAATACTGTCAGTGGATGTGAAATTGCTTTTATCAACGACATGCCATTATCACCGCAATGCCAGCTGAAGGAAGTCAAAAACAACCCGGTCTGGATCAAGCTCACTCATTCCAATGAATGGACTTTTGCATTGAAGCACAAGATTATTATTATTATTATTTAATAATCAGGAAGACAGCTTTCGCTAATACACCTGATATCACAAAGTACAATATTACTACAATTGTTGTGCTATCCAAAACAAAAAAAAAAAAGTATTAATAAGCAAAGTAGAATATGTATACTGGGTGTAACTAGTACTGAGGTTCAAACGAAAATGGGAGATAGAGGAACTTGTCCTGAGTAGAAAATCGTTCTACACATACTCCCGTTTTTGCACCGTTAAGGAGAAAGCGCGATTTTAAGGACGAAGGATTTTCATCGTACCTGTGATCACTGTTTGATCTCTAACTTCTGCTGTACTTAGCGTAACGTAATAATTCTGGGCTCGTTGGAAAGGACACAAATTCTTCTTTCTAATTGCTATCAACTGTGTCAATCAGTGTTATACTTTTTGAATGACACAAAAATAATAAAAAATTAAAAAAAAATACAAAAAAGTCATGTTTTCTCCAAGAAGGACCTGATTAACCACCAAATTTTATTACATTTTCGGAAAGCCCATAAAATTTCACTATACGTTTGATAACAGAATTTCTTCATAGGTTGAATTGTAAAGGAGCAGGGCTAACAGTTATCAAGCACGTTCTCTTCAAGTAAATCTGGTTTGACACCCGTCATTCGCCGAAGGAGTATGATTAATAATCGTGAGGACGAAATAAAAGAGTTGAAGTATAGTTTATTACGTTTATTTAGTTTATTACGTTTACAAATAATTTTCAACGTGTCCGCCGTTGTGGAGCAAGCAAAAGTGGTATCGCCGACGAATGGCATTGGTGGGGTTCACACGCAGTAGTTGGGCTCGTAACTGATCGCAAGCTTCGGTGATACGGGAAATGAGCTGTTCTCGTGTATGAATTTCCTCTGAGTGATGCTTTTCAAATACCCCCAGACATAAAAGTCCATGGGAGTTAAGTCGGGAGATCGTGGAGGCCATGCAATGGGACCGCCACGACCAATCCATCGATCCCGAAAATTCGCGTCAAAACCACCGACGGACATTAGCACCATAATGCGCTGGCGCTCCATCGTGCTGGTACCAAAACTTGACCAGTACACGGAGTGGTATATCCTCTTTGTCTGGTAAAGTTTCCTCCAAAAATTCGGCATAATTGGTGGAATTGAGAATTGGGGGAAGAAATACCGGACCGATGAAAGTTCTGCCGATGATGCCAGCCCAAACATTCACACTGAAGCGATGTTGATGGGACGTATTTCGGCTGGTATGGGGATTTTCACGTGCCCACACATGCATATTGTGGAAATTTTGTATGCCATCGCGGGTGAATTGCGATTCGTCGGTCCAGAGAATTCTTCCGAAAAACGCTGGATGTTCGTCTGCTCGCAGTAACATGGTACGACAAAAGTCTTGCCGATGTTCACGATCACCGGCAACAGTTGTTGCACCGGTGTATTGTGATAGGGATACAGTCCTTGTCCTTGCAGAATTCGGAACACTTGCATGTGGTTGATGCCTAATCGATGGCTGATACGCCGGGTGCTTACCGTGGGGTCCCTAGCCGCGATGCGCAGTATGCGCTCCTCCGTGGCCACAGGTACCGAGTGTCGCCGTCCTGGATGTTGTGTCTCCCGCCACGGCTGCAGTGTACCTCGTTCACGAAGGTTCCGATGAATGCTGATGAACATCCGATAATGGGGGTACCGAGATCTGTCCAGATACCGTTCCCGGTAAACACTTTCGTTTCGCCTAGCATTCCCGTCGCACAACCCATACACGAAGTGCATGTCTGCCATTTCTTCCGTTGTAAAAGACCTCCTATTGCTTGCCATGTTGCTCGTAATGATGTCTATGACATTCTGTTTGCTGCTGCTTCCTCCCGATGCTTTTATCGCAGAAAAATCTACGTAGGACGAAGTCATTCCTGTTCCTTAAGGGCCCGTGAGTCCCAAACCAAAATCGAAAATTTCACCTATTTTGCTTTGATTTCATTTCGAGAGCGTAAGAAATTATTCGTGAGCATCGGAAATTTAAATTTGAACGATCACGCACGATGTACAACGATTCAACCGTCAAGCGATGCCCCTACACAGCTCTGTGTGTACGGACCTGTATGTGTGTGTGAGATGCAAAATGATGAAAAACGGAATGTAGAAAAATAGCGAAAGTATGAACGGAAAGGAGTACAATCCGATCGAAAGTTCGAAAGAAAATTCATTGACCTGATGTCTCGGGTTTTTTTAATTTTCTGTGGACGGTGAATTTCTGGACATTCGCATGACATAGTACTATGTATATTTATGTAGGCACGAGACATGTCTCCATTCATGTTTTTATAGGCAATTGTGGACTAAAATAAAATTAATTTCGTATTATTGCATATTGGGTCATTTCATCAAGAATCGCAAAATATTATGAAATTTGGGACCTTACCATCGCCGATTCTTTTGAAAATTTTTGTACTTGAAGAATTAGTGAAATTAATTTTTTTGTTTCTATCTCAATTATAAAGATTTAAAGATTTTTAAAGATTTCGCAAAAATGGTGTCCGAGTTCTCTTTGAAAATTCATATCTCTGGTAATTTTTATCATAGAATAATAAAATAGGGCTTATTTTAAAGGGGAATGTTATCGCAACATAAAAAAATACGAATAAAAATTGTCCTCCAATTTTTTTTTTACAAGGATAACGATTTTGTCCTTTATCCTTGAATATCTCAAAATCCGTAGTTTTATTTTTTAATATTTTGTATATTATATTGTTTTTCAAAACATATTAAAAAACCAAATTGGGATTTCAAGGGGATCGGGGTACAAAATATGGGTGAAGGAGTGTGGGAGCGGAGGAAAATAATGCGTCCGAAACGCAAAAAAGCCGAGATCGACACATTCTAAAATCCATATCTCCTAAACGGTTAATGTCACGAAATTAAAACTTAATGAACATCTTAGGTATACTAGGAGAATAGATCGGAAATAAATTTTTGAGTGGAGGCAGTGGCGTACGGAGGTGGGGGTTGAAAAATTTTAGATTACGATATCTCACGAACCAATTACACTAGAGAAATAAAAGTTGGTTTCTGTATAAAGGTTGACAAATAAAGTTTGTTAAAAGTAAAATTTTTTAAGGGGGTGGTGGAGGGGGGTACGAATTTTTTTTAAAAAATCACGTCTCATATCTCAAGAACGGTGTAAGATAGATGCTTAGAATTTTTACCAGAGGTAGGCCTAATAGAAGCTTAGCAGAGAAAAAAATTTCAGGTATGAGGGTGTAGAGGGTGAGGATCTCGAGAACCTATAACGACATAAAGCTGAAACTTAGTATTTAGATAGAGCTATAGTAGTAGCATGTTTTTTTATAGGGGTAGTATGGTACGGGGGTGGGGGGTGTTTTTCTTAACTATAGAACGGCCTATGCTAGAAAGTTGAAATTTGGTATGTATATGTAAATCAACTAGAAAAGTAATTCTGATTAAAAAAAAATTCAAATATTTATTGGCTTTCGGAAGTGGGGAAAAAAATGATCAGTGAAAATGGAATGCTTATATTTTTACGATTTTCGTCATATCTATTAGGTCTTCCCAAATATTGAATTCATTTTTTTGTACGGATTCTTCATATAAATACCCAGAAAGTGTTTTAAGGATTTCTTGAAATTCGACCCCCAAGGTGGTGTAAAGGGGATGTATACATTTTCACGAATTCAGCCGTATCCCTCAGGTCTGATCAGATATGGAATAACTTTTTACTTCCCCGGGTTTATTTAATAATCACCTAAAGCTCGTTTTCAGGTTTTTTTCTTTTTCAACCCCTAAGAGGGTAAAAACGGGTTGAGCACTTTTTCACGAATTCCGTCATATCTCTTAGGAGTGATAAGACATCGGGTTGGTTTATACTTCCTCGTGCTTTCTTTATATATATCTAAAAACCCATTTCAGGATTTTTGGATATTCAACCCCAAAGTGGGTGCAAGGATTTTGCATATGTTTTCACAAATTCTTACATATTTCTAAGTTCTAATGAGATATCGAATTTATTTTTACTTCCTAAGGCTTCCTACATAATCGTCAAAAAGTTGATTTCAGGATGTTTGTTATTCAACTCCAATAGGACGTATGGCTTTCGACATATTTCTCAGGATTGATGAGATATTAGATTGGTTAGTACTTCCACAGACTTTTTATATAATCGCCTAAAAACGCAGTTCCGATTTCATGTAATGGCCCAAAACCAAATCACGAAAAACCTTCTAATGGCGTAACAACTGATATTATACTAGGACTAGACCTCGTCCCGGAGTATGACCCAATTATGTAATTCATATGTTATATGAGGCAGCGGCGTAAGTATTCCAGCGCGACCCCATTCTAACCGCTTCCCGAACTTTGTTTAGCTTTTCAGTCACATAGTAACCTACACCGCATCTCAGAATTAAACTCATTCCGAACTTCAACCCAAAAAATAATAAAGTTGCGCCCAGACTGTTGGCAGATTTTTTTTTCTTTTTTCGATTTACTTTTTGCCCTGTTTGCCACCTAGAAAGAAGAAAAGCTAAAAATCACTTTTCATTCTGAGCAGGCGAATAGACATTATGCCGATTACACACACACACCTTGCCATGTAGTTACTATGCCTTCGAATCGTGTGCTGCAGGCTTGCAGGGTGGGGAACATCGTAACCTTTTTACTCTCAGCGAATGAAACATAAAAACAAACCTGCCGAAAAAAAATGCTATATAGCCACACGTCCGTTCAGCTCGACCTCTGCGAGTGGTCTGAATGGAAAATTTGATTGAAAAATGTAGTTTGAAAAATCGTTGCAAAAACAATGTTATACTAACTTTTTTGAAGCTTTTTGAATTTAAGTTGCTTTAGAACGCTTTGATAAAGTAACAGAAGAAAAAACACAATATTAAAAAAATTCGGTTTTCATAGAAAATTTTAATAATAAAAAAACAAAATTTTTTTTTAAAAATCAGAGTTTTCAAAATGTATTATTTCCAAGCATAAGTCAAAATCGAAAATTCCAATTCCAAAAAAAATAGATTGAATCGTTCCTAATTGAGTGAAAACAAAAATAATGAAAATCACTTCAGAAATGTTTCCAAAATCGCAATTACCAAATGTGTGTTTTCAATAATTTCGAAAACTTACTCGACGTAATCGCTTATAATTATACTCTAGATGAAATCATATAGAGTATTATAAGTTTAATCCAGCCCAAAAGTTTGTAACGCATAGAACCAAGCCTCGGACGAAAAAAAGTTATATATTATTTTTTGTTTACTTGTGGCCAAAAACCTCAAATCCGCTTGACGTCCGTCCGTCCGTCCGTCCGCCCGTCTGTCCGTGAACACGATAACTTAAGAACGCCTTCACCTAGGATCTTGAAATTTTGAATCTGGATGTTTGGTTGAATTTGTAAGGCTAAGTTCGTTAACGGGCAAAATCGTTCTACTCCTTCGGGTAGCTGCCATACAAAATGTCCTTAAAACACGTGTTCAAGAATATAGGTCGACAACTTCAGAAGGGTTTAAGCTACGACATTGAAATTTTGTATGTGTTATTTTTTCAATAGTTGGAGTTAAATATATGATTATGAAGAAAATCCTGTCAGTCCTTCGTGTAGCTGCCATACAAATATCCTGCCAAAATGTATTCACTTAATTTATGAAACTCACTATAACTCAAGTAATCTTTTAGCTACGAATTCGGAATTTTGTACAAATCGGTTTTGAGTGATAAGAAAGTTCGACTTTACTAGTCAGCGAAATCCTTTTACTCCTTCGGGTAGCTGCCATACAAAATGTTCTTAAAACACGTGTTTAAGAATATTGGTCGATAACTTCAGAAGGTTTTAAGCTACGTCTTTGAAATTTTGTATGTGTTATTTTTCCAATAGTTGGAGCTAAATATATGATTATGAAGAAAATCCTAATAGTCCTTCGTGTAGCTGCCATACAAATATCCTGTCAAAACGTCCTCACTTAATTTACGGAACTTAATATAAATCAAGTAATCTTTTAGCTATGTATTGGAAATTTTGTACAAATTAGTTTTGAGTAAAAAGGAAGTTCAAGTTTACTAATCAGCGAAATCCTTTTACTCCTTCTGGTAGCTGCCATACAAAATGTCCTTAAGACACGTGTTTAACAATATTTTTCGATAACTTTTGAACGCTTCAAGCTACGAATTTGAAATTTTGTACACGTTCATTTTTGAATGGTTCCAAGGAAAAGGATAAATATGTAAGAAATCGAGTGAGTCCTTCCTGCACCTCCCATGTGAAAGTCCTTCAAAAAGGCCTTTTTTTTCGATGACTTACCCAGTTTAAGATATGAAATTAAACACTGAATATTGTCTTTTAGTTTTGAGTAGCAATCTAATGGCAGTCCTTAATAAAGGACATACAACATCCACACACGTCACAACATCCCCAACTACAATATAAATCGGAGTTCAGTATTCATCTAGAGTATTATACGATTGGCTTGCAGCCGATCGTGACTGCAGTATGTTTTTTCTTATGATCGAAATTTCAAAAAACAATAATCAACAGAAACTTTAAAACATATTGCTAATTATATTTGTCTAAGCAAAAAAGACCTATCTTTTGCTGCTTTGGAGATTTCGCGAATCCCGTTTGCCTTATTTTCAACAAAAATGCTGTTTTGGTATACACGGGGCCTTAAGGGAGCGGGTAAACTCCACGCCCTACTTAAATGGATATTACTTAATTAACTTAAATGGATGTTAGTTAATTTACTTAAATGGACGCTATCTAATTAGTTGTCATATTTTTACTTACCTGTAACATAATTTCCACACATAAGAGCAATACGTGTGTTGTTAACATGGTTGCTCATTACTGCATCTGTTTTGCGGTAAATTCTATGTTTAGCAGTATTACCAACATGTGCAGGGAACTCACTTGTTGTTGCAAATATGAAGAAATTCTGTTATCAAACGTATAGTGAAATTTTATGGGCTTTCCGAATATGTAATAAAATTTGGTGGTTAATCAGGTCCTTCTTGGAGAAAACAGGACTTTTCTGTTTTTTTTTTAATTTTTTATTATTTTTGTGTCATTTAAATGAATTTTTCTCAAAAAGTATAACACTGATTGACACAGTTGATAGCAATTAGAAAGAAGAATTTGTGTCCTTTCCAACGAGCCCAGAATTATTACGTTACGCTAAGTACAGCAGAAGTTAGAGATCAAACAGTGATCACATGTACGATGAAAATCCTTCGTCCTTAAAATCGCGCTATCTCCTTAACGGTAGTATGTGTAGAACGATTTTCTACTCAGGACAAGTTTCTCTATCTCCCATTTTCGTTTGAACCTCAGTACTAGTTACACCCTGTATAACTAAAATTAGTGCAAGAGTAGAAATATCTAAATTAATAACGAAGAAAACTAAGTTTAAATTGAACAAAATGAAAGAAAAATCAAATCTAAATTGAATAAAATAAAGAAATAAAATTATGAGTACAAAATAAAAGTTAATTCAGCCAAAATTGAAATGTCTATCTACTTTGATTTTAAAATCCAACACTGAAGTAGCGCCAATAACGTCCACGTGAAGAGAATTCCAGCCATCAACTACTCTGTTCGGTAGAAAGTTCCGAAAAGGGTTCGTGCTCGTGCTCACTATACATTTGCTCAGTTTGTCGATATGTCCTCTAAGGTGAGGATTCCAGTTGCGCGTGAACATTTAAAATTTTGAAGGTCTCTATAAGGTCACCTCTCATCCGCCGTTGCTCTAAAGTTGGAAGTCGTAAGCGTGCCAGCCTGTCTGTATAAGATAGGTTTTTCAGTTCTTGTGGAAGCTTCGTTGCACGACGCTGTACTTTCTGCAGTAAGTCAATATCCTTACGAAAGTAGGGGCTCCAGATTTGGAATCCGAACTCGAGAAGAGGCCTTACGTAGGTTTTGTAAATTTTAATGAAAAAAATTTTGTTGGTGGATATTAATTATGTACCGTTGAGAGTATACGTGGTCCGGCGATTATTTGGTCCGACATGCAAAACTGAACACTTTGCTTTGTTTAGCGATATACACCATTTTTGCGACCATTCATATATCTTGTCCAAGTCACCCTGCAGAGTAAAATTTCCGAGCAGCGGATTCCCAAAAAGTTTCGTATCATCAGCGAACAAGCATGAGCTGGATGCTAGGATGTTAGGTATTTCAGCGGTATAAATTATAAAAAGAAGTGGCCCTAAAACTGATCCTTGAGGAACACCACTAAGTACTTCATACGAACTTGAAAATATCGATCTGTGATGAATTCCTTAATCCAATCCAAAAGGTGTCCACGGATACCATAGTGGTCAAGCTTAAATAGGAGTCTTTTGAAGGGAACTCTGTCGAATGCCTTTTCAAAATCTAAGTAAACTACATCAGTTGGTTGTTTTCCATCAAAGCGCCGCCCAATCATTCATAAATGTAAAAAGATTCGATACTACTGATCTTCCAGAACAAAAGCCGTGTTGACAGTCAGATATAATGTTACCGTCGCTGATATAGTTCCGAACCTCTTGGGCGATTATTCTTTCCATTGTCTTACATACGACAGATGTGAGCGATATTGGACGGTAGTTGGCACAAACCATCTTATCACCTTTTTTGAAAATTGGAGTAACCTTGGCAGTAACCTCCAGTCGCTTGGCAATCCTCCAGTCGCTTGGTAAAACTCCGGACAAGAACGACTTTTGCATTATCGCGGTGACACTACAAGCAAGAACATTAGAGCATCTTTTCAATATGATTGGAGGTATTTCATCTGGACCGGCAGCTGAATTCTCATTTAGGTTTGCCAATGATTTTCGTACTAGTTCCTCGTTGAATTCAATAGTCTCCAGCGTATGTGTCGTGCGTGCGATTGCTTCAATTGCGGGCATTTTTCCTTCCGGTTCATCCACGTATGTTGTCTTAAAGTAAGATGCAAATTCATCGGCGATTTCTTGAGGATACGTAATTAGTTCATCTGAATGCATCGAGCGCAAAGTAGTTGGAGTGGTTACACGAGATGATATTTGTTTCCGCATATAGTTGTAGAAAGCTTTGCACCACTGAATGCGATTTTAACTTCATAGTCCCTTCTGGCTTGTTTCCTAGCTTCATTTATTTTATTGTTGAGATTCATATATTTCTTGTAATCTGTTTCATTATGTGTTTTCCTGTATTTACACCAAAGCAAAGCGACTTCTCCTTAATCAGTTTAAGCAATGGCGGAGTTATCCATGGTTTCTATAGTTCCAACGATACCGATTCTGTGTTTGAATATTCGATGCAGCCTGAAATTGCATGTTACATAATAACACAACATGGTCACTTTTTCCTACTGGTGGCAAATAGTCTATCCCAGATATCAATTCGGTGTCGTTTGTTAATACTAGGTCCAGTAGCGAGGGTGTGTTGCCATCCCGATATCTGGTTGGCTCTCGAACTAGTTGGTGCAAGTTACTGTTATTAAACATAGTCTCAAACTCTTGACTAGGATTATTCCCCGTGCTTAATATAGTAATAGGCCACTGTATATGCGGGTGGTTAAAATCTCCTACTAGTATTAAAGGCTCTTTGAGTTGAGAATACATTTTTATAAATTCATTTAGGGCATTGCTTTCATCTCTTTCTGTCTTTGGTGGCCGATATACGCATCCCACGATAAAGTTGAAACAACCGACAGTTACATTGTAAAACAAAAAGTAAATTTGCGGTGTCGAGCTCGCTAATAAAGTCTTAAATGATATTGGCATCTCATTAATTTGATCGGCAAAGTATATTGCAACCCCTGTACCTTGTTGGCGATCGCGGTCTTTTCTGCATAGTGTGTAGTTGGGTATATTAATCGTAAGGTCAGTTATCCTAGGATTGAGCCAAGTTTCCGTTATGGCTATTATATAGATTTGTTAACTTCTACCAGAAATAGATCGAATTTCGATATCAGTGATGATATGTTAGTATAAAATAACGTTAAGTTTATGAGTGTAGTAGTGTTTGGTTTTATGGCAGATTGAATTAGTTTTTTTTTCCAGTGGCACGATTTTCGGACAGCCTTTGACATATCGTATTGTTATCCCTCTTTCACCTGCATCTATTCGGTTAGACAATTCCGAACGCAAGCTTACTAAAACTTCCCGCTGCATCGGGGTTTGATCTGCTTTCATAGAAATGGATGTGCCAACCTTTTCCTTGTTCTTCAAAACTTGGCGCGCATAAGTTGTCGGGGACAGTATCAACTCTATTGGTCGCGGTCTGTTCGCGCTCACATCATGCTTGCCCAATCGAATTACCTTAAAAGTAGTTTCAGCATTCGCTGTTGTATCGTTTAGGATTTTTTGCATTCGTTAGCATCATGCTGGATTCGAGTACCAATTTCCAACGATGTTGACTCTGAGACACCATACACGTTTACATTTTTTTCTCGTTCTTTTCGCTCTCGTAATTCAAAAAGCAGGGGTGGAATCATGAATCTCGAAACGAGCTTTGTTTTCGATTTTCGAGCTGATTTGCTACTACCAATCTCGTTTCGACGTGTGATGTGCTCGAAGTAAACAAATCGTACCAGTTTCGAGTTGAATTAGGTACTACCAATCTCGAATTTGCTTTGTTTGACAACTCGAAACAATTAAATTTTGGTCGTCAAGTGTATAGCATTCGAATTACACAAATTTTTTTTTAAATGTAAGTATATTATTATAAATTTGAAAGGTGTGGGTTCGTGTATGTGTTTATTTTAATAGGGCTACCGGTGATTTAAAAATATCACAAAGCGTGAACCGGGAACAAATTAAAATTTTAACTGATTTTATGACGAACTATTCAGATTTAGCCAAAGGTATTTTAAAAGCTTTAAATTTAAAAAATGTAGTCCATGATTTATGGAATTCATTGTCTACTGAGCTCAACGAAAACGGACCACCAGTAAGAAAAACTCATGAATGGAAAAAGGTAACCGATGTCAAGCCGTATGCATATCCTCTTATTGTTGATATATAAATTTAGGTCTGGGCTGACTATAAGTATAAAGTTAAAAACAAGTTGCGCTTCAATAGAGCGCATAAGTGGAAAACCGATGGCGGACCTTATATGGAAAAGTCGCTCGATGCTTTTGAGCTAAGTGTTGTAGAGCCTGCTGGCTTGGAAGTTGCTGTAGAAGGAATATCATCACGGAAATCATACGGCGTTTCAACTACAATTTATGAAAAGCCTTCTATTTCTAATCAAAATGACACCAGGCAAGAAGCATTGAGCGAAAATCTTGATGAAATATCTCAAGCTGATTCCGAAATGGTACCAACCACAAGCAACGCTGGTGGGAAGTCAACCAAAGCAACGAAAGATAATTTAAGAAAAATGTATATTTCGAAGTTAGAAGAAGGAAATGTGATAATGGCAAACATTTTGCAAGAAAAGAAAGAGGAGAATGAAATAAGAGGAAAAGATGTGAAACTTGGAGGAAAAAAAATATTACCTCAAAAAAGAAAACATAAAAGAGAAGAAAAAATATCGCGCAGAATCGTTAAGATTGAAGAAAATGTTACTTGAGGCTAAAATTGAAGAGAATCGATTGAAGCAGCTGAAATTGGACATGAGAAGATGATGTAAGACTTAAATTGAGGAGAAAAGACTAGAATTTGATTCATATATTGTTTTTGTTTTTACTTTACTATTTTTTCGGTTTGCAATATGGTCAATACGAAATGAAACATGACCACTGGAATGTGATTTTTTTTTATTATTCAATGTTTATATTCAATAAAGAATTTTTTATTTCATTACGTGTCCTTTCAGCTATTCTTTTAAGATTCCTATCCGAAGTTTCCTCGCAAATACAATTCAGATGAGTTGAATCCAACATTAAAGTGCAGGCAAATGTTGTGCAAAGCTGCACTTACACTTATAACGGAGGATGCTTTTTCTGGTGAATACCTCATTCTTCTTTCATCTTGTAGACATCGCCATTGCTCTTTTAATAAACCTTTCGTTTTCTCAACCAAGCTTCTAGCCTTGGAGTGAACTGTGTTGAAAAGAGTTTCTCCATTTTCGCTATTTGGCATACGATACGGTGACAGTAACCAGGGTGCCAAGGCATAACCACTATCACCCACGATTACGATATGCACTAGAATAAATATTGCAAAAAGTTCACTTGACATTACCTAATAGCCACGAGCTTTTATCTCCAGAGTTGAATATATTCTCGAAAAACAATGTTTCTTCACTCAACCCTCAAACAAAGCAATCGTGGGATGCACCTCCATAGCACGCATTTATTGCTAAAATGCGATATGAATGATCGCATATCTGGAAAAATTATAACGTACATGGACAATAGAAGCTCACATTAAATTATTAAATTAACTTACAATCATAACATTTATACTGTGTGTCCCCTTTCTATTGAAATACATATGCTCATTATTTTTTGATTTTAAAATGAGAACATGGGAACCATCTATGAAACCTACTACGCCAGGTAAATTGTATTTTGCAAAAATATACTGCTTCATTCGGTGGAAATTTTGTGGATCTAGCTTTATCCAATTTTTGCACAAGTCTGTCTCCAGAGTGGAAATAACCTCAGCAACAACTTTTGAGACAGTTGATTGTGCCATCCCAAGTAAAAAATTGCTCCCAACTCCTACTTGATACGACCCGGACCCTAAGAAGTTTAGCGTAGCGGCCAATCTTAAAATAGGTGGAATGTCTGTACCTCGTGAGCCACAAGGCATGGTACTACCGTCTAAAACAAATTTGAAAGCCGCTTTGCTAAGTTGCAAACAGTTTGCGAAAACTAGAAAAAAAATTTATCAGTGCTACGTTAACAAAAAAAAACAATACTCATTTTCTGCCAGACACAGAGGGTTACTTCCATCTCTTAATGCACGACGCTTTATCCTCATACGAGGCACTTCATCATCATCGCTACTACTGCTGTCTAAGAAAAACATTTTGAAAATAACCGATGCAACCAAATTGAAATTAATGAGTCAACTGTCTGTCAGATATCATCCTACAGAAATATTCTAGTACTTTCCTGTTTAATAATCTTGGCCATACGTCTTTTAAACTAGCCCCGAGATTCGTGCTGCCAAAATGAACTCGAAACGAGTTTAACTAGACTCGAAATGAGTCTCGTTTCGAGATTCATGATTCCACCCCTGGTTTGGATGTATCCATATTGCATTTAGAACACAGATTAGTATCAACATTGTAGCCACGTGTCGACAATGATGATGACAGGATCAGGAATTCTGAAAATGGAACCTCAGTGCTCCATAAAAAATGATCTGATTACAATTAATGGACGTCAGTTATACTATTGGAACTATTGGAACATCCTACACGAAAATAGGAACCCCTATCGATTATTACGCTTTAAAATTCGCGTTAGCGGTCTTAATACCGCAATCAAAACCCCTTGCACCAAAAGGGGACGAACGGGTCCTTTCCGGCCAACCCAGAGATGGGTCGTGGGCGCCAGTGGTTCTTACTTTAGGAACCCGTCCTCCAAGATCTTCCCCGACCGAACCACGAGTTCGGGGAAAATTAATAATAAACTAATTTAAAGGAAAACAAAGACACTATTCACCCGGAGAAGAGGCTGAAACACGTCACAACACGGAAAAATAATACAATTGGCATAAAATAAAAACAAAGAAAATGAAATTTAATACTCTTCAATATGATCTAATCATTGATTGTTACCTGTTCTTTCTACGAATTCTCCTGAGTATAACTTACAAACTAGCCTAGCTAACCTTAACTTAGGGCGCCTCTGGTGCGGTGTCCCACGACGAAAATTCAAATATTTCCTCGTTTTTTTTGCACGACTTTCCTTTGTTCTGTTGGCGAAGACCTCGTTTGCCGCACAACTCTCCTTTTGTTCTCTGGCGAAAACCTCGACCGTATATCGCCGACTTCCGATGCAAGCCTTTTTTACACTTTTTCTCTGACCGTATATCCGACTTCCGATGCAATCCTTTCGTAGACTTTCTTATACTTATACTTTCTTATACTTTTACTCCGACCGTACTTTCTCGTTCACTGACGTTCACGTACCCAACTCACTTGACTAAAAAGCCGTTTTCGGGTGCTGCACTTACCTCGAAACCTCGGGTCAGCTTTAGAATCGGTAAATCCCCGTTTTCCTGGGTCAACGAGTGCTTACTCCAGGTCGTTTACTTAAATCTAATAACTTTCTCTTCTTCGTTAGCTTTTGCTCCCGATTGATTCGGGGTCCACTTTAGGTTCTCGACCCGACTTTTTAGCATGGACCCAAACCTTGCTGACCTGTCTTATCGACTTGTAATTCTCGCAGTATAAGTTCGCCATGTTTGCACTTAGCGATGTGATTGGTCCTCAGTGATGTGATCTGTCCTAAGTGATGTGATTGGTCCTCAGTGATGTGATCTGTTCTAAGTGATGTGATTGGTCCTCAGTGATGCGCTTCGTGATTCGATGTTGCGTGTTGTGTTAATTTCCAAATGTGGTTCAATCTAATCTCACTAATTCATACTAATTCATTTTTCCTATTCCGATTCCTAATACCTAACTATAACTAACTAATGTTCCCTAAACCTAATTAATTCATCTTTCCGCCTCTTCTCCGTGTCTGCTGCAAATTATATTAATATTTCTTCACTGGCTTACTTGAGGTGCCACTGTCGACTGTGGAGCCGTGCATAAGCGTCCCCAGCGCATCGGGTTTCATTACCAAAAAATGTAACTTTATTCATCATTTGATTCTTTCCTTTTATTTCTATTAACAACGAAACTCACGATTGTTCTCTCTTGCCTTCCAGAAGAATGCTCATTACGAGTTAACCTCGTAATATTCTTCCCTTACGAGGAAAAGAATTTTACGAAATTCTTATGGGTCGAGTTGGGTTGCAGGGATTCGGATCAAGAGTAAGATTAGGTGACTATTTTCATTGTAAATGAAAGTAAAATATAAATAATTTTAAAAAAATTGAAGGTCGCACTGTAGGGTCATATCGACGTATCTCGCTCACGTTTCCTTTTGAGCTCCTACGTAGGGTTTCAAGTCTTTAGTATGCCACACACCACCGCGCTTCCCCCCCTCGCACTCCAACTCGTAGGTCCATGGCGATACTCGTCTTCGTACTACAAACGGCCCAATATACTTAGGTGCTAGGTTCGCGGAGAAATATTTGGTAGCATCTGATAGGACATAGTTTTTCCTCCAAACGCGATCATTCGGATAGTAACTCGTGTCCCGTCGTCGAAGGTCATATCGATTTTTGGTTTGACGTGTAGCGTGTTCAAAACGCTTCTTAATATCCTCACGCACGCTCTCCAGAGCTTTGGCTCGCTCCAAAGGATTCTGGCAGGTTATCGAAACTTCGTCCGGTCTCTCTCGAAGGTCTATCCCCACGGTCATATCTCTTCCAAAATTCACGAAGTATGGAGATACCTGCATTACTTCGTGCTTAGCGGTTCGCAGTGCGCACGCAATCTTAGGAAGGTGTTCGTCCCACTTCCGGTGATTTTCGGCAACATATGCTCTCAACATAGTCTTGACAGATTGGTTGATCCGCTCTGCCGGGTTCGCTTGAGGGTGGTAAAAAGCCGTGAATTTAATTTGCGTTCCATACGACTCTACCATACCCTGAAACTCCTTCGATCGGAACTGAACGCCATTGTCGCAGACCAACCATTTTGGAACACCGAAAAGCAGAAATACTTCGTTTTCCAATGCCCGCGTTACCGCGGTTGCTGTAGCCGCCCTCAACGGAAATAGAAGCGGAAACTTCGAAGAGTAGTCCATAACTGTGAGGATGAACGTAAAGCCTCGCGTTGAGCGTGGAAGGGGTCCTACCAGATCCACACACACCATCTCCCATGGTTGTTTTGCCTCTCCACTCCTCGAAGCCATCAACCCCGATGGTAATCTGCGCTCAGGTTTAACTGCTTGGCAAGTCTTACATACTTGAACATACTTCTTTATGTCCCCCTGCATTTTCGACCAATTAAAATCGCGCGAGACCCGGTCCACCGTGCCTTTCACGCCGCTATGACCCGACTTTGGGTCGTCGTGGCATCGTCGCAGGATTTCCCTTCGTTCCCCCTTCGCTGGAACTCTCTTCCATGCGGTCTCGTCTTCGAGTGCCGGATACCGCGGTGAGACGTGCTTCCACAGTACTCCTCCCTCTACTCGCCACGACGGATACTTAACAGATTGATTCTGTACCTTGTCCAGCATATTGTTGTACCACCGATCGGACTGTGCGATTACAACCAACGACTCCACCAATGGCACAGACCTTGACAGAGCATCCGGAACAAGGTGCTCCTTACCTTTCCGGTGTATGATTTCGTAATCATATTGTTGTAGCCGAACAGCCCAACGCGCTAGTCTACCTGTAGGATCCTTTAAGTTATTCAACCAGATCAGAGAATGGTGATCCGTTATCACGGTAAACCGCGTCCCCTCAATATAAGGCCTTAACATCTCCACGGCCCAAAGGACAGCTAAACACTCCTTCTCCGTAGTTGAGAATTTGCGCTCAGACTTCGTCAGTGAACGGCTCAGGTAACAAATCACCTTCTCTCCGTCTGACTGGTCTTGCGTTAGAACAGCCCCTAAGCCAAAATCGGAAGCATCGGTTTGAATTGTGAAGGATAGCTCGGAATCTGGGCACGTTAGGATTGGTGCCGTGGATAGTTTCACCTTCGCTTGCAAAAACGCCCTATCGCACTCTGTGTCCCAAACAAACTTAGAACCCTTCCTCAAAAGCGAGGTTAACGCAGACGAGAAATTAGGTATGAATCGCCTATACCACGACACCATACCCAGAAACTGTCTCACTTCCTTCACATTTTTCGGTGCACCGAATCGTACCAAGCTCTCCACTTTTTCTGGGTCCACATGTAGACCATGTTCATCGACCACATACCCCAGGTAATGTAATTCCGCTCTGCAGAACTCGCACTTCTCCTTCGACACTCTTAGTCCTGCCTCCCTAAGTCGTCGGAACACTTCTCGCAGAATCTCTACGTGTTTCTTGAAGGTTTGTGTTACCAAGACTATATCGTCGAGGTACACAAAAACATAAGGTTCCAAATCGGCTCCCAGAACTTGGTCGATCAATCTCTGCCACGTCGCTGGAGCATTCTGCAACCCGAATGGCATCCGGTTAAACTCGAACAACCCCCTATTTGGCACCGTAAAAGCCGTGCAGGGCTTCGATTCCTCCGCCATAGGAACCTGCCAGTATGCCGATTTAATGTCTAACGAAGACAAAAATTTAGCATCGCGAAGCTTATCCAAAGTCGCTGAGACGTAAGGAATTGGATAAGCATCACGTTCCGACACTCTATTCAACTTCCGAAAATCAACACAAAATCGCCAAAAGCCATCTTTTTTCTTTACCATTAGTATGGGTGATGACCACGGGCTCTTTGATGGTCGTACTATTCCTAAATCCAGCATATCATTAAGCTCATTATCAACCGGCTTCTGTCTTGCCAGAGACAGAGGGTAATAGCGTTGCTTAATAGGAGCCGCAGACGTAGTTATGACATACTCAACCAATGTCGTCCTGCCAATACCATCCCCCATCCTACTAAACTCTTCCCCCAACAGCGCATCCAATTCCACCGCTTCTTCCTTATTCAATTTGGATTTTGGGTGAAGAAATTCTACCACCGCCAACTCCATCCTTTCCGAGAAATCGAAAAGCTCTCGCTTCAAATCCAGCACTATACCGAATTCACACCACAAATCCACCCCCAAAATTACAGTGTGTGGTAATTGTTGTACTACTAGACTTTCCAACCACCGTGTTCGTCCATCTACCAGGAAAGGCACACAAATTATCCCATCCACCTGACACGCATCATTATTTGCCATACGAATTTCGCGTGCTGACGTCTCCCTTAATTCGACACCCATTTCGCGAAGAATCTTCCATCCCGCTCCACCCCAAATGGTTCTCGACGCCCCCGAATCCAACAACCCTACGAATTCTTTGCCGAAAACCTAAAACTTAATGTGTGGCCGAATATCACCCACTACTGGGGCCAAAGCAACGTCAACATAATCGGGTTTTTCTGCCTTCCAGTCAGTACTCCTTAGCCCGCTTCCTAGGGAGCACTCGGTTCGTTTCCCGACTTGGACGTTGGAGTACTTCCCCGACTACTACTCGCCTCCGGATTGCACACCGTGCAATTCGAACGATACACTCCTACCTTACCGCAACCGAAACAACGACGAGGTTCGCTACACTCACTGGCTATATGACCAGGTCTTTTGCAGTTGTAACACGTCACAGTGCGTTTACGGTCTTGTTCCCTCGATTGTGTATTGACACTATCTCGCCATTCGTTTGGCCTATTATTGTTGATCGCGGAAACATAAGCCATATCTGGCTCTAGCAAATTTGACCGCTTGGTGGGTGGTGGTATGAAGTTTTCCACTGATGGTCTCGTGGAATCTAACGTACGACCTAGACTCACTCTCCTGAACCGATTTTACACTCGTCAGACCTAGCTGCGTCTAGTAAAATGGTGAAATATTCCTACGCAAAATTTTTACTTTTTCCACCTCGGTAGGAGTAACCGATAGACGTCTGAACAAACTTTCCATAATAGCAGTGAACATAGTGTGTTCGGCTCACCTGAGAACTTAATGTTCCATTTATACACGGCCACATTCCCAGCATCTGCTAAATTTGGACCCATTTTCACATTTGTTGTAGGCGTTGTTCCTCCTCTTCATCCAAAAACTTATGACCGGATTTTTCTAGTAAATTCCCCAACTGAATTAATAAGGCTGCTTTTATAAATTTCTTTTCACCTATTTCTTCCTCGGATGGTTGGCCATATTCTAGTCGCCTCAAACACCAATTTAACTTCGCCGACAGTCTTTTAAACTCCCCACTGGACTCATCTCCCTCAAAGCTTACCAGCAGTGCCTCGAGTTCCTTCGATTTAGCCTGGAGGGCTACGATATCTTCGGAAGATTCGAAAGGATCAACCTCTAATAAAGAGGACTCTTGGGTAGAGTCTTCTAGATGCATGGCCATTCTAAGTGCCTTGCGCATAGGGTCCACTTTATCCGCTGCTAACCCTCTTATAGACAGCTCATATATTAACTCATCCTGGCTGAGATGGTTTATTGCGCTCTTCGCCATTCTTGCAAACTCTACACTAAATACCGGCCAAGAAAGAACAATCGCACCAAGAGAAAGAAAAACAAATCCCAAATTCACACTTAACGTAATCTCCGAATTCCTAATTATCTTCGGATGCACTAGCTACCTCACTCAACTATTTATTTTGCACCTCCACAATCAACAGTAAATTTCACGTTGGGCGCCAATTATTACGGCTTAAAATTCGCGTTAGCGGTCTTAATACCGCAATCAAAACCCCTTGCTCCAAAAGGGGACGAACGGGTCCTTTCCGGCCAACCCAGAGATGGGTCGTGGGCGCCAGTGGTTCTTACTTTAGGAACCCGTCCTCCAAGATCTTCCCCGACCGAACCACGAGTTCGGGGAAAATTAATAATAAACTAATTTAAAGGAAAACAAAGACACTATTCACCCGGAGAAGAGGCTGAAACACATCACAACACGGAAAAATAATACAATTGGCATAAAATAAAAACAAAGAAAATGAAATTTAATACTCTTCAATATGATGATTCGGGGTCCACTTTAGGTTCTCGACCCGATTTTTTAGCATGGACCCAAACCTTGCTGACCTGTCTTATCGACTTGTAATTCTCGCAGTATAAGTCAGCCATGTTTGCACTTAGCAATGTGATTGGTCCTCAGTGATGTGATCTGTCCTAAGTGATGTGATTGGTCCTCAGTGATGTGATTTGTTCTAAGTGATGTGATTGGTCCTCAGTGATGCGCTTCGTGATTCGATGTTGCGTGTTGTGTGTTAATTTCCAAATGTGGTTCAATCTAATCTCACTAATTCATACTAATTCATTTTTCCTATTTCGATTCCTAATACCTAACTATAACTAACTAATGTTCCCTAAACCTAATTAATTCATCTTTCCGCCTCTTCTCCGTGTCTGCTGCAAATTATATTAATATTTCTTCACTGGCTTACTTGAGGTGCTACTGTCGACTGTGGAGCCGTGCATATGAAGCGTCCCCAGCGCATCGGGTTTCATTACCAAAAAAGGTAACTTTATTCATCATTTGATTCTTTCCTTTTATTTCTATTAACAACGAAACTCACGATTGTTCTCTCTTGCCTTTCAGAAGAATGCTCATTACGAGTTAACCTCGTAATACGATGCTACACTACCTACCACCGAGCTCAACAAGTTAGCCATACCATCGTATCAACTGCCACTAGACGACATCTATCAGTTGAAGGAGGAAATTAATGCTCAGGATTTGGAGCTACCAAATAAAATTAACGTTCATGATATCCATCATTACGATGCGGCCAACGCGGAGGAGGATGTTAAGATTTACTCCAAGGTGCCATCACCGCACATTCCTTCTGGATCATATTACGACCAGGCGAGTCGCCAGCCGGTACGCTACCAAATTCAAATTGTAGCGCGTATGCATCTTGCAGACACTACAGGTGTCACGTCATCAATTTTACCTTATCATTTCATGCACTTCATGCACTTGTTGTTTTTTATATCAATTTCATTTGTATAATTTTGATTTCTTATACCTCTTATGTACTTCATGTATTTGTTTGGTCTTATATATGTTTTGCTTTGCTTGCAAATTATGATGCACTTCATGCGCGCCATTTGTTTTGTTTTGTTTTCAGCCGACGCCGCATCGGCACCTTTAACGATTCAAGGATTATTGGAGGAAAGTACACAATCCAGGTTAAGTACCTGGATTACGAGATCAGCCAGTAAGCCAGGTGATACATTTGTTCCATAAAATCTGTAACGATCCAAGAATCGTTGCAGAGTAGTTCAGGTTCAGTATCTGAATTATTTTCCAACCCGCTAAGGCAAAAGAGCCTTCGTGTAAACAAGTTTCCTAAGCAACAAAAATTTCAAATCACTGATTCTTTTTCAGTTTGACCACAATAACTATATCTATGTGTGCCAAAAATTTACGATTTGAAGGGTACATCAGGCTAGGTTCAGAAGGGTTTGCAGTTGCAGTACCACTGCATATTAGAGAGATCTCTTTTAGTTCATTCAAATTTGATCCAAAACTACTTCTAGATACTGAGCTTCCTTATGAAGAGAGAAATTCTTCACAAGGGAATCGGTTGGCTATAAAATTTTTTTTTCAAGTATCGGTATCTGTCGCCAGCCAGACTTTGACAACCGTAGACTTTATAGGTCTGTTCTTTTTGTCGGTGTAGTGTACTCAGTGTACACTTTCTGCCCTAATGCTGTTCTTTTTGTCGGTGTGACGTCAGAGGTTGCTGTTCTTTTTGCTAGTGTAGTGTACTCAGTGTACACTATCTTACACTGGATCGGGAGCCGGTGTAAGATCTTCTTCTTTGCCATCTGTCAGAATTGATGGCTCTATGCAGATAAAATTGACTTTGTGCATTTATGAAAATACTGTTTTGAATGAATAAATGCAAGAATATTGAATGGCAATAAATTTGCATTGATAGAAGTGAAAGAATAAAACAAATAAAAAAGTTCGGAATTTTAGCTGTCATTTTTCTACACTAACCCGTTCTTTTTGCGCGATCTAAACCCTACACTTTCAGTGTAAGTTGTATCCCATTTTCAGTGTAAGTTACACTAAAATGTGAACTTCACCTTGCAAAAAGAACAAACATTATGTTTCACGCTTTTCTCTCTACGGGAATGTCGTATCTTGACGTATTCGCAATGGGCAGTGACCAGTTAAGATGACTAGCGTCTACCTGTTTTTCTGTCTAGTGACAAGATAAGAGTAGATTTCCGTTTTTTCAGTACATTTGTGACTGTATGCAACCGGAGATAAAACATGCGGCTTTCTGTCGGTAAGAATTTCTTCAATATTTCCCACTCACCTGATTAGCTGCAACCCAAATAGCTACATAGCGGTATGTGACGCTGCCCGGCATAATCCCTAATAGCGCGACATACATCAAAACTTCAAAGAACATATGTGGCGACGATACACTCTCAAACCATCCACCCACCGGCATGAAATGCTTTTCAGTGATGACCTTGCCGGACGTATTCTTCCGCAAATTAACGAGAATCAGATTGGCAAAGAGCTGCTGCGTCCAACTGTATAGGAAGAGTCCAATACATGCTAAGTGGATGATATTAATATCGGACAGACTTGGAGGTTGCGATTTTGTGCCTGCAATCAAACAGAAAAACTCAAACTAATACTAATTACACATGCTCATTGAAACACACCTCTAACAAATCCTTGCGCGTTGGCTAGAATCGCAGTTATTGATCCGAAATAATGAAAATAGCCGACGAGATAATGCGACAAGTTAATTTTACTGTGCGACGAAAAGATCTGAACGAAATGAGTTTCGTAGAACCGTCTGCAACATTG
The DNA here is from genome assembly GCA_951812415.1 of Beris morrisii. Classification (NCBI taxonomy): domain Eukaryota; kingdom Metazoa; phylum Arthropoda; class Insecta; order Diptera; family Stratiomyidae; genus Beris; species Beris morrisii. The sequence goes on along the minus strand of OX638310.1, from coordinate 86,915,194 downwards.
CAATGTGATTAGAGTGATCGCAATCAGAGCTTTAGTTGAACCAACTTGGACATGACGCTGCTCCACCCCGGTTACAAAGTCAAGAAAACGCAGAACAATTTCCGGCGGCGATTTTAAATCAAGCATATAACATTTCACTGTCAACAGCAAGGCGAGCCAGGCCCACACTAGTGCAAAAACATAGAAATGCCGAAAACACGATTTTGGGATTTCTAGTAATGCCGCAAATGTACTACTTTCACCTTTGTACGACATTTTTCCATAGCGAAACGACTGCGTTACTACGGTCGGCAGGTACGGTTCGATTAAGTTAATTAAACTGCCAAAAATCACTATGACAATTACAAAATTTATGAAAATAAAATTTAAGAGATTCAAGTTGAACATTCTGGAGCGAACCTGTACGTCGTGAGTTTTACTTAGAAAGTTGACCGAATTTTCCAACAGTGTTTACAGAAATCGGTGGAGTGTAAATAAGAAAGTTGGCTGACAGCTGATATAATGACAACCAACAATTCACAATAGTCCGGAAGTGCGATGCTGCCATACCGATAGGAAACTATCCCAGTTGGTAACGAGTCTCTTTCACGACTTTTCTTTATGGTTTGAGCCTAAGGTATCGTATGATTTCTTTCCAACATTGATGCTGTTATGACACTGGCTATTTTTGCGGCTTTAAAGCGGCTAGACAATCCAAATGGAGAGGGATAGAGACTTTAACATACAATTTAGACATTGGTGTGAGAGAGACAGTCCGAACAGCAAACTATGGGTAACTGTCAAAAAACAATCCATAACTGTCAAAAAAAAGCGGCAACAAAGCGCATTCGAGCAGTACATTTCGGCACAGATTCAGCGTCAATTTATGGGCAGGTGTGATTGGTGACGATTTACTTGGACCTATTAGGCTTCCGCGTACTCTAAATAGCTCCAATTACTTACAGTTTTTATCAAATGATCTACAGAACTTGTTAGATGATATTCCACTAGTTCGATTGGTTTCCATGTTTTACCAACACCATGGTGCTCCTGCTCATTACGGCCGACAGATCACAGATTGGTTAAATTCCAATTATACCAATCGCTGGATCGGTAGAAATGGACCGATACACTGGCCTGCGAGATCTCCTGATCTTACTATTATGGATTTCTTTGTATGAGGACGGATGAAGGACCTTGTCTACGCAACGCCAGTAGAAACATTGAAAGATCTAAATATCAGGATCGATGCGGCAGCAATAGAAGTAAGGCAGCAGTTGAGGCATATGAATACAAAGAGAACACTCGCCAAACGAGCTTTAGCGTGCATTCAAAATGAAGGTGCGCATTTTAAACATTTATTATAATAAAAATATTTGAAATAAAAACCATTATTAAATTCTTTCAATTCAAGCAAGTAGCTTAGATCAACATGCACATGCACTGATTTTTTAAGTATTTAATTATTATGCGATATGTATTTTTACCTATTACTTCCAAAATGTTAACCGTAACTCATACATATGTATGCAGCTTTTGTAGGTAATAATACGGCTCATAAAAAAATAAAATTAAAATGACATTTTTATACTCTAGATGAAATCATATAGAGTATTATAAGTTTAATCCAGCCCAAAAGTTTGTAACGCATAGAACCAAGCCTCGGACGAAAAAAAGTTTTTTGTTTATTTGTGGCCAAAAACCTCAAATCCGCCTGACGTCCGTCCGTCCGTCTGTCCGTGAACACGATAACTCAAGAACGCCTTCACCTAGGATCTTGAAATTTTGAATCTGGATGTTTGATTGAATTTGTAAGGCTAAGTTCGTTAACGGGCAAAATCGTCCTACTCCTTCGGGTAGCTGCCATACAAAATGTCCTTAAAACACGTGTTCAAGAATATTGATCGATAACTTCAGAAGGGTTTAAGCTACGACATTGAAATTTTGTATGTGTTATTTTTCCAATAGTTGGAGCTAAATATATGATTATGAAGAAAATCCTGTTAGTCCTTCGTGTAGCTGCCATACAAATAATATCCTGTCAAAATGTATTCACTTAATTTACGAAACTCACTATAACTCAAGTAATCTTTTAGCTACGAATTCGGAATTTTGTACAAATTAGTTTTGAGTGAAAACAAAGTTTGGCTTTACTAGTCAGCGAAATCCTCTTACACCTTCTGGTAGCTGCCATACAAAATGTCCTTAAAACACGTGTTTAAGAATATTGGCCGATAACTTCGGAAGGGTTTAAGCTACGTATTTCAAATTTTGTATGTATTATTTTTCCAATAGTTCGAGCTAAATGTATGATTATGAAGAAAATCCTATTAGTCCTTCGTGTAGCTGCCATACAAATATCCTGTCAAAACGTCTTCACTTAATTTACGGAACTTACTATAACTCAAGTAATCTTTTAGCTAGGAATTGGAAATTTTGTACAAATTAGTTTTGAGTAAAAATGAAGTTCTAGTTTACTAATCAGCAAAATCCTTTTACTCCTTCTGGTAGCTGCCATACAAAATGTCCTTAAGACACGTGTTCAACAATATTTGAAATTGTGTACGCGTTCATTTTTAAATGGTACCGAGGAAAAGGATAAATATGTAAGAAATCGAGTGAGTCCTTCCTGCACCTCCCATGTGAAAGTCCTTCAAAAAGGGAATTTTTTTTCGATGACTTACCCTGTTTAAGATATGAAATTAAACACTGAATATTGTCTTTTGGGTTTGAGTAGCAGCCTAATGGGAGTACTTAATAAAGGACATACAACATGTACACACGTAATTCTACTTTATCCCCAACTACAATATAAATCGGAGTTCAGTATTCATCTAGAGTATTATACGATTGGCTTGCAGCCGATCGTGGCTGCAGTATGTTTACAATGGGGTTTTCTGAGAAAAACTACATTGATCACTGAATGTTTAGGGTTGACGTAGCAAAAATCTGTGTTTTCGAGTAAATATCTCAAGATTGGGTGCAGTTACAATTTAGACTGTTACATCAAATGAAAGGTAATTCGATTGCCTAAAAAACGAGTTATAACACTTTGCCTTGTGACTATTCGTTTTCAAGATTTAACGTTTTAAGTGAATAAGGGTACCGGTCAAAAACACTTTTCTTAACCACCCTGTATCTCCACTAATATTGAAAATTGACCCACCCTGTAGAACAATTTTTTTCTCCAAATATATCAAGGAATAACCCCTTACAAGGTGGCACACGGAGTGCCAAACACCCTGTATAGTTATATATTTCTTTATTACCAGCTGAAATTTTGGCCTATCCAGGTTTTCTTCGCTCGCCCGCGTTTATATACTGCACTCTACTACTCATATTCAATTTATCATTTTATCGACATTTCATACTGGAGGATAGATCATAGAGTAAGTACTAATAGAGAGACAACTCTCTAACATTGTCTGATCCGTTACTTGTGGGCAATGAAAGCGACTTTGGGGGAAGTGTAAGGAGGTTACTGTTTTCGTACTTGAAAGCTTTCTTCAATGCGAACGATTCCCCTACCCTGATATTTTAAATTTTCGTTTAACGACTACTGGACCTCAAAATTTCCCGCCATGCGTGTTCGAATGCGAATATCTCACAAGCCCTTTGATCTATTGAATTGCAATTTTTTAAGTGGGTAGACAGGGTAGAGTGGTGACTTTTTGGAGACTGCGGATAAGGTGGAGGAAAGGGGAGGGAGCATAAGCAACCGCTTACAAAAGAAAGTTGAAACTTGGAACTTATGTAGATTTTTGACTGTGGAGCCATTTGAAAAAAAATATATAAACAAATTGTTCAGGTCCGAAAGGTAGGTATATAACGCAAATCATGGAGCCACAGATAAAAAAGAGGTAATTATTATTTTTCGTTCAGCTATGACCAAAAACTCCAAAAACGCTTGTCCGTTCGTTTGTTGGCAGCATAGCTCAGGAGCGGATGATGGTCACATTTTTTCACGATCAAATACGTTTTGTAAGATTAATTTCGTTAAGGGGCGATATCATTTTACTCCTTCCAGTACCTCTTATACCAAGTTAGGAGCTTAACATTATGCACACATTAATGTTTCAATATTTGCACTTAAAAAACAGAATATCAGGCAAATCGAACAAAAAATTACTGTTACAGAATTCGCTATCAGGATACAGGAAGTCAAAATTATGAAGTAAATTCGGACTTGTTTTTTTTTAAAGAATATTTAAATATGACGAATGTTAATGACGAGCAAACTAAATACATAGGTATTTAGGTACTAATGGCGAATGCCTTATTAAATGAATGTATGAATTTATAATAATTAAAGGTTAGTGAAGAGCAAAAATAATGAAATATCGATACATATCTATTATATTTGTTTGTACTATTATAATATCTTACATAATACAATAATAAAAAATCTGCCAACAGTCTGGGCGCAACTTTATTATTTTTTGGGTAGAAGTCCGAAACGTGTTTAATGATGAGATGCGGTGTAGGTCACTATGCGACTGATAACCTAAAAAATAACGTTCCAAATAGCCTCCTGTTTAATCTTTAGGTTATCAGTCGCATAGTGATCTGCAACGCATTACTCCAGCTCTGTACATCAATAAAATTTTGAACTTTTTTTTTGCTTTAATTATTCCTGTAGTACTTCTACATATACATACTAAGTTTCAACTTTCTAGCATACGTTGTTTCTGAGATATGAAAAACCACCCCCACCCCCGTACCTTGCTACCCCTATCAAAAATTTTACTTATACTTCTACAGTGACTCTATATAGTCGTAAATTTTTAGCTTTCTTAGCTTTGCGGTTTTCGAGAAATAAAAATCTGAATTATTTTCGTTCCACCCCCTCCCACCGTCACCCCCTTCGCCAGCACCACAAACATTTTTTTTCCTGCTAGAAATCTACTGGACCTAGCTCCTGTAAAACTTTTAAGATCATATCTTGTACGGTTTTTGAGATATAAAAATTAAATTTTTTGAAAAATGGTTATCCCCCCACTTTCGTACTTTACCTCCCCTCTCACAATTTTTACATTCAGTAGACTGCACTTATGATCTTATATACAAAAACCAAAATTTATCTTCCTGGTGTAATTGGTTCGGAAGATATTGTAATCTAAAGTTTTCACCCCCATCCCTACACTCCACTTCCCCTCTTAAAATGTTTAGCCCTTGTCTACTCTCATATCCCTTAAGATAACTACAAAGTTTTACTCTTCTGAGATCAACGGTTCGAAGATATGGATTTTAGAATGCTTCAATCCCAGCTTTCGAACGTATCGGACACATTGTTTTTCCCCCCACTCCAACACCCCTCAATCCTTATCAACCATTTTTTTGCAAATAGGTCCACGATCATATTACTGCATAAGATCCAAATTTCAGTCTCCTACCATAAGCAGTTCCTGACATCTAGAAACCAAAATTTTTCGTCTAAAGCGCGCCCCCCTCCTCCCCGTTACACCCCTACCCCTCAATAAGATTTCAATTGTAGGGGTTCACCCAATCTACACACCATAAAAATTTCACTTTAATATCTCAACGGGTTTGTGAGCTATGCGCCTTCCAACGGTTTTGAGTACGGCGTACGGCGCACGGCGTACGGCGGATGGCGTCTACGGCGGACACCTTTTGTTTTTTATACCTCGTTTTAATACTCATATGCATAAAAAAATAAAATTTCTGTTTGCATGTACGAGCATGATTGAAATTTATGAATATTAGTAAAATATTGGATGGGGCTTAAATCTTATTCGTGTTCACACCGGATACTACCACACTATTCCGTCCATGAAATAAACTCGCAGGAATTAGACCAGATTTAAATAAAAACCGATATAAATATTTCTTATTATATCTGGTGAGAGAACTTATTAATCTTATATGTATTTTCGTGAGTACGTAACGTGAAATATGCCATATGAACATTACTAACGAACAAAAACCGCGGATACAACAATATATACAGGGTGTAACTAGTACTGAGGTTCAAACGAAAATGGGAGATAGAGGAACTTGTCCTGAGTAGAGTCACTGTATACGAACTAACACAAACATCCATTATCATGAGTACGGACATTGCGTGTTTCATTTGAAACCAGTACATTTAAATTTTTTTTGCAGTTGTCTCGGTTTTTAATTTTAGGGATCCCCACGGAAGTAGGTAAACGCAATATTTACTGGAAAATTATTAAATTGTGAAACAAAAATCGAAAAGTTATAGAACATTGAGATTAAAAATCGGAACTTTATCACGCACACATTTACATTTTAGTACATCATTGACAATGACATTTCGAATTGTCATGTTATTATTTTGATTTCGCGATTCGTGTGGTGTTTCGCGAGTATTGTTTTAAAAGTTAATTTTCCGGCACAATGCCGAAGACATTTTAAAGTTATTGTTTCGAAAGTGATTTGTGCTGTGTTTGTGCAGTGTTCTTGCAGTGTTTGTGCAGTGTTTCTACAATATACCGGCACTTAGATTAATTTTCCGGCACAATGCCGTAGACATTTTCCAAATGTTATTCTCTTCTGTGATATGTGCAACTTGGCGGTACATCAGGACTGCTACGGTGTTCCCTACATTCCGGAAGGACAATGGCTCTGTCAACGGTGTCTACAATCGCCGAGTACGCCGGTTAGTTGTGTTCTCTGCCCGAATACTGGTGGTGCTTTCAAACAAACCGATCGCGGACACTGGGCTCATGTGGTTTGTGCTCTTTCGATACCGGAAGTGCGATTTGCCAACACAGTTTTCCTCGAACCAATCGGTAAGTTTGTTAGTCTTGCATCGTTTTGAAACTCGATTGATAAATTTCCATTTCGTTTAGATTCGATTGAAATGATCCCTCCAGCAGACTTGCTACGTGTGCATTCGAATGCGCGATCAAGGCGGACCGTTGCTTAAGGGAATTCGAAAGGAGCTTGAAAGAGAAGGAATCGTCGAACAACCGAAATCGGACGATTGCATTGCTCAGGCCATCGACAATGAATTCAAGGAACTATTGACTGGAACTCCGAGTGATGCGCTCGTCGAGAAATTGCTTATTCTGTCCGATAAGGCTCAAACTCTTCGTCATCCGTCGCAGAGAGCGAAGCGCGTCAAACAAATCCGTTTAGAAATGAAAAAAAATGCGAAAATCCATTACGCGAGCGAAGACTGTAGCAGTAAGTTGTAGATCTAAATTGAAATGTAGCAGGGCTAATTTTTTAATTTCATTGCAGCAAAAAGTTCTGTCTGATAGTTCACAATCCGACACCGAAGCAAAGGAAGCCGAAGCAGTTGTACAGACGCCCCCATGCAGTCCCTTGAAAAGTCCATGTAATAGTGCATCACCGTCCGGCGTGAACCGTAGAACTGCCGTTCTTTTCACACGAAAAGCGCAAGCAGCTCTAAAAAAGCCCGAACAAATAGCAAAAGAAGACTCGTCGTGCGACACGTCGACTCTCGAAAAAGTGAAATCGCCGAAGCGCAATTCAAAAAATAAATGTCTTTCGAATCGACGCAGTCTCGAAGGTGAATCTCAACCCGAAAAACATCGTAGCCCATCGACAAGCCCAAAAAAATCTCCGCAAACCGAAAATTACGAACCAATTCCGGACATTGGAACCGCTTCAATTGGTTTGGGCAAAATGTCGCGGATATCCGTGGTATCCGGCATTGATAATTGATCCAAAAACACCGAAAGGATTCGTACATAACGGTGTACCGTTGCCAGCACCGCCACAAGATGTTTTAAATTTACGCAAAAACGACACCGATGAGGTTTTCTTGATATTGTTTTTCGATGTTAAACGAACGTGGCAATGGTTGCCATCGATCAAATTGGAATTGCTCGGTTTGGACAAGCAAGTCGATCAGTCCGAGTTGATCGAGTCGCGTAAGCCGACCGAACGAAAGGCCGTTAAGAAAGCTTATCAGGATGCGTTGCATTATCAAAGTCAAGTGACCGATTTAGAAACTCAAGGACCCGGAGCTATAATGTAGACGTTTTAAAATTAAGCTACATTTTTTTGTCGTCCTCGACTTTTTCTTTTATATTTATAACATTCTGGCAATAAAAATCCATGTCAAGTATTTAAATTTGTGGTTTTTAATCAAAAGTTGTTGCAAGTCTTTGAGAATCAATTTTTTACGTTGATGTGAACAATGAAATTTTCTCACTCGTTTTTTTTTAATTCGGAACAGTCGTATTTTTTGTCAATGCACGCACTGGATTTTTTTTATTCAACGTGTTTCAGTCGTCTTCGGCCCGATCTACGTACTACCGAAATGACCACATAAATTTCTAGAATTAAACGGGGTGGGGGTTCACAAATTTTCGGAATTGAGTTTTAATTCGTAACAACATGTTACAATAATAATTTTGGGACTGATCCTGTTAACGTTCTGCCTTTTGGGCAAGTCGAAAAAATTGAGTTTCGTGCGGTTATTAAAGTTAAAAACCAAGGCAAATCATTCGAGAAGAAATGGAGGCCGCTGATCATCTGAATCCACTAAAGGTTTAACTAAAAACATAGCAATCGGCATTTCTAGAATAGAGCTATTTAAGTACAGGGCTTTACAGATGCAAATGAATAATCCAGAGGAAGCAATCCCGACGACTAGCTCTATCGACAACTGATAGTTAGCACGGAAATCAGGGAGAATTGAAATTGAATTGAAGTAAACTAACAACGTGATCAAGCGGCCGCAGCCGGAGCAAACGGCGACGATAAGCTACAGCAGACATTGTTACTGACTGCGAATTAAACAACACTTATAAAATGGAATTAAATTTTCTCTATAATATATTAACCAGTTCGAAGATATTTTTTCAATAAAAACGAGATACAATGAAGGACATGAAATTTCATTTAACAGAAGCTTAGAGGTCGAACTGCCTGCAATATCTGGGCGATATTACTCCTTGCCACCAAATGCTTGCGAGCTCTGTCGCATCAAAAGGTACAAATCCGCGTTAAACTCCATCCTGGCTACCGCTGCCGTACTGAAACTGGCCGATACCTCGGTGCAATCAACCACGGCTGCTTTCATAGGTGTGATATAGAGCGTCGAATAATAATAAAAACATCAATGAACAGAACGTCCAAATAAAAAAATGTCGCTACTAAAATTTTAGAAAAGCTTGTTTCAAATACTTTTATGTTAATTTAAGATTGTTTTTGTGTTGAACGAATTTATACAGATAAATAACTGAAAAATGGTTCGAGGAAACGGAAACAGTACACCAGTTCCGCTTATGTAAACTGAATGCTTGTTTCCGGTTAGGCTACAATCATTGTCCAAAAGTTGTTACTGCTAAATCTCTCCATATCCGAGCCATTGATTATTTTGCCAGAATCATTAAACTGTGTGATAGCAGGATGGGATTTGAAGTCCACTTGCAATTTTTCGTGCAAGCAGAACAAGCAGAGCGTGTTTTTTTGTGGCCTTTCTCAGGATTAATCATTACGTGGACTGATTGACGGACAAAAATTTCACCTAAAGAACAAATTGTTTAATTTATTTGACGATCACGATGCGTATGTCTAGTCGCTTCGAATTAATTTCAATATCCACCGAACCTTGACAAAACGTCCACCCCGTTTCACTCCATTTCAGGAGAAGCGCCAGTTCACGCTATGCAGAGCGACTGATAAAACAAACGCACAATTTTTAGCCTTATTATAATGTAATGTATTTAATTTTAGCTTAAAACGAAATTTACAAAGTGCAAAACAGTAAAAAATATTTTTAAATGTCCCTAGTTACTGTCGGATGAGGGACACTGCTCGTGCTCCCCGGCTGTACTCAGTCGCGCAATTAACTCCTTCGACGGATTGGACATCCCGTTCGTCTGGACGGAAACGTAGCACCGCGTCGACGGAAATTCAGCATATTCCTCGCGAATGTAATGGTTACATCTGAAATACATAGCAATCAGTCGCTTCGAACGCTTTCGCTTCAATTTGCCTACTTGGTAACTGGATCGACGAAACTTTCGCAACAAATAAAACATAGATCTGAATTTAATTTTCCGAATTGGACGCTAATCGAGTAACTGCAATAATCGGGCGTCGTTGGGCTTGTTTTTTGGGATCAAATGTACCGATCGAAATGACAAAAATAGAATCAGCCTGACTCTTGGTAGCAGCTTCAAAGGCTGCAATGGCAGTGTCATGTTTCACCCGATAATATAACACAATCGGCACCATGCAAAACTGCATTGGCTACATCGGAAATTTCCGTACGTGTTGAACGTGGCTCCTTTATCGTGGACTCAAGCATTTAAGTAGAGCAAATTACTGGCTTACCAACCTGAAATCGAAACGGCATTAGTCTTCAGTTCAATGAAATCCTAAAGCATTCTGAACTAACCTTGATACATTTTGAAACCATGGCCTTCCGGGTCAAGAACACTTTCTCTGGTGGAATTTCAATGCCCAAATCGCCACGAGCTACCATAATACCATCGGAAGCAATAATAGTTTCATCCAAATTATGCGCACACTGTAGGTTTTCGATTATAGAGATGATCTTCATGTTCTTGCCTTGTTCGCCGAGCACAGCTCAGATTTCACGAAGCGCATTACCATTATAAACGATGCAAAAACCATGTTAACATCCTGATCGATACGGAATTTCAAATCGGCCATGTCTGTATTCGATATACGGTTGGCAAATCGATCGGAACTCCGGGCAAATTAACACCCTTAAGTAATCCCAACGTACCACCGTTCTCAATATTACAGACGAACGTACCGTCCGTCACTTCGATAACACTCAATGAAATCAGACCACCGTCGACGAAAATACGATTGCCAGGCTCTACAACTTTTATTATATATGTATACTGTAAATTAATGGTGAAAAGTTAATAGAATAAATGAAATTAAATGATTTATCAAAATCAAAACACGTACCTTTGGCGATGTTGACATTTCCTATGACAACTCACGATTTTGGGAAATGTCAATTAAAATCATATGGGTTACATGTACACACACTAACACTATGGAATTTTAGAACCTGCGAATTTTGCAATTCGCAGGTTCTAAATGTTCTAAATATGTACCAAAAGTGGATATTGTCCGTACTCAAGATAATGGATGTTTGTGTTAGTTCGTATACAGTGACTCTAGTCCTGAGTAGAATATCGTTCTACACATACTCCCGTTTTTGCACCGTTAAGGAGATAGCGCGATTTTAAGGACGAAGGAATTTCATCGTACCTGTGATCACTGTTTGATCTCTAACTTCTGCTGTACTTAGCGTAACGTAATAATTCTGGACTCGTTGGAAAGGACACAAATTCTTCTTTCTATCAACTGTGTCAATCAGTGTTATACTTTTTGAGAAAAATTTATTGAAATGACACAAAAATAATAAAAAATTAAAAAAAAATACAAAAAAGTCCTGTTTTCTCCAAGGAGGACCTGATTAACCACCAAATTTTATTACATTTTCGGAAAGCCCATAAAATTTTACTATACGTTTGATAACAGAATTTCTTCATATTTGCAACAAAAAGTGAGTTCCCTGCACATGTTGGAAATACTGCTAAACATAGAATTTACCGCAAAACAGATGCAGTAATGAGCAACCATGTTAACAACACACGTATTGCTCTTTTGTGTGGAAATTATGTTATAGGTAAGTAAAAATATGACAACTAATTAGATAGCGTCCATTTAAGTAAATTAACTAACAACCATTTAAGTTAATTAAGTAATATCCATTTAAGTAGGGCGTGGAGTTCCTGCTCCCTTAAGGAACAGGAATGACTTCGTCCTACGTTGATTTTTCTGCGATAAAAGCATCGGGAGGAAGCAGCAGCAAACAGAATGTCATAGACATCATAACGAGCAACATGGCAAGCAATAGGAGGTCTTTTACAACGGAAGAAATGGCAGACTTGCACTTCGTGTATGGGTTGTGCGACGGGAATGCTAGGCGAGCCGAAAGAGTTTACCGGGAACGGTATCCGGACAGATCTCGGTACCCCCCTTATCGGATGTTCATCAGCATTCATCGGAACCTTCGTGAACGAGGTACACTGCAGCCGTGGCGGGAGACACAACATCCAGGACGGCGACACTCGGTACCTGTGGCCACGGAGGAGCGCATACTGCGCATCGCGGCTAGGGACCCCACGGTAAGCACCCGGCGCATCGGCCATCGATTAGGCATCAACCACATGCAAGTGTTCCGAATTCTGCAAGGAGAAGGACTGTATCCCTATCACAATACACCGGTGCAACAACTGTTGCCCGGTGATCGCGAACATCGGCGAGACTTTTGTCGTACCATGTTACTGCGAGCAGACGAACATCCAGCGTTTTTCGGAAGAATTCTCTGGACCGACGAATCGCAATTCACCCGCGATGGCATACAAAATTTCCACAATATGCATGTGTGGGCACGTGAAAATCCCCATACCAGCCGAAATACGTCCCATCAACATCGCTTCAGTGTGAATGTTTGGGATGGCATCATCGGCAGAACTTTCATCGGTCCGGTATTTCTTCCCCCAATTCTCAATTCCACCAATTATGCCGAATTTTTGGAGGAAACTTTAACAGACCTTATAGAGGATATACCAATCCGTGTACTGGTCAGGTTTTGGTACCAGCACGATGGAGCGCCAGCGCATTATGGTGCTAATGTCCGTCGGTGGCTCGACGCGAATTTTCGGGATCGATGGATTGGTCGTGGCGGTCTTATTGCATGGCCTCCACGATCTCCCGACTTAACTCCCATGGACTTTTATGTCTGGGGGTATTTGAAAAGCATCGTCTACGCAGAGGAAATTCATACACGAGAACAGCTCATTTCCCGTATCACCGAAGCATGCGATCAGTTACGAGCCCAACTACTGCGTGTGAACCCCACCAATGCCATTTGTCGGCGATACCACTTCTGCTTGCTCCACAACGGCGGACATGTTGAAAATTATTTGTAAACGTAATAAACTAAATAAACGTAATAAACTATACTTCAACTTTTTTATTTCGTCCTCACTATTATTAATCATACTCCTTCGGCGAATGACGGGTGTCAAACCAGATTTACTTGAAGAGAACGTGCTTGATAACTGTTAGCCCCGCTCCTTTACAATTCAACCTATGAAGAAATTCTGTTATCAAACGTATAGTGAAATTTTATGGGCTTTCCGAAAATGTAATAAAATTTGGTGGTTAATCAGGTCCTTCTTGGAGAAAACATGACTTTTTTGTATTTTTTTTTAACTTTTTATTATTTTTGTGTCATTTAAATGAATTTTTCTCAAAAAGTATAACACTGATTGACACAGTTGATAGCAATTAGAAAGAAGAATTTGTGTCCTTTCCAACGAGCTCAGAATTATTACGTTACGCTAAGTACAGCAGAAGTTAGAGATCAAACAGTGATCACAGGTACGATGAAAATCCTTCGTCCTTAAAATCGCGCTATCTCCTTAACGGTGCAAAAACGGGAGTATGTGTAGAACGATATTCTACTCAGGACAAGTTCCTCTATCTCCCATTTTCGTTTGAACCTCAGTACTAGTTACACCCTGTATAGAACTTTCAACAATTTCTATCTCGTGCCGATCGAAATGTCTCGCATTATAAGATTGCCATGATTTACGTTCTGCATCATTTGCAGGTACGTAATTACCATCACAATAATAATAATAATAAATAACAGTCCATTTTCTATTGATCACAGGTGCGAAAGACCGAATACTGCCGTCGCATCACGACCTTATTTAAGTTGGACTCTCGGCATAGCCTGGAGAACTCCAACACATAAGGTCATGACGAATATCCTTAACATATGGCTACGGCTGGTTGCTACCGCTATTACTGCCGCGACATTGCTGCGGCAGTGCAGCGTTGAAAACGAAAACGTTAATACTCTGAAGTACAAAACATTACACGGACCTCGACTGCGACTGCGACTACAATTGGCCTATCTTTCGGCGTGAGGTTCGACTACGCAGTTGGTGTTGAACAAAACACCGACTGCGACTTGGATTCTATAGCACATGCTCCAATCAATGCAGTGCTGCATGCAGTAGCATTGCCCACATACGATTTGCATGCTCCATGATCCAATCAATGCATTGCAGTAAATATTCCGGCATGCAGTAACTCAAATTTTGTATAGCGCTGCGTAAGGCCAGCCAACAGTCAAATAAAAAACGTACTAAACTAATGGGATTTTTCTGGAGGGAAATTTGAATTTTGAAAGATTTAGATCACGAAAATTGTAGTAACCTTAGAGATATTTGAATTTATTATATGATATCTCTTTCCTCGACAGTATATATTTCGCGTGTCCAAATCGTCTGGTCTTTTTATGCTTTTGGCATAAACGTAAGAGGTTCCTGTAGGCATTACAAGTTGCGCACAATACGTCAACAATATCGTCACTATCCATTTCAATTTCAACAAAATAATTGTCAGCTGATTTCTGAATATTGTTGCGAGCTAGGGGTTCGCCGGGATTTCAAGTAAAATACAATTCGGTTAAAATAAAAATAAGTGATAATTTATTTATCCGCACTTTTAATTCACAGAATTATATTCGCACAATAATTCGCACTGTATGGCAGCACTGCCCGCTTATTCCATATATCGCTTGACTCGATCACTTTCGCTCTCTACCAACACGGTCGCGTATACACGCTCGCTGTCACAGTCGGCGTAATCAAAATTACTATGTCCCTCGCTGAAAGCTTTATCTGCTTTTATACCATTTGTCTGCGGTCGAGACTGTACTTGAATCTTCGTTCGGTGGTGTGTGTAGAATATGCTGGAAAGCTTGAGAGCATTCCATGTGATCTTCTAGGCTGTTCCAATACATTCGATCGCATTCGATTAGAGGGGAAATATAGTCGTGTTGTTTCTCCTTATATACTACGTTTCTGATTGGGTTATTTTGCAACTAGGTATTCGGTTGCTACTGTTTCCCTTATTCGTAATAGATCGAGTTGCGCGGTTGCGCGGTTGTCAGGTTTACATGTAACAATATTTTTACGTTAACAATTTGACATGACACATGACATGCATCTGCTGCAGTGCTGCATTGATTGGATCATGATAAATATATCGCTGCATTTGGACGCAGTACTGCATGCAGTGTTGCATTGATTGGATCATGGGCTTATGCAAGCAAGAAGAAGAACGATTGTCAAATGTCACTTCTGTTTAGTTTAATATTTTTGAAAATGGATGAGTTTCTGGTAGCGCGTATAATTTATATAGTATTTTTAATCACTAAAATCATCACCATTAAAAACAAGGAAGAGAATAGGAATCGGGACGAATTTGGAGAAGTGAAACCCAGCAGGCATAGCGTCTCCCGAAAAATGTCATCAAAATTCTACATGTCCATATCGCCGTGTCGGAAGAACAGTGACGCAACTGCAAAAAATTCTAATTTTTTTCGGAGAAACAATATCATTTTTGACAATTGCCCACAAGCCATACGAGCTTAGTAATAGTTACTATAGGCAGCTTAGATCAAGAGCACGTTCGTTTAAAACAACGGGGAACGATTTTATGCAAGAATAGCAAAACCACAAAATATTGAAATGTGAAAACAAAAAATTTTCTAAATTGCAGTTGCGTCACTGTTCTTCCGACACGGCGATATGTAAGATAGAGATAGCAAATACTAAGCTATCGCGCTCTCCTCTTAAATGTAACCAGAATTCAATTCATTTTGAAGGGGCTATGTAAATATTCCATATATAGGGTGTTTGGAACTCCGTGTGCCACCTTGTAAGCGGTTATTCCTTGATATATAATATTTGGAGAAAAAAATTGTTCTACAGGGTGGGTCAATTTTCAATATCAGTGGAAATACAGGGTGGTTAAGAAAAGTGTTTTTGACCGGTACCCTTGCTCACTTAAAACGTTATATCTTGAAAACCAATAGTCACAAGGCAAAGTGTTATAACTCAATTTTTAGGGAATCGAATTACCTTTCATTTGATTTAACAGTCTAAATTGTAACTGCACCCAATCTTGAGATATTTACTCGAAACCACAAATTTTTGCTACGTCAACCCTAAAAATTCAGTGATCATTGTAGTTTTTCTCAGAAAACCCCATTATAGAAATGTCATCTTAATTTTATTTGTTTATGAACCGCATTATTACCTAGAAAAGCTGCATACATATGTATCAGTTACGATTAGAGATGGGAAATTCGGATCTTTTCAATGAACCGGTTCATCGGATCTCGCTCTTTTCATTGAACCGGCTCTTTGAGCCGGTTCAAAAGATCCAGGTGGATCTTTTGATCAGATTAATATTGAAAAACCGAAAACTAATTTAAAAAAAAAAATTATGAATAAATTATGAGCTTTAATGAAAATAGTGTGCTGGGTATTGCGGGAAATAATAGGAAACTAGTTTTAAAACATAACGCAGTCACGATCGGCTGCAATCCTATCGTATGATACTCTAGATGAAATACTGAACTCCGATTTATATTTTAGTTGGGATTATATCAAAAGAATGAGGAGTGCACATACAATTATTGCATGACCTTTTATTTACTGGAAGAAACTATCGTATAGTGGCTACTCGATGGATGGTTAAACGATTTCTTGAGTTATAGTGAGTTCCATAAATTAAGTTGGGACATTTTTACAGAATTTTTGTATGGCAACTACATGAAGGACTTACGGGATATTTTTCATATTAATACCTTCAGCTGCGACTATTATAAAATCAACGTATACAAAATTTCAAAGTCGTAACTTAAAGCGTTCTAAAGTTATCGTTCAATATTGGTGAACACGTGTTTTAAAGACTTTTGTATGACAGCTACCCGAAGGAGTTGATGGATTGCGCTAATTAATAAAATCAGTCTTGCTTTTGATATAAAACTAATTCCCATAAAATTTTGAATCCCTGCTTTAACTTGTACTAGAGTTGTAGTAGATTCTGTAACTTGTATACATTTTTGAAGGAACTTTGTAGGCTGCTACACGAAGGACTGATTCGATTTGCATCATATTCGGAACTTTTGTTTCAAACATTGTAAGCTTTAATTATTCAAAATTTCAAGCTCCTAACTTGAAGCATTCTAGCAATAATTGTGAATACGTGTTTTAAGGACTCTTGTATATATGTATATCGCCCATTAACGAACTTATCATTACTTTTTCCATTTTACAGGTGCTGACAAAATTTCAACTTCCTAGGCCAACGCGTTCTTGAGTTATAGTGCAAACGGACGGACGGACGGACGGACGGACAGACAGCAAACGGATTTGGGGTTTTTGGCCACAACTAAACATAAAATAATGTATAACTTTTTTTCGTCCGAGGCTCGGTTCTATGCGTTACAAACTTTTCGGGCTGGATTAAACTTATAATAACGTAAAATGACCTATTTCCGACCACCTAAGACTCTGCAAATATTTTTTATTCATATAAAGCAAATAATTATATGTTTCTTCTTAAACATATTTTTTACGGATTCATAACGTGCTACCGATACTCAATAAATTCAATTTTGGTATGATATATTTATATATTGATATAAAACATGGTTGGAAATAATTAATTTCATAATGATGGCAATCTTCCTAATTCCGACCACATAAACAACCATTTCCTTATACCGACCGCTCATTAGCCTATTTCCGACCTAGGTGTTCTATCATATAAAACAAAATTGTTCTTGCATATTATTAACGATATTATTTTTTTTTATTAAATTTGATGAAGAAAACAGGATAATAAAATAATTAATGCAGAATCCATTAATTTTTTTTATTAAGTGTATAAGATTATAATAACATAAAATGTATATAAGTTTTATATAGATAGGAATATATAATATATTTGAAATGATTTCAATTAATGATTCCAAGTAATGGAAAAATACTTTATTATTAAAAAATAATAAAGTAAAATATGTTTTAAATTTTATCTTTATCTGATAAAGAGAACATGTGGCTCAAGGCATTTTAAAAAATAAAAATTGTACAAGATTCTGAAAAAGCCACTAGGGGAGGCGGACTAAATATTGGATACGTTCGTAATACTGGATACCGGTCATGAGGGTATAGAGGCCAATAAAATAGTAGATAAGAGACGGATCCGCTGTTCGCCCAAGTGGACATTTCTGTGGAATCTCAACCTGATCCAACAAGATGGAGGCATAAGGTTCAGGGAGAAAAAAAGAAGTGTCAATACTAGGCTACACTGTCCAGTCTCCGAGAGGCCAATACCGAATCACTTGGGATTTTGCGATACCAATTTTTTGTTCGCATATCTTCCTAACAGAGTACATAACCTAAAAAAATATTTTAAGGAGTAGTGTGACTATTATTTTAAAAATATTTGTGATATCTATCGTGTTGTTTGGATCATCTATTTCTCAGGTTCTGTGGTCAATAGCGCCACTTTGTCGACAAATGACAAAATAACAGGCACACACAGTTCATTTGACACAGGTTCAAATTATATTCAGCTGTTTCGTTAAATTATCAAAAATGGAAAATTTAACAGTTACATCAAGTATGCGAATTTGCAATCTCATGTTAGCAATAGTAACTGATAGTCTGTGCAGGTTCTGCCAAACGGAGGTAGAAACCTTAACACATTTTGTGGTATTGTGAAGCAAACTGCAATTCCAAATATACTATAGGTACTAGCCGCGTCCCGTGGCTAAGTTCTCGTGTGTACGGTACACCTCCAAAACTGTATTAAAGAACATTCTACTACGATCTGCATTATTGTACTGCTTTCCCCATACATCATTATGTTTTTTTGTTTGCGAGCACAACGAAATAATATCCCGACACGCATTGCAGTACGAGCGGTGTTTCCATTACTTCCATTACTCCCTTTGCTTCAGTGCCCGTATTATTCCCGTTGCTCCGGACAAACAAACAATCAAAACATTCATTGAAAAAAAATTATTAATTTTCTGTGGTCCTGATCATAAAATTACACACGAATCGTAATGCAACAGTCAGCTGCCAAAAATTTGTCTATCTTGGAAGATTGTTTTAATTTCAACCAGGTGGAAATTTCCAACTTTACCATTTGTCAATGGCATAAATAATACACCGAAAACGCACGAACTGCCTCGAAACTACAATATATAAAAACAGTCAATTATTGAAACGACTCGCGTACCACCAATAATTGTAAAATGATTTTACTAATTCAGAAACCTTCGCGGGCGTGCGCACAACAAATCACCAAAATTTCATCACAATCAGATGAGTGGTACAGAAACTCATACGGGACAAACAAATAAACCTCAATTTTTATACTCTAGATGAAATCATATAGAGTATTATAAGTTTAATCCAGCCCAAAAGTTTGTAACGCATAGAACCAAGCCTCGCACAAAAAAAAGTTATATATTATTTTTTGTTTATTTGTGGCCAAAAACCTCAAATCCGCTTGACGTCCGTCCGTCCGTCCGTCCGTCCGTCCGTCCGTCCGTCCGTCCGTCTGTCCGTTAGCACGATAACTCAAGAACCCCTTCACCTAGGATCTTGATATTTTGAATCTGGATGTTTGGTTGAATTTGTAAGGCTAAGTTCGTTAACGGGCAAAATCGTCATACTCCTTCGGGTAGCTGCCATACAAAATGTCCTTAAAACACGTGTTCAAGAATATTGGTCGATAACTTCAGAAGGGTTTAAGCTACGACATTGAAATTTTGTATGTGTTATTTTTCCAACAGTTGGAGCTAAATATATGATTATGAAGAAAATCCTATTAGTCCTTCGTGTAGCTGCCATACAAATATCCTGTTAAAATGTATTCACTTAATTTACGAAACTCACTATAACTCAAGTAATCTTTTAGCTATGAATTCGGAATTTTTTCCAAATTAGTTTTGAGTGAAAAGAAAGTTTGGCTTTAAAGGTCAGCGAAATCCTTTTACTCCTTCTGGTAGGTGGCATACAAAATGTCCTTAAGACACGTGTTCAACAATATTTTTCGATAACTTTTGAACACTTCAAGCTACGAATTTGAAATTTTGTACACGTTCATTTTTAAATGGTTCCAAGGAAAAGGATAAATATGTAAGAAATCGAGTGAGTCCTTCCTGCACCTCCCATGTGAAAGTCCTTCAAAAACGACTTTTTTTTTCGATGACTTAACCAGTTCAAGATAAGAAATTAAACACTGAATATTGCCTTTTAGTTTTGAGTAGCAATCTAATGGCAGTCCTTAAGAAAGGACATACAACATGCATACACGTAATTCTACTTGATCCCCAACTACAATATAAATCGGAGTTCAGTATTCATCTAGAGTATTATACGATTGGCTTGCAGCCGATCGTGACTGCAATATGTTTATACTCTAGATGAAATCATATAGAGTATTATAAGTTTAATCCAGCCCAAAAGTTTGTAACGCATAGAACCGAGCCTCGGACGAAAAAAAGTTATATATTATTTTGTGTTTAGTTATGGCCAAAAACCCCAAATCCGTTTGCTGTCCGTCCGTCCGTCCGTCCGTCTGTCCGTCCGTCCGTTTGCACGATAACTCAAGAACGCCTTCACCTAGGATCCTGAAATTGTGAATCTGGATGTTTGGTCGAATTTGTAAGGCTAAGTTCGTTAACGGGAAAAATCATCTTACTCCTTCGGGTAGCTGCCATACAAAATGTCCTTAAAACACGTGTTCAAGAATATAGGTCGATAACTTCAGAAGGGTTTAAGCTACGACATTGAAATTTTGTATGTGTTATTTTTTCAATAGTTGGAGTTAAATATATGATTATGAAGAAAATCCTGTTAGTCCTTCGTGTAGCTGCCATGCAAATATCCTGTTAAAACGTCTTCACTTAATTTACGGAACTTACTATAACTCAAGTAATCTTTTAGCTATGAATTGGAAATTTTGTACAAATTAGTTTTGAGTAAAAACAAAGTTCAAGTTTACTAATCAGCGAAATCCTTCTACTCCTTCTGGTACCTGCCATACAAAATGTCCTTAAGACACGTGTTCAACAATATTTTTCGATAACTTTTGAACGCTTCAAGCTACGAATTTGAAATTTTGTACACGTTCATTTTTAAATGGTTCCAAGGAAAAAGATAAATATGAAAGAAATCGAGTGAGTCCTTCCTGCACCTTCCATGTGAAAGTCCTTCAAAAAAGGACATTTTTTTTCGATGACTTACCCAGTTCAATATATGAAATTAAACACTGAATATTGTCTTTTTGTTTTGAGTAGCAATCTAATGGCAGTCCTTAATAAAGGACATACAACATGCACACACGTAATTCTACTTTATCCCCAACTACAATATAAATCGGAGTTCAGTATTCATCTAGAGTATTATACGATTGGCTTGCAGCCGATCGTGACTGCAGTATGTTTTATATAGAAATATATGTATGTTTAATTTTACTAGATAAATCGCAAAATTAAAATGTAATTTCCACTGAGTAAACTTGTTATCCTGCTGTACGGCTACTAGGTCGGGAATGGGTAAACCGATCAAATTGGATGTCCTAATTACCGACCAGTGATATTAGCAGATTTAATCTAATTCAAAACTAATATAGAAACATAAATTTCGCATCAAAGAACATACTGCAGGTATTAATATTTAAATAGAAACCAATTTATTTATTAAACCGTCAAATAAAGCCAAAACTCTTAAACGAAAAAGGTATGGATTCTGCAATATATATCAGTTCAAGAAGGTGATAGGTCCGTTTCATGTGAACTTTCGAGATCTAAAATATATATATTGAGTAGGTCGGAATTGGGATCAAAGACAGTAAAGACAATAGTATAATCATAAAATATCGATTTTGACTATTTATAGTATATAAACATAATATTTTAATTTTTTGAAATATTCCCTTGATATTCCCTAATACCGACCACTGGTCGGAATAAGGACATTATATGAAATCAGAGAAGCCTATTTCCGACCACTTCATTTTATTTGTTTGTTTCACAAATTCTATGAATTTAAATTATTTTTTTATATTTCAATACAAATTAAATGTTTATAAAGCCAATAAGACCTTAATTACTCACTCTGATGAAAGCTAGTCTTTTAAATTTACGAAAAATAATGAACCAAAAATTTCGATTTTGGGCTTAAAATGCATGTTTTTGGTCCACCGCCGATTAATTTAAACCACAATGTGAAGAAAGGACATTCAGATCCCTTTGTGCACAACAAATGGATAGAGAACACATGTGGAAATATATTGATCCTAGAATTTACCTTATTACTCGCGATAATAAAAATATATTAATAAAAAACCAAAATGGTCGGAATTAGGAAGGTGGTCGGCAATAGGCCACTTTACGTTACTCTATATGATTTCATCTAGAGTATAAAAATATTGGCTCTAGTCCTGGATTTGACGGCATAACAATTGAATGTCTAAAAATATTAAAAGATTTTATCTCAAAGCCTCTTACATATTTAATTATTTTTAACCTTTCGAAGAGTGTATTCCCTAAAATTTAGTAAACAAGTAACAATTATTGACATATTTTCCTAGTATACGAGAATATCGTTGGAAAAATAATTGAAAAGGTTGCAAAGTAGAAAGCCAAACATGAACGCGAAAAGAGAGTTTTAATCCTTTTAGCCTCGCAGGGCTGCGCAAAAGGTAGTTGGAGCGTAGCACCTGTCAGCCAAACATGAACACGGAAAGAGAGTTTTAAACCCTTTAGCACTGGAAATTTTGAGATAGCGATATCTTTTAATTTCAGGTCGAGCGGGGAGTGAAACAAATTGAAATTGACTTAAATGCACAAATACCATAAATGAAAAATGTAAATTTTCATTTTGGAGTTTTGGTGTCCAGTAATACTTTTTTCTAAATCTATCTTCCATCTCCTCTTTTCAATTTATAATCTTTAATCTTTAATATTCCATCTTCAATCTTCAATTCTTAATCTTCAATCTTCAATCTTCAATCCTTAATCTTCAATCTTCAATCTTCAATCTTCAATCTTTAATCATCAATCTTTAATCTTTACTCTTTGATCTTTGATCTTTGATCTTTGATCTCTGATCTCTGATCTCTGATCTCTGATCTCTGATCTCTGATCTCTGATCTCTGATCTCTGATCTCTGATCTCTGATCTCTGATCTCTGATCTCTGATCTCTGATCTCTGATCTCTGATCTCTGATCTCTGATCTCTGATCTCTGATCTCTGATCTCTGATCTCTGATCTCTGATCTCTGATCTCTGATCTCTGATCTCTGATCTCTGATCTTTGATCTTTGATCTTTGATCTTTGATCTTTGATCTTTGATCTTTGATCTTTGATCTTTGATCTTTGATCTTTGATCTTTGATCTTTGATCTTTGATCTTTGATCTTTGATCTTTGATCTTTGATCTTTGATCTTTGATCTTTGATCTTTGATCTTTGATCTTTGATCTTTGATCTTTGATCTTTGATCTTTGATCTTTGATCTTTGATCTTTGATCTTTGATCTTTGATCTTTGATCTTTGATCTTTGATCTTTGATCTTTGATCTTTGATCTTTGATCTTTGATCTTTGATCTTTGATCTTTGATCTTTGATCTTTGATCTTTGATCTTTGATCTTTGATCTTTGATCTTTGATCTTTGATCTTTGATCTTTGGTCTTTGGTCTTTGGTCTTTGGTCTTTGGTCTTTGGTCTTTGATCTTTGATCTTTGATCTTTGATCTTTGATCTTTGATCTTTGATCTTTGATCTTTGATCTTTGATCTTTGATCTTTGATCTTTGATCTTTGGTCTTTGGTCTTTGGTCTTTGGTCTTTGGTCTTTGGTCTTTGATCTTTGATCTTTGATCTTTGATCTTTGATCTTTGGTCTTTGGTCTTTGGTCTTTGGTCTTTGGTCTTTGGTCTTTGATCTTTGATCTTTGATCTTTGATCTTTGATCTTTGATCTTTGATCTTTGATCTTTGATCTTTGATCTTTGATCTTTGATCTTTGATCTTTGATCTTTGATCTTTGATCTTTGGTCTTTGATCTTTGATCTTTGATCTTTGATCTTTGATCTTTGATCTTTGATCTTTGGTCTTTGATCTTTGATCTTTGATCTTTGATCTTTGATCTTTGATCTTTAATCTTTGATCTTTGATCTTTGATCTTTGATCTTTGATCTTTGATCTTTGATCTTTGATCTTTGATCTTTGATCTTTGATCTTTGATCTTTGATCTTTGATCTTTGATCTTTGATCTTTGGTCTTTGATCTTTGATCTTTGATCTTTGATCTTTGATCTTTGATCTTTGATCTTTGATCTTTGGTCTTTGATCTTTGATCTTTGATCTTTGATCTTTGATCTTTGATCTTTGATCTTTGATCTTTGATCTTTGATCTTTGATCTTTGATCTTTAATCTTTAATCTTTTATCTTTTATCTTTAATCTTTAATCTTTAATCTTTAATCTTTAATCTTTAATCTTTAATCTTTAATCTTTAATCTTTAATCTTTAATCTTTAATCTTTAATCTTCAATCTTTAATCTTTAATCTTTAATCTTTAATCTTTAATCTTTAATCTTTAATCTTTAATCTTTAATCTTTAATCTTTAATCTTTGATCTTTAATCTTTAATCTTTAATCTTTAATCTTTAATCTTTTATCTTTAATCTTTAATCTTTAATCTTTAATCTTTAATCTTTAATCTTTAATCTTTAATCTTTAATCTTTAATCTTTAATCTTTAATCTTTAATTTTTAATCTTTAATCTTCAATCTTTAATCTTTAATCTTTAATCTTTAATCTTTAATCTTTAATCTTTAATCTTTAATCTTCAATCTTTAATATTTAATCTTTAATCTTTAATCTTTAATCTTTGATCTTTAATCTTAACCCACTATCCTCCACCATTCATCCTCCATCATCCATCCTCCATCATCCATCATCCATCCTCCATCATACATAGTCCATCATCCATCTCCATCCTCTATCCTCCATCCTATATCCTCCATCCTCCTTCCTCCATCCTCCATCCTCCATCCTCCATCCTCCATCCTCCATCCTCCATCCTCCATCCTCCATCCTCCATCCTCTATCCTCCATCCTCCATCCTCCATCCTCCATCCTCCATCCTCCATCCTCCATCCTCCATCCTCCATCCTCCATCCTCCATCCTCCATCCTCCATCCTCCTTCCTCCATCCTCCATCCTCCATCCTCCATCCTTCATCCTCCATCCTCCATCCTCCATCCTCCATCCTCCATCCTCCATCCTCCATCCTCCATCCTCCATCCTCCATCCTCCATCCTCCATCCTCCATCCTCCATCCTCCATCCTCCATCCTCCATCCTCCATCCTCCATCCTCCATCCTCCATCCTCCATCCTCCATCCTCCATCCTCCATCCTCCATCCTCCATCCTCCATCCTCCATCCTCCATCCTCCATCCTCCATCCTCCATCCTCCATCCTCCATCCTCCATCCTCCATCCTCCATCCTCCATCCTCCATCCTCCATCCTCCATCCTCCATCCTCCATCCTCCATCCTCCATCCTCCATCCTCCATCCTCCATCCTCCATCCTCCATCCTCCATCCTCCATCCTCCATCCTCCATCCTCCATCCTCCATCCTCCATCCTCCATCCTCCATCCTCCATCCTCCATCCTCCATCCTCCATCCTCCATCCTCCATCCTCCATCCTCCATCCTCCATCCTCCATCCTCCATCCTCCATCCTCCATCCTCCATCCTCCATCCTCCATCCTCCATCCTCCATCCTCCATCCTCCATCCTCCATCCTCCATCCTCCATCCTCCATCCTCCATCCTCCATCCTCCATCCTCCATCCTCCATCCTCCATCCTCCATCCTCCATCCTCCATCCTCCATCCTCCATCCTCCATCCTCCATCCTCCATCCTCCATCCTCCATCCTCCATCCTCCATCCTCCATCCTCCATCCTCCATCCTCCATCCTCCATCCTCCATCCTCCATCCTCCATCCTCCATCCTCCATCCTCCATCCTCCATCCTCCATCCTCCATCCTCCATCCTCCATCCTCCATCCTCCATCCTCCATCCTCCATCCTCCATCCTCCATCCTCCATCCTCCATCCTCCATCCTCCATCCTCCATCCTCCATCCTCCATCCTCCATCCTCCATCCTCCATCCTCCATCCTCCATCCTCCATCCTCCATCCTCCATCCTCCATCCTCCATCCTCCATCCTCCATCCTCCATCCTCCATCCTCCATCCTCCATCCTCCATCCTCCATCCTCCATCCTCCATCCTCCATCCTCCATCCTCCATCCTCCATCCTCCATCCTCCATCCTCCATCCTCCATCCTCCATCCTCCATCCTCCATCCTCCATCCTCCATCCTCCATCCTCCATCCTCCATCCTCCATCCTCCATCCTCCATCCTCCATCCTCCATCCTCCATCCTCCATCCTCCATCCTCCATCCTCCATCCTCCATCCTCCATCCTCCATCCTCCATCCTCCATCCTCCATCCTCCATCCTCCATCCTCCATCCTCCATCCTCCATCCTCCATCCTCCATCCTCCATCCTCCATCCTCCATCCTCCATCCTCCATCCTCCATCCTCCATCCTCCATCCTCCATCCTCCATCCTCCATCCTCCATCCTCCATCCTCCATCCTCCATCCTCCATCCTCCATCCTCCATCCTCCATCCTCCATCCTCCATCATCCATCCTCCATCATAATCATCTCAAAGATCCGCGAACCTTAAAGATCCAGGAGCCGTGATGATCCGCGAACCGCAAAGATCCGTCAAGATCTGTGTGCTGTGAAGATCTGCGAACTGCAAAGATCTGCAAAGATCCGTAAAGATCTGCTGAGCCGTTGAGATCCGCGAACCGCAAAGATCCGTAAAGATCTGCTGAGCCGTGCAGATCTGTTGAACCGTCGAGATCTGTTGAACCGTTGAACCGTAAAGATCCGTGGAAAAGATCTGACTCAGTTGGATCTTCTGCTTGAGCCGGTTCATTGAGCCGGCTCAGATCTGAGTTACCCATCTCTAGTTACGATTAACATTTTGGAAGTAATAGATAAAAAATCTGCCAGGGCGCAACTTTATTATTTTATGGGTAGAAGTCCGAAACGTGTTTAATGATGAGATACGGTGTTGGGTACTATGCGACTGACAACCTCAAAAATAACGTTCCATATATACTCCTGGTTATTTTTAGGTTGTCAGTCGCATAGTACCCAACACCGTATCTCATCATCAAACACGTTTCGGACTTCTACCCATAAAATAATAAAGTTGCGCCCAGACTGTTGGCAGATTTTTTTTATTTACTTACGTATTTTTTTATCAATAGAATAATTCATAGTAGTAAAAGCGAATTCGATCACATTAAACCTAAGAGATCTTCGAAATCATTGAAAACTTGAATAATACCCCCATGGGGTTTAATAGGGAAAAATACTTAAATCGGTTTTTCACCGACTACGTTTAAAGCTTATAAAAGTAAAAGTGAATTCCAAATCTCAATATACCTTAGAAATATATCAGAATTCGTGAATATGTACACAACCACTTTACACCCCCTTAGGGGTTGGATATCGAAAAATTTTGAAGATCGTTACTAGGCGCTTATATAAATAGCACGCAGAAGTAAAATTGCTTTGATAGCTCGACATGTTTAAAAGTTTTAACGAAGTTTGTGAAAATGTGGATTCACGGACATTGTTTTTACTCAACCTCTGAACGCCAATTAAAATCTGAACTTTTTTTTTGCTTTAATTACTCTAATAGTACATCTACATATACGTACTAAGTTTCAACTTTCTAGCATAAGCCGTTTCTGAGATATAAAAAACCACCCTATCCCCCGTACCTTGATACCCCTATCAACATTTTTTAGGATAGTGCAGATCTATAGTGGCTCTATATAATCCTAAATTGTTAGCTTTCTATTCATTATGGTTTTCGAGAAATAAAAATCAGAATGTTTTCCTTTCTACCCCCTTTCAGCATCATCCCAACACCCATACCACCAACCCTACTAGAAGTTTACCGACCCCAACTCCTGTAAAATTTTCTAGATCATATCTGATACGGTTTCTGAGATATAAAAATTACATTTTTTGAAAAATTGCTGTCCCCCCACTTTCGTGCTCCACCTCCCCCCTCAAAAAATTTAGTTTCGGTAGACTTCTCTTGTGATCCCACATACAGAAACTAAATTTTATTTTCCTTGTGTAATTGGTTCGGAAGATATTGTAATCTAAAGTTTCTCACCCCCCCTACACCCCACCACCCCTCTTAAAAATTTTAGCCCTTCTCTAATCTTGAAGTATCCCTAAGGACAACAACAAAGTTTCAATCTTCTAACATCAATGGTTCAGGAGATATCGATTTTAGAATGTTTCAATCCCGGCTTTCATGCGTTAAAGACTCATTGTTTTCCCCCCCACTTCCACACCCCTTAACCAATATCGACCATTTTTTTGCAATTGAGTCCATTATTATAGTACTACATAAGTTCCAAGTTTCAGCCTCCTAGCATAAGTGGTTCCTGAGATCTAGAAACCAAAATTGTTCGTCTAAAACGCTCCCCTCTCCTCTCCCCTCGTACCCCTACCCGTCGAAAATATACCAGTCGTAGGGGTTCACCCAATCTACCCACCATAAAAATTTCAATTTAATATCTCAACGGGTTTGGGAGTTACGCGCCTTCAAACCATTTTGAGTACGACGGACGGCGTACGGCGTCTACGGCGTACAGACGGACATTTTTTTTTTGCTTTTTTGGGGTTTACTAGTCCTAAAACGTGAAAATACAAAATTTCAGGGTAGCAAATTTTTTTTAAATTTCAGGTCGATCACAATACTTTATCATTAAAAAATAATAAAGTAAAATACATATCGCATAAACATTAAATATTTAAAAAGTCAGTGCCACTTTTATACAAAAAGAAGAACATGTTGATTTACACTCCTTGCTTGAACTGAAAGAATTTAATAATGGTTTTTATGTTTTATGTTGAATTTTTTTTTATTATAATAAATGTTTAAAATGGCCACCTTCATTTTGAATGCACGCTAAAGCTCGTTTGGCGAGTGTTCTCTTGATGTTCATATTCCTAACTGCTGCCTTACTTCTATTGCTGCCGCATCGATCCTGGTATTTAGATCTTCCAATGTTACTACTGCCGTTGCATAGACAAGGTACTTTATCCGTTCCCATACAAAGAAATCCATAATAGTAAGATCAGGAGATCTTGCAGGCCAGTGTATCGGTCCATTTCTACCGATACAGCGATTGCTATAATTGGAATTTAGCCAATCTGTGATTTGTCGGCCGTAATGAGCTTGAGCACCATCGTGTTGGTAAAACATGGAAGCCAATCGTACCAGTTTATGCGATATGTATTTTTATACTCTAGATGAAATCATATTGTTACATGTAAACCTGGCAATCGCGCAACCGTGCAACTCGATCGTTTCACATAATGAAAACAACAACAACCGAATACCTAGTTGCAAAATAACCCAGTCAGAAACCTAGCTGAAGATAAGGCGGAACAACACGATTGTATCTCTCTTCTTATCGAATGCTCTCCAATGTACTAGAATCCTGTACATAAACCACTGAACGAAGATCAAAATCGAAAGCTCTAAACCCTTCGAGAAACATCCACATCACCGGTGAACATTCAAGTACATCCTAGACTGCAACCGGGTAGTATATAAGCAGGTGAAGCGTTCAGCGAAGACACAGTAATTTTTATTACGTCGGCTGTGACAGCCAGCGTGTATACGCGACCGTGTTGAGAGACAACGAAAGTGAACGAGTCAAGCGATATATGGTATAAGCGGGCGGTATTGCCATATAGTGCGAATTATTGTGCGAATAGAATTTAAAGTGCGATTAATAAATAATCACTTATTTTTATTTTAACCGAATTGTGTTTTACTTGAAATCCCGGCGAACCCCTAGCTCGCAACAATTGGTGTCAGAAGTGGGATTTCAAGGATTAATTCTGGTTAGAATCGCGAGTGGAAAAAGTGAATTTAAAATTCTCGAACGGACAAAGTGAGAAATTAAAATTCTCGAACGGACAAAGTGAGAATTTTGTGCGCTGTGAAGTGAAGTACAAAGTGAGAATTTTGTGCGCTGTGAAGTGAAGTTAAAATTCTCGAACGGACAGGGAGAATTTTGTGAAATCGAACAATCTAGAGTGATCTAGTGAGCGGTATCTTGAATTAGTAAAGTGGAAAGTTCTCATACGGACAAAAAGAGAATTTGAGAGAATTTGTATCGCGGAAAAATCTTTAACGGACAAATAAAAGATAGTGAAAATGCCGCGTTATTTAAAAGACTTGAAACTAGTGGAGCTGAAGGAAAAGCTCGGTAAACGGGAATTATCAACAACTGGAAACAAAACTGAACTTGTCAGCCGAATGATCGAAGTACTTGATGCTGAAGGTAAAAACGCAGACAATTTCGAGTTTCCAATCGAAGAAGCTCGCGCAGCAAGTAGTGATGAGTGTTCTGAAACATTAGACTCTCTTAGACAGTTAATGCAAGTGATGAACCAACAAAGTCAGAAATTAGACCAAACCTCAACGGACATCAATCAGAAAATGGATCACCAAAGTCAACAACACAGTCAACTATCAACAGACCTTAACGAGAAGCTAGACCAGACTTCAAAGGACCTCAACCAAAAATTGGAACAGCAAAGCGAACAGACGAAAGAGCTAAAAGAAGATCTAAATAATAAAATAGACACCATGGGTAAAATAATCGAAGAAAATCTGGAGGCGAAACTTCGAACTTTTGAAAGTCAAATAACCGAGAAGACATCAGCTATTGTAGAAGAAGTTGAACGCCTTAAAAGGGACTTTGATAACGTGAAAGCAACTGGGGTCATCAAGACAGAACATGTAACACACAAAGATCTCAAAGCTCCGATCTTCGATGGACAAACAACGTGGGCTATCTACAAAACCCAATTTGAGGCTGCCGCGAGAAATAATCATTGGAATGATTTGGAACGAGGAACGGCTTTGATATTGGCGCTAAGAGGTCCACTAGCAGAGGTTCTTCAAACAATTCCTCAAGAGCAACAGCAAGATTTTTCGACATTGGTACAGACACCGGATCTTCATTACGGCAGTGACCACATGCGAGAGATATACAAAACACAACTCTACAACCGTACTCAAAAGAATGGTGAAACACTTCAAGAGCTGGCACGCGATATAGAACGACTTACGTTATTGTCGCTTCCCAATGCGCAAACAGAGCAACGCAACGATACAGCTGTTTTCGCATTTAACAATGCTATACAGGACAGAGAGCTGCAGCAGGCGTTAAAATTGGCAGGAAAGAAAACGATTGGCGAAGCCTTAGTATATGGGCTTACATTTGAAGCTGCCAAGCAAAGCTCGCGAAATAACTACCGAGTTCGAGAAATAACGGAAGAGTGTGTATGTCAGAGGGCCGAATACACCAAGCGGAGCGAGGGATCTGGTGCTCCCCGATGTTGGAATTGCGGACAGGCAGGACACTTAAGACGTGACTGCAGAAAAACAAGAAAAGCTACCAACTATTGTTCCGGCTGCGCTGCTAAACAAAAGGGAGAACGAGGCGAACCATCGCGAAAGAACGCTTCGCCTAATAACAGTCCAGGAAACGCGTAAAAGCCAACTTCATGGGGCAGAAGTTGGCTGGTGGAATCGACGCCCCCGGAACCATCATCGCAGTTTCTCGACTACATCATGGTGAAAACGACTTATGCATGAGTGGTCGAGTCGACAAATTAAACTGCATAATAACAATTGACACAGGCGCAACACGATCAGTGCTAAGATCTGACCTCGTAGACCGTACTTGGCTTCATAACACCAAAAAGTACGCACTTCGCACAGCAACAGGAGAAACTACTACAGTCCATGGGGAAATATCACGTGACATCCGGCTTGGAGATTTGACATTCTCGCATGTATTCGTGGTAGCTGATATGTATTACCGATGAGTGTATTCTCGGAATGGATTTTCTGAAACCGCACGGTATCCAGCTGGACCTAGGACAACGAATAATGAAGTGGCGGAACATCGAAATCCCAATGGAAATAACATCCTCCAACACAAGCAAGGGCGCATATAGAGGGGGGCAAGAGGGGGCACTTGCCCCCACCTGCTTTCTAGCTTCCAGTATTTTAAAAACACAATTTCGTCACTTGAATAAATATTTTTTTGTAATATACGGTCCTATTCTGAAATTGTGACCTATCACAGGTCACAACCTGCTGTGACTAAAATTTTGTGACTGCGCTTGTGATCGAAAAGTTTTTTCGCATTCTGGCGCTGCAGTCACTAGAAAGGTCACAATAATTTCTCCACATAGTTGGAGACATGTGAAAATGATGATGCTGTGTCAGTATCAGTCATCAATTCGGCCTTTGCAAGTGTATAATGGAAAATTGTGTGCCTTAGTAAACATCTAAAACGTGAAAATCCGAAGTAACTCTCAATTGTATTGTCGAATAATAAAATCGAATCACTTGCGTTCCTCAAGTTTCGGAGTGTAGCTCTTCTTAACGCCCTTAAATCACAAAAAATTTAAAACAGCCATCTAAATTTACGTTAAATTACTTTTGTTCAGCCAGTAATTATCTCAGCAAATATAACAAACATTC
Organism: Beris morrisii; assembly: GCA_951812415.1. Lineage (NCBI taxonomy): Eukaryota > Metazoa > Arthropoda > Insecta > Diptera > Stratiomyidae > Beris > Beris morrisii. The sequence goes on along the minus strand of OX638310.1, from coordinate 86,882,612 downwards.
CATTTTTTTCAATATTAAGTATTGAAACTTCACGAAACGTTAAATTAGTTTGCCTCACTGGCCGTTGTGATCACCTATTTCGATAGTCACAATTTTGTGATGTTTTTTTAAAATGCCAAAATTGTGACTAATGCCAGAATATGAAAAGTCACAGATTTTCTAAAATTATGACTCTCCGCTAAAATTGTGACTTGTGACTGTACACAGAATAGGCCTGATAGTGTAATTAAGACCTTTTAATTGTTCTACTACACATAATTTATTGAACTACTAACAAATAGTTACTAAATCAACACCGTTTACTGTTTTCAAAACATCTTTTTATTTGTATTTAAAGAAATTTCACTTGTTAAAAATTAAGCTTTTGTTACTTACTGCAGAAAAATTGGATTGTAATTCGAATTAAAGTAGACAAATAAAATTAAGATTAATAAGGCAAGGACATTGTTTTATTGGAAGACGTAATTGAATTTCACACCCAGCATTTTTTCTTCATAGAACTTTGGTATGACTTATGAAAAATACAGGAAAACCAAAAGGTCGTAATGGTTTCCTGAAATTAAATACATATCTGCGTTTTTTTATACATCCTTTCGACTTTATGCTGGGATAGAGAGTGTTTTCAAAATTTCAAACACTTTCATTAAAGTAGCAGAATCAGAAGGATGTTGGTTATCACTTTCTAGTTGCACTTTATTAAAAAAAAAGAATTGCTCAATTATGAAATGCTTAAAATTAAATGTGAATAACTTCGAAAGTTTTTAAGCTAGAGCGATAAATTTAGCCTACTAACCCCGCTTCTTCTTAGCATTTACAACAGCTTGAACACGGTTACAACTAATTCCAAGTCTTTAAGTTGACTCACCAGAAAGCACCAATTTGCTTAAAGACTTTTGTATGGCAGCCTAAAACAGTATCCTCTTTTCACTCTGTTTTCCAGATTTGATTCTTTCAAAATAAGTGTAACTGCATAACCCCATCACCGAGAATTTTGTCTTAACTTAATCACAAAAAAGCTTTTATGCCCAATTTTATGTCCGTTCCATAGTTGTCGATCCTTCGCGAAAAAATTTTTATTAAGAATTTTTGTATGGTAGCTAATTGAAAGAGTACCGCAGTATTGTCATATTTAATTAAAAAAAAATTGTATATTTCAGAACATAATTGTTATCACTTGTTTTGAGGAACTTTGTATGCGATGTACCCGAAAAAGTTGGGCGATTTTACTTATTAACGGATTCTAAGTAAAATTTCATCTTCTCTGTATTTTTCCACTATCTCCCGGTGCGCAGATATTGTTTTGGTGGGACAGAAAAGGTTCAATGATTCTTAGCTGAGTGAAATCCACATTCATTCTATTCATCACAAGATGTAGCTCCCGAAATTGCAAACTCCTTTTATAAGCCATAGTTCTGCCCCTCCCTACGAAATGTTGTATGGGCGCCCATGGTGACGAGTATAGACACTGAAGAGCATCATGACGTAGCCTCTAAAAATAATTCAAGGAGGAAGAATAGTGTAACATCAGCAGTCCTTCAGTCAAGCAACCTTAGAAGAGCACAACACAAGCAAGCAGTGGATTTGATCGAAAGATTCAGAGCGGCTTCTCCACCGGTGATGAGGACTATGGCAGAACAAACCTAGTGAAGCATACGTCAACCCCCAAGAAGAGTACCACTAGCGAAACAAGGAGAAGTGAATTCAATGTTCAAAATCATGGAGCATCAGGGAATAATCGAAGAATCAAAGAGTCCGAGGATATCGCCAGTGGTGCTGGTTAAGAAAAAGGACGGCAGCACCCGTTTTTGTGTGGACTACAGACAACTAAATGATGTTACGAAAAAAGATAGCTATCCACTACCTAGAATCGACGATATCATCGACACCCTGACAGATGCTAAATGGTTCTCAACGTTGGACCTGAAGAGTAGGTAATGGCAAGTGGAAATAGATGAAAATGATAGAGAGAAAACAGCATTCTCTGTCGGCAGCGGACTGTGGCAATTCATCGTGATGCCGTTTGGCCTGTGTTATTCCAGCTACATTCGAAAGACTAATGGAATTTGTTTTGCGTGGCCTTAGTTGGAAAACTTGTCTCGTTTACCTGGACGATGTGATCGTTATCGGCAGGACCTTCGAGGAACATCTGAAAAATCTACAGCAAGTCTTTCAGCGTCTGCGAGCGGCAAAATTAAAGCTGAGTCCGAAAAAGTGCACTTTGTTTAGTGCAGAAGTAAAGTACTTGGGTCACATCGTTTCAGCTGACGGTGTAAAGACGGATCCGGAGAAAATACTGGCGGTGAAAAGTTGGCCTACTCCGAGTGATAAACACCAGCTGCGCAGCTTCGTAGGGTTAGCGAAATATTACCGTCGATTCGTAAAAGACTTTGCCAACACGGCAAAATGTCTTCATCAGCTAACAGAAAAGGGAAAGACATTTACTTGGAATCAACAGTGCCAGGAAGCATTTGAGAAAATAAAAGATCAACTTTGCGACTCTCCAGTTCTGGCGTATCCAAAACCAGGTCATAGTTTCATCATAGACACTGATGCCAGCAATGTCGGTATCGGCGCAGTACTATCACAGGAGATCGACGGGCAAGAGAGAGTGCTATCATATTACAGCCGAGTACTCTCAAAATCAGAAAGGAACTATTGCGTAACTCGCCGAGAGCTATTAGCCATTGTAGAAGCTACAAAACATTTTCACAAATATCTCTATGGCCAAAAGTTCCTTCTTCGAACGGAACACGCATCGCTCAAATGGCTACTTCAGTTCAAGAATCCCGAGGGCCAAGTAGCAAGATGGATAGAAAGGCTTGAATCCTACGATTTTGAAATTGTTCACCGAAGAGGGAGAATTCACGGTAATGCCGACAAGCTCTCACGTCGTCCTTGTCCACCAAACTGCAAGCATTGTCACCGCGTAGAAGAAAAAGAAGTCGGAGAAACCATTCAGCGAATAACGACCGAACCAAAGGATGGATGGAATCAGCAAGAACTGGAAGATGCCCAACGAAAAGATCCAGATATTTCACCGATCATGGCATGGAAGGACAAAATGGAGCGGCCTGAGTGGAAAGACATCTCACAATTCAGCGAAACCTTAAAGAGTTATTGGGCACAATGGAACTCCCTCCACTTAGACGGTGGGTTATTAAAACGGAAATGGGAAACCGCTGACGGAACTTCGCATCTCATGCAAACCATTGTCCCGCATTCTAAAGTCGAGGAAATTCTGAAGGAGTATCATGAAGGTACTTCCGGTGGACATTTAGGTGTAAATAGAACCTTGGCAAAGATACGAGAGAGGTTCTATTGGATCCATCTCCGAGATGACGTCGAAAATTGGTGCCGTAAGTGTACTACCTGTGCATCGAGTAAAGGCCAACAACGCAGATCAAAGGGAGAAATGCAGCAATACAACGTGGGAGCTCCATTCGAGAGAATTGCTGTGGATATTGCTGGACCATTTCCGGAATCAGAAAATGGTAATCGCTACATTCTTGTGGTCATCGATTATTTTAGCAAGTGGCCCGAAGCTTACGCAATTCCAAATCAAGAAGCAGTTACTGTCGCAGAACAAATTGTTACCAACTGGGTGAGTAGATTTGGAGTTCCACGTGAACTACACTCCGATCAAGGGCGCAACTTTGAATCTCAAACATTCAAACACGTGTGTCAAATGCTGGGAATAAACAAAATGAGGACAACTCCACTACATCCACAGTCCGATGGAATGGTGGAACGTTTCAATAGAACACTGAATTCGAACCTATCCAAACTCGTCAGCGAAAGGCAACAGGACTGGGATCAACACATTCCTCTATTTTTAATGGCCTACAGAACATCGGTACACGCAACAACAGGAGAAACTCCCTCCCGAGTCATCTTCGGGAAGAACATTCGAGTCTCCGCGGAATTAATGTTTGGAGTGCCACCAGACCAACCGACCCATCCAAAAGATTACGTATCGGATCTTCGACATCGACAACACACAATTTACAACCTGGTCAGAGATAAAATTAATTTGGCGACCGATCGGATGAAGACGAGGTATGATCAACGGGCGAATTCATCAGGATTCCAAGAGGGCGATTTAGTTTGGCTATACAATCCCAAACGACAGAAGGGCAGGTCACCGAAACTACAGCGCAATTGGGAGGGACCTTACCAAATCATCAACCGGTTAAATGATGTTGTGTACCGTATTCAGTTGCATCAAAAACCTCGTACTAAAATGAAAGTGGTACACCTCGATAGACTAACGAAGTACCATGGCGCCCATGACGAGGGGATCGACTCTGTTCGGGACGAACAGGAACTAAGGAGGGAGTAATGTTGCATGTAAACCTGGCAACCGCGCAACCGTGCAACTCGATCGTTTCACATAATGAAAACAACAACAACCGAATACCTAGTTGCAAAATAACCCAATCAGAAACCTAGCTGAAGATAAGGCGGAACAACACGATTGTATCTCTCTTCTTATCGAATGCTCTTCAATGTACTAGAATCCTGTACATAAACCACTGAACGAAGATCAAAATCGAAAGCTCTAAAGCCTTCGAGAAACATCCACATCACCGGTGAACATTCAAGTACATCCTAGACTGCAACCGGGTAGTATATAAGCAGGTGAAGCGTTCAGCGAAGACACACTAATTTTTATTACGTCGGCTGTGACGGCCAGCGTGTATACGTGACCGTGTTGAGAGAGAACGAAAGTGAACGAGTCAAGCGATATATGGTATAAGCGGGCGGTATTGCCATATAGTGCGAATTATTGTGCGAATAGAATTTAAAGTGCGATTAATAAATAATCACTTATTTTTATTTTAACCGAATTGTGTTTTACTTGAAATCCCGGCGAACCCCTAGCTCGCAACAATATAGAGTATTATAAGTTTAATCCAGCCCAAAAGTTTGTAACGCATAGAACCAAGCCTAGGACGAAAAAAAGTTGTATGTTATTTTTTGTTTATTTGTGGCCAAGAACCTCAAATCCGCTTGACGTTCGTCCGTCCGTCCGTCCGTCCGTCCATCCGTCTGTCCGTGAACACGGTAACTCAAGAACGCCTTCACCTAGGATCTTGAAATTTTGAATCTGGATGTTTGGTTGAATTTGTAAGGCTAAGTTCGTTAACGGGCAAAATCGTCCTACTCCTTCGGGTAGCAAAATGTCCTTAAAACACGTGTTCAAGAATATTGGTCGATAACTTCAGAAGGGTTTAAGCTACGACATTGAAAATTTGTTTGTGTTATTTTTCCAATAGTTGAAGCTAAATATATGATTATGAAAAAAATCCTATTAGTCCTTCATGTAGCTGCCATACTAACATCCTGTCAAAATGTATTCACGTAATTTACGAAACTCACTATAACTCAAGTAATCTTTTAGCTATGAATTCGGAATTTTGTACAAATTAGTTTTGAGTGAAAAGAAAGTTCGACTTTACTAGTCAGCGAAATCCTTTTACTCCTTCTGCTAGCTGCCATACAAAATGTCCTTAAAACACGTGTTCAAGAATATTGGCCGATAACTTCAGAAGGGTTTAAGCTACGACATTGAAAATTTGTTTGTGTTATTTTTCCAATAGTTGAAGCTAAATATATGATTATGAAAAAAATCCTATTAGTCCTTCATGTAGCTGCCATACTAACATCCTGTCAAAATGTATTCACGTAATTTACGAAACTCACTATAACTCAAGTAATCTTTTAGCTATGAATTCGGAATTTTGTACAAATTAGTTTTGAGTGAAAAGAAAGTTCGACTTTACTAGTCAGCGAAATCCTTTTACTCCTTCTGCTAGCTGCCATACAAAATGTCCTTAAAACACGTGTTCAAGAATATTGGCCGATAACTTCAGAAGGGTTTAAGCTACGTCTTTGAAATTTTGTATGTGTTATTTTTCCAATAGTTGAAGCTAAATGAATGATTATAAAGAAAATCCCATTAGTCCTTCGTGTAGCTGCCATACAAATATCCTGTCAAAACGTCTTCACTTAATTTACGGAACTTACTATAACTCAAGTAATCTTTTAGCTATGAATTGGGATGTACAAATTAGTTTTGAGTAAAAACAAAGTTCGAGTTTACTAATCAGCGAAATCCTATTACTCCTTCTGGTAGCTGCCATACAAAATGTCCTTAAGACACGTGTTCAACAATATTTTTCGATAACTTTTGAACGCGAATTTGAAATTTTGTACACGTTCATTTTCAAATGGTTCCAAGGAAAAAGATAAATATGTAAGAAATCGAGTGAGTCCTTCCTGCACCTCCCATGTGAAAGACCTTCAAAAAGGAAATTTTTTTTCGATGACTTACCCAATTCAAGATATGAAATTAAACACTGAATATTGTCTTTTAGTTTTGAGTAGCAATATAATGGCAGTCTTTAATAAAGTACATACAACATGCACACACGTAATTCTACTTTATCCCCAACTACAATATAAATCGGAGTTCAGTATTCATCTAGAGTATTATACAATTGGCTTGCAGCCGATCGTGACTGCAGTATGTTTACCTATTACTTCCAAAATGTTAATCGTAACTGATACATTCATATGTATGCAGCTTTTGTAGGTAATAATACGGTTCATAAAAAAATGAGATTCAAATTACATTTTTATAATAGGGTTTTCTGAGAAAAAATACAATGATCACTGAATTTTTAGGGTTGACGTAGCAAAAATTTGTGGTTTCGAGTAAATATTTCAAGATTGGGTGCAGTTACAATTTAGACTGTTACATCAAATGAAAGGTAATCGATTCCCTAAATAAAAATCGAGTTATAACACTTTGCCTTGTGATTATTCGTTTTCAAGAGCACTATACATGGTGTTTGTTACTCCGTGTGCCACCTTGTAAGGGGTTGTTACTTGATATATTTGAAGAAAAAAATTGTTCTACAGGGTGGGTCAATTTTCAATATCAGTGGAGATACAGCGTGGTTAAGAAAAATGTTTTTTACCGGTACCCTCACTCACTTAAAACGCTTGTACAAACTATAATAGTAAATATATACAGCAACGGGCAACATCGTTAACAAAAAGTCTAATCGCTTATACGACTTGCATACGTTTTCGTTTCGACGTATAGTATACGAAACTTTTCTTGCTGGGACATAATTGCAATCCGAGACTACAACCGCAGTCTTTGAATTAGAGTGTTGCACGACTGCACAGTCGCAGGCGAAGTTAGTATTGTGTGCAGGGTTGCCGTTTGCTCTCGCTCAAATTACCCAAACAAAAAGTTGAAATTCCCCGCAATTCCCACAAAATAATAAAATTCCCCGCAATTCCTCACATTTTCTAATTCCCCGCAATTCCCACATTTTCTAATTCCCCGCATATAACAAAAAATTAATATACAGGGTGTTTGGCACTCCGTCCGCCACCTTGTAAGGGGTTATTCCTTGATATATTTGGAGAAGAAAATTGTTCTACAGGGTGGGTTAATTTTCAATATCAGTGGAGATACAGGGTGGTTAAGAAAAATGTTTTGACCGGTACCCCCACTCATATAAAACGTTATATCTTGAAAACGAATAATCACAAGGCAAAGTGTTATAACTCGTTTTTTAGGGAGTCGAATTACCTTTCATTTGATGTAACAGTCTAAATTGTTACTGCATTTAATCTTGAGATATTTACTCGAAAACACCGATTTTTGCTACGTCAACCCTAAAAATTCAGTGATCAATGTAGTTTATCTCAGAAAACCCCATTATAAAAATGTCATCTTAATTTTACTTTTTTTATGAACCGTATTATTACCTACAAAAGCTGCATACATATGTATGAGTTACGATTAACATTATGGAGGTAATAGGTAAAAATACATATCGCATAAAAATTAAATATTTCAAAAGTCAGTGCCATAAAGTGGACCTCGTCTTAGAACCTGTTTAATTTATCGGTAGTACTGAAGTATTTTTATTGCACATTTATTACTATTTAAAGTATGTAGGAAAACAATGAAATCTAAGTGAGTTTCAACATAATTGTTGCTTTTACCTGGATGTGCTAGGTAATATTGGGTGCGGTACTATGTCTTTTTTAATAGGGTGCCTTACAAAATAAAAAGCCTATAAAAGCAAAACTACCTTCATATTTTTATCAGTTTTAGGTACGTTGCTAAAAGAAGAAGGTGTCAGTAGAATTAAAAAAATAATTTCAAAATGCCTGAGTACTCCAATGAAGAATATGCTGACATTGTGTTCATTTATGGAGAGTGTCGCGGAAACGGATGAGCCGCGAGAAGGTTTCACCATCAGAGACATCTTCATCGACGGACACCTGACAGAGGAGTATTTCCAGACGTTTACAGGCGAATTAGGGAAACTGGCAGCGTTAGAACAAGCAGAGTAAATGCAAACCGGTTTCCGGTAGATGGTGATAAGATGCGGTCGGTGGGATGATAAGGGCATGAGGGTGATAAGAATAGTTGTATAAGGCTGGAAGTGATTTTCCCCACGGTGAAAAGGAGGGTGAAGGTCAGGCAGGGTGATAAGAAAGTAGATAAGCTGTAAGGTGAAGGTCGGCGGAGGCTAACGGGGACGCTAAATAAATATATATATATGGGCAATTTTTGCTAGATGAGGGGGCTAAATGGGGGGAGGGGAGGGGAGGGGGTAGGCTAGATGGGGGGCGCTAAAATATTATTTTCTTTGCATGCTATTGCATAAAGTTGTGAAATTGTTCTAGAATGTTCTAATCTTAGCAGCAGAAAATTCAAAATGGCGGATAACTAAAAAATGAAAAATCCATTAATATTTATCACTGAAGGTCACATATTTGAGCCGAACCAGTCAATAATGAAGAATAGTCTAGCCAAAAATTTTTCATGCTGAAGCTATCATGTATGGATTTGACTATTACGTAAAGTTCTGAAATTGATCTAGATTGTTCCCAGGGGAACTTGGCTATTGCATAAAGTTGTAAAATTCTTGGTTGTTTGATGAGCTTGACTATTGCAAAAAGTTGTGAAATTGTTCTAATCTTAACAGTTAACCTTGCCAGGAGAAAATTCAAAATGGCGGATAACTAAAAAATGGAAAATGCAATAATATTTATCACTGAAGGTCACATATTTGAGCCGAACCAGTCAATAATGAAGAATAGTCTAGCCAATCAATACATTTTGTCATTTTTATAACTAAAAACTAGAATTTTTCATGCTGAAGCTATCATGTATGGATTTGACTATTACGTAAAGTTGTGAAATTGATATAGATTGTTCCCAGGGGAACTTGGCTATTGCATAAAGTTGTGAAATTCTTGGTTGTTTGATGAGCTTGACTATTGCATAAAGTTGTGAAATTGTTCTAATCTTAACAGCTAACCTTGCCAGGAGAAAATTCAAAATGGCGGATAACTACAAAATGGAAGATCCAATAATATTTATCACTGAAGGTCACATATTTGAGCCGAACCACTCAATAAAGAAGAATAGTCTAGCCAATCAATACATTTTGTCATTTTTATAACTAAAAACTAGAGATTAGAATTTATATTATAGTTATATTTCTATTTTATCAGTATCTTAACCTGTGTCTCTATCGTTTATAATTTCGTTTATTCATGCTATTGCGTAAAGTTGTGAAATTGATCTAGATTGTTCCCAGCGGAACTTGGCTATTGCATAAAGTTGTGAAATTCTTGGTTGTTTGATGAGCTTGACTATTGCATAAAGTTGTGAAATTGTTCTAATCTTAACAGTTAACCTTGCCAGGGGAAAATTCAAAATGGCGGATAACTAAAAAATGGAAAATGCAATAATATTTATCACTGAAGGTCACATATTTGAGCCGAACCAGTCAATAAAGAAAAATAGTCTACCCAATTAATACATTTTCTCATTTTTAAAACTAAAAACTAGAATTTTTTATGCTCAAGCTATCATGTATGGATTTGACTATTGCGTAATGTTATGAAATTGATCTAGATTGTTCCCAGGGGAGCTTGATTATTGCATAAAGTTGCGAAATTCTTGCGTGAATGTGTGTGTGTGTGTGTGTGGGGATTGGTCAATTCTTACCACCGACCGGAAATGATAAGAACAATCTAATAACAACAAGTGGCCTGACCGCAAATGAACAATTTTTAATTTTGTTGGTGATATGTGCAAATTCCCCATTATTGATGGTATATAAAGGGGGCGCACTGATTAAAAATTTTAATTCATCCAGTGAATCCAAACGTGTAAGATCTAAATTTTTCTTGTGTTATTGAAATATTGAAGTGAAGTGATAGAAATAATCAATGAAAAACAAGAAACAATCAGTGAAAAACAAGTGACGTGAAATATATATCGAAAACATTTATTAAAGTGAAAAATTAATTATCGAAAACATTTATTGTCAAGTACCGTGAAACAATTAATAACAAGTTACGTGATAGAAATAATCAGTGAAAAACAATTATTAAAGTGAAAATCAATTAAAGTGAAAAACATTTATTAAATTGAAATTAATTATTATTAATTTTAAATATACTGCAGTCACGATCGGCTGCAAGCCAATCGTATAATACTCTAGATGAATACTGAACTCCGATTTATATTGTAGTTGGGGATAAAGTAGAATTACGTGTGTGGATGTTGTACGTCCTTTATTAAGGACTGCCATTAGATTGCTACTCAAACCTAAAAGACAATATTCAGTGTTTAATTTCATATCTTGAACTGGGTAAGTCATCGAAAAAAATGTCCTTTTTGAAGGACTTTCACATGGGAGGTGCAGGAAGGACTCACTCGATTTCTTACATATTTATCCTTTTTCTTGGAACCATTAAAAAATGCACGTGTACAATATTTCAAATTCGTAGCTTGAAAAGCTCAAAAGTTATCGAAAAATATTGTTGAACACGTGTCTTAAGGACATTTTATATGGCAGCTACCAGAAGGAGTAAAAGGATTTCGCTGATTAGTAAGCCTGAACTTTGTTTTTACTCAAAACTAATTTATACAAAATTTCCAATTCATAGCTAAAAGATTACTTGAGTTATAGTAAGTTCTGTAAATTAAGTGAAGACGTTTTGACAGGATATTTGTATGGCAGCTACACGAAGGACTAATAGGATTTTCTTCATAATCATACATTTAGCTTCAACTATTGAAAAAATAACACATACAAGATTTTAAAGACGTAGCTTAAACCCTTCTGAAGTTATCGACCAATATTCTTGAACACGTGTTTTAAGGACATTTTGTATAGCAGCTACCAGAAGGAGTAAGAGGATTTCGTTGACTAGTAAACTTAAACTTCCTTTTCACCAAAAACTAGTTTGTACAAAATTCCGAATTCGTACCTAAAAGATTACTTGAGTTATAATGAGTTACGTAAATTAAGTAAATACATTTTGACAGGATATTTGTATGGCAGCTACACGAAGGACTTACAGGATTTTCTTCATAATCATACATTTAGCTCCAACTATTGGGAAAATAACACATACAAAATTTCAAAGTCGTAGCTTAAACCCTTCTTAAGTTATCGATCAATATTCTTGAACACGTGTTTTAAGGACATTTTGTATGGCAGCTACCCGAAGGAGTATGACGATTTTGCCCGTTAACGAACTTAGCCTTACAAATTCAATCAAACATCCAAATTCAAAATTTCAAGATCCTAGGTGAAGGCGTTCTTGAGTTATCGTGCTAACGGACAGACGGACGGACGGACGGACGGACGTCAGGCGGATTTGAGGTTTTTGGCCACAAATAAACAAAAAATAATATATAACTTTTTTTCGTCCGAGGCTTGGTTCTATGCGTTACAAACTTTTGGGCTGGATTAAACTTATAATACTCTATATGATTTCATCTAGAGTATAAAAAGGTCAATATGAAGGGGTTCTTGTGCCAATATTGCGGAGAAGATTTTTCAACCAACTGCGCCTTAAAGAAACATATCGCCCGTAAACATGGTGAGTCTAAAGTGAAAACATTACCGACAACATCTTCAACTATTTTTTGTGAAGGATGTAATATAAATGTCAATAGCACCGAATGGAGTTATCATTTACGTACAAATATTCACAAGAAAAATTCTCTTCAATCGATCAATTCAGAGTTTCAAATAGTTAAAAATAGCTTCAATGGGCGACTAAAAACTATTCTTTTCAAAAATCAAGATGAAAATATTCTGAACCCAGAAGAATTTTTTAAAAAACTAAAAAGACCGTTTGAGAATGTCTTAGAAGAGCTTCTGATGAGGCATTTATCATTGAAAATCAATCTTGAGCTTTTCGGAGTATATGTAAAAATGAACGCCAATCAAGAGGATGAAGAATGGGTAATAAGCATTAAATCATTCCAATCGAAAATGATGGTAGTGTTAAAGTCAGCTAACCTAAAATCATCATTCAATACTATGGTTGATCAAATAATCAATAGAATGCAAGAATTCCAAGAAAGGGATAGCGGTTGGAGCCTCAAAAGAATCGTTCATTGTGAAATTAACATTAACGAATACAAACCGTTAAGAGGATCACAATATATACGTTTCATCACAAGTAAACAAGCATGTGTAAACATAAAAAATTATGATGATTACTGTTTTAAATGGAGTGTTATTTCTGCCCTTTGTCCAGTAAATGTACATGTAGATAGACCGTCAATGTATAAAGTTGATGATATCAGACAAAACGAGCTAACTTTAAAGAATAGAATTCATCTTAAATTTGGAAACTTGGAATTTCCATTGAAAATAAAAGATGTGAAGAAATTTGAAGAATTGAACCCCTTTTTAAGTATCAATGTGTTTGGATACGATTCGGAATTGAAAAAAGTTGTCGGGCCATATCACCATACAAAAGATGCAAAAGAAACGCATATTAATTTATTATTGTTGCAGTCCGATGAAAAATCCCATTATGTTTGGATAAAAAATATATCAAGGTAGGTAATTTAAATATATAAATAAAATGTATAAACAATAATGTTTTTCTTTACAGGCTTATTGGCAGTCAACAATCGTTAAAAAAGAGTGCTTTTCAAATTTGTAATACATGTCTTCAACATTTCCGTACAGAAGTATCCTATATAATCCATAAAAATGAATGTGGAAGGTGGTGTCAGCAATGGTGAATCCGGAAAAGTCCATACTGAAGTACGACAAATATCATCGGCAGTTAGACGTTCCATTTGTTATCTATGCAGATTTAGAGTGCCTGCTGCAGAATTTTGATAGTTGTATTCCAGATCCATCGCTTTCATCGACAACAGTTATCCAGGAACATATACCATGTGCGTTTTCCTATTACATCAAGTGTTCTTATAATTCTAGTTTAGATATATTTAGATTATATAAGGGGCAAGACTCGGGAAAAAATTTGTAGCTTCGGTAATAGAAGATGTTAAAAACATCTACAAAGATATCATTATGAAGCCTTGTCCCATGAAAGACTTTTCATTTGAAAATCAAAGAACACAAAACTACTTCGAATTATGTCATATTTGTGAAAAACCACTAGGTAATGATATAGTTATCGATCACTGTCATTTAACGGGCAAATATAGGGGTCCAGCCCATAACAAATGTAATTTATTATTTAGAGTTCCTAAATTTTTCCCCATTTTCTTCCATAATTTTTCGGGCTATGACTGCCATTTATTTGTTAAAGAGCTGAACGAATTTGAGGGTGAGATTAATGTGATTCCTTTAAATAAGGAACTATATGTGTCATTATCAAAACGAATTTTCGTTGATGATAATGAAACTATTGAACTAAGGTTTCTAGACTCTTTTCGATTCATGCAATCAAGTTTAGATTCACTAGTAAACAATATAGCACCTGAAAATTTAAATACAATCCATTCAATCTTTACCGATGATGAAGAGTTCAGCTTATTAACACGTAAGGGAGTATTTCCATATGAATATATTAGTTGATGGAGTCGTTTAGATGAAACTAATCTACCATCACGAGAAAATTTCCATAATAAATTGTCAAATACAGAATGTAAAGTTGAAGACTACAAACATGCTCTAAACGTTTGGGAAAAATTTAATTGTAAAACACTTTGGGACTATTTAGAGCTATATTTAAAAACCGATGTTTTACTTTTAACAGATGTTTTCGAAAACTTTAGACATGTTTGTAAGAATATTTATGGTCTGGACCCCTGTCAATATTATACTGCTCCGGGATTATCGTGGGATGTCATGTTAAAAATTACAGATATTGAACTTCAGTTATTAACCGATGTTAATATGTACAATTTCATTAAACGAGGTATCAGAGGAGGTCTTACACAATGTTCCCATAGACATTCAGTTGCAAATAACAAATATATGGAAAACTATGATGCGAGTAAAAAATCAAAATATTTAGTATATCTTGGCGCGAATAACTTATATGGCTGGGCAATGTCGCAACCTCTTCCCTATGCTGATTTTAAATGGGTTGAAAATCTTCAGGATATTCACATCTTTAATATTCCCGAAAATTCTGAAATAGGTTATATATTAGAAGAAGATTTAGAATACCCAATATCAAAGCATGATGATCACGATGAATTACCTTTTTGTCCGGAAAATAAAAGAGTAGAAGATTCCAAATTTAACAAACTAATAGCAGATTTAACAAATAAATATAAATATATCATTCATTATAGAAATCTTCAACAATGTGTAAAACATGGTATGAAACTCAATTGTGTCCATAGAATATTACAGTTTAAACAGTCTGCCTGGTTGAAAAAATATATAAATTTAAATGTTCATTATCGTAAACTTGTTGTGAACGGAGGCCTTGGAGTGAATATTTCGACTTGAAAAAGTCAAAATATTCGAAGGAAAGGAAGGTTCAGGAAAGAGTGGGCCAATTCCTACATCTGAATTGGTGGCTGAAATCCGAGCGGAAGCGACACGCTTGCTGGCGGCCGGGACTAGCTACGGCAGTTGTGGGGGGGTTCTTGCCCAGATTTCAGTCCATAAACCCTTGGCCTGTACAACAAAAAATTTCGTGTCGGCTTACTCCAGGGATTTAAAATGGGACTATCTCCCCAATAGGTCGTGAAAGACCAAGAAGCGGTGGAGTGCGCGACTTCACGATTCTTCTTGGCCCCTTATTGAGGTTCAGGGCGGAGCTCAAACGCTCGGGTTCATTTTATACGGCTCTTTAGCCTCTAAGCATCTTCAATCGAGTAATATAGCAAAATGTGTTGCTCAAAACGAGCATAAAAAAATTATAAGTCATAAAAAAAAAATCTGAAAAAAAATCCAAAAATTAAAAGAAAAAAAAACCATAACCAAAATAAAATTTAAATAAACAAAAAAAAACAACCAACTCACCCCATTGGTTTGTTTCACCTTTTTTTCTTGTTAACCCAATATTTCATTTATTATTCAATTGTTCAGTCCGTCCTGTCCTTGTCAGTCATGTTAATTTTTATTATATTTTATTTATCATTTTAAATTTCAATTTTTTTACTTTTATTTTATTATTCATAATTTTACTTCAATTTTAAAATTTTCCATTTATTTATTTAAATTGAATTGTGGGACCGCGGAAATTCGTTCACTAGAATTTTCAGGGGTTTCGATTTTTCCCGGTAATACTCAATTTTTTTATTAAGATTTCACGCACAATGTGATCATTTACGATTCAGGCTTCAATTTATTTTTTTCACTGATCTCGATTTCACTTAGTATTTCCATTACGTTGGGGAAAATGAAAAGCAAATAAAATAATCGCAGGTATTCTTAAATCTTCTTCACTGCCGCCTTGTAACTTCTCAAACACGAATTATGGCATCACAACATCAAAACCCACCGAGTTTTGCATCTTACACGTATTGCTCGCTCACTTCACCTACTTTTCGGCATTTTTACACGGTCGCGCTACGTTTCACCGTTTTTCGGGAACGCTAAATTTTTCCACCGATTTTCAACTTTTTTCACTGTGGAATTCGCAATTTTCACGAAGTCCCTTCTTCGCACAGCTCGGGCTCCCGTCGAACGCACGTCGCGCGGTGGAAAGTGAGGTTCACTTGGATATTTTTTTTTTCGTATTTTTTTTTTTTTTTTATTTTAACTTTAAACTTTTCATTTTATTCCCCCCGGGCAAGATCTTTGGAGCACTCGTTTATTCGCCACAATTTGTCTCGGAAAGGAAAATGGGATACAGCGGATCCCGGCCTTGTTGTTCGGTCTGTTGCAATTTTTCGATCAGACCAAAGGGTGAGGGATGCTGTCACCAAAAATGCACAAAATACCGGCCGTGACCGTCGTAAAAAGGTGAAATCTAAACGGGATTTTTGAATCTTCGCGCGACTTCTCAGGTGAAAATCAAAAAAAAACTCCGTCCGACTGGTAAACGACTCGCTCGACGAAATCCCAACAAAACTCGCACAAATCTACACTCCTCAGCACTCGCGGCGAGCTCGGCACCCAACACTCGTTTTCTTCTTCACCGCTATGCCGCTTCCGGCATTTACCGAATAACGGTTCCCTTCCAATCGGTTTTTCGATGCCGCTCAGTTGGTGGCAGTTGCTGGTGCGGTCACAATCCAGCGTAATAAGAAGAATGGTCGAGTTGTCTAATGACAACTCAACAACCTCATGCTTACGCTGAGAGCCGGGCAATTATGGGCCTAACCTCTCGAATCACTGCCGCAGATCTTTGGAGTGATAGATCCCCACACGCTTGCCTCCTAGATCCTCCAATTCGTATCGTGAGTTGCCTAGCACACGACGAATCCTGCACTTGAGGAACTTCTTCGCCAGCTTGGCGTTATAATTCTGCGCGGCTGTGGACAGGGAGAAATTTCTTCTGTAAACCTCTTGTCCTACACAGAATTGTGTTTTAGCAGCACGCAGATTATAACGCTTGCTACTGTCCTCATGTGCGACCCTTATTTTCGTCTGCGCCAGTTGCCTCACGATAGGAATTCCCTCTCGAGGTCGAAGCTGTACATTTGACTCTCCCAACGCTCGCAAACGCTTCAGCAGTTCGTAGTCCTTCCCGTGCAACATCATGTGATTTCCAAACAGAACCTGATAGGGAGAAAATCCAGTGGCTTGGTGGAGTGAGCTCCGAAGTGCACATCCAATTTTGCTTAGACTCTCATCCCATCGTGTTTGGTCATCAGTGATGAATGCTCGAATACCGGCCAGGATGGACTGATTGACACGTTCTGAAGCATTCGCTTGCGGTGAGTAGCTCGGGGTGTACAGGTGTTGAACTCCGTATTTGTTCAGCATGGAGTTAAACACATTCGACCTAAATTGAGAGCCATTATCGGAGAGGATCGTTTCGGGTGTTCCAAACGTATGGAAGACCTGCCCCTCCAAATAGTTGGTGATCTCTTCGGCAGTGATTCGCCCCAAAGGATGTAATAGGGGGAATTTCGTAAAGTGGTCCAAGACGATAAGAATGGCTATTTTACCCCGCTTGGTACGCGGATATGGTCCCAGTACGTCGATGTAAAGGTGCTGGAATGGCTGATCCGTCTGGAACGGTTCTCCCATAGGCGCTCGTAGAGGTCTGTTCGGGGACTTTGTCTCTTTACAAGTATCGCACGCCAGAACGTAGGTGCGTACTTGTGTAGCCATCCCGGGCCAGTACAAAAATCGCCTGACTCGCTCTAGCGTTTTGGCATAACCAACATGGACCGTGGTATCTGCCTCGTGAGCCTGAGCAATCGCAGTTGACGTAAGGCTCGATGGAATCCATAACTTCCAGGCCCTGTCTTCAGCAATCGGGTCACCGTTGTGAGGCTCTGTGCGCTTGTACACGAAACCATCCCTCACGCATACGTCAGGAAGCCGATCAGCGTTCGCATCGACAGTGGACACTAATTCTTTATATTCTTTGCCAGAGAACTCTGGAGAATCCATGTCCACCATCGGTGCCACGTCGATCAGCGCGTTTAATCCCTCTTCGTATACGCGAGAGAGAGCGTCGGGTACAACGTTCAGGCTCCCTCGTCGGTGCTCGATTGTGAAGTCGTAACCTTGGAGTTTTAGACTCCACCTTGCCAACCGTCCTTGTAGGTCTTTCTGCGACATTAGCCATTTGAGACTTGCGTGGTCCGTAACGACTTTAAACGCCGTCCCTTCTACATAGGCTCGAAATTTTTTCACGCTCAACACAGCTGCATAACACTCGAGTTCGGTTACGCTGTAGTTGCGTTGAGCGGAAGTGAGCTTCTGTGACATATACGCCACAGGATATTCCGATCCGTCGTCGTTTTCCTGATGGAGAACGCTACCCACACCTGATTTACTGGCATCGCATTGTATTACGAAAGGCCTCTTAAAATCTGGATTAATCAGTAAGGGGGCTTTCGTCAACAAGTCTTTCACTAATAGGAAGGAAGTTTGTGCCTCTGTAGTCCAAGCAAACTGGTTGGACTTCTTTAGGGTGTCTGAGATCGGTGACACGGTAGCGGCAAAGTTGGGGACGAATCGTCGATACCAGCCTGCCATACCAAGGAAGCGTCGTACTTGACGTGCGGACTTTGGCGAAGGGTAATCGACGATGGCTGAGACTTTGTTCGGATCTGTCTTCAAGCCTCCGTCTCCAACGATGTATCCGAGATACTTCACCTCTCTCAGACAAAACTTGCTCTTGTTGACGTTTATAGTCAAGCCAGCCTTTCGCAAACAATCTGCGACTTCAGTCAATAAAATCAAATGTGAGTCGAAATCCTCAGAAATCAACAGCAGATCGTCCAAATATACGAACACCTGTTCCTTCAACTCGGGTGGGATGACTTTGTCCATCAAACGACACATCCTTTGCGGCGCGTTGCATAACCCAAAGGGCATGCGAGTGTAGTGATATAGAGGCCGGCCAGGGATCGTGAAAGCAGTGTACTCTCTGGATTTGTTCTCGAGAGGAATCTGCCAGAAGGCGTCTTTCAGGTCAAGGCTGGTTATAAAGTTGGCTCGCGGCAAACGACTTAAGATGCCGTCAATATGTGGTAATGGATATGCATCCTTCTTCGTCACATTATTGACTTTGCGCGAGTCCAAGCACAACCTAACCTTGCCTGGTTTCCTCACGAGAACCACAGGCGAGCTCCACGCGCTCTGACTGGTCTCTATCACGCCAAGTGCTCTCATGCGATCGATCTCGTCATATAGGAGTTTTTGGATCGCAGGAGACACGGGATAGTGTCGCTGTTTAATGGGACTAGCATCACCAACGTCTATACTATGTTCGACGACGTTGGTCACACCCAGTCCTTGAACTTCGTATGATGGAAACTTGGACTTTGCCATTTCCAACCTCTCCACATCTGTGGACGTTAAATGGTGGGCATCCGGAGCTATCAGTTGCGATGCAGTATCGGGAGTATCGACCGCGCTGATGATGCTAGGAGCAAGCTGGAAGGATCGCCAGAAATCTACACCAAGGTATAGTTCCTGCGACAGGCTCGGCACGATGTATAGAGTGATGGGCTTAGTTTTACCACGAAAGGTAATTTCGGTAACTACTGTGCCCAAAACTTTTTGTGCAGCACCATCAGCTGTCTTCACCTCTTGACAGACTGGTCGATATTTCACCTGTGCATCTTGGAGGCGTTGTAGGGAGTTTGCCCCCAGGCAACTGATGCTCGCCCCACTATCGAGGAGTCCTTTAACGTCCACTCCGTACAGGGATACCACAGCGTACGGACGTACGTCAAACGGCTCGGTGATAATCGTCGACAAAATAGCTTTCTTTTTTTCACGCACCATCCTCCAGAATATACGAAGGCGCAAGATTGACTTTCTGCGACCCGCTCCACTCATTAGTGATGATACTTGATCACCACTCGCGACTGGAGTAGATGAAAAAATTCGCTCTCGAGCCTCCATATATTCCTTTAGCCGTAGATGGTAAGGCTTGTGAGGATGGAGGGAATGACGTCTTGGATGGTTCTGAACCTTAAGGTCATCTTCAGGCCGAGAAACAGCCGGCTCCGTCTTATCGCTTTGTCTCTGTAATCTTGTGACGTGCGGAGTGATAGGTGACGAGGAATTAGGTTGGGATGATTTTACGCTAAAAGGATGGGAGTTAGGTTCAGAAAATGTTGTGGTAAGGGTAGTAAAATTTGGAGAGTTGTTTGAAAGGGTTGAAAAATGGGTTAAAGTTTGTTTATTAGGGAGTTCTAAATTAAATTGGGAGTTAGGATCGGGGTTTTGAAAGTTATTTCTTACTGCGGTCGGGTTGCAGTGCTCGGACGGTAGGAACCCGTTGTCCTTCCGTCCCTTCGGCCGTTTCCCGCCTTGCAATGGATGCAGTTGGGCTTTAGCACGTCAGCCCGCCCACATCCAAAGCAGAAGATGCCTTTGGTAGCTTCCCCACATTCACGGTATCCATGCCCCTCCTTCCCGCAGTTCCAACAAGTCAGGGGGTTCGATAGTCCGGCCACGTCGACTGAAGGAGGCGTATTCGGATTCCCTTCGTCGATTTGCTCATGAAGTTCGTGGACTCTAGTTTGGTTCCAGGGGGATGGTCTGGTAGCCTTACGCACGTCTTCCACTTGTCCTACTAGCCGACGTAATTCGTCCATAGTTAGGACTGAGTGGAAGCACATTTGTTGCTGTGTGCTGGCCACCAGATTTCCACGCACCAGATCCACGAATTCGGACTCCATCATGGGAGTGCGCAGCAACGTGCGAAGCTCCGTCATGTCTTGTTCAAAAGACATGAAGGGCTCATTTGGCGCTTGCCGTCTGCCAAGCATCTGCTTGCGTACCTCCCAATCCGTGCTTCGCTCTCCCCAGACCTGCAAGAATGCATCCTTCAGGGTACCCCATGGTGCATTGGGGTTAGACCGTCGCCACAACCAGTACCATTTGTTGGGCCGACCATCCAGCAGCAGATGGAAACCCTGCGTCAGCAGATCCAAATTGCCGCGTAAGTCGCTCATCGCGAGAGTCTCTGCCCTAAAAATCATCTCCTCTGCGCGTAGGGATTGGCGATCTCCGTTGAAGCGAAGACGCCAATGCCTTAATGGGCTGCAGGAATAACGTTGGCGATAGTTAGGATCGTGGCTAACGCGATCGCTGGCCCCAGCGGCCGCTTCGATCCGCTGAACTGCCCTCCCGGTCATGGCACGCGAGTCTCGATCTGCTGCCGAATAGTGGGCCCCCACTGGCTCTTGTGATGCCCGCTCCTCCCGCATAACCGTTCGAATTAGTTGCACCAATTGTTCTACCCCGAGTTCGGTCCGGACCACAGGCGGATCTGCGCGCACTGGCGCTGTTATTACCTCCTCATGCACATCCGACCAACGAGGCCTTTCACCCCTTTTTGGTGAACTTGTGCCTGGAAACGCGAGTTGGTCAACCCCTTGCTCCTGCACCATTGATCCGTCAGGGGCGTAAAAGACGCGACCGCCGACTGTCTCCGGCGGAAAATCTTCATTTAACCTACTAGGTGAAATTCCGCCTGTCGGAGACTTGGGAGCTGCCAACTTCTGTTTACTGCGTGTTACAGCTCCGGTTCTGGCAGTTGCGCCCTCCACGCCCCGAACCGACCAATAGTCCTGCGGCCCAAGGTACTGCCTGCAATTGGGGCAGTTATTCTGGCTCCGAACCCACGATTCCAAGCATTCCAGGTGGAAAATATGGCCACACTTGGTCCTGGCTTCCCGGTTCAGTTCCACGACCTCCTGACACGTCGTGCAAACTGAATCCGTCGCCTTCGATGGTGAACGTGCCAGTGGCATGATTTGGCAAGAAAAAATGAACGAGTGATTGTTGAGTGAGCTATTAAAACAATGAGTTACTAAACGAGTGAATGATTGAATACAATTAAATAAATCGCGAATGAATGTCTAAATGAACGAGTTAATATTTGAACGACTGATAAAGCGAGAAAAAAAAATTTGAACGAGCGATTGGACGAGTGTGTTATTGAAAAAAAAATTTAGTTCAAAAAAAAATGATTGATTGAACGAGTGAGTCTCTGAACGAGTGAGTATGAATGAGTGGCTATTAAAAAAAATTTGTTATTGACGAGTGAATGAATCAGTGAATGCATTAGTGAACGAGTGAATGAATGAGTGAATGATTATCGAGTGAGTGATAAAAAGATGAATTATAAAGAAAAATTAATGATTGAACGAGTGAGTATGACGAGTGAGTTGTTGAAAAAAAAATTTAGTTCCTAAAAAAAAATGATTGATTGAAATTAGATCGAATAAATGAACGAGTGAATAAAAATTAACCAATTGAACGACTGAATGATTAAACGAATATTGATTAAATGAATGAACGAACAATTGATTGATTAATTGCGTGGATGATTGAACGACTGTATGAATGAGTGAACGTGTGAATGTATGATTGTATGGATAAAATGGACTAAAATTAGATATTCAAGTGGATGAATGATTGCCAAATGAATGAAGAAATCAATGAATGAATGCTGAATGCAAGATTGAATAATTGAGCGTCTGAACGAATAAATTTAGGAACTGTGAATGTATGAATAAATCAAAAAAAAATAACCAAATGAATGAATAAAATGAACGATGATGAAACGAATGAATAAGTGCTAAATAATGCATTAATTCAAATGCCTGAATGGATGGATGAATAAATGTATTGATAAGTGTAGCTAATCGAGTAGAAAAAAAATTTATAAATGTATGAATGAATCAAAAAAAAATAACCAAATGAACCCTCACGTCGTCGCTCCTTTCCCCTCCCCTCAATTGCAGCAAATCGCGAAGTCGATCTCTGTCTTTCTCGACTTATCGGGAAAATCGGGATCGCGAGAAAAAAATGCAATATAAAAAAAATTGGGAAGAAAAATAGCAACAAGAAAATCAAAATCAACAAGCAAAAAAAAATCTAAGTCATATTTTCGTCCGAAGACTTACCAAAAAAATTTAATTTGTCAAAAAAAATATACTACGTTATTTTAAAAAAATATATTCTACGTTAAAAAGGAACTCTAAAAGGAAGGATAAGGGGAGAATAGGGGACTTTTCGAAATTTCGACGATATTTTCTATCACCAAACTCACTGATGTTTCGCTAGTATTGTGCCCAATTGTCTGACGACATGCCCGCCAAGACAAGGCATGCCCAGCTCTCAATTGGGTACTTACGAACCAAAGGTGGAATGAGTCAAGAAAATAACTTCTGACCTAACTTACATCACATCAATCTCGCATACAGACAATGTTTCCCTTTCCTATGGAACCGAGTTGGCGCCTAAAGGTTGCCAAAACGGTTCGTCAATAGGTCAGTTCCACAATGTCTCCATACAAGACCGATGAGATGGTTTGCTGTGGAAAAATCAGAAAAGCCGTACACTTGGACTGTTGTTGCCGTTCAGGCGAAAATACTGTCGCAGAACGACGAAATTTAAGTCCTTTTTGCCCATCAACTTTTTGCACGGAATTTTTCGGAACTCGCGCGTGTTGATGAGCTACGCTTTGTGCACCAAGCGTAGCTGTGGCTAGCCCCACGTTGGGCGCCATTTTGCTATATTACTCGATTGAAGATGCTTAGAGGCTAAAGAGCCGTATAAAATGAACCCGAGCGTTTGAGCTCCGCCCTGAACCTCAATAAGGGGCCAAGACAAAGTTGTATTTTTGGACAGTCATGGCTGAGGTAGAGTGGGCAGGCAGGGCGCTATGACACCTAAGCGCCCTGACAAATCGTGAAGTCGCGCACTCCACCGCTTCTTGGTCTTTCACGACCTATTGGGGAGATAGTCCCATTTTAAATCCCTGGAGTAAGCCGACACGAAATTTTTTGTTGTACAGGCCAAGGGTTTATGGACTGAAATCTGGGCAAGAACCCCCCCACAACTGCCGTAGCTAGTCCCGGCCGCCAGCAAGCGTGTCGCTTCCGCTCGGATTTCAGCCACCAATTCAGATGTAGGAATTGGCCCACTCTTTCCTGAACCTTCCTTTCCTTCGAATATTTTGACTTTTTCAAGTCGAAATATTCACTCCAAGGCCTCCGTTCACAACAAACTTGCCAAAAATACATTTGAGAAAGATTTCTTCAAATTATTGAATAATGCAGCCTATGGAAAAACTATGGAGAACGTAGACAAACGTAAAGATGTTCGAATAGTTTCGCAATGGGAAAGTCAAGGTAGGCGATTAGGGGCTCGGGCTTTAATTTCAAAACCCCATTTCCATAGTAGGGCTATTTTCGGGGATAATATGGTAGCTATTCAACTAGTTGAATACGGTTTATAATAAACCAATTTATTTAGGCTTTTCAGTACTTGATATTTCCAAATTTAAAATGTACGACTTTCATTATAGTTTCATGAAACCAAAATATAATCAAAATATAACACTCAATTATATGGATACAGATTCCTTTATATACACAATTGAAGTAGGAGATTTCTATAATGATATTCTCCCCGATATTGATAGATACTACGATACCTATGGCTATGCTCACGATAATCCCTATAATATTCCGCGTAAAAATGAAAAAGTGTTGGGAATGATGAAGGATGAATGCAATGGTAAAATAGTATTAGAGTTTATAGGATTAAGATCAAAAATGTACTCCTACTAATGATAAGACAATTAAGAAATCTAGGGGGGTTAAACAAATTATAATGGATGGGTTAAGTTTAGATAGTTATAGGGATTGTTTGTATAAGAAGAAAATTTTCAAGGGAAATATGTATGTATTTAGAACGCAGCTACATAATTTATACACCGAAAGTATTAATAAGATAGCTTTAAGTTGTATGGATGATAAGAGAGTTATTAAAAAAGACTTAATTAGTACGTATGCTTGGGGTAATTATAATATAGTTAATAATACCTAAAAAATAAGATAAACATAAGTTAATTATAAGATTGTAAATATAGTATATAGGGTTGAGGAGATAATTACATAAGAATTATAAATAAATCAGAATTTTTAAAAAATCAATTGATTGTTGTTATTTATTTACTGATTTTAACAGACCCTGTTCTGCTTATTGACCTGATCTGTTCTGATATTAACTGCTTATTGACCCGACCTGTTCTGATATTAACAGACCCTGTTCTGATATTAACAGACCCTGTTCTGATATTAAATAAGACTAAACAGGTATCGAACAACTCTAAATATGTATTGAACAGCTCTAATCAGGTATTGAACAGCTTTTGAACAGGTATTGAACAGCTCTAAACAGGTATCGAACAGCTCTAAACAGGTATTGAACAGCTCTACACAGCTATTACCAGCTTATTGACCTGACCTGTTCTTATATTAACAGCTATTTGACCTGACCTGATCTGATATTTACATACCCTGTTCTGCTTTTTGACCTGACCTCTCCTGATATTAACAGACCCTATTCATATATTAACAGCTTTTCTTCTGATTTTTGACTGACTTGTTCTCCCACACACACACACATGCACACATGCACACACACCAAGAATTTCACAACTTTATGCAATAGTCAAGTTCCCCTGGGAACAATCTAGACCAATTTCAGAACATTACGCAATAGTCAAATCCATACATGATAGCTTCAGCATAAAAAATTCTAGTTTTTAGTTATAAAAATCAGAAAATGTATTAATTGGGTAGACTATTCTTCTTTATTGACTGGTTCGGCTCAAATATGTGACCTTCAGTGATAAATATTATTGAATTTTCCATTTTTTAGTTATCCGCCATTTTGAATTTTCTCCTGGCAAGGTTAACTGTTAAGATTAG
Organism: Beris morrisii; assembly: GCA_951812415.1. Lineage (NCBI taxonomy): Eukaryota > Metazoa > Arthropoda > Insecta > Diptera > Stratiomyidae > Beris > Beris morrisii. Next base: position 86,856,952 of record OX638310.1, on the reverse strand, counting down.
AACAATTTCACAACTTTATGCAATAGTCAAGCTCATCAAACAACCAAGAATTTCACAACTTTATGCAATAGCCAAGTTCCCCTGGGAACAATCTATATCAATTTCACAACTTTACGTAATAGTCAAATCCATACATGATAGCTTCAGCATGAAAAATTTTAGTTTTTAGTTTTAAAAATGACAAAATGTATTAATTGGCTAGACTATTCTTCATTATTGACTGGTTCGGCTCAAATATGTGACCTTCAGTGATAAATATTAATGGATTTTCCATTTTTTAGTTATCCGCCATTTTGAATTTTCTGCTGCTAAGATTAGAACATTTTAGAACAATTTCACAACTTTATGCAATAGCATGCAAAGAAAATAATATTTTAGCGCCCCCCTTCTAGCCTACCCCTTCCCCTCCCCTCCCCCCGATTTAGCCCCCTCATCTAGCCAAAATTGCCCATATATATATATTTATTTAGCGTCCCCGTTAGCCTCCGCCGACCTTCACCTTACAGCTTATCTACTTTCTTATCACCCTGCCTGACCTTCACCCTCCTTTTCACCGTGGGGAAATTCACTTCCAGCCTTATACAACTATTCTTATCACCCTCATGCCCTTATCATCCCACCGACCGCATCTTATCACCATCTACCGGAAACCACAAACCACAGACATAAACCTTATCTACCGGAAACCGCAAACCACAGACACAAACCTTATAAGCAGAGCAATCTACCGGAAACCACAACCCACACCCATCGATTGATCGATTACCTATTTTGACAGTTCACTTCCGGTCCAGAACCCGCCTATATACACTACTGATAATAGGTATTGAGATTGATGAAAGAATACTGCAAGCAGTTCAAAATGATCCATCGATCAGTATCCGACGCTTGGCTTTGCAGTTTAACATCTCTACTTGGAAAGGTTGGAGTATTTTAAAAGTAGAACGCTTCCATGCCTACCATCACACACCAGTACATGAGCTGCTACCCATTGATTTTCCCAAAACGGATGGAGTTTTGCAATTGGCTCCTTGAACGACAAATAGATGACGATAATTTGTTCAACAATATTCTGTGGACGGATGAGTCCCAATTTACCAGAGACGGTATCACAAACTTCCACAACCTACGCGGGCTGAGAGCAATCCACACACAAGAAGAGCGTCATTATTTCAGCACAGATTCAGCGTCAATTTATGGGCAGGTGTGATTGGTGACGATTTCCTTCGACCTATTAGGCTTCCGCCTACTCTAAATAGCTCCAATTACTTACATTTTTTATCAAATGATCTACAGGACTTATTGGATGATATTCCACTGGTACGATTGGCTTCCATGTTTTACCAACACGGTGGTGTTCCAGCTCATTACGGCCGACAGATCACAGATTGGGTAAATTCCAATTATAGCAATCGCTGGATCGGTAGAAATGGACCGATATACTGGCCTGCAAGATCTCCTGATCTTACTATTATGGATTTCTTTGTATGGGGACGGATGAAGGACCTTGTCTACGCAACGGCAGTAGTAACATTGGAAGATCTAAATATCAGGATCGATGCGGCAGCAATAGAAGTAAGGCAGCAGTTGAGGAATATGAATACCAAGAGAACACTCGCCAAACGAGCTTTAGCGTGCATTCAAAATGAAGGTGGCCATTTTAAACGTTTATTATAATAAAAAAAATTTAAATAAAACATAAGAACCATTATTAAATTTTTTCAGTTCAACCAAGTAGTGTAGATCAACATGCACATGCACTGACTTTTGAAATATTTAATTTTTATGCGATATGTATTTTTACCTATTACTTCCAAAATGTTAATCGGAACTGATACATATGTATGCAGCTTTTGTAGGTAATAATATGGTTCATAAAAAAATAAAATTGAAATGACATTTTTATAATGGGGTCTACTGAGAAAAACTACATTGATCACTGAATTTTTAGAGTTGACGTAGCAAAAATCGGTGTTTTCGAGTAAATATCTCAAGATTGGGTGCAATTACAATTTAGACTATTACAAATGAAAGGTAATTCGATTCCCTAAAAAGTGAGTTATAACACTTTGCCTTGTGAATATTCGTTTTCAAGATATAACGTTTTAAGTGAGCAAGGGTACCGGTCAAAAACACTTTTCTTAACCACTCTGTATCTCCAGTGTTATTGAAAATTGACCAACCCTGTAGAAAATTTTTTTCTCCAAATATATCAAGGAATATCCTCTTAAAAGGTGGCGGACGGAGTGCCAAGCACCCTGTATAACGGTTTACTGCGATTTAAAGGTCTTATAAAAATCTGCCAACAGTCTGGGCGCAACTTTATTATTTTATGGGTAGAAGTCCGAAACGTGTTTAATGCTTAGATGCGGTATAGATAACCATGTGACTGACAACCTAAAAAATAACGTTCCAAATAGCCTCCTGGTTATTCCTTAGGTTGGCAGTCGCATGGTAACCTACACCGCATCTAAGCATTAAACACGTTTCGGACTTCTACCCATAAAATAATAAAGTTGCGCCCAGACTGTTGGCAGATTTTTTTTATTTATTAACGTATTTTTTTTATCAATAGAATATTCCATAGAAGTCAAAGTGAATTTGATGTCATTAAACCTGAAAAAAATTCGGAATTCGTCAAAACTTGAACCATGTCTTACTTCCCAGGGGGTTTAATATCAAAAAATACTTTAATCGGTTTATTCCCCGACTATATTCAAAACATTTAGAAGTGAAAGTGAATTCTATATGTCATTAGACCTAAGAAATATATCGGAATTCGTCAAAAAGAATGATGTACCATACAGCCGCCTTACACCCCCTTAGGGGTTAGATATCGAAAAATTTGGAAAAATGTTTCTACGCACTTATATTAAGAGGCCGCAGTAGTAAATTTGATTTGATAGCTCGAGAAGTCTAAAAGATTTACCGAAATTCGTGAAAATGTGAGAAAAAACCCTTTTTACAGGCATTTTTTTTACTCCATCTTTGTACACAAATGGAAATCTAATTTTTTTTAGTTTTAATTATTCTACTAGCACATCTACATATACGTATTAAGTTTCAACTTTCTAGCATAAGCCGTTTCTGAGATATAAAAAACCACCCCTCACCCCTGTACCGTGCTTCACTTGTCAAAAATTTTATTTCCCTAGGGTGTCTCTATAGTAGTTCTATATAGTCGTAAATTTTTAGTGTTCTATTCTTTACAGTTTTCGAGAAATAAAAATCAAAATGTTTTCCTTTCAACCCCCTTTCACCATCACCCCCAACACCCACACCCCCAAAATTTTTTTCCCTACTTGAAGTCTACTAACTCCAGCTCCTGTAAAATTTTCAATTTCATATCTGGTACGGTTCTCGAGATATAAAAATTGAATTTTTTGAAAATTTGCTACCGTCCCACTTTCGTGCTTCACCTCCCCCCTCAAAAAGTTTACGTTCAGTAGACTCAACTTGTGATCCCATATACAGAAACCAAATTTTATCCTCCTGGTGTAATTGGTTCGTAAGATATTGTAATCCAAAGTTTTTTACCCAGTTTTTCAATATTATTTGGTCCATGGCAATTAAGTGTGGAAAAGAATATCACTCAAATGCTCGTCACGGTTCCTAGGGCATACCTCGACCCATTAGTCCAAATTTTTGATGACATCACGGCATAATTACTCCTCAATTAGACCGATATGGTTTGTTATCTCGCCCTTCAGTTGTTGAATGGTGGTGGGTTTATTGGCGTAAACCTTGATTTTGAGATAACGACAGCGGAATCAAATCGCACAATCTCGGTGGCCAATTGATTTAGCTGATTCTGGAGATTATTCGCCTGGGGAACTTCTGCTGCAATAATTCCATTTTTGTTGCAGCCACTGAGATGGAAATGAGCCTCACCAGAGAAGAAGATTTTGGTTGCAAATCTATTGTCAACTTGGTTTTGCTCATGCATCCAATTGGCTGGCGAACATAAGACGCTTCAAATGGTCAGTAGGCAATTTGCCAAAGACTGAACTATCAAAATATCTATAATATATTTAATAGATGTCAAAAATTATTTGACGTTTAAGCGTGATTCACAATAAACTTCGGAAGGAGTTATTGTAAGACACTTTATATATAGATGTGAATAAAATATAGAAATAAATATATATATTATGTTTTATATATGCCTCATTATAATTAATATATTCCAAATAAAAACTGAAAACAAATTAAATTTTTTTAAGAATAAAAATGAATGAATTGAATTTCTTATTGTTTTTTTTTAAATCATAAATAAGTTTTAATATTTTGGGCCTTGACCAAAGAAATGCAAGGACAGCCGTCATTTCATACTCCCTGGAAAATAGCGTAAATTAATCTCTTCAAGCAGTATAATTAGTAAACACATTCTGCATACGAAATAATAAATAAGGGGTAGCGTCATCGTCTGGGATTGTACATCTGTGATCATTAAAGTAAGGACGACGTACAGACTACTGAGCCGTAACTAGATTCAACTAACAAACTAATGTCTTTTCACATAATTTTATGGGAACTCATCCACATTTTATACGTCTACACGCATATTGCTATACAAATTATGGCACACCTTTTAACATTTGTTTTGGTTTTTCATTTAGTTGTGATTTATTAAATAAAAAAGTTACAAAATCTCTGAATTTCCCTCGTTTGCAAGTCAATACAGCACCATAAATGGAAGAATCATCATTCATTTCAAAGAATATTATTATGTAAAAATACAAGACAACAATAAATAATAATATTATTATGTAAAAATACAAGACAACAAACAATTTTGAGATTAAAGTTTTCCATCTATCAAAAATTACTGCTACGATCTTGCTATAAATTTGTGAAATTTGTCCCTTTCTATCGACAAATATACCGTGTTGTCTGGTGGCAGCTGTCTGAAGCTTCCAAAATATACAGAAACTGTCAGTTATTTCCATATAAAATTGAGATAGCGTGCGAATAATTTATGAGTTTTACTTTAAAACATCGCTTAATTATTTGAAGTGATGAATATATGGTGAATGTACTTCTTAAGTAATTAAATAATTTTGCCGTATTTGTATTGTATTGAATATTTTTAAAATGATTTCGGAGTTCATAACGCTCAGATGATGTTTATATAGACCACCAATGACCAATTTTCAGACCAAGTTGTTGAGGTTTTGACTCAATGTTTTCAGAATGTAGCACTTGAAAACAATACATCAGTGTGCCAGTTTTTTAATTGCATGTTTTCGTAAAAAAATCAGTTTTTAGTAGGTAAACTTTGACATTTTTGATCTACAGATGTTGTTCTCGATGTAGATTTCCCAAAGTTTTCCAAATTCCCCGCAACTCTCCACAGTTTGCCCAAATTACCCGCAATCCCCCACATTTGTTCATTCCCCGCAAGCACCCCATTCAACGTTGAAATTCCCCAATTTTGGGGAATTCCCCCGCAATCGGTAACCCTGATTGTGGGCATCACCATGCAATACAGTGTATTCTAAAGACAGGGACTGCGCAGTCGCAGTCGAGGTCCGTGTTCTGTTTAGGCCTTGAGTGCTAAAGAAATTCCTATAAATATTAATTAAATTAAATGATTTCGAACATTTTCGGTCTCATATAATTTTCAGAACACTTCAAAACAATGCGCAAACCGTATAAATCTATAATACATTCCACAATTCTCTATAAACACCAAATGTAGCTTGGCTTCCACTCCACAATATATTTTCTATCCGATGTCCTTATAAACTTTCATATCTCACTGTTTTTGACAATTTCTTTCCAGCTATTATAACCAGATACAAAAAAAGCTCCTTCCGTTTAATTTATTTTCGGATCCTTGTAACACTGTGCCTGAAGCGCCATACACATACTACCCGCAAGAGAGCGCTATGTTTATTCACCACTCAAAAAATATAACGGGGCATACAAGGGCCAATAGAATTGGGCCGCCATGTTTTTTCCCGTCATGTGGTTGGAAAATAATCTCCACTTTCTTGGATGGAGGCCACATTGGGGTAGTTGGAGCTGAAAAGTCGTACTATAAAGACGTATGTGAGTAGTATAAGGAAACGTCCAACTAAGATTTCTTTTTTAATAAATCCTTAGAAACAGATATGATTTCTAAAGATTTTGTGTGGTGAATTCTAGTTTCGTTTTGTGAAAATTATCCGAAACCAGATTTTAAATATTTAATAAGGTAATGGTTAGAAAATACGTTCGCGAAGAAAATTAGAAGGAAATACACCTGTACTAACATGTCGAATACCATTAAAATCGTGTATCGGTAGTTACCTGTGTGAAAAAGCTGCAAACGAAGAAGGCGACGAAAAAGGGGTGCTCATTTTTATTTCTTTTTTTTCAATTCTTTCCCTAGTTCCAGTCGTGCAGTACTCCGCAAACGAAATACGTAGTGTGTGACAACTTTATGGAGTAGTCTATCGACCTTCTCAGGTGAATGTCGTCTTATGACGACAGGCACTACGATATACGATAACAGATCGACAAAATAAATTAAATAAGAAATTCGTTGAAAAGCGTTTAAATGAAAATCTTAATGTACGAAGAGTAACTATAATATACTGTAGTGGCGCCCTCTTTAATAAAACAGTGAAAACTTAAATTACAGAATTAATCAGAAAAGGCAGCAAATAAAAAAATATAAAAATGGGGGTGCAGGAAATTGTGTACGTAAAAGAGTGCCCTGTGGTGAAAATTAAAATTCTGTTGAGTTTGGTGAAAATAATATCAAATAGAAAATAAAACAAAGTATGAGGAAAATTTAAAGAAAAAAAATTGGTGCTAGTGTTGTTGTTATGCTTTTCGGTGCTACTATGCATTTAGGTAAAACGGTGTAGGAGCAGCTGCAGGAAGGATATTTTCTGAACAAGTGAAGAAAATCAATAAGAAAACTATTAAAAATTTGGCTTTTATTTTTGTAACCCTAATCAAGTCTTCCAACGGAATAGCTTCATGGGATTGTACGCTAGTGCAAGGATTAGTAAGTTTGCTGTAAAAATAAAATACTGCCTTGATTTCATTATTATATCAGATATCACACACACACAATAGTATTTTAGTACAGATGTCCGTGCTAAATGTCTCTAAGTTATAGGTCTCATCCTACCATTGTCTTCTTATAGAATTGGGTACTGGATGATATGGGTGTATATTAGTATAGTGCTGGCTTAACTTTACCTTAGAATGTAATACCTCTGATGTCGTAGAATTGGGGTGCGTTACGACGGTCTAGAGATAATGTATGCTTCTTCTCGAAAGGATGGACAACTAAAAACCACTTGGAAAGTTTTACGCCCGCAAAGAATAAATACAGAACATTCCAAAATCCTTGTCTTACGTACAACAGAATGTAGAGAAATTAAGAACTTCCACGTTACCAGTCATAGGTTTTAGGCGTTTTTGGTTCAGTTACATTTATTTTCTTTATTGTGGCTATTCGGAAAGTACAACAAAAAGTAGCTACTTGAGAAAAAATTAGGGAACGTGAGAAGTTGAAGCGTTTTGAAGGTCATATTGTTTTTTTTCTCATGGCCATAATCGGACTGTTGTTTCACCGACGAACATCTCAGTTGTATTATATACGTACAAGAAATCATATGTACAGGTTTCAAAATAAATATTTAGGTACTACTGTATTTTTCTTATTTTTAAAGAGTCAATGATATTTAAAATGTGGAAAGAAGCTCACTAGGTGGTTATTAAAGTTTCAGCCAATTGTAACAAGCGTATTACACAGTAAAAAATTTTTACTACTCTCAGAGTTGGCAATTTAGTGACTACTTTGAAAGCAGTAAAATTACTATTGTCAAATTTCTTTACGCACTCTTGTGATTTTTACTACACGGTGGGGAAAAACAAATTTGTACTACATTTTGTTGCGAGCTAGGGGTTCGCCGGGATTTCAAGTAAAACACAATTCGGTTAAAATAAAAATGAGTGAGTATTTATTCTTCGCACTTTAATTCTGTTAGCACAATTATTCGCACTGTATAGCAATACCGCCCGCTTAAACATAGCACTTGTCTCGATCGCACTCTATCAATCGCTTTCCACCAATACGGTCGCGTACTAGGTGTCTGTCACAGTCGACGTAATAAAAATTACTATGTCCCTCGCTGAAAGCTTTATCTGCTTTTATACCAGTTGTCTGCAGTCGAGACTGTTCTTGAATCTTCTTTCGGTGGTGTGTGTAGAGGGTTCTGGTGAGCTTGAGATCTTTCCACTAAATCGCCCTCTTGGAATCCTGATGAATTCGCCCGTTGATCATACCTCGTCTTCATCCGATCGGTCGCCAAATTAATTTTATCTCTGACCAGGTTTGTAAATTGTGTGTTGTCGATTGCGAAGATCCGATACGTAATCTTTTGGATGGGTCGGTTGGTCTGGTGGCACTCCAAACATTAATTCCGCGGGGACTCGAATGTTCTTCCCGAAGATAACTCGGGAGGGAGTTTTTCCTGTTGTTGCGTGTACCGATGTTCTGTAGGCCATTAAAAATCGAGGAATGTGTTGATCCCAGTCCTGTTGCCTTTCGCTGACGAGTTTGGATAGGTTCGAATGCAGTTCCATTGGACTGTGGATGTAGTGGAGTTGTCTTCGTTTTGTTTATTCCCAGCATTTGACACACGTGTTTGAATGTTTGAGATTCAAAGTTGCGCTCTTGATCGGAGTGTAGTTCACGTGGAACTCCAAATCTGCTCACCCAGTTGGTAACAATTTGTTCTGCGACGGTAACTGCTTCTTGATTTGGAATTGCGTAAGCCTTGGGCCACTTGCTGAAATAATCGATGACCACAAGAATGTAGCGATTACCATTTTCTGCTTCAGGAAATGGTCCAGCAATATCCACAGCAATTCTCTCGAATGGAGCTCCCACGTTGTATTGCTGCATTTCTCCCTTTGATCTGCGTTGTGGGCCTTTACTCGATGCACAGGTAGTACACTTACGGCACCAATTTTCGACGTGATCTCGGAGATGGATCCAATAGAACCTCTCTCGTATCTTTGCCAAGGTTCTAATTACACCTAAATGTCTTCAGAATTTCCTCGACTTTAGAATGCGGGACAATGGTTTGCATGAGATGCGAAGTTCCGTCAGCGATTTCCCATTTCTGTTTTAATAACCCACCGTCTAGGTGGAGGGAGTTCCATTGTGCCCAATAACTCTTTAAGGTTTCGCTGAATTGTGAGATATCTTTACACTCCATTTTGTCCTTCCATGCCATGATCGGTGAAATATCTGGATCTTTTCGTTGGGCATCTTCCAGTTCTTGCTGATTCCATCCATCCTCTGGTTCGGTCGTTATTCGCTGAATGGTTTCTCCAACTTCTTTTTCTTCTACGCGGTGACAATGCTTGCAGTTTGGTGGACAAGGACGACGTGAGAGCGCGTTGTGATTACCGTTAATTCTCCCTCTTCTTTGAACAATTTCAAAATCGTAGGATTCAAGCCTTTTTATGCATCTTGCTACTTGGCCTTCGTGATTCTTAAACTGAAGTAGCGATTTAAGCGATGCGTGTTCCGTTCGAAGAAGGAACTTCTGACCATAGAGATATTTGTGAAAATGTTTTGTAGCTTCTACAATGGCTAATAGCTCTCGGCGAGCTACGCAATAGTTCCTTTCTGATTTTGAGAGTACTCGGCTGTAGTATGATAGCACTCTCTCTTGCCCGACGATCTCCTGTGATAGTACTGCTTCGATACCGACATTACTGGCATCGGTGTCTATGATGAAACCGTGACCTGGTTTTGGATACGCCAGAACTGGAGAGTCGCAAAGTTGATCTTTTATTTTCTCGAATGCTTCCTGGCACTATTGATTCCAAGTAAATGGTTTTCCCTTTTCTGTTAGCTGATGAAGACATTTTACCGTGTTGGCAAAGTCTTTTATGAATCGACGGTAATATGTCGCTAATCCTAAGAAGCTACGCAGCTGGTGTTTATCACTCAGAGTAGGCCAATTTTTCACTGCCAGTATCTTCTCCGGATCCGTCTTTACACCATCAGCTAAAACGATGTGACCCAAGTACTTTACTTCTGCACTAAACAAAGTGCACTTCTTCGGACTCAGCTTTAATTTTGCCGCTCGCAGTCGCTGAAAGACTTCCTGTAGATTTTTCAGATGCTCCTCGAAGGTCTTGCCGATAACGATCACATCATCCAGGTAAACGAGACAAGTTTTCCAACTTAGGCCACGCAAAACAAATTCCATTAGTCTTTCGAATGTAGCTGGAGCATTGCACAGGCCAAACGGCATTACGATGAATTGCCACAGTCCGCTGCCGACAGAGAATGCTGTTTTCTCTCTATCATTTTCGTCTATTTCCACTTGCCAGTAGCCACTTTTCAGGTCCAACGTTGAGAACCATTTAGCATCTGTCAGGGTGTCGATGATATCGTCGATTCTAGGTAGTGGATAGCTATCTTTTTTCGTAACATCATTTAGTTGTCTGTAGTCCACACAAAAACGGGTGCTGCCATCATTTTTCTTAACCAGCACCACTGGCGATATCCTCGGACTCTTTGATTCTTCGATGATTCCCTGGTGCTCCATTGTTTTGGCCATTGAATTGACTTCTCCTTATTTCGCTAATGGTACTTTTCTTGGAGGTTGACGTATCGGTGTAGCACTTCCGGTATCTATACGATGTTTCACTAGGTTTGTTCTGCCATAGTCCTCATCACCAGTGGAGAAGACGTCGCTGAATCTTTCGATCAGATCCACTGCTTGAGGAGCACAACCCTCTAAGGTTGCTTGACTGAAGAACTGCTGATGTTACACTATTTTTCCTTCTTGAACTATTTTTAGAGGCTACGTCATGATGCTCTTCAGTGTCTATACTCGTTACCGCTGAGATTGGTTCGCAGCTGCCAATTACATCTCCTTTCTTTACGCTGGTAATGCTGTCCGAAACGTTGAGCACTCTTATTGGTACAATCATCTTCTCATTTCGTTTTACTAGCGTTTTACCCAATATTAGACTTCGTAATGCCGGCGTCGTTTCTGGTTCGATGAGGTAGAATCGGTGGTTCCCGGGATCACCATCGAGCTCTGCCCAAATAACATTTTCCGATAACTTTGGTATATCCGTATCTTCGCACAATATAACTCGCAGCTTGGTCGTGTTGGAGGATGTTATTTCCATTGGGATTTCGATGTTCCGCCACTTCGTTATTCGTTGTCCTAAGTCCAGCTGGATGCCGTGTGGTTTCAGAAAATCCATTCCAAGAATACACTCGTGCGTAATATCAGCTACCACGAATACATGTGAGAATGCCAAATCTCCAAGCTGTATATCACGAGCTATTTCTCCATGGACTGTAGTAGTTTCTCCTGTTGCTGTGCGAAGTGCGTACTTCTTGGTGTTGTGAAGCCAAGTACGGTCTACGAGATCAGATCTTAGCACTGATCGTGTTGCGCCAGTGTCAATTGGCATTATGCAGTTTAATTTTCCGACTCGACCACTCATGCATAAATCGTTTTCACCACGATGTAGTAGTCGAGAAACTGCGATGATGGTTCCGGGGGCGTCGATTCCACCAGCCAACTTCTGCCCCATGAAGTTGGCTTTTACTCGTTTCCTGGACTATCATTAGGCGAAGCGTGCTCTCGTGACGGTTCGCCTCGTTCTCCCTTTTGTTTAGCAGCGCAGCCGGAACAATAGTTGGTAGCTTTTCTTGGTTTTCGGCAGTCGCGTCTTAAGTGTCCTGCCTGTCCGCAATTCCAACATCGAGGGACACCAGATCCTTCGCTCCGTTTGGTGTACTCCGCTCTCTGACATACACACTCTTCTGTTATTTCTCGAACTCGGAAGTTATTTCGCGAGCTTTGCTTGGCAGCTTTGAACGTAAGCTCATACACTAAAGCTTCGCCAATCGTTTTCTTTCCTGCGAATTTTAACGTCTGCTGCAGCTCTCTGTCCTGTACAGCATTGTTAAATGCGAAAACAGCTGTATCGTTGCGTTGTTTGCGCATTGGGAAGCCGTAATAGTGTAAATCGTTCAATATCACGCGCCAGCTCTTGAAGTGTCTCACCAGTCTTTTGGCTTCGGTTGTAAAGTTGTGTTTCGTAGATCTCTCGCATGTGGTCACTGACGTAATGGAGATCCAATGTCTGTACTTACGTCGAAAAATCTTGTTGTTGCTCTCGAGGAATTGTTTGAAGAACCTCTGCTGGTGGACCTCTTAGCGCCAATATAAGAGCCGTTCCTCGTTCCAAATCATTCCAATGATAGCACACGGTGTTTGTCCATCGAAAATCGGAGCTTTGAGATCTTTGTGCGTAACGTGTTCTGTCTTGATGACTCCAGTCGCTTTCACGTTATCAAAGTCCCTTTTTAAGCGTTGAACTTCTTCCACAATCTCAGATGTATTTTCTTCGAAAGTTCGAAGTTTCTTCTCTACATTTTCTTCGATTGTTTTACGTATGGTGTCTATTTTATTATTTTGCAGCTCCAATTTTTGGTTGAGGTCTATTGACTGCTGGTCAAGTTTCTGGTTGAGGTCCTTTGGTTTTTTGGTTGAGATCCTATGAAGTCTGGTCTAACTTCTGGTTGAGGTCTCTTGATGTCTGATCTAATTTTTGATTAATGTCCTTCGACATCTGGTTGAGGTCCGTTGATTGTTGGTCCATTTTCTGGCTTTGTTGGTTCATCATTTGCATCAACTGCCTTAGAGAGTCTAATGTCTCGGAACACTCATCACTAGTTGCTGTACGAGCTTCTTCGATTGGAAACTCGAAATTATCTGCGTCTTTACCCTCAGCCTCAAGCACTTCGATCATTCGGCTGACAAGTTCGGACTTGTTTCCAGTTGTTGATAGTTCGCGTCTACCGAGCTCTTCCTTCAGCTCCATTAGTTTTAAGTCTTTTAAATAACGCGGCATTATCACTATCTTTTATTTGTCCGATAAAGATTTTTCGCGATTCAAATTCTCTTGTTGTCCGTATGAGAACTTTCCACTTCACTAATTAAAGTTACAGCTCACTAGAGCACTCGAGAATATTCGATTTCACAAAATTCTCACTGTCCGTTCGAGAATTTTTACTTTACTTCACAGTTTGAAAACTTTATTCGCTCACAAAATTCTCACTTTGTCCGTTCGAGAATTTTAATTTCACTTTTCCACTCGCGATTTTAATCCGAATTAATCCTTTAAATCTCACTTCTGACACCAATTGTTGCTAGCTAGGGGTTCACCGGGATTTCAAGTAAAACACAATTCGGTGAGTATTTAATTCTATTAGCACAATTATTCGCACTGTATAGCAATACCGCCCGCTTTTACGTAGCACTTGTCTTGATCGCACTTTATCAATCGCTTTCTACCAATACGGTCGCGTACTAGGTGTCTGTCACAGTCGACGTAATAAAAATTACTATGTCCCTCGCTGAAAGCTTTATCTGCTTTTATACCAGTTGTCTGCAGTCGAGGCTGTTCTTGAATCTTCTTTCGGTGGTGTGTGTAGAGGGTTCTAGTGAGCTTGAGATCTTTCCATTTGATCCTCTACGCTGTTCTAGTACATTCGAGCACATTCGATAAGAAGGGGGGTATAATCGTGTAATTGGTAGAAATGGATCGATACACTGGCTTGCAAGATCTCCTGATCTTACTATTATGAATTTCTTTGTATAGGGATGGATGAAGGACCTTGTCTACGCAACGCCAGTAAAAACATTGAAAGATCTAAATATCAGGATCGATGTGGCAGCAATAGAAGTAAGGCAGCAGTTGAGGAATATGAATACCAAGAGAACACTCGCCAAACGAGCTTTAGCGTGCATTCAAAATGAAGGTGGCCATTTTGAACATTTATTATAATAAAAATATTTGAAATAAAAACCATTATTAAATTCTTTCAATTCAAGCAAGTAGCGTAGATCAACATGCACATGCACTGATTTTTTAAATATTTAATTTTTATGCGATATGTATTTTTACCTATTACTTCCAAAATGTTAATCGTAACTCATACATATGTATGCAGCTTTTGTAGGTAATAAAAGGGCTCATAAAAAAATAAAATTAAAATTACATTTTTATAATGGGGTTTTCTGAGAACAACTACATTAATCACTGAATTTTAAGGGTTGACTCAGCAAAAATTTGTGTTTTCGAGTAAATATCTCAAGATTGGGTGCAGTTACAATTTAGACTGTTACATCAAATGAAAGGTAATTCGATTCCCTAAAAAACGAGTTATAACACTTTGCCTTGTGATTATTCGTTTTTAAGATATAACGTTTTAAGTGAGTGAGGGTACCGGTCAAAAACACTTTTCTTAACCACCCTGTATCTCCAACAATATTAAAAATTGACCCACCCTGTAGAACAATTTTTTTCTCCAAATATATCAAGGAATAACCCCTTACAAGGTGGCACACGGAGTGCCAAACACCCTGTATAATGACCCCTTTAAAATGAATTGAATTCTGTTTACATTTAAGAGGAGACCGCAATAGCTTAGTACAGGCTGTCTTTATCTTACATATAGACATGTAGAATTTTGATGACATTTCGTGGGAGTACGCTCTGCCTGCTGGGTTTCTATTCTTCAAATTCTTCCCAATTCCTATTCACTTCCTCGTTATTAATAAACGCAAACACTCCAAAGTGATTAAAAACACTATGTTATAATACGCGCCACCAGAAACACGTCCATTTTAAAAAATATTAAACAAAACAGAAGTGACACTTGACACTCCTTCTTTTTCTTGCTTGCATACAATCGAAGTCGTAGTCGGTATTCTGTTCAACACCAACTGCGCAGTCGAACATCACGCCGAAAGATAGAAAAATAGTAGTCGCAGTCAAGGTCCGTGTTCTGTTTTGTACTTAATGCTGCGCTCCGAATTACGCTTTCTGCACTTTTAGCGCGCTTACACTCGGTCCGAATCGCGATTACAACGCATACAATTTGCATGGAGGGGTAATTTTTTGGCGCTTACACTGCTCACGGTTTCGAGGATAGGCACTGTGCACAGAATCGGTCCGAATTGAAAGCGACATAAGCGTACCAACAATTCGGACCGAACGTAAGCACTGCTAGTGATGTAAGCACCATGAGCGTAATTCGGACCGCGGCCTAATTCGGTCGTTTCTGTACTAGAAATTGTAATTTAACCTCACAAAAATCGCCTGTTTATGTACTAGTTCCCCTGTTTTTGTACTACTGAACATTGCTATCAAATTGCGTTTTTGAAGTGTGCTAGTGCGAATATGTGAAGAGTCGGGAAAAAGCTGTCGGTTCCCTTCCACAATTCTAGTACTTGTTTTTCTTTTAGTATGGAAGTGTGAGTGCGCGAAATTTTGGTTTTTAATGAAAAAATGCCGTATTTCTTTTATTTGGAGGCCTTGGAGTGGTTATTTCGACTTAAAAAAGTAAAAATAACCGAAGGAAAGGTTGAAGATCGGGAAACAGGGGTCCAATTCCGCCTACGTCTGAATTGGTGGCTGAAATGCAAACTGGAGCGACGTGCTTCCCGGCTTCCGGACTAGCTGCGACTGGGGGGGGTACGTTGTTTGCATCTCAGGCCATAAAACTCATGGCCTGCACAACAAAAATTTCACGCCGACTTACCCGGGTGATAAAATTGGGATACGATTCCCAATCGGTCATGAGAGACCAAGAAAACTCCCTTCAACTCGACTGGCGCTGTTGTTGTGCGCCGTCTAGCCCACCCTACCTCAGCCATACTTGTCCTCGAAAGAATTTAATATGTATGGGCCCTAAAGAGAGGAATGAGGAGGCGGAAGGTCTTCAAACGAGAATACCCATCCTTTAGGCTTTCTACGTTACCATTTTATCGTTTTAGAAGAAAAATAAAATAAAAACAAAAAAAAATCAAAAGAAACAAACAAAAAATAATATCAAATAAAAATTACCTTTCTTTTCCTTTAAACTTCATTAATAATTCCTCTGTTCGTGTTACTACTTTTTTTCTTAAATTTATATTTTATGTTATTTATATTATAATTACATTTTAATTTATTGTTTCCGTATCTGTCAAGACAGAAACCGGTCCATTTTTAAGTCCTGTTATATATTTTTAATTCATTTTATTTTTAATTTAATTGTTTACTTTATTTATTTTATTTTTCATTTAATTCAATTATTATTTATTTTATTTTTATGTTTTTTTGTTTTTGTATATAATTAATATTTAACTTTATATGCTTTACTAATTTTTTTTTGCATTTATTCACTGAATCTTCATTTTATTCTATCATTTATTTTCCAACTATTGTGATTGAGCACTTCGCACCACCAACATTCACGCAACAATGATATCTCAAAAAAAATAATTTCGTGTGCCGACCCAAAAGCGCGAGCATGTGTTGAATGAAAACAGGTGCCGTTCGACAAACAATTACACGTGTATGCGAATTATTGCCAAGAAGTAAAACGAAAAAAAATTTCACTCCGTCTGTACGCCGCCGCCGCACGCAAAACGTTTGAAATCTAATAGCTCTAAAAATCTTTTGAGCTATTAAGTTGAATTTTTTTTTATTAGTAGACTGAGCAGACCCCTTCAAGTGGCCACATTTGGGTAGGGGTGTGAGGGGGGAGGTGTGGGAAGCGTTTTAGACGGACAATTTTGGTTTCTAGATCTCAGTAACCGCTTACGCTACGAGGCTGAATCTTAGAATTTATATAGAGCTTCAATAGTGGACCCATTTTCAAAAAAATTGCTGATATGGGTGAAGGGGTGTAGGAGTGGGGGGGAATAAAAATGCGTCCGAAACGCTCGAACGCCGAGATCAAGACATTCTAAAATCCATATCTCCTAAACGGTTAATGTCACGAAATTAAAACTTAATAAACATCTGTAGGTATACAAGGAGAACAGATCGAAAACAAATTTTTGAGAGAGGTTGAATAAATTTAGATTATGATATCTCACGAACCAATTGCACTAGAAAAATAAAATTCGGTTTCTGTATTAAGATTGACAAATAAAGCTTATTGAATGTACATTTTTTTATTGGGGCGGTGGAGCGTGGAAGTAGAAGGGATAAGAATTTTTCTAAAAAATCACGTCTCATATCTCAAGAACAATGTAATATATATGCTTAAAATTTTTTTCCAGAAGTAGGCCTACTAGAAGCCTAACAGAAAAAAAAACTTTGTGGGTGAGGGTGGGGAGGGTGAAAAGGAAAAAGTTCCGATTTTTATATCTCGAAAACCTACACTTAACAAAAAATGAAACTTGGTATTTAGATAGAGCTACAGTAGTAGCATGTTGGAAAAATATAATTTTTTATAGGCGTAGTATGGTACGGGGGTGGGAGGTGTTTTTCCTAACTATAGAACGGCTTATGCTAGAAAGTTGAAACTTGGTAAGTGTATGTAAGTCATCTAGAAAAGTAATTTAGATAAAAAACATTTTCAAATATCTATTGGCGTACGGAAGGGGGCAAAAAAAATGATCAGTGAAAATGAAATGCATATATTTTCACGGCTTTTGTCATATCTATTAGGTCTTTCCAAATATTGAATTCATTTTTATTGTACAGATTCTTCATATAAATATCTAGAAAGTGTTTTCAGGATTTTTTGAAATTCGACCCCCACGGTTGTGTAAAGGGGCTGTATACATTTTCACGAATTCAGCCATATCCCTCCGGACTGATTAGATATCGAATAACTTTTTACTTCCACGGGCTTGTTTCATAATCACCTAAAACCCGTTTTCAAATTTTTTCCTTTTTCAACCTCTAAGAGTGTATAAACGGGTTGAACACGTTTTCACGAATTCCGTCATATCTCTTAGGAGTGATAGGACATCGGATTGGTTTTCACTTCCTCGGCTTTCTTTATATATATCTAAAAATTAATTTCATAATTTTTTAATATTCAACTCCTAAGTGGGTGCAAGGGGGATGCATATGTTTTCACAAATTCCTACATATTTCTTAGTTCTAATGAGATATCTAATTCATTTTTACTTCCTAATGCTTCCTACATAATTGATTTCAGTATTTTTAGATATTCAACTCCAAGAGGACGTAAGGCTTTCGATATATTTCTTAGGATTGATGAGATATCAGACTGGTTTTCACTTCCACAGACTTTTTATATGATCGCCTACAAATGCATTTCCGATTTCATGTAATGGCCAAAAACCTAATCACGAAAAACCTCCTAATCGCGTATTAACTGATATTATACTATGACTTAGACCTCTTCACGGAGTATGGCCTAATTTTGTAATTTATATGTTATATGTGACAGTGGCGTTTCAGTATACTAGCGCGACCCCATTCCAACCGCTTCCCGAACCTTTTTTAGGTTTCCAGTCACATAGTAACCTACACCGCGTCCCAGAATTAAACGCATTCTGGACTTCTGCCCGAAAATAATAAAGTTGCGCCCAGACTTTTGGCAGATTTTTCTTTTTTTCATAACATTCAGCACTCGAAAAGAAATGTTGCCGATGACACTTACTTCGTACAGTATACCGTTACAAAGTTACGCTCAAAAATTTCTTTCTTAAGAAAAACTTCAGTTGCTGAATTTAGGCACTAGATGGGATTTTCGATGGTACACCAAGAGTGACAATCACCCACAGAATGATACTATATAGGCCTTATGTCGATATCTCGAGAGTTTTCGGAATTTTATACAATTTCGGTTTCTTTAAGGTCCTTGAGGCACGTATTCCCCATGTATTATCGAGCCATTATGATGGATGCTACGAAAAAAATTCAAAAGTTTCAAATTGAGTGATTAGCTATGATTAGGGTTTGAACTACCCTTTTCACCCGAGTAGATTTCAAATTCATCCAAATATGGGAAATATATTAGAATTTGAATTTATCGAAATCTCGACATTTCGGCGTATCGAGTTTTAAATCTTTGGATGTAAATCAGTTAGTTATTAATATGTAATAGTTACTGTAAATATTCATACTTAAGTTCTTATAGCTGATTTACAACGCAATATTTCAAACTGAGTTTGCAGAAATCTCTTGATTTTGACAAAACTATTAATATCTTCTGGATTACCCATAAATTTTAATAAGTTTGATATCTGCTTTGGTGACTAGGTTTTGTAAAAACATAATTGAAAATCCACTCAAAATGACCTGGGCAGCAATTATATTGTGTTTCGCTCCGTTTACCACAATTTACGTCTTAATTTAGGATTGGGAGACACATTATGAAAATTGTCCAAGCATAATCCAAATCCAAATTTTTCAAAATTAGTTTCAAACATTAAAAGTTACTTCCTTAACATAACACACCACAACCCAAAGATTGATTATATATATTTATATTCGAAATTTTATTACTTTTCGATTGAAATATTTTTAATTAGTACAGTCTTCTTTTCAATCTGGAGGCAAAAGACAAAAGAAATATTAAAGAAATACATAAAGGAAAATCAGATTTCATTGCATTATACTTTATTAAGTGCATTAAACTTTATTAAGTGTATCTATTAATCTAATAGTCTCATATAATTTTTCCTTAAAGCAGACGTGATAAAGTAATTATGGGTGACGATTCTCATTTTTTTCGGAGGAACAATATCATTTTTGACAATTGCCCACAAGCCATACGAGCTTATTAATAGTTACTATATACAGCTTCGATCAAGAGCACGTTCTTTTAAAACAACGGGGAACGATTGTATGCAAGAATAGCAAAACAACAAAATATTGAAAAGTGAAAACAAAAAATTTTTAAAATTTCAGTTGCGTCACTGTTCTTCCGACACGGCGATATCCTAGTCCACTCTGTAGAGGCACCATGTCAAATGGCTGCACTAGCTACCATTTGCTTGCCAAAATGTCTAAGAGGTTGATTGAATAGAGTATCTAGTGCTGCAGAGGGAGTTGTGTACCTATAATATGGATTTAACCTATAATACTCTCAGATTTTAGCTAGATTATAAAAATTTTAGAGCGAACGATGGTATGACCGAAATCTCTCAAATTCGATGAATTCGCTAGGACCCGCTTTATATAAAAAAATATTTCGATTATTTCATTTCTTTCCTTCAATTAGATGAAGATTATTTTTACTATTGTTTTAATTAATTATTAAAATTGCGTTTCTATTGTGTTACTTTGACAAATGACAAGACAGGACCATTGTAACTGGAACATTTCATTTCCTTTAATATGCACTCGCCATCAAACTAATCGCTCCGGTATAAAAAGTATTTGCTCTGGCTCACGAAATCTAATTTTGATGTTAATGTTTTATTTTATATTTGTGCCCTTTATCTCTTAATGTGGAAGTCGACAACCCACGCCTTACAAAACCTAGTCACGAAAATCGAGAATACGATCATGGACAAGGAAATAGCTGCGGGTTGTTTCTTAGATATCGAAGGGGCTTTTGGCAACACTGACTACGAAAGTATCTCCTCTGCTGCACAAAAAGCGTGGTATTGATCCGAAAACCTGCAGTTGGATCAAGGCCATGCTAGAATGCAGAAAAATAACTTCGACCCTAGCCGACTCAACAGTCACAGTCATAGCTGCGAAAGGTTGTCCACAGGGTAAGGTACTATCACCCATCCTCTGGTGCTTAGTAGTAGACGACCTTCTTCAAGACCTAACAATTTCCGGAGTCACGGTTCAGGGTTTCGCTGACGACCTTGCCATCCTTGTTTGAGGTAAGTTTGAGGAGACGGTGACAGATCTAGTTCAGAATACCCTAAACCAGGTAGC
Organism: Beris morrisii; assembly: GCA_951812415.1. Taxonomy (NCBI): domain Eukaryota; kingdom Metazoa; phylum Arthropoda; class Insecta; order Diptera; family Stratiomyidae; genus Beris; species Beris morrisii. The sequence goes on along the minus strand of OX638310.1, from coordinate 86,836,246 downwards.
AACCTGGTGCACTAAAGCAGGATTGGGCTTCAACCCAAAGAAAAGCACAATTGTTGCATTCACCAAAAGGAGGTGTAAGGACAATCTCTTCTATCTAAGCCTACTCTTTTTGGAGAATCCATAAAGTATGCTAGTGAGGTAAAATTCCTGGCAATCATCCTGGATGAAAGGCTCACTTGGAATGCTCATTTGGACAAAGTTCTTGAAAGGGCCAGAATCTCTCTCTGGACCTGCATTAGCCTTCTCGGTAAAAACTGGAGACTGAGTCTAAAACTAACCTACTGGATGTATACCGTCATTGCTATGTGCATTATAACTTACGCGGCATCCGTCTGGTGTAAGAAAACAAAGCAGAAAACTGCTCAGCTTAAGCTGACTAAATTAGAAAGACTGGCATGCCTGGGTATTACTGCGGCGGCGCGCACCACTCCCACAGCTGCTTTAGAGGTGCTTCTCAACCTAACACCTCTACACTTAGAAATAGAGAAAGAAGCTAGGTTCACCACATACAAACTTTTGAGCTCGGAGAACATCCGAATGCAGCAAAAATCGTAAAGTGCCATTCACTGGGACTTGGCACCGGGCAACAGGCACTCAAAGCTTTTTATGCCGAAGCGTATGGAAAAACGAACATCTGATTATCTAAAATTAAGCAGATATCAGACCCGAACCCTAGTGAGAGCTCTGACTGGACATTGTCACATGAGGAAGCATCTCAATAGGATTGGTCTCTCTGAGACTAAAATTTGCAGAATATGCAATGACGTAGACGAAACACCAGAGCATATCCTCTGTGAATGCGAGTGTTTAGCTCACAAAAGACTTCGTCAATTCGGTCAGGGTTTTATCGACCCATCGGAATTCCTAATCATTCCTCTTCGCAAAATACTAAGCTTCATTGAAAGCGCAGGGATTGAAGAGGAATCATAGTTAATCCGGGGGACAGAGGTTAACCATACCAACCCCTATTTGCAATCTACATATCTATATCTTAATGACGAACATTTAGGTTTATTGCGTGAATGTTTATCGTAGGTTTATTACCTACCATGCAGCAGTCTGTGATCTTGAAACTTATATAATAAAACCTCAAAACTTGGAATAATTTCTTAACCAATTTTTTTTTTATTTTCAGATAGTATTTGATATCCTCGAAGACAATATTAAAATAATAATAAAATAAATTTTTTCATTACGAACATACCCAAATATACTGAAATATATAAAATGTATGTTTAAAACTGACTGTTAACAAAAAAGTGCTTCTTGTGAGTTACGAAATTAATGTTAGGAAATATCAAAATTATTATCAAAAATTTAATAAAATAATGAACAACAAAAAATAAATTCAGTAGGCATGAGCTTTATATGTTTTATAGCTTTGTTAATGTTAGCACAAAACAATAATAGTATTCAATTTTATCAAAAACAAAGAAATACCATTAAATTTATATTAAATATAGAAAATAATAAATATTTCAAAACTCATTTAATATGTGTATGGCAGAATAATAATAATTTATCGTAATGGACAGATTTGACAACGTACCGAACAAATTTGGATAACGCTTAGAGAAAAGGTAAGAGATTATTGTGAATTTTCTATTTATTGTGTATACTATAAGAACAAAATGGATGCAACTGAACTTTGTGCGACAGTAACTGTGGATATAAACAAATTTTACTGCACCATGTTTTTACTCAACTACCATATTGCTTCAGTATTTTTTAAATAATAAAGTATTGTGATTGACCTGAAATTTCAAAACAATGCCAGAGCTATTAGAACGAAAAAACGACCGTCGGTCTACCGTACGCAAGCTGCTTTAACGTCTCATAACATGGAAACCCCTGGAGATTTGTTCTTCCAATTTTTCAAATCAACATATAACATATCGAATTGTTGAATTGTCTTGCAAAGTTATCAAGCATTAGCTCGTGAAACTTATATTAATTTGTATGTGCCATATACGAGTATAGCAAGAAAATATGAAAATTAACTATATTACTCGAGGAAGAGGGGCAAAAACCTCGTTTGAATTTAAAATTACTTAAATCTACGGGAACTTAAAAACTAACTTAAATTACAATCTTAGGCTAGCTTAAAAGTGCACTTATACAAAGTGAAGCCAGAGAAAGATCATTAAGGATATGGTTTTCCGAAAGGTTATAAGATAAAGTATATTTTTATACAATTTTTTCAACTTTAGTTTTAATTATAGGTACATTGTAAATATAGTGGGGCTAGGATATGGATAAATAAAATGATAAATTAAGCATCATCTTATGAATTTTATTTTGCTTTGTAAGGTTTTAATGTGAGAAGAAGCACAATTACTCCAAGCTCCTGCTCCATACAAAAAAATAGGCTGCAATATAATTTCAAATTGGAAAGCTATATTACATTGGCAAATACTAAGCTGGAAATATACATTCGAGGGTTCATTTTTTGTAACCGAATGCTACAGTTTACTATGAGTTACATATGTTAAAATGTTCTGAGATTTGCTTTCCGATATCTTCATAATTATATATATATATTCTGGAGCCCGCCGGCGGGACAGTGAACTGCGATTCACCTAATTTTAAATTATTGAAAACGAGTGAAATCCGCAATGAAATAGTCGCGTTTTTAAGCTTTTTTCTGGTAGTAATTGGCAATAAATAATAAAAAGAAATTTGAGATGGTCCGTCTCTCACATTTACAGTATTATAATTTTGATCATTTTTAAGGTTTCAAATACCCGGAAAAGACATTTTTAAAGAATGTCGATAAAGCAGTTTCCGAACGTTTTCAATTATCACATGTGCCATGAATGTGAATCGAATGTGAACCGTATAGTCGGCGAGAATAAAAAAATCCGCCGTTTTCCAGAATAAGCGTGATCATTTTTACTCTCTTCTATGTTGTATATTATGTATAAAAATCTATAACGTATTATTTTAAAATATAGTATGTACGTATATTGCATATGAATGATATGGATACTCCTCACCTCTAACACAAGGTCATTCCTTAAAAGGGGCAGTAGTGCTTTAAACTTACCTTGTGTATAAATTGTATAAAAATTGCACTTAATAAAATAAAAAAAAAAGAATTGTTTTAAAAATTAGTAGCTTATTGTCAAAAGAAAGAAAGAGTGCCGGTTCATAAGCTTATTGTCAAAAGAAAGAAAAAGTGCCGGTTAATATGGGGATATACCATTTTTATTACACAATTGTATTTATTGGTGGAAAGATTCGCATTTATTTTGAAAGTAAGCTTTTTATACTATAGATGAATGCCGAGGTACGTTATGCTGTTAGTACTCCATTCAATAGATTTACCTTCCAGAGAGAGTGAAACAGGCGGAAGAAGAGACGGTTTACGTTTTCTTGTGAAGACTCACGTTTCCGTTTTACACGGCTTGTACTGTACCAATTTTTACTTGAAATTTCCAGTATTTTTCATTTTTTCAAGTAAAAGTACTCATTTCAAGCACTTTTACTCGATATTACAAGTAAAAGTACTCATTTCAAGCACTTTTACTTGAAATTACTGGTATTAGTAAATTATTCATGTACTTTTCAACTGTACCGTACAATTTACGTGAAAAGTCTCACAAAATTATGTTCTTTTTCAAGTAAACCACAAAGTTGGACGCTTCGTTCGATTTTGAACTGATCGCGGGTTCGATTCTTACCTATAGCCAAGTGTTTTATTTAAAGTAAGTAAGTAAGAAAAAATAATATAAGAAGTAGAAATAAGTGTATCTTGAAAAGTGCTAATTGTACACTTTTTAGAGAATATAGAGTGCTAATTATACTCTTTTTTAGAGAATATCCAGTGAATTTGCTGCTTAAAAGTGAAATTTGCTGATTGCAAATTGAAATTTTTTGATTGGAAATTGAAATTTACTGACCAAAAAATTTAAAATTACTTTCAAATTGATTGAAGGTGAGGCATATTTGCCTACTATCCAAAAGATGTAAAAGTCAATGGATTTTTTTTACTGTAGTAGTGTCATCACTGGGAATTGGTGTGGATCACCTAATGTAGTTGGCATTACTGGGTCTCCACACTAATTCCCCAAAAAAATTAGTTCATTGGAGTTTTTTTGCGTGGTGTCTCTAGCTGTCGAGAACATAAGATGGAGGTTAAGTTCTTTTTGAGCACGCACGGAATAAATAATAAAAATATAAGATAGGAAGTTATAAAATAAGAGAGGAAAAAATAAGTTAAGTTTTGACTCGCGAACCGGAAAAAAAGAAAAGAAAAGAAAGAAGGAGAAGATTTTGGCACACACAAATTGAAAATAAAATAAAGTTAAATTAATTAAAATATGAAAAAAACGAAAGGACAGAAACTGACTCGGACAGATAATAAATAACATGAAACAAAATATGAATTAAAAGGGAAAAATTACTATGAAGAAAAAGTAGAAAAAAAGGTAATTTTTTTGTTATTATTTTCTTTTATTTTTTTAAATTTTTGTATGATTTGTTTTTTTTTTTTGGTCTTTGGGTTTTCTTTGAAAGAATGGTGAAATTGACGGCCTTTAGGATGGATCTTCTCGGATGAAGACCTTCCGCCCCCTCATTCCTTTCTCTAGTGGCCATACGTTCTAAATTCTTTTGAGGACAAGTATGGCTGTAGTAGGGTGGGCTAGACGGCGCACAACAACAGCGCCAGTCGAGCTGAAGGGTCTCTCATGTTCGATTGATAATCTTATCCCAATTTTATCACCCGGGTAAGTCGGCGTGAAATTTTTGTTGTACAGGCCATGGGTTTTATGGTCTGAAATGCGAACAACGTACCCCCCACCCCCCGACAGCCGCAGCTAGCCCGGAAGCCAGCAAGCACGTCGCTCTAGTTTGCATTTCAGCCACCAATTCGGACGTAGGTGGAATCGGACCCCCAATCTTTCCTTCGGTTATTTTGACTTCTTTAAGGCGTCTCCTCTTATAATTGTGAAAAAAACTGATTTTCAAACACTCGTAGAGCTGACGCTATATTTCAGAATATATTGCGTTTGAGTAAATTAGAAAGAAGAATGCTTTTCGGACCAATCCTTGGAAGCAGTTTTTCGATTTTTTGAAATTTGGAAAAGTTGTAAGTATTTAAAGGGAAGATGTTTTAAAATTTTGCTAAATATGTTCACTTTTTAAACATTCATACAATGTTTCTATTGGATAAAAATGAACTGAAAAGTACGTTAATCCGAAGAGAAGAATGTTCTTAACAAGTCCTCGGCAGTGGATTTTTATTATTTTGCTATTTAAATTAAAAAAAATCTGCCAACAGTCTGGGCGCAACTTTGTTATTTTACGGGTAGAATTTCGGAACGAGTTTAATTCTGAGATGCGGTGTAGATTACTATGTGACTAAAAACCTAAAAAAAAGTACGGAAAGCGGTTAGAATAGGGTCGGGCTAGAATGCTTACGCCGCTGCCACATATAACATATGAATTACATAATTGGGTCAAACTCCGGGACGAGGTCTAGTCCTAGTATAATATCAGCTGTTAGAAGGTTTTTCGTGATTTGGTTTGGAGCCATTACATGAAATCGGAAATCCGTTTGTAGGCGATTATATAAAACTGTGGAAGTGCAAACCAATCTAATATCTCATCAATCCTGAGAAATATATCGAAAGCCTTACGTCCTACTTTTTGACGATTGATGAATTCGATTTCTCATTAGAACTAAGAAATATGTAAGAATTTGCGAAAACATATGCAACCCCCTTGCACCCACTTTGGGGTTGAATATCAAAAAATCCTGAAATGGGTTTTTAGATATATATAAAGAAAGCCCGAGGAAGTAAAAACCAATCCGATGTCTTATCACTCGTAAGAGATATGACGGAATTCGTGAAAACGTGTTCAACCCGTTTTTACCCTCTTAGAGGTTGAAAAAGGAAAAAACTCGAAAATCAGTTTTAGGTGATTATTAAAACAGCCCGTGGAAGGAAAAAGTTATTCGATATCTAATCAGACCTGACGGATACGGCTAATCGCGAAAATGTATTTAACCCCTTTGCAGCACCTTGCGGGTCGAATTTTAAAAAATCTTGAAAACACTTTCCAGGTATTTCTATGAAGAACCCGTATAAAAAAAATTAATTCAATATTTGGAAAGACCTAATAGATATGACGAAAATCGTAAAAATATTTGCATTACATTTTCACTGATAATTTTTTTTATAAAAAATTATATTTTTCCAACATGCTACTCCTATAGCTCTATCTAAATACTAAGTTTCAGCTTTATATCATTATAGGTTCTCGAAATATAAAAATCTGAACTTTTTACTTTTCACCCTCCCCCACCGTCACCCTCTACACCCTCATCCCTGCTGGGGGTCTATTAGGCCTACTTCTGGTAAAAATTTTAAGCATCAATCTTACACTGTTCTTGAGATATGCGACGTGATTTTTTAAAAAAATTCTTACCCCCTCCACTTCCATGCTCCACCGCCCCCTTCAAAAATTTTACTTTCAGCAAACTTTATTTGTCAAAGTTCATACAAAAACCAAATGCTATTTCTCTAGTGTAATTGGTTCGTGAGATATCGTAATCTAAAGTTTTTCAATGGTATGGTAGTGTCCTACCCAGTCTATTAAAAAAAAATTTCAATTGAATAGCTCAAAGGGTTTATGAGCTATAAGCCCTCAGACGTTTTGCGTACGGCGGACGGCGATACCAATACTTTATTATTAAAATAATAAAGTAAAACTAGTGTTAACTATGGTATATGTAAAAGACACTGTTTTCAATGTCTTTTCTTCTACTTTGCCCTTAATTTACAAGTATTCTTTCGGAATATAACTTTGATTAGACTGTTTTCTAACATATAGTGGAAAAAAATAACGTCGTCCCAAACAAATAAATGAAATGGGAGTTAATTTTAAGAAACAGTTTTCTGCATACAAAAGGTTAAAATAGTTTGACTATACATCGTAGCCCCTAAACTGAGCTTGAAAGTTTTGTGGAAACGCTGCGAAAGTAGAAATATTTTCAAGGAAGCTTTTCATTTGTCCTTTTGATGTTTTGAATATATATTACATTCATATAGGCCGCGATTCGAATTACGCTTTCTGCGTTTTTAGCGCGCTCACCACTGGCCCGAATCGCGTTCAAATGCCTACAATTTGCATGGACACAAGGATGTTATAAAAATTACATTTTCTGGCGCTTACACTGCTCAAAATTTAGAGGATATAAAGCACGACTGTCAAATTGGACGGTAATTTTGAATTCAATTTTAATGCAAAATTGAGTAGAAAAGTTTGTGTGCAAACGATCGGGCCTGATTGAATCTGAAATAATCGTGTCCCAATTTGGACCGGCTGTATGGACTGTTAGCGTACTGGACTGGGACTGGGATGAACAGTTTGAGCACCTTTTTAATCGCATTGAGCATACTCTTATTTGCCCCACCGATAGTTACAGTTGATTGTAACTACAGGTAGTTTTATGCCGTCGTTGTAAATTTATGTGTGTGTTGAAACGAAACACACCATAAACACATCAAATTTTGGATATAAACCTTTTTATTAAGAAGATGGTAATATAAAATTAAAGAGTATATTTATTATTTCTTAACTCGATCAAAAGTAAAGAAGATAAGGAAAAATTAACCAAAAACTTAAGACACGCAGGTACATTCTTTAATGATAGGACCTCACATGCCTAGCGCGCTAATATGTGCCGATCAAAATTCCACGCTAAATGAGGCACAGTCGAGTCGGCACATTAACGATTTATCGGCTTTCGCCGAAGTTAAGCACGATAATGACATTTCTAATTTCGCGCCATTCTTCTGCAACTGTAGAAACGAAAACAAACTAAATTTAAATTGCATTGCGATGAAGTGGCGGTTTTGTATTATTTAAGTGCTTGTAATTTTGTTTTTCATTCAATAATCCGCAATTCAAATCCATCCACAGGTAAACATGAACTATCAAATTCAAGTGTAGCCACGTTATAGCGCAATTGCGGAACGCTAAGCCTTTTGATGATTGGACACAGACCGACGGCTATCGTCTAGTGGTACACGACAGAAGATTTTAGTGGCGATAATCTAAAATACATTAGCGTTGCGTCCAGGAATATGACAATTTGCGTCCCGATAGGCGCAGGTAAGGAAGGCTCTAGCATAAAACAGATACTAATAAATTCAGTTACGAGCAGTAGTACGGGCATCAGGTACATATATAGATGGAAATCATGCTACCATAAAAATAAATCTGCCAACAGTCTGGGCGCAACTTTATTATTTTTTCGGTAGAAATTCGGAACGCGTTGATGCGGTGTAGGTTACTATGTGACTGAAAACCTAAAAAAACGGGTAGAATGGGGTCGCGCTAGAATACTTACGACGCTGCCACATATAAAATATGAGTTACATAATTGGGTCATACTCCGGGACGCAGTCTAAGTAGTAGTATAATACTACGTAGTTATTACGTGATAAGGAGGTTTTTCGTGATTTTGTTTTGGGCCATTACATGAAATCGGAAATGCGTTTGTAGGCGATTATATAAATAGTCTGTGGAAGTGAAAACCAATTTAATATCTCATCAATCCTAAAGGTGCGTTTCCATCTCCGCCATTTAGCGTCGCCGACTACATTCTACATACATAAAAAACTAGCTCTGTGACGCGCCGAGGCAATCGTCGGGAGTTGACTCAACTTCAACTTTTTCGGCGAGAGCTGATACCAATGTGCTTTTGATAGAGGTTGGTTTGGATCCAAACTACGTACCTATGGTAACGAAAAAAATACTTTATTATTAAGAAATAATAAAGTAATTTAAAAGTCATCATCGAAAAAGTCTATAGACATCCGGTGTAAATTGAAAAATCTAGCACCGCCATTCAGGTACATGACTGATGACTTTTTAGCGTCGCGTCGACCGTTTCGCCGCAGATGGAAACGACGATGTTAAAAGTGTGACGGGACACCCGTGTCGGCGAAGCTAAACGGCGGAGATGGAAACGCACCTTAAGAATATCTTAAATATCTAAAAATCCTGAAATCAACTTTTCGACGATTATACATATAAAAAAATCCTGAAATGAGTTTTTAGATATATGTAAAGAAAGCCCGAGGAAGTGAAAACCAATCCGATGTCTTATCACTCGTAAGAGATATGACGGAATTCGTAAAAACGTTCTCAAACCGTTTATACCCTCTTAGTGGTTGAAAAAGGAAAAAATGTGTAAACGGATTTTAGGTGATTATTAAACAAGCCCGTGGAAGTAAAAAGTTATTCGATATCTAATCAGACCTGAGGGATATGGCTGAATTCGTGAAAATGTATAGAACCACTTCACACCACCGTCGGGGCCGAATTTCAAAAAATCCTGGAAACACTTTCCAGGTATTTATATGAAAAATCCTTAGAATGAAAATGGATTCAATAATTGGAAAGACCTAATAGATATGATGAAAATCGTGAAAATATAACCATTCCATTTTCATTGATCAATTTTTTCGCCCCCCTTCTGTACGCCAATGGATATTTGAATTTTTTTTTTCAATCTAAATTACTTTTCTAGTTGACTTACATATACATACCGCGTTTCAAGTTTCTAGCATAAGCCGTTCTATAGTTAGGAAAAACACTCCCCACCCTCGTACCATACTATCACTATAAAAAATTATATTTTTTCAACATGCTACTACTATAGTTCTATCCAAATACCAAGTTTTAGATTAATATGATTATAGGTTCTCGAGATATAAAAATCGCAACTTTTTCCTTTTCACCCTCCCCCACCCTCATCCTCTACACCGTCACCCGCTTCCCCCACCTCCCCCCTCACAACCCCACCACTCAAAAGGTGGGCAATTGAAGGGGTCTGCTCAGCCTACCAACGGAAAAAAATTGAACTTAATAGCTCAAAGAGTTTGAGAGCTATAAGCTTTCAAACGTTTTGCGTACGGCGGACGGCGCACAGACGGACTGACATTTTTTTTTTGCTTTTTTGGTGTCTATTAGTCATGAAACGTGGAAAAAAAATTTTAAGGGTAGCAAATTTTTTTTTTTTAAAAGTCGATAACAATACTTTATTCTTAAAATAATAAAGTAATATCTCAGACAAAACTGTGAATGAAGGGATATATTCATTAAAGGATGGAAAGATTGTAGCGAAACTACCTTTTCGGCCGCTAAGCAGCCTCGGTAGGGCTCCAGATTTCTAAGGAGGCTCTCCAGGTCGATACAGCACATTCTGCCGGCTAATCAGGAGCGTGGGGGGGGTGAATTGTGACCTAAAGAGCACTCCTCCTTGTAAGTGCTGAAATTAAAAAAAACAATAAAGGCCATGAGTTGGAAGGTGACCAGACGGTTAACGAAGGCGGTTACATGTCGCGGAAGCCCCTGGCATGCTTACAGAGCGACACTACTCCATCATAAAGGTCTTAGCTACTGAAAAAAATTAAAAGGAAGAACGAGAAAAAAAATCGACATCTACAGTCCTGGTAGTCCTGCAAAAAACTGAAAATAAATAAACGACTAATATTCGTGCTAAGATAAGAAATAAAACATTTATATTAAAGTTTAAATGGATGAATTATTATTAATTCGGACGATAATCGGAATGAAAAAAGAAAAGAAAGAATTTTGGTATTTTTTTGTTTTTATGTTGGAGCTCGATGTTTGTTGGTTGATTTCGTTTCCCGTAGAATCGCTGGCGCTTCGCAGGCTGCAGAGGTTGCGGCTTCGGTTTAGGTGAACTTTGTACACTTTATGCGTTTTATTATATGAGGTTTAGGGTTTATAGTTATTATCGGGGCACACTATAATATTGTTTCGCACAGCAAATTATATTCGTAGTTTTAATTTTGTCTCCACTTAGTGTAATGTATGAGTTTTATTATATGTGATATAGGGTTTAGAGTTATTATCGGGGCACACTATAATATTGTTTCACACCGCAAATTATATTCGTAGTTTTAATTTTGTCTCCACTTAGTGTAATTTATGTAGTGTAGGTTAATGTAACTTTTCCTTTTTATTTTTTTTTCGTTTTCAATTCACCGCGCACAACCTGCTTCGAGTCGCTCCAAAACTCCCCTTCCCTGACGATTTTACTGCCGCAGCCTCCCTCCTTTTTTCCTCGAGAAAAAAACGGTCTTTTCCTTGGTCATTTACGCGGGAACATAACTTGGCGCATTTCTGCATCTCGCCGCTGTACGGCGCGACGGTTGAGCCCGGGTCTTTCATAAGGTTTTTTTTTTTATATAATAAAACTTTAGTCTTGTGAAAACAAATACAAGTAAATGATAATCAACATAATTAAGAAAATTAACATTATAGCTGAATTTCCAAAACTGTAGACAGAAAGAAAAGAAAGAGAAAAACCTAACCGAGAAGATTTCGCAATTCATATTGTTTTCATAGTTTGTAAGGTCTTATGTCTATTGACGTAGGACGCAATTCGCAACAATCGTGGGGACGACCCAACCCAGGAGACAAGTCTCATAAGCCGGGCATGAAGTTCTGAATCACTTAACTTGTAAATACGCGTTTTTTTTTTTTTTTTAGAATTGTTGTGGTCGGAGGCCTTGGAATGGTTATTTCGACTTAAAAAAGTCAAAATAACCGAAGGGAAGGTTGGGATCGGGAAACAGGGGTCCAATTCCGCCTACGTCCGAATTGGTGGCTGAAATGCAAACTGGAGCGACGTGCTTGCTGGCTTCCGGGCTAGCTGCGGCTGTGGGGGGGTACGTTGTTTGCACCTCAGACCATAAAACCCATGGCCTGTACAACAAAAATTTCACGCCGACTTACCCGGGTGATAAAATTGGGATAAGATTCCCAATCGGTCATGAGAGACCGAGAAAACTCCCTTCAACTCGACTGGCGCTGCTGTTGTGCGCCGTCTAGCCCACCCTACCGTAGCCATACTTGTCCACAAAGAAAATTTTTGAATATGGCCCCTAAAGAGAGGAATGAGGGGGCGGAAGGTCTTCAACCGAGAAGATCCATCCTATACGCTCTCTTATTTAGCCATTATTTCTTTTACACAATTTAAAAAAAAAATTTCATACAAAAAAATTCAAAAAGATAATAAAAAAAAATTACCTGTTTCGTCTCTTTTTCGCGGCATAAATAAGTGTATTTTTTTTTTTTTTTTTAATTTTATATCATTTTAAATTTTTATTTATTTTTCTTTTTTTTTATATTTTATTTTAACTTTTTTTCGCCCGTGCGCGCCAAAATCTTAACCTAACTTTCTTACATGCCAGCTGTCAGCTAGCAACTCTCCAAAACAAAAACCCCAACCACTGAACTGATTGTTTTTTTGCGGAATTGGTGTGGATCAAAGTAATGCCACTGCATTAATTGGTCCACACCAATTCTCACAGATGACACTACAGAATATATATGCCGAAAACGTTCTAAACCTTAATGTCCTTGCCATGAAATGTGCCAAGTAAGTCACCATTTTCATCTTCCAGTTGATACGACACCGTCCCGATTTTTATACTCTAGATGACATCATATAGAGTATTATAAATTTAATCCAGCCCAAAAGTTTGTAACGCATAGAACCAAGCCTCGGACGAAAAAAAGTTATATATTATTTTTTGTTTATTTGTGGCCAAAAACCTCAAATCCGCCTGACGTCCGTCCGTCCGTCCGTCCGTCCGTCCATCCGTCTGTCCGTGAACACGATAACTCAAGAACGCCTTCACCTAGGATCTTGAAATTTTGAATCTGGATGTTTGGTTGAATTTGTAAGGCTAAGTTCGTTAACGGGCAAAATCGTCCTACTCCTTCGGGTAGCTGCCATACAAAATGTCCTTAAAACACGTGTTCAAGAATATTCGTCAATAACTTCAGAAGGGTTTAAACTACGACATTGAAATTTTGTATGTGTTATTTTTTCAATAGTTGGAGCTAAATGTATGATTATGAAGAAAATCCTGTTAGTCCTTCGTGTAGCTGCCATACAAATATCCTGTCAAAATGTATTCACTTAATTTACGAAACTCACTATAACTCAAGTAATCTTTTAGCTACGAATCTGAAATTTTTTACAAATTAGTTTGAAGTGAAAAGAAAGTTCGACTGTACTAGTAAGCGAAATCCTTTTACTCCTTCTGGTAGCTGCCATACAAAATGTCCTTAAAACACATGTTTAAGAATATTGGCCGATAACTTCAGAAGGGTTTAAGCTACGTCTTTGAAATTTTGTATGTATTATTTTTCCAATAGTTGGAGCTAAATGTATGATTATGAAGAAAATCCTGTTAAGCTAGTATTACACTGTTTGACCAAGTGGTCAAATTGCAATAATAAGCAATGTGAAATAGCGAATTCCAATTAATCTCACAGTATCAGGTTGGTCAAATTCGCTATTTCGCATTGCTTATTACTGAAATTTGACCACTTGGTCAAACAGTGTAATACTAGCTTTAGTCCTTCGTGTAGCTGCCATACAAATATCCTGTCAAATCGTCTTCACTTAATTTACGGAACTTACTATAACTCAAGTAATCTTTTAGCTATGAATTGGAAATTTTGTACAAATTAGTTTTGAGTAAAAACGAAGTTGGAGTTTACTAATCAGCGAAATCCTTTTACTCCTTCTGGTAGCTGCCATACAAAATGTCCTTAAGACACGTGTTCAACAATATTTTTTGATAACTTTTGAACGCTCCAAGCTACGAATTTGAAATTTTGTACACGTTAATTTTTAAATGGTTCCAAGAAAAAGGATAAATATGTAAGAAATCGAGTGAGTCCTTCCTGCACCTCCCATGTGAAAGTTCTTCAAAAATGAAATTTTTTTTCGATGAATTACCCAGTTCAAGATATGAAATTAAACACTGAATATTGTCTTTAATTTTTGAGTAGCAATCTAATGGCAGTCCTTTATAAAGGACATACAACATGCACACACGTAATTCTACTTTAACCCCAACTACAATATAAATCGGAGTTCAGTATTCATCTAGAGTATTATACGATTGGCTTGCAGCCGATCATGACTGCAGTATGTTTGTTCTTACTTTTGCCTTAACGAATTTAGGCGCTAATTTCGCAGCGAAACTTTCAGAAGCCTTGCTCTGTACGTGATTGCTTACGTAGACTATTTGCCCTGGTACATAACGTTGTGGTCGAGTGCGCAAATTGTAGGTATGTGCGCATCTCGCGTATGCCTCCTCGAGATTCTTAACAACTACGCCTTGCAGTAGTCGAAGACGTTCAAGGTGGGGATTTATAAGAATATCTCCTTCTCCCAGAGAATTCAGGGCTTTAAGTAGCTCGTAATCCGAGCCGTGGCGAACTGCATGGTAACCGAACAACAAAAAATGTGGTGAAAATCCGGTAGACCCGTGAACCACATTTCTCAGTGCAGAACATATTTCCCCCAACCTATCATCCCATTTTCGGTGATCATCTCCGATATATGCACGTATGGCTGCCAAAATGGAGTGATTTACTCTTTCAGATGCATTAGCCTGCGGAGAGTAAAATGAGGACAAGATGTGCTTGATTCCATAGTGATCAAGTAGTTTTTTAAATGTCTTAGAAGTGAACTGCACGCCGTTGTCGGAATGAATGAACTCGGGCACTCCGTATGTCAGGAACAGTTCATCCTCTAAGAATTTGGTTACTTTTTCTGTGGTGGCGCTGGACAACGATTTCAACCATACAAACTTTGTATATTGGTCCAGAACGATGAGAATGAATCTATTACCCGCGCATGATCTTGGGTATGGTCCCAAAAAATCAATATATAATCGCTGAATTGGCCTGATGATTTGAATTTGTTTGCCCATTGGAGGTCGTGTATTATAATTGGGAGGCTTACTTGCTTTGCAGACTTCGCAGGAATTTATGTATTGGGTCACTTGCTGTCTTAAACCTGTCCAATGGTAGAATCTTTGCAAAAGTTCGACAGTTTTTGCTATTCCACAGTGTGAAGATAAAGGACTATTATGTGTGTCAGCAACCAACGAGTCAGTAATTGAGGCCGGCACCCATAGTTTCCACTCGGGAATGTCCGAACAGTTGAGAGATGCTTTAGGCTTATGCACATAAAGTTTATAATCTTTTATGGTCAAGTTTGGAAACAAATCGGGATGGTCTGCCACGTTAGTTATATAATCAACGTACTCTTTGTCTTTAAATGCAACCGAATTTAAATTCAGGTGAGGTAACGCATAATCAATAGCATTTATCATATCACAAAACACTCGTGACAAAGCATCAGGCACGATGTTTTGGCTTCCTTTTCGATGCTCTATGTTGAAGTTGAAAGCTTGGAGTTTAAGACTCCATCTAGCTAGTCGACCGGATAAGTCCTTCTGGCTCATCAACCATTTCAGGCTAGCATGGTCTGTAATGATTGTAAACTCCAAACCTTCAACATACGCACGAAACTTCTTAACACTTTGTACTGCAGCAAGACATTCCAACTCAGTCACGCTGTAGTTCCGTTGAGCAGAGTTTAACTTAGCAGACATAAACGCTATAGGATGCTCCTCGCCTGACTCTGATTTCTGAAAAAGGACACTCCCAGTACCAGTTGCACTAGCATCGCACTGGATGAAAAACGGTTTGGAGAAATCTGGGTTTATTAACACTGGAGCTGAAGTTAATAGCGTTTTTATATGTTCAAATGCAGTATTAGCCGCGTCATTCCATATAAAACGTTGATTTCCTTTCAGTAGGTCAGTTAATGACGAAGCAGCCGACGCGAATTTGGGAATAAAACGCCTGTACCACCCTGCCATGCCCAGAAATCAGCGAACTTCTCGTGTTGATTTGGGAATTGGATATGTCGTAATGCCAGAGATTTTTTCGGGGTCTGTTTTAAGAATCCCGTCACCAACCACATAACCTAGATATTTTATCTCCCTCAAGAGGAACTTGCTCTTCTCCACATTAATCGTTAGGTTAGCTACGGCAAGAAGCCGAGAAACTTCATGAAGAAGGTCGAAGTGCTCGTCAAGAGTGCTGGACGTTATCAGCAGATCATCCAGGTAAACAAATACCCGATCATGAAGCTGGTGCGGAATAACTTTGTGCATCAAGCGACACATCGTCTGAGGAGCATTGCACAGACCAAAAGGCATGACGGTAAACTGATACAAAGGCCTACCAGGAACTGAGAATGCCGTTTTATCTCGGGAATCTGGATCCAGAGGAATTTGCCAAAACGCATCCTTGAGGTCAAGGCCAGAAATATAACGAGTAGATTGTAATCGTGCTAGGAGACCGTCAATAAGAGGAAGAGGGTAGGCATCCTTCACAGTTACTTCATTTAAGCGTCTTGCGTCTAGACACAACCGAACTTTACCAGGTTTCTGAGCGAGTGAAACAGGGGAGCTCCACGAACTGGACAACATGCGATCTAATTCCGCGTCCAGAAGTTTTTGTACGACGGGTGATACAGAGTAATGTCGCTGCTTGATTGGTTTAGCTATTCCGGTGTCTATATGGTGAGCCAATAGCGTAGTTTTTCCTAGACCCATTTTGTTGAACGAGGGAAAAGAGTCCACAATCCGGTGTAAATGTTCTTGTTCAGTTAACGACAAAGTGTGAAATTTACTGTCGGGAAGAGGTGAAAGGGTTTGAAGTTCATTCACTTGAAATGGAACCAAGTTAAACGTATCCCAAAAGTCGATGCCAAGGTACAGGGCGTTTTTCAGCGAGGGTACTACTAGGAATCGGATCATGCGAGTTCGATCCCCATACGTAACTAGCGTTCGGACATAACCAATTACACTGCTCTTTTCTCCATTTGCAGAGGTAACTTGGGTTTGAAGAGAGTGTAAGGGAAGAGAAAGTTCTTTTATAAGTTCTATTGAACCTGCTCCCAAAACGCTAGAGCTCGCCCCACTGTCTAACAAACCTCGCATGACTTGTCCGTTGATACTGATATCGGCGTATGGTCGGTTATCTCCAGGTAAATGAAGTATCGACTCGAGACAAGTTTGTTTTAGATGGCGTCTGAGTCGCCAGTAACGTCTTGATCGTTCTAACCGTCGAATTCGGCGAAAATTATGTTCGTGTTCAGGGGTAGTTTGCGTGGATTGTTCACTTTTATTAATCAAGGTATGAAAAGAAGCAGATTGAGTATCTACAGTCTCCGTCTTGCTAACTCCGGATCTGTGTTGGATGCTGTTTCGGTTGTAGCTTGGTGGGAACTTTGCCATGCTGGAGTGTGACCCGTTCCCGATTGCATCACACTCCTTGGATGGTTTCCCGAAGTCCGTGGAGTACATCGACCACATCTAGGTTTTACTGTATTTTTGGCCCCACATCCAAAACAGAAGACATGTGAAATTGACTTGGAACAATCAGTGAAACGATGACCGATGTCACTGCAATTCCAACATATTTCCATGTTATTTGTTTGGTTTTGCGATGATCTGGGTAGAATCCGCTGAGCTGAATGGACTGCGAAAATTTCTCCCTTCGTATCTTGATTCATGTCCAACGAAAAGTCAATTTCCTGGGCATGACGCCTACCAGAACAGCTTAAGTCCGCATCGTAGCCAACTCTTTTCCATGCTGCTTCGATTGCTACGCATTTTCGACGCAACATCTGTGCCGACGTAAACTCCAGTCCAGCCAAGTGTGCCTGCAAATTCGGTCGCATATTCCGTAGAAGAACTTGCTGTACATAGTCATCAGACGCTGGGACGCTAAGTTGTAAACTTAATTGCTCGATAGCATCTACAAAGTCGCTGAATGGTTCCTTGGCCTTTTGATAACGAGCATCAATAAGTCTTCGGACATCCAAATCTGTAGTCTGGGTAGCGAATCGCTCTCGTAAAGCAATACAGCAAGTATCCCAACTCGGATTCTCGCTCTTTTCGAGAAATGCCCAATACCATTCGGACGCATTTCCTTTAAGAAGAAGATGTAGGTTGTTCACCAACATTTGGTTTGAAACCCGATTTATATCTGCGAGACGCTGAACTCGAAAAAGAAACCGATCGATATTTAAACCCGATACTGAACCATCAAATACCAGCCCCCATTTCCACATATTCGTCGAAGCATGACTGCTAGCAGGTATAGACTAAATATTTGGAGTATTTGGTATAAAAACAGTGCTAGTAAGAGGAGGTCGAGTGGGCAACGGATTTATTTCCTCACATTGAGGCTGACGCAACGTGTAATGTGGATTGATTACTGGAGTAGTTTGATCTGCTAATCGCGTAATCCCGAAAACAGACCGATCAGTCCAGGACGTGATTTCGGCAAATAGGTATTCCAATAAACCAATATCTACAATGTGATCGGTTAGTGACAAATTATCACAAATTCTTGATAATGCCCGAGTAGCACAAAGCAAGGCCTCGCACTGCTCTTTAAACTCGCACGTATGGTTCGACAGACGTTCAATACGCCCGCTGTAATGAATTATTTGAGACGTAAATTTCAGTAAAAGGTTCGTATAACCCTGTACTGTTATCTCCTTTACGGACCGGCCTAAAGATTCGAGCTCACCCCGACTATCTTTACTTGGAATTCGTGAAGGACGTAAAAAGGTTTTTTTCTTCTCCAACTTAAATGATTCAAGCAACTCTTCATATTGCCTTGATGGTCTCCCACAAATGCCGCGAATCGTGAATTCCGCCTGGAACTCATCTGGTTCCAAATGTTCAATTTTCATTGCCATATTAAATAAAAAAAAACTCAATGTCGAAGAAAGAGGAAAAATAAAAATAAAATTAAGAAATAAAAATAAAAAAAAAATATATAAATAAATAAATCCAAAATATACGAGTACTCAAGAAAAATCCAAAAAATAATATACGTATATGTGATTTAGTAATTAGTAATATGTACCTTTGATGATATACAAAAACAACCTGAATTGCGTAATGATTGTTCAAATCGAACCTAAAAAAACCAAATATAAATATAAACCTTAAATGTAAAATTAATCGCAAAACGAGAACAGCATGCCTGGGGCCACCAACAACTAGCAACCTTAACCTTTCCTACCAACTCAATTGTAGTAAATAGAATAAAAAACATACTGCAGTCACGATCGGCTGCAAGCCAATCGTATAATACTCTAGATGAATACTGAACTCCGATTTATATTGAAGTTGGGGATAAAGTAGAATTACGTGTGTGCATGTTGTATGTCCTTTATTAAGGACTGCCATTAGATTGCTACACAAAACTAAAAGACAATATTCATTGTTTAATTTCACATCTTTAACTGGGTAATTCATCGAACAAAAATGTCCTTTTTGAAGGACTTTCACATGGGAGGTGCAGGAAGGACTCACTCGATTTCTTACATATTTATCCTTTTCCTTAGAACCATTTAAAAATGAACGAGTACAAAATTTCAAATTCGTAGCTTGAAGCGTTCAAAAGTTATCGGAAAATATTGTTGAACACGTGTCTTAAGGACATTTTGTATGGCAGCTACCAGAAGGAGAAAAAGGATTTCGCTGATTAGTAAACCGAAACTTCGTTTTTACTCAAAACTAATTTCTACAAAATTGCCAATTCATAGCTAAAAGATTACTTGAGTTATTGAAAGTTCCGTAAATTAATTGAAGACGTTTTGACAGGATATTTGTATGGCAGCTACACGAAGGACTAATAGGATTTTCTTCATAATCATACATTTAGCTCCAACTATTGTAAAAATAACACATACAAAATTTCAAAGTCGTAGCTTAAACCCTTCTAAAGTTATCGGCCAATATTCTTAAACACGTGTTTTAAGGACATTTTGTATGGCAGCTACCTGAACGAGTAAAAGGATTTCGCTGACTAGTAAAGTCGAACTTTCTTTTCACTCAAAACTAACTTGTAAAAAATTTCGAATTCGTAGCTAAAAGATTACTTGAGTTATAGTGAGTTTCGTAAATTAAGTGAATACATTTAGACAGGATATTTGTATGGCAGCTACACGAAGGACTAACAGGATTTTCTTCGTATTCATACATTCAGCTCCAACTATAGGAAAAATAACACATACAAAATTTCAAAGTCGTAGCTGAAACCCTTCTGAAGTTATCGACCAATATTCATGAGCACGTGTTTTAAGGACATTTTGTATGGCAGCTACCCGAAGGAGTAGGACGATTTTGCCCGTTAGCGAACTTAGCCTTACAAATTCAACCAAACATCCAGATTCAAAATTTCAAGATCCTAGGTGAAGGCGTTCTTGAGTTATCGTGCTAACGGACAGACGGACGGACGGACGGACGGACGGACGGACGGACGGACGGACGGACGGACGGACGTCAGGCGGATTTGAGGTTTTTGGGCACAAATAAACAAAAAATAATGTATAACTTTTTTTCGTCCGAGGCTTAGTTCTATGCGTTACAAACTTTTGGGCTGGATTAAACTTATAATACTCTATATGATTTCATCTAGAGTATAAAAATAATAATAATAGGAGACGGGAAGGAAAATAATTGGATGGGATGTAGATTGATCATTTTAATTCAGGTATAAAGCTTTACTTAAAAATAACGAAATTTTTCGAGAGACAAAATAAAACTTTCTTGTCGACGGACCCGGTCCGGATTAAATTTCGCGAGAGACCAAATCATGGATTTAATCGCGGTACTAAACAGCGACATCACAAACATCGGCAATCTGGAGATGAATACATCGACGCGTATGGCGGCTACTCGATGCGAATGTCGCTTTTTTAGTAAAACTACCGAGAGGTATTGTTGATTATTACCAGTGAAAAGCTCCAAATTGGCTTTGCATAGAAGATGCACTGGACCTCCAACAACAAAATATACGACGCGACACAAATGAAAATGATCGGCGGGTAATAGTGAATTTAACGAAAGAAAAACATTAGCATAGCTCGCGTATTGTTTCCCACGACCTTGTTCGCCACTAAATCGTTTAAGTCTCACGGTATCAAAGGCGTATAATTTTTATTAAAGGATTAAAAAAAAGAAAATAAAACTCTATGTAATTTAAACTTTGGAATGTAAGTATTAAAATGTGAACGAGAACAAAACCTTACAAATGTTTGTTTATGCTACCAAGCACCCTGGTCGCGAACCAAAGCTTAGCACAATAACAAACATTTAAATACTTTTTTATAATTCGTAGAAACACATTTAAATATTCACTAGATCATAAACGTAGCAAATTTCTCATATGATTGGAAATTATTTCCTATTTTAGAAAAGGAACGCAATTGCAACACCAATTAATTGGTCATCACACTCATGGATTAGCATTCGAAAATGGAACGAAACCCCAAATAAATGTGTAATAAGACTCACTAGCTACAGCGCCACTTCACACACACTATAACCGGATACCGGACTGCCGATTGAACTGTACCGCGAAATTTGCCTATCAACCGTAAAAATTGATTGACCGATTGAAACGAAGAGATTTATACGTGACCTATGCAAAATCATGAAAAAAAACGGTTAACGAGAAAAGTGAAAAATTCCGTACTTGGGCGCCAACTGTAGCGAAACTACCTTTAAGGCCGCTAAGCAGCCTCGGTAGGGCTCCAGATTTCTAAGGAGGCTCTCCAGGTCGATACAGCACATTCTGCCGGCTAATCAGGAGCGTGGGGGGGGGGGGGGTCAATTGTGACCTGAAGAGCACTCCTCCTTGTAAGTGCTGAAATTAAAAAAAACAATAAAGAAGGCCATGAGTTGGAAGGTGACCAGACGGTTAACGAAGGCGGTTACATGTCGCGGAAGCCCCTGGCATGCTTACAGAGCGACACTACTCCATCATAAAGGTCTTAGCTACTGAAAAAAATTAAAAGGAAGAACGAGAAAAAAAAAAATCGACATCTACAGTCCTGGTAGTCCTGCAAAAAACTGAAAATAAATAAACGACTAATATTCGTGCTAAGATAAGAAATAAAACATTTATATTAAAGTTTAAATGGATGAATTATTATTAATTCGAACCATAATCGGAATGAAAAAAGAAAAGAAAGAATTTTGGTATTTTTTTGTTTTTATGTTGGAGCTCGATGTTTGTTGGTTGATTTCGTTTCCCGTAGAATCGCTGGCGCTTCGCAGGCTGCAGAGGTTGCGGCTTCGGTTTAGGTGAACTTTGTACACTTTATGCGTTTTATTTTATGAGGTTTAGGGTTTATAGTTATTATCGGGGCACACTATAATATTGTTTCGCACAGCAAATTATATTCGTAGTTTTAATTTTGTCTCCACTTAGTGTAATGTATGAGTTTTATTATATGTGATATAGGGTTTAGAGTTATTATCGGGGCACACTATAATATTGTTTCACACCGCAAATTATATTCGTAGTTTTAATTTTGTCTCCACTTAGTGTAATTTATGTAGTGTAGGTTAATGTAACTTTTCCTTTTTATTTTTTTTTCGTTTTCAATTCACCGCGCACAACCTGCTTCGAGTCGCTCCAAAACTCCCCTTCCCTGACGATTTTACTGCCGCAGCCTCCCTCCTTTTTTCCTCGAGAAAAAAACGGTCTTTTCCTTGGTCATTTACGCGGGAACATAACTTGGCGCATTTCTGCATCTCGCCGCTGTACGGCGCGACGGTTGAGCCCGGGTCTTTCATAAGGTTTTTTTTTTTATATAATAAAACTTTAGTCTTGTGAAAACAAATACAAGTAAATGATAATCAACATAATTAAGAAAATTAACATTATAGCTGAATTTCCAAGACTGTAGACAGAAAGAAAAGAAAGAGTCTACCATGTAGCCATGTTAATTTGGGAAAGGTAGAGTGCTAACATGTCTATTAAATTCGTACGCCAACCTTTTTAAATAGGCCAGGATATGTCACCAAAGGTTTAGGACCTAAACAGGGAAACCCCAAATGTTTTTTACTCAGAAATAAAAAATTGGTTTTATGTGATTTTTTATGTGGTGGGTGTTTGCATTTCCATAAGCTGCTGAGCATATAGCGGTCTAGCCAACAGTTTAGTCGGGTTTTGATCGAAAGGGAATCGTCTTTCATATTGAACTCTTTACTTTGAACGACACTAAACGATCGGTGTTCGCCCATACAACTCAAGTATCGCTCGATTAAAAATCTCCGATTTGGATCGCGGTAATAGTCTTTTTGTCAAGAAAATCAATTATAATGGGTGTTAAAGACAATAAACACAGAAAAAGAAAAACTGGAAAGTGGATGTTGGCAAATTTAAAGTAAGTACTAATTTTTCCGGTTAAAAATACTGTTTATATGCATGTGATATTTCTGCCTCGACTGAGTCCTCCTTATTTGTACTAAAAACATTTACAGAAATAACTTGAATTTATTGTGATGTGACTCTTGTACATTACTTTATATTTGAAGGATGTCCATTTTACTTTATTATTTTAATAATAAAGTATTGTTATCGATTTTAAAAAAAAAAAATTTGCTACCCTGAAACATTTTTTTTTACGTTTCATGGCTAGACACAAAAAAAGGAAAAAAAAATTTCAGTCCGTCTGGGCGCCGACCGCCGTACGCCGTACGCCGTCAGCTGTACGCAAAACGTTTGAAAGCTTATAGCTCTCAAACTCTTTGAGCTATTAAGTTGAATTTCGTTTTTGTTGGTAGACTGAGCAGACTCCTTCAAGTGCCCACCTTTCGAGTGGTGGGGGTGTCAGGGGGGAGGTGGATGAAGCGTTTAAGACGGAAAATTTTGGTTTCTAGATCTCAGTAACCGCTTAGGCTAGGAGGCTGAAGCTTGGAATTTATATAGAGCATCGATAGTGGACCCATTTGCAAAAAAGAAGGATGATATGGGTAAGGGGGTGTAGGAGTGGGGGGAATAACAATGCGTCAGAAACGCTCGAAAGCCGAGATCGAGACATTCTAAAATTCATATCTCCTAATCGGTGAATGTCACGAAATTAAAACTTAATGAACATCTGTGGGCATACAAGGAGAACAGATCGAAAAAAAATTTTGAGAGGAGCAGTGGCGTACGGAGGGGGGGGGGGGGTGAAAAACTTTAGATTACGATATCTCACGAACCAATTGCACTAGAAAAACGAAATTCGGTTTCTGTATTAAAGTTAATAAACAAAGTTTGATGAAAGTAAAATTTTTGAAGGGAAAGGTGGAGCATGGGAGTGGAGGGGATAAGAATTTTTCTAAGAAATTACGTCTCATATCTCAGGAATGGTGTAAGATAGATGCTTAAGATTTTTACCGGAAGCAGGCCTAATAGACCCGTAGCAGAAAATAAAAATTTCAGGGATGAGGGTGTGGAGGGTAAGCGTGGGGAAGGGTAAAAATTAAAAAGTTTCAATTTTTTTATCTTGAGAACCTATACTGATATAAAACTAAAACTTAGTATTTAGATAGAGCTATAATAGTAGCATGTTGGAAAAATATAACTTTTTATAGGGGTAGTATGGTACGGGGGTGGGGGGTGTTTTTCGTAACTATAGAACGGCTTATGCTAGAAAGTTGAAACTGGGTATGTATATATGTAAATCAACTAGAAAAGTAATTTAGATTAGAAAATATTTTAATATCCATTGGTGTTCGGAAGGGGGCAAAAAAAATTATCAGTAAAAATGGAATGCTTATATTTTCATGATTTTCGTCATATCTATTAGGTCTTCCCAAATATTGAATTAATTTTTTCTGTACGGATTCTTCATAGAAATACCTGGAAAGTATTTTCAGGATTTTTTGAAAATCGACCCCCAAGGTGGTGTAAAGGGGATGATTTCACGAATTCAGCCGTATCCCTCAGGTCTGATTAGATATCGAAAAACTTTTCACTTCCACTGGCTTGTTTCATGATCACTTAAAACTTGTTTTCAAGTTTTTTCCTTTTTCAACCCCTAAGGCTGGCCGCACACTGAAAAAGCAAACCTGTTTTAGTCAAAGACGTTTTTAACTATGGTAAACATGTTTATACTCTAGATGAAATCATATAGAGTATTATAAGTTTAATCCAGCCCAAAAGTTTGTAACGCATAGAACCAAGCCTCGGACGAAAAAAATTTATATATTATTTTTTGTTTATTTGTGGCCAAAAACCTCAAATCGGCAAAATCGTCTTACTCCTTTGGGTAGCTGCCATACAAAATGTCCTTAAAACACGTGTTCAAGAATATTGGTCGATAACTTCAGAAGGGTTTATGTGTTATTTTTCCAATAGTTGGAGCTAAATATATGATTATGAAGAAAATCCTATTAGTCCTTCGTGTAGCTGCCATACAAATATCCTGTCAAAATGTATTCACTTAATTTACGAAACTCGCTATAACTCAAGTAATCTTTTAGCTACGAGTTCGAAATTTTGTACAAATTAGTTTTGAGTAAAAAGGAAGTTTGAGTTTACTAGTCAGCGAAATCCTTTTACTCCTTCTGGTAGCTCCCATACAAAATGTCCTTAAAACACGTGTTCAAGAATATTGGTCAATAACTTCAGATGGGTTTAAGCTACGTCTTTGAAATTTTGTATGCGTTATTTTTGCAATAGTTAGAGCTAAATGTATGATTATGAAGAAAATCCTATTAGTCCTTCGTGTAGCTGGCATACAAATATCCTGTCAAAATGTATTCACTTAATTTACGGAACTCAATATAACTCAAGGAATTCTTTAGCTATGAATTCGGAATTTTGTATAAATTAGTTTCGAGTGAAAACGAAGTTCGAGTTTACTAGTCAGCAAAATCCTTTTACTCCTTCTTGTACCTTCCATACAAAAAATCCTTAAGACATATGTTCAACAATATTTTTCGATAACTTTTGAACGCTTCAAGCTACGAATTTGAAATTTTGTACACGTTCATTTTTAAATGGTTCCAAGGAAAAGGACAAATATGTAAGAAATCGAGTGAGTCCTTCCTGCACCTCCCATGTGAAAGTCCTTCAAAAAGGACATTTTTATTCGATGACTTACCCAGTTGAAGATATGAAATTAAACACTGAATATTGTCTTTTAGGTTTGAGTAGCAATCTAATGGCAGTCCTTAATAAAGGACATACAACATGCACACACGTAATTCTACTTTATCCCCAACTACAATATAAATCGGAGTTCAGTATTCATCTAGAGTATTATACGATTGGCTTGCAGCCGATCGTGACTGCAGTATCTTTTTCGTTTCTGTTTAAATAAAAATTTAATTTTTAGACGCACACTGATTAGTCGCGTGACTTGAAGCTAAAATGTCAATCAGTCTTTTAATAAAATATCACTTCGATTTTGTATTATGTATATCAGACCTGACGCGAAATTTCATTAGTCGGTGATTGTTTTGGGACTTTCGAACGAAGGCGATCTCTATTTGTATGAACTTTTCGGTTTTTGCATGTTTTGTTATTTCAAAGTGTACTCAAATTTGAAAGAAATGTCGCACGACGAAGCTTCGGATAGTGCTGTAGTCTTTTGGCAGTGGATTATTATCAACAATGATAAAGAGACAAACACACGACTGTGGGTGCATCCTATAATCGAAAAACGAAGCAGCGAAAAAAATCTTCTGTCTTTCTTCAAAGAAAAAAAAAATTGATCAAAATCGGTTGAGCCGTTTAGGAGACTATAGGGAACGTATGTACATACATACACACGTCCTGTTTTACGAATACATTGTTGCTTTATTGCTTTCGCCGGCAATTATATTTCGAAATTCGAGCGAATAACGCGTGCGTAATTCTTGCTAGTAAAAGCGTTTTTCTCGAAACAACGTTTACTCCTCTCCCCGAACTGTAATTTTCGAAAGCACACAAACCGAATTTGATGAAATTTTGACCAGTTATTCCTGAAATGTATTATATAATTTCGTCCGGAACTGGAACCAAATTAAAATTTTCATTTTTACAATTTATTTTGTTGCACAAAACAGTGAAAGAAGTACCACTTTTTGGTGCCTTTTCAAAAAAGGCCGCCATATTACTTTATTATTTTTTATGCATGAATACTGAAATTTCTTGTTCCGGGCATAATCACAGTTTTACTGAACCCAAAACTTTTTAATTTTTATACTCTAGATGAAATCATATAGAGTATTATAAGTTTAATCCAGCCGAAAAGTTTGTAACGCATAGAACCAAGCCTCGGACGAAAAAAAGTTATATATTATTTTTTGTTTATTTGTGCCCAGAAACCTCAAATCCGTCTGACGTCCGTCCGTCCGTCCGTCCGTCCGTCCGTCCGTCCGTCCGTCTGTCCGTGAACACGATAACTCAAGAACGCCTTCACCTAGGATCTTGAAATTTTGAATCTGGATGTTTGGTTGAATTTGTAAGGCTAAGTTCGTTAACGGGCGCAATCGTCCTACTCCTTCGGGTAGCTGCCATACAAAATGTCCTTAAAACACGTGTTCAAGAATATTTACCAATAACTTCGGAACGCCTAAAGCTACGACTTTGAAATTTTGTATGTGTTACTTTTTTAATAGTTGGAGCTAAATGTATGAATATCAAGAAAATCCTGTTAGTCCTTCGTGTAGCTGCCATACAAATATCCTGTCAAAATGTATTCACTTAATTTACGAAACTCACTATAACTCAAGTAATCTTTTAGCTACGAATTCGGAATTTTGTACAAATCAGTTTTTAGTAAAAACAAAGCTTGAGTTTACTTGTCAGCGAAATCCTTTTACTGCTTCTGGTAGCTGCCATACAAAATGTCCTTAAAATACGTGTTCAAGAATATTGGCCGATAACTTCAGAAGGGTTTAAGCTACGTCTTTGAAATTTTGTATGTGTTATTTTTCCAATAGTTGGAGCGAAATGTATGATTATGAAGAAAATCCTATTAGTCCTTCGTGTAGCTGCCATACAAATATCCTGTAAAAATGCCTTCACTTAATTTACGGAACTTACTATAACTCAAGTAATCTTTTAGCTATGAATTGGAAATTTTGTACAAATTAGTTTTGAGTAAAAACAAAGTTCGAGTTTACTAATCAGCGAAATCCTTTTACTCCTTCTGGTAGCTGCCATACAAAATGTCCCTAAAGCACGTGTTCAACAATATTTTCGATAACTTTTGAACGCTTTAAGCTACGATTTTGAAATTTTGTACACGTTCATTTTTAACTAATTCCAAGGAAAAGGATAAATATGTAAGAAATCGAGTGAGTCCTTCCTGCACCTCCCATGTGAAAGTCCTTCAAAAAGGACATTTTTGTTCGATGACTTACCCAGTTTAAGATATTAAATTAAACACTGAATATTGTCTTTTAGGTTTGAGTAGCAATCTAATGGCAGTCCTTAATAAAGGATATACAACATGCACACACGTAATTCTACTTTATCCCCAACTACAATATAAATCGGAGTTCAGTATTCATCTAGAGTATTATACGATTAGCTTGCAGCCGATCGTGACTGCAGTATGTTTTTGTTTAAGATGAATCTGCTGATCGAAATTAATCTCTTCAGTCACCTACCTATTTTTCGGGCAGTTACTTTTAATAACACTCTTTACTTTTTAACAACAAAACTGTAACAAGTAATATACAAAAAATTTTGTTACTTTCAGAGTATATTTATTAAGCCCAAAAAGAATTACATCAATATTTATTTTAACAATTTCTAAAAAATTTCCTAAAAATGGTACTTTTTAACGTCCAAAGTAGTATGAGCGCTAAAATGTTTCGACATGAAACGACGATTGAGCTATTGACGTCGAGCAGCCTACTTGCGACTAAGCGCATCTAAACGCGACTAATCAGTGTGCTCTGATCATTGAATTGCTATTGAAACAGCGACATAGTCATGTTAAAACTTTTTTTGCTCTTTCAGTGTGCGTCCAGCCTAAGAGTGTAAAAACGGGATGAGATATTAGATTGGTATGTACTTCCACAGACTTTTTATATAATCGCCTCCTAATCACGTTACAACTGATATTAGGTATACTACAACTTTGACTGCTTCCCGGAGTATGACCCAATTGTGTAATTCATATGTTATATGTGGCAACGGCATAAGTATTCTAGCGCGACCCCATTCTAACCGCTTCCCGAACTTGTTTTTAGGTTTTCAGTCACGTAGTAACCTACACCGCGTCTCAGAATTAAACTCGTTTCGAACTTCTACCGAAAAAATAATAAAGTTGCGCCCAGACTGTTGGCAGAATTTTTATACTCTAGATGAAATCATATAGAGTATTATAAGTTTAATCCAGCCCAAAAGTTTGTAACGCATAGAACCAAGAATCGCACGAAAAAAAGTTATATATTATTTTTTGTTTATTTGTGGCCAAAAACCTCAAATCCGCTTGACGTCCGTCCGTCCGTCCGTCCGTCCGTCCGTCCGTCCGTCCGTCCGTCCGTCCGTCCGTCCGTCCGTCCGTCCGTCCGTCCGTCCGTCCGTCCGTCTGTCCGTGAACACGATAACTCAAGAACGCCTTCACCTAGGATCATGAAATTTTGAATCTGGATATTTGGTAGAATTTGTAAGGCTAAGTTCGTTAACGGGCAAAATCGTCCTACTCCTTCGGGTAGCTGCCATACAAAATGTCCTTAAAACACGTGTTCAAGAATATTGGTCGATAACTTCAGAAGGGTTTAAGCTACGACATTGAAATTTTGTGTGTGTTATTTTTTCAATAGTTGGAGTTAAATATATGATTATGAAGAAAATCCTGTTAGTCCTTCGTGTAGCTGCCATACAAATATCCTGTCAAAATGTATTCACTTAATTTACGAAACTCACTATAACTCAAGTAATCTTTTAGCTACGAATTCGGAATTTTGTACAAATTGGTTTTGAGTGAAAAGAAGGTTCGACTTTACTAGTCAGCGAAATCCTATTACTCCTTCTGGTAGCTGCCATACAAAATGTCCTTAAAACACGTGTTCAAGAATATTGGTCGATAAATTCAGAATGGTTTAAGCTACGTCTTTGAAATTTTGTATGTGTTATTTTTTCAATAGTTGGAGCTAAATGTATGAATATAAAGAAAATTCTATTAGTCCTTGGTGTAGCTGCCATACAAATATCCTGTCAAAACGTTCACTTAATTTACGGAACTTACTATAACTCAAGTAATCTTTTAGCTATGAATTGGAAATTTTGTACAAATTAGTTTTGAGTAAAAACGAAGTTCGGGTTTACTAATCAGCGAAATCCTTTTACTCCTTCTGGTAGCTGCCATACAAAATGTACTTAAAACACGTGTTCAACAATATTTTTCGATAACTTTTGAACGCTTCAAGCTACGAATTTGAAATTTTGTTCACGTTCATTTTTAAATGGTTCCAAGGAAAACGATAAATATGAAAGAAATTGAGTAAGTCCTTCCTGCACCTCCCATGTGAAAGTTCTTCCAACATTTTTTTTCAATGACTTACCCAGTTCAAGATATGAAATTAAACACTGAATATTGTCTTTTAGTTTTGAGTAGCAATCTAATGGCAGTCCTTAATAAAGGACATACAACATGCACACACGTAATTCTACTTTATCCCTAACTACAATATAAATCGGAGTTCAGTATTCATCTAGAGTATTATACGATTGGCTTACAGCCGATCGTGACTGCAGTATGTTTTCTTCTATCACAGTGCGAAAAAAAGATGTGTAAAAGATCTTGATAGCGATGGGAGTCCAAATTGCCAAACATCGTCTCAGAGTGTGTTGATAATTTCATATTAGAAGGAAGAAGAATTGTGAATATTGCGTTCTTCTTGGAAGAAATCAAACGAGCTTGTCAACATTCTTCTATGTTTGGGTGTACATTTAGCAACCTTGTTCCTATGAAGGAAATCAAGAATGGATTTATCAGTTAAATATTGTTAAAATGCAATATATGTATGTACCTTGATATGCCAGTTAGCAACAGAAGATGATAGTTTAAAACGACTAGACGTTAATTCTGCTGCTGTATGGGGATTGATGAGTACTGGTTGTGGTTACTCAAAACTATAGGAGTTCAGCTCTATTTTTGACATGCATTGCATGTCCTCTGGAAAATACCATTCTGTTGAAACTGGAGGTGGTGTAAATTTTGAAGAACTAGCTGTTCAAAGTATGAAAGAAACAGCTAAAGAGGAAGCAGAGTTTGCTAGCTAGGGGTGATGTCGATGATGTTGACGGTCTTCCTTTCATCACTGTGATTGCAGATGCCTTTCGGAGCAAACAGTCATATGGAAAAATTATAATGCATTATCCGGAGCTGGTGTTATTATTGGCATGCATACAGGAAAGGTTTTATGGATGGAAGTAAAAAATAAATACTGTACAACATGTATGCGCTGCAAAAGCGAAGAGGATAAACCTAAAAACCATAACTGCTCAAAAAATTTACTTGGACCTTCTACACAAATGGAAAGTGATATTATTACTAATTGCTTTAAAAGTAGCATAGAAATGTATGGATTGCGGTTTTTAAGGCTTGTCGCCGATGGTGATAGTAGTACGTATTCGAAAATTTTGAAAGACAAGCCACATGGTTCAAAAGTTGTAGAAAAAGTTGAATGCGTCAACCATTTACTACGCAACTTCCGTTCGAAAACTCTATTTATTTCGAAAAACCGTACAACAGGCTTAATGGGATTCTTACCAAAAATAGTGAACGTATTTGCAGAGATATTTACACAGCAATCAAATATAGAAAAGAAACTATTTCTGAGCCCTCCGCTTGTATTATTGCTATAGAAAAAGACATCGAAAACATAGTTTATCATGGATTCGGCAATCATAATAAGTGTCCTGACTATATTAAGGAAAAATGCAAGGCTGATGATAGAAATTATGTATCTGCAATGAAAGAGGATGGGATACTTTTTAATATTATGGAGGCTATTCGACGACTAAAGTATAATTCGAAGAGCCTTTATTTTCGATACACGAATAATCCAGCTGAGAATTTTAACTCCATTATTGCGAAATTGGTTGGTGGAAAACGAATTAACTATTTCTTAAAACATAGTTACGATAAAAGATGCGCAGCTGCTGTTGTTCAGTTTAATACTAAAATTTCCTCTTCAGAATATCACAAATTGATATAATGATAGTTGTAATGCCAAACGTATAACAACATTGGAAGTAAATAGAAAAAAAAAATATGAGAAAACGACTACATAGAACACAGAAGACATTAGTTACCAGAAGACGGACATTGGTAAAAAAATATAATGAAAAGGATTTAAATGAATACGGTTCGCATTGTAATAAGCCCGATTTAACTATCGAGCAATTTGAAAAAGAAAAGACAGGACTTTTAGAAAAACTGCAGTACAATCAAAAAAGAGAACGTGAAATAGAACTACAAACCAGAGGGCAATCCAAAAATTTGAAATGGCACGAATACCGTTCGTCATTAATAACGGCGTCAAATTTTGGAGTTATTTGTAAGGGAAAGAAATATGCTGGACATGTAAAGTGGTTGGTTTATAGAACTGATTTTGCAACTCCTTTATTAGCATATGGTACAACTACTATACATGAGAAATTGCTTTAAAACAACTGTGTAAAGAAATAAATAAGGAAATGCATCCATGCGATTTATTTATTGACAAGGATGTTATGTGCTTCCCCTGATGGCATCCTAGACAACAATTCAATTGTTGAAATTAAATGTTCTTCATCAATCGCTCATAGCGATCCAGTTAAAACCATTTTGTCTGGAAAACTTAAATATATGGACATTGATAAATCAAATTCAACGATTATCGGATTAAAAAGGAATCATAACTACTATTATCAAGTGCAGGGTCAACTTCATATAACAGGAAGGAAAGAATGTATTTTTGCAATTTGGTCATCTTCAAACTTTCCTACACACAAGGAAACAATATATCGAGACGATCGCTTTTGGAAAGACAAAATGGAAACAACACTAATTACATTTTATGAATCCCGGATTATTCCAGAACTAATAAATCCACGAATAACCCGTGGAATGGATGCACGTAAAGTTGTTGGCAACAGTTTTAAAGATCTTTACTTGCATAGAAATCAAAGGTAGATATTATTTATTTATTAATTAAATGTATATTTCTCTTTATGTAGCAATGAAGAAGAGAGTATGGAAGTGAAATGAAAGCTACCGTCATACGAAGTCGTCTATTGCGAAATTTAATAATAATATAATATTATATAAGACATATTTTTAAGAGCACTGTTAGGATTAAGTTTGGTTAAGATTTCATGCAAACAATACCACAGAATTTCTGAGACACTCGGCACAGAAATTAATACCGCATACTTTTTGAAAATTCTTTATAAAGATATTTAAAAAACCCAACTTTGTTTATTTTCGCCTTACTTCCTATCAAGAAATCAAAAAATTAAATCCGACAAGTTCTGTTGAGCTGCATTGACTTATCAATCAGCAACTCTTTGGGCCGATATTTCTTGACAACAATCTCGTTGCAACCACGTAGAATTTTTTATTACGAAATTTTTCATTTCGATGATTAATTCATTCTTCAAAAATTGTTTTAATTATTAAAAAAATATGTAAAGCAGATACTATTGAATGCACTTTGGTTCCAGAAACTCTCTTTCAAATTTTTTACGGTCAATATCCAGTAGAGTTCTTTTTATTCTTTTGACAAACTTTTTGTCCGATTGCCTTGTTTGTAATATAGGCTCGATGCTTCTAAATAAATTACTTATTAATACTTTGGTTTAATACTAGTGTTTTCTACTAATTTTCTAATAAGAGATAATTTAATATTTGGTCTGCAATTTCTTCCAAGTTTTATGGTTGAAAGGAGACTTATATTATATTTATTTATTTACGGATGCAAGACCCTCGAAGGAAAATACAAACTTATACATACTACTGTGACCAAAAATTAAGGTGACATTTGAATTTAAACTGCGCGCGCAAATGGATTTGGGGCAGTGCTCTTATTTTTAGGTTGGTAGGACTGGCTTTGATATTCGTGCCAAGGGTCATATCAAAATATTCATTAGTGTTCGAGATAGGCTTCGTTTTGTAAGCTGCTAGAAGTGAATTTTTCGATTTTTATAATGTCTGCATTTGTTGAGCAAAGAATTTGCATTAAATTTTGTTTGCGGAATGAATTTTCTGCTGCTGATTCATTGAGGATGGTGCAAAAAGCCTTTGGTGATGGGGCTATGTCGAAAAAAAATATTTACAAGTGGTATAAAGAGTTCCAAAAAGGTCGAGAAAGTGTGGAAGACGAAGAGCGTCCCGGTCGACCATCAACCTCGACCGACGAAGCTCACGTCCAATAAATCAAAGATTTGGTGCTTGAAAATCGTCGATTAACAATTAGAGATATTGCTGATTATGTTGGCATTTCAAAAGGATCAGCCCATACCATTTTGAAGGATGTTTTGGGCCTCAGACGCGTCAAATCTCGATAGGTACCGAAAACACTGAATTTCGTGGAAAAACATCGTCGCGTTGAAGTGTGTAAAACAATGCTTTCTGACTATCAGGACAAAATGAAACGCATTATTACAGGAGATGAGACATGGATTTATGCTTACGACCCAGAAACAAGCGATCAATCAAGTGAATATCGTGCTAAAGGTGAGGCAAGACCAAAAACACCGCGCCAAAGTCGCTCAAAAATCAAGGTCTTGTTGACTACTTTCTTCGATTATCGTGGTGTTGTGCATTTTGAGTTCCTTCCGCCGGGTCAAACCGTCAACAAAGAATATTATTTGAGCGTTATGCGTCGTTTGCGTGAAGCTATTCGCCTAAAGAGGCCGGAATTGTGGCGAGAAAACTCTTGGTTTTTGCACCACGATAATGCACCGCCTCACACTGCATTGATTCTTCGTGACCATTTCGCCAAAAACTCGACCCATATCGTTCCACAACCGCCGTATTCACCTGATTTGGCACCGTGTGACTTCTGGTTATTCAACAAACTCAAAAGACCGCTATACATACGGGGACACCGTTTTGAGTCAATAGAGGAGATACAAGCCGCATCGAAGAGAGAGCTGAAGGCCATCCCGGAAATCGACTTTAACAACTGTTTCGAAGATTGGAAAATCCGTTGGCAGAAGTGCATTGTATCTAGGGGGGGAATACTTTGAAGGCGATGAAATTGATTTGGGAGAATAAATAAAGATTTTTCAAAATAAATGCTGAGTCACCTTACTTTTTGGTCACAGTAGTATATATAAATGTAAAAGAGAATAAAATAAAGTGAAAAACATAAATGTGTGAAAAAAGAGAAAAAACATACTGCAGTCACGATCGGCTGCAAGCCAATCGTATAATACTCTAGATGAGTACTGAACTCCGATTTATATTGTAGTTGGGGATAAAGTAGAATTACGTGTGTGCATGTTGTATGTCCTTTATTAAGGACTGCCATTAGATTGCTACTCAAAACTAAAAGACAATATTCAGTGTTTAATTTCATATCTTGAACTGGGTAATCGAAAAAAATGTCCCTTTGAAGGACTTTCACATGGGAGGTGCAGTAAGGACTCACTCGATTTCTTACATATTTATCCTTTTCCTTGGAAACATTCAAAAATTAATGTGTAGACGATTTCAAAGTCGTAGCTTGAAGCGTTCAAAAGTTATCGAAAAATATTGTTGAACACGTGTCTTAAGGACATTTTGTATGGCAGCTACCAGAAGGAGTGAAAGGATTTCGCTGATTTGTAAAGTCAAACTTCGTTTTTACTCAAAACTAATTTGTACAAAATTTCCAATTCATAGCTAAAAGAATACTTGAGTTATAGTAAGTTCCGTAAATGAAGTGAAGACGTGTTGACAGGATATTTGTATGGCAGCTACACGAAGGACTAATAGGATTTTCTTCATATTCATACATTTAGCT
Source organism: Beris morrisii (assembly GCA_951812415.1). Classification (NCBI taxonomy): domain Eukaryota; kingdom Metazoa; phylum Arthropoda; class Insecta; order Diptera; family Stratiomyidae; genus Beris; species Beris morrisii. The sequence continues at coordinate 86,800,571 of OX638310.1, read as the reverse complement.
CCAACTATTGGACAAATAACACATACAAAATTTCAAAGACGTAGCTTAAACCCTTCTGAAGTTATCGGCCAATATTCATAAACAAGTGTTTTAAGGACATTTTGTATGGCAGCTACCAGAAGGAGTAATAGGATTTCGCTGACTAGTAAAGTCAAACTTTCTTTTCACTCAAAACTAATTTGTACAAAATTCCGAATTCGTGGCTAAAAGATTACTTGAGTTATAGTGAGTTTCGTAAATTAAGTGAAGACGTTTTGACAGGATATTTGTATGGCAGCTACACGAAGGACTAATAGGATTTTTTTCATAATCATACATTTAGCTCCAACTATTGGAAAAATAAGACATACAAAATTTCAAGGTCGTAGCTTAAACCCTTCAGAAGTTATCGGCCAACATTCATAAACACGTGTTTTAAGGACATTTTGTATGGCATCTACCAGAAGGAGTAAAAGAATTTCGCTGACTAGTAAAGTCGAACTTTCTTTTCACTCAAAACTAATTTGTACAAAATTTCCAATTCATAGCTAAAAGATTACTTGAGTTATAGTAAGTTCCGTAAATTAAGTGAAGACATTTTGACAGGATATTTGTATGGCAGCTACACGAAGGACTAACAGGATTTTCTTCATAATCATATATTTAGCTTAAACTATTGGAAAAATAACACATACAAAATTTCAAAGTCGTAGCTTAAACCCTTCTGAAGTTATCGACCAATATTCTTGAACACGTGTTTTAAGGACATTTTGTATGGCAGCTACCCGAAGGAGTAGGACGATTTTGCCCGTTAACAAACTTAGCCTTACAAATTCAACCAAACATCCAAATTCAAAATTTCAAGATCCTAGGTGAAGGCGTTCTTGAGTTATCGTGTTCACGGACAGACGGACGGACGGACGGACGGACGGACGGACGGACGGACGAACGGACGTCAGGCGGATTTGAGGTTTTTGGCCACAAATAAACAAAAAATAATATATAACTTTTTTTCGTCCGAGGCTTGGTTCTATGCGTTACAAACTTTTGGGCTGGATTAAACTTATAATACTCTATATGATTTCATCTAGAGTATAAACATACAGCAGTCACGATCGGCTGCAAGCCAATCATATGATACTCTAGATGAAATACTGAACTCCGATCTATTGTGCATGTTGTATGTTCTTTATTAAGGACTCCCATTTGATTGCTACTGAAACCTAAAAGACAATATTCAGTGTTTAATTTCATATCTTGAACTGGGTGAGTCACCGAAAAAAATTTTCCTTTTTGAAGGACTTTCACATGGAAGGTGCAAGGAAGGACTTACTCGATTTCTTACAAATTTATCCTTTTCCTTGGAACCATTCAAAAATTAATGTGTACAAAATTTCAAATTCGTAGCTTGAAGCGTTCAAAAGTTATCGGAAAATATTGTTGAACACGTGTCTTAAGGATTTTTTATATATAAGATACCAGAAGGAGTAAAAGGATTTCTCTGACTAGTAAACCCGAACTTCGTTTTCACTCAAAACTAATTTGTACAAAATTTCGAATTCATAGCTAAACGATTACTTGAGTTATAGTGAGTTCCGTAAATTAAGTGAAGACTTTTTGACAGGATATTTGTATGGCAGCTACCCGAAGGTCTAATAGGATTTCCTTCTTAATCATACATTTAACTCCAACTATTGGAAAAATAACACATGCAAAATTTTAAAGTCGTAGCTTAAACCCTTCTGTAGTTATCGACCAATATTCTTGAACACGTGTTTTAAGGACATTTTGTATGGCAGCAACCCGAAGGAGTAGGACGATTTTGCCCGTTGACGAACTTAGCCTTACAAATTCAACCAAACATCCAGATTTAAAATTTCAAGATCCTAGGTGAAGGCGTTTAAGTTTTCCAGACAAAATTGTTTTAACTGGATCGCTATGAGTGATTGATGAAGGACATTTAATTTCTACAAATGAATTGCACATAACATCCTTGTCAATAAATAAATCTCATGGATGTATTTCCTTATTTATTTCTTTACACAGTTGTTTTGAAGCAATTTCCCCATGTATTGGACATGCATATCAAAAATCTGCCAACAGTTTGGGGGCAACTTTATTATTTTTTTGGGTAGCAGTAAGAAACGTGTTTAATACTGAGATGCGGTGTAGGTCACTATGCGACTAATAACCTAAAAAATAACGTTCCAAATAGCCTCCTGGTTATTCTTTAGGTTATTAGTCGCATGGTGATCTACACCACATTACTCCAGCTCTGTATATCAATAAAATTTTGAACTTTACTCTAGTGGTTTCTTTTTAAATCATAGGTTATTATGACACTGAAAGCTGTTTCCCGTTCGAAATCTTGACAGAAAGTCAGTATCATACCTCCGCGGAACGAAATGAGTCGCTTTACGCTTGAACAACGTTGGGAAATATTGAAAACTTATTTCCAAAGTGAGTGCTGTGTAGCCCAAACAGTGCGTTTTTTGAAAAGAAGTTTTGGCCGAAATGAAGCACCCACTGCGCCTGCTGTACGCAAGTTTGTGCAAAAAGTTCGTGAGACTGGCATGCTAGTGGACAACACTCATGGCCCCCGTCGTCGTACGTCGAAAGTGTGAGACTCACTCCACGAACATCACCTCGCCGTGGATCTCAACAGCTCAACATTTCACGCACTAGCCTGAGGAGAATTCTGCACAAAGATCTCAGATTATTCCCTCACAAGGTCCAATTGACTCAGCAATTGAAGGCGCACGACCATCCGCTTCGTTATCGCTTCGCAATTTGGGCCTTAGAGCAGCTTGAATTGGGCAACGATTTTGGGCGAAAAATCATCTTTTCTGACGAGGCGCATTTTCATCTCGGCGGCTTCGTTAACAAACAAAATTGCCGCATCTGGGGCCCGGAAAACCCGCACGTTATTGTCGAGAAGCCAATGCATCCACAGAGAGTGACAGTTTGGTGCGGATTGTGGAGTGGTGGCATCATTGCACCATTTTTCTTCGAAAATGAGGCTGGGAACAACGTTTCGGTCAACGGTGAACGTTACAGAGCCATGTTATCCGAATTTTTATACTCTAGATGAAATCATATAGAGTATTTTAAGTTTAATCCAGCCCAAAAGTTTGTAACGCATAGAACCAAGCCTCGGACAAAAAAAATGTTATATATTATTTTTTGTTTATTTGTGGCCAAAAACCTCAAATCCGCTTGACGTCCGTCCGTCCATCCGTCCGTCCGTCCGTCCGTCCGTCCGTCCGTCTGTCCGTGAACACGATAACTCAAGAACGCCTTCACCTAGGATCTTGAAATTTTGAATCTGGATGTTTGGTTGAATTTGTAAGGCTGAGTTCGTTAACGGGCAAAATCGTCCTACTCCTTCGGGTAGCTGCCATACAAAATGTCCTTAAAACACGTGTTCAAGAATATTAGCCGATAACTTCGGAAGGGTTTAAGCTACGACATTGACATTTTGTATGTGTTATTTTTCCAATAGTTGGAGCTAAATACATGATTATGAAGAAAATCCTGTTAGTCCTTCGTGAAGCTGCCATACAAATATCCTGTCAAAATGTATTCACTTAATTTACGAAACTCACTATAACTCAAGTAATCTTTTAGCTACGAATTCAAAATTTTGTACAAACTAGTTTTGAGTAAAAAGAAAGTTTGACTTTACTAGTCAGCGAAATCCTTTTACTCCTTCTGGTAGCTGCCATACAAAATGTCCTTAAAACACGTGTTTAAGAATATTGGCCGATAACTTCAGAAGGTTTTAAGCTACGTCTTTGAAATTTTGTATATGTTATTTTTCCAATAGTTGGAGCTAAGTGTATGATTATGAAGAAAATCCTATTAGTCCTTCGTGTAGCTGCCATACAAATATCCAGTCAAAACGTCTTCACTTAATTTACGGAACTTACTATAACTCAAGTAATCTCTTAGCTATGAATTGGAAATTTTGTACAAATTAGTTTTGAGTAAAAACAAAGTTCGGGTTTACTAATCAGCGAAATCCTTTTACTCCTTCTGGTAGCTGCCATACAAAATATCCTTAAAACACGTGTTCAACAATATTTTCCGTTAACTTTTGAACGCTTCAAGCTACGAATTTGAAATTTTTTACACATTAATTTTTGAATGGTTCCAAGGAAAAGGATAAATATGTAAGAAATCGAGTAAGTCGTTCCTGCTCCTCTTATGTGAAAGTCCTTCGAAAAGGACATTTTTTTCGATAACTTACCCAGTTCAAGATATGAAATTAAACTTTGAATATTGTCTTTAAGTTTTGAGTAGCAATCTAATGGCAGTCCTTAATAAAGGACATACAACATGCACACACGTAATTCTACTTTAACCCCAACTACAATATAAATCGGAGTTCAGTATTCATCTAGAGTATTATACGATTGGCTTGCAGCCGATCGTGACTGCAGTGTATTTTTTACTGAAATTGAAGACATGGATTTGGACGACCTCTGGTTCATGTAGGATGGTGCGCCATGCCACACAGCCCATGCCACAATCGATCTTTTACGCACCAAATTCCCAAATCGTGTTATCAGCCGTCTTGGCGATGTCAATTGGCCGCCTCGGAGCTGCGATTTGACTCCTTTGGATTTTTTTTTGTGGAGAACCGTGAAGGACCGATGTTATGCCAACAATCCAGAAACGATTCAAGCACTTAAGGCCAATATCATCCAAGCAATCCGTGAGCTACAGCCCGAAACCATCAACAAGGTCTTGGAAAATTGGAGTGACAGAATGCGCTACTGCGCAGCCAGCCGAGGCAGCCACTTGAACTAAGTTGTGTTCCATCATTAATGGGAATGTTTACTCTTACTAATAAAGCCATAATACATGTAAAAAAAATTAATTTTGTTCATTTTATTGCATTTTTAAAAAGAAACTTGTATTTGGCCCACCCTATACATACTATGTTTCAACTTTCTAGCATACGCTATTTCTGAAATATGAATAACCACCCGCCACCCCGTACCTTGCTACCACTATCAAAAATTTTTTCTAGGATACTTCTACAGTGACTCTATATAGTCGTCAATTTTTAGCTTTCTATGATTTACGGTTTTCGAGAAATAAAAATCAGAATTCTTTTCGCTCCACACCCTCCCACCGTCACCCCCTTCTCCAGCACAACCAACATTTTTTTTCCTGCTAGAAGTCTACTAACTCCTGTAAAACTTCTAAGATCATATCTGGTACGGTTCTTGAGATATAAAAATTAATTTTTTTAAAAAATGGTTATCCCCCCCCCCTTTCGTACTCCACCTCCCTTCTTAAAATTTTTAGATTCAGTAGACTCCACTTGTGATTTTATATACAGAAACTAAATTTCATCTTCCTGGTGCTATTGGTTCGGAAGATATTGTAATTTAAGTTTTTTATCCCCCACCCCTACACTCCACTTCACTATCATAATACTACATAAGTTCCAAGTTTCAGCATCCTACCATTAGCAGTTCCTAAGATCTTGAAACCAAAATTTTTCGTCTAAAACTTAAAATGATGTGATAAACATTTCCTAAACGTAATTTTGATGCTGGACACTCATATATTACCAAGGAAATTCCTATCATTTGTTCTATTTTTAGGACTAAATTTAGTTTACCTTTTACCGCTACCTGACCGACAATAAGGCGATCTGAATTTCTTCTCCAGATGTTCTGTAGACGTCTTTTCGTTATACATCAGTTAGCTAATGAACTCTACCATAACTTGCGCTCATTATTTTTGCCCGGCATGACCCGGGGATATAACTAAACACTAATATTTTGCAAAATAAAAATAAAAATTTGAGTTTTTAAACGTACATATTCAAACGTCTAAAAGAAGCAATAAAATTAACTTTAAATAAATATTTTTAGATGAAAAATGTAGTACATACCTTGAACTTGTAAATTCATCACAATTGACTTTAATTTTCAACTCACGAAACAATCACTATGCAAAAGAAAAAATCCGCCAACAGTCTGGGCGCAACTTTATTATTTTCGGGCAGAAGTCCGGAACGCGTTTAATTCTGAGACGCGGTGTAGGTTAATATGTGATTGAACACCTAAAAAAGGTTACGGAAGCGGTTAGAATGGGATCGCGCTAGAATACTTAAACGCCGCTGTCACATATAACATGAATTACATAATTGGGTCATACTCCGGGAAGAGGTCTAAGTCATAGTATAATATCAGTTGTCATACGCGATTAGGAAGTTTTTCGTGATTAGGTTTTTGGCCATTACATGAAATCGGAAATGCATTTGTAGGCGATTATGATGAGAATCTATCCAAAGAAATAATTCGAAGGCCTTATGTCCTATTGGAGTTGAATATCTAAAAATACTGAAATCAACTTTTGACGATTATGTAAGAAGCCTTAGGAAGTAAAAATAAATTTGATATCTCATTAGAACTAAGAAATATAAAGGAATTTGTGAAAACATATGCAACCCCATTGCACCCACTTTGAGGTTGAATATCAAAAAATCCTGAAATCTGTTTTTAGATATATGTAAAGAAATCCCGAGGAAGTGAAAACCAATCCCATATCTTATCACTCCTAAGAGATATGACGAAAATCGTTGAAACGTGTTCAACTCGTTTATACCCTCTTAGGGGTTGAAAAAGAAAAAAATTTTAAAACGGGTTTTAGGTGATTATTAAACAAGCCCATGGAAGTGAAAAGTTATTCGATATCTAATCAGACCAGAGGGATATGGCTGAATTCGTGAAAATGTATACAACCCCTTTACACAACCGTGGGGATCGGTACAATAAAAATTAATTCAATATTTGGAAAGACCTAATAGATATGACGAAAATCGCGAAAATATATGCATTCCATTTTCACTGATAATTTTTTTTGCCCCCCCCCCCTTCTGTACGCCAATGGATATTTGAAATTTTTTTTAATCTAAATTACTTTTCTAGTTCATTTACCATACATATACATACCGAGTTTCAACTTGCTAGCATAAGCCGTTCTATAGTTAGGAAAAACACCCCCACCCCCGTACCATACTACCCCTATAATAAATTATATTTTTCCAATATGCTACTACTATATTTCTATCCGAATACCAAGTTTCAGCTTTATATCATTATAGGTTCTCGAGATATAAAAATCTGAACTTTTTCTTCTTCACCCTTCCCCACAAAATTTTTTTTTCTGCTACGGGTCTATTGGGCCTACTTTTGATAAAAATTCTAAGCATCTATCATATACTGTTCTTGAGATATGAGACGTGATTTTTTAGAAAAATTCTTATCCCCTCCACTTCCATACTGCACCGCCCCCTTAAAAATGTTTACTTTCAGCAAACTTTATTTGTCAACCTTAATACAGAAACCGAATTTTATTTGTCTAGTGCAATTGGTTCGTGAGATATCGTAATCTGAAATTTTTCGACCCCCACCTCCGTACGCCACTGCCCTCTCTCAAAAATTTATTTCCGATCTATTCTCCTAGTATACCCACAGCTGTTCATCAAGTTTTAATTTCGTGACATCAACCGCTTAGGAGATATGTATTTTAGAATATCTTGATCTCGGCTTTCGAGCGTTTCGGACGCATTATTATTCCCCCCACTCCCACACCCCTTCACCCATATCAGCAATAGTAACCCTTGCAAATGGGTCCACTATCGATGCTTTACATAAATTCCAAGTTTCAGCCTCCTAGCCTAAGCGGTTACTGAGATCTAGAAACTAAAATGTTTCGTTTAAAACGCTTTCCCCACCTCCCCCCCTCACACCCCGACCACTCAAAAGGTGGGCACTTGAAGGAGTCTGCTCAGTCTACCAAAAAAAAAATTGAACTTAATAGCTCAAAGAGTTTGAGAGCTGAATATAAGCTTTCAAACGTTTTGCGTACGGCGTACGGCGCACAGACGGACTGAAATTTTTTTTTGCATTTTTCGTGTCTATTAGTCATGAAACGTGGAAAAAAAATTTCAGGGTAACAAATTTTTTTTTTTATAAATCGATAACAATACTTTATTATTAAAATAATAAAGTAAAATCGTTTTCAGGTAAACACCGAAAAAAAATATATCTAGCGTTCACAACAACTGAGTTCCGACTGGCTTTACCGTCAATAGAATGGTATGAAAAAAAAAGATTACAGCCACATGACTAGTTAACTTCTTGGAAAAAGGGTCCTTTCTGTCGTCAGTTTAAATTTTTCATTTGGACTTTTGGCCAGGTTTTTAACACAAATACCCCACTGTGCGGCGTCTACGGCGGACAGACGGAAATTTTTTTTTTTTGCTTTTTTGGGGTCTACTAGTCCTAAAACGTGAAAATACAAAATTACAGGCTAGCAAATTTTTTTTAAATTTCAGGTCGATCACATTACTTTATTATTAAAAAATAGTAAAGTAAAATAGAACTGAACTGCTGTAGTTGTAGTCCAGTGCTAGTGTACTAGGTCTTGAAAACATTGCTACCGGGGTTCAATTCCCACTCAATGCATAATTTATTTATATGAATTTTTCAGTTGCTATTGGTTTCAGAATATTAATATTAATCGTGAACATTGCGGAATGTTTAATAGGGTCACTTGTAAAGGATTTAAACCGGAGCAAATGAGTTCTGCTTACATTCTTACCAGATTCACAAATACCATCAGAGCTGCCAGACAGTGGTTGATTTGCTATAGGTAACTTTGCTGTTCTGGTAGATCTTATCACAGCCAATAGTATGATTATTAACACCTGCTAGTACACTGCCAGAGCCTGCCCGATTCCTGATCTTCCTTCCCATTCCTAAAACTGATTAAGTTCGGTATCCCCTTTCTTCTCCACAATTCTTCCCAACTCTCCTCTCCTTCGCACTAAGAAACACTATTTTTTAATATTTGATAGAACAATACCGCGGCCAATTGGGCTCAGTTTGTTTTTGAAAACTAGCCAAAAACAGCCATCAGCCGTAGACGCTGTGTCGTGGTGCAGTGGGATCACAACGGACCCATCTAGCGGTCTATATGTTAGCTATCTCTGTTAATAGCTACCCACCTAACCTAACCTAACCTGTAGTTGTGAGTAACCACAACCAGTACTCATCGATCCCAATAAAGCAGCAGAATTAACGTCTAGTCGTTTTAAACTTTCATTTTCTGTTGCATATCATGTTATATATATTGCATTTTAATAATATTTTACTGATAAATCCATTCTTGATTTCCTTCTTAGGAACAAGGTTGCTAAATGTACACCCAAACATAGAAGAATGTTAACAAGCTCGTTTGATTTCTTCCAAGAAGAACGCAATATCCACAATTTTTCTTCCTTCTAATATAAAATGATCAACACACTCTGAGACGGACGACACTTCAAGTATAAGAGAAGTATCGAATTCTGTGTCAAAATTTTCAACAATCGATGTTTGGCAAATTGGACTGCCGTCGCTATCAAGATCTTCTACACACCTTTTTTCGCACTGTGATAGAAGAAAAAAATAATATATATTTTTATTTTTTCATTTGGGGCAGAATAATTCGAGGGTGGTGTAGGTCATGCGGATAATTGGGAATGGATATTGCTAAACAGTAATTAAAACGCATAGGATCTGGTCATTACCCAGCAAACCAAAAGTTCCGAGTTTGTTCCGAGTTGTTCGTCTCGAAATCATATCGACACTATATGAGGTGCTTGACAGATGTCGGAACGAAATGTAGTTACGAACTTGTACCGAGTTTTCGGAGAGATTTCGGTTTGGAATTTCGTACAGACTTCAGTATGAAATGTAGTGTAAACTTCGGTACAAAATGTCGTTCACATTTCGGTACGAAATTTCGGTCACATTTCGGTACAAAATGTCGTTCAGATTTCGATTCAAAATGTCGGGAAGATTTCGAATTATTACAGAATTATAACAGTTTCATTAGTTCAATGAAAAAATAATTAAAACAGAAACAGAATTTTCGGAAAATAAATATAATATATGGTATAAATTTATTTAAAATTAAAAAGAATTCTTTAAAAAACAAAATAAATAACGAAAACCTTTCCAGTCATTAATAAAAAAATAATTATACTTAATAAGAAAAAAAAATAAAGTAACTATAAATTAAAACATTTTCATTATTAGATATGGATGCAGTATCCTTTCCTATTCTACGCATGCCGATATTGAAATCATCCTCTTCTTTGACTTGTTCACTTTATCCTTGGCATTGTGGACACATTTTTTTATGCTGGAATTAACCCCGTCGCTTGTTTCCCGTTCAAAGTTCTTTAAACAGGACTCTGGAAAATAAATATTTCAAATACAGTCTTCTAAGGAAGCACAGCTCAACTTGCCTCTTATTATCTCGATAATTTGAAAATCCTTCACACCAATATCCAAATTTACCGAGGTCCACGCAAAACTCGTGGTCAGTTTATGCGAAGATTAGCCGTAAACAGGGGTGAACGATACAAAATTAGAATAAGAAGAGAATAATGCTTTTGAAGAAAATTAAGATTCATATTTACTTACGGTTTTGAAATTTCACTTATTTAATTTAATTCTTCGACACTCGTCCGATCACTTCAATTTCCTGAAAAAAACAGTAGAAAAATATGTGCACGCACGGTGCATAATGTCATGAACTACGCATTCTACGATTTCTAATTGAAATTATTCAGAGGAGTCAGATTTTTAATACCGTTTCGAAATCGGTACGAAATAGGCATCCGAATTCTTTCCGACTATTCGGACATCCGACAATTCTACACTATTGGCGTGCTGGGTAGTAGATTCGAGCCCACGACCTCTGTGTTGATAAACCAACACGCTTACACTCACAATTCTAACAAACAATTTCTAGGTGATAAAAAGGACGTGAAGTAAAACTAATACACTATATAAAAATGGGACATCCTTTATATATAAAGTAATGTACAAGAGGCACATCACAATAAATTCAAGTTATTTCTGTAAATGTTTTTAGTATAAGTTAGGAGGACTCAGTCGAGGCAGAAATATCACATGGATATAACACAAACAGTATTTTTATCAGGAAAAATTAGTACTTACTATAGATTTGCCAATATCCACTTTCTAGTTTTTCTTTTTCTCTGTTTATTGTCTTTTGCACCCATTATAATTGATTTTATTGACAAAAAGACTATTACCGCGTTCCAAATCACAGATTTTTAATCGTGCGATACTTTAGTTGTATGGGCGCACACCGATCGATTAGTTTCGTTCAAAGTAAAGAGTTCAATATGAAAGACGACCAGAACTCGTCTAAACTGTTGGCTAGACCGCTATATGCTCAGCAGCTTATGGAAATGCAAACACCCACCAGATAAAAAATCACATAAAACCGATTTCTGATCCGAGTAAAAATCATTTGTGGTTTCCCTGTTTAGGACCCAAACCTTTGGTGACATATCCTGGCTTATTTAAAAAAGGTTCGCGTACGAATTTAATAGACATGTTAGCACCCTACCTTTCTCAAATTAACACTATAGCTGGACACATGGTAGACACTATATTTTGAGGAGAGGTCAGTTTTTAAAAGACCAATTAGTTTGAATATTTTGGGCTTTTCCAAAATCTTTCCATCCTTCAATGAATTTATCCCTTCATTCACCGTTTTGTCTAAAATAATTTTTTATGGTAGCATGATTTTCATCTATATGTACCTGAAGCCCGTTCTACTGCTCGTAACTGAATTTATTAGTATCTGTTTTATGCTAGGGCCTTCCATACCTGCGCCTATCGGGACGCAAATTGGCATATTCCGGGACGCAACGCTAATGTAGATTATCGCCGCTAATCTCCTATCGTCCTACTAGACGATAGCCGTCGGTCTGTGTGCAATCATCAAAAGGCTTAGCGTTCCGCAATTGCGCTATACTCAAATAACCTCAGCATAATTTGAGTACTTATAGTAGTCAATTATGGAGGTGAAGAAAATTTCAAATTAAAATAAAAGAAAACAATCAATGTTTAATGTTAATCTCTTTAATACTTGTAAAGTTATGCGTACTTGTTAAATGGTTGTACAAAAAGGAACTGCGACACAGTGACCAATGCAGCTTATTTATACATATCTAGTTTTGAGATAACATCATGGTTCATGATGATCATTGATTTTTGACCCTTGCAACTATTGATTTATGAGCTAGTTGTTCAGCTTCTTTATGTTATCATTTGCAAACAAGAATATATCTTTGTTTTCAAATGCGTCAGCTTGACTAATTTTAGGGCATGCTGTATATATGACTCGCCCCTCCTTAGAAATCGGCTCCTGACGATTAATTAGAATTGACGATGAGAATCTTGAGTAGAGGTATATTGCTGTTATTATGATTAAAATAAGTACTATTCCGTCGGTGAGGTATGATATCCAGTCTCCTTTGTATTGATTGTACTTGAGCATTTTTATTTCTTTGTTATTGTCGATATGTAAATTGCGCAGATCTTTGATGCTGATGTTCTCTGTTTGTTCGTATTTTATTCTTTTGATAATATTTGGTAATATAAGGCTTTCTTGATATTGTTTATATTCATTAGAATATGTTTTGTTCTTAATTTCTATCGTACAGTTTTTATATTTGATTACATTATTTCCTTTAATAGTAAAATTATGGTTATTACAATTATGTCTTATAGTAGTCTCTTGTAAGTTTCTTGTTACAATAATATCCTTGTTAATAAGTTCTATTTCTTCTAGTATGTTACGTCTCATTTGACAAATTTGAACATGAGTTTGGATAAGATTTCTAATACAATGATTCTTAATTTTCTTTAGTTTCTGAATTTCAAAAATTCCAGAATCTTCGTATAATTCTTCGTTGTTACTTATAATTGATTTTATTACAGTTTCTAGTTCTAATTCATCCTTATTGGGTATGGGTATTATTTCTATTTTATAATATTTTTTGCTTGAAAAATTAGGAATTTGGATAAATATGTAAATACTTTGTTTATATTGTCCTACTGCTATTTTGATATTTTTCATATGCTTTATATCTATTTTATTTGTGTGTATTTCTGTTGAAGTTAATATATTTTTCGTTAATAATCCTAATTTGCAGTTTAATATGATATCTTCAATTTTCTCTAATTTTTTAAGAATATAATTCAAATTGTCTGTGAATGCTTCTTTTATTAGTATTTGATCTAACATTCTTTTCATTTCGTTTTTTTCTAGTATATTTTCATTTAAATTATATGTAATTTTTTTATTCTGTTCGTTTACTTTATTTATAACTGCATTAATTTCTTTTTCGAATTGAGTATTGATTTTAGTTTGATTATTTGTTGCATCTGTTAGTATGTCAAAATTTGTACTTATAGTCTTGAATTTGTCTTGTATTTCCTGTCTGTCGTCATCGTCCATCGTTCCTCCTATCCATCTTAAAAGTTTGCCATGAAGGTTGATTAATCCTCGTCTTTTCCTATTATGTGGTGTTAGCTCATATATTTTGTCAATAATTTCTGTAACTATATTTTTAATGTTAGTGTCGTTCTTGAAAACTTTATATCCATCTGTATCTAGTGTTTTGCCTAATAATATTTGGTACTGTTTGATATCTATTTCATGCATTATCTGTGTGTAATTATCTATCATATCTAATTGTTTCGTTCTTATTAGAGTATAACCGTTACCTATTGGTAATTCCGTAATTTCGATTGATTGTCCTATAGCTGTTCCTAGTACGATGATCAGAATGAGTAGTCCTAGAAGAGAGGATTTTATGTATATTTCTTTCGTTTTTTTAAATTACTATGATGTATTTTATGATTTAATCTTGTATCGTAGTAAATATTATTTCTTTTTTGTAATCTTATTTTCTTAAATTTATTGCGTATTTTTTCTGTTCCTGTATTTATTCTTACATAGTTTGGATCTAAAGGGTTTTCCAATAGGGACTTGACAACTTTGAATTCAATTTGTGAACGCACCCTGTCACTAATCATCGAACTGTCACTGTCAATTTATTCAGTAAACTTAACATTTTTATCATGGTAAAGTACACGAAGGAACAACGTCTGCAAATTATAAAAATTTACTACAGAAATTCGGAGTCGGTGACCGCTACTTTAAGAGCGTTAACTCCGATTTTCGGTCGTAATTCTCGCCCTAGTAGACAGGCAGTAACAAGTTTAGTGCAAAAATTTGAGTCTACATATTCGTTGTGTGATGTTGCCGTGCCAGTGAGACAACGGGTTGGTCGAAGTGTCGAAAATATCGCTGCCGTTGAAACGTCCGTAGCAAATGATCCAAATCAGTCAATTCCACGGCGTTCTCAAGTGTTGGGCATCGCCCAGACCACGTTATGGCGAATTTTGCGTAAGGATCTTGGTTTACACCCATACAAGATCAAGCTGACTCAAGAATTGAAGCCGATGGACCATTTGAAGCGACGTACGTTCTCCGATTGGGCTCTGGAAAAGATGCGCCAAGATGATCAATTTCATCGCAAAATCATCTTCAGTGACGAAGCTCATTTTTGGCTCAGTGGGTTCGTCAATAAGCAAAATATGCGTTATTGGTCCGGTGAAAATCCACATGTGCTTCATGAAAGACCACTTCATCCACAAAAAATAACTGTTTGGTGCGGTTTGCATGCTGGCGGCGTCATAGGGCCATATTTTTTCGTCGACGATAATGATCGTCACGTTACTGTGAATGGTAATCGTTATCGCGCCATGATTACCGATTATTTTTGGCCCGAATTGGAAGATATGGACTTGGACAACATGTGGTTTCAACAGGACGGTGCCACAAGCCACACAGCACACGTTACAATCGATTTATTGAAGAGTAAGTTTGATGAGCGTGTTATCTCAAGAAATGGACCAGTCGATTGGCCGCCTCGTTCGTGCGATTTAACGCCTCTGGACTTTTTTCTTTGGGGCCACGTCAAGTCGTTGGTCTATGCCAACAAGCCGACGACGTTGGAAGAGCTCAGAGCCAACATTGAACACGAAATAGCAGCCATTTCGGCCGAAATGTGTGGCCGAGTCATCGAAAATTGGGTCCAACGAATCGACCGCTGCAAACGTGCCCGCGGTGGCCATATGAACGAAGTCGAGTTCCATTCATAAATGTTTTGATTGTACTTCAACCCGATAATAAAGTTTTTGAAATATCTCAAATGGTTTGCATTTTATTTTGAAAAAAAGTTGTCAAGTCCTTATTGGAAAACCCTTTATATCATATGTTATAATGTTCTTATTAAATTTATCTGTTCTATCTTTTTGCGCTCTTATCATCCTATTTCTGATTTCTGTTAATTGTGCTTGTGATAAATTTTCGGTATGTAATGTTAAAGGAGTTTCTTTTGTAATTGAGTGTATACTCCTATTGTAGCAAAGTACTGCTTGGGGAATCAGCGATCTTTCTGGTTTATTTGGGAACCTTATTTTTAAAAGTCGGAGGTGTTCGTTTAAAGTTCCATGGAATCTTTCTATTTCACTGTTGCCTGTGTGTGCATTCGGTGATGTGAAATGAAGTTCTATACCGTTTTCTTGGGTTAGGGTCTCTAAACTTTTTATCAATTCTCCACCATTGTCTGAATTTATTTTTTTTGGTTTTGGGTTTGAGGACATATATAATTCTAATGCTCTTATGATTTCACTCGGATTTCTATGTTGTAAATCATATATTTGTGCGTGTTTACTGAATCTGTCGATTATTGTTAAGTGAGGTTTATTTTTTTTAATGTACCATATATCTATGCTGATTTCGTCATGGGGATTTTCTGGGATTGGTTTCTTTTTCATTACTGGTATAATGGGTCTTCTTTCATATTTTCCTAAGTTGCAAGTATGGCATTTGTTTATTAGTTTCTGAATTTGAATTTTTAAGTTAGGATAATAAACGTTCTGTTTTAGTTGTTGAAATACTTCGTCTATTCCTCTATGATTATTTCTTTTGTGTTCTTTCCAAATTTCTCGATTGATTTCGTCTTCGTTGCAATCTGTCAATATTGTGTTACTACGTATGATTTTGATACGGTTCGAAATATCTCGTTTTACAGCTGTTTGTTGAAATTGATTAAATAATGTTTCATCTGATATGTATACACATGTTGTTTGGTTGTTATTAAAATGGTTAGTTATTAAATATTTAAATGATTTTTCATCTGGTTGTTGGATTATGAATTCTTTGCGTGTCTTATTTTTTGATGGGTTAGTTTTTAGTGTCCTGTTATTTGGTCCAGTTTTAATAATTATTTGGTTTTTAAAGAAATTTATGGGATTCTGTGTTATGGGTATGTATAATGAGTCATCTTCGTCAGCGCTATGTATGGTAGCTCTATCAGATGTATCATCGAAGTTCATGTCCATACTTTCGTTTTCTTCATCATTTATTATATTGGATTTTATATTCTCGATAGTTGGTCGACTTAATGCGTCAGCCACAGTATTGATTTTTCCTTGAACATAGTCTATTTCATAATCATATTCTTCTAACATAAGTTTCCATCTTATCAGTTTTTGATTAGGTTCTTTTAGGCTGCTTAACCATTTTAGAGGTCGGTGGTCTGTCAATATTTGGAATTGTACACCATACAGATAAGGTCTAAAATATTTGCAGGCCCATACAATAGCTAATAATTCTTTTTCTATTGTTGCATAGTTCGCTTCATGGTCATTAAGTGTTCTACTGGCATAACAGATAGGGTGATTGTCTTGTGATAATACAGCCCCTAATGCATATTGTGATGCATCAGTAGTTAGCGTAAATTTTTTTTCGAAATCTGGATAGATTAGAATTGGTTCGGTAATAATCATGTTTTTGAGAGTTTTAAATGATTCAACATAATCAATGTCTTCAGAATTTATTCTACTATTTTTTTTTAATCTTACGGTCATTGGTTTGGCTATATGTGCAAAATCCTTTATAAATTTTCTGTAATACCCCACTAAACCTAAAAATCCTTTGATTTGTTTTTGAGTTTTTGGAATTGCATAATCTTCAATCGCCTTAATTTTGTTTGGATTAGGTTTTATACCGTCTACTGATATAATATGTCCCAAGAATTCTGTTTCTCGTTTAAGGAATTCACTTTTGTCGAGTTGTATTTTTAAATTAGCTTTTCTTAATGTTTGAAAGATTTTGGTAAGAGATGTTAAATGTTCTTCTAGTGATGTGCTGTATATAATTACATCATCTAGGTATACAAAACATATTTTTCCTATATGTTCGGCTAACACGTTGTTCATCATTCTTTGAAATGTTGCCGGTGCATTTTTCAAACCGAACGGCATTCTTCGGAATTCATAATGACCTAAATTTGTGCTAAAAGCTGTTTTTTCTATATCTTTCTGCTCTATTTCTATTTGGTGAAATCCTTTAGCAAGATCTAGAGTCGTGAAATACATGCATCGTCCTAATTTGTCCAATATGTCATCAATTTTTGGTAGAGGAAATTTATCTGCCTTAGTTTTTTCATTTAATTTTCTGTAGTCTACTACAATTCTCCATTTTTTCTTACCTGAAGCATCATCTTTTTTGCTTACTATCCAGATAGGGGATGAGTATGGTGATTCGGAATGTTGTATTATTCCTTGATCAAGCATCTCTCTCATTTGTCGATTGACTTCATCTCTATGAACATGAGGATATGTATAGGTTTTTGCATATACAGGTCGATCATCAGTTGTTTCGATCTTGTGTTTGATTTTATTTGTGAAAGAAAGGTCAGTTCCCTCCCGGAAGAATATATCCTTGTAAGTCTTTATAATATTTAGAAGTTTGGATTTTTCTTCACAATTTAAATGGTTTGTACGAATTTTAGATTCAATGTTAACAGTAGTTTCAAGTTGGTTGAAATTAATAATTTCGAATGATTCTAATATCTCTATTTCTTGGCTAGGGTCTTCAGGATACCAATGAAGTTTCAATATTTTATCTTTTAATTGGATTGTATTATCCCCATAATTGATAATTGGTTTCGTTGCTTGCAGAATATTGTTTCCTAACAAGACATCGAAAAATTGGTGAAATTGTATTTCAGCGAATTGTATCTTAGATTCTTGATTGGGATCAATTTCTTTAAATATTGGTACCGTGTGTAAATAATCTACTTTTACTTCTTCTTTATTGAACTTTATTTTTAATGTTTCTCGTAAAGAGGTTTTAAATTTAGGGTGAAATATATTTTCATTAGCTAAACTAAAGGTTGCTCCTGTATCTATCATTGCTTTCATTGGTCGAGTTTTCGTTTCAATTAAGATATAAGGAATCTTGAATTTTCGTCTAATTGTTCCGAGGCTGTTATGTGAAAATCCTGATTGGTAGGGTTAGTATTAATGTTTGTATCCATTGGTTCTAAATAGCTATTTCCACTTTGTATTGTTCCGTTATGTCTTGCTTGTTCTCGTGGAGTATTGTTATAATTTGGATTTCGCGGTGTGTTATTTTGCCTAATATCATCTCGATTATTATTATTATATAGTCGATTCTGATTTTGATAATTCTGATTTTGATAGTTCCGATTTTGGAAATTCTGATTTTGAGTACGATAATGACTGTTAGGGTTAGTATTAATGTTTGTATCCATCGGTTCTGGATAACTATTTCTACTTTGTATTGTTCCGTTATGTCTCACTTGTTCTCTGAGGGGATTATTATAATTTGGATTTCGTGGTATGTTATTTTGCCTAATATTGTCTCGACTATTGTTATTATATGATCGATTCTGATTTTGATAATTCTGATTTTGAGTACGATACTGTGTCTGTCTTAATTGTGGTCTAGAGTAATTTTTAGTAAAGTGTAACTTATTAGTTTCGCTTAAAATTTTTTCGGCTTCCTCGAGAGTTGCCGGGTTTCTACTCAATAGGATTATATTGCACAATTCTGGTAAACCGTTTATAAATGTTTTCAAAGCAATTTGTTTATAATGTTCTATGTTAATTTTCAATCTAGCTTCGTCACTAGTTTCAATTTTATCTTTTGAAATTAGGTTTTTTAAGTTTAATCTTATATCATTTAAATAATCAATAATATTGCCTTGCATTTTACAAGCTCTAAGATCTTCTAACAAACTGTATATATTCCGTTTTTCTCCGAAATTATCTAATAAAATCTCTTTTATTTGAGTCCAATTCAGAGTGTCAACATTTAGATCTATAACTATTCTTGCTTTACCTGTAAGTTTCGATTTAATTTTTTGAACAAAATAAGGTGCTGCAACCGCTGGTAATGTCATAATGTACGGAGTGATAAAATCAATCGCCTCCGTGAAGCTGCCAAGTTTTGAACTATCCCCATTGAATTCGGGTAAGCTGTCCAAATATTTTTCAGGATTCGGTTCCCATGCCATTTTTGTGCTGTTTGAATTTTAACTAAGTTGATCTCGTTCCGTAGAATAATCGTTTTTATTTTGTGGATATTTTCTGTATCCTTTCACTGTTCTAACTTATGGTGTTAGGTACCTTTATTAAGTTTCCTCAGCTGATAACAGGGAAACGAGCGAATTCTCTGAAAATTCAGCTCTCGACTTTGCAATATCGTTTGTTAAATTCACAGATTTTATTTAACTTTTCACTGTTCCAACTTATGGTGTTAGGTACCTTTATTAAGCTTCCTCAGTTGATAACAGGGAAACGAGCGAATTCTCTGAAAATTCAGCTCTCGACTTTGCAATATCGTTTGTAAAATTCACAGGTTTTGTTTCACTTTGTTTAAAGGAATAATCAAAAAAAATTTTTTTTTTTCTGAGTATCCTACCGACTGCGCCACTCAAATAACCTCAGCATAATTTGAGTACTTATAGTAGTCAATTATGGAGGTGAAGAAAATTTCAAATTAAAATAAAAGAAAACAATCAATGTTTAATGTTAATCTCTTTAATACTTGTAAAATTATGCGTACTTGTTAAATGGTTGTACAAAAAGGAACTGCGACACAGTGACCAATGCAGCTTATTTATACATATCTAGTTTTGAGATAACATCATGGTTCATGATGATCATTGATTTTTGACCCTTGCAACTATTGATTTATGAGCTAGTTGTTCAGCTTCTTTATGTTATCATTTGCAAACAAGAATATATCTTTGTTTTCAAATGCGTCAGCTTGACTAATTTTAGGGCATGCTGTATATATGACTCTATAACGTGGCTACACTTGAATTTGATAGTTCATGTTTACCTGTCGATGGATTCGAAGTGCGGATTATTGAATGAAAAACAAAATTACAAGCACTTAAATAATACAAAACCGCCACTTTATCGCAATCCAATTTAAATTTAGTTTATTTTCGTTTCTACAGTTGCAGAAGAATGGCGCGGAATTAGAAATGACATTATCGTGCTAAACTTCTGCGATAGCCGATAAATCGTTAATGTGCCTACTCGACTGTGCCTCGTTTAGCGTGGAATTTTGATCGGCACATATTAGAGCGCTAGGCAAGTGAACTCCTAGCATTAAAGAATGTACCTGCGTGTCTTAACTTTTCGGGTAATTTTTTCTTATCTTTCTTACTTTTGATCGAGTTAAGAAATAGTAAATATAGGTACTCATTAATTTTATATTACCATCTTCTTAATAAAAGGGTTTATATCCAAAATTTGATGTGTTTATGGTGTGCTCCGCACACTCAACCAGTCTGCTGGAAGATGCGGCCTGGGGGTGAATGTTTCTAAAACTGAATTGGTGCTATTTACAAGGAAGCACAGAATTCCGGCATTTAGGCTGCCGAAGCTCGAACGTGTGGAGCTTAGACCATCGGAACAAGCTAAATACTTGGGTCTAATTCTGGATAGGAAGCTCAGCTGGAAATTGAATATTCAAGAGCGCATTAAGAAGGCAAATAACGCGCTTTTCGCGTGCAAGCAGACCGTGGGCAAAAGCTGGGGTCTCAAACCAAATATAGTACACTGGTTGTACACGGCGGTTGTGAGACCTATTCTGACCTATGGGGCAGTGGTATGGTGGAAAGCCATGGATAAAGAGTACAATCTTAGGGAACTAGGAACAGTGCAACGGACTGCCTGTGTTATGATCACGGGAGCCCTTCGCACAACGCCTACTGCCGCGTTGGAGGTGTTTATGCATCTATTATCAGTCGATATCTTTGTGAAACAGGTAGCGGCAAATACAGCAGTTAGGCTATCGAGCTGTGCACTTTTTAAGCGGAGCTCTAAAGGACATAGTTCAATTCTCAGCGAATTTCTGGGAAGACCGGCGGACTACTTAATTCCAGGGATGGATTTTGTGACGCCATACGAAATTGTGTATCCTAGTAGAGTGGACTGGGAGAACAATAGGGTACTACGTGAAGGGGAAATCTCCGTATATACGGATGGATCGAAAATGGAATGCGGCTCTGTCGCAGGCGTCTTCTCTGAGCAGCTGAGTGTAGGGAAGTCGTTTAAGCTGCCAGATATGTGCAGCGTATTCCAAGCGGAAATTCTGGCGGTGTTGCTGGCATCAAACATCCTGTTAATGGGAGAGATATGCGATCAGAATATTTCACTCTACATTGACAGCCTGGCGGCCATAAAGGCTCTGAATTAATATTGTATTCAAAATTACCGTCCAATTTGACAGTCGTACTTTCCTACAATGTATATCCTCTAAACTCTGAGCAGTGTAAGCGCCAGAAAATGTAATTTTCATAACGTCATTGTGTCCACCCAAATTGTAGGCCGGTTGTGAGCGCGCTAAAAATGCAGAAAGCGTAATTCGAATCGCGGCCTATATGAATGTAATATATATTCAAAACATCAAAAGGACAAAATAAAAAGCTTCCTTGAAAATATTTCTACTTTCGCAGCGTTTCCACAAAACTTTCAAGCTTAGTTTGGGCGCTACCTATCGACGAATAGCTTCATAGTCAATAATCAAACTATTTTAACCTTTTGTATGCAGAAAACTGTTTCTTAAAATTAACCCTCATTTCATTTATTTGTTTGGGGGGATGTTATTCTTTTCCACTATATGTTAGAAAAGAGTCTAATCAAAGTTATATTCCGAAAGAATACTTATAAAAATAAGGGCAAAGTAGAGAAAAAAGACATTGAAAAACAGTGTTTTTTTACATACAGTTAACACTCATTTTTTTAATTCAAATAGCAAAATATTAAAAATCCACTGCCGAGGACTTGTTAAGAACATTCTTCTCTTCGGATTAATGTACTTTCCAGTTCATTTTTATCCAAAAGAAACGTTGTATGAATGTTTGAAAAGTGAACAAACTTAGCAAAATTGTAAAACATCTTCCCTTTAATTACTTACAACTTTCCCAAATTTAAAAAAATCGAAAAATGGCTTCCGAGGATTGGTCCAAAAAGCATCATTCTTTCTAATTTACTCAAACCCAATGTATTCTGAAATATAGCGTCAGTTCTATGAGTGTTTGATAATCGGCTTTTTTCAGCTTTTTTCACAATTATGAGAGGAGCCGCCTTAATGAGATCGAATTCGGTTTTACTTCTATGGTGATCTAAAAACTAATTTTCGGATTTTGCGGTATTCAACCACTTGGAGGGTGTAAAGTGATTCTGTACGCTTTACGAATTACGAAATATCACTGGGGTCTAGGGCTTTTCTGCACTTTGAATACGAATCATGCCTACTACTCTTAGGATTCATGCGTCCTTATGAATTTCGTAGTCTGCCGTCCACCATTAATCGAACAGAAATAAAAAAACTGTAAATCATCGACGATTATCCACACAAATAAGTGATAAACTAATATATTGTAAAGTACCCATTCCTGAGCCCTCTCACTAGTAATGAGCCCTCTTTGCAAAATTTTCACCATAGCTAAGAACATGCTTGGTTTAGCTAAATTTTGTTTTTTTCGTTAAATGCCGTTATTCTTTATTGTCAGTTCGACATACACTTTCCATGTGGTTCTCCTTCTGTCGGAAGAAATATTTCGTGCCGAACGGACTGACCTCCTTAGTGATGTGAAAAATTAACTATTCTTGTGCAAATGTATAAGGACTTCATTTTGATTCAAACAGCAGATAAGTACCGTATTTCAATCTTAGGTTTTACTATAGTTTGTACTGATAGATTTATACATTTCCTACATATTTAAAAAAAAAAGGCCTGGAATTAAAGAATTTCTTGCGAAATTAAAGGGGGCTCATTACTGGATCAAAAATTTCATAATTTCTAGTAATAAGCCAGTGGGGCTCACTGCTGAATTAATGGAAAAATATAGCGTTCCAGTAATGAGCCCTGTGATATTTTATAGTCTGGATGAAATCTATATAGGGTGTCCCGAACTCCTTGCATAACTTTGTAAGGGGTTATTCCTTGATATATTTTGAGACAGGAATTGTCCTACAGGGAGGGTCAATTTTCAGTATCCGTGGAGATACAGGATGGTCAAGAAAAGTGTTTCGGACCTGTACCCTCACTCACTTAAAACGTTATATCTTGAAAACTAATAATCAGAATTCAAAGTGTTATAGCTTGTTTTTCCGGGAATCGAATTACCTTTCATTTCATGTAACAGTTCAAATTGTAACTACACCCCATCTTGAGATATTTACTTGAAAACACAAATTTTTCTACTTAAACCCTATTATACAAAATTTGTATTGCCCATTTATTTATATTTTAAGTATCGAGAAAATCAATTAAATGTAACTGAGTTTCAACATAAGTGATGCACTTACCTTTATGTGGTAAGCAAAACTGGGTACATAACTTTGTATTTTTTAATGGGGTACCTAACAAAATAAAAAGCCTATAAAAGCAAAACTACCTTCATATTTTGATCAGTTTCAGTTACATTTCTAAAACAAGAAGGTATCAGTAGAATTTAGGGCCATTATTACGATCGTCAGTTAAACTTTAACTGGAACCTTAACCGGAAATTTTGTATGAGAATCTGTTAAAGTTCCAGTGAGAACGTAACTGAACATCATAGGAATATGAATGAAGAATATGGAGACATTATGTTCATCTATGAAGAGTGGCAGGGAAATGCACTAGCGGCGCGATCGCTATATCACTAGATATATTCTAATCGACTGACACTTGACAGGAGAGTATTTCAATACGTTTACAGAAGGATTCGGTAAACTGGCACCATAGGGACAAGCAGAGTAAATGCAAATCCTACGCCGATAATCGTTGTTCAGATCGATAAAAGAATACTGCATGCAGTTCAAAATGATCCATCCATCAGTATCCAACGCTTGCATCATTACCATCACATACCAGTGCAGGAGCTGCTACCCATTGATTTGCCCAAAAAGATGGAGTTTTGCAATTGGCTCCTTGAACGACAAATAGATAACGAGAATTTTATGAACAACATTCTTTGGACGGATGAGTCCCAATTTACCAGAGACTGTATCACAAACTTCCACAACCTACATACGTGGGCTGAGAGCAATCTACACACAAGAAGAGTGGCATTACTTCAGCACAGATTCAGCGTCAATTTATGGGCAGGTGTGATTGGTGACGATTTCACTGGATCTATTAGGCTTCCGCCTACTCTAAATAGTTCCAATTACTTACATTTTTTAACAAATGATCTACAAGACTTATAGGACGATATTCCACTGATACGATTGGCTTCCATGTTTTACCAGCACGATGGTGCTCCAGCTAATTACGGTTGACAAATCACAGATTGTTGGTTAAAATCCAATTATAGCAATCGCCGGATCGGTAGAAATGGACCGATACACTTGCGTGCTAGATCTCCTGATCTTACTAATATGGATTTCTTTGTATGGGGACAGATGATGGACCTTGTCTAAGCAACGGCAGTAGTAACATTAAAAGATCTAAATATCAGGATCGATGCGTCAGCAACAGAACTAAGGCAGGAGTTGAGGAGTATGAATACCAAGAGAACACTTGCAAAACGAGCTTTAGCGTGCATTCAAAATAAAGGTGGTCATTTTGAACATTTATTGTAAATAAAAAATTTTGAAATAAAGCATAAAAACTATTATTAAATTCTTTCAATTCAAGCAAAAAGTGTAGATCAACATGTTCTTCTTTTTTGCATAAAAGAGCAATATTTCTGGAATTATAAATTTTTCTTAATTATTATTATTATTATTATGCAATGCAAGTGTCAACTTTTGGAAGCAATAATATTAAATTAAACTGGCATTTTTATAATGGGGTTTTCTGAAAAAAACTATTGATCACGAAATTTTTATAATAGAATAGAAGTAGCAAAATTTGTGTTTTGAACTAAATATCTCAAGATCAGGTGCAGTTACAATTTGGGTACAGGTCCGAAACACTTTTCTTGACCCCCATGTATCTCCACGGATATTGAAAATTGACCCTCCCTGCACAACAATTTTTGTCTCAAAATATATCGAGGAATAAAAACTTACAAGGTTGTGCATGGAGTACCGGACACCATGTATATATCATCGTTAAAATTTGTTTTCTAGAGAAATTCGCACCTTCTTTGGGAGGGCACAATATTGGGTCGGCCATGGCTCAGTATTGGAAAAAAAAGGGCTCATTACTGGGCACACTGGTCTTTTTTCACTATTATTAAATTTTTTTAATAATGTTCTTTGCAAACGTCAAACTAATTATTTAGTTTAATAGCTGCTTACCTATGAACTTTTTTTGTTCTAAGGACTATTCCTTAGAACAAAAAAAACAGGTAACCAAAATAATTTGTTATGTCAAGATGCGGAAGACTCAAACTAAAAATTTTTCTTAAGGGGGCTCAGGAATGGGTACTTTACCCTACTGGCTTTTAAATATACTCCGTAGATAATGTGCATTGATCTCTTATCTCTTGCAATTTCCTGATATCATGACATACAACGGAACAGCATGCTAAGATTTTACGTGTACTTCGCAATAAATCGAATGCAATAATCTCAAGCAATATAATTCCGCAAGTCGTTCGTATGCGGAGTATAACTCTATTCGACGTCCAGTACAATGACCATCACCCATCAAGATTCAGATGATGTAATACTTGAAGCGTCTTATTCGCAAATAGTACATTATGAAAATATGTTGTGGATTTCAATTTAAGGGTCTCCAAGATATTTCATGATCAAACCGAATCATATAGAGGACATTCGGAACTATTAAGCAACGGCATATCCTTAACTTGTTTCCCTTTTAATCTTTACGAGAATAATAGCATGTGAAACTACTTAATAAGATTTTACCGAGAATGCTTTCCTCGAAATGAAAATGGCGAAAAATTGAGACATTAAAATTCAAAGCCTAGTATGTAAGCTTGGAGTGCACTTAGTCTACTCCGCAGCTTTCATAAGATGATGACAAAGGTTAAATTGAAAGGGCATGAATAGAAAGTGATAAGCAAACTGAATGTCGTCGTTGTCTTTGAACTATTTCTGAGGAGACCGTTTTGTGGGTTTTCTTCATTGTAGGCGGTTAAAAAGTACTCGCTTTGTAATCAGCATAAGCAAAGACAGTAGAAACTATAAGATGTCCCAAGCATGTCAATATCAATTTGAAAAGCTTTACGATTGGCGACCCAACTCCGGTGGCTATTGCAAAGTTTTAGAATTTATGTCACACCAACATACAGTGGGTTACTGTATGTTGGTGTGAAAGCTCGCCAACTAACAACAAATAATCAATCAAAGGCAGTTTTTTTTTATCGGATTGTCAATGGGACATAATTTTTAACTTCACTGAGAGAAAAACAGTGCAATTTCATCAAAAATGAGGATGTTTTCATACGTTTTGACTATAAAAGGGAGCCATTCGCGTTTATTGCAAAATTTGCATTGAAAAATGAACTCAATGTAAAATTTACATTTTTAGTGAAGAAATGATATTGAAAGTAATACAAAATAATATATCACTAAATAGTGAATATGTATATCCCAAATGCAAAATTTGCAATGCTTTTTTTTCATTATTATAGTTCAGCACTATCATACTATATCGAAATAATATAAATTGATATCTTCTCCACTATAAATTTATATACGGAAAATGTGTGAATTCCATCGCTGTCATTGGAATTTGCATTGAAACGATGTGCATTGATAATTATTTCACTGTCAATTAATATTCACTAAATATAAAAAATCGGCCAACAGTCTGGGCGCAACTTTATTATTTTATGGGTAGAAGTTCGAAACGTGTTTAATGATGAGATACGGTGTTGGGTACTATGCGACTGACAACCTCAAAAATAACGTTGCATATATACTCCGGGTTATTCTTAGGTTGTCAGTCGCATAGTACCCACCACCGTATCTCATCATTAAACACGTTTCGGACTTCTATCCATAAAATAATAAAGTTGCGCCCAGACTGTTGGCCGATTTTTTTTATTTACTTACGTATTTTTTTATCAATAGAATAATTCGTAGTAGTAAAAGCGAATTCAATCACATTAAACCTAAGAGATTTTCGGAATCAGTGAAAACTTGAACTTGGCTTAATTGAGAAAAATTGGCTTATTTGAGAAAAATACTTAAATCGGTTTTTCCCCGACTACGTTTAAAGCTTATAGAAGTAAAAGTGAATTCCAAATCTCAATATACCTTAGAAATATATCAGAATTCGTGAATATGTACACAACCACTTTACACCCCCTCAGGGGTTGGATATCGAAACATTTTGAAGGTCGTTACTAGGCGCTTATATAAATAGCCCGCAGAAGTAAAATTGCTTTCATAGCTAGACATGTCTAAAAGTTTTAACGAAGTTTGTGAAAATGTGGATTCACGGACATTTTCTTTACTCAACCTCTGAACGCCAATAAAATCCTGAACTTTTTTTTTGCTTTAATTACTCTAATAGTACATCTACATATACGTCCTAAGTTTCAACTTTCTAGCATAAGCCGTTTCTGAGATATAAAAAACCACCCCTCTCCCCGTACCTTGATACCCCTATCAAAAATTTTATTTTTCTAGGATGTCTCCATAGTGGCTCTATATAATCCTAAATTATTAGCTTCCTATTCATTATGGTTTTCGAGAAATAAAAATCGGAATGTTTTCCTTTCCACCCCCTTTCACCATCACCCCCAACACCCACACCGCCAAAATTTTTTTCCCTATTAGAAGTTTACCGACCCCAACTTCTGTAAAATTTTCAAGATCAAATCTGATACGGTTTCTGAGATATAAAAATTACATTTTTTGAAAAACTGCTCTCCCCCCACTTTCGTGCTTCACCTCCCCCGCGAAAAATTTAGTTTCGGTAGACTCCTCTTGTGATCCCATATACCGAAACTAAATTTTATTTTCCTGGTGTAATTGGTTCGGAAGATATTGTAATCCAAAGTTTTTCACCAACCACCCCCACACCCCACCACCCCTCTTAAAAATTGTAGCCCTTGTCTAATCTTGACGTATCCCTTAGGACAACAACAAAGTTTCAATCTTCTGTCATCAATTGTTCAGGAGATATCGATTTTAGAATGTTTTAATCACGTCTTTCATGTGTTAAAGACTCATTGTTTTCCCCGCCTCTTCCACACCCCTTAAAACGCTCCCCTCTCCTCTCCCCTTGTACCCCCACCCCTCGAAAATATACCAGTCGTAGAAGTTCACCCAATCACCCACCATAAAAATTTCAATTTAATATCTCAACGGGTTTGGGAGCTACGCACCTTCAAACAATTTTGCGTACGGCGTACGGTGGACGACGTACGGCGTACGGCGGACGGCGTCTACGGCGGACAGACGGACATTTGTTTTTTTTTTGCTTTTTTGGGGTTTACTAGTCCTAAAACGTGAAAATACAAAATTTCAGGGTAGCAAATTTTTTTGAAATTTCAGGTCGATCACAATACTTTATTATTAAAAAATAATAAAGTAAAATAACTTCGAAATGATATTATTTTAAATGTAAAAATTGCATTGTCTCATGTGAAAATTTTGTAGTATCTATTGGGCGAAGTTAAAAATGAAAGAATTGCAAATTCAGTTGGTAAATCATTTTATTAAAAATAATAATAATTCGTGACAATTGACACTAATCGAAGGACTTAGATTACATTTACATATCTAAAAAAATACATTTAAGCAAGAGCATCTGCATAAGTTTAAATTAAATGGTCTTATTTCTTACAAAGGTTTATCTATTACATATTCATTTGTAAAATCTATAAGCTTCTTTATTGTAAAAAAAAAGAAAGTGCACCTAATTTCAACGATTTGCAAATTAGCATAAAAGAGTTTTACTTCTACCTTTTTACGAAGTACAAAAGATATTATATTTCTTATTTAATTTTTTCTTATTTAGTTTTTATTTCTTAGTTTTTATTTCTTATATAAATTTTTCCGTTATTTAATTGATATACATGCAATGGAGGGCTTGTAAAATCAATAAGCTTTTTTATTGTAAGAAAATCAAGAGCAGACCCGATTTCAAAGGATTTCAGAGTAAACGATACAGCTTGTTTCTTTAGCAAGTGTACTCCGTCTATAATACTATGATTTTCTTCATTCTTTTTACAATTTTGAGAAGGTGCGCTAAATGACCCAAGCGAATTCGTTTCATTATTATTATAAATAGCTGCAACGTCTATTAGCAGAGATTCCTGGTGGCCTCTTTGCTTATGAACGCAATCAAGATGCGAGCGGAATGATTTCAAATTTAAAAACAATTGATTACAATTTTTCTGTATACATTTCACGGATTGAGTAGAACGGATGAAATGAAAATATTTAAAATGATCGATTAAACTTAAACTAGAAGAAAACTCTTCGAAGCATAAAAAGCAAGAAAACATTGACATTTTATAACATACAAAATTAATGTCCAGTCTTCAAAAATTTCAATAACGTCGAAACTGATGGAATATTGATATCAAAATTCGTTTTGATCTCAATAAAATGCTTTTGTATCAAAAACCAAGAACCTAAACAAGGGCTTGGATATTGTAAAGATAAAGTTTGAAAGATCTTAAAGCAAATATCAACGTATTCAACAAATGAATTTACTTTATAGAGAATGTTATCGATATAAATAAAAAACTCACTTAACTGAAAAATATCTGATCCTACAACAATAATTAAAGGTTGAATTGTAAGACCAGCGGAGTAATATTTTGCTTCAAGCTCGCTTACTTTGTATTCGTAGCCATTAATGGTTGTAAGATGCAAAGCAAATGCTTGTTGAGCATCACCAATTGTAGCTTTACGTCTTCCAGAAGGTTTTGATTCATCTTTAAAACGAGCTGATGGATGTATTACAGCGTTCAGAAGAATCGCGTAAATAAAGTCAATAGATTCTGTAAGTAAAACAAACTAATTGTAAAATCTTTGAACAGTGGATAAACTAAAGAAGTACTTTACCTATATTTTTAAATTTTTTTGCTTTTGATAGAAGTTCTCTACTTCCCTTATCATGAATGTAGGATGGTTTATTTTTAGGGAATTTATTTGTAAAGTAATTAAACAATAGTATAAGTACACAAAAAAGCAAAAGACGTCCTATCAGTCGGAGGTGTCATCATCAACTCCTCTCTTCTTCTTCTTCTAGTCTTGCCAGATACCACACTCGGCCGTCGTCCTGGTTAACATCTGACCTCAGATGTTTTCTTCGCCGTTGTTCTCGTCATCGGATGAACTGGTTTCAAAGTCCATCTCATCGTCTTGGTTTCGAGGATAGGGTTTCATATTGTCCGCCGAAGAACTCGTTTTGTTTGGGCCCTCGTGTTCACCCAACTTCTCCACTAGGTATCGATCATTACGCAGAACTGAAACCACTCTGTAAGGACCTAGAAACTTGCCATGTAGTTTCAATCCTGATCCGAATTGGGTCCTCTTCACGGCTACAATGTCACCCATGCAGTACTTGTAGGCCTCCTTTCGCTTACGATTAAATCCTTTGCAGTTTTCCTCTTGTATTTTCAGTATCTGTTGAGTTGCCTTTGATCGAAGTTCAGAACGTTCCTGATTGAAGACATCTACTAACTCCTTCTCGATAAACTCCTTGAACCGCAGATCTTCTTTTAAACGCATAGTAATTCCGATCATCAGCTGAAACGGAGTTGTATCAATGCTTCGACAATACGAAGCGTTCACATATTGTTAAACCCGTGGCACATGTTTGAACCATTCCTCTGGTTTTGGTGCTGCTAATTTCGTCAATATTGGGATGATTGTCCGGTTGACCCGTTCGACTTGCCCATTTCCGCGTGGCACAACCGTAGTAATTGTAACATGCTCGATGGCTTCGTCTTTGCAGTATTCCTTCCTGTGCTCTTCGTATTCGAACTGATATCGCATCAAGTCCACGTTCAACTGTACCAATTGTCACGGGATTCCGACTTAATGCGTCAGCGTGTCGCATTGCTGTTCCTGGACGATGTTCGATGGTGTATTGGAATTCTTCAATCATCAATGCCCATCGTGCCACTCTTAAACTCGTGTCCTTCTTCGCCATCGTTAATGCAAAAGCCTTACAATCGGTAACTACCTTGAAAGGGATTCCGAGTAAGTACACTCGAAATTTCTTCAGAGACTTGATAATTGCGAGAATCTCCAATTCATAACTAGTGTATTTCTCCTCGGTGGGCGTCGTGGTCCAACTCGCAAAATAGACTGGATGCATCATGTTGTCGTCCTGGCTTTTTTGCATCAATATAGCTCCCAATCCTTGTTTGGACGCATCGGTGTGAAGTTCCGTTTCTGCTCCAACACGGTAAAGAATAAGCACCGGACCTTCAGACAAAATCATTTTCAATTGCATAAAAGCTTCTTCTTGCCTATGGTCAAACTCGAACGTTTCATCCTTCTTGAGAAGCTCGGTTAATGGTCGGGCTATTGTTGCGAACTTTGGAATAAATTTTCGGAAGTATCCAGCGAGACCACAAAAACTCTGCACACTTAAAACTTTTCTCGGTGTCGGAAACTTGATTACCGCTTTCACTTTATGATCAGATGGTCGAATTGTTCCGTCTTCTATGATATATCCCAAGTATTCAACCCGTCTGTGAAGTAGGCTACATTTTTTCCAATTAAATATTACTCCATGTTCACTCGCTGTATCCAATACTCGTTTTAATTTCATTAGATTTTCCGCTTCATTCTTCGCTGGTATAATCAAATCGTCTAGATATACCAGTACAGTCCTCTCTGCTAACAACGAGCTGAATATGACCCTGATGTGCCTCTGGAAAACAGCTGGTGAGTTACTCAAACCAAAAGGAACTTTCAGGAACTGTGACCGTCGGGGGTGATGAAAGCCGTAAACTTATTGCTGGCATCTTCCATCGCAACGTGAAAGAATCCATTCTTGAGATCCAAAGTACTGTAGACTCGGGCGGTCTGTAATCTATCCAGTTGATCCTCTATTAAAGGAAGAGGGAAACGGTCCCTGATTATTTTACGATTCAGCTGTCTGTAGTCCACACATAGCCTCATACTTCCATCATTTTTCTGCACAAGAACAATGGGGCTAGCGTAGTCTGATGTACTTGGTCTAACTATGCCTTCTTGCATCCATTCCTTTACGATTTCACTCACTATACGTCGATGTTCCTCTGACAGTCTTCGGAAGTTTTGATGTACTGCAACGTCATCTTTGAGTACCAAACGCATTTTCACTCCGCTTTCTTTCGTTTTATGTGGCCTGTAATTAGCCACCATGTGCTTCAATTCAATTTGTATATCTTTATCTCTGACGTGATCAACAGGCACAGCGTCAGTTAACTCTATAGTTATATCGTTCATTTCGTTTATGGTGACATTCTTAATCTGCATACAACTTGCCTGTCCTTGCCTTAGGCGAATCTCAACCGAATTCGTCAGATCACTTCCTAAAATTATATCGTACGAAAGTAGATGATCGGGCACAACATGAATCTCGAGCTCGACTGGGATGTTATCCAATTTCACTTCAGTTTCGAAACTGCCAATGGTATACAGCTCACCCGATCCTACTCCTCTGAATGGTATATTACCCAACTTCATCTTAGGCGAACCCAGCATGACATACTTCGACCACGTTGTAACATGTAAGTCGCTTCCAGAATCAACCAAAGCCTTCAAATTCCTGCCGAGAACCGTTACATCTTTAAATATTTTTCGACTATTCGTTGTTAGCGCATCGCATGTACTTTTTGCTTTTGGACATTCTTTTGCTCTATGTCCGAAGTCGTTGCACTTAAAGCATTTAAGTCCTTTTTCCTTACTAGGGCATTCTGTTTTCAAATGTGATGTCTCACCGCAGCTGAAGCATCGCTTCACTTCTTTTTTCGCTATTGCGCTCGGGAACTCTTGTTTAACCTGCTTTGCTGATCGAACCTTGTCGAATATCATTTGTTTTTGGCTTGTAGTCCTCTGCTTCATTTTCTCGCAGCTCGGCGATAGTACTCGCTCCATATAAAATAGTTTTGCTTGATTCATCCTCTTGGACACCATCTACTATATATTGAATCTTTGCCTCCAGGTCGATATCCGCGTGACTAGCCATATCCAACATCCGGTATATGTACTCCTGGAAGGTTTCATCGTTCTTCTTCTTCGCTAAGCCAAGGTTTCTGTGAACATCTTTACTATTGAGTGTTTGTGCAAACTCACCCAACAAAGCCGCCTTGATGTCGTTCCACGACTTCGCACCGTCGCACTCGAACTTTATGAACAGTTTCGCCGATCCTCGTAGCAGTCGTTTTGCGTAAATTACTTTTTGGATATCCGTCCACTGACACAAACTAGCTGTTTCATCAAAACTCTGCACCCATTTTCGAACATTTCGACTTCCCTCGCCACTGAAAGTTTCGAGAGCTTCTTCAACATCTTTAAAGGCTAAAGTCGGCTGATGATGTTTTGCACTGACAGCTGCCTGTTCGTTCAATCGTGATGGTATGACAGGAACGTCATCGTCTGAAACACTCACTTGTCCATCGTTGTTTTGAGATTCTTCGTCAATTTCAGCGTCATCCTTCTGTAGAGCTGCTCTCAATCTGGAACACAACTCACGTTTGTTGCCCGTCGTCTTTAAGCTTAGCTGCTTGAGCCTTCTTTTTAAATCAGCTACTGTCAACGTCGTTAGGTCATCTTGAATTTCATCATCATCGTTGGCGATCTTTATATACAGTTGGGGACAAAACTCTCCATACACCCTCAAAATTTCATAAATTTAGTAGAAAATGCAAATATTTATGAGAATTTTATATGCAACTGTACTGCAAATGTATTTTTATTAACATAAATTATGAAATTTTGAGGGTGTATGGAGAGTTTTGTCCCCAACTGTATGATCGAAGTCGTTCCCGTTGCCGCGATTTACTTCCCGTCGTTGGTAATCCAACTTGCAACAAAGTTGCAGCGATACGATTCATCGTTAATTCATCGACATCTAAAGCACGAAGCTCTTCTGCACCCGAAGCGCATACATCGTCTTGCACCGCACCCTGTTCGACATAGTCGTGTGTTGACATTTTCTTCGTTTTACTTTTGTTTTTGTTTCTTGTCGTAAAATTTCGAAACACTTTCTTATTCTCCGAAATTTCCGCGCGATTGCTTTTTCGCTTGAAACCCGAAAAACACTTTTCCGCGAAACACTTCGTCGTCGAATCTGTTCTTCTTTTTTTTTTTCTCTCGCGATCACTTCGCCCGAACCGAATGTTCCTCTTCGTCCACGCTGCTACCCGAAAACCGTCTGCTTTCTTCAAAAACCCCGTCGGAAACGTGTTTTGTCTTGTCTCGTTTTGTTTTCCAAGCACTTCGTCGTAAATATCGTATAACTCTTTTTTCGGAAAATGTTGTCGTCGAACGTGTTTGATCTTGCCGCAATTACCGTTCGTTGGAAACGCACACACACACTATCATGACACCGAATTATTTTTCAGGCACAATTTTTCCACTTTAACTTTTTTATGCTCCCTATCCCGGTTGAGCCCCCACTTGTAGGATGGTTTATTTTTAGGGAATTTATTTGTAAAGTAATTAAACAATAGTATAAGTACACAAAAAAGCAAAAGACGTCCTATCAGTCGGAGGTGTCATCATCAACTCCTCTCTTCTTCTTCTAGTCTTGTTAGATACCACATGAATGTGACTTTCGTAGAACGCCGATATAGGGTAGATGCACCAATAGTCGGCCATGCTCCTATAGTCGGCCATTTATTCAGAAATTTAAAATTATTAAATGTTGTGAAGACGATTTCCAGGAAACATGTTTTTTTCTTCTATCTACGTTTTCTTTTGAACTCGACATGCATAACATGAAGTCAGTCAGTGTTTTTGTTGTAACGGTCTAATAGGTTCATTGTGACAAAGTCCGTAAAACTGAGTGTTGGTATAATAATTTATAAGATCGAAGGGTTTTTATACTCTAGATGAAATCATATAGAGTATTATAAGTTTAATCCAGCCCAAAAGTTTGTAACGCATAGAACCAAGAATCGCACGAAAAAAAGTTATATATTATTTTTTGTTTATTTGTGGCCAAAAACCTCAAATCCGCCTGACGTCCGTCCGTCCGTCCGTCCGTCCGTCCGTCCGTCCGTCCGTCCGTCCGTCCGTCCGTCCGTCCGTCCGTCCGTCCGTCCGTCTGTCCGTGAACACGATAACTCAAGAACGCCTTCACCTAGGATCTTGAAATTTTGAATCTGGATGTTTAGTTGAATTTGTAAGGCTAAGTTCGTTAACGGGCAAAATCGTCCTACTCCTTCGGGTAGCTGCCATACAAAATGTCCTTAAAACACTTGTTCAAGAATATTGACCAATAACTTCGTAACGCCTAAAGCTACGACTTTGAAATTTTGTATGTATTACTTTTTTAATAGTTGGAGCTAAATATATGATTATGAAGAAAATCCTGTTAGTCCTTCGTGTAGCTGCCATACAAATATCCTGTCAAAATGTATTCACTTAATTTACGAAACTCACTATAACTCAAGTAATCTTTTAGCTACGAATTCGGAATTTTACACAAGTTAGTTTTGAGTGAAAAGGAAGTTTAAGTTCACTAACCAGCGAAATTCGTTTACTCCTTCTGGTAGCTCCCATACAAAATGTCCTTAAAACACGTGTTCGAGAATATTGCCGATAACTTCAGAAGGGTTTAAGCTACGTCTTTGAAATTTTGTATGTGTTATTTTTTCATTAGTTCGAGCTAAATGTATGATTACGAAGAAAATCCTGTTGGTCCTTCGTGTAGCTGCCATACAAATATCCTGTCAAAATGTATTCACTTAATTTACAAAACTCACTATAACTCAAGTAATCTTTTAGCTACGAATTCGGAATTTTAAACAAGCTAGTTTTGAGTAAAAAGGAAGTTCGAGTTAACTAATCAGCGAAATTCTCTTACTCCTTCGGGTAGCTGCCATACAAAATGTCCTTAAAACACGTGTTCAAGAATATTACCGATAACTTCAGGAGGGTTTAAGCTACGTCTTTGAAATTATGTATGTGTTATTTTTCCAATAGTTGGAGCTTAATGTATGATTATGAAAAAAATCCTGTTGGTCCTTCGTGTAGCTGCCATACAAATATCCTGTCAAATAGTCTTCACTTAATTTACGGAACTCACTATAGCTCAAGTATTCTTTTAGCTATGAACTCGAAATTTTGTACAAATCAGTTTTGAGTGAAAACGAAGTTCAGGTTTACTAGTCAGCAAAATCCTTTTACTCCTTCTGGTAGCTGCCATACAAAATATCCTTAAGACACGTGTTCAACAATATTTTTCGATAACTTTTGAACGCTTCAAGCTACGAATTTCAAATTTTGTACACGTTCATTTTTAAATGGTTCCAAGGAAAAGGATAAATATGTAAGAAATCGAGTGAGTCCTTCCTGCACCTCCCATGTGAAAGTCCTTCAAAAATGACTTTTTTTTTCGATGACTTACCTAGTTCAGGATATGAAATTAAACACTGAATATTGTCTTTTAGGTTTGAATAGCAATCTAATGGCAGTCCTTAATAAAGGACATACAACATGCACACACGTAATTCTACTTTATCCCCAACTACAATATAAATCGGAGTTCAGTATTCATCTAGAGTATTATACGATTGGCTTGCAGCCGATCGTGACTGCAGTATGTTTTTTTATTACCAATACTCCATAGTTTTAAGAATTACGACTAGGCTGTGCGGTGCTTGTGATTGAAAAGTATTTAAATTTTCATACTTAATCATAAAATTGTTAAAATAGGGTAATATTAGTATATTTTTGGACGTGGCCAACTTTAGGAGTCACAATTCTGCTAATTTCCTAAGCTCGGCCAGCTCTTCCCGACTTTAGCATAACACATGTTGATCCGTCTGTCGCCTTTTTGATAATATTTATTGCCCAAGGTGTGAATTCGGCTTTTTCCGTGTTGTAAAAGCGGCATTTGCAACACCGAGTGTGTTGACATCTGGGAGTTTACATCTTTTTATTGCTACACTGTTTAAATATCTAATATTTTTCTTGGGAGATCCTTTTCTTAAAATTATTTAGTCTTCCTTCATTCTTCGCTGCATCGCGTTTTCTCTCCGTGTTCACTACTCGCAAGTTTTAATATATTTATCGAAAATCAAGTGTTTCTTAATTCGTGCAAAATAATTGGTTTAATTAGTTGTGTAGGAGTTTGCGAAGTTATTAGTGATAAACAGTGTGAGAACATCAATTTTGGAACTCTTTCAGCGAATCTCGAAGAAATAATGTCAAACCCTATAAAACATTCAATCTATCAATAGGATGCAAATAGCATGAGAAATGCTATTTCTGCACATCGAAGTGAAAATTTAAGTATTCGGAAGGCTGCAGTTAAATTTGGAGTACCTAGATCAACGCTCCAGGATCATCTGCTAGAAAAAGTCCCGGAAGGATGCCAAGAAATGGGTCGCGAAACGATATTGACCCATACGGAAGAAATTAAAATTGTCAATTGGTGCATTTCTCTGGCTAAATATGGATTTTGATTAAAGCCGGAAGAGCTTCAAAACACCGTGCAAGAAATTATGAAAGAAGATAAACGGAAAAATCCTTTCAAAGACGAAGTGGTATACATCTTTCATGAAACGATATCATCAGCTTTCTTCCCGTATTCCAGAATCAATTTCGAAAGGGCGCGCTGCTGTCACCGAAAAAGGACTACGCGAATGGTTCAAACCTTTCTGAGCACGGAAACATGGCAGTACTTCTGGATTCACGGCGAGTTTTAAACGGCGACGAAACTGGTTTTTCAATGTGCCCAAAACTAGTAAAATTATTGCTTCAAGAGGATGGAGAAACCATTACCAAGTAAATATGGGTAATGAAAAAGAAGTCCTCACCGTTTTGTTAGTTTTCACAACCAATTGAGATATAGCACCCGCAATAGTAGTTTTTCCATATGTTCGTCCACCTAGAGAAGTCGTGAGAAGTATGCCAGTTGATTGGGTCTTCGGACGCTCAGAATCGGGATGGATGAAAAGGGAAAAATTGGTTGGAAAATCAAAAAATTCAGAAGCCGGTACTTTTTCTTGTTGATGGTCATAGTTGAAACATTTGTTTCATCCAAGAGCATTAATTTCGAAACGAAAAAGGAACAAAGCTGAAAGGTCTCCTAGCGCAATATCGTCCTTACAATACCAACAGTTCCTCCTCAATAAGGAAAACATAAAAAAAGAGATACAAGATGCGATTAAACAGTGTAAGGACAAGTGAATTAAAAATCAAGAAAATCAAAAGAAAATCCTGGTGAAAAGAGCCCGTAGGAACACGAATAATATATATATACTTGTGCTTGACATAAATTTTTTGATATTATAATGGTCTCATGGTAAACCAGCTTTTTTTCAATAATATTCTGAATAACAAATATATTTCGGTCATATGACTCCATTATTTTGTAAGATCATTATGTAGTGGCCAACTATGGGATCTAACATGGCCGAACTTAGGATTTTTGTGGCCGACTATAGGAAAAACTGCACGATTTTAGAATAATATTTTTTTTACCAAACTTATTGCATCAAAATTTCTTTCAACTATATGTTTCTAAAAATTGAAACCATTGACTGTCATTTAACCTTATACAGAAATTGATACAATTTATTCAGTAAAAATTGTAATGAATGTTATATCGGGACGTCACTAATTGGCCGACTATTGGTGCATTCACTCTATTTTGCTTAAATTCTTCTTAAATTGGTTCTCCAATAAATAACTTTCCTTTTCATAGAAGGCAAGAATCGCTCGTCCCTTATTGGAAAGTTTGAGAGTAGAAGTCAAGTCCTGAAACACTTCAAATTTAAAACGAAAAATTTATCAAAAATTTAAGAATTTTACCGTTGAAAGAAACGATTGGTCAACATAACTGGTTACAGGAGATGCTGTTGCTGTAGAGCTATTATTAACTATGGAGTCAGAAAACGATTGAAGCCATTAGAGAACTTTCGAGTGAAGACTTACAGTTTCATCTTCAATTCCAAACTGTAAATGGAAATGCTATATTTTAAAATTCATACGTGTGTAAATGGAGGTTTTGTAGTTTTATTCCGTATTTTTTCTTGATATTGTACCTTTTCCTTTCTCCAAATGAACAGCTTTTTCCGGAACTGAGCCCTTAAACCGATGCTTTTAATAGCGTCTCTTATATCGTCCGACGATAAGTATTTTAAACTTGCGAATGTGATATCGTTTTCTAAACCACCAAAAAGGATGCCGAATTCAAAATAAATTTTTAAAACGTATACATTTTAAGTACACTTACCTTGAAAAACTGAATATAGAGTTGTTAAGTTCCACTCTACTAGTAAGTTATATAATTCCACATAAATGTTTAGAAATTCGTTAACGTTTGAAAGTATAATACTTTCAGGTTCTTGTTGAACAGCAAGGCAAATTCCTTCACAGGAATTTCCGCTTTCTGAAACTTTATTCATATTGAACTTGAACCACAACCTCACATATTAAAACAAACCTACAGAAAGAATTAAACTTACTAAAAAAGGGAAACAAATTGAGCGAATAACGCGACCGAACAAGTTAGGTATGCAACTCATCGAAGAAAATACCGTACACTGTACTGATGCTGCTGACCAAATTTAATGATGTTGAAAATATATGTTTGCGATGTGAATTAATATGTTTCTTTACAAAATCAATGTAAAAACTACAATGCAGTGAGTTATGCACAATGCGCACTGATGAAATGATACCGAAACTTGAAGAATTAATATCAACAAATTAGTAATGAGTAATGAAATGTAATAGATCTATAACATGATATGGATTACATACAAATTGAAATTGTGCGTTTATTTTCCGTGATAATTTTATATCCTTAGATATCATTTTGTAGTAAAAATAGTAAACTCTCGCTAAAATTACATTTTTTCTTACGATGTAACATTTGCATTAGATATGGTAAATATTGCATTTCGAATTTTCTCTCAGTGTACATATAATATATACATATGTGAATATGAGGCGTATTACGGTAATATTCATATGCCGTGTTTCCACAATCGCCTTCATGTACATTGGATGATGCGAACTAGCACGTCAATGGCGATGTTTGGACGCACATCAAAGGGATGTGCGTAGAGCAAGAATGTAGCGTTTCCACTATCGCCAAAACTTTCGCTTTCATCGCATATGTCCAATGCAACAGTAGTGCTAGTTCAACATGATAATCGTTAAGTTTCGCGATATTTTTTGTTTATTTCCTAAAAATTCTACGTCCGAATGAAAACAGCGTGATTATTTAATTCATTAGATAAATTTCAAGAATGAATTGTTCTGCTCGGCCTACGAAAATTGGGTGTTTCTAGTATTTTTGTTCAATTGTGGCCAA
The DNA here is from genome assembly GCA_951812415.1 of Beris morrisii. Lineage (NCBI taxonomy): Eukaryota > Metazoa > Arthropoda > Insecta > Diptera > Stratiomyidae > Beris > Beris morrisii. Next base: position 86,759,930 of record OX638310.1, on the reverse strand, counting down.
AAACCTAGAATTTGCAAGACCATTACTAATAAGTTTGCCATTCTGCACGCACATTCTGCGCGGACCCCCAATCAATGGGCTTCTTTATTTTATAAGGGGGCATCATTCTGAAATAAATAAAAATGCGAATATTGACCTTCTCCTTCAAGTAGCCACCAAATGATAGCTACATCATAGCTAGCCACAGTCACAATAAGCAGCAAGCCAATCAATAATGACAAATCAATCCTGATCCTGTTTTATTCAAATTTACCGATTTTGGAATCGGTGACATTGACGTTCCAAACAATTTAAAACAAAGCTTTCAGATTGATGTTTACAGTGGACTACAAATTTTAGCATAAAAAGCTCTAATAGCCAGCGGAGATTGGTCGCCAATCGTAAAGCTTTATTGATTGATTTTATATTGGTTGGGACATCTTATATAAAGAGATTCTAATATCTTTGGCATAAGTGACTTCCCCAACTAAATACGATTGATTTTAAAGAATTAGTGATTCTAACATGAGAAAGTAAGTTTCTAGAGATCTAGAATTGCATTTGAGCAAATATATTCGATATGAATCTTATACATCTTATACAAAATAACGTTCCAAATAGCCTCTTGGTTATTCTTTAGGTTGTCAGTTGCAAAGTAACCTACATCGCTTCTCAGCATTAAACGCGTTCCGGACTTCTACCCAAAAAATAATAAAGTTGCGCCCAGACCGTTGGCAGATTTTTTTTATTTATTTACGTATTTTTTATCAATAGAAGATTCCATAGAAGTAAAAGCGAATTCGATCACATTAAACCTAAGTGATTTTCGGAATCAGTGAAAACTTGAACAGTACCTTACACCCCCAGGAGGTTTTATATTGAAAAATACTTAAATCTGTTTTTTCCCCGAATATAATTAAAGCTTTTAGAAGTGAAAGTGAATTCCAAATGTCAATAGACCTAAGAAATATATCGGAATTCGTGAGTATGTACAAAACAACTTTACACCCCGTTAGGGGTTGGATATCGAAAAATTTGGTAGAACATTTCTAGGCGCTTATATAAAGAGCCCGCAGAAATAAAATTGCTTTGATAGCTCGACATGTCTAAAAGTTTTAACGAAATTTGTGAAAATGTGGATTCCCGGAAAATTTTTTTTACGCAACCTCTGAACGCTAATAAAAATCTGAATTTTTTTTGCTTTAATTACTCTAGTAGTCCATCTACATATACGTACTAAGTTTCAACATTCTAGCATAAGCCGTTTCTGAGATATAAAAAACCACCCCTCACTCCTGTATCTTGCTATAGTGGCTCTATATGTATAGTCGTAAATTTTTAGCTTTCTATTCATTACGGTGTTCGAGCAATAAAAATCAGAATGTTTTCCTTTCTACTCCCTTTCATCATCACCCTCAACACTCACACCCCCAAATTTTTTTTTTCCTACTAGAAGTCTACTGACTAAAAATTGTCAAAATCATATCTGGTACGGTTTTTGAGATACACAAATAAATTTTTTTCAAAAATTACTACCCGTCTACTCTCGTGCTCCACCTACCCCCTCAAAAAGTTTTTATTCAGTAGACTCCACTTGTGATCCCATATACAGAAATCAAATTTTATCTTCCTGGTGTATTTGGTTCGGAAGATATTGTAATCCAAAGTTTTACACCCTCCAACACCACACCCGACCACCACCCTTAAAACTTTTAGTTCCTGTCTAATCTCGAAGCATCCCTAAAGACAACCACAAAGTTTCAACTTTCTAACTTCAATCGTTCAGGAGATATGGATTTTAGAATGTTTCAATCCAGGTTTTCAAGCGTTTCGGACTCATTGTTTTTACCCCACACCCACATCTATCCACCTCTATCAACCATTTTTTTTCAAATGGGTGCACTATTATAGTTTTACATAAGTTCCAAGTTTCAGCCTCCTAGCATAATTGGTTCCTGAGATCTAGAAACCAAAATTTTTTGCTTTTTTGGTGTTTACTAGTCCTAAAACGTGTAAATACAAAATTACAGGGTAGCAAATTTTTTTGAAATTTCAGTTCGATCACAATACTTTATTATTAAAAACTAATAAAGTAAAATTTGCCAATAGTCTGGGCGAAACTTCGTTATTTTTCGGGTCAAAGTTCAGGATGCGGTTAAAATGGGGTCGCGCTAGAATGTTTAAGCCACATGTGTTACGTAATTGGGTCATACTGCGGGACGCGGTTAAAGTCGGAGTATTACATCAGATGTTTCGAGACTAGGAGTTTTTTCGAAAAGTTAATTTTGTTTTGAGAATAGATGTATAAATATGTAAAATATAAATTATTAGCCGATTAAACATAAAAAGCCCGGTAGACGACTCGAATTTCGGTATACTATTTGTACTATATAAGCCCATAGAAGTAAGAACCAAGTTGGTGCCTCATCATACCTAAGAGATATGACAAATTGAGATATGATGACTTAAGAGATATAACGAATTACATCCACTTGGGAGTGGAATTCCGAAATACCTACAATCTAAAATCTGTAGAAGTAATGTCATAAGAATTAAAGGATGACAAAAATTGTGAACAGCCCTTGGGGGTTGAATATCAAAAAATCTTTAAATGGGTTTGTAGGGTAGTAAAAATCAATCTGATATCTCATCAAACCCAAGAAATATGTCGAAAACTGTGAAAAGTATGCAACCACCTTACACCCCATGGGGTTGAGTATCTAAAACTCCGGAAATTATAATTTTTGGCGATTATATAGAAAGCCTTTAGAAGTAAAAATCAATTCGATATCTCATCAAACCTAAGAAATATGTAGGAATTTGTAGATATGAATGCAACCCCTTTGCACGACCTTGGGAGTTGGATAATTTAAAAACCGAAAATCGGATTGTAGGCTATTATATCTATAAAAACTCTGCTTAAACTAAAGTCAATTTGATATCTCATCAAACCTAAGAGATAATGCGATATTGTGAAAATGTATGCAGCTCCTTACACCCCCTTAGGTTAGGTTAGGTTGAGAAGGGTGGACTAAAGCAATGTGCCCCAGTCCATCACGAGAGATCACTGTGGATCCATTGTGGTCCCCTCGTATAGAACCGGGCTCTAGACTACTGATTCCAAATAATGCTCTTCCTTATGAAGAGAGTAGTTCTCCATAAAGGAATCATCGCAAGTTCTGATAGATCGGTTAAGGAGAATTTCCCCAAGTACCGATGCCTGGTGCGTGCCAGACTTTCACATTCACACACTAGATGCTCCAGTGTTGGCTCAACATTCTCATCACCACAGCGACACAGGTCAGCCATGGGTATTCCCAGCCTTTCTCCATGCCTCCCAAAGGGACAGTGCTCCGTTAGGACCCCTATAAGTTGTCTGCAAATGTCCCTGCCCAGAGACAAAATGAAGCTAGAGTTCCTCCTATCAAGTTTCGGCCAGCAGATTCTTGCTTGCCGGCATCCCGAGAGATTCACCCAGGCCCCCTCCATCTGTCTGAGCGCTTCAATATCAATCATTCCCTTTACACATTCAATGGGACATAGAACCGACTCGTCGGCCAGCTCTATGCTCATCTCCGACCCCCTTCTGGCGAGCTCGTCTACCTTTTCATTTCCAGGGAAGTCACTGTGATCAGGAATCCAGCTAATCTTCAGGTTGTTATTCATACCCACCATCTGCAATATTCTTTTACATTCTCCCACAAGCCTGGATTTAGTAATGTGCGCCTCAACAGCCTGATGGCAGCTTGGCTGTCAACATAAATAGTTATTGTACCATTCACGCACTGTTTTCGCACAATTAACTCCGCTGCTTTTGTCAGCGCAAAAATCTCGGCCTGAAACACGCTCGAGCTATCCGGTAGCCTGAACGATTCCATAATGTCAAGGTCACAAGAGTACACTCCCGCACCCGTTCTGCTATCCGTTTTGGAGCCATCAGTGTAGATAGCAAACGTGTCTGGGGCGATGATTACAGATCGCCACTCCAGTCTGGAGGGAATATTCACAGCATAGGAATGTCCGAAACTGCAAGACGGTGTCCTGTAGTCGGTGCGCTCCGGCATGACGGAACACAGGGAAATTAACAAGATCCTAGTGTGGCCCACACTGCTTCCCATCCGCAGACGCAAAGCACCCTTTGCTGCTATTGATTTTACCGCTAATTCCAATGGAATTATGTGGAGCATTACTTCCAGAGCCTGCGAGGCTGTGGTACATAAGGCCCCAGTGATCCCAATGCGATCCATTCTTTGAATTCTGCTCATGGCGACCCTGTTAGTTCCGACCTCCAACGCATGCTACCAGTGACCCGTAAGTAAGAACAGGTCTAACTACCGTGATGTACAGCCAGTGCACTATTCTCGGGTTAAGGCCCCAGGTTTTCCCTACCATTTTCTGACAAGCGTAGTAAGCATTCGATACCTTCTTCATCCTGCTCGAGGATTTGAGCCCAACTTCTAGTAAATCGCTCAAGGTGTCCAGGAACTTACCTCTCACCATCAGAACGATATCATCCGCGTAGGCAACAACCTTGACTCCGGTCAAAGATATAGCCTTTCGTCAACCACTATGACCCACCGCAGTGGAGATAGCACCCCACCCTGTGGGGTTCCCCGGGTTGCTTTCATTCTGCTATATCCATCGCCCAGAGAGGAGTTGATAATTCTACCCCCTAGCATCGACACAATCCAGCACGAAATGAATGAGTCCAAGCCCAGTTTCTTCAATGCCTTCTCGAACGCACTCGTCTCCACATTATTGCTAGAGTTTACTCTTTCACATTCAAAGATTCTTCATCCTTCCTCACCAAGGAAGGACCAATAAGTGGCATGGTCTTCTGCAGCATAATGGGCACCAGACCGTCCACTCCCGGAGACTTAAAGGGAGAGCAGGACATAACCACACACCTTACCATTTCAAGAGAGACTGTCCGAATGTCTACGTCCGCCACAGGGAGATCTACTACCTGAGATGAGTTCCCAAGCTTCGAGATACACCCCGGGAAGTCAGTCATCAGTAGATCCAGACTTTCCAGACTCGATTCCGTCCAGTTTCCGTCATTCCTTCTCAAGTACCCCGAACACTGGAGTCCTTGGCGAGGATCCTGTGCATTCTAGATGCTTCATTAATACATTCTATTTCCTCGCAGAGTTTTCTCCATGAACTTCGCTTGGCGAAGTTCAGCGACGATTTAAATTCTTTTTGGCTGAGTCTGTATGCTTCCCAGTCCAGATCGTTCTGAGTTCTTTTAGCTTTCCTGAAAAGCCTCCTCGCCTTTCCTCTCAGAATTTCAAGATCCTTTGACCACCACTTCGGACCACCTTTCCCACCCCATTTGAGAGCGGACAGGCCGATCTAAAGGCAGTCATTGAGGTTTCCGAAATCATTTCCACCTTCCTATCAACTAGTTCCGCACTGCTTAAGCTGATTGTTTCCTGCGTACGGTTCCTACCGATTACCCTTACGAAATCCTCCCAATTAGTTCTTTTGATGTTACGGAAGGAGTTACCCCGCACTACATCGCAAGATATCGTGAACATAATTATTCTATGATCAGAGAAGGATTCCATTCCTGAGACTAACCAGTTACCGACTTCAAGCTTCGTGCCGTAGCTCGATCTTAGAGTTATGTCCAAGACTTCTATACAATAACCCGCAAGCAAGGGGATAAATGCGCTCCCATAACAATCGTTTTTTAGTCCAGTCACGTTTCATGTTTCTTCTGATCTATCATGACGATCACTTATTAGTGGTGCCTCGAAGGGTACCTCCGTCGGGGCTGTCGACGATATGTGTTGAACTGCTTCTTATAGTTGCTGAGGGCAGGGTACTGGCTCTGTATTAATATTTGCCTCTGTTTTATGCAAATGATAGTTATTTCGTCATGGTGATTTTAAAATTTCGTTTCGAGGGGTATTCCGCAATATGAGTAACGCCATATAGATGAACAAATTCTTTGCTGTTTGAACATTTTGCTCCGCAAATCCATTGGATTTAGGATAATATGGACTTGAAACTAACTTAATTTTTAAACTGTCATTTGGATGCAAAATTGGAAAAAATTTTCCGCCATCTGACACCAACGTCTCAATAATTCCGTGCGTAGAAAACCACGGACGCAATTGAGCAATTACTTCTGGTGAACTTGACGTGTTCAATTTTCGGAAGTCCATAACTCCATAACAATGGTCCGCAATCAATAAGCATGTCCGTCGATAACATTTGAAATGGATATTCGGGGACCGATCGTTGTAGCTGCAGTTCACGATCATTACTACGCTGTGTTTGTTGACATATTGAACTTCTTTAGACGATGTCGCGGATATCGTTGCTTTGTCCGATCCGAAATACGAACTCCCGTTGACTGTTCCTGCATGACCTTGATGCAGATCGCGTACAATTTTTCGTAATTATAACTTTATGGACCTTGAACAATAGTCCTTGCTCGTTGGTAATTTCTTCATTCGGTGAATGTTTTCACAGTACATTTTGAATTGAAAATGCAAGTTTTCCGGCTTCAATACTGTTATTGTTTATTTTGCGTGACGTTTCGGACTCGACTGAGTCCTTTTTCAAACTGATCGACAATATCTTTAGAAACTGTTTTTATATGAAAACAGGTAGAAATAAGGTTACAATTTTTCAACAGACGAGTCAATTAAAAACAAAGGGGAGTGGCACTCTAGAGTTTGGATGGACCAGTCGCACACTGAGTACTTGCATCAGTTTTAAGTGTAGTCTCATTAAAGTCGATATTAGTAAACTTTATTTATTGTTTTTATTTGTCGTATTACCAATCGGAGTGCACACGAAAACAAAAATGAATAGCGAAGATAGAAAGCGACGACGGGAGGACTCTCCTCCCAGTATTCTCATCAGAGATCAACTGAAGTCCTTCAAGACAGGAACATACAACATGGCCCCGCAGAAACAGCCGGCTAATCGATTCCAGCCCCTAGCAGACTTAGCCAACAATGCTGAACTACAGGTAACTGTAACGCCATCAAAAATTAAAATTCCACCGATCACCGTCACCGAACTAGGCATCAGCGGTATATCCGCCGTTATGAATCAACTCCACATTAAAAATTTCAATAAGAAGCCGAGGGCCTCTGGAATTGATTTACTCGTATACTGCATCGAAGACTACGAAAAGCTACACGATTACCTGATTGAGAAAAAAGTTAATTTTTTCACTCATCAACGTTCCGACAAGCGACCAACGAAAATTGTACTGTCCGGGCTCCACGACATGGAATGTAAGGTATTAATGAACCATCTGACCGAAAACCATAATATCAAATGCTTGGATATCAAAAAGTTTAGTATCAGCGCAAAAAGGTTCAAAGAGCAAGTAAACTATATTCTATACTTCGAGCGAGGTACGGTAAAGCTATCCGAGCTTAGAAAAATTATTGGAATCATGCATACTATCGTAAAATGGAGCTTCTACAGACGTAATCAAAAGGGACCCACCCAATGCAGGCAGTGCCAAGCTTTCGGACACGGCTCTTCACACTGTCACATGAAACCGAAATGCCTAATCTGTGGCAAAGAGCATGACAAATCCGCATGCCTCGCAGCTCAGCCCGATGAAATCAAGTGTGCCAACTGTGGACAGAATCACTTATCTAACGACAACGCATGCCCGAAACGTTTAGAGTATAAGCAACTTAGACTTAAGAACTCTGTGACTAGCCCTAAGATTATTAACCTAAGTCTCTCTAACAATAATTATAGTAAGGAATTCCCAAATTTAACGAAACGTGGTTACACAGCCCAACCAGCAAGCTTGAGTGACCGGAATACCGCAGCTAGGTTGTCTTATAGTCAAGTTACCACAAACAGCTCATCCAGGAGTAATTCTTTTGGACGGCGAATTAATACGGATGCTTCGGAAGAAAAATTGTTCTCTCCCGAATCACTTATAGCGCTAACCACCGATCTAATTAGCAAACTTAGTTTATGTAAAACAAAGGAACAGCAAATTAAAGCTGTTGTAGAAGTTACAACTAAATTCCTCTATGGCAATGGACCATAATTGCAAAAATATTAAATTTCTACTGTGGAATGCTCAAAGTTTAAGAAACAAATCGCTCGAAACTCTTGATTTTCTGTTTGAAAATGATGTAGATGTTTTTATTGTTACTGAGACTTGGCTAAAACCAACAAATAAATTATATGATAGTAGGTACAACATTTATAGAAACGATAGAGAAGATCAAACTGGAGGTGGCGTCGCGATTTTTATTAACAAAAAATTAAAACATATAGTCCGTCGGCCTATTAAAACCAAGGTAATCGAAAATATCCCTGTAGAGCTGACCGATTCCAAAACCACTGTAGTTGCAGCGTATTTCCCAGGGACACAATTGACTACCTCCAAACTTAAACAGTTTCAAGACGACCTTCGACTACTTAGAAACACCAGCAACAATCTTCTCCTTTGTGGAGACTTTAACGCAAAGCATAGGCACTGGAATTGTGTAAGAGCTAACAAAGCAGGTAAAATTCTATTTGATGAGCTGCTAAAAAGCGATCTTATCGTCCATACTCCAACAGAGCCCACATTCTACGCACCCCATGGGCACGACTCGACGTTAGACCTAGTTATTAGTCGGGGCGTCATAAATATCACGCAGCCAACCACATTACATCAGCTCTCTTCCCCCCATCTCCTATTGATAAACTCCAGCTTAACAACTTTGAGGACAACGTTCTTAACTACTCAAAAGCTAACTGGACCAAATTCAAAAATTCACTGAGTATGGCTATCAATCTATCACAGATCAACGGTTCGCAACTTAACTATGATGAAATCGATGAAAATATTGAATCCCTAACGCAAAATATCCTAACTGCTGCAAGAAAATCTACTCCTGTACTGAAACCTAAAAACTCTCGGTTAAGCTTAAATCCACACACAAAATTTCTAATAACCGAACGCAATAGACTAAGGCGACTGTGGCAAAGAACCAAATTACCAAATCTTAAAACAGGCGTAAATAAGCTACAGAAACTTATTAATGCGGAGCTTAGTTCTGTGGGGTGTCGGCTACTTGTGGGCAACACAGGTAGAAAACACTCTACACAATTCACAAAATCAACTATTCGATGAGAAAAAATTATTAAAAAATATGTCATTTTTAGAAAAAATTAGTTAGTGATAATTTACGTTGATACGAGTAGGAAGCAATTTTAACCAGCGACTAAATTCATTAAATTAACGATTGTTGATAATTTACAGTTACTTTAAAAAGTTGTTAATATGGACTAAGAATTGCATGTATAAAAGTTTGTTAAATTAAAATCAAATTACATAAGAAACGTTCGTCTGTAATAATCATTAAGAACAATTACTACGAACAATTGGTGACCCCGACAACAAAAATACGCAGCGCATATTTATAGAATTTCATCAGCATTAAGATAACGGTATTGCCGCAACGCAGAAGAAACAGCAGTTACAACAACGGAAATTACATTGCAGTAACATAACGGTATTGCCGCAACGCAGAAGAAATAGCAGATGCAACAACGAAAATGATGTGCACAACAGATCAAGATTAACAAAGATATCAAGATTATCTATAATTCCTCAACAGATCAAGATTAACGAAGATTTCAAGATTTTCTACAATTCCACATCATCATCAGCAACAAACAGCATCAATATCAACATCAACGTTAATTAATTAAGGAATAATAAGATAAAGTATACCATTAATTATTTTTGTAAAATTTTCTGAATAGTGTCGTCGAAAATTTCCTGAGATACGCGATATTGCTTTTTGGTTTAATTTCCTTTTTCGGTGATTTCTGCTTCTCTTTTAGTAATTTTTTTTCAAATACATTTAAATGTCAAACGAAGACAGAATTAATCCGTTGGCACGGGCCAATGGAGATGCGACAGTTCAACTCGATATCGGTACGTCAGCTAATTCCCTTCCGCGACAGGCTGCGGTCGCGATCCAGAAGTTGCCCTTTTGGACCTCGAACCCAGCCGCATGGTTCCGCATTATGGATGCACAGTTTGCGGCTGCGTCCATAGTCGCGGAATTAACCAAGTTCAATCACGCGTTAAGTATGTTGAGTACGGCGGAATGTGAACAAGCGATGGACATCATCGAAAACATTCCTCCACAAACTCCATACAGCTACTTTAAGGATTCGATGATTAAGAGATTTGGGGAGTCCGAGGACGCCAAATTGAAGCGTTTGGTCAGTGGCTTGGACTTGGGCGATTTAAAACCGTCTCAGTTGCTCGGCCAGATGCGTTCGCTCGCTGGTAGCAATTTTTCGAACGATATTTTAAAAAAGTTCTGGCTACAACGTCTTCCCTCGCAGACTCAAGCGATTCTAACGGTGTCCACGGGCCCCCTCGATGAGTTGAGCGAGATTGCTGACAAGATTGCAGTCGCGACGGCTCACTCCCAAATATCTAGTACGTCTGCCACCACATCGACAAACATGCAGCAATTTGGTTTCGAATCACTTCAAAGGCAAATTGCTGCATTAGTGAGCACTGTCAGTGAGCTCACTCAAAACACAAGACAGAGTCGAAACTTCGAACGACAGTCCGGCTCACAGCACAATGGTAGAAGCAAGTCACGCGGCCGATCCAAAAGCACATCACATTCGACAAATGGTTATTGCTTCTACCATGAACGTTTTGGGGACAAAGCAAAGAAATGTCGCAAGCCGTGCAAATTTCCGCACGCAAAAAACTAAATCAGGTGTTGGAGATGGCGACTTCTAGCACTTGTCCAAACTCTAGTCGCCTAATTATTTTGGACACAACATCTGGCCTACGATTTCTTGTTGATACCGGTGCAGACATTTCGGTTGTTCCCAAACACGGCGACGACCGCCGCGCCGCGAATCCAAACTTGGTTCTGGCTGCAGCGAACTGCACCAAGATCTCGACATATGGTCTTAAGACACTTAAAGTTTCACTCAAACTTCGACGGAATTTTGAGTGGAACTTTATCGTCGCTGACGTTGATCGACCAATACTCGGAGCTGACTTCCTACGACATTTTGGTTTGGTTGTCGATCTCAGACAACGCTGTCTGATCGATCCGCTTACCAACGTCAGTTCAGCCATCGGTCAGGTTTTGAAGGGACCTTCCACAGAATTATCTGTCCTAGCGGCCAAGCACGAGAACCCTCGGGTTACAGCACTGCTTAACAATCATAAAAACATTTTACACGCCACCAAAGAAAACACGTCGAAAATGCACACGGTCCGTCATTTTATCGTCACAGAAGGGCGACCAACCTTCTCGAAACCGCGACGTCTCTCACCCACTCGCTTTGCGATTGCGAAGGCTGAGTTTGGTAAAATGATTGACCGTGGTATTTGCAGACCATCCGACAGTCCATGGGCCTCTCCACTTCACATGGTCCGTAAAAAGGATGGAAGTTGGAGACCTTGCGGTGACTACCGAGCACTTAACGCTCAAACAGTCCCGGATAAATATCCGATACCGCACATTCAGGATTTCGCCCAGCAACTTCATGGCTGTTCAGTTTTCTCCACAGTCGATTTAGAACGTGCGTATCATCAGATACCTCTGAACGAGGATGACGTTCCAAAGACGGCGATCACGACACCTTTCGGTTTATATGAGTTCGTGCAAATGACGTTCGGTTTGCGCAATGCTGCACAAACCTTTCAAAGGTTTATTTTTTCTACTTTGAGGGATCTAGATTTTTGTTTCGTCTACATTGACGACATCTTGATCACCTCAAAGTCAGAGGAAGAGCATTTCGTTCATCTCGAAACACTTTTTCAGAGACTTGAAATGCACGGTTTGGTGATAAACTTCGCGAAATGCCATTTCGTAAAAACTCAGGTAGATTTCTTGGGACACACCATTGACGCAAATGGCATTCGTCCAATTGCTTCAAAAGTCGAAGCCATAGTCTCCTATCCGCAACCAACTACCGTTCACGAGATGAGGCGTTTTCTCGGTATGATGAACTTCTACCGAAGGTTCATACCTCACGCTGCCTCGTCTCAATCTATATTAGATAAGTTCACGGAAGGTAGTAAAAAGAAACGCGATAAGTCGGAACTTCAATGGAGCCCTGAGTCTTTGGAAGCCTTCGATTGCTGTAAAAAGCAATTAGCGCAAGCTGCGACCCTTGCTTATCCATCTTCCTCGGCAGCACTTTCGCTTGTGGTCGATGCTTCGGACACAGCCATCGGGGCTGTGTTACAGCAGAAAGTATCGAATGCCTCGCAGCCTTTGGCATTTTTCTCGAAAAAACTTTCTGCGGCACAGCGGAAATATAGTGCATATGATCGCGAGCTTTTGGCAGCTTACGTTGCCATAAAGCACTTCAAGTTCATGCTGGAAGGCAGAATTTTCACGCTATTCACTGATCACAAACCACTTATCTTCGCTTTCAAGCAAAACTCGGAAAAGGCGTCTCCACGCCAACTTAGGCATCTGGATCTCATCGGTCAATTCACGACGGATATACGTCACATATCTGGTGTGGATAACGTTGTCGCTGACGCATTGTCCCGCATCAACGAGCTCATAATCCCATCGACGGTGGATTATGCTCAGATAGCGGATGCGCAATTGATTGATGAGGAGTTAACTTCCGTCAAAAATTCAACGAGTCTGAAAATGTTACCAATTAACATTGAAAATTCCTCCCAGCAACTATGGTGTGACGCATCGCAAAAGACTTTGCGACCTTACATACCTGCGACGTTGCGCAAGAAGATTTTCGATGTGGTACATGGTACGGCTCATCCAGGTGCCAAAGCAACAACTAGGCTTTTGGCTGGAAAGTTCGTCTGGCCATCAATTAATAAAGATTCCCACACTTGGTGCAGACAATGCATAGCGTGTGGAAAATCTAAAATCTCGCGACATGTGAAGAGTCCTCTCGGCTCCTTCGAGCCAGTAACTGCAAAGTTCACCAACATTCACATCGACTTGGTTGGACCGCTTCCAACTTCGGAAGGCTTCAGTTACTGTCTTACTGTCATCGATCGATTTAGTAGATGGCCGGAAGCATATCCAATTGCGGACATTCGTGCATCCACTGTTGCTACCTCGCTGGTCAGGGAATACATTCCGCGATACGGAACTCCACTCACAATTGTGACTGACCAAGGAGCGCAATTCGAAGCTCAACTGTTCGCAGAGTTGGGCAGGGTTTTGGGGTTCAAACGAAACAGAACGACTGCTTACAACCCCAAAGCAAATGGTATGCTAGAACGATGGCATCGGGTACTCAAAGACTCCTTGATCTGCAAAGCATCAGAAGGATGGACTCGCGAACTACCATTCATCCTTCTCGGGCTTCGCTCCATCATCAGAGGAGACGCTGATGCCACTCCAGCTGAACTGGTTTATGGCCAAAATCTTCGTTTGCCGTACGAGCTCATACATTCGGACACAAACACCACTCACACAATATCACCTAGTGACTATGTGCAAAGGCTGCGGGAGGTCATGCGTTCGGTGAAACCACAATCACCTACTTCACACACATCTACGAGCACATTTGTCTTTAACTCACTTAAAGACTGTGTTCATGTGTTTGTACGCCAGGACCAAGTGAGGAAATCTCTTCAACCGCCTTACGAAGGTCCGTTCAAGGTACTAAAACGACACGAAAAGTTCTTCACACTGGCTTTAAATGGCAAAGAGAAGAACGTTTCAATCGACCGTCTGAAACCCTCTTTCGATTCTCTTACTTATCCGTCTCAAGGCCCCGCGAAATTACCCAAACGCGTAAATTTCACGCAGAGTTCAACACCAGCACACGTAATGCGAACCAGGTCACAGTCGGGTTCACGTCGAAACGATATCGAGAAGGATCATTAACCCTTCTCTAGGAAGGGGGTGTGTGGGGTGTCGGCTACTTGTGGGCAACACAGGTAGAAAACACTCTACACAATTCACAAAATCAACTATTCGATGAGAAAAAATTATTAAAAAATATGTCATTTTTAGAAAAAATTAGTTAGTGATAATTTACGTTGATACGAGTAGGAAGCAATTTTAACCAGCGACTAAATTCATTAAATTAACGATTGTTGATAATTTACAGTTACTTTAAAAAGTTGTTAATATGGACTAAGAATTGCATGTATAAAAGTTTGTTAAATTAAAATCAAATTACATAAGAAACGTTCGTCTGTAATAATCATTAAGAACAATTACTACGAACAATTCTACCAAAAACGCTAACTGGAATAATCTACTGAAAGACTTCGATAAGGGCTCTGTACAGTTTTGGAAACTGAACAAACTCCTAAAAAGAAGGGGACAGTTTAGCCCATTCTTAATTTCCAACAATAGGAAAGTTTATTCCAGTAACGACAAAGCAGAACTATTAGCAGACAAATTTTTGGAAGCTCACCATATTACATTTCACACCGTTTCCGATATCGAACCAATAGTTAACGAAACTGTCGAGGGCTTTTCAAATACCTTAACTGACCTCAGTGCAAGTCTGTTTTTCAAACCTAATGACATTAAATCAGTCCTTAAGCAATCAAAGATCAGGAAATGCCCGGGCCTGGACAACATCCCGATGATATTACTTAAAAATCTTCCTAAGAAAGGTCTTGTCTATCTAAATTATGTTTTCAATAGTTGCTTACGTTTGGGCTACTTCCCGCAAAAATGGAAGGAAGCGGCGGTTATCGCTCTTCCCAAGCCGGGAAAAAACCAAACAGATCCTAGCAATTACAGACCGATAAGTATATTGTCAAGTATTGGTAAAATATTCGAAAAACTGATTCTCAAAAGAATGAATACTTTTCTGGAAAACGAAAATATTCTCCCACATTTTCAGTTCGGGTTCTGCCAAGGTCATTCGACAAATCATCAGCTATATCGAGTAACCAAAGATATTAACAAGGCATTTGAAAATAAGAAGTCTGTGGGGATGATAGTCCTCGATATAGAAAAGGCCTTCGATTCGGTGTGGCATCAAGGCCTAATATACAAGCTAATTGAACTAAAATGTCCTACATATTTAGTCAAGCTTATATCTTCCTTTCTAACATCGAGATTCTACCAAGTTAAATTAAAGTCATCTCTTTCAAATAAACGCAGTATACCTGCAGGCGTGCCGCAAGGCTCATGTCTCAGTCCTACTCTAGCTCAACGGACCCCAGTATAATCATTTACAATCTTCAACTACAACTGGAAGCCTTTTCAGAATTCTTCAAAGATTGGAAAATCAAAGTTAATGTGGATAAAACGCAAGCTATTTATTTCACGAAAAGAAGAGCTAAAAGATACCTTCCCTACCCCTCTATTAATGTTTTGGGCCAATCGATAAATTGGAGCAATGATATTAAATATCTAGGCGTTTACTTGGATAAGAAGCTCACATACCATCAACATATAGCCCAAGCGGCCTCTAAAACAATGAAAAGCATTAGAATAGTATATCCCTTCATAAACAGGAAATCGTAACTGTCTCTGGAAAATAAACTGCTTACATACAAAATGGTGATGCAGCCAATGCTGCTCTATGGCGCTCCTACTTGGAGTTGTTGTGCCAAAACTCACAAGAGAACTCTTCAAATTGTGCAGAACAAATGCTTGAAGATTATACTTAATAAACCGTGGCACTACTCTACGCGATTACTACACGAAAATGCGCGCATTGCTTTGGTTTACGATACCGTACAGATATTAAAACAACGTTTCTTGCTTCGTTGCACAGCCGCGGAAAATCCATTGATCCTCTCTTCGCTTCAACCATAGCAAGAGCCTTTAAGTTAAGTTTCTCTGTAGTAGTTAAGTAGTTTTAAGTTAGATTAGTTATACGCAGGAAGGTTTTGCACCATTTTCCTTCAAAAAGCCACAATAATTCGTTAGAGACATAAGCATCCGTGCTATAATTTAATAACAATTGATGTAGAGACGAAAGTCTGAGCACAGAATAATTATAAGTTAGCTTAAGCACAAAATGTTAATACTATGGAAAAAATATATATATCTATCTATCTATCTAAAAACAAAGGGGAAATTTCGTTAACAAGGGTAGTCATAAAACCATTAAAAGGAGCGGAGTTCATTAAAAGGGGATATTTGTGAAATTTAAGCTTAATTGGTTTTTGGGATCGATGATTTTTGATAAACAGTGATTTTTCCAAAACGTAGAGCAGGTAGCCAAAGTGAAGAGAGGTTGTATTCAGCGTCTCATATCAATTGCTTCCCTTACGATTCTTTGATGTGGTGTTTTAACGTTGTTAAAATCGATTGAGTGGTTTTCTACCGCTGCATGTTCTGCAATTGCCGATGAGTGGACTTGGTTTTTAGTGTACAGCGCCTTTGTTGCAAGACCCGCAGGGAACTTTATAAATACCCTCCATTTCCAGTGGGATTTAATCCTTTTGGTTTCCTAGGAAAAAGATAAAAACGACCATACTATTAAACGGTGTGTATCAGGCCTTGCTCTCGTATGACTTCTAAGATTCGTACGAGACAGTTTTTGAGATATGAGATGTGATTTTTTATAAAAATTCTTATTCCTTCCATGATTCACCACCTCCAGCAAACTCTTTAAACTTTAAATTCCCTTTTTTGTGGTGTAATTGGTTCGTGAGATATTTCAAAACAAAGTTTTTCATCACCCACCCACGCCACTGACTACTCTCAAAAATTTAGTTTCGATCTATTCACCAAGTACCAAGTCTACAAGCAACCACTAAGTTTAAACTTTGTGACTTTAACCGTTTAGGAGAGATGGATTTTAGAATGTTTCGATCTCAGCTTTCGAGCAACCACGATCCGAGGCATCTTAGGAAACCAAAAGGATAAAATCCCACTGAAAATGAAGGGCATTTATAAAGTTCCCTGCGGGTCTTGTAGCAAAGTCTACATAGGAGAAACGGGACGGACCATCAGAACAAGGATTCGTGAACATCAGCGCTGTACACAAAAAAACCAGGTCCACTCATCGGCAATTGCGGAACATACAGCGGTAGAAAACCACTCAAGCGATTTTAACAACGTTGAAATATTGGCCAAGACAAAACACTACCACCAAAGAATCGTAAGGCAAGCGATTCAGATAGCCAAACACCCAAAAAAATGTTAACCGAGACGCTAGATACAACATCTCTTCACTTTGGCTACCTGCTCTATGCTTTTATGACTACCTTTGTTAACGTAATTTCCCCTTTGTTTTTAATTGACTCGTCTGTTTGAAAAATAATTTTTTTCTACCTGTTTCCATATAAAAAAAAACCGTTGTAAAGATATTGTCGGTCAGTTTGATAAAGGACTCAGTCGAGTCCGAAACGTCACACAAAAAATAAATTTAACAGTACTGAACCCGGAAAACGTGTATTTTCAGGATGGTTCTCGTTGAACGTGTAAACCGTGCATCATACGCATCGTTTGTACTGCTCCCAGATCTTTAACTATGAAAAAATCGCTGCCAATAAGTCTCATTTTAGAGATGGGCAAAGCAGTTCCTTTCAGTAAAGTTCACTTCTGGACACTCACTTTAAGGAACGAGTACTTCCATTGAACTCTTCGTTCCATCGTTCAGTAGTCACTTCAATTGAAGTGTTCACCTACTCAATGGAACTCTTCGATTCGTAGTCACTAGTCACTTCAATTGAAGTGTTCACTCACTCAATGGAACTCTTCGTTCCGCACTTCAATTGAAGTTTTCGCTCACTCTATGCGTTTATTAGCCACCGGTGGGCTGATGTGTGTGAGTTTTCTTCTCTAAACAGCCGCTCACTCAATCACACACTAGTCAGATAGAAGTTCGTAGGGCTGGTGTGTATGGATGTTTAAATTTCACATTATTGCGCATTATTTTAATATTCCTGTGATTGATATATAATAGAAACACGAGCTTCACAGTTTTATTGCTTTATTAATCTTCAGCGTGCATAACAAGAATGCCCCTTTGGGTATTAAATGTCTCCTTATATAGCCGTTGATTATAAGACATGGTGTAGTGGTGGGGTTGATGGTGTAATATCTGTTCTGCTCCATCACGGCCTTCCTGAAGAACAGCTCTCTCTCGAGGTGGCAACATTGCTAACGATATCTGTGAATGTATTTTATAAGTTTTTGAAGAATAAAATAAAATATTGTCTAATTCAGACGTCAGTCATCTAATGTTAACTTGTTCAGAGGCTTCAGAAAGCTTGTCAAGAGAAGAGTGTAACTTAAAATATTCGTTTAAATAATGTTAACTTGCTCACAGGCCTCGTAAAGCTTGTCAAGACAAAAGTTTAATGCAAAATTTTAGATTTCGTAATATTAACTTGCTCAGAGGCTTAGAAAAGCTTGTCAAGACTTTGAACAAATAAAAACAACGAATTAAGTGCGCCGAAGTTTAGTTACTATTACTCTCCATGTTTTCAGGAAGTTTTCGTAATAATTCTCTCGCTGCTATGGTTATGACTCCAGATTGCGCACTTTTTAATTTATATCGATCGTTCGGCAATACTTCTGTAATGGTATACGGGCCTTGAAATTGTACTTCCAATTTTGATTTACGAATTTGGCCACTTTTGTACACCACTCTTTGGCCTACCGAAAGTATTGATGGTTTCATTTTTTGTTTATCAAATCGAAGTTTTTCCGCTTCAGCATTTTCTTGTAAACGAACGCTTGCCAGTTGCCGAATCGCTGCGACGTCATCATAATTTGGTTCCAAGTCCAAATCTTTTAGTAAAGGTCCCAAATCTGGTGTTCGAGGATCTAATCCTGTAAGTATTTTTAGCGGCGATAGTCCGGTGGTTTTATTTTTAGTTGTGTTTAGTGTTAATTGTATCTTGTCCAAATATTTAGTCCAGTCCATTATTTCATCTATATTAGTTCGTAACAAATTTGCTACGGTATCTACGTAACGTTCTGCTTGGCCATTTGCTCTACTTATACCTGGAGCAATAACATGATGATTGATTCCAAATGCGTTGCTGAGATCTTTGAATGTGCTGCAAGTAAAATTTGTTCCAGAGTCTGTTACGATGTTAGTAGGGGCACCGAAAAGAGCAATAAACCCGCCGAATGCCCTTGTAGTTTCATCTGCAGTCAAATTCTCCAATGGTTTTAAGGTAATGAACTTAGTGAATCCATCAATGATAAGTAGAACGTACCGAAATGTTGTATTACTAGGCTGATTAAAGGGCCCCATGCAATCGAGATGTTCTGTATGAAACGACGTTGCAACTTTTTTAATTGAATGCAATTCGCTTTGCTTTTTACCGGAATGTCGTTTTGCAACTAGACAAATAACACAGTGATTTATAAATTTGCGAATATTTCGGCTCATGCTTGGCATCCAGAAATGTGTTTGTAGTTTTCCAAGTACTTTTTCCCGGCAATTATTTGGTATGAATAATTTTTCTTCGGAGTTTGATAATTTTCTAAAGAGTAGTCCTCGTGTATAACGATAATTCAACCGAATACCTTCAGCTCGGCTATCTTGTTTTATCCGACTGAGATCTTTTGTTTCTTCATCTTGTTGCTGCTTCAATCAGTAACCAATTACCAGTAACAGTCTTAATGTGGTTAATACTTTGAAGTTGCACATTCCTACTTAGGTAATCAACATGCTGGATGCGGTTACCCTTTCTGTATTCAATAGTAAAATTGAAATCTTGCATAAGGATCCACCAGCGAGCGATCCTAGGAATAAGATCTCGTTTGTGTTCGGTTGCTTTGATTGCGTTACAATCCGTAACTATTGCGAAAACAACTCCAAGTAAATAAGTTCTAAAATGTTTTAATGCGTTTACAATAGCCAACGTTTCCAATTCGTAGCTATGGTATTTAGCTTCTTCTTTTGTGGTCGCCTTACTATAATAACTGACTACACGTATCCCTTCTGGATGATGTTGCAAAAGTATAGCACCATAGCCAATTGCACTCGCATCGGTATGTAGCTCTGTTTTCAACTCAGGCTGAAAGAAAGCTAATAGTGGTCTTGTAGTCAAATGTCTCAAAATATACTGCCTTGCAGCTTCCTGCTGTGGTCCCCAAATCCATGGTACATTGTTTTTCGTGAGATTTGTTATTGCACTGGTTTCGCTGGCAAAGTTAGGAATGAATTTCCTGAAGTAATTAGCAAGACCCATAAACTGTCTAACTTGCCTCACAGTTTCGGGTGGTGTTTGTTGAAGAAGTACTTCTACTTTACCTCCTCCTGGTCTTATTCCTTCCATTCAAACTTCTTGACCCAAGTAGTCGATCTTTGTTTGCAAAAATCTGCATTTTTCAACATTAAGAGAAAATCCAGCTTTAGTCAGGAATGTCAATACCATTTCTAATTTTTCCAAGCCTTCAGATACACTATTCGATGGTATGAGTACATCATCTAAATAAACTAATGCTACAGTATTTAAAAGTGGTCCCAATGCTTTGTGTATTGCTCGTTGAAACACAGCTGGTGCGTTTGCCAAACCAAATGGCATTCGTAAATATTCGAAGTGGCCATCGGGCGTAACGAATGCTGTTTTTTCTATTGAATTTGGAGAAATAGGTACTTGATGAAAACCTGCTGCCATGTCAAGTGTTGTGTAATACTTGCTATTTGCAAGCTGATCAAGTTGATCTTCTATTCTCGGCAGCGGGTATCTATCCTTCACGGTGTTACGGTTTAGAGCACGGAAATCCACGCACAGTCTATTGTCCCCATTTTTTTTCTTAACCAATATGACGGGACTAGCAAATGGCGAATTACTATCGCGAATTATACCGTTACTTTTAAGATCGTTCACAACTTGCGTAACAATTTGGCGCTCTGAAGGAGCTAGGCGATATGGTCGGTAAAACACACATTGTTCACTTTTAAGGTTTATTTCTAATTGACCGGTGTTAATAACTGTTTTTGGAGTACCGTGTATGAATTTATCAGAATACTTAATTAATAAATCCTGTAGATCCTTATTTTCACTCTCCGTTAGATGTTTAAGTTTAGCACTATTTCTTATTTCATATATAGGTTTTAAGTTTGAATTAATACTCACTCGTTGTAAGATAATGCCATTATAATCTGCAACAAAACGTAATGTTGGGTCTCTAAGAACATCACAGCCCAAAATAACGACGACATCTTCATCATCGGACTCCAACACAAAGAGTATCACTTCTATTGTTATGTCCTTATAGGATAAATGCACTATGACCTTTTCGCGCGCAATTACTTTCCGATTCCCTTTAAAAACGCACAACAAGGTTCAGTTGACCGTCCTAATAACTGAATGGCACGCACTTTAATTAATGAACACTCGGCTCCCGTATCTAATAAACACTTGAATGAAATGCCATCGATTTTAACAGTGACAACGTTACGCTCTCCTTTAACCGAACAGTAATTTATTTTTTTAATGTCACCTCTCTGTTTTCCCCAACAGGTTTGTTCAAGATGACCTTTTTTACCGCAGTAGGTACATTGATTAGAACCGCTGATAATTCTCACTTGATTTTCTTCAATTATATTTTCGCGGTTACCGGTATCGCGAGGCAACTTGTGATGAAAAGGGTTCCGGGGTCGTTTCACTGAACTATGATCAAAATTGCTTGAATTAAATCGCTTACCTTCTAATTTTGGGCGTGTGAGCGATCTTGTAGCACATAGTTTTCTCATTAAATCGTCTGTATTAGCTGGAAGTGCAGCTTCGTAGGCGTAGCGAAAACTGTGATCGGAAATCCCACCAATAATCAACCGCACAAGTTGAGTTTCCGATAAATCAAATGGTAGACGTCTTAATCTGGATAGCTTCTCCATCACATATTCTCTGTAATCTGCTGCATCTTTGCTCTCATAATTTGCTGCACGTTTCAACATTTTTGAGAGATCTTCTTCGCCGGAAAAGTTGTTAATGAGCCGCTGACGTAGATCAACCCATGTGTTCGTTTGTCCACCAACCTTGCGATATCAATCACGCGCTGGACCCTTTAAAGCACTTTCAACTCGAAATCGCGCAGACTGTATCGTTCGATACATTTATCGACCTCATCGCACCATTGCTGAATCTTATACCGGGAATGTTCAGGATGATAACACGCAAAAACCGCCGTATCTCTTGATGAATCACTTTTCCCAGAATTCAACAGTTTCAGAAGTGATGCTAACACCTTTCTTGCTTCTTCTCCTTCCGTATCTCTCAGCTCGTGATTATCATGATCATCCATTATTTTAGAAAATCTGATTTATTCCGATTTGTATTGTCTTTTTTTACTCTTAGTGATGGAATTGAAAAATTTCAGATTTTTTTTTATTCTTAGTAATGGAATTGAAAAATTCCAGGTTTTGTTTTTTTTAGTGATGGAATTGAAAAATTCCAGATTTTTTTTTTATTCTTAGTAATGGAATTGAAAAATTCCAGTTTTTTTTTTTTTTTGGTTTTCTTTTCTTTGAACGAATTGAAAAATTAGATTTTTTTTTTTTTGTTTGTTCTTGACCAGCTTTTGCTGTATCCCACTTCTGATAATAGAAACACGAGCTTCACAGTTTTATTGCTTTATTTATCTTCAGCGTGCATAACAAGAATGCCCCTTTGGGTCTTAAATGTCTCCTTATATAGCCTATGATTATAAGACATGGTGTAGTGGTGGGGTTGATGGTGTAATATCTGTTCTGCTCCATCATATATATCGTTTTTAATTTTGTTGTCAATGGAACTGCAGTTCACCGGTTACTTCAGTGTTCTTTTGAAACAGTTATCTCTAGTTCGACCAATTAAATCGCTAACCAGAGGTGAATAACACAATTTTATACCCAGAGAAATTAACCAGTGGTTAAAGTTAATGTCCCGGATAAGTTAAAAGCTGGCTAAGGCGAAAATTACCCGAAGTGAATAATACGGCCCTAACAGTTTTTTCCCCAAACAATATCAAAACTGCCATCCGGACTGAAAGAGCCATTAAACTGCGTGGAGTTTATTCAAAGACTTTTTTCTGAATAATTACATGGTTTCTGCAACCAAAAAGCATCATACAAATCACTTTCAATTCAGTTGTTCATTTTGTATGTGCCAAAACAAAATACACTAGCATACTAGATATTCGAAAATCCTTTGGCCAACCGAAATTAATTCTGCACATCCTTGACACAAAGAAAATGCTAAGATATGAAAATTTATTCCGTCGGCAACATTTAGAGGGACACTGAAAATATGAGAATATATTTAAAGTTTTGAGGAAAAAATAACTGTTATAAAATATACCCCACATAGAAAAGCCTGTGTGGAAGTAGGCCGGGTCAGGACCATGCTGCGGATGACGATGATAACAAGAATAATAAATCTGCATATATGAAGCAGTGCGGGTAGGTTTATGATTCTCAACTTCGTTCACAACTTGAGTGGGTGAGTAAATATGATGAAATTTATAGTGGAATTCGAATCACATTTTTGTGTTATTAGATGTATCGTTTTAATTCTTTACATCCTTGTACAAATTATCGCTTACACTCATATCCTCGTTGAATTCCAATTGTTTAAAAAAAACATGAGGACTTCGCAGATTTTTCTATCCACCGTTCGTCTCGAATTAATTTCAAACATTTTCCAGATTCATCATATCATATCATAGGTATAACCGGGTACAAGAGCATTATAATCACACATCAATGTTATGCATTCAGGTAGAAGTTAAAATATTTTCCATTATATAGGTCACAGAGAGACAAGTGTGGTTTAGAACTTAAAGGCAAAAAATGAATATTAGGTTAGTAATTTATACCCACAAGGGAAATAGGATGAAAAGAGAACGTGCCGTGTGGATGTTTTGGTATATTCAAAAGTTGGTTATGGATTTGCAGGTATACAGTTGAGACAACTTCTAATTTCTCCTATCACTTCTTGTATGATATTTGTTTAATTTCAATAGGCCGATGACCTTTCAATATAATGTTGCCACAGTTCTGAAGTCGAAATGGACTGTTTAAGCTTTTCATAAGGAATTATCATCACCTTGCCTCCTCTCAGCCTCTTCGGGGCGCATTCTTTTGCGCCAGCACATGAGCCTTCAGCTAATTGTTTGACAGCGATTAGCAATAAACTGCACTTGGAAAATTGTCCCAATATCACTAAAGCCTATGTTACAATGGCTGCGATACGATCCGGTAACCTCGGAGGAGAAAATTTTCTAGGCACAATAGTCGCATTTATGTACGGACCAGATCAGTCTGAATATACAAAAAAAACAGTTGGACTGATTTTGGTCTTGATTTTGGTACATGAAACCAAACCAGTCTAGTACTGTGAAAATGCGCAATAAATGCAAGACCGAAAAATACCAAACCGGTCTGGTCTGGTTCGCACGTAAACGCGACCAATGATTCCGTTCCGACATCCGTCAAAGTGACACTATCGAGGTGTAATTTTGATTTTCTGTTAGGCGAAAGAGGTGGCGAAATTCAATAATTCACCTCTTAGCGTCGGAACGGATAGAAGTTGAAAGTTGCTCAACTTACCCCTCCGTTTTGTGTTTCGGCTAATCAACGGAACGATTGTGACTAGTCATTCGAAATTCCCTTCAGATGTGTGTCGGATGGAGAAACTCAACACTGTCCGTTTTCCAGATCGGAGCCATTGTAACTGAGGCCTAAGAGCCTTGGAGTGTCAAAATAACGGAGGGAAAAAAACGAGTTTCAAATACATGTGATTGTATGTAGCTAAACAGAATGAACGCTATGGATCGCAGATAGTCACAAGTAAGTTCGTAATATTTAAAATTATCGCAAGTGAATGCATTGAAATGTCAAATATGACAATATCATAACCTAAAACGCACTATATTATTTAAAGAAGAAAATTATAAAATTGAAAATGAAAGAGATTTCGATGAGCATTAACAAAAATTCACCGATTTTTGCGTCCATACCAATTTCGCTTTGATTATTGACACTGATAGAACTGCGAACTCAATCCGGTCATTGTGTTCATGCAGTGTTTACTTGCGGTTTACAGCGTTTCATTGCATCTCGTTGCGACATTTTGACGTTCCAATCAGACTGCGATTGCGTTCATTCTGTACGGCTCTTTAAGACAGTTTCTACGGAGGCCGACTAAGCGTGGAGTATAGACTACCCTGCAAGTAAAAAATCCCAAAAATTCGTTCTTTGCTCTTGGCTGCGCTTACGATGAAAAGTGAAAAGTATGATGTGAACAGAATAAAATATATCTCGGAATCCTGAGCCAAAGACTATCTCCAACAAGACTGGAAACTACGCAGTATTTTTATACTCTAGATGAAATCTAAGAGTATTATAAGTTTAATCCAGTCCAAAAGTTTGTAACGCATAGAACCGAGCCTCGGACGAAAAGCTATATAGTATTTCTTTGTTTATTTGGGCCCAAAAACTCCAAATTTGCTTGACGCCCGTCTGTCTGTCCATCCGTCTGTCTGTTCGTTAGCACGATAACTCAAAAACGCCTTGAAATTTTGAATCTGAATGTTGGGTTAAATTTGTAAGGCTAAGTTCGTTAACGGGCAAAATTGTTTTACACATTCGGCTAGCTGCTATACAAAAATTTCTTAAAACACTTGTTCAAGAATATTGGCCAATAACTTCGGTACACCTCAAACTACGACTTTGAAATTTTGTATACGTCAGTTTTTTAATAGTTGCAATTAAAGGACGGAATGTGAATGCCCTTGAGTACTCACTATAACTCAAGAAATCGGTAAGCCAAAAACTTGAAATTTTTTACAAATTATTATATAATAGTTTTGAGGAAAAATGAAGTTCAAGTTCATTAGTCAGTAAAATTGTTTTACTCCTTCGTTCAGCTCCCATACGAAAAGTCCTTAAAATATGTACATGTTTATAAATATTGGCCGATAGCTTTAGAATTGTTTAAGCTACGACTCCGAAAATTTTTATGTCTGTATTATCCAATAGTTAGAGCTAAAGGTATGATTATGAAGAAAATCTCGTTAGTCCTTTGGGTAGCTACCATACAAATATCCTGTAAAAATGTCTTCACTCAATTTACGGAACCCACTATAACTCAAGTAAACGAATTGGGAATTTGGTGCAAATAAGTTTTGAGTTCAAGTTTACTAGTCAGCGAAATCCGTTAACTCCTTCCGGTAGCTCACATACAAAAAATCCTTAAAACATTTCATTTTTCATATTGTTCCTATAAATTTGTGTTCTGAAACCCTTGAGGATAGAGCAGACGCATAGAGGAGAGAGCAGACGACTTCTTGTGGATAAACTTTGCCTGAGCTCTGACGAATACCGCAATAAAAATCGAGCTTTCATTACACTAGTCGATGACTACTAGAATGATATTCAATGTGAGCGGAGGCTTTGGAGTACTTATTTCGACTTGAAAAGTAAAAATAATTGAAGGACATGGACGGAATTGAAATTTGCACTAGTCAACAATAGTGCTTGGTTTTATTTTAAAGGTAGCGTACCCTTTCATGACAGAGGAAATATTAAACAGCTCAAAATTTTCAACCGTTCGCTGTCAGTTCATATAAAAAAAATTAAATATCAAACAAATTTAAATTGGTTCTCAGGCGATTACATAAAAAGCTAACGCCGAAGAAGAACGCTTGTATCCCTACCATAACATTATTGAGCTGATACCCAATTATTTATCCAACAAAATGGAGTTTTGCATGTGGCTGCTTACGCGACAATTAGAAGACGAAAATTTTATGAACAACAGTTTTTAGACGGGTGACTCCCAATTCACCAGAGACGGTATCATAAACTTTGACAACGTACATACGTGAGCCGAGACCAATCCACACAGAAAAAGAGTAGCATCAATAAATATATGGGCAGATTCAGTTCCGTCCAAACTCTCCGCGAGATTACAACTACGAGTACGAGTACTAGTAATATAGTGTTATCGCGCAATAAAGTTAGCTTTGTGATCGGAAATTTTTAATTAAAAGTGTCTGAACAGGTTCGAAACTCTAAAAGGAGGCGGGATGACCCCTCCGGTTCAGAAGAATATTTAAAAGACAAAATTCCAGTGTTCGGAAATAGTGGATAATGAGGAAATCAGTGAATCTTCTAACAAAATTACGGTACCACCACTTGTGTTCCCAACTTTGGATCGAGCAACGCTGAAAATAATAATGAAAGTTTTGAATATACCAGTCTCGGATTATAATATTCAGAACATGGCTACTAATGGCTAAAAAAAATGTTTCTTTACATGCCGGAAAATTATGAAAAAACAGTAGAATACTTAAATTTCAAGAAATTGCATTATTACACTCATAGTCGCCGCGATCGCCGTCAGAAAAAGTTCGTCATTTCTGGTCTTCATAAAATAAAAACGGATGAGCTTAAAGAACACTTGATCAGTTTAAAAATTCCATGTAACGATATCAAGCAATTCGCTAGCAACATGCCAAAGTACAATGATGAAATGTTCTATATTGTATACTTCGACAATAACACAATTAAACTGTCAGAACTACGGAAAACTAGGGCAATATTAAACACAATCGTCGGATGGATCCATTATAAGCGTAAACAAACAGGACCAACGCAGTGCCGTAATTGTCAAAGGTACGGTCATGTCTCCTCTCATTGCCATCTGTAAACGAAATGCATGATCTGCAGTGCACATACACATACACTACAAATACATACACTATTCCCGAAAAAGAACGAGGGAGACATCAAATGCTCGAACTGTTCCGGAACACATCTCTCGACTTCTACTGAGGGCCCCAAACGTACGGAATACATCGACATAAAAAACAAACTGAACCATCACAGGAGGAACTCTCAGCGACAATCATCTTCAACCAATGTCCCGAACAATCAAACTAGAACCAATGGAATAAATCGAAAAATTTCACTACCTATAAATAAAAGTCCGGTCTTACAGTCAAGTTGCTCAATCATCCAATGCAGAGTATAAACACTGCTGGCAGTCAAAAAAACAATGAACTTTTTACGTCGGAGCAGCTAATACGCATTTCAACCGAATTAATATCCAGGCTTTCGAGTTGCCGCTCTAAGCAAGAAGAATACCAAACGTTAGTAGAATTAGCAACTAAGTTTTTGTATGACTAACAACACTAATATAATAATGGAATTTTTTCATGGTAAGCTACCATAGAAGAAAATTTGAAGAAATTTTGTTTGTTTTCCGGCGTCAGTGGAGTGAAACCCCAACACGAAATCCCCGACTGTTGATTAATCGCTGTCCTTGAGGACATGACAGTTGGAAAACCTTCACTGGATAGGCCAGTTTTTATAAGATTGTGTTGGACTAGGTCCGAAGGAGCTGTTTCGTCATCGGATGGCATAGACTCGTCAGAGGTTGTAGTATGCCTACTATCCGAAACACTCTTACAGCTGGTGGTATTGCTGAGGATTGTTCTATATAGGTAAACTTGAAACCAATTTTATTATCGCGACTTATAAACTAAGCAAACTTTTCGACTTCGCATCCTAATACTTCAGGTAGGTTCAACCAATTTGGTGGAATTTTTGGTTGTTCGCTAGGATATATAAAGCTCTACACCGAGTGGCGACATCTTTCCAACTGTCATGTCCTCAAGGACAGCGAATAATCAACAATCGGTAATTTCGTAATGGGGTATCACTCCACTGACGCCGGAACACAAACAAAATTTCTTCACACTAATATAGTTTATAATAATCAAAGCATAAAAATATGTAACTGGAATGCTAGAAGTATTAAAAATAAGATTAGTGAATTCTTTGATTTCCTATCAAAACATGATGTGGATGTCTGTATTGTCACTGAAACATGGTTAAAACCGAAAAACAAACTCTATAGTATCAATTATGTGTGCCATAGAGGTGACCGACTGGAAGGTGAAGGGGGTGGTGTAGCAATAATAGTTAGGAAAAATTTAAATCATTCCATTATCTCGTGTGCAGTAACACAAATACAATAGAATGTATTGGAATTTCTCTGAACACTAATACTAAATTCCCTCTAGATATCATAGCTGTGTACTTTTCTGGGGGGAGCTCAAACCCTTTTACAAAAGCAAACTTTAGATCAGATCTTAACAGACTATTCCAGCGAAATTATCAGACACTAATAGGCGGAGATCTTAATTGTCGACACAGAAATTGGGGATGCCTGAGAGCAAATTCATGGGGAAACATACTCCATTCTTTCTTAGCTACATCACGTTTCAGCACTCTATATTCCGATGATCATTCCTATATACCTGCAACAGGCTCCAACAATTCTTCAAACCTGGATTTATTCTTCGCAAATTTCCCTGAATATGTCTCGCATCCAACTGTAATTAATGATCTATCTTCAGATCACTTACCAGTAGTAGCCACTATATCAGTAAATGGAAGCGTGCTACAAAACATGAAATATAACTTCAGAAAAGCTAAATGGAAAAGCTTTGCAAAAATAGTCACAAATTCATTGAAAGCACAGACGTTTGTGATAGAGGAATGTGCTATGTATTTAACATATATTTTATTTAATCAATAAGTAATCTTTAGGTTTAGGTTTAGGTTTAAGAAGGGGCGCAGCGCTAAAACCACCACGCTCACTAGGCGCCAAACGGGCCCATTGCGATCCCTTCAGGTCCTCGTAGGCTATTCCATCACCTCAGAAACACCGCAATTCCCTGCAGAACCTGACTAAATTGTCATACCCCAACGACCTCAAATCCTCGATGCTCTCAAAGAAAAAGCTACCCAACCATTTCAGACGCCTCCTAGCGATCCCCGGGCATTCACACAGAATGTGAGTGATGTCCTCCACAGCATACAGATCATGGCAGAACCTACACATGTCCGATTCCGCAATCCCTAGCCGCATAGCGTGTTTCCTCAGCATACAGTGCCCCGTTAGTGCTCCGACGAGCAGTCGCAGTTTTCCTCTATCCCAAGTCAATATATACCTAGTCTTTTGACTATCCAGCTCGGGCCACAGGGATCTAGAAATCCTGCAGCTTGCCAGTCCTGCCCACCTAGAGTTGGCTGTCTTTATAGATCGCTCACCAATTTGCGCTTTGATGCCGCATATCGGTGGACAAACATCCTTCTCAACCCTACCATTTGATGCCGATCCCGATCTCGCCAGCTCGTCCGCTCTTTCCTTCCCTAGAATATTACTATGCCCTGGCACCCAGCAAATCTGTACTTTGTTCTGACTACAAAGTACCTTTAGCACTTCTCGGGGAACTGGGATTTAATGGTGACCGATTCCAGAGCCTTTATGGCCGCCAGGCTGTCAATGTAGAGTGAAATATTCTGATCGCATATCTCTCCCATTAACAGGATGTTTGATGCCAGCAACACCGCCAGAATTTCCGCTTGGAATACGCTGCACATATCTGGCAGCTTAAACGACTTCCCTACACTCAGCTGCTCAGAGAAGACGCCTGCGCCAGAGCCGCATTCCATTTTCGATCCATCCGTATATACGGAGATTTCCCCTTCACGTAGTACCCTATTGTTCTCCCAGTCCACTCTACTAGGATACACAATTTCGTATGGCGTCACAAAATCCATCCCTGGAATTAAGTAGTCCGTACTAATATCCGCCGGGCTTCCCAGAAATTCGCTGAGAATTGAACTATGCCCTTTAGAGCTCCGCTTAAAAAGTGCACAGCTCGATAGCCTAACTGCTGTATTTGCCGCTACCTGTAGTAAGTAAGTAATCTTTAACAAATTATTAGTTAGATTTCAAAAGCAAATGCGATTTTTGTCCGACATCTTTTCAGTCCAAACTTCAACTCTTTTTTAAACTCCAAGCCTATTCCGACTTGTCGCATATTCAACATCTCCCTCCTTTTAAAACAAAAAACTTTCTCAACTCGAAGGATGTCTTTTCCCTTGGTGAGTTGGATGGAGTCGTCTAGGTGCTACACGGCTACGTCGCGAATATCTATGTTGCCCCGACCTTGGTTGAATACTATTTTCTCCGGTTATGGATTCTGAGGTAACGTAGACAGGTTCCTCCATGGTTGGTTGGCATTGTGGTAGCCCTGTCACCCAGACAGAGCTCAATTAGCTCAGAGGCCGTTTTGGAACCACAAACTCGTGTTAAAACTCGGATGTTAAGGGTTGTTGATGCTGGTGAATACGGAAGATGAATGTGAGAAAGGTTGATTGAGTTGAATCGCTATAGCCACCCTGTGCTGTTTAGGAAAAGTAATAGCTCTCCAATCTTCTTCCCCGAAATCTCCACTAGGTCCCCGTAGAAGGGCTTGCCTAGCGCTCGCTCTCGGGCTCTAGCTAGAGCCGGATACTCGCAAAGGAAATGAACGAGCGACTCTCGCTCATTAGTGTCCTGGCAGCTGCGGCAGTGTACATTGAATGGAATGCCCAGTTTGGCCGCATGATCCCCAATCGGCCAGTGACCTGTACTGATCGCCGTGATTCTGGAGACGTCTGCCCGGGTCTTGTATAGAAGTTCGTCTGACTTGGCTCGGTTGTAAGATGGCCACATCTTCCTAGATGTGGCGCAGGTAGTTAGGCTTTTCCATCTGGAGTTAGCCGCTGTCTGGAAGTGTGAGAGTATGACCCTCTTTACGACTCCTAAAGGAACGTGGACTAGTTCCGCAAGAGAGCCAGGAAGAGCGGAGCCCTCCCTGGACAGTTCATCAGCCCGTTCATTTCCCATTATGTCTCTATGCCCCGGGACCCAGAGCACAGTGACTTTGAGCCGTTCCGCCAAACCGGTTAGTTCATTACGGCATTGCTGAACTAGTTTTATATCTATGTTGCCCCGACGTTGGTTGAATACTATGTTCTTCGGTTATGGATTCTGAGGTAACGTTGACAGGTTCCTCCATACTTGGACGACTGTGATTGTTCGCGATAGGCTTTACCCCGAATGTGTCAAGTAAAATGTCCAATGGAAGCTCCGATGTTTACAGTGCAGTAGAATTCGAATGACGGTAACGAATTTGGTTCGCATGTCGAACCCAAACTTCGTTATTCACTCGAACTTTATACGTGACCGTTCCAACGCGCTCTATAATCTCGGCTTGAACTCAATATTTTTTGTTGTTCTTGTAATTCATCACAAAGACTTCATCATTGGATTGGTAGTTACGAGAAACAGCGCCATGTCGATCCTCAAATTGTTGTTCCATTTCGGTATTACGTTGCAACGGAACTGGTGATTCAGTAGGATGCATCAAATCCAACAACGTTCGTATATTCCTGCCGAACATTTGTTGAGAAGGTGTTGCCGAATTTGATAGTGCTGCATTTGGTGTTGTACGGTAACACCTCAAAAAGAGTAGCAACGTGGAAGCCGTCATGTCTTCCCCTTTTGCTTTTAATAAAGCTCGCTTAAAAGTATCAACAAATCGTTCCGCTTGACCGTTCGATTGAGGGTGATACGGCGGTTAACGAATGTGTTGAATTCCGCTGGATGTACAAAATTCCTCAAATTGATGCGATGAGAATTGTGTTCCATTATCGGAAACCAGTATTTCCGGAAATCCAAACCTAGCAAAAACTTCTTCCAGTTTGCTTAGCGTCGCTGTCGTGGTAGTAGATTGCATTATAAGAATTTCAGGCCACTTGCTGTATGCATCCACAATAACCAAGAAATTTAAGTTTAGGAATGGACCGGCATAGTCTATGTGTATTCTGGACCATGGTTTAATCACTATCGGATAGGATTGATAGCATCGTCTTTACTGCAGATTTGGCTGCTGTAGCACATCTCGAACATTTCTTCACCATATCCTCGATATGTTGATCAATGTTTGGCCAGTAGACATGGCTTCGAGCCAATGCCTTCCTTCGATTCTTTCCAGGATGGCTGGCATGGAGCTGCTTGAGTACAGCCATCTGTAATGTATCCGGAATTATTATGCGATCCGACATTAGTATGCAGCCTTTTGACTCGGCAAGCGACTCTCGCCGATTGAACAGCATCTTCAGATTCGGTTCGTTGATAAATGTAGGCCAAGATGAATGCATGTATTGTAAAACATTCTGCAGTAATCCATCCTCGGATGTTGCCTTAAAGATCATCGGAAATGTGATTGGAAGCTGACGCACATTTTCAACGATGATTTGATTGACCTCGGCGTCAATCATGGAAGTGGATGCGATGACAGTGTCGGTAACTTCTGTTGGTTGTTGAGCCAATAATCGAGATAGCGCATCGGCAAATTTGGTGGTACCAATATACTCGATTGTAAAGTCGTAAGAAAGAAGAATCAATGCCCAACGTTGTAGACGGTTAGCGGTATGTGTTGGAATTCCTTTTTTACTTCCGAAAATAGATAGCAACGGTTTATGGTCCGTTGATAACGTTAACTTACGTCCAAGCAGGAACCTGTGAAATTTGGTTACTGCAAAAATCAATGCTAGCGCTTCCTTTTCTATTTGAATATAGTTCTTTTCTGCTGGTAAAAAGGCGCGCGCGCGCTGCGATGGCTTTTTCCGACGTGTCAGAATAACGGTGTAAAATAACCGCCCCGAGACCATAGTTCGAGGCATCTGCTGCAGTGGCGTGGCGTCCATGGAAGCAAGGGAAGCATTGCTTCCCTTACATTTTGCTGAAAAATATTATATCTAAAATGCGATTTCTAAATCGCGCAGAAAAATCGTGAAAAAAATGCATGTTTCAAACATTTTCTTTGGCACAGTCTAAATAAAAGTTCGCAAGAAACTGCATGCGAATATCGCACACAGCCGATTTGGCAACACCACGAAAAAGAGAAGCGATAAGAAACCACGAAGAAGACACATGGAAGCAATTTCAAAGTTGCATCTATGAGCGTTCATTTCATTCCGTAGTAAGCCCACTGTGACGTCATGAAAGAAAATTTTCGTACATGCCACGGTGGATGCAATAAGATATTTTCTTCCACACATTCCTGGCTGCGGCGGTGAAGCTATCAGCAAGCAGAGATTTGATAAGAAATAAGTGCTACCAGAGTAGGATAGGAATTGAATTTTGATCGAAGTTTGGAATTGAATTGTGGTAAATAGTTGAATTATATTTAATTTGGTTTTTAGATCTTAGGAACCACTTACGCTAGGAGACTGGAACTTGGAACTATGATAGTGGACCTATTTACAAAAAAATTGGCGATAAGGGTTGAGGAGTGTGCGAGTGGAGGGGAAAGCAATATGTTCGAAGTGCCTGAAAGCTGGGGTTGAAACATTCTAAAATGCGTATCTTCTGAACGGTTGATGTCAGAAGATTGAAACTTTGTAGTTATCTTAAGGGATAATAGGAGATTAAGCAAGAGCTAAAATTTTTGAATCGGGTGGTGGTGCGTAGGGGTTTGGGGTAAAAAACTTTGGATTAGAATATCTTCCGAACCAATTATACCAGGAAGGTAAAATTTGGTTTGTGTATATAGGATTACAAGTGGAGCCCATTAAAATTTTTGAGGTGGGAGGTGGAGCGCAAAAACGGGGCGATAGCCATTTTTAATAAAATTTCATTTGTATCTCTCAAGAACCGTAGAAATTTTACAGGAGTTGGGCCCAGTAGACTTCTAACAGGGAAAACATGTTGGAGGTACTGGTGAAGGGGCTGATGGTGGGAGGGGGTGGAAAGAAAATAATATCGATTTTTATTTTTCAAAAACCACAAACCATAGAAAGCTAAAAATAGACTACATAAAGCCAATAAAGAGGTATCCTAGAAACAATTTTTTTATATGGGTAGCAAGGCAGTGGTTTTTTAAATCTCAGAAACGGCTTATGGAGAAGAAATTTGGAACGTAGTACGTATATGTACGTATGCTACTCAAGAAATTAAAGGAAAAACAATTCAGATTTTTATTAGCATAGGGGTTGAGTAAAACAAATGTCCGTGAAAAGGGATTTTTCCACATTTTCACGATATCGTTATATGCCCAGAAATGTTTTTTTTCCAATTTTTCGATATCCAACCCCTTAGTAGGTGTTATGTACATTTTCACGAATTTCCATATATTAGGTTTAATGAGATATTCAATTCACTTTTATTTCTAAAGGCTTTAAATTTCATCGAAGAAAAATCTGATGCAACCTTTTTTGATATTTAACCCCTGGTGGTTTTCACGAATCCCGAAAAACTTTTATGGTTCATGAGATCGAATTTGGTTTTACTTCTATTGACTTTTCTAAAAATTTATAATTATAAAAAACGTTTCAAATAGCTTTCTGGTTCCCATTCGTGATTGCTGGGTGCTTTTATATTAGTAATGTTAAAAGTAGCTAATGGAGCTAATGGTTCAATTAATACGCAGTAAATTTGTAGGAAGAATAATAATAATAAATTTTGGATATTAACCAATTGCTTCCCCTTGTTGAATTTTCACGCCACGACACTGATCTGCTGCTACTTTAACTTCAAATTGCGGATCAAAATGAGTAAGTAACAGATCAGAATTTAGAATCGCTTTAGTTTGCTCGAATGATCGTTGACACTCTGTTGACCAGTCCCATTTGGCGTCTTTTGTCAGAAGTTTATCCAACGGCCATCGAAGTTCCAGCATTTGTCGTACAAACTGTCCGTAATAATTTATCATGCCGTTAAACGAACGTAAAGTCGTTATATCAGTTGGCGGTGGCATGTTTTGGATGGCTTGGATCTTCTCAGGATCCGGTCGTCTTCCTTCTTTGTCGATAATAAATCCAAGATATTTAATTCGTGGAAGAAATAATGCGCACTTCTCTGCTTTGACACGAAATCCCCATTATTTTAAACGTTGAAAAACCTTCGTTAAGTTTTCTTCGTGTTCTTTCTCTGTCTTAGCCACTACAATCAGGTCATCCAGATAACTAACAACGCCAGTCACTCCTGCTAACATAGTGTCAATAGTCTGTTGGAAAATTCCTGGAGCCGACTTTATACCAAAACAAAGTCGGTTGTACTGATATAATCCTTTGTGAGTGTTGATTGTAAGCAGAGCACGTGAAACTTCGTCGACTAGTATTTGCAAATACGCATCGGCTAAATCAATCTTTGAAAAAAATTTACCACCTGCTAACGTAGCAAATATGTCATTTGGAGCAGGAAGCGGATAGTTGTGTGATTCCAGCATACTATTAAGACCGGTTGAGAAATCCGCGCAGATGCGAATATTTCCGTTAGACTTCTTAATCGCTACGTTGGGTGCGGCCCATGCTGAAAATTCAACTTTGCTTATTACCTCCTGATATTCGAGTCTCTGCAGTTCTTTTTCAACAATAGGAAGAGCGGCATATGAAACCGTTCTTTTTGGTCGGAAAACTGGATGAGCACCAGGTTTCAAATGAAGGACAGCGGTCGACTTTGTGCAGAAACCAAATGTGGTTTCAAAAATTTCAGGATATTTCTGCTCTAATGTTTCAACAATCTTTTCAGCATTTGACG
Source organism: Beris morrisii (assembly GCA_951812415.1). Classification (NCBI taxonomy): domain Eukaryota; kingdom Metazoa; phylum Arthropoda; class Insecta; order Diptera; family Stratiomyidae; genus Beris; species Beris morrisii. The sequence continues at coordinate 86,723,668 of OX638310.1, read as the reverse complement.
AAGAATGGTTACTGGAATCAGAAGAGATATTATTACAGATCGAACTTATCGAAACTTCCCATAAGCCGAACTCCTCGATCCAGTCGATGCCCATAATGTCTAGATTGGTATCGGAAACATAACATTCGCCATATATCGACTTTCCGTCAAATTCGATTCCACATTTGAGCAAAGATGTCAGTTGAAAAATTCCGCCTGATGCATTTCTTGCTGAATGGTCAATCGTCGTAAGAGCTGGACTGCCGATTATTTTCCACGTTGTTCGTGAAATGATAGAAATATACGAAGCAGTGTCGATAAGCAATCGGACAGGAACAGAATTAATTCTGATGTTGATAAACTTACGGCGTTTCTTGTAGTCAATCTTTGACACCATAAACAGACTGTTTGTTTTTGGCTTGTTTACAAACTTGTTAGTCTTCGGCTTGTTATTTCCGGTATTGGTTCTTGGTTTAGAAGACTCGCAAAAACCTTCTTTGTGTCCAATTTTTCCACATTGAGTACACTTGTGCGTTTTGAACTTACAAAATCGAACGTAGTGCATGTCACCACAAAACCAGCATGCGCGTAATGGTTTTGTCGAAGAACTCTGATGTTCGTTTGAGTCCTTTTTGTTGTTAGGAACGTTCTTTTTTACCCATTGAACCGCGGGTGACTGCTTCTCAATCATCTTTGTGTCATGTTTCAATGACATCAAACGATTTGCCTTCTCAGTAAGTGCATGAATAGTCACTTCAGAATCCGTTTCGATTTTGGATAGGAGAAGCGTGCGAATATCTGCTTCGGAGCTTGCACTTAATCCACACACAAATACCAAACATTTAAATTGAGCGCTAGTTAGATTTTTTAAGTTAAAATTTTCGCAGTGTTTGTTCACTATTCCTGCATATGTAATGAAGTCATCACTATGCTTTTTCTGTAACTTTAGACAGTTATAGCGGGCGTTGAATAGTGACAGTTTTTGTCTCTTTGAAGCTGAGGTCGCGTGGCTCTTGTGGCAAAATATAATTTGCGTGCCTTGTATGAGCTACCGAATCTAGCTTTCTCACCAGCAAGCGAACTTTTGCAGCGTCATTTAAATGCTTTGCATCTTCTTCAAACCAATCCGAATATTGAGCGTACCAAGTCTCGAAAATTATGCCATTATCTGGATCGTAATTAAACTCACCCATGCTTCTGGATAAGGACTTCATTGTCTTTTCCACCGATGACTGCGTATAAGGTACATCGGTAGCTGCTGAGCTTGATGCTGTGAATTGAGCTACGGCTGCATTCAAAACCTCTGTTTGTTTCTCCATCCAAATTTGTTGCTGCTTGAAGAATTCTAGCATTGCTGGATCCATTTCGTAATCCTCGTCGCCAAATATGCTATGTATTTAACATATATTTTATTTAATTAATAAGTAATCTTTAACAAATTAATAATTAGATTTCAAAAGCAAATGCGATTTTTGTCCGACATCTTTTCAGTCCAAACTTCAACTCTTTTTTAAACTCCAAGCCTATTCCGACTTGTCGCATATCCAACAGAATGCAAGGAGCATACTGAAATCGACACACATATTGAAATCCTTAATAGTATAATTCAATCAGCAATTGACCAAACTGTTCCGAAAATATTCTTTTATTCCAATCACAGTCCTCAAATCCCTAGCCATATAAGTGACATTATAAAAATAAGAAACGTTGTAAAACGAAAGTACACAAGGTATCATCATTTAGCAGATCTTCTTGAATTAAAACGCTTAAATGCAATCATCAGAAAAAATATATACGAATTCAGAAATACTCAATGGAACGAAAAGATCTTAACTATTGACAAAGGTAGCAGACCGTTGTGGAACATGGCCAAAATTATGAAGGAGAAATTCTCTCCCATACCTACTATACTTCATAATGAAGATAAAATCTCTTCCTGCGCGGAAAAGGCAAACCTACTAGCCGACACTTTCCATGACAATAGCATAGTGACTACTAATATGTCTGATATAAACACTGCATCTACAGTACATAACGGCTTGCAAAGCTTCTTTTCCCTCCAGAGGCCATTCAAACCAGAAAGTATAGTACAGGTTAAAGATATCAGATTTAATATCAAACATCTACGAAATTCGAAAGCCCTAGGAATTGATGACATAAACACTGTCTGTATAAAAGCACTTCCAAAACTGGCCCTTATAAGGCCCGGACTACATGGTCCGTTTTTTTTCCACTCCGGAAAAAAACCGATTCCGGACGGAAAAAGCTTTCAGTCTACTGCGAGCAAGCGTGGTGTGATGAATGCGTTCTGCTATGGAGAATTTAAGCTACGAAGGACTGATATGTTTGGCGATCGTTGTAAAGAACAATAAAAATCTGCCTGGGGCAACTTTATTATTTTATAGGTACAAGTCCGAAACACGTTTAATATTGAGATGCGGTTTAGGTTACTATGCGACTGACAACCTAAAAAATAACGTTTCAAATAGCCTCCTGGGTATTCCTTAGGTTGCCAATCGCATAGTGACCTACACCGCATGTCAGCATTAAACGCGTTTCGTACTTCTTTTTCTTTCTAGCATAAGCCGTTTCTGAGATATGGAAAACCACCCTCCACCCCCGTATCTTGCTACCACTTTCAACAATTTTATTTTTCTGTGGCTCTATATGGTTGTCAATTTTTAGCTTTCTATCCTTTGTGGCTTTCGAGAAATTAAAATCAGAATTTTTTTCTTTTCCACCCCCTTCCACCATCACTCCCTACACCCACACCCTCATATTTTTTTTCTCCGCTAGAGGTCTACTGGTCCTAACTCGTGTAAAATTGAGATATAAAAATTTAATTTTTTGAAAAATTGCTGTCTCCAATTTCCGCGCTTCAAAAATTTTACTTTTACTAGACTCCACTTGTAATTCTATATACAGAAACCAAATTTTATCTTTCTGGTACAATTGGTTCGGAAGATATTTTAATTCAAAGTTTTTCACCCTCCACCTCTATACCCCACCACCTCTTTTAACTACTTTAACCCTTTTCTATTCTTCTAGTATCTCTTAAGACAACCACAAAGTTTCAACCTTCTAACATGAATCATTCAGAAGATATGGATTTTAGAATGTTTCTATCTCAGCATTCAAGTGTTATGGACGTATTGTTTTTCACCCTACTCCCACACCCCTCAACCACAATCGACCATTTTTTTACAAATGGGTCCATTATCATAGTTCTCCAAAAGATTCAACTTTCAGCACCCTAGCATAAGTGGTTTCTGAGATCTAGGGTCCAAAATTTGTAGTCCAAAACGTTCCTCTGAATCGACCATGTCGATTGAGCACAGCTACTCGAGTGAGAAAATCACACCGAAAAAATTCCGGACACTCACTTGTAGTCGAGCTCATACAACTCTGTATGTTCTTGAAATTTAATTCCGGATAGGTCGAAAAATTCCTGATCAACCGTCCGGAGAAACCTATGCATGCTCAGGTTTTTTTCCGGACGCGCGTTTTTCCGGAGTCATGTAGTCGACGAGCTAAAATCTCATACATTTCTATGGGACATAGTTTCCATTCTTTCCGGAAGGCGGAGCCTATTTTTTCCGCAGTCGAAAAAAAACGGACCATGTAGTCCGGGCCTTAGGCCTTTTCCCCCCACTCCCACATCCCTCTACCACTAAAAACCATTTTTTCGCAAATGGGTCCATTAAAATAGTTCTATATATATGTGGAATATAAAAGGTTGCCTACCCATGAAGCGCGGAATACAAAAGGTTGCCTACCCATGGCACGAGCGATGGAACGGGATGAACCAGTCAGTCGAGAATGAGAAGTCAAACCGGCAACATAGAGAATTTAAAATAAATAAAAGTGAGAATTAAAAATAAAGTAGTCTTTTAATTCCCACATTTGGGGGCTCAACCGGGATAATTTGATTTATAATAATCGCGAGTAAAAAACTGAAAGTGACTGTGTCGGTCGGTTAAAGGAAACCCGAAACATTCTTACGGAAATAATCGTGTGCTACCTCAAACCAACCAATGGGAAAAAAACGTGGAAATCGAAGTAGCTCGGCGACCAATTCGCCCAAGTACGAAGAAATGGTCGACGATCTCAGACGCGAATTGGATGATCGAGACGCAACGATACGCGCACTCAGGGAAACAGAAAGGGACCAGAGGATGTCTGAGCTAAGCAGGAAAATTGATATGCTTAACCTGTCTATGACGTAGATGAGTAGCGGTAATACCGAACAATCAGACCGTTTCTCATTTACCGATATAGAGGGTTCATGTAGAAAATTTTGCGGAACAAGAGACGGAATTCAAATTCAGGCGTGGATAGAAGATTTCGAGGCCACGGCCCAAATTTTTAATTGGAGTGATATGAAGAAGATGGTATTCGCTAAACGACTATGCGAAGGACCCGCCAAGCTGGCGCTAAGTGCTAAAGATGGGCTGAATACTTGGCACAATTTAAAGGAATTCTTGTTAGCGGAGTTCAAAGTAAAAGAAAATAGTGCCGAAATATACGAATTAATCCGAAATCGTAAGAAAGGGCGTACAGAATCACATTACGAGAACTTTCTGATAATGAGAGAGCTAGCTAGAAGAGCAAAACTTGAAGATGGCGCAATAATGAAATTCGTATGTGACGGCATAGAAGGTGACGATAGGAACAAATTTATTTTACTTGCGTCGAGGGACTTGGTGGAGTTTAGACGAAATCTGGAAATATACGTGAAGATATGCGAAACTTCAACACCCAAATCATCGGGAGGAGAATCAGCTAAAACCGACGGAAATAAAACGAAACAAAATCGTTGTTATAATTGTGGGATGCCAGGTCATATTTCTGCGAACTGTACCAAGAAAAAATTGGGTATTAAGTGTTTTTCTTGTAATGGCTTTGGTCATAAAAGCAAAGATTGCCCGAAGAAAGCAGATGGTAGCAACAGCAACGTGGCCTTCGTTCAGGAAACTGCTAGAGTAAGTGAGCATGATATGCTTAAGGAAATCAACCTGTGTGGGCTCAGTGTCAAAGCTTTACTAGATACTGGAAGCGATCGGAGTTTTATAAGACAAGATTGCCACCAAAATATTGCCGCTCCGAATTTGACAGGTGAACCTATCACTTTCCGTGGAGTTGGGTCAGACGTTTTGTTCACTATTGGATAATTTTGTGCAGATATAACGGTAGATGGAAATAATTACGCTGAAACTTTCCACGTAGTATCCCAACAAATTTTGCCGAAATTCGTCGTATTAGGAAAATCATTTTTAAGTTTAGTGGAGGTTTCAATTAGACCAGACGGAATTACTATAGTCCCATTACAGAACAAGATGATTTCTCTATTAGCAGTAGATACGGAAGAGCTGAACGTAGAGGAGTCAGTTGCATTATCAACGAAACAACGAGTAGAGACATTAGTGAGGAACTATAGACCAAATAAATCTGAGAAGTCATCTGGATTCGAAATGAAGATTTTGTTGAAAGATGAGAAACCTATCAGGCAACAACCACGACGTTTGACGCACATTGAATATGAAAGAGTTTCCAAGCAGACACAACAATGGTTGGATGAAGGAATAATCACCGAAAGTGAGTCAGAATTCTCAAGTCCAGTAGTCCTGGTGAAGAAGAAGGATGGGTCAACAAGATTATGCATCGATTATCGGCAACTTAACCGAGTTATCATAAGGGATAATCAGCCTCTACCTCACATCGAGGATCAACTGAGTAAATTAAGCAAAGCCAAAATATTTACGACGCTGGATCTTCGAAATGGGTTCTTTCATGTACCAGTCGCGAGCGATTCTCGCAAATATACTTCCTTCGTGACACCTATGGGTCAGTTCGAGTTTACTAGAGCACCGTTTGGACTAAGCACCTCACCGGGTACGTTTCAAAAATTTATAAACAAGATATTTAGTAGACTTATACGCGATGGAGTACTGTTAGTCTACATTGACGACTTAATTATCCCTACGGAAAACATCGAACAAGGATTAGAGGCTATGCAGGAAGTGTTAAGAGTAGCTGAAGAAAACGGTTTAGAGATGAAGTGGTCGAAATGTCACTTCTTAAAACATAGAATCGAGTATTTGGGGTATGTCGTGGAAAACGGTTTCGTTAAACTGTCAGAATGCAAGACAAAGGCGGTATCGGCATTTCCAACGCCACGTACTGCTAAGCAGATGCAATCCTTCCTTGGCCTCGCAGGATTCTATAGGAAGTTCATTAGAAATTTCGCAATAATAGCAAAACCATTAAGCGATCTTCTTAGAGGCAAGGCGAAATTTGAATTTGGTCCAGAGCAGATGCATTCATTTATCATGCTGAAGTCAGCTCTGACTACAAATCCAGTATTGGCGCTTTATCATCCTGGAGCTGAAACCGAAGTCCACACTGATGCGAGTAAGCATGGCTATGGAGCCATTTTATGTCAAAAGCAGTCGGAAACAGGTAATTGGCACCCGATCTATTATCTCAGCAAAAAAACTATGCCTACCGAAGAGAATTACGGAAGCTATGAGCTGGAAATTTTAGCTGTGGTAGTAGCTTTGAAAAAGTTTGGAGTGTACCTGCACGGATATAAGTTTAAATTAGTTACTGACTGTGCAGCATTTACGTGTACGATGGCTAAGAAGGATATACATCCAAAAATTGCGAGATGGGCTCTAGTTCTAGCCGAATTTGATTTTCAAATAGAACACCGAAGTGGTCGAAAGATGCAACACGTAGATGCTTTAAGCCGCCAACCGGTTATCCTGATGGTTGAAGAAGATAGCTTACTGCCTAAGATTCGAGCAGCACAGGAGCGAGACGACGGATTAAAAGCTATAAAGAAAATTCTAGAGAATGATGAATTTGATGACTACCATCTCGAAAAAGACGTGCTATTCAAATACAAAGACGGTCTGAAACTGCTAGTTTTACCAAAATCAATGCAAGCGGACGTAATACGAAAGACACATGAAAACGGTCATTTCGGTACCAAAAAAATGGAAACTGTACTGACGAGAGACTACTATATTACTGGATTAAAGAAAAAAATGGAAGATTGCATATCAAGTTGTGTGCCATGCATTTTGGCATCGAAGAAAAAACGGAAAGAAGGATTGCTCCATCCCATACCAAAGGAATCTACTCCGTTGGAGACATATCACATTGATCATTTAGGACCGATGACTGCAACTAAAAAAGGATATAGCTATATTTTGGCCGTGATAGACGCTTTCACCAAGTTTGTTTGGCTCTACCCCACAAAAAGCACAACCACTCTGGAAGTAATACAAAAATTAAACATCCAACAGAGTGTATTTGGAAATCCTAGCCGTATTGTCACAGATAGAGGTACCGCTTTCACATCCAATGCGTTTGAAGATTATTGCAGAGAAGAAAGTATTGAACATGTGAAAATCACCACAGGGGTCCCTCGTGGAAATGGACAAGTGGAAAGAATCCATAGAGTACCTATTGCAGTTTTGACAAAGTTATCAGTTACATCAGAGGAAAATTGGTTTAAACACATCCCGCAGTTGCAAAAATGGATTAATAGCACATACAATCGAAGTATAGGAACTACACCTTTTGAATTGCTTATTGGAACGAGAATGAAGTCAGTAGAGGACTTGAACTTAAATGACAGTATCAATGAAGAAATAGCAATCTTATTTCATGAAGAACGAGAGCAACTAAGAAGCCTTGCAGGTAAACAAATCCTTGAGGTGCAACAGGAGAATTGCAAAAGTTACAATAAACGCCGAAAACTACCTACAATATACAACGTTGGGGATTTAGTGGCAATTCAACGAACTCAATTTGGAGCCGGATTGAAAATAAGTCCTAAGTACTTAGGACCATACCGTGTTATAAAAGCTAAATCAAACGACAGGTATGATGTCGAGAAGGTCGGGCATCATGAGGGTCCACAAAAAACATCAACAGCTGTGGATCATATGAAATACTTTGTAACATTCGAGTCTGATGACGAAGATAACGACGACAAACAAAATTAATTCAACTGATTCCCCTGAAATTAAAAAGAATATAATGTAAAGTAAACAGAAGAACCACTTTAACTATCGCGCGCAAATAATAAAATGGTAAAATACAGCAACGACAAATGAATACGACGATCAGCTAACGAAATCCACGATGATTAAACCAACGACGAATGAAAACGACGATCAACTAATGAAATCCACGATGATTAAACCAACGACGAATAAATACGACGATCAGCTTATGAAATTCACCGAGGACGCTAGAGGGATCAGGACGGCCGAGTGTGGAATATGAAAGGTTGCCTACCCATGAAGCGTGGAATACAAAAGGTTGCCTACCCATGGCGCGAGCGATGGAACGGGATGAACCAGTCAGTCGAGAATGAGAAGTCAAACCGGCAACATAGAGAATTTAAAATAAATAAAAGTGAGAATTAAAAATAAAGTAGTCTTTTAATTCCCACATATATAAGTTACAACTTTCAGCACCTAGCATAAGTGGTTCCTGAGATCCAGAGACCAAAATTGTTCGTCTAAAACATTCCTCTGAATCACCATTTCGATTAAGCTCAGCTACTCGAGTGACAAAATCACACCGAAAAAAATTCCGGACACGCACTTGTAGTCGAGCTCATACAACTCTGTATGTTCTTGAAATTTAATTCCGGATAGGTCGAAAAATTCCTGATCGTCCGGAGAAACCTATGCATGCTCAGGTTTTTTTCCGGACGCGCGGTTTTCCGGAGTCATGTAGTCGACGAGCAAAAATCTCATACATTTCTATGGGACATGGTTTCCATTCTTTCCGGAAGGCGGAGCCTATTTTCTCCGGAGTCGAAAAAAAAACGGACCATGTAGTCCGGGCCTAATACCTTGGATACACAGCTCGTATACAAATCATAATATCGTCAATATCACCAGTGTATCACCCAATATTATGCATATAGTACATCAACGAGCTGATATCGACGTAATATCAAACCTGTTTCCTTGTATATAAATTCGATGATTTTAGCTGATATAGCCTTCTTTTAACTGCCATCAGCGCCATCTGTTACTAAAATTAGCTGAAATTCAAATGAACAACACTTGTGGATTTTTATATTCTTCCGTCAGTTAAAATTCTTTGAGCGTATTTTCATTTTTGTGTGATATGATGGTCCGCTTTGTACATTTCTTTATTAGCAATGAAAGTGCTATTCGCCGGAACATCATACTGCAACGTTTAGCACGAAAAAATTTTGTCTTTGATAGCTAAATGTCAAAGTATAATATGTATGGGCTGTGTATTATGCTATCTTGTATCGTATATCATGATTTGAATAACATAATTTGTATACAAGCAGTGTATCCATGGTATAAGATTGACACATATTATTAACCGTTGTATCCAACTCAATTACTTCCCTGCGATTAGGAAGTCTGCCATAGTAATACCGGTCTTAAAACATGAAAAACCTCGCGAAAATTTGTCGTCCAATCAGCCTTCTGTGCACTTTTGGTAAAATCTTTGAAAGAATATTGAAGGATAAGATAGTTCATTTTCTCGATGATAACAATATTCTCACTAATGAACAATTTGGATTTAGAGCTCTTCACAGTACAGTACACCCGCTGGTACGAGTAACTAGAGGTATTTAGGTTTAGTCTTAATCGACTTGCAATCAGCATTCGATACAGTATGACATGACGCTCTTATATATAAACTCATAAATTTCAATTTTCCCACATATCTAACTGAAATCATTTTAAGTTTTCTTTCTGAACAATCATTTAAAGTCAGAGTCAATCAAACGCTATCAACAATAAAGACGAGTGAGGTAGTAGTGCCTCAGGGATCTGGACTCGGACCAATTCTCTACACCATTTATACTGCTGATATTCCCAAACCAGCCAATTGTGAAGTCACGATGTACGCGGACGATACCGGTGTTCTCTCTACTGATGATAATGCGATAGATATCAGTTTCAACCTACAACTCGCTCTCACAGAACTATCTGAGTATTTTCATAAATGGAAACTAAAAATCAATCTTGAAAAGTGCGAAGCTACCTTCTTCACCAGAAATAGAAAAAGTTGGTTGCTACCTCAGGCTAACATTTCAATACTAGGTACAGCCATTCCTTGGACAGACAAAACTAAATATCTTGGGGTCACTCTCGATAAGACACTGACCTTTGAAAAACACACTGCTTTAATTAGAGACAAGATCAATGTAACGATTAGAGTTCTATATCCCCTAATAAATCGCATATCAACACTGAAAATAAAATTATTATTTACAAGGTAATTTTTCAAAGTATATATCTGTATGCTGCCCCAGTTTGGCATGATGTCTCAAATTGCCATATCAAAAAATTGCAAATTGCCCAAAATAAGGTCCACAAATTATTGCTAAACCGACCCTGGCATTTCTCCACGCGGAAACTTCATGAAATTGCAAATGTTTCAAAATTAAAGGACAAGATCGACATCATACATCAAAAATTTGTTGAACGAAGTTCGATATCAAAAAATCCACTAATCTCAGGATTATATAGCTAATTAGATCATATTTAAGTCCTAGGTTAGTTCTAGTTTTAAGCATAGTCTTAAGTTTTACATATATGGTTTTTCACTTTGCTGTATTTCGTTAATGTTATATACTAATCACACTAACTCCCACGTCTTACGACATTAGTTGAAATGGGTACAGATACTCAATAGCTCTAAAGTAACTTTATTAGAAACTTACACTGAAATTTATACAGATTAGGCAAAATAAAGAGAATTTGAATTTGAATTTGAATATGGACAGGTTTGCTTGGCTAAATAGGTTCAATTACTTACATCATTGGACTTATTGGAAGATATTCCACTGGTACGATTGACATCTAGTTTTGACGAATTTGATGCTGCCCGTCGACAAATTATAGATTGGTAGATTCTTGTTATGGCAATCACTGGATCGATAGAAATTGCAAGATACACTAACCTGCGAGATCTCTTGATCAGAAGTTGCAACATTACAACATCTGACTGCCAGGATCGATGCAGCAGTAGCGGAAGTAAGGCAGCAGTTGAGGAGAATGAACACTAAGACAATATTTGGAAAACGTGCTTTAGCGTGCGTTCAAAATGAAGAAGGTCAATTCAAACATTTTCATAATGAACCAGAAAACCATAATAATATTTTTTCGATTCAAGTAAAGAGTGTTGAGCAGTATTAGTTTCTCTTTTGTATAAAAGTTTTGTTTTTTAATATTGAATTTTTTTTGAAAATTATGAAACTTATGCAACGAAAAATTATACATCTTTCGTAGCTAATAATTTTAATAATGGATTTTTCTGAGAAAAAAATTACATTGATGAAATAAATTTCAGGGTCATAGTATAAAAAATTTGTTTCTTGGCATAAATTTCTCAAGAACAGATATAGCTAGAATATCGACAAATTTGACTCTTATACCATAGATACACTGCTTGTATACAAATTACATTAATCAAATCATGATATGCGATACAAGATGGCATGACTTCGGACTGAGAAAGTGTGCCCTAGACATGGGATTAATTCAGCCATTAAAAAAAAAAATAAAATGATACACAGCCTATACATGTTATACTTGTAGAAACCGGACCATCACATCGCGCACAAAAATGAAAATACGCTCAAACAATTTTACCTGACAGAAGGATAGAAAAATCCACAACTACCATTCATTGGAATTTCAGTTGATTTCAGTTTTAGATGGCGCTGATGGCAGTTAAAAGAAGGCTATATCAGCTAAAATCATCGAATTTATATACAAGGAAACAGGTTGGATATTATATCATGGATACACTGCTTGTATACAAATTACGTTATTCAAATCATGATATGCCATACAAGATAGCATGATACACAGCCTATACATGTTATACTTTGACATTTAGCTATCAAAGACAAAATTTCTTCGTGCCAAACGTTGCAGTATGATGTTCCGGCGAATATCACTTTCATTGCTAATAAAGAAATGTACAAAGCGGACCATCATATCACACACAAAAATGAAAACACGCTCAAAGAGTTTTAACTGACGGAAGAATATAAAAATCCACAAGTGCCATTCATTGGAATTTCAGTAGATTTCAGTAACAGATGGCGCTGATGGCAGTTAAAAGAAGGCTATATCAGCTAAAATCATCGAATTTGTATACAAGGAAACCGGTTGGATATTACGCCGATATCGGCTCGTTGACGTACTATATGTACATTATTGGGTGATACACTGGTGATATTGACGATATTATGATTTGTATACGAGCTGTGTATCCAAGGTATTATGTAGATATCAGCTCGTTGACGTACTATGTGCGTATTATTGGGTGATACACTGGTGATATTGACGATATTATGATTTGTATACGAGCTGTGTATCCAAGGTATTACATCAAATGAAAGGTAATTTGATTCTTTAAAAAACAAGTTACATCATTTTAAATTGTGATAATTATAATTTTTATTTTATTTTATTTTATTTTTATTTTATTTTTATTTATAATTAATAAAAATCATAATATCGTCAATATCACCAGTGTATTACCATATCACCAGTAATATTATGCACATAGTACGTCAATGAGCTGATATCTACATGATATCCAACCTGTTTCCTTGTATGTAAATTCGATGATTTTAGCTGATATAGCCTTCTTTTAACTGCCATCAGCGCCATCTGTTACTGAAATCAACAGAAATTTCAATGAATGACAGTTGCGGATTTTTATATTCTTCCGTCAGTTAAAATTGTTTGAGCGTGTTTTCATTTTTGTGTGTGATGTGATGGTCCACTTTGTTCATTTCTTTATACAATGAAAGTGCTTTTCGCCGGAACATCGGCGTTTGACACGGAAATCCTTTTTTTCTTCACTGCTAAAATTTCGGAATACACTAAATGCCAAAGTATGACATGTATGGGTTGTGTATCATGCCATCATGTAACGCATATCATGATTTGAATAAAGTAATTTGTATACAAGCAGTGTATCCATGGTATTAGTTTTGAAGATATAACGGTATACGTAAGTGAGGGTACATGCAGAAAAGACTTTCTTTAAAATCGATGAGGATATTGAAAATTGATTGTTGAACATTAACCTTTTCAAAATATATACAAGAGTTGACAACCAAGTACCGGACAGCTTCTATGATAGTTTTACCATGAAAAATACTTTATTATTAAAAAATAATAAAGTAAAATCGCATTCTCGTATATGGATTTGACAAGTTAAGTGTTGTAGCTACGTGATCCGTTCAGTGAATGATACGCAATGGGGATACGATACCCGGAAATTGAACAAACGGAACCGGTGCTTCACACTAATGGCCAGAGATCAAATCCAGCCAACAGCAATTTGATTTGCCTAATATTAATGAGAATGGAATTTTTCATGGTAAAGATAAATCAACTGATTTTTTTTTTAAATTCTACAGATCGAGTTTAACTAGAGTCATAAAATCGAAAAAAAAATGTACTACAATTGTAGTAAATACACATAACTGCCCAGTTTATAATGAGCAAATTGGATCCTATGTAGAAGTTATGAGTTTACAGCGAGTAAGCAGGACTTCATGGTTCAAGTTTGTCTCACATTGTTGACATTGTAATGTACTGTTCCATTATACAGATAATTAAGAACCTATATCTAATTTGCCTTTCAAATTCAATTATCTAACTCACGATGCATGACATAATCGTTCTCATACTATTCATGCATTGATGTCGTCTTTTTATCAACTACATCCCCTTACCCTTCCTATCCACTTGACATTTTAGAATACAAATATGCACGCTCTTAATATTTAAAAATAGTTACCCATAATGCATAAAAAAATCATATAAGGCTCTTGGGTAATTGCCAACCATGAATTGATTAACTAGGGTACATTACGTATCAAGGGACAACTATGTTATATTCATTGAGTGTCCATTCAGTCGTAGGATTTTACTATCATTCGGGGAATAGATCTCAGCACGAAATAATTGACATGGTGGAAAAATACCATACCGCACCCTGTTTTCACATTGTATTGTATTTATTTACGATTGTATAGGTTTGTGTTAGCGACTAATATCTAGGAGTTGTTGACCTTGCACACCCTTCTTTACCAAATTTAATTGCAGGTCATTATAGCATCATCATCTAAAATACCACATTGATTTGGTGTAGGTATAATTAAGTTGCTTGTTTGATTGGGCCACTTGAGCTTCAACATTTGATTTATTTGACGAATTCAATATTTATTGGATTTTTTGGTCACCTTGAAAATGGAACATGGTAACCGAATCATGAGTGCACTAAAATTTTATATACAAGTGGAATGTTGTATCTGCTCCAAACGCTTTAGAGCAATAATAAGATTCAAACCACAACCTATTTATTGCTGAACTACTTAAGAGTTAATAATGGAATTTTTTCATGGTAAGCTACCATAGAAGCAAATTTTGATTAAATGTTAGTTGTTTTCCGGCGTCAGTAGGGTTTCTGGTGTGAAACCCCAACACGAAATCCCCGACTGTTGATTATTCGCTGTCCTTGAGGACATGACAGTTGGAAAACAACTTTATAACGAAATTCTAAAACCCCTTTCCAGTAAAATTTAATGCACTTATCCTTTTTTATTGTGCCAATTATCAACGGAATCCACTGTACATAGATACCAAAATCAAGCATTTTAGTGAGAACTATTCATTGAAAGGACATTATTGTTGAAGACTATAAATTACAAAAACTCGATGATGAATTTGGACTGTTAAATAATTATTTGCAACAATAATTCTAATGTAGAAGAAGATATAGAAGTGTTTTGGCAAGATCTTTCAAGATAATTGATCAAAAGGCTTTCGTAACATTATGTTAATTAATTAATATCTAGACCTTTTTTTATTCATCCACAAATGTAGAACGTGTAATTTCATAACCAAAGCCATGAACTTATTTGAAAATTTAACGGACATATAGCTCTACATGTATGACAGTGAGGAGAAGATGGAAAAATTCTTCATATAAATATTAATATGCACAATTTAATATCTTTTCTATGTACATTTACTGCTATATGTACGACAATCCCAATGTTAAACGTATAATGAACCTAGATATTTCTTTAAAATCTACGTATACGTATGCGACACCCTGGGACTTACGAATTACGCGATTAATCGATTAATTGATTAAAAGTCATTAATTAATCGACTGATCTCTTAATCGAACGTTTTAAAATAATCGATCTTGCAACAATCGATTGTTGAGCAATCGATTCCCATCCCTACTAAAGATTCTGTATAAAAGGTGCATAGTGTTTTAAAATTGAGGAAGAAAAATGTTGTCCTCCAAATACTTATCACAATTTTTCTTAATCAGAATAATAAATTCGAGAAAAAAAGCACACATACATTTAAAGATTGATTTTCGAACATCTTCGATTATCTAATTCCGAAAATTCGAAATGTCAAGTGACAGTTCTCCAATTATCAAGCACCACTGAGATATAACAAATGGAGACCTCTATTTGCTATCTCACATGGCCGACGTTTTTAAAATGTCAATATATCGAAAAAGGTGTCCATGATAACCTGAGGTTCTGCATTGTTAAACAAAATTCTGATGATTTTAAACATTCATAAGATTTAAAATTGGTAATGCAAATAAAATAATTTTTGATTGAAACATTTCTTTATGGTTCTTTCAAAAATTCAAATCATTTTAAGTTTAAAGAAACTTCGAAAGTTATCTGGGGTACAAATTAGGATTGAGCCACGGATGACCTGAATCTTAGGAAGGAAAGAGTTAGTAGCACGGTATGCATGTATTAAGGCGAGAAGGAAAACAATGAGAGGATTAGGCAACATGAAAAATGAAATCCGAATTTTTAGGTGTAATTTCGAATTGAAAAATTACCAAATAATTTCAATTTGATAAATACTTTTTTGAATAAACAATGCAAGGCATTGAAAGAAAATGAGTTCATAAAATTGCAACTAAGCTGTGTAAATTTTACAGGTAATATTGGCTACTGCAGTACGAATATAATACCATGTACTTATCGTTATGGCGCCAAATTCAAAAATAACGTATTACTATACATGCTCAACCGTTATAAATATTCCTGAAACTGTTATTTCATAAGAAATTTATTAATATAAAAATTTAAGTAGACTGTGAGTTGTGTTATGAATTTCGAACGCAAAACGCAACTTTTCACCATCAAATCAAAATTTGAATTGTCAGAACTGATAATTCAAATCGAAAAGTTTTTAATCTTATTTAAGTTGTTGCCCATGTTGTTCGAAATTCGAAATTTTAAGAAGGAGCGAGAGGGTACGATTTCATCGGCAATTTCAATCTGTCATATCGTATTGAGAAATGAGCCGATGGGGTCTCCATTTATATAGCTCAGTGTCAAGCACGCGTCAAACTAAAGCCAGAAATACATGTGCAGAATATATGCACGCAGCGATGCATGCATCTCTGCATGTGAAACAGACGTGCAGAGTTTTTGACTGATCTCTTAGTTGTTTTTGTCATAAATCACCGCGTTTTCTGATAGTCAGTTTGAGTTTCAGTTTCAGTTTATTTTAATATGCAAAAAATGATCTTAGTTTTGATCCCGCAAAAATATGTTTTTGTAATTTCGACTGGTTTTATCGAATACAAATTGGTTATTTT
Source organism: Beris morrisii (assembly GCA_951812415.1). NCBI lineage: Eukaryota > Metazoa > Arthropoda > Insecta > Diptera > Stratiomyidae > Beris > Beris morrisii. The sequence continues at coordinate 86,706,994 of OX638310.1, read as the reverse complement.
TTATAAGTTCGATGAAACGCTCCTACCTTGCTACTCCACTCCACAACTACACTAAAAAATAACCTGTCAAACCACTTTTTTCTTTGTCTGTGTTGGTAAATTTCAATCTCAAGTTGTGGCAATACTGCCGCTGCCATTGGCGGATACAGGGGGGGGGGGCGGAGGGGGCGGCCGCCCCCCCCCCCCAAGACCAATTCCGAATTTTCTAAACATACATACTTAAACCGTTCTCCAATTTTTTTTACTCCACTGCAATGTGGACTGTAATTAGCATTTACTGTAGTTCTACGGTGCAATGCAAAGCACAGAACAGAACCATGATGGTGGATTTACCATACACTCAACGTTTGAGTCGCGCCTCTATCCCCACCATAAAATCAACCAATCAGATGGCTCATGCAGTCGTAAGAGTCTAGCATTCTTCAACTTTTTCTCCGACGCAGGTTTCCATATGTGTACACACATGCAATGAACTGTGGTACCCCACAATTTGCAGCTCATCGTATTTCTGTCGTTTCGCACTTATAGGCAAGTTGCGCCGCAAAGGCATGTTGAGTGTAAATTGCTTTCAACACAGCAAAGAGCACAGCTGACGAAAACCGGTTTGCAATGACCTGATGGAAGTAGAGGCTCGCCTCAAGGGTGAGTGTAAACGCACTATGATAAAAAGACTACAAGACAACATATTGCGTAGGTAATAGGGTTATTCCATCAAGAACCGCCAAGAATGACGAAATTTGTGACCTTGCCATTTCCGATTCTTTTGAAAATTTATACTGTATATAAGAACTACTGAAAAAAATAATTGAAATTCAATGTTTGGTTTCTATTTAATTTTTTTTGTTAGTTATAGTATGTTAAAGTTTTCGCATAAATGGTGTCCGAGTCCTCTTTGAAAATTTATATCTCTAGTAATTTTTATCCTGGAATATTAAAATATGGCTTATTTTAAAGGGGAAGGTTGTCGCAATAAAAATTATCCTTGAAATTTTTTTTATCTCAAAACGGTTTTTTTTTTTTTTTTTGTATTTTGTAGGTTATACTGTTTTTCAAAACATACCAAAAAATGAACTTCGGATCTCAATGGGTTCAGGCTCAAAAAAATCGAAGAACATTATAGTCGTTATCAATTATTTTATAGAAAAAGGGTCATTTAATCAAGAATCGCCAAAAGTGTGACCTTATTATCGCCGATTCTTTTGAAAATTTGTGTACTCGAAGAATTAGTGAAAAAAAAATATGATTTAAAGTTTTTGTTTTTATCTCATTTTTTTTGTTAGTTATAGTATGTTAAAGATTTTCCAAAAAAGATGTCGGAGTCCTCTTTGAAAATTCATATCTCTGGTAGTTTTTATCCTTGAATAATAAAGTAGGGCTTATTTTAAAGATTGTTGTTGTTTTTGTTAGTTAAAAAATTAGATAGAAACAAAAACTTGAATTTCAGTTATTTTTTTCACTAGTTCTTCAAGTACAAACATTTTCAAAAGAATCGGAGATGGTAAGGTCACAACTTTGGCGATTCTTGATGGAATGACCCATAATAAGATGAAAACAATATGATCCCGTTTTTGCTAAGTGCAGGCTATGTAGCTAAATTTACACAGAACTTGATCAAACAAAATAGCCAAATCAAAAAAATTTCCGCCCCCCCCCCAACAGCAAAGTCTGGATCCGCCACTGGCCGCTGCGCAGCAAAAGTAGACGTAGAGACATGTTGCAGCGCTCCGCTGCATGCAGAATAAGCGTGTGTTTCGTCGCATTTAAACTCAAGCGTTCTAAATCCGTTTTGCCGCGCTGCATGCAGAAATATGCACATGTATTTCTGGCTAAACAGTCTGATTTTGGTCGGTCGCGTCAATCCCGCAAAGTTAGCCAAATTCATGAGAATCTAAGTTATTTCCTGTGCAAAAGGAGGTGATTCCGTGGTTTGTGAATGTCTATGAGAAACCAGCACATTTCTCAGCGCCCGATATTTACGTTTCCGAACCGACTGGAAGCGGTAAGGCATTGGCTTTCGCTGTCTTAATTATTGTGAAAGGCCGAGCGTTGGTAGTTTTACCCGTGACGGAATTAGCTCTGCAAGTCTACAGGGTATTAAAGCAGTCCGCAAGTTTAGCAACCAAAGACAGGACGTGCGCAGTGACTTTGTCGTCCGAACTCACCGATCGAATATGTCTGGCCGAGATGCGACTGAGACCGGTGACACTGTATGTGCCGATAAAGGAAAACGATTGGAATCTTGTGTTTCACGAATAGCAAAGAATCTGCAAGTCGATAGGCACTTGTCCTGCAGAAACTATTGCCGCGGAAACATAAAATTGCCGACTTGTCGTCTGGTATTAAGCCGACAATGCGCTTCTGGAAAATGTCAAGGGTAAAGTAGCAGCAATAAATCTCTTAATCGAATTCTACAGCGAACTTCTACTCCCAACAGTTTAGTCTGTTCCGACGGAATTGAAAATATTGACGTGATTACTTCGTACGACGTTCCGCGCCATATTAAAATGTACATTCACCGAGTCGGCCAAACAGGTCGTCAAGGAACCGCCATCACTATACTCGCCGCAAGCGAATTAGACAATTTCAATGTAAGTCCGATAATTTTTATTAATTACGCCCTTTTCATAAGCGAATTCAATTACCACAAACTTCTATCGACAGCTAACAAAGACGAATTGCCCAAAATAAAATCAAATGCCGATTTGGAATACTTTCTTCCAAAATATAAGCAATGATCCTGTACGATTTGCAAGTTAAAGTCAAACACGACAGAAATAACAAAACTATTCGGAAGAAATACGAAAAGAAATGTTCGCGTCTCACGAAGACCGAATAGAGCGGAATCATGGATTGGACGATGGAAAACGGTGTGAAAAGAAAAGCAAAAGTTGAAAAAGCAAGCAGATTACAGAGCGAGTGCGAGGTTGCAATAGTTTTTGTATTTTTTTATTAAAGTTGTCTAAATTTATGGATTTTGACCTTGTTCGTACGTAGAACACGGGAGATAAGCCCTTTACTGCGAAGGGTACTAAGAATAAGTTCTGGCGACAAGTAACGGTTATCGCCCAGAATTTCATTTCCCATCGGAAGGTCACACAGACAGATCTCAATACTAAAAGCAGCAGATCTACCACGCATTGTGGTGTACCTACATAATCAGATGAAATTAAAATTGAAAATATGGTGCCACTTACTCAAGACTAGAGATGAGACGAATATATTAGTATTAGCTATGATATTACTAATATTTGGATATATTAGATATTAGGAATATGCCGATATCAAATATTCGAATATCATGATATTCATTTCCCATCGACCTCTTCTCATACCATGGATTTACCGATCTATTTATTCTTTATTTACTTGGATCCAAATTCAACTATTTTACCAATCTACTCTTCTTTTCCTTCTACAATAAATTTCATACATTGTCATTTATATTTTCAAAGCAGACAGTCCTTTCCATTCCGATAAATGTTGAATTCGTTGTTTAAATCTACCATAATCTTCCGTTACACATTTGCACTTTCCTTATTTAATGTGTAGGTGGTAGGTGCGTAATTGCACAGGTGTACTTTCCCAGACCCTTTCCTTCTTAAAGTGTCTGCCTTCTTTCTCTACAACGCGCTCAAAATAGTCGTAAATTTTTAGTTTTCCATCTTTTGCGGTTCTCGAAAAATATTAAATCAGATTTTTTTCCTTTTCACCTTCTCCCGACATCGCCCCCTACAATATCACCTGCAAAATTGTTTTCCCTGCTAGAAGTCTACTGGGCCTAACTCCTGTAAAATTTCTAAAATCGTATCTGGTACTGTTCTTGAGATATAAAAAATTTAAATTTTTGAAGGGAATAGCCCCTCACTCTTGTGCTTCACCTCCCCCCTCAAAAAGTTTACGTTTAGTAGACTCCACTTGTAATCCTATATACAGAAACCAAATTTTATCTTCCTGTTGTAATTGGTTCGGAAGATATTGATGTCCAAAGTTTTTCGACCCCCACCTCGAAACCCCACCACCCCCCATAATTTTTTTAGACCTTATCTAATCTTCCATTATCCCTTAAGATAACCACAAGAATGTTTCAGTCCCAGCTTTCAAGCATTTCGGACATATTGTTTTTCCCCCCACGCCCACACCCTTAAACCTATATCGACAATTTTTTAAGCAATTGGGTTCACGATCCTAGTTCTATATAAGTTCTAAATTTCAACCACCTAGCATTAGCGGTTCCTGAGATCTAGGAACCAACATTTTTCATCTAAAACGCTCCTCCCTCCTCCCCCTTACACATCCGCCCCCCTCCCGAAATATTAGTGAATATAAAATATTAGTGAATATAAAATATTAGTGAATATAAAATATTCGTGAATATTTGATATCAGCGAATCCATAGGAATATGTGATATCAGTGAATACATACGAATATGGAAATCTGATCTAATATATGGTAGGGAATATTCCAATATAATATCATGGGACCGATGGATGGTGATGGCGTGTCTTTTGGGGAGGGGGGATGTGTAAGGGGGAGGAGGGGGGATGTGTAAGGGGGAGGAGGGGGAGCGTTTTAGATGAAAAATGTTGGTTCCTAGATCTCAGGAACCGCTTATGCTAGGAGGCTGAAATTTAAAACTTATGTAGAACTATGATCGTGGACCCAATTGCTTAAAAAATTGTCGATATAGATTGAAGGGTGTGGGAGTGGGGGTAAAAATGATGTGTCCGAAATGCTTGAAAGCTGGGATTGAAACATTCTAAAATCCATATCTCCTGAACGATTGATGTCAGAAGGTTGAAACTTTGTGGTTATCTTAAGGGATAATGGAAGATTAGATAAGGTCTAAAAAAATTATGGGGGGTGGTGGGGTTTCGAGGTGGGGGTTGAAAAACTTTGGACATCAATATCTTCCGAACCAATTACAGCAGGAAGATAAAATTTGGTTTCTGTATATAGGATTACAAGTGGAGTCTACTAAACGTAAACTTTTTGAGGGGGGAGGTGAAGCACAAGAGTGAGGGGCTATTCCCTTCAAAAATTTAAATTTTTATATCACAAGAACAGTACCAGATATGATTTTAGAAATTTTACAGGAGTTAGGCCCAGTAGACTTCTAGCAGGGAAAACAATTTTGCAGGTGATATTGTAGGGGGCGATGTCGGGAGAAGGTGAAAAGGAAAAAAATCTGATTTAATATTTTTCGAGAACTGCAAAGGATAGAAAACTAAAAATTTACGACTATTTTGAGCGCGTTGTAGAGAAAGAAGGCAGACACTTTAAGAAGGAAAGGGTCTGGGAAAGTACACCTGTGCAATTTCGCACCTACCACCTACACATTAAATAAGGAAAGTGCAAATGTGTAACGGAAGATAATGGTAGATTTAAACAACGAATTCAAGATTTATCGGAATGGAAAGGACTGTTATTGTATAAGGAAAAGAAGAGTAGATTGGTAAATTAGTTGAATTTGGATCCTAGTAAGGAAAGGAAAAATTGATTGCTAAATCTATGCGTTATAAAGGGTTTTCCAATAAGGACTTGACAACTTTTTTTCAAAATAAAATGCAAACCATTTGAGATATTTCAAAAACTTTATTATCGGGTTGAAGTACAATCAAAACATTTATGAATGGAACTCGACTTCGTTCATATGGCCACCGCGGGCACGTTTGCAGCGGTCGATTCGTTGGACCCAATTTTCGATGACTCGGCCACACATTTCGGCCGAAATGGCTGCTATTTCGTGTTCAATGTTGGCTCTGAGCTCTTCCAACGTCGTCGGCTTGTTGGCATAGACCAACGACTTGACGTGGCCCCAAAGAAAAAAGTCCAGAGGCGTTAAATCGCACGAACGAGGCGGCCAATCGACTGGTCCATTTCTTGAGATAACACGCTCATCAAACTTACTCTTCAATAAATCGATTGTAACGTGTGCTGTGTGGCTTGTGGCACCGTCCTGTTGAAACCACATGTTGTCCAAGTCCATATCTTCCAATTCGGGCCAAAAATAATCGGTAATCATGGCGCGATAACGATTACCATTCACAGTAACGTGACGATCATTATCGTCGACGAAAAAATATGGCCCTATGACGCCGCCAGCATGCAAACCGCACCAAACAGTTATTTTTTGTGGATGAAGTGGTCTTTCATGAAGCACATGTGGATTTTCACCGGACCAATAACGCATATTTTGCTTATTGACGAACCCACTGAGCCAAAAATGAGCTTCGTCACTGAAGATGATTTTGCGATGAAATTGATCATCTTGGCGCATCTTTTCCAGAGCCCAATCGGAGAACGTACGTCGCTTCAAATGGTCCATCGGCTTCAATTCTTGAGTCAGCTTGATCTTGTATGGGTGTAAACCAAGATCCTTACGCAAAATTCGCCATAACGTGGTCTGGGCGATGCCCAACACTTGAGAACGCCGTGGAATTGACTGATTTGGATCATTTGCTACGGACGTTTCAACGGCAGCGATATTTTCGACACTTCGACCAACCCGTTGTCTCACTGGCACGGCAACATCACACAACGAATATGTAGACTCAAATTTTTGCACTAAACTTGTTACTGCCTGTCTACTAGGGCGAGAATTACGACCGAAAATCGGAGTTAACGCTCTTAAAGTAGCGGTCACCGACTCCGAATTTCTGTAGTAAATTTTTATAATTTGCAGACGTTGTTCCTTCGTGTACTTTACCATGATAAAAATGTTAAGTTTACTGAATAAATTGACAGTGACAGTTCGATGATTAGTGAAAGGGTGCGTTCACAAATTGAATTCAAAGTTGTCAAGTCCCTATTGGAAAACCCTTTATAAGGAGGAAAGGGTGGGTGTTGTTATATTTGGAAATAACAATTGGATTAAATATAACTAATATATATTGGACAATGAAAAGGATAGTAGAGTAAATCCGAGTGATTTCGCACCTCGTAATTTTGAGCAAGGGTAAATGGGGTAATTTCGTAACGTTTAAGATCTTTGTTAGTTTTTTTAGTTTTGATTTTCATGTATTTTCGGTTTTGTTTTCATAGGTCTATACCGAGTTAAAATTTTTTCAGCAATTAAATATTCTGTAATAAGATGCTAATAATAGTGTATTTTCGCGATCATATTGACATTTAAAATTTAAATACCGTAATGTTTTCTTTAGCTTAACTTCACCGAATATAGTTATAAATCTCTATTCATGACACAGTAGATATTAGTAATATTCAAATATTAGTTTAGATATTATAATACCGCGTGATGAATATATTCGTATTAGGTGATATCACCATATATCGGTATGGACCCATCACTACTCAAGACGGCAAATTACTTCTAATGCGTATCTTCGGCACGGTAAGAGAGGAATTATGCAGGAACTTAATATGATCGAAGAACAATATCCACAAAACCGACCTACTTTCCTAAAAAATGCAATGACAAAAGGTTCGAAGCCAAAAAAAAGGGATAGTTGCAAGCCCTCTCTTCCTTTTGCAATCGCGCTGGGGACCGACTAGGGCGGAATTAGTGCTAGCACCACTCCTCTTGAACTTTGTTATAGTTCCACTTCCCTGAAATAAATAGTTGACCATGAAGTTGAACCATTATTGCATCTGATATTGCTAAACAACGAAAATATGTTATAGTAAAAGAAAGGACGCATTTACATCAACGGTTCAATATACATTCACAGAACAGCAACACAATCCAAGTTTTAAACACTTTAATTCACTTTTAACACATAATTTATGTTTCAGCAGAGATCTTGTTTAAGTTCACCATAAGTATGCAACAGAATTGACATTTGTCGTCTTGAATTGTCATCAGCACTGTGTTCAAACATTCTCACGCACACAACTGAAAGCGGCTAAAGTTAGAAATTCGACTTCGAATGCAAAATCCGTCGGTTGTCATTGATGGCCAGACTATACCTTGTAACGACTCGAATTTCCGGGGTAGGCTCAACGGGTGCCGGGATCCGTTACAAAATATTTATTTCTTATTTGACTTCACTTCATTACTTCTAGTTGACATACATTAAAACTATTATTTGATTTCCTTTGGGTTTTCTCCTTTCGTCTGATTGTCGCCTCTGCTAAACGTGACTCGATTCGTATTTTCTGTGGGTACGACTTCACTTGCCTTGCCTTAACCCTCTCTGCTCTCTCCCTGTCTTCAGTTCACGTTGCTACAAGAGGAACTGTAAGTCCACAATACCTTGTTCGCAGACTCACTACTACCGACTGACCCCCTTCTGGTCGTTCGCTGGTACTTATATGTTTGGGAGAACATTTACCATTCGCGAATCATTTCGTTAGTACTCGGATTTTTCACTATTTTGTGATTCGTGGACGGTGTATGCAGCCGTCAGTATATGGGCTTTCGGATTTTACATGCGATTTGTCGGTGGGTTAATCCCGCTGCTCAGTGTCGCCTGAGGCATTGTTGTGGCCCCACCGACTTTTCAGGCATTTTGATTCTTTGTTGCCAAAGTGCTCCCTTTCTTTCAGCTTTCTGTGCTCGTGCTTTTCTCCTCTTCAGCTTTCTTTGTTCATTTATGTCTTCGGTGTTCCATATTGAATGTTGTTTCTTAGCTTTAAAATTCAATTCAGTGTTAAATGTTTTAATTCAATGTTTGTGTGTGGAAATTTATCGCGAAAATTTCCGTCCTCACAACCTAAGTGCCTTCCTCTTCATCCAGAGACTATAACCTATACAAAATACGGATTTGAAATCAGCAATGACATGTTTTTTGCACTTTCGATGAAATTCAGCGTTATAAAATTTTAATCTAGCATAGAAAGAAGTCTAGCACAAAAAAAAGTTTTAATGTTCATTTCTGGCCAAAAACCCCAAATGCGCTTGTTGCCCATCGGTCTCTCTGTCCGAACGCACGATAACTCAAGAAAGCGTTCGAGATGTCGAAAGTTGAAATCCAAATGTTTGGTGAAATTTGCAAGCCCGTAGTAGTAATATTAATTCAATATTCTAGAAATAAATATGACGAAATTCATGAAAATATATGCATCCCATTTTCACTGACCTTTTTCATTTCATTTTCAACTCTGTACGCAAATGGACAAACAATATTTTTCTTACCTAAATTACATTTCTAATACATCTATACATACACGAATCAATTTTCAAGTTTCTCGCATAAGCCGTAGGAAAAATTTTATATTTTACTCCTATTACAAATTATATTTGTAGATTGTGCCAAGTATGATATTCTTAATAATTCTTCGGGAGTAGGTACTTTATTTATATATTAGTATATATATTTTCCCTTATTTATTAAAAAATAGTACAGACCACACGAAAAAGGATTTGTTTGTGAATGCCGTTGTTTTTCTATTTCATTCATTTTTCAAAGCAAACGTTTGAAGTATAACTTCGATTGGAGTATTTTCTAATACATTAATAAAAAAAATTCTTCCAAAAATTTACTTTATTATGTATTTTATAATTATTATTATTATATTTCCTTTACTATAAACATACAAATAATTGCATTTTATGGTCAATGAATTTCCAACTATTTTGTTTCCGTCACTTTTCTTAATTTTATACAGCTACAGTTTGTTGTTACTGTACATGATGTTGATTGGTGAGTGAAGTTTCATAGTGTAATCAGAAATATTTGTGTTGTCTTTTATTGTAATAGTCATATAAACTATTTTTTCTGGATTTAATGTTAGATAATTGTTTTCAAACTGTACATACTAATATATCTTTTAACGTTAGTTCTGCCTTTTAATGTACTTCTTGCCATGCTTTTCAGTTATAAGAAGCGCAGTATCATTCGTAAACATGTAAAACTTGTTTCGTCGGTCTTGGTTTGCATAAATGAAAACATTGAATTTTTAACAATCGTTTTCTGTATTGGTATGGTGAAAATAGTCACTAAAGCCTAGTACTAACTAGAAGCGAAACGAAATTTCCCATACAAATTTTTCGGTCGAGCGAAAATTGTTAGTGGATTTTGTATGTGATTTGACAGAAAATTTCATTTTGCTTCTAGTTAGTACTAGGCTAAAACGAAAAAACAAACTGTTACTCTTCGTAGACAGCGAATCAAATCACCGATCTATATAACACAATATGAATTATTTTTATTTCATGGGAATGCATATTTGAATATCTGTTTCGTTTCATATAAAAGGTTTCGGACTTGTGTTGTATCTTGTAGCCTAAAAATATCCATAAGCCATGCCACTCGTTCAGTCATGACTCGATCGGTTGTTTTTCCGAAGACAACGAACATGATAGCGACTCGATCAGACCAGAGAAATGCAATACTCGACCTGGCTCGTAGTACTGCGACGTCATTTTAAACTTCCACTAGACACAGGCTGTGTCTATGCTAAAAATTTTATGATGTTAGGTTTCACTAGAGTCACTGAATACACACTCACCCTTCTACTGGGAGTTTGGCCGATAGCCTAAAATTGGACTAGAACACCATACCATAACCTACAAAAAGGCGTATTCAGTATTTCAGTTTGGCTGTTCTAAATTATCTGTGCATTAGTGCAAATGTGTGTAGCCGCCAGCCATATGACATATGACATTTTTCAATCGAAATGTCAACGGCTGCAAACAGACTGAGGGCGGAAATTGAAAATTCGAAATCTTAAGAGCTATTTTATAAGTTCAAAAGATAATTTTTAAATAAATGATTGTTTTTATGTTTTAGATCCCAGTCACCAGCAATTTCGCGACTTTTGGAGGCCAGATCAAGTTTATTTCGCCGGTAAATCGCCAAAACTTCGTCCGACTTGTTTGTTTGTATTATATTCTCGCGCGGTTTTGTGGTGTGATCTCGGAAGTTTCCGACAGTCATTAATATACTCGTTTCATACTGTCCGGTTTTCACTGTGCGGCAAAACTCCGAACCGGACAGTGTGAGACTCCTTTCACACTGTACGGTGCAAATTATTTTAGTGGCGCGAAGAAGAGAATGGTCCCTTTCAAATTGCACGGCCACGGCACGAACGCCGTCCGGCCACCGTGTAGCTTCTTCCCTTCAATATTCGGTCGCCGTCCAATTGCAGTGGCAGCGGACGGTTACTACAACGTGAAAACCGTGCAATTGAAATACAGTGTGAACGATTGACGGAAAAAATGTTGAAATAAAATATACACTTCTCGATAGCACAAAAACCTACCTCGTTAACTCCTTCATTTAAGGTCGACAACAAGCGACAGCCTTCGAGTTGATTCGAGTTTTCGCTTGTTGTGAACGGAGGCCTTGGAGTGGTTATTTCGACTTCAAAAAAGTCAAAATAACCGAAGGGAAGGTTGGGGATCGGGAAACAATGGTCCAATTCCGCCTACGTCCGAATTGGTGGCTGAAATACAAACTGGAGCGACGTGCTTGCTGGCTTCCGGGCTATCTGCGGCTGTGGGGGGGTACGTTGTTCGTATTTCAGACCATAAAACCCATGGCCTGTACAACCAAAATTTCACGCCGACTTACCCGGGTGATAAAATTGGGATAAGATTCCCAATCGGTCATGAGAGACCGAGAAAACTCCCTTCAACTCGACTGGCGCTGTTGTTATGCGCCGTCTAGCCCACCCTACCATAGCCATACTGTTCCTTGAAAGAATGGTATATGTATGGCCCCTAAAGAGAGGAATGAGGGGGAGGAAGGTCTTCAACCGAGAAGATCCATCCTATAGGCTTTCTTATTTAGCCATGATTACAAAGAGAAAGCTATATACTAACAAAACCAAAAAAAAGAAAGAGAAAAAAAACATAGACTAATAAAAAAATTACCTTTTTATCCTTTTTTCATTGTTTGTTGCTTGTTTAAATTATATTCTAATTTTTATTTATTTTTTTATCTGTCCGCGTCAATTTCTGTCCTTTTAGTTGTCTGTCATACTTTTTTAATTTTTAATTTAATCCATTTTATATTTTTTTTAATTTTTAATTTAATTCATTTCATATTTTTTTAATTTAATTTATTTAATTTAATTTTTTAATTTAATTTATTTAATTTAATTTATTTATTTGTTTTTGCTTTTTCATTTAATTTTTCTTTTCAGACGGTGGCCGAAAACTTATGCGAGTCACTTTTCCACTTTTCTCTCCGCTCGCTTCACTCGGAAATTTTCAACACATTGGCATGCGAAAATTTTCAGCTCTTTTGCTTTGCTTGCTAATAACTAATTATTTTTATACTCTAGATGAAATCATATAGAGTATTATAAGTTTAATCCAGCCCAAAAGTTTGTAACGCATAGAACCAAGCCTCGGACGAAAAAAAGTTATATATTATTTTTTGTTTATTTGTGCCCAAAAACCTCAAATCCGCCTGACGTCCGTCCGTCCGTCCGTCCGTCCGTCCGTCCGTCCGTCTGTCCGTTAGCACGATAACTCAAGAACGCCTTCACCTAGGATCTTGAAATTTTGAATCTGGAAGTTTGGTTGAATTTGTAAGGCTAAGTTCGTTAACGGGCCAAATCGTCCTACTCCTTCGGGTAGCTGCCATACAAAATGTCCTTAAAACACGTGTTCAAGAATATTGGTCGATAACTTCAGAAGGGTTTAAGCTACGTCTTTGAAATTTTGTATGTGTTATTTTTCCAATAGTTGGAGCTAAATATATGATTATGAAGAAAATCCTTTTAGTCCTTCGTGTAGCTGCCATACAAATATCCTGTCAAAATGTATTCACTTAATTTACAAAACTCACAATAACTCAAGTAATCTTTTAGCGACGAATTCGGAATTTTGTACAGGTTAGTTTTGAGTGAAAAGAAAGTCGGAGTTTACTAATCAGCGAAATCCTTTAACTCCTTCTGGTAGCTGCCATACAAAATGTCCTTAAAACACGTGTTCAAGAATATTGGTCGATAACTTTAGAAGGGTTTAAGCTACGACATTGAAATTTTGTACGTGCTATTTTTCCAATAGTTGGAGCTAAATATATGATTATGAAGAAAATCCTATTAGTCCTTCGTGTAGCTGCCATACAAATATCCTGTCAAAATGTATTCACTTAATTTACGAAGCTCACTATAACTCAAGTAATCCTTTAGCTACGAATTCGGAATTTTGTACAAGTCAGTTTTGAGTGAAAACAAAGTCGGAGTTTACTAATCAGCAAAATCCTTTTACTCCTTCTGGTAGCTGCCATACAAAATGTCCTTAAAACACGTCTTCAAGAATATTGGTCGATAGCTTCAGAAGGGTTTAAGCTACGTCATTGAAATTTTGTATGTGTTATTTTTCCAATAGGTGGAGCTAAATATATATAATAATCATATGATTATGAAGAAAATCCTGTTAGTCCTTCGTGTAGCTGTCATACAAATATCCTGTCAAAATGTATTCACTTAATTTACGAAACTCACAATAACTCAAGTAATCTTAAAGCTACGAATTCGGAATTTTGTACAAGTTAGTTTTGAGTGAAAAGGAAGTTCGAGTTTACTAATCAGCGAAATCCTTTTACTCCTTCTGGTAGCTGCCATACAAAATATCCTTAAAACACGTGTTCATCAATATTTTCCAATAACTTTTGAACGCTTCAAGCTACGAATTTGAAATTTTGTACACGCTTATTTTTGAATGGTTCCAAGTAAAAGGATAAATATGTAAGAAATCGAGTGAGTCCTTCCTGCTCCTCCCATGTGAAAGTCCTTTAAAAAGGACATTTTTTCGATGTCTTACCCAGTTCAAGATATGAAATTAAACACTGAATATTGTCTTTTAGTTTTGAGTAGCAATCTAATAGCAGTCCTTAATAAAGGACATACAACATGCACACACGTAATTCTACTTTATACCCAACTACAATATAAATCGGAGTTCAGTATTCATCTAGAGTATTATACGATTGGCTTGCAGCCGATCGTGACTGCAGTATGTTTTTAATTTTATTTCTACCTGGGCCAAAACTTTTTGGAGCCACTGTAGATTAATGGCAACAATTTAAGATCACTGATGGTATCCGGTTGTAGATCATTGGAGTTTTGGACAAGCGCCCCATAACCCCCAGGAGTCTCAGCGATGGCATATTTCTGGATTTGGAACTTTTCTTTGCAGGACTTTAGTTTCGGTTGTAAGCAATTCGGTAAACTGGAAAAGCTACGCGGGGGTTTCACTTATTGACTATGTCGGACAAATATGAGGTAATATACGGATGAAAACGAAAACCCGCACAAATTGTGAAACCGGCTCCACTACTATACACTCCACTTAACTTCTCATTTTCTTTTTATTTTTAATTTATCTCTACTTTTTCTCCGCGCCAAAAAACTTAACCTAACCTTTTTTATTGCCAGCTGTCTGATCAAAACTCTCCAAAAACCCTCAACCACCATTGAACTCACTTTTTTTTTTTTTTTTGTGGAATTGGTGTGGATCGCAGTAATGCCAACTGCATTAATTGATCCACACCAATTTTCACAGATGACACTACAACACAGACTGCTCGCCGTTGTTTACAAAGCCGAACAGGCTGAAAAAGGCAGCTGTGAGCTCCGTCTGCGTCTCATGCTCACGGCTGCAGTGACCGGGCACTCTCGGAGTTTGTCACTCGCTCCAGTCACTGACGAAGGTCTTTGGAGTGGTACACTCCCACACGTTTGCCTCTGAGATCTTCTAGCTCATATCGCGAGTTGCCTAGCACACAACGAATCCTGCACTTCAAGAACTTTTTAGCCAGTTTGGCTGTGGACAGGGAAAAGTTTCTTCTGTACACTGCCTGTCCTTCTCTAAACGCCTACTGCTGTTCTCGTGTGCGACCTGAATATTCGCCTGTGCCAGTTGCCTCATGATAGGAGTACCTTCTCTGGGACCCAGTTGCAAGTCTACATCACCTAGCGCTTTCAAACGATGCAACAGAGCGTAGTCATCCCCATGCGACATCATGTGAGTCCCAAACAAAACCTGATAGGGCGAAAACTTAGTGGCTTGGTGAATCGAACTCCTAAGAGAACATACTGCAGTCACGATCGGCTGCAAGCCAATCGTATAATACTCTAGATGAATACTGAACTCCAATTTATATTGTAGTTGGGGATAAAGTAGAATTACGTGTGTGCATGTTGTATGTCCTTTATTAAGGACTGCTATTAGATTGCTACTCAAACCTAAAAGACAATATTCAGTGTTTAACTTCATACCTTGAACTGTGTAAGTCATCGAAAAAAATGTCCTTTTTGAAGGACTTTCACATGGGAGGTGCAAGAAGGACTCACTCGATTTCTTACATATTTATCCTTTTACTTGGAACCATTCAAAAATTAATGTGTACAAAATTTCAAATTCGTAGCTTGAAGCGTTCAGAAGTTATCGGAAAATATTGTTGAACACGTGTTTTAAGGATATTTTGTATGGCAGCTACCAGAAGGAGTAAAAGGATTTCGCTGATTAGTAAACTCGAACTTCCTTTTCACTCAAAACGAACTTGTACAAAATTCCGAATTCGTAGCTAAAAGATTACTAGAGTTATAGTGAGTTTCGTAAATTAAGTGAATACATTTTGACAGGATATTTGTATGGCAGCTACACGAAGGACTAACAGGATTTTCTTCATAATCATATATTTAGCTTCAACTATTGGAAAAATAACACATACCAAATTTCAATGTCGTAGCTTAAACCCTTCTGAAGTTATCGACCAATATTCTTGAACACGTGTTTTAAGGACATTTTGTATGGCAGCTACCAGAAGGAGTAAAAGGATTTCGCTGATTAGTAAACTCGAACTTCCTTTTCACTCAAAACTAACTTGTACAAAATTCTGAATTCGTAGCTAAAAGATTACTTGAGTTATAGTGAGTTTCGTAAATTAAGTGAATACATTTTGACAGGATATTTGTATGGCAGCTACACGAAGGACTAACCGGATTTTCTTCATAATCATATATTTAGCTCGAACTATTGGAAAAATAACACATACAAAATTTCAATATCGTAGCTTAAACCCTTCTGAAGTTATCGACCAATATTCTTGAACACGTGTTTTAAGGACATTTTGTATGGCAGCTACCCGAAGGAGTAGGAAGATTTTGCCCGTTAACGAACTTAGCCTTACAAATTCAACCAAACATCCAGATTCAAAATTTCTAGATCCTAAGTGAAGGGATTCTTGAGGTATCGTGTTCACGGACGGACGGACGGACGGACGGACGGACGGACGGACGGACGGACGGACGGACGGACGGACGTCAGGCGGATTTGAGGTTTTTGGCCACAAATAAACAAAAAATAATATATAACTTTTTTTCGTCCGAGGCTTGGTTCTATGCGTTACAAACTTTTGGGCTGGATTAAACTTATAATACTCTATATGATTTCATCTAGAGTATAAAAATCCTATTTTGCTTAAGTTTTCGTCCCATCGAGTCTGGTCCTCCACGATGAACGCACGGAGTCCAGCTAAAACTGAACGGTTGACTCGCTCTGAAGCATTCGCTTGAGGCGAGTATTTCGGGGTATATAGGTGTTTAACCCCATACTTGGAAAGCATGGAGTTAAATGTTGCCGACTTGAACTGAGACCGATTGTCGGAGAAAATTGTCTCGGGGGTACCAAACATATGGAAGACATCCCTCTCCAAAAACGTCGTGATCTCACCCGCCGTAACTCTTCTTAGGGGATGAAGGATGGGAAATTTTGACAGATGGTCAAGGACAACAAGGATCGCGATTTTCCCACTTTTGGTTCTAGGGTATGGTCCTAATACATCAATGTGCAGATGTTGAAAGGGCTTCTGCGTTTTGAAGGCTTCTCCCATTGCAGCTCTAAGCGGACGATTCGGGGACTTCGTTTCTTTACAAGTCTGACACGAAAGAACGAAATCGCGGACTTGTGTAGACATACCAGGCCAATACAAGTATCGCCTAATGCGCTCTAGCGTTTTGGCGAACCCACCGTGAACCATGGTATCCGCTTCATGGGCCTGAGCGATCGCAGTAGGCGCCAAGCTCGATGGAATCCAAAGTTTCCAGGCACGATCTTCTGTGATCGGGTCACCGTTATAGGGCTCTGTACGCTTGTACACGTAGCCATCTCTAACGCATACGTCAGGAAGCCGAGGGGCGTTTGCCTCCACAGTTGACTTCAGATCCTCATACTCTGGATTCTGAAACTCTGAAGAGCTCAAGTCAACCATGGGTGCAACGTCGATCAGCGCACTTAATCCGTCTTCGTATGCGCGAGAGAGAGCGTCGGGTACAACATTCAGGCTCCCACGACGATGTTCGATCACGAAGTCGAAGCCTTGCAACTTCAAACTCCAGCGAGCCAAACGTCCACTGAGATCCTTTTGAGACATCAGCCATTTGAGACTCGCATGGTCCGTTATAATCTTAAACGATGTCCCTTTTACGTACGCTCTGAATTTTTTCACGCTCAACACAGCGGCGTAGCATTCAAGCTCTGTAACACTGTAGTTGCATTGAGCTTCTGGGACATAAACGCAATAGGAGATTCCGATCCATCATTATTCTCTTGGAAGAGAACACTCCCCACTCCAGATTTGCTAGCATCGCATTGTATCACGAATGGTCTAGTTAAGTCTGGATTTACCAATACAGGGGCCGCAGTTAACATGGCCTTCACAGACTGAAACGCAGTTTCCGCCTCTGAAGTCCAAGTAAATTTGTCGGCCTTTTTTAGCGTGTCTGAGATCGGTGAGACCACGGCTGCAAAGTTGCAAATGAATCGTCGATACCATCCAGCCATACCAAGAAAGCGTCTAACCTGACGTGCGGATTTCGGCGAAGGGTAATCGACCATGGCCGAGACTTTTTCCGGATCTGTCTTCAGGCCTCCATCTCCAACAATGTATCCGAGATAATTCACTTCCCTCAGACAGAACTTACTTTTTCCCACATTGATTGTAAGTCCAGCCTTCCTTAGGCATTCGGCAACTTCCGCCAACAAAACCAAGTGGAAATTGAAATTTTCCGAGATCAACAATAGATCGTCCAAGTCCAAGTAAATACTTGGTCCTTCAGTTCGAGTAGGATAACACGATCCATCAAACGGCACATACGTTGGGGTGCATTGCACAACCCAAATGGCATCCGGGTAAAATGATAGAGGGGTCGTCCGGGAATGGTAAACGCCGTCATTTCACGGGACTTACCCTCGAGAGGAATCTGCCAAAAGGCGTCCTTCAGGTCAAGACTGGTTATGTAATTGGCTCGTGGTAATCGACTAAGGATTCCGTCGATATGTGGAAGTGGATATGCATCCTTTTTCGTCACATTATTCACCTTTCGAGAATCCAAACATAGCCGGACTTTCCCTGGTTTCCTCACGAGCACTACCGGCGAACTCCACGCACTCAAACTAAAATCTATCACTCCCATTGCCAGCATACGATCGACCTCGCCATACATGAGGTTTTGAATCGCAGGCGATACTGGGTAGTATCTTTGTTTGATGGGGCGCGCTTCTCCTACGTCGATTTCGTGTTCGAGAACGTTAGTCCTTCCCAAACCGTGAAGTTCGAAAGAAGGGAACTTGGACTTAACGTTCTCTAAACGTTCAACATCTTTGTCCGTTAAAGAGTGCATCGCAGTAGCATCATGTTGCGAAGAGGTGGTTTGTGTGTTGACACAGCTGATGATGGACGGAGCAAGATGGAAGGCTCGCCAGAAGTCTACCCCAAGATATAAATCCTGAGATAAACTCGGCACGATGTAAAGAGTAATAGGTTGTGTAACTCCACGAAATTGAATTTCGGTCGTCACACTTCCCACTACCCTCTGTGAAGCACCATCAGCTGTCTTCACGTCGTGGCAAATCGGCTTCCAATGCACTTGCGCTCGCTCAAGGCGTTCTAGTGCATTGGCTCTTAGGCAACTAATGCTCGCACCACTGTCTAAAAGACCTTTAACGTTTACATTGAAAAGGGAGACCATAGCATAGGGACGTACGTCAAAAGGTTCGGAGATAATAGTCGACATTACTGCCTGCTTTCTCTCTCGAACTTTACGCCAAAATGCGCGTAAACGTAAAATCGCCTTTTTAGGAGTTGGATTAGGGGAAGGTTGAAATGAGGAACAAGAAGAAATATTCACTAAAGGTGAATTGGAATCATTAAAAATCCTGTCGCGGGCCTCCATGTACTCCTTCAGTCTTACATGGTAAGGCTTCCGAGGTACAGTCGTTTGCGAACAGGAGGTAGCGATTTGGGAAGAATTACGACTGGATGAGACTCAGTCGTGGCACTTGTCAAATCCGATGGTTTGGCTGGTGATGCGTCGTCATCACCACAAGTTGCGGAGATCGAAGAGTCTCCTACGTTTTGGGTGGCTGCTGTGGGTTGCTCCAAAAAGGACGAGAATTTGCCGAAGTGGTTTTGTCCGTTCCGGAGTTTTCCGGATTGCACCGAGCACAATGCGGTCGCAAAACGTCTTTTGTTCCGCAGCCATAGCAGAAAATACCCCTGGGAGCTTCTGCACATAGTCGGTAACTGTGACCTGTACGCTCACAGTTCCAACATTTAAGTGGAGCCCCAGATGTAATTGCTGCCATGGCTTCAGAACCATCGCGCTCGTTACAAACCTCTGTAGGAGGCTCCACGACCTCAGCAACTCGGGTATGACTCGAGTAGCCGTATCTGGTGGACCGGCTAATGTCTTCGACTCTTGACACTATCTGTCGAAGATGGTCAAGTGACCAAATTTGTTGCTGCGTGCTTGGCAACAAATTTCCCCGCACCAGCTCCACGAACTCTCCGTCGTGCATCGGATTTGATAGCAAGGTTCGGAGCTCACACAAGTCCTGCTCGAACATCTGATAGGACTCGCTTGGGACTTGACGTCTGGCTAACATTTGCCGTCTAATGTCCCAGTCACTTGCTCGCACACCCCACGTCTGCAAAAATGCAGGTTTTAAAACCGCCCAAGTTGGCATGGGATTGGACCTGTGCCAGGTCCAGAACCAACTGTTCGGACGGCCGTCAAGCAGCATGTAGAAGCGGCGTGCGAGCAAGTCCATATCCGCGTTCAGCTCGCTGGTCGCAAGAGCTTCGGCGCGATAGATAAGTTCTTCGGCTCGCAACACCTTAGCGTCTCCATTGAATTTTAAGCGCCACGTCCGTATGGGACTTCTTGTGTTGCGGCGTCTGTAGTTTGGTCCAGTGCTCCTGCGATCAGCGAACTGAGCGACCGGATACTGTGGTGGCTGAGCCCTCTCAGGTGCTCGAGCAGCACTTGTAGCTCTGGAGGTGTGGTTCGTTGAACGAGAACGATCACTGCGCGACTCCTGGAATTGATGAGATCGCTCCTCCCTCAGCACAGTGCGAATCAGTTGAGTGATCTCATCAACTCCAAGATTCACACGTGCCTCCTCTGTTGTCGTCATCGGTTGTAGTGGTTGTGATGGGTATGGTGGTTGTAGTTGTGGTGGTTGTGGTAGGCCTTTACCCCTCCCTTGGTCGGTGACCACTGTTCCGTCCGGAGCGTAGAAGGCTTGACCACCGCCCAGCTCGTGTGGAGGATCCAAATTTGACTCCCTAAGGAGAGAAACTCCATCTTTTTGAAGCTGTGGGACCGTTAACTGAGCCCTGCTTCTTGTCAACGGTCCAGGGGTGGCTATCGCTCCCTCTACTCCCCGGAAAGACCAGTAGTCCGACTTGTCCATAACGTTCCGACAAGTGGGACAGCTTTGTTTCTCCCTCACCCACTTCTCTATGCACCTTTCGTGGAAACGGTGCCCACATTTTGTGCGGACTTCATCGTCCAATCCCACCCACTCCTGGCATATAGTGCACAGCAAGTCTTCAACCCTTGGTTCCGGTGTTCGTGACAGTGGCATGGTTGAAGGAAAAAAAAAAAGGAACAAAAGAAAGAAGTTCAAATAAAAATAAATCTAATAAATAATCTACACTAGCTAAACTAAATATCCCAAATAAATATAAAGAGAAAACTAAAACAAAAAATAATTAAACTTCAAAATATATATTATAATAAATAAATGTTCTTAGAGTAATGCTATACTACAAAAATTGATAAAAAAAAAAATCTAATAACTACCTACACAATATATTAAACTACCATATCCAAAAAAAATAAACTAACTAAACTAACTAACTTAACAAAATAACAACTAAATCTAAGAAAAATTAACTAAGCCAATAAAAAAAATAAATTCAACACCTAAATCTAAAAATTTAAACTACGAAAACTACTATGAACTTAACAAGCGAATAATAACGATAATATAATATATAATATATATAACAAATAATTGAATAATTCACTAATCCTACAAAACCATGCACTAAAAGCGAATAAATAACTAATGATACGGAAGAATAAAACCTAGCATGCAAAATAAAAAAAAACCGCCTATAATAAATAAATATTTACATAGGTAAATATATTACTATAAAAAAGAATATCCCTCAAACTAAGGATTTAAGCAAAAAAATAAGCAGCTTAAAATAGAGCTAATCAAACCAAAAATGAAAAGAAGATGGTACGTGCAAATGTAGCGAAGCAATCGAATTCGAAACTAAGCAAACCAAATAAACGCGACTATCAAAACAAATAATGATAGTAAAAGGAAATAAATATATATAAATACCGCAAATAAAAAAAAATAAAAGAAATGAAAGCCAAAAAAAAAATCAAGCAAAATTGACAATCCGTATCTTCTAAATTAAATAATATCACTACAAAAAAAATCAAAAAGCAAAATCAAAATCAATTAGCAAATGCAAACAGCAAAACAAAAAAAATTCCATTAAACAGAACGGAATATAATCAAAACGTGATGGATCTTCTCGCCATCCAACTCCCAAACCTCATCCTCTCTCCTGCTAGGTCGAGTTAAAAAGGCAAATCTCAGCCTCTTCAACTTCCTGGGAAAATTGGAATTGAGAAAATATAAAAAAAATGGGATAAAACAAAACCAAAAAAATACTAATAAAAAAAATAAATTGAAAAATTGTCCTAAGACTTAAAATTTAAAAAAAAATATACTGCATAATTTTAATTTAATTCTACGTTATAGGAACTCTAAAAGGATGGAATAAGGAAATAAGGAACTCTTTTGAAGACTTCGGTATTGTCTTCTCCTTACCAATCTAAAACATATATTGCAGGTAGTCTGCCCAATCGTCTGACGACTTGCCCGCTAAGTCAAGGCAAGCCCAGCTTTCAAAAGGGTACCTACAATACATCAGTTAGATGGGTCTTGAAGACCCTACTTAACCCACCACAATTCCAATTCGAACCCACAGATAGAAAAGGCTGCCCCTTCATATGGAATTCTGATGGCGCCTAAAGGTTGCCAACAGAAAACAGTCAATATGAAGGTTTCACAATGTCCAGCTATAAATTCGAACCACACTAGAAGTAAGTGAAGTAACAAAAGAGCTTGTTCACTGAACTTGTAGGTGCTGTTTAAGCGTTTTTTTGAGTCGCTACCAGTCAATTGTAAGTCCATTTGATGTGACAAATTTTATGCGGCATTTTTCCGACTCTCGCATATTGTCCCATCACGCGTTGTGAACTACGCGCTGGTTTGGCTAGCCCCACGTTGGGCGCCATTTTGTTGTGGTCGGAGGCCTTGGAGTGGTTATTTCGACTTAAAAAAGTCAAAATAACCGAAGGAAAGGTTGGGGATCGGGAAAAAGGGGTCCAATTCCGCCTACGTCCGAATTGGTGGCTGAAGTGCAAACTGGAGCGACGTGCTTGCTGGCTTCCGGGCTAGCTATGGCTATGGTAGGGTGGGCTAGACGGCGCACAACAGCAGCGCCAGTCGAGTTAAAGGGAGTTTTCTCGGTCTCTCAAGACCGATTGGGAATCTTATCCCAATTTTATCACCCGGGTAAGTCGGCGTGAAAGTTTTGTTGTACAGGCCATGGGTTTTATAGTGTGAGGTGCAAACAACGTACCCCCCCCCCCCCCCCACAGCCGCAGCTAGCCCGGAAGCCAGCAAGCACGTCGCTCCAGTTTGCACTTCAGCCACCAATTCGGACGTAGGCGGTATTGGACCCCTGTTTCCCGAACTCCAACCTTTCCTTCGGTTATTTTGACTTTTTTGAAGTCGAAATAACCACTCCAAGGCCTCCGACCACAACACGCTGTTTGCACGGGTGTTCATCGACAACGGAATGATCGTCAAGTTCAGTACGACGATTTGTGGCAAGTGCATTTTGATGACACACTCGCGCGGCAATAGGAACTCTCCTGTGTCAAGTCGCTATTCGCATCGAGTATTACGGTTTCCTTTCCGGTCGATATGATACCTTTTGTTCCAAAATCTGATTGTTGATGAGTTTGTAGAGGAGCAGTCGGCAGTAGCAATGTTTTCTTCGCGGTCCTGCATTTTGTGCTTGTTTGACTTTCGTGAGTAGCTCTTTAGCTGATTGAACACAGCGTTGCGAAGAATCATGTCGAAGCCAGCACGTCTCCGGTTGGGAATTCGGGCCAAAAGGACACAACGCTGCAAGCGTTATGCACTTCGCACAAATGCGGGTCGTGGTTTGTTACCATTTCACCCTGTAAAAAACGAAACTAGTCTGAGACAAATTAAAGTGAAAAATTTACCTAAATTTACCGACACCCATCCCGGCAGTAGCATTGTTTTCTTCGCGGTCCTGCATTTTGTGCTTGTTTAACTTTCGTGAGTAGCTCTTTAGCTGATTGAACACAGCGTTGAGAAGTTTCATGTCGAAGCCGGCACGTCTCTGGTTGGGAATTCGGGCCGAAAAGACAGAACGCGGCAAGCATTACGCACTTTGCACAAATGTGGGTCGTGGTTTGTTATTATTTGACCCTGCAAAAAACGAAACTAGTCTGAGACAAATTAAACTGGAAAATGTATAATACTTTACCTCCTTGCTTATTTTGATTCCACACATTGGTATCGCATCGAATCGGTTCCAATCCTTTTCCGAACGATAGTCGCACTCGTACACCGTGTCGAATTGCAAATTATCACTTTCACGTTTGATGATGACATTTTTGAAATGTCAGCTGAGAAATGTCATAAATTTGACGGTAACCTTAAGTCATAGAGAAAGATCTAATAGAGAAACAAACCCATAGCCGTTCTCTACTGATTTGTTTTTCATACATTCGATTTGAAATTTCTAGCCATAAAAGCTGTTCCATCCCAAAAAGCTTCACTAACCACAAGTTCAAAAAGCTTGAGTTTAGCCGAAAAGGGGAACAATTTTAAATGATGTTAAGTTCATTCATCGTTGTTTCAGTTTAATTCTGGTGAAATTTTATTTTATAGGATAACAAAAGAGTATGAAATATTGAAGGAAAAGGTTCCGATTTTTATATCTCGATAGCCTATAAAGATATAAAGCTTTAGATAGAGCTATATTAGTAGCATGTTGGAAAAATATAATTTTTTATAGGGGTAGTATGGTACGGGGGTAGCGGGTGTTTTTGCTATCTAAAGAACGGCTTATGCTACAAAGTTGAAACTCGGTACGTATATGTAAATCAACTAGAAAAGTAATTTAGATAAAAAAAATTCAAATATTTATTGGCGTTCGGAAGGGGGCGAATAAAATGATCATTGAAAATGGAATGCATATATTTTCACGGTTTTCGTCATATCTATTAGGTCTTTAAAAATATTGAATTAATTTTTATTGCACGACTTCTTCATATAAATACCTAGAAAGCGTTTTCAGGATTTTTTGAAATTCAACCCCTAAGGGGATGGAAAGGGGGATGTATATTTTTTCACGAATTCTGCCATATCCCTCAGGTCTGATCAGATATCGAATATCTTTTCACTTTCATGGGATTGCGTAATAATCGCCTGAAACTCACTTTAAAGTTTTTTCATTTTTCAGCCCCTAAGAGGGTATAAAAAGGTTGAATAAGTTTTCACGAATTCCGTCATATCTTTTAGAAGTGATAAGAAATTGAATTTGTTTTTACTTTCTCGGGTTGTCTTCATATTTATCTATTAACTCCTTTCAGGATTTTTGGATATTCAACCCCCAAGTGGGTGTAAGGAGGTTGCATATCTAATAATATATCGAATTCATTCATACTATCTAAGGTTTCCTATATAAGCGCCAAAAGGTCAATTTCCGTATTTTTAGATATTTAATCCTAGGGTGTGTAAAGGGGTTGTATGCTTTTCAAAGCTTCGACATATTGCTTAGCTTTCATGAGATATTAGATCGCTTTTCACTTCCACAGACTTTTTATATAATCGCCTACAAGCCCATTTCTCAATTTTTGGATATTCAACCCCCAAAGGGTTTGCATATGTTTTCACAATTTTTCCATCCCTTAGTTCTGATGAGATATAAAATTGGTTATTACGGCATTTGATGTAATGACCTAAAAACCAATTTCACGATTTTTCGAATTTCAAGAACCAAGTGGGTGTGAAGGGTTTGCTTACGTTTTCACAAATTTTTCAAAAGCCCTCGTGTCTCATGAGATATGAAGTTGCTTCTTATGAAATCGTCTAAAAACCTGTTTCACAATTATTTCGAAATTCAAACCCCAATGGCTTCATATACGTTTTAACAATTCGTCATATCTCTTAATTCTGATAGGGCAGCAAATTCGTTTTTACTTCTATGGGCTTTTAGTATACATAATATACCGAAATTCGAATAGTCTACACGGGCTTTTCCAATGTTTAATCGCCTAAAAATCTATATTTATACTCTAGATGAAATCGTATAGAGTATTATAAGTTTGATCCAGCCCAAAAGTTTGTAACGCATAGAACCAAGCCTCGGACGAAAAAAAGTTATAAATTATTTTTTGTTTATTTGTGGCCAAAAACCTCAAATCCGCTTGACGTCCGTCCGTTCGTCCGCCCGTCCGTCCGTCCGTCTATCCGTGAACACGATAACTCAAGAACGCCTTCACCTAGGATCTTGAAATTTTGAATGTGGATGTTTGGTTAAATTTGTAAGACTAAGTTCGTTAACGAGCAAAATCGTCCTACTCCTTTGGGTAGCTGCCATACAAAATGTCCTTAAAACACGTGTTTAAGAATATTGGTCGATAACTTCAGAAGGGTTTAAGCTACGACATTGAAATTTTGTATGTGTTATTTTTCCAATAGTTGGAGCTAAATATATGATTATGAAGAAAATCCTGTTAGTCCTTCGTGTAGCTGCCATACAAATATCCCGTCAAAATGTATTCACTTAATTTACGAAACTCACTATAACTCAAGTAATCTTTTAGCTATGAATTCGGAATTTTGTATAAATTAGTTTTGAGTGAAAACGAAGTTCGAGTTTACTAGTCAGCAAAATCCTTTTACTACTTCTGGTACCTTCCATACAAAAAATCCTTAAGACACGTGTTCAACAATATTTTTCGATAACTTTTGAACGCTTCAGGCTACGGATTTGAAATTTTGTGCAATATGTAAGAAATCAAGTGAGTCGTTCCTGCACCTCCCATGTGAAAGTCCTTAAAAAAGGAAATTTTTTTCGATGACTTACCCAGTTCGAGATATGAAATTAAACACTGAATATTGTCTTTTAGTTTTGAGTAGCAATCTAATGGGAGTCCTTAATAAAGGACATACAACATGCACACACGTAATTCTACTTTATCCCCATTTACAATATAAATCGGGGTTCAGTATTCATCTAGAGTATTATACGATTGGCTTGCAGCCGATCGTGACTGCAGTATGTTTTTTTAAATGGTTGATATTACGTGGTGCAGTAATCTCATTAGAATTGGAGTAAATGTTTACTGATTTCTGTTTAATAGACTTTTATGTCATTTTGTAACTGTTTTTTATTTCTATATATATTGTTGTATCCGCGGTTTTTGTGCGTTAGTAATGTTCGGATGGCATATTTCACATTACGTACTCACGAAAATACATATAAGATTAATAAGTTCTCTCACCAGAGATAATAAGAAATATTTATTCCTGGGAAAATTGGAATTGAGAAAATATAAAAAAAAATGGGATAAAACAAAACCAAAAAAATACTAATAAAAAAAATAAATTGAAAAATTGTCCTAAGACTTAAAATTTAAAAAAAAATATACTGCATAATTTTAATTTAATTCTACGTTATAGGAACTCTAAAAGGATGGAACAAGGAAATAAGGAACTCTTTTGAAGACTTCGGTATTGTCTTCTCCTTACCAATCTAAAACATATATTGCAGGTAGTCTGCCCAATCGTCTGACGACTTGCCCGCTAAGTCAAGGCAAGCCCAGCTTTCAAAAGGGTACCTACAATACATCAGTTAGATGGGTCTTGAAGACCCTACTTAACCCACCACAATTCCAATTCGAACTCACAGATAGAAAAGGCTGCCCCTTCATATGGAATTCTGATGGCGCCTAAAGGTTGCCAACAGAAAACAGTCAATATGAAGGTTTCACAATGTCCAGCTATAAATTCGAACCACACTAGAAGTAAGTGAAGTAACAAAAGAGCTTGTTCACTGAACTTGTAGGTGCTGTTTAAGCGTTTTTTTGAGTCGCTACCAGTCAATTGTAAGTCCATTTGATGTGACAAATTTTATGCGGCATTTTTCCGACTCTCGCATATTGTCCCATCACGCGTTGTGAACTACGCGCTGGTTTGGCTAGCCCCACGTTGGGCGCCATTTTGTTGTGGTCGGAGGCCTTGGAGTGGTTATTTCGACTTAAAAAAGTCAAAATAACCGAAGGAAAGGTTGGGGATCGGGAAAAAGGGGTCCAATTCCGCCTACGTCCGAATTGGTGGCTGAAGTGCAAACTGGAGCGACGTGCTTGCTGGCTTCCGGGCTAGCTATGGCTATGGTAGGGTGGGCTAGACGGCGCACAACAGCAGCGCCAGTCGAGTTAAAGGGAGTTTTCTCGGTCTCTCAAGACCGATTGGGAATCTTATCCCAATTTTATCACCCGGGTAAGTCGGCGTGAAAGTTTTGTTGTACAGGCCATGGGTTTTATAGTGTGAGGTGCAAACAACGTACCCCCCCCCCCACAGCCGCAGCTAGCCCGGAAGCCAGCAAGCACGTCGCTCCAGTTTGCACTTCAGCCACCAATTCGGACGTAGGCGGTATTGGACCCCTGTTTCCCGAACTCCAACCTTTCCTTCGGTTATTTTGACTTTTTTGAAGTCGAAATAACCACTCCAAGGCCTCCAACCACAACACGCTGTTTGCACGGGTGTTCATCGACAACGGAATGATCGTCAAGTTCAGTACGACGATTTGTGGCAAGTGCATTTTGATGACACACTCGCGCGGCAATAGGAACTCTCCTGTGTCAAGTCGCTATTCGCATCGAGTATTACGGTTTCCTTTCCGGTCGATATGATACCTTTTGTTCCAAAATCTGATTGTTGATGAGTTTGTAGAGGAGCAGTCGGCAGTAGCAATGTTTTCTTCGCGGTCCTGCATTTTGTGCTTGTTTGACTTTCGTGAGTAGCTCTTTAGCTGATTGAACACAGCGTTGCGAAGAATCATGTCGAAGCCAGCACGTCTCCGGTTGGGAATTCGGGCCAAAAGGACACAACGCTGCAAGCGTTATGCACTTCGCACAAATGCGGGTCGTGGTTTGTTACCATTTCACCCTGTAAAAAACGAAACTAGTCTGAGACAAATTAAAGTGAAAAATTTACCTAAATTTACCGACACCCATCCCGGCAGTAGCATTGTTTTCTTCGCGGTCCTGCATTTTGTGCTTGTTTAACTTTCGTGAGTAGCTCTTTAGCTGATTGAACACAGCGTTGAGAAGTTTCATGTCGAAGCCGGCACGTCTCTGGTTGGGAATTCGGGCCGAAAAGACAGAACGCGGCAAGCATTACGCACTTTGCACAAATGTGGGTCGTGGTTTGTTATTATTTGACCCTGCAAAAAACGAAACTAGTCTGAGACAAATTAAACTGGAAAATGTATAATACTTTACCTCCTTGCTTATTTTGATTCCACACATTGGTATCGCATCGAATCGGTTCCAATCCTTTTCCGAACGATAGTCGCACTCGTACACCGTGTCGAATTGCAAATTATCACTTTCACGTTTGATGATGACATTTTTGAAATGTCAGCTGAGAAATGTCATAAATTTGACGGTAACCTTAAGTCATAGAGAAAGATCTAATAGAGAAACAAACCCATAGCCGTTCTCTACTGATTTGTTTTTCATACATTCGATTTGAAATTTCTAGCCATAAAAGCTGTTCCATCCCAAAAAGCTTCACTAACCACAAGTTCAAAAAGCTTGAGTTTAGCCGAAAAGGGGAACAATTTTAAATGATGTTAAGTTCATTCATCGTTGTTTCAGTTTAATTCTGGTGAAATTTTATTTTATAGGATAACAAAAGAGTAAGAAATATTGAAGGAAAAGGTTCCGATTTTTATATCTCGATAGCCTATAAAGATATAAAGCTTTAGATAGAGCTATATTAGTAGCATGTTGGAAAAATATAATTTTTTATAGGGGTAGTATGGTACGGGGGTAGCGGGTGTTTTTGCTATCTAAAGAACGGCTTATGCTACAAAGTTGAAACTCGGTACGTATATGTAAATCAACTAGAAAAGTAATTTAGATAAAAAAAATTCAAATATTTATTGGCGTTCGGAAGGGGGCGAATAAAATGATCATTGAAAATGGAATGCATATATTTTCACGGTTTTCGTCATATCTATTAGGTCTTTAAAAATATTGAATTAATTTTTATTGCACGACTTCTTCATATAAATACCTAGAAAGCGTTTTCAGGATTTTTTGAAATTCAACCCCTAAGAGGATGGAAAGGGGGATGTATATTTTTTCACGAATTCTGCCATATCCCTCAGGTCTGATCAGATATCGAATATCTTTTCACTTTCATGGGATTGCGTAATAATCGCCTGAAACTCACTTTAAAGTTTTTTCATTTTTCAGCCCCTAAGAGGGTATAAAAAGGTTGAATAAGTTTTCACGAATTCCGTCATATCTTTTAGAAGTGATAAGAAATTGAATTTGTTTTTACTTTCTCGGGTTGTCTTCATATTTATCTATTAACTCCTTTCAGGATTTTTGGATATTCAACCCCCAAGTGGGTGTAAGGAGGTTGCATATCTGATAATATATCGAATTCATTCTTACTATCTAAGGTTTCCTATATAAGCGCCAAAAAGTCAATTTCCGTATTTTTAGATATTTAATCCTAGGGTGTGTAAAGGGGTTGTATGCTTTTCAAAGCTTCGACATATTGCTTAGCTTTCATGAGATATTAGATCGCTTTTCACTTCCACAGACTTTTTATATAATCGCCTACAAGCCCATTTCTCAATTTTTGGATATTCAACCCCCAAAGGGTTTGCATATGTTTTCACAATTTTTCCATCCCTTAGTTCTGATGAGATATAAAATTGGTTATTACGGCATTTGATGTAATGACCTAAAAACCAATTTCACGATTTTTCGAATTTCAAGAACCAAGTGGGTGTGAAGGGTTTGCTTACGTTTTCACAAATTTTTCAAAAGCCCTCGTGTCTCATGAGATATGAAGTTGCTTCTTATGAAATCGTCTAAAAACCTGTTTCACAATTATTTCGAAATTCAAACCCCAATGGCTTCATATACGTTTTAACAATTCGTCATATCTCTTAATTCTGATAGGGCAGCAAATTCGTTTTTACTTCTATGGGCTTTTAGTATACATAATATACCGAAATTCGAATAGTCTACACGGGCTTTTCCAATGTTTAATCGCCTAAAAATCTATATTTATACTCTAGATGAAATCGTATAGAGTATTATAAGTTTGATCCAGCCCACAAGTTTGTAACGCATAGAACCAAGCCTCGGACGAAAAAAAGTTATAAATTATTTTTTGTTTATTTGTGGCCAAAAACCTCAAATCCGCTTGACGTCCGTCCGTTCGTCCGCCCGTCCGTCCGTCCGTCTATCCGTGAACACGATAACTCAAGAACGCCTTCACCTAGGATCTTGAAATTTTGAATGTGGATGTTTGGTTAAATTTGTAAGACTAAGTTCGTTAACGAGCAAAATCGTCCTACTCCTTTGGGTAGCTGCCATACAAAATGTCCTTAAAACACGTGTTTAAGAATATTGGTCGATAACTTCAGAAGGGTTTAAGCTACGACATTGAAATTTTGTATGTGTTATTTTTCCAATAGTTGGAGCTAAATATATGATTATG
The DNA here is from genome assembly GCA_951812415.1 of Beris morrisii. Lineage (NCBI taxonomy): Eukaryota > Metazoa > Arthropoda > Insecta > Diptera > Stratiomyidae > Beris > Beris morrisii. The sequence continues at coordinate 86,675,903 of OX638310.1, read as the reverse complement.
AAGAAAATCCTGTTAGTCCTTCGTGTAGCTGCCATACAAATATCCCGTCAAAATGTATTCACTTAATTTACGAAACTCACTATAACTCAAGTAATCTTTTAGCTATGAATTCGGAATTTTGTATAAATTAGTTTTGAGTGAAAACGAAGTTCGAGTTTACTAGTCAGCGAAATCCTTTTACTACTTCTGGTACCTTCCATACAAAAAATCCTTAAGACACGTGTTCAACAATATTTTTCGATAACTTTTGAACGCTTCAGGCTACGGATTTGAAATTTTGTACAATATGTAAGAAATCAAGTGAGTCGTTCCTGCACCTCCCATGTGAAAGTCCTTAAAAAAGGAAATTTTTTTCGATGACTTACCCAGTTCGAGATATGAAATTAAACACTGAATATTGTCTTTTAGTTTTGAGTAGCAATCTAATGGGAGTCCTTAATAAAGGACATACAACATGCACACACGTAATTCTACTTTATCCCCATTTACAATATAAATCGGGGTTCAGTATTCATCTAGAGTATTACGATTGGCTTGCAGCCGATCGTATGTTTTTTTAAATGGTTGATATTACGTGGTGCAGTAATCTCATTAGAATTGGAGTAAATGTTTACTGATTTCCGTTTAATAGACTTTTATGTCATTTTGTAACTGTTTTTTATTTCTATATATATTGTTGTATCCGCGGTTTTTGTGCGTTAGTAATGTTCGGATGGCATATTTCACATTACGTACTCACGAAAATACATATAAGATTAATAAGTTCTCTCACCAGAGATAATAAGAAATATTTATATCGGTTTTTATTTAAATCTGGTTCAATTCCTGCGAGCTTATTTCAGGACGGAATAGTGTGGTAGTATCCGGTGTGAACACGAATAAGATTTAAGCCCCATACAATATTTTACTAATATTCATAAATTTCAATCATGCTCGTACATGCAAACAGAAATTTTATTTTTTTATGCATATGAGTATTAAAACGAGGTATAAAAAACAACACTTTTTTTTCGATTTTTGTGAACTTGTTCTTTTAAAATTACACGTATTTTCACCAATGTATCCAACTACCTATATTAGTTCATTTTACTTTATTATTTTTTAATAATAAAGTATTGTGATCGACCTGAAATTTAAAAAAAATTTGCTACCCTGAAATTTTGTATTCTTACGTTTTAGGACTAGTAGACCCCAAAAAAGCAAATAAAAAAATGTCCGTCTGTCCGCCGTAGACGCCGTACGCAAAACCGTTTGAAGGCGCATAGCTCACAAACTCGTTGAGATATTAAATTTAAATTTTTATGGTGGGTAGATTGGGTGAACCCCTACGATTGAAATCTTTTTTAAGGGGTGGGGGTGTAAGGGGGGAGGAGGGGGGGCGCGTTTTAGACGAAAAATTTTGTTTTGCCGCGATCCGAATTACGCTTTCTGCATTTTTAACCGGCCCGAATTGCATTCACACGTCTACAATTTGCATGGACACAATGACGTTATGATAATTACACAATGACGTTATGATAATTACATTTTCTGGCGGTTACACTGCTCAGAGTTTAGAATATATACACTGTAAGCACGACTGTAAAATTGGACGGTAATTTTGAATTCAATTTTAATGCAAAATTGAGTAAGAGTGTTTGGGTACACACGATCGGTCCAAATTGAATGTGAAATAATCGTGCCCCAAATTCGGACCGGCCGTATGGACTGTTAGAGGTAGGCGCGTACTGGACTGGGCTGAACTGTTTGGGCTCCTTTTTAATCGCATCGAGCATACTCTTATTTGCCCAACCGATAGTTACAGTTGATTGTACTAAAGGTAGTTTTATGCCGTCGTTGTGAATTTATGTGTGTGTTGAAACGAAACACACAATAAACACATCAAATTTTGGATATAAACCTTTTTATTAAGAAGAAGGTAATATAAAATTAATGAGTACCTATATGTATTATTTCTTAACTCGATCAAAAGTAAGAAAGATAAGGAAAAATTAACCAAAAACTTAAGACACGCAGGTACATTCTTTAATGCTAGGACCTCACCTGCCTAGCGCGCTAATATGTGCCGATCAAAATTCCACGCTAAACGAGGCCAAGTCGAGTAGGCACATTAACTATTTATCGGCTATCGCCGAAGTTTAGCGCAATAATGTCATTTCTAATTCCGCGCCATTCTCCAGCAACTGTAGAAAATAAAACAAATGTAATTCTTAAATTAAATAAAAACGGCGGAAAGTTAGCTAAAGTTTAAAAGTCGCGGATTGTAAATTTGATTTCGAGTTCGCTATATAGAAATTATGCTCAGCAATTCCACCAGCTGTAAGGGTGTTTCGGATAGTAGGCATGATATACCCTCTGACGAGTCTATGCCCTCCGATGACGAAACAGCTCCTTCGGGCCTAGTCCAACACAATCTTATAAAACTGGCGTATCCAGTGAAGGTTTTCCAACTATCATGTCCTCAAGGACAGCGATTAATCAACAGTCGGGGATTTCGTGTTGGGGTTTCACACCAGAAACCCTACTGACGCCGGAAAACAACTAACATTTAATCAAATTTACTTCTATGGTAGCTTACCATGAAAAAATTTCATTCTTAAATAAAAACCGTTTGGCTATGGGATTATATATATTTATTTTAATTTATCAACAATCTCCGGAAAATACACGCGCAGCGCTCTTTGTTTCTTTTCTTTACTGAACTGTCAAAAGTTATCGCCCACCGCTGTTGCTTTCGCTTTTCCGCCGAGAACGCCATCTGTTGACACTTCAAGAGTTAACGCGACGTTACATTTGAATTCATTTAAAGCCTGTAATTATAACTCGGCCGACCTGACCTTTTGTCGTCCGCGACAAAGGCTTTCGTACATCTCATCTTTAGGCTTCCGCCGAAACCATCAGCTGCGTTTATATTTGCTTCTAGTATAAACTGTTAATACATGTGTTGTGAGGATTAGGTCCTTTTAATTCAATCCGTACTATTAAACTTTAGGACGGCAATGTGGGTCTTCGGAGGATATACATTTATTTTGTAAATTGTGCTAGGATTAAGTATTGCTAATGCTATCAGTCAATATCGCTTTCGTGGCTTACAGGTCCGGCAAACTCCCCATCCCATACTCTCCACATTCTGATTCTTGAAGATTCCACTATTCCATCGTATGGAAGCTGAGTTAGTTGGCAGTTTTCGATGTCACGAATAACATATCGGTCGTTGGGTAGAATTTTGTGAATTATATAAGGTCCTCGATATTTTGGGATAAACTTTTTATTGATTCCAGCAGTTGTGTCAATATTTTTAATAACTACATAGTTACTCTCTCTAAAAACTACAGCAGGAACATGATGCTTTTGGAAGTATTGAAGGTTATGGCTCTGTGTTTTCTTTATCGCAAGGGAGGCTTGTGCCCGGATTTCGTCGAGATCTCGTCTTGTATCATCACCAAACTTTCCACTTAGATATTCGGTGAGTTCGTCTATTATCTCTCCCCGCTGTTCTACTTCGAACAATAATTTACTTGGGGTCTGCTTGGTAGTACTGTGGACAGCGTTATTAAGGCCATATTCGGCTCTGGACAACAAAAGGGACCAGTCGGCGTGATTTATAGGTTCGCTGAGTTTACCAAGCATCCCTTTTATTACACGATTAACCCTTTCTACCTGTCCGGTAGCTTGTGGAGACGCTACAGCAACTTTTACGTGTGACACGTTTGATTTCGTCAAATATTTGCTAAAGTCGGCAGAAGTGAAGCAGGTTCCTTTATCTGTGATTATACGACGTGGTCGGCTATAGTAGCTAAAATATTTCTCAAGACAGCAGATGACCTCTCGCGTACTGGTGGAATTAACGGGATATACTTTGATATATTGCGTAAATCCATCTACAACAAGTAATATGTGCTTTCGCTTCGAATTTACAGCAGGAAGTGGACCGAAATGATCCAGATGAACTGTGTCAAAGGGGACTGGCTCCTTGGATATGTTAAAGAGATTACGTTCATTTTATCGAGGGGGTGCAGAATACATTATACATTTGATGCAGTTTTTGATAAACCGGTCAACCTTCCCTCTCATGTTAGAGAACCAGTAATTTTTTTTATCTGATCACAGGTTTTGTCTATTCCTAAGTGAGCTATTTTCTCATGATTCAATCTAATAACATTTTCTTCCATTTCTGAGGGGACATATACAGGGTGGGCCAAATACAAGTTTCTTTTTAAAAATGCAATACAAATAACAAAATTAAATTTTTTTTTCCATGTATTATGGCTTTATGAGTAAGAGTAAACATTCTCATTAATGATGGAACACAACTTCGTTCAAGTGGCTGCCTCGGCTGGCTGCGCAGTAGCATTCTGTCACTCCAATTTTCCAAGACCTTGTTGATGGTTTCGGGCTGTAGCTCACGGATTGCTTGGATGATATTGGCCTTAAGTGCTTGAATCGTTTCTGGATTGTTGGCATAACATCGGTCCTTCACGGTTCCCCACAAAAAAAAATTCAAAGGAGTCAAATCGCAGCTTCGAGGCGGCCAATTGACATCGCCAAGACGGCTGATAACACGATTTGGGAATTTGGTGCGTAAAAGATCGAGTGTGGCATGGCTCTGTAACGTTCACCGTTGACCGAAACGTTGTTCCCAGCCTCATTTTCGAAGAAAAATGGTCCAATGATGACACCACTCCACAATCCGCACCAAACTGTCACTCTTTGTGGATGCATTGGCTTCTCGACAATAACGTGCGGGTTTTCCGAGTCCCAGATGCGGCAATTTTGTTTTTTAACGTAGCCGCCGAGATGAAAATGCGCCTCGTCAGAAAAGATGATTTTTCGCCCAAAATCGTTGTCCAATTCAAGCTGCTCTAAGGCCCAAATTGCGAAGCGATAACGAAGCGGATGGTCGTGCGCCTTCAATCGCTGAGTCAATTGGACCTTGTAAGGGAATAATCCAAGATCTTTATGCAGAATTCTTCTCAGGCTAGTGTGTGAAATGTTGAGCTGTTGAGATCGACGGCGAGTTGATGTTCGTGGAGTGAGTCTCACACTCTCGGCTACAGCAGCCACATTCTCGTCTGTGCGCACCGTACGACGACGGGGGCCATGAGTGTTGTCCACTAGCATGCCAGTCTCACGAACTTTTTGCACAAACTTGCGTACAGCAGGCGCGGTGGGTGCTTCATTTCGGCCAAAACTTCTTTTCAAAAAACGCACTGTTTGGGCTACACAGCACTCACTTTGGAAATAAGTTTTCAATATTTCCCAACGTTGTTCAAGCGTAAAGCGACTCATTGCGTTCCGCGGAGGTATGATACTGACTTTCTGTCAAGATTTCGAGCGGGAAAGAGCTTTCAGTGTCAAAATAATCTATGATTTAAAAAGAAACCACTAGATGGCCCTCCCTGTAGTCGTGGTCTTCCGGAATTACCCGTTCGTGACACTAATCCATCAACCAATTCATATTTGGCAATTGGACCAAGACTCAGCAGTTCACCTCATCCCAATTCTGGGTAGCCTGAATCAGAAAGTCCAATTCATCATTATCAACGGAAGCAACTTGC